>CM055195.1:12634533-13929533 GCA_029224185.1 Karalla daura
TTTTTTTCTGATCAAAACCTCAAACTTCACCCACTTCACACAGCTATGGGCCAGGCGTGCAGAGGTGCGAAACCACAGCTTGAACCTCCCCCCTTAAAGTTCTTTTTCCTTTTTTTTTTTTCACGTTTCATTTGTGCAAACAGGTGCCTCATCACAAAGCGCTGGTCGCGGCGACCGCCTGAAAGCGTGCGCTCTTATCCCCACTTGTGAGATGCATTGTGTACAGTGTACAAAGCCCTGTGACAGTGAGATTGTGCAAGACGTAGAGAGCAGCCGGAGGAGAGGAGATGACTTGGAACACGTGACGTGGTCATCCAGCTCCAAGCAGAAACGTATTTGGGTGTGCTGTTGCTCCTAATGTGTGTGTGTGTGTGTGTGTTGGGCTGCTGTCATGTAGCTGATGTTTGAGCTCAAAGCGGAGAACACCTCCACTGCAGGACTTATTTCTAAATGGACCTGTTTTTTTTTTTTCTCATATGTCACAATGGAGTTTTTCAGGCATAAAAGCTGACAGACACACCTTGAATAGAAGCCATGAAAATCAGTCAGATCAGAGTTAAAAGTCTGTCACTTGCCACTGATGTTCGCCTCCGGTTTGACAGTGGATTTTCCCTTTTAGGGCGAGAGAAAACAATCTTGACGCTCCCCACGCCTTTGTTACATCTGAACGAATCCAACACTGTAGGTCTCCTCCTCCTCCTCCTGGAGAAATACCCTTTCATCTCCTCTCCTCTTTGTTGCTTTCTCTCTCCCTCCTCCTCCTCCTCTTCCTCCTCCCATCTCGCTCCTTGTTTCACTCTTGCGCTCGGAGATCTGAGGGCTTTGTATAATTGTAATAGGGCTTGCATTGAATGCTGCGTACTTCTCTCTGTAATTGCCCATCATGTAGCCAGCTAATCATGGCAGTGGAATCTGGGGGAGATCGCTTTGAATGTTAATTGACACTGATGGTGATTGGTTGAACCATTTAGGTCGTTAATTAGAGAATTGATTACACATATTGTCAGCGTGGAATTCTGAGATTCCAGCTGCGCGTTTTGGAGCTGGAAAGATCACATCTGCAGGAAGATGCTGACAGTTATTGTTATTATAATTGTATTTGTAATTGTGATTGCTATCGCTACCTCCCTGGATCGCTCTAGATCTTATGCGGGAGTTTGTCTTTTCATGAAATCAAACCGTCCACAGCGTCCACATCTTTAAAACCACGCTGGGCAAAGTGGAGAAGATGGGATCCTCAAGAAAAAAAGTGGTGACAGAGACAATTTATAGTCAACGCAGTCAATGTTCACTCTCCCAGCCCAGTATTCAATCTGCCCGTCAACGCTCGCCAGCTCTCAATCAGCTCAGTCACACGTGTGAGCTCAATACGCTCCGAATCATCCATCCCACATGAATTTCCATCCCGGCTGTGTGATGGGCCCGCGGGCTCTGCTAAACCAGCGCCACTCGATGATACTTCACAGCAACATCACAGAGGAAGCCGCGTCTCATCCCGAGCTGGAACAAACAGCTGCTGGAGAACCAACAGCAGATAGCAGTGACGACGGCGCTCTGTCAGGAGGAGCTCCTTCTTATCCCGCTCCGGTGAGACAATCATCTCCCAGGGCTGCACGGAGGGAGCAAGGACCTGTGGGATCTGGACTGAGAGTCCACCCCGGAGGAAGCACTCACGGTCCGGGGTCTGGCTCCTCCATCGCACAGCTTTATTTCTGGGATTTCATTTTGGGGCTCTAATTCCACTTAAACCAAACACAAAGACACAAGCACAAATCTTCCCAGGGCTGATGTTTTGGAGGAAGAGGGCTCTGTCATTTGACGTATGCTTTTTGAGGACAGAATAGAGAAGATCTAATCAGACAAAAGAAAAGTCATCAAGGGTGTCAAAACATGAATTATGGGGAAGAGAGCTGCAAATAATTACTCGGCTTGTCTTAACTTTGACTTTGTATTTCAGCGATTCATTGTTTAATCAGGAGAAAAAATGTCTTAAATTACTGACAAATGTGCACTGAAATATCCCAGAGACCTCAGTCTGGAACAGTGGTTACACACAGTGATTCAATCCACTCTTAAGACAACAAGTATTGATTAGAGCTGCTTGAAGATGGCCTCTCCAGAAGACTTTCCATTTTCTTGGGGATTTGATGGATTCCAGAAGTATTTATTCAATGCTGAGCCAAAGCCTGATCCAGCACAGAGCTGTTCTCCGCTGCATAAGATGTAATACTACACAGATGCGTCTCTCCAACGGTTGATCCTTTTTAACAAGCAGGTCTGGGTAATAATGAGACACAATTCCCCAACCGGTTTCGAATGTTTCCTTAGTTTCTTTTAGGATTTAGCTTCAGTATCAGCACAACATGGCACAACAAAGCCCTCAACATCCCCGTGACCTCACCTGTGACCTGATGGGATCGAAGTGATGTCAGCCGTACCGCAACAGCACATGTGGATTGGTCTCACAGATAACTTTCACATGGGATAATCGTTTATTCTCACATTGGCTTCCCCACTGTGAAATCCACAGTGACATACTTTGGAAACATAAGGAGTTAAGTCTCTAAAGCAGATCTGTCAAGATCTCAACTTCAGTAATATTCAGAAATCGTAGTTAAAGAAATAATTTGAGTTAATTGATCAGCAATCAAACAAAATTCTAAATATCTCTCTATCACACAGTTCACTTTAAAGCTTTTTAACCATCAGTGTCTAAAAATGTGTCACAGAAGTACATTTGTAGAAAGGTCAACAGTTAAAGCTTTATTATTGAGTAAATCTACAATACTAGTGCTGAGAGTGGAAGTGCTGCTCCATAAAGAGTAAAGCCATCTGTTCACTTTCTTAAGTGTCTTATAAGAAAATAAAATATCAACCATCTGGATGGGATATAAAATCCTCAGCAGAACATTTATCTTTATCAGTGAAAGTTTGCAAGATGTAGTGCAGTTGGCCTGTGTAGGAACATATTCTTTGACACTGGAAAAAAAAAAGTGGAAAGGAAATATTGGCATCCCTTAAAGATGAGAAGAGCTGAGTGATTACACATAGAATTCCATTAAAGCCTTTATCACAGGCACTGTGAGGTTCGTCTGTTTCGGGGGCTTTACTCCTCTGTGTGTTTTGTATAGGCTCATCAATAGTAATAGGAGCTTTTAAAATAGACTTCTTTTCTGTTGGGTGGATGGTAGATGTAGTCCAACACAGAAGGTCTCTATTAATTTCAGAGGCTTGAATCTAAAGTAAATAAGGAGAAAGGGAACTGAAGCCACCCTGAACTCATTTCACCCACTAAGCACCCATAATTCACTTCTAATTCTGAAGGCTTTGTTAGATATTTTCCTATTTTATCATCGTATTAATACTCAAAAGAAGCCAAGTGGTTTTTGTCCTCAACATTCCTCCAGCAGATGCAATTAAGCAATGTAAAGGGCAACTGTGGCTCTTGGCTGAAATGTAATATGAGGCTTAATGATACAGCGATGTCCCATGTACAAAGCCTGTGTCTGATAATCATCGAATGTCCATTGAGAGTAAAAGATGGGTCAGCAGAAGAGAAGTGGGGATCACATCCCCCTGGAGAAAGTATTTGCTTTACCTTTAGAAAGCTGAAAAAAAATGTAAAAAATCCCCAAGCATTTTTGAGCCAAAGCTTCTGCTGCACCTGTAACCAGTATTACCTGACATTTAATTCCAGCCTCATCCATTCAATGCAGATATTAACTATTACAACTGCTTATCTTGGGCCAGGGATCAATCAGTGATAAATTCCCAGACCTCATTCATGACAAAGCTATTTGAGCCTTATTGGGGAAGGTCCAGAAGCAGGCAATCTGCCATCTGTCTGTTCCTAGAAGATCTGGGCCACGCACCTTCTCAGGGGGGCTGTCGGAGGTCTCGGAGACTCCATCAGCTGTAATTTGCACCTCAGCAGGATACAGTAACGCATATGTCCTGATGTACTCTCCCCTCCCAGAGCATCAGCCTCACCTTGTCAAACGTTACGCCCCTTGTTGGAGAAATGATGAAATCTAATTATCACTGGCCAAGGGCAGTGACTAGTATTGGATTTAGCTGCGGGTGTGATTTACCTGCTCTGTCGTAACCTCATTTAATCTGCAGGTGGTGGAGCTCTGGTAACCAACCCTGAAAGAGCCTGATTGGAGCAGACAACCCCCACGTGCTTTCAGGAATCACAATACTGTGCAAACGATCTCTGTAGGTCCCAGAAATCACCTCATTACCGGTCACATCCAGAATAGCAGGCTCAGGCTCAGGATTTCAATTACTTTGCCTAAATAGTAAAGGGAGGTAATTTCCAGATACAACTTCCTTGTGTAAATTGGACAATAGGTCATAGGACTCAGTAAAGCGCATCAAAAGAGGTCAAAAGGCCCTTTTTATTGACTTTGATAAGTATTGATAATTTGAATGTTTTTTTGCTTTATTTTGTTTTTTGCTGTGATGCTTTTCTGTGTTTTGTTTATTAAGAAGGGCAGAAAATGGCCAAGGCCACTGTAGCAAAGTCTGGCTGGATACAGAGTTAGAGCTAGGGTGTATGACGTATGAAAATATCAGACATGTATCTGATTTAGGACTAAGTATGAAAGTGGCCTGGGTCTGATTTGAGCTGTTCAGGCTGTCATAAAGAAATCCGAAATGGGTCGCATATGGGGTAACAAGTTGGATTTGGGCCACTTTTGCCTCCAGTATGAACATAGCATTAGAGTCTCCAGTTGACTAAAACTTCCATGTTTTTGGTCTGTAGGAGGAAACCAGAGTACCTGGAAAAAATGTAACATGCATACAACGCAGCCATAAGGTAAAACCCTGCTCAGAAAGGCCCTCGGACAAACAGGGACCTTCTTGTTGTGAGGCGACATCTCTACGGCTCACCAAGCCACACTGCACATGTTGTTAATTTCGTCAAAGCGAAACAAAAAGTTGAATAGAAATGAAATTCAACATGGGTAAATTTAACGAAGCTCTGTGAATCCACACCCGGCAAATAACCATGACAAACATGCGATGATAAGACCCATCAGGCATTCAGTGGCTCGACGAGGTGCAATAAAATGTCACCCACGAGTGCATTTCAAGGGCTCACACTGAGGCATGTCTCTTAGCCGTGCTGTCTTTATTAAGAACGACAGACAGAAGAAAAGATTGCCTTCCCCGCATCAGAAGCCCTTAAAGACATTTCACATGTGAACTGCCACTTTTAGCAAACAAGCCAAAGTGGAGAATCTCTGCTCCGCGCTGAGATATTATTTTCTGTTAATGGTGTGCAAAACGCAATTGCCTCGTCGATAGATGTGACTAAAAGCCTTGTGAGCACTAATTAGACTATAAAGCGGGATAGTGTGCAGAACTGTGCCGGATCCTTCCCATGGGATCAGATCACCGAGCTTCTGTTGTAACTGCTGTTCTAATATTGGCAGAGATTCCCACCTTTTAATACTTGTTTTGTATTGTGTAGCCATTGCTCCAGAGTCCTTTTTATGTCTTTTTCTAAAGATTACTTTTGGTACTTTTCTTTATCAGAGAATACACAGTGGAGAGATAAAAAGAGGGCGAGCTGCCGTAGAATTTTTGAGCCACATTCAACAGTGGGAAATGATGTGACAATGGCCAGAAATTGTAATATCCATCATAATTGTGTCAGCATGCAGGAGAAATAGCTGCGCAACGTGAAATAATATGTGATGATATCAAATGTGTATTTTTTTTTCTTGTTTGTATAATATTTCATTTATTTAATTAGTTTCTTTCATTCGCTGTGACAATTGAATTAGGAATGGACCAAATTAGTTAATGAGGGTCTTGCTTGAAATTACATTCCTAATATGTTGCTTAAACTAATTAAGATTCTGTTTAATTAGTTAATAAGGTATTTGCTTGAAGTGGTGTTCTCTAATTTGTTGTGGAACTTTAAGTAGTGATTAGTTCAATTAGCACGGTGTTTACCCGTAATACAAGTGTGTGTCCTGCTCACGTTGATTCATTTTGATGTTGTATTTAGAAGCACTGAATGACTGGCCAGTCAAGGTCACTACTACTATTGCTACAGTTACTCTGCACTATTCTATAAAACATAAGCTCGAAGGCCCAAATAATAAGAGTAATGATAATCACTATCAGCCTCTTTACCACAGAGTCTTTCACAAGCAGTTTTAACCGCTGCATTATATTAAAAAACAAAATTCAATCCCACACATAATAAAAGTCGTGACTGGGCACGGCATATCAGCAGGAGCGTGTGTGTGTGTGTGTGTGTGTGCATGCCTGTGTGTATGCATGTGTGTGCTTGACTGTGTGTTGGAGGGTTTATAGAGAGAGAGCACGAGAGAGCGAGAGACTTGGCAGTCAACACCAGGTAGCTTCTGCCCTAGTGCCCCCAAGATACCAAGACAATACACACACAAGCATGCACGCACACACAGACACACATATACACAGGCACATACACACACCCCAGGTCCTGGGGTTGGCAGAACCATCTGCCAAGAGGAGCATGGTGCTGAGGAATGATAACACACGCATACACACACGCACACTTTGCTTTTTTTCTTTAACACACACATACTTGTTATTCTGTCCTTGTGAGGACCCTCATCACCATAATTCAGTCCCTAGCCTTAAGAGTAGGCATTGAGCCTCTAACAGCCCAGTTTATCTGTTCATCTGTCTGGACATGCGCCCTGGCCAAAATGTCTCACTTTCCAGTAATGTCCTCACCCCCAAGACCTGGAATTCAACCTGGTTCTGAGCACGCTCACTGTACAAGCGCACACACAACACACAAACAGGCTGCCTTGAACCCGGTGCTCCAGCGGCTCCCTCCTCTCTGCTGCAGTTGGCAGTTTATGTTGCTGATACCTGCTTTGTGGCCTGGTTTCTGTATAAAGACGGATGTTTTTGCCTCAGCGGGTTCATTTTGTCTGACTTCATACTGGCAAAAAAAAAGCAGCATGCTGTGATGCCTCTGTCCTGCACAGACTCACCTGCACCAGCCATAGTACCTGCAGAGAATATTTGTTAACAGTAGATGCAAAAGGCAAAGTGTTTCTGGCTGTCAGGAGAGTCAGACCTCTCACAAAGTGGTCACCACAGGATACAGCTACACCCGAGAGCATGATCATGTCCTGCCTTTTCTACGAGTCTTGATATTTACTGCTGTGGCTGGAGGTTGTGTGTGGAGTTTGTTTTACACAGTTCGACACAACAGATCATGCAAGAAACAATGTCCCCGGTTTGTATCCCTGTGAAAGCGAAGGGCCTTTCTGTATGGAGTTTGCATGTACTTTTCTGATAGATAGATAGATAGATAGATAGATAGATAGATAGATAGATAGATAGATAGATAGATAGATAGATAGATAGATAGATAGATAGATAGATAGATAGATAGATAGATAGATAGATAGATAGATAGATAGATAGATAGATAGATAGATAGATAGATAGATAGATAGATAGATAGAGAAAAGAGAAAGACTGGGAGCCCTTAAGTCTCCTCTGAGAATCCAAATGGCCTTTAAATGAGCCCCAGCAGGGTTTTACGATTCAGCTCGTCTGCGCATCTCTGACCGCAGCACATTTGGGAGGAAGGGAGAGATGGACACGTACAGGTAGTTAGCCCCAGCAGACAGTAGATTAAATGCTGAATTTAAAGTTAAACAGAAATATTAAAGCTGAATCTGAGAGCAGGAAGGCGGCGAGGAAGTGCAAGCGAGTCAGAGACGGAGAGGGCGAGTGACGTCGATTTTCTAGCCGAGGCCAATTTACTGTGAGGTTTCCAAAGGTCATCTCCTACACGGAGGTCTGTCTGTGACAAATTACATTATTTACACTGGGTAGAAAGAGGCAGCGAGACGCCGAGCAAAAGAAGAGAGAGGGAGGGCGAGAGCGCGTGTTTGAGTGTAATTGGTCCACAGTGTTAACAGGAGAACCCTGAAGACATTTGCTCACGCTTTGCCTAATGATGCTCTTATCAAAGCACAACACCTGCATTACTGACATGAGATGGCTCCCACCTGCCTGCCGTGGAGAGATGTTTGGCTGCGGCATTTTGATGGTTTCATTCCGGAGCACAGGTAGAGCGACGCTCTGCAGAGTCGGCGGCTTCTTCTCACACCTGTGGGGACGTTACATCACTCGCTTCAGAGAGGAAACTCACAATTACCAGGCCCTTCCTGGAGTTACCAGCTCTTCTGCCGCAACGTCTGTCCGGGTTACCATTCTTGCTCACAGATTTCGATAAGGCAGCAGCTTTTCCGACCGGCTGCCACTTTATCAGAGCTGTATTATTTACTGCTGTAAACTCCTGATGCCATGCAGGCTGTGTGAGTCCTCTCAGGGAACCCCCCCCCACTGAGCTGAGGATGCGATGCGTTTGATGTTTCCAATTAGTTTGTTTTAAGGAGAAGTAGGCGATAAGCTTGAGCAGTGTAGCTGGTCAGACGATTAAAATAGCACCGCCAACAGCAAGTCAAACAGGCTTTCCCGTTGACAAACACAATCTGTGAAGTGCACGAGTGGCGTGAATATTAGAGATCCACAGGAACTGCAAATTAGGGCTCCGACAAACAATTATTTTCAATTATGTTGTCAACTACTTTCTTGGATTGATAAATTTGTTTGTTTGGTTTTTAAAATTATGCAAGAAATGCTCAAAATGTGTGCTTCACAATGGACAAGATAAGGTCTTTAAATGCCTTGCTTTTGTCCTCACTTAATCAAAATTGAATTCTCCATCATTCATTCATTCATTTCTAATTAATCAATCTCAGCTATTTTTATTAAAATAGTTTGTTTAGTCGATCAGTCAGTTAGTTGTTTGAGCTCTGCTGTAAACTGTGGAGATGAAACCCATAAGAAACCCTCCACCTGTGGCACCTACAGAACAGTACATTGTATTATAACTGAGTGGGATGGGATCTAGGTGTCATATAATCTTGCACAACATGATGATAATTCCCTTTGTTCCATTATTTCTGCTAAGTTTAACAAAATCAACTAAGTGGGGAAATGAAGACATTTCAATGGTTCTCAGTTCCCCTGAAGGGGATGAACCAGGTCCCTGAAGACCAGTTGAATGTGTGTGTGTATGTGTGTATATGTGTGTGTGCGTGTGTGCGTATGTGTGTGTGTGTGTGTGTGTGTGTGTGTGTGTGTGTGTGTGTGTGTGTGTGTGTCCCTTGGGCGAGCCAGATGAGGGAAGAGCCAAAGGGATTAGTAGTTAAATGGTTTGGGACCAAGGAATGAACAGAAATATTAATATTTAGTTTTAACTTCTTCAAAGAAATGTCTTAAATTAATATATGATTAACATCCCACTGCATCCTGCAGCAGCGGCACAAAAATTGACTTCTCTCTTAGTGTGACTGCCAGCCTGGATGGTGCTGGGAGAAAATATTTCACAATGCTCCTACTCAGGTGTTTACTATGATAGCGCTAAGAGATGCCTGTATCGCCTTTGTTGTATGCTAATGTGCAGTCGGACACAGTTAATATCAATCAATATTCTCTTTAAGGAGACAAAGACTGTAGTTCCCAGTAGCTTGTTGCTTATTATGATGTTTATTAGAGGCGTGCCGAGTCTTCATTAATCACCCTGAGGGTCATTAGGGGTTTCGGTTATGAAGCTCATAGCTCATGTGCTGCAGCTTCCTCGATACAGGTCACACTGTAATTAGGAGGTAATTGAGGTAAAACCAGGAATGTCCAATAAGGTGCAAATGTGTTCTGTACTAGGAAACTAAAAAAAAAATGGTAGAGTCAATAGTCCATTAATACCCATGGCACGGAGTAACTTGTCAATGGTGGTGAACATGTATTGAATGCGTGTTATGATACAGAACAGTGAAGGTCCAGGCTCGCGCAGGGTTTTCCATGGGCAAAGTGAGCATCAAACATATGTGATGCTATTCAGTGAGTAATTTAATAAATGTCAGCTCTTGTAAATCAATAAACTTTATAATATTCTGTTTACAGCAGCCGTGTTGACCTGACGGCAGGTAGCCTGTTATTCAGCCGATTTCTCGGGGCACGGCTCTGCTTTTATCCCAGCAGGTGGAATCAGTTCTGACCTTACAGCATCACTACAAAGTTAATAAATCAGCGCGGTGATAAATCTGTGTTTGATGCTCAAAGTTGGCTGTGAAAAGTCTTCATTTTCTCCTCGGCTCCTCCCGTACGTCCTCTGTCTCCGTCTCTGCTGCCGCCCCCCTGCAGGACATTTAGTACGTCCTCATCAGCTAATTCATAATTATCCTGTGTCTCTCTCTCTCTCTCTGCCTTCTTCCTCACTGTCTTTCCTCTCTTTCCTCCTCCTGTTAACCTTTTCCTATCTCCCTCACCCCTCTTCCTCTCCCCTGCCTTCCTTCAGAGGCCTGCTAATACATTTGTTATCGTCCCTGTGTCTAATTAACATGCCCCCTCTCTGTCCCACTCCCTCCTATCTCTGGCGAGATGCCATCCTCGCTCTCTCTTCTCTCTCTCTCTCGCCTGGCTCTTCCCGACTGTGTCTTCTTTCGGCATCTTCTCTTTTTTTTTTCTTGTATAGATGAATTTCAGGGCGGCTCCTCACCTTCACTTCTGAGGCTCTATTATCTTCAGACAGACAATTTGTCTGTCTGAAAGCCAGCAGGACCCAGAGATCTATTTCCTGTGTGAATGTGCGAGCTCATGTATCTGGATCTCCTGCCCAGGCACCGTCTCTCAGCATTTCTGAGTGTGCACCAGCCGAGTGCCTCTCGTGCTTGTTGTCTCAGTCTCCAGGCCCCTGGCAGCCTCCCATGCTGTGTTCATGTGGCGTCAGAGTGATAGCTATTAGCTTTTTTTTTCAAAATGCTGACCTATAACAGCTCCTGTGCACCCTTGCAAAGAAATGAAAATCTCATTTGTTTCACACATTTTGAATCACGCAATGTTAAGAAGATACATGTATTTTTCAAACCTGCTGCCGCAGGTGGTGCAGATGCTAGTGATGATGCTGCTCCTACAGAAGAAGATGTAACAACAAAGATGGTATTTAGAAATCTGGTTTCAGGTCGATGTTATGTTTTGTATTTATGTTAGTGGTATGTGGTTAAAGGTCAAATTCATAACATCCATCCACTCATCCATTATCTTTATACGCTTTATACCTACAACCTTTGTCACAGCAGTCTCATCAGCATCAGACCTCTGCACTGTGAGGGTGTTGCAAAACCTAGGGCCACGCTTGAAATAATAGAAGAAGAAGAAGAAAAAAAAAAGACAAACAAAATACAACACAGATGCAGTGTTGGCCAAAAAATGTCTTTGGTTATTGGTAACATCAACATGTTTTTGTTTCAAACTGTTTTGATTGTGCAGCACAATAAAATGAGCCTCACACCAGGCTTCATAAATCACAGTTCTTCAATTCCTCTCACAGTCCCTTGAGCAACACTCACATCATTCTGTGTGTGTGTGTGTGTGCGTGTGTGCATGTCTGTGTGTGTTTCTGCACCTTTCAAACAAAATAAGATCCCAAATAAAACCAGAGCTCCCTGTTTAGTTCCTGAAGTGGAATAAACTAGGTGATATGATCATACTCACAATTTAAAAAATATAAATATATACATGATCGGATTTGCCATGTGGTCTGGACAAGATTAGAGTTTTCGCAGCCTTTAACAAACAGTTTTCTACAAGCGCTAGAATATTGCAGATGTGGCAGGCGTGTTGTTGCATGGAGGCTCTGCAGTTAGTTCAGACATCAATAACAGATGGAGAGGAACAAGCAGTGAGATACAGGAGCTGGTGGAGCAGACACAAACCTGGACTGGACGTCAGGTTTAGGTCCCAGCTTTTCAGGAGAACTTCAGCCGTGTGTGTGTGTGTGTGTGTATGTGTGTGCGCGCGTGTGTGTGTGTTGAGCACACACAGCATCGGGGTGATGAGGACACTCTGCAGACTCCCAGAGGAGCTCCGACCATGTATTTTTCTTGCATAGTGAATGTACTTTATGGGATTAATTTAAAGACAGTCTGTTGGTGTGAAAGACCTTTTAAAAGCAATAACAAAAATAAGTAGAGGCTGAGTTTTTTCTTCTTTCCTCCTCCAGTTGGATTGACCATCTCTGGATATTGCGGTTGTTATTCTACCACCGAGGCGAAGAGGTGTATTTCATAATTGCGTGTAACACTTACGACTCTGCTGCTGGGCAGGGGGAGAAAGTAGAAAAAAAAAACAGTCTTAGTTGAGGCTCATTAACCTGGAGATAGATGGCGGTGGTTTGGTGAGGACAGACTGTAAGCTGTAAGCCTTCACTCTGCCTGTACAGCTAGTGGAGAAAATGGCTAACAGGGAGCTCAATCAATGCACTAAGTGTGTGTGTGTGTGTGTGTGTGTGTGTGTGTGTGTGTGTGTGTCTGGCCAGTGCACATTTGCATTGTGTGTGTGTGTGTGTTTGGATGTGTCTGTGTGACCGTGCGTAGGCTGTCTGAGTGTGTCTGAATGCGTATTGATCCCGAGGTGTTGTTTTGTGTGCCTGATGCTCTGCCGTGTTTCACTCTCATTAAGTTTGGCTCGCACTCACAAATGATGACGGATGAAGTCGAGTGAGCCATGATTCATCAGTGTGATTCTTAAAAGTACTCTCCGGATGCTTCTCTGCTCTGGGGAGATGCAACTGATGCATTTTTTTGGGTAGCGCGTGGATCAACCCCCCCCCCCGGTTTGTGCCACACGCACACACACAAACACATATACGCACATACACAATAGGACATGGAGACAGAGAGATGGGTCTGGGCCGATACTTGTGCATACATCGGAGGCTTGAATTCAACAGTGATTCAGTTGCTTCCAGCACACACACACACACAGACACACATACTGACTGGACACACACGCCGACTGCCCCTGCTGTTTGTGTTTGCTGCACGTCCACGCGCCGGCATCGAGTCGTGGTTATTTCTCTCTCATGTAACTTGCAGTGCGCCGTTCAAATAGATGACTGGAGGAGAGGTTTTAAGGCTTCTGCATGCTCTTGAAATAATTACGAACCATTTGTTTCACTCACTCCCCTGAGATGTGTTAAAGCTGGATGAAATACATTTTTGTAACACATCAGCGTATCGGGGTAATAAAGCTCCAGAAGACAGGCTGGAATTGTTAACGCTGTATAGTCAGAGCATAGCATCTGAGAGGTCAGGGATTAGAGTGTAACTTTTGTGTATTTCTTGTGTGGTTATTGGTTAAATGACAGCAGCTGAGAGGGAACCGATCACAACTCAACCAAACGGGTTTCAGTCCCCACTAAGGACCCTTCCCGCTGTCACTAAAGAGCGCCACCTTTAGACAAATAAGAGCAACATTTTGTTTGAAGTATTTGCACATCATTAGTTTTGTAGTTATACATGAGTATCCAAGCTCCCTGGGGGAGTGGAGAAACAGCTGGAGGAGAATAATAAGGATAATAAACCTGAGCCCAAACAATGAGCTCTTAGATGCTGTGGGGCTTCAACCTCAAAAGACGGAGAGAGGGAAAGCAGGTCAGATTGTTAATGCTACTGTAAATAACAACACATAAACACAAAGTCGTACATACACAGCACCTCCCACAGGTTCCCACCTAAACACACATAATTCCCTGCAGCTCTCTACTGTATGTGCTGTTAATGCACCTCTCCCTCCTTCACTCTTTGTCTGTCTTTATTCCTTTCATTTCTTTGACTCTCAGGTTTTCTTCTATCACTCTTGTTCTCGGGGTATAATCACCACGCTATCAGAGTAAATCCTTCAGACTGAAGTCTTTTGCCTTCACGGGGATTTGTAATATTTTCCTCATTTATTTTATAATATCATGGCTTCCTTATTTTAGTCAGAGATAATGTTCGACTTTCCTCATTGTGAAGACGAGAAGGAGATCTCTATAATGTTACATGGCGCTGCGCAGGCTGTAATTACATTCTGAGGACTTTTTACTTAATCATCTCGCTGAATTTTCAAAGTTGTTAATGAGCCCCTAAAAAGTCAAACAACACTTTTTTTCTTTTTGCAAGATTTTTTTTTCTTTTTTTTATGTCGGCACACTTGCACAGACAGCGCCTGTTTCGTGTGACGACTGTAGTAATAGTGATCCTTCATTTTCAGCGAAACAGTGGTTGGCCCCGGGTCCTCTGCTCTGGTTCCACTTAGGCTGGTTTCAGTAGAGGAACGCGACCCGTGGCTGCTTCCTGGAACAGGCCGGGCCTGTTGTTTAGCAGCTGCCACATCCACTGCAGCTTTGGGCCGCGCACCAACCTTTGATATGTGTGGGATGCGTGCAACTTGGCTGCTCGCTTGTCGAGGCTGGCTTGTCGAGGGATATTTACACTGATAATCCCGGGTGTGAAGTCGCAGATCAGTAATTATTTGCGGCAGTGTTCAGATTCTTACGAGGTCCTTCAGTTCAGAATTTTGAAACAACAAAACTAGATACAAAACCGACTTTCCACAGTCTCTCAATTTATCTCAGTTTATGATTTTTAGCTATCTTCCTGTCCATCTATTGATCTATCTTTCTATTGTATTCCCATAGTCACAATGTTTCCCAACAGGTTGACGTATTTCTTTCAGCTCCCCTCAACAGCATGGATCAATTAGACTCCATTGTGTCCATGGTTCTCACTGATTGGACGATGTCCGACTGGTAATAGTGGGACATTGTCCGCCCCTTGTACGACCTGACGAGCCCTGCTTCCTTTGTTACCTCTCTGGTGTTGCGGTGTGCCGGTGTGTGTGACGCCACGTCAGCGTCGAGCCAGCGTGTGTGTGCACGGGGGGTGGATAACAACTGGAGACAGACTCCAGGTCCCGGCTGACGTTTTCACACTGACAGAACACAAAGTCCTTGTCTGTCTGAATCTGCTGAAGAGCGAGGCCTCTCAAAACATCACATCCCCGGTGTAGCGACCAGGTACGTGGGTGGCCTTGATGGTCTGCCATGCAGGAAGAGCTGACCTAGAAAACAATGGCTGTCCTGTCAGGGCCTTTCCTGGAGCCCCCAGTTACTGCTGCACTACACAGATACACAAAGCAAAAGAGGAAAGGAAAGACTGCCGAACCCTCCGAAAATCTGCCATTAAAAATGTTTAGACAAAATAAGCAAAATATCAGGGTCGCATCATTTTCACCTGAGTCCTCTCAAATTTTCAATGCTGATCTTATTTTGATGTTTCTTTTTTGTTGATTCTTTTCCCTGAAGTGACATTTTGTTAAACCAAACTATTAAAAAATATTTTAAACCTTGTGCTGATGGTACTTAAGGACACAGAGGTTAGTTTTACACCCTGGGAATAACACACACACACGCTCAAAAGTAACATAAATCCCTTATTATAGACACAAATAAACCTCATTAGCTGTGTTCTTGAACTTATGTAAGGTCAGTGAAACATCCACCAACAGTTTTTGGTATAATTTGAGCATAGAAATCATCTGTTCAAGTCTTAAATCCAACACAAAAAACACTGTGTGAACTATTGATAAAACATCAATACTGAAGTTCAAAGAATAAATACAAGAAATCCTTTTTTAATAAATGCACTTTAAGGAATGTGCATGTGTACTTTGAATAAGAAATACACAAATTAGATAGCCAAACTGCTTTCTAAAAGCTGACCTTCCTTGTCTTCCTTGATTTAAAATTGTCTGATCATGCAATTTCTTTTTGATTGTTTTTTAGCTGTTGTGTCCCTCGTGCAGATTGCATCTTGGTTAATTCCTGTCATCTTTTAAACTTTTAAATGTTATTTTAATTCATAATAATTATTTAATAAAATAGCAGGATTTATTTCTTCTTATTTATTTAAATGTTCTTTTTCCTTTTTTGTAATCATTTATTTTGACCCTGACACACATTTGTCAGCACATTTCTTGTAAACCTGGATCGTGTTGGCTGAGCCTATAGACCCGCAGAGGAGCCATATTAGATTTATCACACATTCACATAGCTGTAAACATATGGCAATGCTCTACTGCTGGTATTTTTAGTCGCTGTAGTAACTGATTAAAGAGATTGTAGTAGCCCTTCATCATAACACGAGCTCTTCCAGGCAGAGCTCCATAAAGACACAGCTCCTCCTCGCGTGTGCAGCTCTGCTGGGATGAGCTCATGCAGGGAGCCGGGAACGTCCTCGTTAAGGAACACACACTATTATGTGCAATTGATGAAGATCACTGTCAAAGTATCTGTCCATCTGAGGAATACGCCGGTGTCAGATGTGTTGACACCGTGGGAGAAAAAAAAAAAATTAAATATTTGATCATTGAATCAAAGTCACATTTTCCAACCCTCCAAGTGAAAGAACAATAGGCTGTTAGTTCTGAAACGTTATGTCCATCTGTTGTCCTCGTAGGAATTTTTTTCACATAAATAGACTTATTCAAACTACGCTAGACTGTCCTCACATTGTGCCAGGGACGTGTCTGAATGAATTGAAACTAATCACATGTTAATTTCAGTTCATTTGAACATGGGAGATGGGCCCTGTGATGTAACAGCTGTCAGCGTGTTGCCAGGTGAGGCTCATCTGGTGCGTGTTTTCGTCAGTCATCAGTTTGCCTCACACGGCTCACACCGAGCTCAAACACTTGTTTGGTCGGGGTCCAACAGGTAATTTATGAATACATGATCTGAGCGATCATCTGGCAGAACCAAAACACTCTATAGTCTTTTCCTGGCTTTGGATTTAAACTCCACAGAGCTGAATGCCTGCCTGTTTGTCAATGCTTTTTACTCGGTGTGAAGTATGTGGTTTAAGTCTGCGGGGACGGCTCGGTCTTTTCCAAAGAATAATTTTTTAAAATCGCTGCGGGCTTGGGCAGATTCTGGCTGATGATTCTTTCCACTAACAGTCTTGTTTGGGGCTCAGACAGAGAATAAAACCAGACTATGATGTCAAACCTCAAGACTAATTCAGTGAAACATCTGTAAAAGGCCTGCAGCGCAGACCTTTGCAAATACAGACACCTGTATTTTCTCAAGAAGAGCCTCTTCTGACATTTCTGAGAGGATGTGTTCATCTTTTCTCTTAAAGATAAAGCCCACGGCCAGTCGGACTCAAGTGTGTGCACTCCTCCACCTGCTCAGCGGGCTGCTCGCTGCTGTCAGATGTGATGGGGGGGGGGGGGGGGGGGCTTGGGTTACAGGGAGGTTTAGAGGCCTTTTGTTTTGGATGCTCTCAGATGCAGGAGATTGCTTTTTCGGCAGGAAGCAAAAGTGCCGGCAGTGCTCGGGAGCCCCTTAAATGCGTCCAGGATTACAGCGTCATCAGAGTGCTTCAGAGAGAACATCTTGCGGTCTGCACGCCCGCAGTCATCTGTATGCAAAGTAAACAGGGCTGATGACAACACTGAGACCTCCAGGCTTTTCCGCGGCGACGGATCTGATAGTGACTGAGTGTGACCTGCTGTTGGGAGAGGCAGAATCCACAGGATCAGCAGAGGGTTTACATCCATGCACTGGTAGAAGCCAGCGAGCAGCAGCCTGGCCCTGCCTTTATCAAACACACCCCATCTTATCTGTAAATACACTGAAGTGGCTTTATGGAGCCACTGGCTTTGTGTGATGTAGTCTCTGGAAGAAGTTCATCACAGGTGAGGTTACTGCCACCGGGCTGGATTGCTCCTCCGGGGGGTGGGGGGGGGATAAGATGAACGGCCGAGGATTTCCATACACCTGCAGAGTGTTTGAAAGTGCTCACATGAGATCCCTGACAGCTGTTCAACAGACGCCCGGCCGGTCGATTTAGCCCGTGTGCTTTATTGAGCTTAATGTGTTTGAAGAGTATCAGCAAAACTGAAAGATGAGGTCATTTTGTTTGAGTCGCCCGATCAAAATCGCAGCAAGGTCCTGTCACTTTGCGAGAGCCTGTCTTCCTTTCCCCAGTGCAGTCGCTCACACAGGCTCACTCTTCTATCTCCAATCCATCTAGCTGCAGATGTGAAGCTTTGCTGTCTCCTGAGGTCTTATAACAACACATAAAAGTCTGTGATAACTATGAAAGAGCAGTCTTTGCATCCCGATTTTTACTATTAATTCTATCCAGGCTGCTTTTTGTCCGCTTGCTGCCAATTTGAACTGCTCTACAGTGCAATGCACTGGTCTCAGTCCATCTCAGGACACACACCCAGACACTATTCACTCTTATACTCAAACCTAGGTGCAATTTAGAATCTCCTATCAACCTAAACATGCATGTTTTTGGACTGTGGGGGGAAACTGGAGTGCGCGGAGAAAAGGCTTTTTCCTTTAAATCCTTTTTCAGTTCGACATTAATGGATCTTGCAGTTATTCAGCTCTGTGAAGCACTCTGGTGTCCTTCTGCACCTGGTTGTGGTTTTACAGATTATTATTTTTCTGTTTTGTCACAGAAAGAAAAGCTCTGGTAATCAAGCCCAGAACATCAACTAGATGAAGGACTTAGCAGTGAAGGAGTCGGATATATTTTGTCATCTGAGAGGAGAATTAGCAGTCAGATTAAAAACTTTAATGAAGTAGAGTGACACCAAAATATTAATGGTTCTTGCATGATGATTACTGTCAGCTCTTTAGTAAGTCAGACAGATCTTTATAGACCTCAGCATAGTCCGGTTTGAATAAAAGATTTAAAGAGATCAAAAAGTGATGTAGAGTTAAAATATTGGCTGTGATATGATACATTGTATAAATAATACTTCAGCTTCTGTAATTTCAAATTTCATGACCGTTTGTTGAGCAAATATTTTGTGTTGTTTCAGCTGCATTTTGTCTTTGGAAAGCACAGTGACATGAACACATAGATAACAATTCTGAGTTAGTTTTGATGAGGCTAAAAGAAGTGGATATATTGATTCTGTGATAGTGTAATAAATGCCAGCTATTGATCCCAAACATATTCTGATGACACTGCTGCATATGGATATTGCAATATTGATTAACCCGAATGAACAATACATTAAAAACCATTGATTCTGCTGTTGCTTCATAAATGTATTTCTTCAAAGCTCCTAAATGATAATCCATAGTGAGATATGGATCCTGCCTTAAGAGAGATATACAATTCAGCTATTTAAAATTACATCGACAGATGCACTGATAGTAACTCAAAATTACTGTAAGACCAGTGACATGAAGACCCAGGGTGGTCAGCTGGTTAGTCAAACTGTGTCACACTGCTGGCATCTAATGTCACACACATCCAGAGTGTGTGTGTGTGTGTGTGTGTGTGCTGGGACGCTCTTATTGCAATTTCCAACAATGAGAGAATGCTATTTCACACAGTTGGCATACGTGAAACACTACAGAATAGTGTGCAGCGATTACAGCCAAGACCAAATGGCTCGAGGTAAAATCTCTGTGGTACAGACACCAAGCAGCTGTTAACCCTTCATGTGCCGAGCCCGGATAATTGGCTGAAAAAGCCTTTGTCTGAGACAGAGTGAGAGAGGGAGAGGGAGGGAGAGAGAGAGAGAGAGAAAGGGAGGGAGGGAGAGGGAGAGGAAGAGGAAGGGAGGGAGGGAGGGAGGCAGTGTGGAGGCATGTTTGCAGTGTGTGTGTGTGTGTGTGTGTGTGTGTGTGAGAGAGAGAGAGAGAGAGAGAGAGAGAGAGTGTGCATGTCTGTGTGTCTGTGTGTGTGTCCTTGGGGGTCTTTCTATCCATCTTTCTCGCTCTCACTCTCTGGTCCGGAGCTTGTTACCATAGCAACATAGAAGAGAGGTACTGCTGCCGGAGTCCCAAAAATTGTATTATCTTTTTCAGACACACACACACACTTGCACACGCTTGCACACATGCACACACACACAAACACACATACTCAAACACTCACACGCACACACATAGCTGCTCCTTCGTCTATCTTGCATGTATACAAACTGGCAGGCGCTAGTGAGTGAATGTGTGTGCATTTGTGTGTGTGTGTGTTTGTGTATCTGTGTCTGTGTGCGTCCAGTACAGCTTGCTAGTGCTGGCAGGCAAAGGCAACCAGACACACACACACACACACACACACACACACACACACTCACAGATTGGTTGAAGGAAAAGGAGGACAGGCGGAGTGTTGCAGCAGAGTAGAGGGGGTCATGCACGAACAGCAGGGTAGTTTATTTATGCCACTGAAGGGGGATAATTGGCTTTTACTGATTCATTATTTCTTGTGTTTCTCTACTTGTCAGCCTATTGTACAACAGGTAGTTTTGGCTCTGCCAGGTGCCATAAAGCACAGATATCTGGCGTAAGGCAGCTCTTGCGAGGCGCCATAAAATAGCACTAAGCACTGTGTGGCTTTACTTTTGGAAGTAGTATGTTCTGTTGTTGTACATGGTGTGCCGCATTAGTGCATTACGGTGTTTCATAGTAGGTTTATGACACCCAGGGGTGCTGTTAGCCAGCATCTGAACCGAGGCTGTCAATACCTGATATTTTCCTACTCTGTCCAGTGTCACAATGTATGACTGTTCTCATGCTGCACTGCAACAAGACCTTGATTTTAACTCGGGTGGACATTTGAGTCTGTTTAACCTCCACTGAGAATGAACTAAGTGAATAATGATTTGTTTTGGAAATGTGAAGCTTTGGAGACTTTGAGTATTGCTATTCAAAACTATGGCCGTGTTCAGAGTCACTCCCTTGTCCTCTCATTCGATGTTCCCTTTGAAACAATACTCAATAGTTTGCACTGCACTGGAAAACAAACTTATCAGTTTTCAGGGGAATAATCCTCATTTTTACATCAGTTCAGTGGTATATCAACCATGTTTGAGTCACTTCATTTCCCAAGAATGAAGAGCTTGTTTCCTGAAAGCTGCATTCATATCGCAGCAATGAAAATCAAAAGTCTGTGAGTCACATGAAAGATGTCCCTGATATTGACCAACTCCAGAGTCCGTCTGGAAAAGTTTCCAGAGAATTGCTGTTAAATGTGGTAGTTAACTGGTCAAACATGATGGAGGAGGAAGAGGCTGTAATGTCAGATAATTCCCACGGCAGCTGGTCGAGATCGAAGCTGGGATTTCAGAAATTGCAAATGAACGTCCTCACTATATTCACCAAACCTTGTTTTCCATACCAGCTGCAGAAAGTATTATGATGTCATTGTGCACCCATTGTGCAACATGCTTTCATATGGGAGCATAAAGAAGAATCAGCATTAAGTACACACATGCAAACATAAATACACACCTTGAAATATATTGATTATTTTCCCCCTCTAATTTAATATCCTTGCAGCAAACTCCTAAGTAAAAGTAAATGTTGAGTAATTGTGCAACGTCATCAGGATGAAAAAGAGTAAAAGGTCGCGTTGGTCAATTTCAATATCTGAACTTTTCTACGCTCCTTCCTACATTTCTCACTGTGCCCATCGTACTGTAGCTACAGACAGTCAGACACACGCTAACGTATGTAAGTATGTGCCCATGTGCACGCATGTAAATGGGTGAGATTAAAGTGGCAGGATTACACGGCTGTCTTTTCAATTAATTTCTCGGAATCACATCATTCCTGTGCTTGTGAGACGCAGAGCGAGTGTGAGAATAAAAAAAAAGGAAAATTGTCGGCATGGCGCGCTGTGGAACGCTGTCAGAGGATCCAGCAGCTCTGACAAGCATGTGACATCAGCAGTAATGTCTGGGACAGAGATCATAAGCATGATAATGGCTGTGATTACATTAGTAAAGCTATTATGTTCTAGATGACAGATCTCATTAACATATAAACAGCCTTAAACACTGCTTTCAGCATGGAAATTAACAGGCCCACACACACACACACACACACACACGCACATGCACACAGGCCAGGATGTATATATCCAGGGATATAAGTGAAGGAGATTAAAGAACAAGGATTATATGATACAGATATTAACAAACATAATGCCATTAGATATGGACACACACACACACACACACACACACACACACACAGTCATTTACACTTTTGTTTCCACACACAGAAACACACACAGGAAGTTCATGTCAATCTAATCGAAATCTAATTCCTCAAAATTATCTGTTTTCCCTCTGAGTCATTTTCTGGAAATTGTGCAAACACACACACACACACACACACACACACACACACACACATACACACACACTCTGTGTTTATGTTCCTGTGAATTCAGGGATGGTCTCTAATCTTTCTCTGTCTCTTCCTGCCCTTATGATAAACTGCCTGTCTAACATTGTTTTCTTATCGCTGTGCGTGCGTGTGTGTGTGTGTGTGTGTGTAGGCTTGTTGCGTGGCTATGTGTGGGTTTGTTGATCTGTGTGCCAAGTGCATGAACACCTTCTAATGACTGTTTTTGAGAAAGACGAGGAGGGATACTGTGTGTGTGCGTGCGTGCTTGTGTGCATGTTTGTTTTAGCCAGGCCATGTCTCCGGAGCTGGGCTCCCAGAGCATTCAGAGGCAAACATTAACGTCAGCAGGAGCCTCTGCCTGCCTCTCTCTCTCTCTCTCTCTCTCTCTCTCTCTCTCTCTCTCTCTCCCTCTCCCTCCCTCTCCCTCCTCCTCCTCCTTCCTCCCCATCCCTCTCCATCCTTTGTCCTCCCGCTCTAACCTGCTTTCTGATCACTCGCCGCATGTCTCCCTCCCGCTCTGATTTCACACAACACATGTAGTTAAGTGTGTTCATTCATTATCTAATTAACTAATTTACCAAGCACTAATTCTTAGCTATTAGCTAATAATCTGCAGATTAAGAGTAGACGTGTGTGCGGAGGGGGTTTACTTTTGGAGAGCGTGTTAAATTATTAACCTCTAATTATCAGGTGAAAGTGGAAAGATGAAGAAAGCTCTTGTCACTGATCTGCCTAATCAGAGAATAATCAGTTTTCTTTTCAAAAGGCATCAGTGAGTAATCAGCTTTTTCTCCTCGCCACGGTTTATGATTATGTGTCATTTCCTGTGTTGGCTGTGGTGAACCGACCCTTTTTTTAGCATAACATACTCCCAGCAAACAAGTGCCATGACACAATTTAATGGTAAGAATACGGCGTCATTGTTGCCACCGCGCCCCGGTGATTCACATGGTGCGTTTTTGTTTTCCGGAGCGGTTTGGAAGTCACTGGGCCCTCTGCCACATGAAAACACCCTTCAGGCAGACTCGGCAGCCACACATCAAAGGCAGAGCGGAAAGAAATCTTGAAATCTGATGATGGGAAGCAGCCCTCTGGAGCGTCAAAACATTAGCACTGCTGGGTGTAACCAGAGTTCACCCGGAGCTGGAGCAGAAAGCAGGGTGAGGGCGAGATGCTGTGACGTCCCCGAGAAATTTATCTCACCGAGAACTGTCGGCAACTCTGGGAAGTCTTCTGAAATATGCCGTCTGCACGCTCGAAATGTATCCAGACATGGTTTCAGTCGGAGTAAATTCAGTTGTTTCATTCTTCAACCCTCCAATCATATAATTTAGTTTGCAGTATCGCGTATTGTTTTGACGATGGCAACAGTCCAAAGGCCAGAGACACTGACTCTGTAATGAGAAATCCCACACAAGTGAGAGTCAAGGAAGATGCTGTGTGAACATACAGCATCTGAAAGTGGGGGAGGGGGTGGCAGACGAGGGGGAGGGTCGTGTCTGTCTCTCTCTGTCTCTGTTTTCTTTTTTTGTCAAGGCGAGCATGAGAAAATCTTCCATTTTTCTTTCATAATTTATGTTCACTATTTCCCTCGTTGAGTGGGACAGACGTCTGATGTAGCATGTCTGAGGCCTGGGCATCATGTGATCTCATTTAAATTCATCTGATTATCAGACAAATGATATGAAATGTAAATAATTCATGATTAGAAATAGTTTCAAAAATCAGCTGGTCCAGTGCTATATTGACTGTTCATAAACAAAACCTTTGCTAACTTGTCCGAAAGTCGGCTTTAAGTATTATTTTAATGTTATTGATAATGGAACAAATTATTATATCCAGTTTATCTCATTGCCTTTGTTTCACAGGGGTCTGCAGGTCTCCAGTTCATCACAGCACACACACATATACCATTCACTCACACACTCATAAATATAGTCAATTTAAGGTCTCCATTTGACATTAATGCATATTTTCGAATGGTAACGAGCCAACAGCAGCAACCACAACTGAGTTATTTGCTGTTGAGGATGCTGCAATTTTCATTACATCAAAGGACAGGTCCGAGCAAAGCATTCATATGAAATATTGATGATGATTTGAAAAGAAATCAATCAAATCCCCAGCGCTTCTTTGTGCAGTCTGTTTGCATTCAGGCTGTACAAACTGTATCGGTAATCGCTACTGTTTTGTTTCCGCTTCAGTCGGTAACTGACAGCATATGCAGTCAAACTTGAGAGTTTAGAAGAAGCGCTTTTACACATTTCACCTCTTAATGCGGGATCTGTTGAATGCATGCAGACGTTGTGCAGGAGCTTTCAAGGATAAATACAGCGCGGGGTCTCAAAGGTGCTTTCAGCTCCGACGGCAGGAAGATGTATGGCTGCTGAAGCACAGGGACAGGAAATCGCCCCGGCCTGTAGCGCTGGAGGAAACTTCAGCCGCACTTGCATCCAGGATTATGTCACTTAATGCCATAAAGTCATCAGTCACCTGAGTTAAAGATTAACAAGCGCTGTGTTTTAACATCGGCACCGCGAAAATCCAGAGGGAAAGTCGAGCTACTCTGTCATGTTGTTGAGAGATGAGAACATGAGAGAAGAAAAAAAAAAGAACAAACAAAACTTGTGAAAAGCCTGTCCCACATTTCATCTGGTCACTTCTCAGCAGCACCTAATTAATACAAGCTCCATTATTAATGAAAACAGTATGAACGTTCACACCTTGGCTGTGAATTATCGCACATCTACGACAATGCTCTTCTTGTCTTCGTAAAGAAGAATAGGTCGTTGTCACAGATGTGCGGTCGGACTGAGGACAGACGGAGCCAAACTTTGGGGAAATCGCTCCTCCTGCTTTCTCCGTGCCCCTGCGGAGCTGTGAACAGAGACCTGTCCCGCACACCTGGGATGTATTAAAGCCAAATCATGGGAGTTGCTGATTATATTTGAAGGGGGCTGTCTTATCATGGATATAATTCTTGGACAAAGAGCAGAGAGGGGCCGTTTCAGGCATTTACAATGAATTCTGGGACGCGGGGCGAGATGAGATGAGATGGCGTGAGAACGGCCTCTAGAGTCACTGGAGTCCGTGTTTGCCCTGACAATCATTCTGCTCCAAAGTGTTTGCACTCAGAAATGTGCCTGAGTGGCCTGTTTTCATTGTATCACACACACTTCAACATCTCTCTCTCTCTCTTCCCCTCTTTCTCTCCCTCCCTCCCTCACTCTCTCACATTGTTGCTGTTTCTCTCGCTCTCTTTAATCCTTTGTTTCACTGGGCTCCAAAAGCCATTATGTTAGAGTACCTAAATCGAAAGAGGCACATGATTTAATATATTCTCGCACACACACTTTTAAGTGTGCACACACATATACACACAGACTCACGCACAGCACATTTTTAGCGGGGCATATTGGTATTCTTCTCTTGCCACACCGCAAAGGCACTGAAGAAATGGAAATCTACTGTAAAAGATAGATTTCCTTTAGAAGTCTCTCAGAACTCGGGTGTCTGACTGAGACCAGGAAGGAGAATACGCCAGATCACAAGATCACACGAGGTATCGTGAGCTGAATACCCACTTTGCCAGGCCTGAAACTTGTGTATTTGTGGACAACTCTCACTGTGTTTATGGTTGAAAACAACACCTGCACCCAAAAAACTTGAACACTGATGCTGCTCTGGGTTTTTCTTCTTCACGGACAGAGAGCAAAGAATGGGACTGAGGGCTTCTTTGTACAGAAAAGAGATTTTGCTAGTCTGCCAACTGGCTTCTAGGAAACAGCCGCTCTCTGGGTCAATGTCCTATACAGCATCTGACAGTTTTTGTAAATGGGAGTTTTGTAGTGTTCAAATGTGCAAACTGACAGAAATCTTATCTTGAACGCAACATACTCAAAAGCTGCTTTAGAGTTGAAATTCAAGATTTTTTTTCCCTCCTGTTTTTATATTTATTTCAATGTGATATGAGGCGCCTGCGGTGTTGGCTTCAGCACATGCTCTACTTCCACAGTTTGAGGAAGTCGCAGAGGGCAAAAGCTAAAAATCGGATTTATTTACTTTAAGAACAACATCTTTTGTTGTTGCCTGAAGCAGCCGAAGAGCTACTTGGTACTGCATTTATCATGGTGGCTACCTGCAGACACGGCTGATACGTGTAATTGTTTGAGACATGTTTGAAACACGCTGAGCAACACGCTGTGCACACACTTAACCAGAGATATAACAAAGCCAGAGTGAATTCACTGATGCATTGAAAGCTCTTTAACAAGCAAGTGTCACTGCTTTGGTCTTGTCTTTTGTCATAATAGTTTTGGGTTAATATGGCATAATGGCAACTTGGTGATCATAAAATCTCTTAAAAAAGGAGAAAAGATGAAAGGAGAAAAATACAATAATAAATGTTTTCCACGTCGGTATTTTGATGAACACATCAGTCATCTTTGCTGGACGATTCGAGCATTTTAGCAGAATTAAAATGATTGAAAACTGAAAAAAAAGGAATTTCACTGTCCTTGTGCCCAAACACCTGCAACCAAACCTCCACCTTTGAATCGTCACTGTGTTTCTGATGCAGATTTAACTCCACTGTATTCGGGTTCAGATTGAAAGCAACACTTTCATCTGCTGGAGCTTTTCCTGCACTTTGTGTTCAGTCACCGGAAACAGGCAGTGAACTGACTGCATGGACATTAGCTGTAACTAGGCAGCAACATACCGCATGTGCGTGTGTGTGTGTGTGTGTGTGTGTGTGTGTGTGTGTGTGTGTGCAGCTTAGCCTCTCTGGGACGCCGGTGCTAATTTAGCTCCTAGACTGAGGCATTTTCATCTCACTCTGACGTTTTCACCGATCATTATACCATCAACTATAAAAGAGCGTAATCACTGTGAGCGTTTTGCAAGTCGAACAAGTCTGATTTATGTATTTCACCTAAATGAATTTGATTATGTGGTGACTGGAAACAGGAAAAAAAATACGTCCAAATTCTGGTTTGACATATGTAATAAAAAATAACCCTGTTCTTTATTTGCAGTAAATTGCCATGTCTTGCAAAACCACCGAACCTTTAAGGGCTTCACACAGCTTTTCCTCCTGCAGTATTTACATTTAACTGCTGATGTTTGGTAAGCTGCCTCTGACAGAAAAGGATCAGAGAACATTTCTTTGTATATATCAGGTGGAGTTTTTTCTTTTTTAAGAACAAACAAAAAGAAAGTCAAAGGAAATATGTACGTATGTAAATGAGAGGACGGCTCTACACGACGTGTGTGTTCTCTCTGTTGGTGTGTCATCATTAACTCTCCTGCAGGCCGATGTGAGAGGCAACAAGGCTGCAGAGTCGCCTCGAATTCCCTCTCTGTCCTCGCTCTTTGTCTGTTTATCTATCCATCAGTGTCCGACCTGCGGCTGTGTGTGATGTGCATTAAAACAAAGCCGGAAGTAACAGTGTGCGCTTCAAGGCTTTGTCTCGTTATGACGCCGGCTCTTATGTCAGACACATACTGAGACACAAAGCAGTGATTTCTGAGATCCTCTTTCTTCCCATCTACATACAGAAAGCTAAAAGAAGTATATTCTCATATTGATGGCGTTCCGGATCTTCTTCTTCTCCACTGTCTATCTAGGAATGCCTGCTGATATTCCTGTGATGTCTAATGCCGTCTGAATGAACACACAAACCAGAAAACACACACAAACGCGCACAAAATGCGTCGTCGAACTGACACTTCAAACAAAGCTTTTGTCTGCTGCCTGACAGCTATTCCTCTCTCCTTCCCCCTCTCCTCCTCTTCCTCCTCCTCTCATTATCCCCCTCACTTCTCCCTGTCATTCCAAAACACCCGTTCTACCCCCTCATCCTTTCGTTCTCTATAGCACACACACACACGCACACACACAAAACATTCAAAGGCTTATTCCTAATTGACCTGCCTGGTTAAATGCAGGTTAAATAAAATACAGAGATTGAAAACATCCAGGGCTTATTATAAGAGCACTTGAGCTCAAGGTGCAGTAATGAGCAATGTTTAATTTTCTGAAGAATTTGTTTCATAAGACGGTTTATTTTAAATGCAAATTGTCAAAAAGACTTCATTATTGGCAGAGGGGTGTCCCGCATTGAAATGAGAAAAAAAAAAAGAAACGTGATGAGAGCAGAATGTTTACCATCACATCGACAGGGATTTTATACTATCTGGAACAGAGACTGAATGAAAGAGAACCTGTTCTGAAATCCACATGTGTGATTTTTTTTTTAAACATGTATCAGGGGAAATATTGCATATTTAATGGCAAGTTTATTTGGCAGATGATTTACTTTGTATGTGGGAGTCAATTTTTCTGCAGGCAGTTCTGAATTTAAATGAACCAAGGTAACACTAAGGATGGTGGCACATTTTCCACTCAGGCTTTTGCTCAGAACTGAGAGGGGAAGGGAAGAACATATCTTATTGTAAGCTATTGGTTTTGTGTTATAGTGTTAGATTTACCTGAAAAAAATACAAAGATAGAAGCTAAGGACGAAGTTGGGCCGGCGGAGGGGGTTTGCAGCGAGCAGCCTCCGCACGAACAAATCCAGATAATAACAAAGATAATGGTAATTTAATTGGAAGGAACAAGTCAGCAGAGAGCGAGCCAGTAAGTGCAGAGCATGAAGTAAACAGTGACTTCACCTTGTTCCAGGGCAGCTGATGTCAGTGGAGGATAATTTACGCAACTACAACAACAACTGTAGAAAAGCTGCAGTGTGTGTGTGTATGTGTGTGATGCTGGGATGTAAAAATATAACTAGAAAATGATGTGAATCTGAAAAGAAAACCGGGTATGAGGACTGTAATGGAATAGATGTGAGTTAATGAGTGAAGAGAGTCATCGAGCACTGCGCTGTAGTTTCATTATTATTCACTGATGGTGCTCAGCATTCCTTCAGGGGCCTTTAAGTCACTTACTTGGTGACTTGGAGCAGACTGAGCATGTGCGACCCGAAGGTGAGCCCTGCGTAAGCACAGGTGAACTCCACACTCGAGGATCGTTGGCAGGGACCTGAAAGGGCTAAAGTGACACTGAAACACTGAAATGATGGGAATGATGATTAACCTGGTTGGACGCAGCTTTGGCTGAACTGGGTCATGGTCAAGCTCACAAGCTGTCAACTCTCAGTGATATTTCTCTATGTGCTGCAATACGTTAATTCAAACGTGCATGTTGGAGGAGTGCGCTCCGTTAGCGCCGGGTCTTCTGGGACGGTTTGCAGCGTGAGAACATAAAAACCTCCATTTAGCGTCTTCATCTCAGCTGCTGCGTGTTCTCAGCCAATTACGGCTCAATCCGGTGATTGTTCTGCTTCATGTGCTGATTTAATCCAATCAGCACATCATTAAACTTAAGCTACAAGTTGTGTTGTTTTAAAAAACATCATTTCGGGAAAAAAAAGGAAAAAAAAAACAGAAAGAGAGGCAGACGGAGTTAAAACAGGTGCTTTGATGTAAACCCACGAGTGTTTCCATGCGGCAATGGCATGTGTGTTCATCGCAGGGAAAAAAAAAAAGGCTGATTGCAAACGTTCAAACTGCAGATTCGAGCCCGGCTCAAAGAGTCTCTGGCTGGCTTCAAATGAGTTACAATCCATTTCCAAGCGGCTGCCTTGAACTGTGCTGACAGTTATTCCCAAAAGACACAAATGCAGCATGAGTCCACAAAGTCAGGGTCCAGTTGATTTTCAATGAAGCAGCTCCAGAAACTCTCCTGATGACTTCCACAGACTGGAGCCTTTCTTCCCCTGCCGAACACAGAACACAGAGCGCTCAGCGTGTTCGGCTCAGTCCACCGAGCGCCTGCAACATCTGGCCACCGCTGCTGCCTCTGCTTCTGCTGCTGCTGCTGCTGCTGGATGGGGAACAGTCCTCCGTTTTTGCTGGCACCAAATATAAGAGCTCTAGAGTTATATAAGTTGAATAAATATCGTAAATAAAACTAAATATCATCACTTTAGCAGCGTTTTGCACATATTTTACTAATAGACCATATTAATTGCAGTTTAATGACAAAGCCGGCAGCTGCGCTTTTTTTTTTTTATCCGTGGCTATTTCCAGTTGGCTGCACGAGGCAAGTATTTCCCAGTACAACCAGCGTGATGGTTAACTCTCTGCTGGGCTGCCTTGCTAATAGGCATGGGAGCAGTGGTTTGTAAAGGAAAAAGGGAGGGTGTGTAACTGGGGTCTGTGCAGTGAAAGTGAATGAGAGGGTGATGAGGGTGTGTTAGAGAGACTAGTGTGTGTGTGTGTGTGTGTTTAGCTATCAGGGGAGCGCAGCACAGCCCTGCTGAGATTAAATTCCCAGAGCTTACTCTGGCTATCAGCATTACTTCAGGACACACACACGCACACACACACACACACGCACACACACACAGGCACAGACACACATTAACACACAGAGGGGGAAGGCAGAGTGGTAGGGAAGAAAGCTGCCATCGTTACATTTTCATTCACAGAAAATATCAACATGGACAGTGTGCCGGCCGCTGATACCACCGCTGCTATTAATCCTCACAATCCATCCATCTGTCCGTCCGTCTGTCCATCATCTCGCTGCCCCCCCCTGCCACACACACACACTTCTCTTCTCTTTCTCGACCAAAGCAGAGCCCGACGTGTTGTGCCATCATCTATCAGAGGCGCTGTCGATTTTTCACAGCACGATATCATCAACGCACGCGAGGCTGAAGTGAAATTTACATTTCCTTCACTTTCGCCGAGGCACTTATAAACTGTTATTGTGCTTATTTTTTTTCCCCCCCAAATTCCAAATGGGGAAAAAAAAGCTGTTTTTCAACATCGGCTCAAAGCTCCAGGTGACGTCTCCCCGTCCAGGCCTCTGAGTGACACCTGACAGCTGTGTGTCCTGTAGGTTAGTGGAGCTGTCAGAGTCCTGAGTCCTCCTGGGTTTCCCAGACCAGCTCCTCGCACCGGAAGTGCTTTTCCACGGCACTCGCTCATAAACCATTTGTATTTCACATTAGCAACACGGACCGTGTAAAACAATGGACGGAGTCTCTGCTCTGTCACTCGTATATTTCTGTACGTCAGCGTCTTGGCAGCGTCTTCGCTCCCAGCTGAGCTGGACCGAGCGCGGCCCGGGCTGCAGTTAAAGTGTCACTCAAGCGGCGATCCACATGTTAGAGCTGCAGTATAATTGTAAGCGTTTAAACATGGTTACCTCTGCTATGAAGTTCAGCGTTTTAATAGCCGGCGACTGTGGCGATCGACTCGTTTTTGGTGCCAATAATGAGTCGGCGGCCCGCGTGTCCCGTGGAGCCGCCGCGACGGTACGCACTGTTTTAGTGCCTCGTGTGTGCAGGTGTTTCAGCATTTAGCACTGCTGCTTGTCAGAAAGGAGAAAGAGAGAGAAACAAAAATTACATACAAATTGTGCTGTTATTTTCCAGGACAATTTCGAGCAAATATCCACGCAGTGCAAATGATTCGCTTTGATTTTGTGCCACCAGTTTTTTTTTTTCAACTGAAAAACCTTGATTTGCACAAAGAGGCTTTAAGCACAGCCACCAGGTTTTTACAACATTCTTGCACTGTGCAACCTGTGAGGGGAGGGGTGGGTTGGGGAGGGGGGTCAGTTCAGCAGTAAATAGTCTAAAAAAGCAGAGAGCGGCAATGTAACCTGTGTGTGATCAGCGCTGCGGTACTCTGCTCCTGCCACATGCTTGGAAATAAAGCCGGGATGTGTTAATTACCTCGTCTGACCTGATTCCCTGTGTGTGAGAGTCTGAGTGTGTGACAGACAAAGACAGTGATCTGTGGCATGGGACTGCAACATGGTGTGTGTGTGTGTGTGTGTACAGGATGCGTGTGTGTGTGTTGCAGTGACAGCTCTGTCAGTTATCTTTCTGCACTGACAGACAATGCACGTGTCAACCAGCGGTCCCAGCGCACACAATGATCACATCTACGTATACTGTTGTAACACACACACACACACACACACACACTAACACCTAACCTGTCAATCATTTTGTCTGCTATTCCCACCGCTCTGTGCTGCTTTTCTGCTCCTCCCTTCTTCCCCTTCTACCTTCCTCTCCCCTTGCCTCCACTCTGTCTTTCATCATTTTGTTATTTTTCTTTCCTTTTTAAGAAACTGTCTGTTGCCCTGAAACTGGGTCTTTTTTTTTCCCTCCCATGGGTCTCCGTGATCTGCCCCCCATCCCTTCGCCTCCTCCTCCTCCTCCTCCTCCTCTCTCTTCCCTCTCATTGCCTCTCTCCCTCCCACTCACATCGTGCTGACGGATTAAATGTTGAAGGCAAGGTCTGGTAGAGGAAAAGAGAAAGTCTCTTTTAATTGTGTTGATCGCTAATTAGCCGGCCTGTCTCATCTTTCTGCTGTAGACGCGGTAAAACAGGATGCCCTTTCCCGGGTCAGCAGGCCACAGCCTCATGCATAACTCGCACTCGCACGCACTCACACATGCACACACATCACTTTGTATTTCCGAGATTAGAGTTTGCCTGCCAGCTTGTAGATTTCTCAGTGGAGCCTGGCGACTGAAAAAGTTTAGGAGGGCAGGGTGAATCGGTAGCTGTGCAGTAAAAGCCTTTTTCCTTTTTTTTTTTACTGCTATAAATACGCGGTTATGTAAGGAAAATATTACAAATAACCTGAGTTTCGTCACTCTATTCTATTCCCCGCAGGCCACTCTCCCTTGCTTACAATCACTCTTATCATTGTATACTGTCAGCTGTCGTATATTTCAAATGCCACATGATGCGGTCTTGAATTATATCCGCAAGTCACAAAGCCAGGGGCCGTAGCGGCGGTGCGGGGATGTTGAAAGATTAAAAGCAAACTTTAGTGGGATCCATCCAGTGACACTGTGACAGGCTGTGAATGCATTTGTCCTTTGCAGCGTGTTGTGTTGTGGTTCATTGGGGCAGAGCATGTCATGAACGCTGCCTGCATTAGGACTTCAGGTCCCACCGGGCCTACCTACATTAAAAATGAATGCACACAAGCAAAAGTACCCCGTTAATGGAATGCGTTGCGTTGTATTGACCTTATTATAACCATAGAGAATTGCAAGTGGGTTGCTTCTCTGGGCTCTGTCGAGTAATGTCAAAACAATTTATTGTTTGTGCTGCTTTGGTTCTATTCATAACTTTGCATCTCCAGATACAGTCTAATATAATAATGTTACTTTAGCACGAGAGGGTGTGACTATGAGGCGCATCCTCTCATTTTGATGTGACCTCAGACGCCCCTACTGTCGTACACAGAATTCAAAACAGAACAAAATTCACTCTTGCTCCTTTTTTTCACTGACACTGTTCTGAACCAGTGCTTTGAAAACTGGCTCTGGCCACAAAAGACTTGATCCAGAGTAGCTCCACTTCTTTACTTGGTCAGAAGTTAAAACCAGCTGAATCAGAGGCTGGGGGCACGCAGGGTCTGCACCTCCTGACTCTCCTCTGTTGTGTGTGTGTGTATGTGTGTGTGTGTGTGTGTGTGTGTGTATACCTATCTTTTAGTCTCTGTTGTTCGCAAATATAATGCAGGCTCCACAATAAAACTGATAAATAAACATCATTGTTTTCCTCTTGAGAGATAAGCAAGTTCAGCTAATGCATGTGTTTGTTTGTGGAAATGACACAAGATTGTGAGGCTTTTTTTTGTTCAGTCAGGCAAAGCAGCAACAGAGAAATGATCTGGCTGATTCCTATTACATGCACAACACACAGATACATATGGCATTTATATTCATTCTTTCAGATCCTGCAGATACATCTGCCCATTTGGACTGGATGCATTTAAACCAAGTGAACCAATATTTTCATTGCGTAACGCAATTTTCATTGCGTTATGAATTTTAAAGCATATTAAGTGCGGTGGACCTCACAGTTTATCAAAGCAGCATCCTTCTTTTTGTGTCAATTTGTTTCCCGCAGACAGAGACTAAACTCAGCAAGTCTATAGTGGTTCTGAAAGTTCTGGGACAAGCCACATGTGGGAGTGTCAAAATCTAGCAGCCCATGCACATTTAAAGTCACTTGGAAGCCAATATTTAGTATGACCTTTTAACCTCCGTGCTGAAGAGGAAACTTTCCATATACTTATATGAAACAGTCAAAACACACAGACTATCATATATGTATTTAAAAAACAAAGGGGATATCCTATATATCCTAATGTATTCGTTTCAGGAGAACACTAGCGCTATTCAGCATCAAAGATGAACTTTTCAGTTCAGAAGAATATGTCCCCCTTTATCACTGTTACTGTACAGAACCAGTCCTTTTCGTCTAATGATTCATGTCCAGCTTTTGATTTCTTTCCTGCTGATGTATTCAGTGGGTTTTGAGGCATTTTCATCTATGGCATGATTATTTTCCTTTACCAGCTCTACCCAGCGTCTGTAATCTCATTGCAGGAAAATATTTTCAGCCAATTCTCTTTGCAGATCCAAAAATGACTTGTTAGCAATGCTCATTAGAAAGCAGCAGGTCTCATTGGTGCCAGGCAATGTGTCTGCCTCCGCGGGGGATGCTAACAAGCTTTTCTCTCTGTGTCCTTCCAGTCATCTGGAGTCGGAGCGCAGCGCCCTGAAGAGGAGGGAGTGGGAGAGGAGGAACCAGGAGGTCCAGCAGGATGAAGATCTGTTTTCAACTGGATTCAACCTGTTTGGAGAACCATACAAAGTAAGACTCATTTACTAAAGGATAGCTAAGTGTTTATTCCTTTTTGAACACGTTGGTAAATCATGTGTTCGCTTTATGTCTGTTGGTATGATTGGAAGATCAATAGCGCTCTATTTGTGAGCTCATTTCTCTTTGCCACCAAGTAGTACCACCTCGGTATGCCTCTCCTACTCACCTCTGTTGCTATTGGACTGGTACTGTACCTGCTTCATAGTCCAGGTTGATTTCTTCTTCTCTTCTTCTCTTCTTTTATAACCTCTTGTCTCTGGTTCCAAATAATCAGACTAGGTACCAATGGGGAATCAATACACATCTCCAGCTGCTTGGGTACTGCTATACTACCACTATATCCTCCATCTTCAGCTCACGAGACCACCATCCCACAGACAGTCCAGGAAGTCCAGACAGCCCAGTGTTTGCTAACATAATGGTGACAGACAGCAACATACAAGGGCTTCATATCTTGCTTACCGTGATCAAGGGGAAGTAGAGTTAAGTTGAGAACAGGCAAGATGATGCAAGGCCATCCTATTGGCCCTTCTTATGTAATGCAGAACCTATGGTGGTGGATTGGGTTGGTCAGAAGGAACGAGAGTTGATTTAGGGCTTCGTACATTAAGTGAGATTAATTGTTTGGTCAGTCCTTTGTTTATAGCTTGGAACTAAATCTTCAACCACAATATGGCATTTTTTACTATTCTGTTAACGTTCACATTTTGCAGAAATGAAGAACAGCATTTATAACCAGTCGTCACTGTAATGTTAGTCCATTTAGTCATTTCTCAATCATCCCTCTGAAGCCCCTTTTTGGACTGGATTGTTTTCTGTGGGCAAAATGTGGTGATTTTACCATTTATAACACATTAGAGTCACTCAGCTGTTCGTCCCTGTGTGAGTCCCATAAGAGATTATGTCTTTATTTTTTGAGTGTTTTTTGTTCTGCAGGCTTAAATGCTTTTTCCATCAATTAGTAGGAATTTGAATTTTAGGAGAAAATGGAAGAAGGCAAAAACTGCTTAGATAAAGAATGTGTAAACACTGACAGAGACAGTAGACCTACCTAGGAACCAGTATTAAAACAGAAAGATTGAAGCCATCTGTTGCATCTGTTTGATATCTAACTTCGGGATCAGACAGTTCAGGGTTTAATAAACTGAGATGAACAGAACATGTTGCTACAGAGAAAAGACACATGCTTTCTGACATTTTTCCGCTATTATGTAAGCAAAGGTCTTGCGTCATGTGAGCCACTGGCTCAAGGTAACGTCACTGTCACAAGGAATTAATTACCACCACAGTAAAACCCAGTCTTGGCTGTTTTTTTCAGGTATGCAAACACTGAATTTGAAAAGCCAAATTGGCCATTACCAGTCTGAATCACAAGTATTAATGTAGAGACAACTATGATGTGATATGAACTATGAACTATGATAAGATGACTAGATGACTCAGATTTTTAGTCAGGTTCAGTAGTTACATAGGGTATTGGAGATAATTATGTCCAGTGGTAGTCATACCTGATGATATTAATGTGCATCATCTCCTCTCTCCCTCGACTTTACCCAGCTGAACATTCATGTGTATCACAGACCAGAGCCTGAAATTTCCAGATGGTTAATATGCATTCTGAAGGAATAATTTAGATCATCAAGCAAAGCGGTGAATATTTCATTTCCCACCACCCCCCCGTAATGTTAAGCCCATCCAAATAGACCTTAATCTGGGTTATTTGCCCCCCCAGACAGATCCAACAACACAGCAAGATCAAGATTGTTTTGTCTCAGACAAGTCATAAAGAAAATTAATGAGGATACTTATAAAAAAATCCAAAACCCTGAAACAAGCAATTTTACAGATGCAAATAGTAGCTGTCTGTCTGTTCAGATTTAAGTCCTAGAGCCCAGTAATCCTGTAATGCAACTTCAGTAAAATGCACACAGCACACACAGTGATCTTTACAGCCCGGCTGAGCTGTGATTCCTCACACAGAGTGCTCTCTCATCGCTGATTAAGAGACAGTTTTATCCTCAACTGTGAAGTTGAGATTGATCATTCTGTGAGGTGAATGGACAGAGCTGACACCAGAATTTCATTTTGCAAAATGGAGAGAATTTACTACCTATTAATCAATGAGGATGTGCCACAGCTCTCTCTCAAGCAGCCCTGCTTTGTGATTTAGCCTCATATAAAACAATCATAGGAGCCACGTATGAGTAGTTCATTGGAGGGGATAATTACAACAAGCCCACATTTACTCCAACATTTTTACACCATAGTGCTGTTCAAAATGCCATTTTTGTGGTCAATAAAGCTGCAGAAAATTCTCTTCAGGTCATCCCTCCCCGAGGCCAGTCGTCTTAATAGCCATGAGCATAAGGTTCTGGTCAGTTATGATCTAAGACATTCGAGATGCCATCATTTTGTTTCCTCTTCACGTGTAAGTGAAGTAGCCATGCATGAAATCCACGGCCACTCTCCTGCCCCTGTGTATAAAATTGATTTTGGTTTGTTAACTCTCATTTGCCACTGCCACGCACTTCAGCACTCGGCTGTGCTGCCAAGTGTATCGACCTTGGGACGCAGCGGCTCTGAGTCTTGACAAAATGTTTTTAGCAGAGGGCTCCGCGCTCACGAGTTGCAGCTCAAGATCTGGGGGCGATGGTGGTGCACGAGAGGTTGTTCTGATAATGAATCTAATCCTCTGTGCCTCCACGCTCCCGACTAATTGTTTCCAACTAATTAGCAGAGCTGAGGTGGGGTCAGGGGCTGCGTGTGCACGGGTTTGATGGTGTGGAGGAGACATCCAGGATGACGCTGGGGTCTTGTAACGTTCAGTTTAAATGACACCTCTCACCTAGCAGTGCGGGTGCAAGCTAGGGGACAAATAACCAATAATCATCCAGATTATCAAGTTTCCGACCGTACCTGAATGCACCTTGATCAGTCACAAAGAAACAAAAACGGTAAAAACAGTGTTTTTAGTACACTGAGTAAAATACTGCTATGGAAATGTAAAATGTTTTGGACGTCCATCTTCGTCAAAGTGGAGTCTTGTGGGACATGATTTTACAACAATTATGGGATGTTGTGAGACCAGACTTAACAAGACTTACGGCTCACACGCAAAACACCCTTCATTGGAAACGCCCCTTTTAAATATTGCTTTTCCTGTTTTGACTGGACTGAATGGATACGCAGCCACTGTCTGCCACATGCACACCAGCCCCTAACTGAACTAAGATGGCGTGCTGAGGATCTGTAAATCTCTGATTAATTACAGAGGCAGTTCAGCAAATAAATACAACTGGAGGCAAAACTAAAGTCCAGATAAAACCTCGAGGAGCCATACATTGTATAAGTGACTGCATAAGCGGCGTGTTTGCTCGTTCCATTGAACAGGTCATTCCAACTAATCTTCTCTCCCCATACACCTCCCCACTTTATCTCTCGCCGCTGCAAACTTGGGAAAAAGGCACACCTCGACACTTTCCTCCCGCTGATTTATTTGCGACACTAACAATTTCATTTTTTTTTTCTCCTGCGGTCGCTGCTTTACTTCATACAATTCAGAGGATTTACCACGGCCCCTGCAACCCCTCTGCACTTTCTCTGTTTAACTGCTGACTGAACTTACTGAACTGCTCCTTTAGAGATCTATATCAGCCCTTTTTCATTATCACACAGGATTTATAGAACTTTAACCGTTGCCTGGTTCAGTCTTTTTTTTTTCTTACCACAAGTGTCTCCATGTACCTGCGCGTGTGTTGTGTGTTGTCCATCACTCTAGTTTTCTGTCCATCCCTCTTCATCCCTCCAGTATTCATAGTCTCTGTCAGCTATTAGCTAATCCCTCCCCTAATCCTGTTAAAGAGTTTTATGCTGTTAGCAGCTATTTGGGATGATCTATTCGCACATACTCAAACACACGTACACACACATAGGTATTCATCATCTCTTTTTCCTCTGTTTTCCATTTTGTTTCTCTGTAAATGTGTTTTCTGTTCCTCTTCAGCCACCAGATCTTTTATTCATGAGTCTGAGATGGAGAGGAGATGGGCTAATTTATTCACAGCTAACTTTGGCTTGCCATGCTGTGTTATGTGTGTGTGTGTGTGTGTGTGTGTGTGTGTGTGTGTGTGTGTGTGTGTGTGTGTGTGTGTGTGTGTGCTCGCAGAAATGACATCTGTTGAGATTATTTGAAACCAATTCTCTCTTTTCTTCTATACATCTTTTGGAAATGCGACTTGATTCTTTGCCCCGTCTCATATTTTGGTATTTTCATGGTTCTCTAAAATGAAGGACAAGGTGAAGTTAAAGGAAAACCAGAATGGAGGAAATGAATAGTACTTGCAGTCACAGAGATTCAAGCTCTCCTAACAACAATAGTCTTTTGGCGTAAAGACAGAAATATTACCCATGGGCTTTTAATAGTAGCAGTCATGGGTCGCTTTTCACTCGACACAGGTGTCTGAGCCTGAGAATTGTGAAGGAGGGTGATGGTGAAAAGTGTTAGGAATCATGAGGTGTAAATTTAGGCAGATCAAGGGAACAAATGAAAAATGCTTGAGAGGTGAAGCAGAAATCACCGGACCACATCATGTTGGATTGCCAGTTTCCTAGATGCATTGGTGCTCTCAGAGGATGAATCCAAAGGTTGCAGTCACTCCCTAAATTTACTGCTAGGACCAACAAAGTTTGTTCTTGTCATTTTAAATAGGCCGATGTCTTTTGGAGGGACTGTCAAAATTCTGGCATGTTTTAGCCTGAGGTGATTCACTGACTTTCCTGTAGCGCTGCCATAAGGTCAATGGGAAGCTTTGAGTAAAATGTCTCACCAGCAGCTGGACGGATGAATGGAAATGAAATTTTGAACTCGCAGTGAATTGCGACAGCATCAGGATTTGGAAAAGGTCAAGGCCGTGCTAACGTGCTAAACTTAGATGGTAGACATGGGCAACGGTATGAGCTGAGCGAGGGTTCGGCATGGAAGCAGTCAGGGGATAAAACAATTAATAAGTTCATCAAGAGATAAACGGCAGATGTGCGCATGTGAGGTGACTGGGGCCCCAGTTTATCTGATGGCTGCACTGCTTGTTCCTGAAAAAACAAACCTCTCATTCACTCAGTGCGTGAACCGCTATTAAATCAATCTGCTTATGAAAATATACAATATAGCAATTAGCATCCACGATGGTCGCATTGCCCTCCATTAGAGCAAATGCAAGAGTGGTGTTATTGTAATTCGTAAGGTTGTGATATATCACACACAAACACACACTCACATTTCCCTCCTCAGCAATAAGACCCTCTCCATGGATCACTGCCTGTTATCACAGCATCATGTAATTAGTGAGTGAAGCTGCTTTGCATAGGAAGGCAAGTCACATGTAAGAGGTGAGAATTTATTCTTCTGACCACTGTGCGAAACGCAGTTTGATCACTGACTCTTACAGCCACACACACACACACACACACAAACACATACATACACACACACACACACACACATGCATTTGGTGTTGAATTCCACTGCATTGATTACAGGGATTAATCATCACCATTACATGTCACTTGATCCTCTTTACAGAAATATTACCGAAGATAAGACAAGCTCTTACTCCTTATGAATGTAAATTCATTATTCATGAATTCATTAACCTCTTCAAATACAATCCCACTCTGTCTCATAGAATTAGATCGTCGGCCTTATGTACTCGTTTTCATTAATTTCACCTTTACACCTAATGTGGCTTCATTTGATACTTGCAGCTCTGTGTCAACAGTGGAGGCTGAAATGCCTGACATTGGTATAAGAGGGCTACATTTCACACTGGTTTAATTCATTGGCCTCAGCATTCGTGATGGCATTACATTACATTTAATTATGGGGTGTATGTTCGTGTCAGAAACGGCTAGAAATCTACAGGTCCTCTCTTTTCCCTCCCTTTCTACCTGAAAGAGTGTGGCTCCAAATATAGATGTGCTGAACCCACCGCTGATTGCTCTTGTCCTTTCAAAAATGCCAGATGATCAAATCACGTAGTTTCATCATTAAAGGAACTGTCAGGAGCTGACACAAAAAGGTGCCGTGGAGCTATTCTGAGGAACATCTCACGTAGCAGCTGCAGGTCCAACGCCGTCATCTATCAGTACGGCCCACACTGTCCTCCAAGCCATGATTGCTTGAGAATCTGGGGTCAGGTTAATAATGATTCCTGCCCCATTAATTTCACTGCTCCATCCTGGACTGGACCCTCTTAAGGGTGGCATGTGTTTAATTAATCATCAGGTCCTGATGTGTGGTCAGTGGTCATCCCATCCTTCTCTCCCTGTTCCTCTCTGGATGAATAAAGAGGGCTTTTCATCAAGAGAAATGTAAAAATGGAAGACTTAATTAATTCTCTCTCTTTTCTCCTCTCCTGTCATTTTCCTCTTCCTCTCCTCTCCTCTCAGACTAATAAAGGTGATGCATTGGCCAGTCGTGTTCAGAACACACTGGGCTCCTATGAAGAAATGAAAGACCTGCTAACGAGCCACTCCAACCAGAGCCACTTGGTGGGAATCCCCAAAGCCAGCAACAGCCTGCAGACCCCGGCCGCCCCGGCGGCAGACAGGCAGCCCGGCGTGGAGTCTCAGCTCTTCTCCGAGGCCCTGAGGGGGGGCGCAGGTGCAGGAGGCCCAGCAGAGGGGAACGGGGACAAGAGAGTGGCAAACACGTCTTCCTCATCCACAGCTTCCATGCAACCTCCGGCGTCAGCCACGTCGTCATCGAGCGTCCCGCATCAGAGCTCAAAGAAGTCGCGCAGCTCGATGGACTGGTCGAGGGCGGCCCAGGGGCAGAGCGGGGCGCCAGCGGGCCTCACGGTGGCGCTCGGCCAGAGCGGTCAGGCCCAGGTCACAGCAGCTCCCAGCGGGAGGGGGAAGATGTCTCTGTTAGACGAGCAGAGGCACGATGAGCTGTTCAGCTCACTCAAAGACGAGCTGGGTCTGAAAGAGGACTCGAGCCCGTCCTCCTCGTCCTCCTCTTCCTCCTCGTCTTCCTCTCGGAGGAGACACTCGTCCCACCCTTCCAAAACCCTCCCACTGGCAGGTGAGTCCTGCGCCAAAGCCTTCAGAAGAATAAAACAATGCACTTATCTGCTTTCGATCTGAGAGTTTGATGGGTAAATCAATAGCACTCTCCTGCCTGTGCACATCCCACTTAGTTTGGCCTCCTGTAGCATCAGATAAAAACTGAAACGCTCAGTCGCTCTGAGTCTGAATTAACCTGGAGGCCGGTGTGAATGTTTTTTTTTTCAATCATTTGCTACTGAGTGAATATGGCTAAAATATTATGATTTGAAGGTGATATTCTGCCCATATATTGTTATAATTCATTTTGAGTGTATGGTTAGGAGGAGGCATCTATCTTTTCCTCTAACTCTTTTCAGGAAATGGAAATATAATTTCCAAATTGTCAAAACAATCTTCCTTGAACAGTAGTGGACTGTCTCAGGATGTGGTTGATTAAACTTGCAACTCGTACAACAAAAAATTGGACTTCTTATATTTTGATATTCATGAAAAAATCGTTCTATTTGCTGCAGCCGTGAGTGTTTATAAGTAATTTCAGGGCACAACAAAATCTATCACCTTGTGGGCGGGATTTATGAAAATTAACATCTGCCTCTGACGATAAACACATCTTTCAGTTGATTTCTAAACCATGAAGCAACACATAATTTGCTTTGATTGTGATTGGCTTCATCCATCTGGGAGACAACATTTTTTGGCATTAGACAAACATTGGATTTTGACAACACAGACCACAGCAGTATTCCCCAACAGGTGCCACTTGCCGGATTTAGATTTTTTTTGGCTTTCTCATTTTTCCCCCTTCTCTTTTACAGATGGCGGCAACTTCCGACCCACTACCATGGATGGTGGCCATTTCAAGTCTTCCACAAACACAGAAAACGGTGGACATTTCAAGTCGTCCCCGTTCGAAAATGAGGCGGGCTCTCACCTGTCCACGTCGTCCTCCCCACTGGCTTCCACCTCAGTCCTGACCACGCCCACTCCTGGTCTGACCACTCCAACGTCCGGACTGACCACGCCCACCTTCCCGCCGGGCAGCCTAACGGGAAAGCCAATCCCAGTGCAGCAGAAACCCACAGCCTATGTTCGACCAATGGATGGCCAAGACCAAGCGCCTAGTGACTCGCCCCAGCTGAAGCCCCCTCTAGTGGCCACAGAGGGATTTAACAACACTCAAGCTTTCGGAGGGAATTCTGGAAATGTGAAGAACAAACTGCCAAAACTGACTCTCGCCCATGCAGGGGAGGTAAGGAAACCACTTATTTGATTGTAATGCAGGAAGTCATGACTGCAGCACGGTGCTAAGTATCGTTTCCTGAGCTACAAATCAACACAAAACCCCAAATGCTCAAACAATTACTGATTTTGCCTCGTTCCATAAGGAAGTACATTAGATGCAGATATCACAGAATGATGTTGGTGAATACCAAAGTAAAAAGGTCCAGGGTTCAGATCCTACTCGGTCCACAGGTCTCTCTGTGTGGAGTTTTCCCCATGGTTTTCTCTGAGGTGGTCAGAGGTCTTACAGTCTGAATGTTTCAGCCCATGCAGAGCAGTCAAACAGCACTTTTCTGTGCCTTCATTTCTAGTTTATTTGCACAAGTTTGTCACATTAAATCAGACAGTGTACGGTTATCTCATTTTGCAGAAATCAAGGGGAAAAAAGATTTTTCACAACAGCGATACCTATCGCCTCTGCCTGTAATGTTATGCATGAGTGCCGCTGTTTTCCATAATTACAGCAAATCTTACTCAAAACCAGCACCAGTAGTTCATAAAATGATCATGGTTTCACACGTTCAACTAATTTCAATGTCAAATCAATCTGAACATACAAACACTCCCTGACTCTCCCTCCAACCTCTCTTTCTCTGTCTCTCTTTCCCTGTATCTCCTCCTCACTTCCATTTTCCAGCAAGGCCTGATGACATGCGTGTGCATTTGTGTTGTGTGATGCTTGTGTGTGTGTGTGTGTGTGTGTGTGTGTGTGTGTGTGTGTGTGTGTGTGTGTGAGAGAGAGAGAGAGAGAGAGGGAGTGAGCGTGTGTTTCTGTGTCTGTGCTCTGTGAAACTGGTTGACAGGCGAGTAGTCATCCATATCGAGCAAGCCAGCTGTTCCCGTGCTTTGATAGAGCTGGTGTATGTGTGTGTGTGTGTGTGTGTGTGTGTGTGTGTGTGTGTGTGTGTGTGTGTGTGTGTGTGTGTGTGTGTGTGCGCGTGCGTGCGTGTGTTGTGTGTGTGTACCACTCCAAATGAGCCTGAGATGGAGCTTTGAGCATATGGCACAGAGAAGGAGAAAGCGATGGAGATGGGGGAGACAGGGACAGAATTAAAATATACTTTACTTTCAACACTTTCTTACACAGGATAAGGGAGGGAGTCAGGACATTTAGGCCATGAGTGGTTTCTCCCACTTTGTTTCACCCACGCATCCGACTGGCGGTCCGTTATCACCTCCTTAGCACTCCTTACAGTTGTTGCTCCTCTCATATTCACTCCAGCGAGATTTGGTTGGAAGGAAAATGTAAACCCGATGCCGACAGAGGGGGAGGAAGAGAAAGAGACGGGAGGAGGAAGCAGGGAGACTAAGGAGGCACTGGGGGAAGACAATGGCTGACTGATTAGAGCACCTTATCATGGCTGTATTTGTTCTGCATAGATGCATGTGTTGTGCAGTCTAAACAGCGGCAAATAACGGGATCGAACAACCAGACAGCGGAGGAAGTGCTCAGAGAGTCGCTGTTGCCAGCAAACAATTCTCCTCTTTGATTATTGAACTTGTGAACTGAAACTTTAGCGACAGAGTAACGGCGACGGTTCATCAAAGGTATTCCCGCGGCATGAATCAGCCTGATTGATTTTCCATCTAATGGCTCTCAGATTAGTTCAGGTGCTGTGACTGTGCCGCGTGAAACACCCGCAGATGTGTTGCCGTGTCGTCGAGTGTGTGCGGCCATTCTGTGACTGTGTATTATGGGATGTGTGTCTCTACATGTGTGCAATAAGCCTTTAAACTGCTGTGGAAGCTTTCTGTTAGCACTATAGAATTATTGACTCAAGCCCATTACTCCCAAGTCTGTGTGTGTGTGTGGTGTGTGTGTGTGTGTGTGTGTGTGAGGGAGAGAGAGAGAAAGCAAGGGAGGGCAAAACTGTAATACTATTGATCTTTTCCTCACAGTTACTGTACAGTAGCCTTAAATTTACTGCTGGACACACACACACACACAGTGATAGGAAAACACAAACAGCCACTGACATTTAGTGGATGTCAGCAGGTTGTCAGAGTCCACAGGCCTCTGCACGGTCGTATTTTGGATTGATCCAGTGTGAGATATTATGATGTTTAGCAGTCACTGCTTTGGTTTCATTACCTACACAAACCAGCAGCAGTCTGTCGATACCTGCTGTAACGGATCAGAGTGAAAAAAACAGTAACTCTGTTCTGCTTATTGTTACATCTCCATGCAGTAGTGTTGGCCCATGGGAAGCTGACTTTTTTTAAACTGCTGTTCGAAGCTCAAATATGTTGAAATTTGACACTAAAGAAAATAAAGAAGAACGAAATACAAACATTATTATTACACCTTTCACTCTCAAATCCCATGTTTGTGGTTGATTTGTGATCCTGATTGGAGTGCACAAGCATGTGACTCCTTCTCCTTAAAGAGTCTCTCACACTTCAAACCCATGAAAGTAAACGTGTCACAATTTGAATAACCAAACACGTTTGGCCCCTCAGAGGTGCAGTGGATTAATTCACAGAGCGTCCACTCTCCCCTGTCGATAAAGAAAGGAGCTTGTCACGGTCCTGTTTGCTCCCTCGGCCTGCGGAGCAAGCCGTACAAAACATCAACATACGCTCGCTTATAAAGCAAACATGTAGGCAAACAGCGAGTGTGACAAGCATGCATCCAGTGTTTCCTCTCCTGTTTGCTCTGATTTGATCTCCGCCGACTCTCCAGGAGAAGTTTGGCTCCTCGGCTGCTAAATGCTTTTCTGTGTTCCCCAGTAAGTCACTAACTGCTGCTGCTTCCTGTTTAGTGCCGGGCAGACGGTGTGTCGCACTCTGTCTCAGCTGCTGCCGGAGCGGTAAACAGGGCTGAGAGACAGGATGGAAACACTCGCAGTTGTGTGCTGTTAACGGCCAGGAGAGAAGCCGAAAGAAGACAGTACAACTCACTGAAGTCTTCTCGCCAGTATCAGTCCAAGTGATGTGCAGTCATTTGATCCTGTGCTGATCTGAAAACATTTCTGATAATATTAATATCACAACTAATGGGTCATAGGTGACAGTCTTCGATCCATTGTCTCAGCTGCTTTGTACTCAGTGGTGTCGCAGGCGTCTGCTGATGCATTTGGACTGTGAGAGAAAACCAGGACATACAAACTACACATCAAAATGGCCTGAACTGGGCTGCAGATTTATGACCTTATTGCTGCGTGGCAACAGCACTAACTCCAGCACCAGGTCAGGTGACATTGTCAACAAAATCACAAAGAAACAGTTGTATTGTATTATTTATATATATATATATATATATCTTGTGATCTGGAAGGAAAATCCAATTTAATCTTGGCTTTGTACGATAACAACTGCCAGCCGTCATTCATACATACAAGAGATCAGATGTTGAAAAAAAAGTAAAAAACAGGGAAATGTGACTCATATGATGTAAAATGTGAGTATGATGCACACCATACCTTACCTCATCTCCAAAATGATTTGTTTTTTTGTTTGTTTTTTTCCACATAGGAAGGAAACTGAACTGATCTGACCTACATTGTTTAGCAAGAAATGTGAGTAACTGGCAAGACAGCTAATCATAATAAAGCTGACATATCATTGCCATATTAGCATAAAAAGGGTACCAGATCGGTATTGAAATGGATTAGTCTTTTCAGATGAAACCAGTGTCCCTTAGATTCTTTATTAACACCAGATAAATAGTCCATCCAACCATTCTAGGTTCCCTTCAAATCCTACAAGGGGTGAAAGTCTAAAAATCCTACTGACTCTGAAGGCAAAGAAGTTGTCTGGTAGAAAAATGTTATTGTGTTGTATCAGCCATCACAATTGTGAGAGGGGCAGAGAGAGGCTCGGAAGGCTTCAGAGAAACACTTTGCTTTACACAAACACTTGCATTACACGGAGTCAAGCTGTCACTATACTTTTAGTGACATTCGATCGCTCGCAGTCTCCGCCGCATTCTCAGTCGGGTAAACAGCGTTCAACAAGTCAAGTGGATGTGCGAATATATCTGCAAGGTCCTGGCGGCGAGGCTGCAAGAAGGTAAACACGCAGGTGACAGGTGACATTTCCAACAGCACTGTGACAAGTTTCATTTACATGTAGTTCAAAGTATAGAGCTGATGTAATTTCACACCGATTTGAGGGCCTGCCGTGGCGTTTCCGTCAGGCGAGTGCCGAGGCGCGCTCGGCGCCCCGCCACTAATGTAGCGGTAAATAAGAAGCGGGGTAGACTAAGACCTCCAGTCAGTAATCACCGTGAGGGTAACACCAACCAAATCAATTCTGCTCCCAGAGAAAGCGTTCCTCTTTGCATCTTTACATGAAAAGATCCTGCCTTTATATCGCTGGCTGCTTTGATAAAAGAGGCCGTGGGAATACTATACGTGTCTAAGAAAAAGAAACCGAGGACGCCGAATCGACTGACTTGAGATGGACTCGCTCTGCGATGCATTCGGATGCTTTTGCTGTTATCAGAGGACTGTGAGAAGCAGTTTGTGTTCCTAAGCAGGTGAATGCTTGTCCGCTATGTTTGCCAAACAGGTTACTTAGGGACAGCCGGTTCATATCAGAATCACAAGGATCGATGCTGCATATTATAGCTCCAGTGGGTTAAGCATGTAATGTCGACATCTGTGTCACCGACACTCACAGAGAAGTGAGTGTAGCTGGAAGGTGCCGGATGATGTCATATTCTCATTTGCATACTAATTTGATGCATCGAGCGTCGTTCGGTTTGTTAAGCTGGTGCAACCCGACATCCACTGTTGTGTAAAGCTGTTGTTTAAAGGTGCAGTTGTGTTGTTGTGGTTAGAGAATACGTGCAGTCGTTTACCTTCTGTCCAATCAAAACAGCATTCGAGCATCATTTCAAAGACGTACTCGTCTCCATTTATATTCACATTGGATCAAATCGTCTTTTGTTCTGGGGTTAAATGCTAGTCAGTCAAATGAGAAGAAAATTCACATCGTATGAACAGTTGGCCTGATGTGTTCACATGTACTTAAGTTGTCCAGTTATAGACAGATTAAAGCCATAATTTTTTTTCATGTCATGAAAAGTGCTGCAGTAGTGTCTCCAGGCTACGTAGACCATAATGTCTCTCAGCTTTTTCTCTACAGGTAAAAACCTCAAAGTCCAATTTATTTTTTGTGAACCATTCTGTCTCAGGCAGAATCATTATTCTTTCCTACAAGAAAACAGTTCTGATTAACCCAATGTGATGAAATTAGGACCAGCATATAGAGTAAGAGCGTTTGAACCCGCATATTTTTCTCAGTGGTTTAGAGCAAACCAGACGTACGAGGGATTGGAAGTTGTAGCTCAAGAGGTGAACACAAACTCTCAACAACTCAAACAAACACTAACACTGTTCCGTGTCTGCAGCTCTTTGATTATATACTGTAGCATCTTTACAAAGGGATTTATATGTCAAAGTTTAACACTAGTTTGAGCTCTTCAAGGAAATCAATAAAGACTGTTTTCACAATTGTGGTCTTCACATGCAGCTACTGTATAAACACCACACAGTGAATAAAATGCCAAGACATAAATTGTATAGACAGAAAAAAGCTTTAGACAAAAGGTTGCTTGATACTATGACCTACTGGCCTTGTGGCCAGCAGAGCACAGTACCCAGTGTGGGCATGAGACAGAGAGAGATGAAAACAAATATACTTTACTATCCAGGAAATCTTCTTTCATTTGAAGTGAAGTGAGGAATCAGAGGTGAGAAAAGAAGGCTCATATTAGAGTGTGAATGACTGAAAATAGAAGATGCAACGATGTCGAGAGAGGGAGAGAAGTTGCACTTGCTGCAGTAGTGAAATATCTGACTTAACATGAGACCTTTTCATGGAAAAGTGTTTGTTTTTCAGTGAGCTATGGATTCAGAGCCTCAGAATAATTTACTTCCACACTGTAGAAGTCAACAAATGCTTAAGGAAGCCTCTCCTGTTTGTACATTCATTATTGTAACAGTGCAGATGGATAGTCAGGCGCACACAGGGGGATAACAGTAAAAATGTGGGAGAGGAGGGCGTATATAAAATTACTCTATATAGAAATACCATCTCTGAGGAAATAAAGAAGAGGCGAGAAAATGTGGCGACGAGGGAAACGGATGAAATATTTTCTTACTTCCAGCAAACTACGAGAGAGTTATGAGGAGTCTGCCAATGCAGCAAACAGCTGGCTTCATTTGCATAATACCCATCAGGCCTCTCTCTCCCTCCAGCAGCCCGTCAACTCTCGACGCAGACATCCATACATGCACACTAATGACGCGGTTCCCTGTATCAGTGCCCTTATATTCATAGGCCCCTCGTACCTGCTGCAAATTTGGAGTATCACTGTCTTCAGTTACGTGAATCCGGATCTCCTCTGTGGTTCAGTGAAAGCTTTTTAACGCTTTAATTTATTTGATTTTCATGAAGCAGACTAATTGCCTCTGCAGAGAGAGCGGGAGATGAAACGATTGAGCTTTTATGCCGATAATAAAACGATCGTAAAATCGTCTTCTAGAAACAAAAGAATAGCGCACAGTGAGACTTGCCTCTCGAGTGGCTGTGGCACGGCAGAGATGAGGAGAGGGTGCTTGGGGAGAAATATACTTAAGCCAAATAGCTGTGGGGAGGTCTCCCATCAGCGAGGTGCCGCCAGGGTGTCATCACAGCAATAGCTGCCCCGTGATGAGAGCGGAGACAGAGGGCTGCTCTCTGCGGGCTTTAAAGTTCACTCTTCTAGCGGCGAAGATCATCTCCAGGTTCATTACCAGTTGATCTGAGAGAGGGCAGCGTGGCGTGGTAATGAGTCCGCGCGGACACCGCCGCCCGGGATAATAAAGTGGGGGTGTTGTGTCATGTTATGCGACGAGGTACAAGCGGCTGGGAGGCAGATAGCAAGTCCGCATCAGCTGAAACAACGCTGATAAAGCCCAGAGTGCATTTTTACATTCCTTTCCATCGATTGCCTTCCTTATAAGACACACGTGCACTTTAGAGTATGCAATGGTTTTGAGATGAATTGAGTAGTTTAGAGGCGACATAAAGGGATTTCAGTTACCCCGATCAAATCCGTCTTTATTTATGCGGCACTTTTCATGCAACGCTTATTGTATGTACATGATGACATGACACACAGGGGAAACGTAAAAAAACTGTTAAAAGCGTCTCAGGAAACGCGTTCATTACTTTGTAATGAGGAAACGCAGTACAGTGTTACAGTACAAATGTAATTCTTAAAATAAGGCAATAAACATATTATTGCAAGAATAAACAGTCAATCAATATAAATAACTCAAAAAACAAATGAATGCAGGTACAATCATAACATAACATAGCATAAACTGGTATTCAGGTAAAAACTGTGCTAAAAAGGCAGGTCGTGGGTTTGAGTGATGAATCTGGGTTAGCTGCAGCCTAACCCCCACTCCACACTCCTCACAATGCCTGAGCAGGACTTTTTTTTTCTGCACGGATGAAACTGCCGTTATTTAGAGCGTCTGCAGCCATCCGGCACCGGTTGAGTCGGTGCTCTGCGATGGGCGCAGGGGGCAGGGGTGAGCGGCCGACACGCAGCGGCCGGCGGTGACGGTTGACCGGCGGTCACCACAGTCAATCCCTGCACTTTAGCTGCAGCCTCCGCACGCTCGGCTGGAGTGGCTCGGGGGCGCAGTGTGCCGCCAGCAGCATGTACCTGATGTCACGGGGGTTTGATTGATAGTTTAAAGCCTGAGTCTGGAACATTTCGGGCAAAGAATACAGGAGATGCTTTTATAAGTGAAAGTTAGGAGTTTAAAAACCTTCGTTTTTCTTTTCTTTTTTTTTCTTTTTTTTTTTAGAAGTCAAGAATCGGTGAGTGTGCCAGAGGCGGCATTTCAGCATGAAGTTGTGTGTAAATTGCATTTGTCATGCGGTGGAATAGAAGCTGTTTTGATAATGTGAGGAATGCCACCGACTTTAACTTCTCACTCATCTTCAGCTGCTTATCCGGATCCAGGTCATGGTTGCCAGACAGTCTTCTCCCCAGCTACTTCTGCCTACTCCTCTGGGGGGATCCCAAGGCATTCCCAGGCCAGCCGAGAGATATAATCTCTCCAGAGAGTCCTGGGTTTGCCTCTGGGTCTCCTCACTTTAATTTGTACCATGTATGATATGGTTGGGTTCCTCTCTTGGGAAGTCACAGAGACAAAGGTTTGCAGCTTTCTTGTCACCTTCATGTCCTCACTCTTAGTCCAGTAAACACAGCAATAAGCGACCTAATAATGATAGGTTTTGTAATGTGATTTGGAAAAAGGCTGTGTTTTGGGCACCATATAAAGCGAGTGACTAAATCCTAGTGAGTCAGGCCAGACCCGACCTGCCAAAACCTCCCATGTGGAAATAAATATGAGATGGGTAGCCAGTTGGACTTTCAAAATAAAGCATACTGAGAAAGATTTTGCCTGAGGGTTACAGTTTGGTTTTGTTTAAAAGGTCTTAAACCTGCTTAGGGAGGTAGATCCTGTGAGAAAAGATCATGATTTGGCTTAAATCAAGTGCACTAGAGCTGCATTAACAGAGGCCTCAGTGAAACAAGCATTAACAATTTTCACAGTTTTTGTGTCGTGTTATGAGCCAAACAACTAAACAGATTATAAAATAATCGTTTGCTCCAGCCCTAAGTGCCACACGGAGCTCAGACTCAGTCTCCTGTGTTGAAGTTGTGTGTGTGATCCATCTCTCCACCTCTAGACAGACTCGTGTCCTTCACCATAATGGCCCCCCGCCTGCACCGCAGCTCCATGCTGAGGTGCGGTTCACCTTCACACTGACCTGCTATCCTCCAGTGGTTTGGCATCAACAGTCTTCACTGTGCTTTTGGTGTCACACTCATGATACATAGGTTTTGATGGGCTACCCCCCCCCCTCAAGAAATAGAGCATCGTGAGAGAATCTCTTCTAGGTTTGGTGGAGCTGCTGATTCTGGAAGCACATTTGTTATTTTCTGTTCTAAAAATTGCCTCCTCCTCTCCTCTGGAAAGAAAAATGGCTATTTCCTGTTGGTCCAGTGCTAAGTCCAAGCGTCCTGCTCCTTTAAGACTTCTGGCTACTTTATATGATACATTACAAAACTTAGTTTTGACTAAAATTCTTTATGTAATTTAATAAAAGGAACTCTAATCTTTTAGGACCATTCCCCAAGATTCCAGTATATTCCTTAATTGTAACATTGTAACATGGCCGATGTTTGATTCAAAGTGGCATGCTACATTATTTTAATGCACTAATATTAATTCCACAGCATGTTGCTGGGGATAATAAAACGTCCTGCTTAATACTTATACATCTTGACGAATAAAATCGAATAAATTACTGTGCGACTTCATTCTAGACAATAAAAAACTGGTCTGACTATTCCAGCTTATGTCTGGTATCCATAAAAATATGGTAATAAAAATATTTATTGCTCTTGGCACTACAGAACAATACATGGAGAACCCCTACCGCTCGCTCTTTAGTATTATTCATTAGGTTCTGATACAGGCCAGTGGCTGCTCCTAACTTTGTGTATGTGTATGTGTTTGTGCGCGTGTGTGTGTGTGTGTGTGTGTGTGTGGTAGGGCCTTTTAATAAAAAAAAAAAAGAAAAAATGCCCCGCTGGGCTCTGCGTTGCCAGTTTGCCAATCAGAGCATAGCCATGATATGCAAATCACACACACTCACACACAGACGTAAACACACACACACACACACACACACATACACACACACACACACACACACACAGTGGGAGAAGGAGTGTTTTGATCTACCAGGGCCATTACAGACATTTTAAAATCCTATGAATATAAAAAAGAGAGAGAGGGGGAAGGATGGAAGTGAGAGGCGGAAGATGAGAGAGATGGGCGAGAGAGCACCCGAGACAGGGAGAGAGAGGGAGGGAGGGAGGTAGGGAGGGAGGCGAGATATGACCGGGGAGCAAAGTGAGAGGAAACAACATTTTCTGTTCTTTTTCTGTTTATTATTAAGTTCTAGGAGAGAGTGAACAGGAGAAGGCATCAGAGAGATTACATGGAAGATAGGTGAGTCAGTGGCTCTCTCTTTGCCTGTTCCTGTGCATTTCTCAGGTGCAAACGTTGCTCCTATGTATGCCAAGAGCCCCTCATCACATTCAGCACTAACCCTGAGATTTATGTAAATGCCTTTGTATCAATAAACATGAAGGATGATTGGTCGATTGAAGAAAAATGAATCCTGCAATCAGCACAGAGGCCCTGTCGTTGTTAGAGGTGTTTTGGCTGATTTGAATGACAAATATTTGAAGAAACTCCCAAACAATGAAGAGGACACAGTTTCTGGGTCGGTGTGATAAATGATCAGGTCCCAGGGACAAAATCATCAAGCTAGGGACAAAAAAAAGTTTGGTCCTGGACCTTTACTCTCCACGCAGAGGAGAGAGGTATAGCTAATAGGGTGATTAGGGGGGAGGAGAGCTGCTGTTGAGAAAAAGACTTTGTGTTGGATTATTTTCTCCTCTTAGGAGCTTACAGAGAACCAGCCGGTGTTTTACACCTCAGCTCTTAACACCCCCAAATCCCCTGATTTAGACTTAAACTGCATAGAGAGGGATGAGGAGGAAGACGGGAGCATGAGGAAGAGAAAGGAGGAAAAGTTGGAGAGATGACGAAAAACTGGAGGATACATAAATGAGGAGTTTATCTCGAATTCGTAACACATTTTATTGCACTGTGGATATTTGATTGGAAGAAGGAGAAGAAACTTTTTTTCTCTAAATTTCAAGTGAAGAAAGAGATGTAAGAATTGTTCTTTGAGAAAGTGAGAAATGTATAAATAATACAACATTAAGGTGTTATTTCCACTGACGAGTGAGTGGTTTCAATGACAAAAGTGTGTGGAGTGTGCTCTGTGTGTGTGCGTGTGTGTGTGTGTGTGTGTGTGTGTGTGTGAGTGACTCTCACTTGTCATCTCGCGAGTGTGTCTTCCGGCGCGGCGGTGTGAAATACTGCAGCAGTGCTCCTGGCTGCAGTGTAAACACACACACCTTACCTGTGAAGTCACACGGCTTTCACCTCATTTTATAGCTCGGCGGCTGACAGCGTCCGGGCCCCGGGCCAACGCTGGCACCTGTGCCGGTGCCGGGAGGTCTCCGCTGGGTAATCTGTGCAGATGTAGCTTCTTCTCTAACACGCCGCTTCTACCAGACAGTGCAGGGGGGGAGGGGCATGGTGAAGTAAAGACATAGACGATTCTTCAACGCTCTCATCAGTCGGACTGTATCCAGATTTTGGCAGAATTGTCCGTCAGGCTGCTTTATCTCTCGTCCTGCTGCTTTAAACCGCTCCGTGTCAAACACCGCTGAGTGATCGCGGGCCGTTATTTAAGTCGAGCTGCTTTTATTGTGTAAGAACTTTCCATTTCCATCTGGTCCACGCTGTGAACACAGGGCTGCTATAACTCAACATTGTTTATGTTCGGATCGAGCCGTTCCAAATGGGACCGTGCGACTTTTAAAGAATGAATAAACACAACCATGCATAAGGTGAACTCATAAGCAGTAAAACTCACCTGCTTTCACTGTTACAGCAGCAGAGCCTGCTGTTTTTTTTATCCTCGTACGGCCAGTAGGATACAGTTGACTTATTCTAGAAAACCTTCGATGGGTGTTCTTGTGTTATTGAGTCTTTGTGTTGACTTTATTACTCTGTGCTGTGCTGCTGTTGGATATTGTTTCGGCGTGCTGTGGATAAATCATCTTTATCACCAAAGAAGCAAGAAGTAAACAGAAAGTTCTTGATCCGGAGAAATATTTATTTACCTTCCAGCGCATATTGTGTGGTCGTCAGAGCCCATCCTGGCAGGCGGGCAGGGTCCTATGAAAGAGAACCAGCTGAGGCGTGACTGTTTGTTGGAAGACAATAGGAGCTTGTGGAGACGTTGGCCGAGAAGCTGCTTGTCATATCAGAGCCATAAGATGTTTTCAGTCCTCCCCTGAGTAACTTCAGCAAGTTTTAACTTTGCGACTCCTGCTACACGAAATGGTTCGTAGATTGGATTGGTTTAAGTCTCTGTGTGATAGAGGATGATGGACAGATGGTTCATCCAGTCACCTGCCAAGTATCTTTTCCAAACACTTTCCAAGGACGACTTCCCAGATGGTTCCTTGTACCAAACCATCTGGCACGTCAGGTTAAACGTTTACTGCTTGTGGCCACATTTCTCTTCCTGTTAGACGAGCGGACTTATGATGATGTCCTTAAAGCAGCTAGAGACTCCAGAGACGCACGGGAAATCGAAAGGAAACTCAAGTGCAACATTTGGTGCATTTTTGCCTTTCGACCCGCGTCCACATCAACCGAACCACTTCTTAGGCGTGTAGCTACAGGTCAGCGGAGCTGCCGCAGCTTGACGACAAAGGGAAATGCTGAATATCGGCCGTCAGCGTCTTCACACAGTGCTGGAACTTTGAAGTCTCATCCCATTAGATCCATTTTGACTCTGAATATTGATCTATTTCAGAGATTGCTGTGTGTGATTGCTGGTGCCACTTGCAAGGGACTAGCAGTGGTATGTGTGAGTGTGTGTGTGTGTGTGTGTGTGTGTGTGTGTGTGTGTGTGTGTGTGTGTGTGTGTGTGTGTGTGTGTGTGTCTTTTAAAAGGCATCTCAGTGCAAGTGCCCGATCACATAATGGATGCAACATGCCAGAGTTGCACTGCTGACGCTAAGACAAAGCATTCAGACAGTGGATTAATAATCTGTTTTGCATGCAGATGAGAGTTGTGGCGCCCCAGATGTTTTCCGAAATCTTTTTTTTTTTTTTTTTTTGAGGTTGGGGGTTGCGTAATCCACTTGAAATTTCCCATCAGTGTAAGAAACAATCGTGCGGTTAAAATAACACCATTGATTTTGTGAACTAAGGGCTTTTATCCCGTCCCCTGGGAATTAACGCATGTGTGTGCGCGGGTAAACACTCACACACGTATAGAGGAGCACAGACGCAGGCAAACACACTGGATCCCCTATTGTACGGCGCTGAGGAGCCCTCGGCCCTGCGCACAGCGGCCCCTCTCTCAAGAGGCACTTGTTTAGTTGGTACACAGTCGTCCTGCTGAGAGCCACACACAGACAGACCACACACGCAGCCAGCACAAACACACACACGCACTCAAACACATCCTGCCAACCCAGCAGATCAAATATACTCAGCTTGGATTTTTTTTTTTTTTGCCTCCACACACACACGCACGCACACACACACACACCTGTCAATCATTGTCTTTTCACTCTCTAATTAAAACAGAGGTGTGCACGACTACATAAAGCCTGTTTCCTTTCATTAACGTTGCTTTGCAGTGTACGTTTTTAAAAGAGCTTTTCTTTGCCACTGAATGTGTGTGTGTGTGTGTCAGGGAGAGAGAGACAGTGTGTGTGGCTCTATGTAGGAGGTGTTCTGTTTGCAATTAATCACAAGTAGTGGATCTCCTTTCCCCTGTCGTATAATATAGATGTCATCTGCAGCAGTAACTCCTCAGTGCTGCTACTTGGCTGCTGCTGTACGAGTGCTTCCAGCACTATTGTTTAGCTCAGGAGCAATTAATTAAACTTTCGCTAATAGTATTACACTTTACTAGACTTTACTACCAAGAGATTGCGCGAGAGATGCGGCACAAGGTTATACCACTCTGCAGCTCTCAGTCGTGCCTATTGAGAGAATAAAGAAACGAGACATGTTCCAGACCTGAGAAAACCTGACACAAGATCTCATGGTCGTTTCTTACATCACTAACTACCGTGGTTTGAGAAAAAAAAAAAAGACTTTTCTTAGTGATGTTTGGTTCATATGTCTAGATTTGGAAATAAAGAAAAAAAAGACACAATGTTCCTTTATTATACTTACAATAGCATCAGTTACTTGATATGTTTCCATGTATGTCTAATGAATGATGGAGGGACTGACAAGTTTATGGATATCAGGAACAACAGAGATGAGATACACGTCTATATTTTTATATCCTATATAATTGATATAGTAAAAACATAATAAAAGGAAAGTTAGTTGGTCATGTGGAGGTTTGAGTTGACACACAGCTGCCAGTTGTGTAGTGATGCTTTGAAATTAAAGTACCTGAAGTACCTCCAGGGAAACTGACTCTAAAAGTGCCTGCTTTATGTCACAGAGCTGAAGGAGTAACCATTAAAGAACGTGGTGAAAGAGAGCTTCAAACTCTGGATTTTGGGTACTCTAAAAGGTGGAGGAGAAATCATGACTCAGCAGAAATGCGGGGCTGGCTGTTGTCACTCAGTTGTTGCCACAGTGCTGAAGAAAAAAAAAGGAGAAAAAGATTACTGAAAATGTAAGTGATTGCACATGTCTATAGAGAATCGGTTTCATTCATAGAATAAAAGCGAGTTACAGAATCACAAAGAAGAGACTACGCAGGTTTTCAGCGCCTGAAGGACTCTGACGGCAGCCACGGCTTATCCTCCCTCCACATGGACACACAACATTTTAGTTATGAGCATTAGATATCAAGTGTGTCGAAAACTTTGGCTAATTTCTCTGGCACGTCTCCTGCAGACGGATGACTCTGGCTCGCACTAATACAGACTGAAGCATTTAGCTTGACTAACCGGCTCCAGGATGTGATCCATCAGAAAACAAGGCTAATGTTTTCAGCTAAACCACTCTTGGTGCAATTATATGGTCCACTGGCATTGATCATAGCTCCTCTTCTTCAATCTATTCTCCTCTATCCCTCTCTCGCCGCCTTTAATGGCTAAGTCAGTGTTAAATGTTTGATAAATGAGTTTTGAGACCACTTTCCCATGGATTTATTAAAATTCTATAAAAACCCTCTCTTCACCGTGCGTGCGCATGTGTGCTCGAGAGAGAAAGTGATGGGGAGACGTAGACTATTTGACTTGCGTCTGTGGCTCTGTGTGTCTGTGTGTGTGTGTGTGAGAGAGAGAGAAAGAAAGAGGATATCAAATACTGAGGAGAATAGTTTTTTTTGTTTCTTTTTTAGACATGCCGCCCTGAGCCCTTTCTGTTATTGCAAACATTTGAGTCTGTTACCTTTTTTCACCCCCAGCAGATTTGGAGCAGCACTGGAATAAAGATAAAGTAATGACTCTGCCACTTGACAAATTTAAGTTCAGTCCTCTCACTTTTTCTTTTGGCTCCGGTTTGGTCATTGTGCCGAGAAATAAACCTGTGTTAAGTGGGTTCATTGAAGTTTTGTTTTTTTTTTCAAATCATTTTTAGTGTGAGATGTAAGACTAAACCAAAAAGTAAATGTGCTGCAACGCTCCTGTTGCGTCCGGGTCAAACCTGATTCTGATTTACATGTCGTTTCTCTGAATAAAATGCACTTTCATCTTGACTGTCATAAGCTTCTGAACGTGGGTCATCCAAAGGGATCAAAGGCCTGAAGGTCTCAGTGGTCTGAGGTCAAACAAGTTGTTCATTTTGCAAACATTTTATTCAGAAATGTCAACTTATTCTCATTGAAAACATCCCGCTCGACTTATTTCAAACCAGTGTCCTTGTTCTCCCCTCAAATTGAGTTCTTTGTACAATCCATTTCATTTGAGTCATTTTTCTTGTAAAAATAATATCAATATATTGCTTTTTTGTATGGCCATTGAGGCCTACAAGCCATAAATACCAAATAAGTTGAAAAGCTGTAAGATCTTTGCTTTGATAAGAAGATAAAGACAACATTAAGTGATGGTAAACTGTATGCTATTTATAACCAAGATTTATACTAGAGCGAGCAAGTCATTCTGGACCACGAACACCAAGATAAGTGAGTAACCTACATAAGTAACCTGAAATGAACAGTACAGGAGGGTTAAACCATAACCGTGAGCCAGAACCAGGCTGAATCCCAGCGTTTTAACCTCTGGAGCACTGCAGACTTTGGTGATAACTCTGCGGGTTTGTGACTCCTGTGTGACCTCTTTCATGTGCAGTGATTCACTCTTAATGTAAAAGTCTCAAGTACTTGAGCTCAGAGAGCTTTTTGAAATCAAAGTGTATAACTTGGCTTAGTTGGACAGTTGAGTCTTACGGAAGGAAAATGAAGGAAAATATGAAGCAGCATACTTTGCCAGAGGAGACAAAAACATCCAACGAGCAACTTGGTCTGAACTTACAATGACCCTCTTTTTAAGTGCGGGACGACCGCAATCTGAATCTGCCGGTCCTGAAGACAGCATTGGATACACACAAAGTGGCACACACACACACACACACACACACACACACACACACACACACACACACACACACACACACACAGGCACATGCTAGCGGAAGGCCAATTAGTGCAGGGTGAACACGACAGGCTTTTTTGAAGCAATGTTTCAATGACGACATTTAATTGGATGGTAAATCAACTCCTTATCTGCCTCTCCGCAGCTTGGTGTGGGGAGAATGAGATGGAGAAAGAGAGGCAGAGAAACGTAGGGGGGAGGTGGGGGGGGTTGAGGAGAGAGATGGCAGAGAAAAAGTGGAATTGAGCAGAAGAGGGGACAGTGAGTGAGCATAGACACGTGGAGAGGAAGAGCCGGAGCCAGCCCTTGTGAATGTGTGGCTGCACAGAGGTACAATGTACGCTTGTAGCTCATTTATGCCTGAGCAGCCTTGGCTGTTAGGAGGCATTTGGTGTACAACGCACAACAAGGGGCACTGTGATGAATGTGCATCATGGAAACTCAAATTAGGAATGTAATAAAGAAGTCATGAGTCCCAGTTTCTTCCTCTAAGGCTTCAACTCTAGTGAAGCATCAGCCTCAGCACACGTTTGTCACTGTTAGCATCTACTGAAATGTAGCCACGATTGCTCCTCTGATTTGGAGCCTAGTGCTGAGTCTGTTTCCACCACCAAAGGGTTAGGGTTAGAAAAACAGGCTTCAGAGTGGCAGATACCTCACAGTCTGAGGACAGGGTTATTGAGACCAGCAAAGTCTGACTTTTCTTTTCTTGTTATGGCCACTAAAGAAACTAAAGAACGACTATAGGAACCAAAGTAAGAACAGCTGAAATGGCAATAGGCAGTCTAGGATAAATCCACTTTTATCCACATCTGACCTTTGGGACAGACATTTATATGTATGTAGTCATTAGAGCCATCCAGTAGATGAGTGGTTATAGCTTATAAGAGAGGGTCCTGGGTTTAAGTTCTGGTTGGATTGAGGCTCTTTCTGTGTGAGGTTTGGCGACGTCTCCCCTCCATTGATTACAACCTTGTTTTCTGGGGTTAGTGGTTAGCGCTCTCAGTCTCAGAACTTGGGTTAGACTGAACACTTTTCGGAGTCTGCACGTACTCACCCAAGTCATGCTTGTTTAGGTTAATAGGAGACTCTAAATTGCCTCTAGGTATGAGTGTGAGTGTAAATGCTGTGTGTGTGTCTTGTGATGGACTGGTGACCTGTCCAGGGTGAACTGCCTCCGAGCAACGTCAGCTGGAGATCCCATGATACCAGTAGGTGCTACGCAGATGAGATAATGGATGGATAGATGGATGAGTGGATGGACAGATATCAAGCTACCTGACAATAGAGACTACAGAGTAGCAATAAATAGTCTTCATTCTTCAGACTACAGCAAGATGAGATGCAGTATAGTGTAAATACTGGCACAAGTGCAGAGTTTAGGACCTAGTTTAGAGAAGGCAGCAGCAGGAGATGGAAGAACGGCTGTGCTGGGTAAGAGCAAGTTAGGAGAGGCTCAGATGTAACATCATTTCATACATAGTTAATCACATTATTTTCGGGCTTCTAACGTGGAGATAAAAAATGCATTAAAATATGTACATTTCAGTGGGCAACTGTAAAACCCCAAAACATGAATTTCATTAATGCGTGCCGTTATTTCTTGTTCTCTATTATCTATCACTGCAGTCACTGCCCAGGATGTCCTCAGATTCCCAGCCGGTGTTGTTGTTGTTTTTAAGTGAAATATCTCTGCACCATCTAAATGTAAAAAAACAAAAGTTTTAGAAAACAAATCTCCAGCAGCTCACCATGTCAATATAGGTACTGGCCTTAAAAAATCTGAGACGGCTCAGGTTCAGCCTCATGCCGCGGGCTGTAAAAGCAGCTGTAATGAGTTACAGCAGCAGTCAGCTCAAATCCATGCCGGTTGCGTCGCGTTGCAACAGTGACGAGACGCACGGAGCTGCAAATAGAAACTTTTTTCAATCGCCCGCAGCGAAATCCCTGTCCTGTTTGCTCGTCGTTATACTCATTATGTTCATTTCGATTACGGCGTCGGGACGATATCGCTAAACGCAGTTCATCTTGGAGAGAGAGGGGGGCCGCCGGTAAAGCGGTGGGACGCATGCACAGCTGCGACCAGCAGTCGGTGCAGTCAGCTGACACGGAGCCCAACATCATGGGGTGTGTGTGGGAGACGAGAAAGGAGAGAAGTGCGGCCTACATATGCTCAAAATCACAATATCAAAACAAATTAGAGGCAGCACAATATAAGCAAGAGGGACGAGCAAAAGAGCGCTAACTCAATGAAAGCGCGTGAGAGGAGGCCGCGTGAGGTGACAGACACCAATCTTAAGATTACGAGGCCGTTTCAAACCCAGATACACACACACACACACACACACACATCAGTGTACACACAGTGAGTCAGAGACAGCAGCTGTTGGACGACGCACACACACACACACACGCACACACACAAACACACACTCTCTCCTCTGAGGGCAGTGCTTGTGATCTATCTAGCATGCTGGTAATCCCAGTGACGGCGGTCACTCCAGCTCTGTAAACAGCTGAAATATGGATGATAAAAGGAGCAGATGAAACTGAATAAACGAGAAGCCTGTGGACAAAAAACTCCTTGAAGATTTTCCAAACCCTGTTGGACCTCGGTCTGAACCGTAGATACGACTCTAAACTTCAATCGCGGCGAAACCCATGACTGACAGTTTTCATTTGACTTTGACGGCTCTCAAAGCAGCATTTCTATTTTATTTTTTTTTCCTCCTCCAGAGCACGTGTTGCACCGTCTGCTGCGGAGCAGAGATGGGGTTGTATTACTTTGTGTAATTTAGCCAAAAATATACAAACCTACTTCTCATCTCGCTCGGAAAATAGCTCCGAAATAACGGTGAAAAGGCGAAGGATGAGGTAACAGCTCTCGTAGGACGCAGGATCGTGTTTACATGTATCAGGCTTTGACTTTGTCTTGGAATATTGTTTTGCTTCTTCACTCATTATTCTCTCTTTGTGTCACTTCTTCTCCATCTTTCATCTTTTCATCATCTCTTTATCTGCCAATCTCCAAGTATAATGTTACTATCGCTGCGTTATGATAAATATGGAAAGGCTGTATGTCTTCTGGGGTGCTTTTATTAATTCATATTTTGTCATCCCACGTGCCTTCGCAGTCATTCATCTCCCTCTTTCCCTCTCTCCCCCTCTCTCTCTCTCTCACACACACACACACACACACATATGCACACGCACACACAAGGCAGGAGAAAGAGAGAGAGAGAGAGGACCCTGTTTCTGCAGTCTCAAACACATTATTATAATTGCCTCTTAATGATTTTTAATTCCGGTACAAAAGAAACAAGGCACTCTGGTGGATTTAAAACATGAAAAGACACAGTTATACAAAAGGAAATCAGCTGAGTGGAATCACATTAAATGTGTTTGTTATGCAACGTTATAGGTGGCTGCCTGCGCTGTGTAAACAGACACATGTAATGAGCGAGCGTTCAGCCGAGCGCCAGGCCGTAGCTCCCGTTTGATGTATGGTACAAGAGATGAGTTTCCACCATTCATCCCCTGTTCATATCAATAATATCCAGGCTGCGGGTGTTAATCTCAGCAATGATTACACTGGAAACAATTGATCAGTCATATCGCTATCTGCTCCTCCGAGTGTGTGTGCGTGTATTTTAAAGATTGCAAATTGAATTCAACGTTTAAGCGGAGCTGTTTTAGATAAACTCATTGTCTTGAAATAACAATTAAAGTGCAGGCTAATTTAGACAATGTTCACATTATTTTAAGACAAGATCTCAGTTTGATTTAATGTCTCCTGAAACAAACTGCAGGAACTATGCCAATTTAAGTTATTCGTACATCTAATGATCTAAGGGTTGAACTGGGATCTTATTAGCGGTGACAGACGATATACTTCACGTTTCAAGAGTGTATTTCTCATGTCTCGTTTAGCCATTGTTTGTTCGCTCAATAATTTATAATAAGGTGCTCTTTGATGACATTTCAGATGTGCCCGTCTTGATGGATGACTGCAAAAAGAAAGATGGCTTTGTCATTTTGTCACAACACACAGTTATCATCATAGTGTGTGTGTGTGTGTGTGTGTGTGTGTGTGTGTGTGTGTGTGTGTGTGTGTGTGTGTGTGCGTATGTGTTTGTGAGTACACATTGGGCATAAACAATGAACTGCAGACAACAGAAGAATAACTGGCAATTATTTTTTTGTCTACAGATCTCTGAGAAAATAATTAGCACCTTAATCTGTAATAGAAGCAGGTTAGTTGTGGCTGTGTGTGTGTTTGTGTTTGTGTGTGTATGTGTGTGTGTCTGTATGTGTCCCTGTGTGTGTGTGAGACTTTGCTCTTGCGTGTCCTACTATATCCACCTGTCTGTGACTGAGTGTGTCTGCCTTGAAGTTGTTTTGTGTGTGTGTGTGTGTGTGTGTGTGTGTGTGTGTGTGTGTGTGTGAGAGAGAGAGAGAGAGAGAGAGAGAGACAGAGAGCTGGTGTGTTCATGTGTGTAGACGTCTATCTATCTGAGCAGCTATTTCAGAGAGAAAGTATTTCTGCCTCAGTAATTGCCTCGGCTATATTTTCCCCCCCGAACTCACCTCCTCTCTCTCTATCTCTCTCTCTCTCCCTCTGTCTCCCTCTCTTTCTCATTTTTCCTTGGTGTCTATTTTCTCTCTGGATTTTGTCCTCTTCCCTCCCGCAAAGTTCCCGCCCAGCTCTCACTCGTCGCGCTTTTCTCTTTTATATTCTCTGCCTTTCTCGGTCCTTGACATTAGCCGCAATCTCAAAGTGTGGGCAATTAGAGACCCTCACACACGCAGACGCAGTTCATATACGAGTCACACGCCAAATAAAATCTATTAATTCAGCGTTGCGGGAATGGATTTCGTCCCTTGGAATATAACTCAATGGTGCCATGTTTATCATAAAAGACAGCGAGAGCCATCTGGTTCAGAGGTCCACACGGCAAACAGGAGTCAGACAGCCAAAGCCTGGCTGTGGGAGAGTAATGCTCCAGTGAACTAAGCACAGCTGTGATGGACAGGGATGGGTAAAGTGAGGCGGGGAGAGACAGATGTACAGACGGATGGATAGAGACAGAAATAGACAGACTCAGCGAGCCTGAAATCATATGAGTGTTTCCATTTTTGTCTCTCAGCTGCATTTTGTAGAGGAGTGGGAAATAACATTTGAATGTTCTTGGATGGATCTATCACATATGGTCCCGTATAGTGTGAAACTATCAGGGAAATGGCAAGCTGCCAACGCTGCACCATGAGTTGTATGTCTGAGGTGCCAAGGCGTGCTGTCACCCTGCAGCTAGAAGGTCCCCGGTTCGGATCCCAGTCAGACTGAGGGTCTCTCTTTGTACGGTCTTCTAGGTATGTGCTTTCCTCTGGGTTCTCTGGTTTCCTCCCACTGTCCAAAACAATGTATGATTTGGCCGACTGGATAGTCATTCATGCCTTTTCCATTCAAATGGTTCCAGTGCTCCAAAATGGTTCCACTAAAAATGTTCCTGTGCTGGGTGCTGAACCAGATAAGAACCAGTAGCTTTTCCACCACTCGAGAGCCTTGTCTTCATGCCACTGTATACATATGTTATGTTGCTGCCGGTTTATCCGGACGACTGAATTTAAATTTAATTGAATTGCAGTGAGCATCCAGGTCACTGGGTGGCGCTCTAACGAGAAATGAAGAGCCCTGTGTCCATTTTAATTTTACACATTTTTTGTCATCTCTTGTAAAAGTTTTAAGGTTTTTGGTAAAAATAGCTTCACATCTTTAGCTGGAGCGCACCCTCCTCATCCTCCCACTATGGTTTCCTGTTGACTCACTGTCTAATTAATATAATCTTGATGCAGACTAATGAGCTCATGTGGAAGCACAGCTCACGTCTCAAAAACACTCTGATGGATGTTTTGTTGTTGAGCTCAAACAGGTTCGACTCTACCGCACGCACACACACGCACACATACACACGCACACACACGCACGCACGCAGCTCGAATCACTTTTATTGTTTTGTTGTTTTAACGGTCAGCGACTTTGGGCAGAGAATGATGTCACCCTCTTCATCATGCTCACTAAACTGTTCCCCTGTTGTTGCTGGTGGTGGTAGTAATGGTGTGTGACAGAGGTTCTGGTGCTGTAATATGTTAGACATGAGTTCGACAGTGAATCGCTCTCAGACTGTTTCTTCCCCGTCCTGCAGCTGTTCCTCCGTCTCTTTCTTCTTCCGTAATGAGCCTGCCTGCTTGTTTCTCGCTCCTTGGATTGATCTCAGCTGAGATCTGGCCCGGCCTGTTGCTTTATTTTCTTTTCAATAAATTTTTTGGAAGCGATAATTTAGCAACGGACGTTTATTCTTCTTCTCTCTTTTTTTTTTGAAGCGTTTCAGCTAACAGGATTATGTGTTTCCAGCAGCGACAATAACAGTTTGTTTGTAATAAATAGCAGAGCAGCTCTGTAGTTTGCATTTACAACAAATACGAACTTTGGCTGAACTGGCTCTGCAAAGGGTTCCAGCTACAACGATGTGTGTGTGTGTGTGTGTGTGTGTGTGTGTGTGTGTGTGTGTGTGTTTTTCTGTGTAATTGAGTTTATAATGTTTGACATTTACATTTTATCTTGACCGTACTTTTCCGACAGTGTTGTTGGAGTGACGTACCTGCATAATGGGGCACACGAGGCGCCCGGTGTCACTACAGTCCTCAGCCCGTATCACTCCCATTCAATAGGAAAGACTTTATTGACAAGGGCACATGTTAACACAGATTAGCAGCGTGCAGCCACTGAACTGGTAAATTCAATCAGAGGAGCTGCATATGTTTCAGCTCAGGCAGCTTGTTTCTTTCTCCTTAAATAAAACTCCAGTCAGTCCCATGAACTGCGCAGCTGAAATGGCCCTGTGGTTAACGTGACACGGGCCAAACCACAGGCATTTTATGGCTTTCTCTCAATTTGAAAACTGAAATATCTCCGCCTTCCAAATGCCCCTTCATTACTTTTTTCACTGCCCGCATGCACAAGCCAGCATTCATACGCTACATCATGCAACGGGTGAATAAAATCCCAAAGCCGTGTCTTTGCGTAGTCGTCGATGACCAAATGTGTTGACTTTCATTGTGTTAATGGAGATCTGAATCAACAGTTCTAAACGAGCAATCAGGATATGATGAATGTGTCGATGACTGTTGAAGCAAACAGTTATGGTGTAATCTTAGCTTAACGAAAAGGTGCAAGCAATAGCTCAAAGGGGGCGTGCATCCGCTAGGTGCATGTAAAATCTGCTGATCAGCGAGGGAGCAGATCTTTCGTCACTTCTTTTCCTACCCGTAGTGTGTGAAAGTATGTGGTTAACAGGTTCTGACGAAACCAAATGGGTAGCAAAACTGACTTTTACCGCCAGCAAAAGTAGAGCCGACGCACCTGCTTTCTGTCCGCGTCTGTCGTAAAAGTGTTTCAGAACTCACATGGTCCCGTCGCTGGCTCCGAACAGGAGCTGTCAGGTGGGGGAGTCGGCTTCGGCGAACGCTAAGCCGTCCACGAGTGAATCTGCTTCACTTTGCCACCGCTTTATTGTTGTCTGCTGTCGCTGTTTTCTCCCTAATGTAGCAGTGCACAGTATTGAAGTCTCTCTCTCTCTCTCTTTGTTTTCTCCAGGTCAGTCTTCCAAATGACTCCAGCTGTGTTGAAGAGATTTTGCGGGTATGTTGCCTGGGTACACACACACACACGCACACACACACACACAGAGTAATTGCACTGATTATCAGCTGTTTTCTGTTTGCTCACAAAGACCTTCGTCTCTCTCCCAAGAGTCTGGTTTTAAGGGAAAAAAGGACAGAAGGAGGAGGGAGTGAGAGGCAGAGAGAAAGAGAGAGAAAAGAAGGAGATGTGTTGGCTCAGGTCAACGATTATACAAGTTTTTGTTTTTGTAGGATGACTTCATACAGAAATCTTTTCCAGGATTTTCTCCTCTCCTCTCCTCTCCTCTCCTCTCCTCTCCTCTCCTCTCCTCTCCTCTCCTCTCCTCTCCTCTCCTCTCCTCTCCTCTCCTCTCCTGTCCTCTCCTCTCCTTGCCCTCCTTTCATCTCTCTTACTCCTCATCCTCTATCTGCATGTCATCAAAGTGACATCAAGCGATGCCTTTTTTTTCTTCCCCCCCACCATCTTTTCCTTCCTCCCTCCCCCCTGTATCCCCTCCTGTCTTTTTGTTTTGTCGCCGCGTTTTCTTCGGAGTGTGTTTTCTCACAAATCTTATCGACAGTCGGAAGATTTGCAGCTGCAGAGACAAGGACCCTCTCTGGCTGCTTTATGCCGAGTTATCGCTTTCTTTTCCTCGCCGTGCCTGCCTCTCTCTTGTTGTCTCTATCTCTTCTCTCTCTTCTGTCAAATCACTCACCGCGCAGCCTTTCTCTCTCGCCCCCATGTCTGTCTTCCTCTCGTCATCCCTCCCTGCCCTCTGTCATTCACCTCTCTCTCTCTCCCTTTCACAAATCAATATGCTGGTCAACAGGCTGTGTGACAGATAGTGCGCTGTGAGCTGCATGAAAAGCCTTTGTCAATAGTATCGGTGCTCTATTGAATCCGGTGTGTGGTTTTCAGCCGTGTCAAGTGGAAAGATCGCGGGGTTCAGGATGTGAGGCGAGGTGAATCGGAGCACAGGCCCGCGCTTCAGTTTTTTTCCCCTTTTCTATGACAGCGCCGCTACAAGCCGCCTGTCACGAAAACATTGTTGTTTTGGATGTTTTCCCAATTCAAGGTAACGGCGTGTATCAGGACGGCAGCAGAGCCGCATGAAACGGAGCGTCATCTTTCAAAGTCTGGAAAGACCGAGTGGGAAGGATCCCGGCTGTGTAGTGATGCAAGACAACACTTGTTTTCATCTCTTGATGATCATGGAAGCATATTATGTTGTAAACGATCTAAAGCAAAAGAATATGAGGGATAATTAGTCTAATCCAAGAATATATATAGAATTTAGAGGTTTTGTACAAAGGATCCTATTGAAAGATTTTTTGAAAACAACGTCATTAATATTTTCAACCGGTTCATCGGTTTTCTCTGTCTGAAAATGTGCATGCTTAGGCCAACTGGAGACTCTAAATTGCCCCCAGGTGTGAGGGTTAATAGTAGGTTGGGTGATAGGTTGACCCACACAGTAACAGAAAATGACATCTAAAGGAGAAAAGTCTATCACATCTCGATCAGGTCCTACTGTTTGTTGTGAGATGAATCACCTCCTCTCTGACACATTATCTCATCTCTAGTCTGTTTTATCTCGTACAACAAGTGTACAGCATTAAATACATGTTGCTGTATTTATATCTGCACATGAAAAGCACCATTTAACATTATCGTGCAGAGACAAAGACAATTAAGAACATGAAAGCGATGATCCACCCGCGTAACCAGTGGACGCTGTTTGCTCACGTACGTTATTGTGTGTTTGCCGTAAGGTGTAATTATGGGTAATACGACGAGGAGATAATAACTGTGAAATCACAGTGACATGCAGGGCTGTGTGAATGTCTGTGTGTGTGATCGGGTGACAGACTGAGTTAATCGCATAATGACATGTAACACATTTATGAACACATTCACACAAACATATTCAAATGTATGCACCAGTACACACACACACACACACGCACACACACACATACACGCCATCAGGGTATCCGTCTGTCAAAACACAGGAACTCTTAGAGGAGGGACACGGTGATGTCAGAGAGGTGTTGCCTAGCAACGCAGCGTATGTCGTCAGGCCGGGTGTGTTACAATTGCAGTAGGGGGTGGGGGTGGGGGGGGGGGGGGGGGGGGGGGGGTGGAGGGGGTACGCACCTGCACACTGACTGGAGCCACGCTCAGGAATCCTCAGTAACATGGTGGAGATTAGGCGACTTATTTATACACACACTCGCACCTACGCACTCACTCAGACACATGAGTCATCTGATGTACGTGAGTCACCCCCTCCTCGGGGGGGGGGGGGGGGGGGGTGGATGAAGAGTTGCATGATGGGAAATGATGATGTCAATGACCTTTCAAGCCCTTCGACCCAGTGACCTGTTGCTGTGTGGTAGTTGTGTGTGTGTGTGTCTGCTTAGATGACAATGCGTTTACTAAAATTACTTTAATGACTAAAACATGATTTCTTCTACTCTACAATTTACAAAGGATTTTAATTTCAAGTGTGTGTGTAAGTGTCTGTGTGTGTGTGTGTGTGTGACAAATGAATGAGAGAGGAAACCTGAGTGGGAGCGTATAGGAAAAATTAGCTGCTGGCTTTACTTTGCTTTGTGAGCAGATTTGCTATTCAGCACTGCTGGCGAGAAGGAGCACGCACACACACACACACACATCCACACACACACACACAGACACATGCATGCTTATCTTGTAAACTAATTGAAGCTTTTACATACTGAGAGTGGAATTCAACTGAGCAGTGAGTGTGTGATCAGAATAATTGAAATGGGATGCTGCTGCTGCTGCCGCTGCTGCTCGGCTATAATGCAGCCAACTGGAGTCAGCTTTTATTTTGGTAATTCAACAACTCTGAACTTAGTCCACTCTCAGCACACTGATCCCTGGTGTGCCACCAGCTCCCCGCGCTCCTCTCACTTTATGCTCTAAGTTATATTGAAGTCCTCTCTGAAGGGGGACGCTTCAGCACAACCTTGATTGAATGCTGACTGCGCTGCTCTGCATCGGGGGTGTTGCGTAAGCAGTCCCTCCGCTCACATTTGCTCAACTTTAGTCATCCTTGTTATTCGGGAGGTACTTTCCACATAGAGGCTCTCTTACTGTACGTTTATCCTGACTTCTACAGAAAGAAATACATTTGTGTGTTACAAATGTGTGTTTGTGTGTTTAGGAGATGACACATTCCTGGCCTCCTCCACTCACGGCCATACACACTCCTGGGAAGGCTGAGCAGACCAAGTTCCCCATCCCAAACAAGGTTAGTCTGAGTTCCTATGTCTTTGTCCTGCTACAAATGTATCTAATTCCCTTCAGTCAAAGCTATGTGCTCATATTAAGGCCTTTAAAGTGCATATTGACGACCTCTCCTCTCAAGCGCCCCTCCGCCTGCATCCTCCTTTTTTGCTTCATTTTGTCCACGCGTCATCGAGTGATGGAAAAAGACGCGAGACGTTTGAAAAAAGCCTCACTTGAGAGCTCCGACACGCGCTCTCCGGTCGCTCATCATAAAGCTAACTGCAGTCTGTCACTGAGGATCTTCAGGCTGCTAATTAGATCTGATTCATAAATTCACTGCGGCAGTGATTGCTGTGATTGAATCAGATTACTGTTGCCTCATCCTGCGCTGTGGCACCAGTGACAGCCAATGAAATTAGAATGTTAATGAAGCATTGCGAGTTTTGATTCACTTCCTGCGAGGAAGTGGACGTGAACAGGGCCACTTCTCCGCAGAAGCCCCCTATTCTGGCCTTTAATGCCGGGCGGAGGGTATAGACGGTAAATGCTTATTACAGTTCTGTTTAACGGCTTCGCTGAAGGTTAATAAATCAAACGCTTTATCGTTAGTTCTGAGCCGTAACGCAGAAACTCTTCTTGGGTTCTTTTTAAGCTTGTAATTTCTGAATTTCTCAATATGCGAAATTGCATAATAGCAGCTTTTATGACCGCAGGTGTGATGGAAGGACGGGGTCAAAAGGTCGATCGCCGGCGGATGAATCATTAATTGACTCGCTGGGCACCTGTAAAGCATTTACTGAAAAAAAAAGGCTTCAGAGTGCACGTACACACCACCACCGCACACAGGAAACAGGAAACCTCCAGTTTTTGGTTGTTCATGTCGGTGGCTGCAGAGTGACAACAGCCGTGGCTCCACGCTCAAAAAAAAGAGGAGAGCGTCGTTCAGAGAAAGTCAAACGTTTCAGGGAAATGACAAGCACCACCCACACTTTTGGCTTGACAGGTGATGTATGAGAAGTGACGTGCGGAGAATTGACAACAGTGATCAACAATGCCAGAGGCACAATAAAAGCCGGGAGTAAATAATTGCCACATTAAAGGACGGGTGTTGGGAAAAGTTTTCCCCCTCCGCCATAAAAATGCTTTACGACGCCCCGGCGTGCAAGAAGTGGGAATATCAGTCACGACATAAATGTTATTCTCAACATTCATCTGGGAAATCGAGGCGATATTCTGATTTGAACAGCAGGTGTGTGTGTGTTTTTTTTCCCACTTTTAATGAATCATTTTTAATGTGAGAAACACGATGTCTGAAGACGTGGCGATGTAAACACGGGCGCTGAATATGCGGCGCCCCAGCTAATGAATTAGCGAGGAGCGTCGTTGTGCCGCTGGAAGGCCCCCGGCCTGGCGCTAATCCTGCCGGAGACTCTTTCAGAGCGAGGTGGAGACACGACGCGGGCCAGATGAGAGGATCTGAATTCCGGCGGAATGGCAGCGTTGTGCCCGTGTGAAATCAATAATGACATCTGTTGGTTTATTCATTCAACTCCTCGCCCTCTGGCTCACTCTCTCCCTCTCTCCCTCTCTCTCTCTCTCCCTCTCTCTGCAGGAGTCACAGCATGTGACCTCGGGCTACAACAGCCAGAGTAAGTTTCCCAGCAGCCGCAGCCCTCACCTACGTACCAGCTCTGTGATAATTAACACTGCTGAGGCCGTAAAGGCAGCGCAGCCCCAGAGGAACTGTGGAGAAAAGCGTGCTGATATGAATTTATAGCCGCAGGAGCGAAACAGTCTGAGAACCCTCCGCTTTTTATCTCTCCGCGTTCATCCAAACAAGCAATCAGACACACGTGATTGTGCACACGCAGCTCAATTGACTTGATTGATTGCCGGCGTTTGCTTTTAGTATTATTAGCAAGGATGCTCGCAAATAGGACCAAAGATTTTATCCCTCGGTGTTGGATGGTGGGTACTTTTATGCAAAACGCTGCCATTTACTGCCATTTATGGACAATTTGCATCGTTTATTACAGAGATCGCAGTCAAGTGCTGAGTGGAGCGCAGACTGTTTATCAGGTGCTCGTGCGTGAACCGACAACATTCACTTAGAAGTGGCAATATAGATTAAACGCGGAGTATGTCATTCTACTCCACAATAGATGGTACAGTACACATAGTTATTCCTGCTCCACCTCCGTGTAATAAAAATGAATGGCGCATATCGCAGTCGTACTGACTGAGAACATAACAACGCTTATTGATGCCGCGTGTAAAAACAAAGAGCTGTCAACCAGATGTCATCACCTGCATAATGCATCCAAGTATAGATTCCTTTTATCTCAGGTGTAAACAGGTTATTAATTTGTGAACGAGGGCAGGCTCAATCAGTGGACTCCACTCTTTCCAGATGCAGCTCAGCAGCGTATTTTTTTTATCAGTTCCCGTCTCAGTGGTAGAAGACGAGAGATGTCTGCCAGATTTCAAGCCCAGAAAATCAGCAAGCAGAGCTGGATATTTCTTGTGCAACAAACACAAAGTTCCAGAGGTTTTACTGTTGTTGTTGTTACTCACTGATTCTTAACTGCACAACACATGTCAAGGGAAGATCTTTCTACACATATCTGTATAAAAACGGCAGCGAAAACCAAAACCAGCTGACAGGACCTTGTTGGGATCTGACGTATATCAGTAGATTGCCCGGTGATGGATGCAGCACATTACAGTAGTTCTGACTGACATCAGATCATCAAATGCTCCTCTGATCCAGTGCTCCTCTGTTAACCCCAGCTTGTAGTGTTGTAAGATGTTTGTGATGTACATAAAGCTGAAATATGTCCCCACTGGCACAGTGTTCGTCTGTGAAGAAACACAACTGACTGGAATGTAAAATACAGGGGAAGGATTGTGCTCTGAACGTCTTTATATCCATGCAGAGGGATAAATCATCACCTGATTTTGCTGTCTAGCAGCGCATTTCCCTGCAAATTTTATTGTAAAGGAACAATTGCTTTGTGTTTTTGCCCAAACTGCTGTATCCAAAGCAAATGGAAAGAGCACACACACACACACACACACTAATTGAATAACACTGGAGCAGAGTGTCATGTTTTCCATGGCTGCAATAGTAATACACATGTGAAATGAGTGTGGCTCCTTGTCAAACAGCAATCACAATCAGCCACATGCAAAACGGTGATCCTGGAACGTCCCATGTGTTGTGTTGCAGAGCGATGCACCGTATCAGCTAACAAGCCTGCTGCTAAACCTCCAACTGCACCACAGAAGTCGTGAGTATCTCTCTCTCTCTCTCTCTCTCACGCACACACACACACACACACGCATACGCACGCTCACACACAAACAGAGGGTTTCTGACCCGCCGCTGCGCTCGCCTCAAGGTGAAATTAAGCTTGACTCTTGGATGAAATTCACTGCTGGTAGGAGGGGGAGAAAAAAAAGAGATTGCGCAGATCAGAGCGGGAAAGTGCAGCTACATTAATTTAACGTGAGCCAGGAGCGTATTGCAACATCCCTGGCCGCGGCCCACTCCGCTTCAGACTCGCTGAGCCGCACGCCGGGATGCATGGCAGGCCGAGAGAAATGCACGACGCCTGGCTGGTAAAAGCTCCTCGTGAGGCCTCGTGATTTATCCCACGTTCGACCACAACAGGCGCGATGATTTCATTTTTTCTTTTTTTAATTGACAGCTCGCTACACGTCTCGCAGAGCGGTGATTGTCCCGTCACAGCTGAACGACTGTAACTGCCAACGGTAGGAACGGCCAAAAGAGGAAAAAAAAAAAAAACAGAAATTGATTAAACATCTGTTCAAACCATACAGTACCTGTGGAACTGCAAACTGGCTTTTGCGAGGTCACCAAAAAAAAAAAAGCTGAGATTCATATATGTAGTAGTAGTATTTTCCCATTAACAGAGGGCTCGTACATCAGAGGACGTACGCTCTCCAACCACAGTCCGACTTGTTCGTTGGCAGGGTCACTTATCCATTTGGAATTACAGCCTTTCAGTGAGATGACAGAGCAGCTGCCGAAAATACATGTATATGTACTCGTATCAGTTTTCAAGGGGAAGTGGAAAACAGATCTGTTTCAGTAGCTTCTTGTTTAATTTCTTTCTCCGTCTCTGTGAAAGGATTTTCTGCTCCGACTACCATCACACCCGCTCTTAAACATTAGTTCAGTATGACAACTCCTGCGTTAGTACCTCTAATGAGAGTTTTCAAGTGCTAAGTGCCATGAATTATTTATACGTTTGATAAATGCTAATTTGGAAAAAGGAGAGAAAATGTGGAACGCGCGGTGTCAGGAAGGCGCTTTTGAAAATGAAAAAGACTTGATGGCCAAAAGGATGATGCAAAAATCCTGCAAGTTAAGAGGACAGCCAGGCGAGTCTGCAGCCTCGATTCAATCGCAGTTTCACTTCAGGATGTAGACGCTCATTTCTTTCTCAGCAGATAGTTAGCTGATTACATCTCGATTAGGATCCGTCTGCCGTGGAGCTTCTCCTCATACACTGAGTGCCTTACAAAGCCAATAAGCCCCTCGCTATTGTTGACTATTGTTGGCTCTCAGGTGTTATCTCCCCCCCCTCCCATCTCATTTTCAAACATAAATTCTGCTCTGTTTATTATGGAGAAATAATTGTTATTGGTGGAAAAAAACAATGCCTGGTTTACTACAAACGTTCGGCCATGATCTTCAGCAACAACAAAAAATATGTCGAGCATAATGAATAGGCCCAGCTCATCTTATTTAAAAGTAATTGTGCTGTGGAGCCTAATTGCTGTATTCTTTGCCAAATCTAACTTTGTACAACTATTACAGCAAAACAAACCCATGTGATTGTAGTAACTCTCAAATAGGCTCTGCACCTTAATGGTACACTAAGAATAGAAGTATGTGGATTTGCGGTATTTAATTTGTTGCTCTTGTTATAGTAAAGAAGAGGGAGCAGAAGATCCAACGTGTTACGTCAACATGTATTTTAAGTCTGAAGAAGAGAAAACTGTTGTCTGGTAAAAACCAGGAGTCTTTTAGTTTCCATGACTGTGGTTTAGGGCCAGAGTGGTCATCTGTGTGCGCTACATGTCGAAGTATCCTTGAGCAAGATACTGAAGCCAAAACTGCCCCTGCAGTTCTAAGAACTTGTCCATTTGCCATTCATCTTCTGGCAGCACTGCAAGAACTTGAAGTCAAGGTGTTAAAGGTACAGTTAAATGCAAATACAATATAAGCACTTTTAGTAATATTGATATTTTACCCTGTGGAGGCACTGATTATAAGCTGCTGAGAGCAGAGGTATTAACTTGAATGAAATTCCAGCACTGCCACACTATGAACCGTGAAATCTATGCAAGATGAAATAACTAAAATATACGACAAAATATATGCTTGTTTTTTTTTTATCTTGGCAGGTCTTCTGTTCTTCAAACAATCCCTATAATTTCAAAGCAGCTTGATCACAACAAAGTGCAGCACTGTCAGACTTTGTTTTTGCTCAGACAAATGAACTTTGCGGCACTGTGTTTATAATGCTTTGAGGCCTTAAGCTTGTCCTTGTTTTTAAAATCCATGCAAGAGGATCTGTCTTTGGATTTTCACTAATATTTGCCATATTTGCCCCATTGTGCTTGTGCTTCACGAGGGAGAGAGAGAGAGGGAGAGCAAGAGTGTTTCCACTGGAACACATCTGGTGTGCAGGTGCATTTCCATGTTCCAATGCACTCAGGTGTTAACACAGATCCATCTTTTTTTTTTTATCCAAATATTTCTCTTTTCTTTCAATAATAGGACAGTGAGTGAGAGCAGCCAATGAGGCCTCGGCTGAAAGCTCGTGCGTAACATCTCAACACACTAATCCAACATTTTCTGAGCGCGACAAATAGCAGAAAATACCACGGTGCACCTCGTAACTGCTAAACTACTTTCAGAAACTTTCAACACAGCTTCACAGAAAAAGATTTTAAAATTAGAAAACAGCTAAATATTATAAAAAAGCAGGCTTCAAAAGGCTTTGAAGCTTGTTTATGTTCTTGTAGTACAATAACGTAGTAGGAGCTCAAAAACTAACCTTTTTGCCTTGTGACCTTTCAAAAGTAAACAGTTTGTACTGTTGATCCAACATCAGTGATTGTCTGCAGCATGACCCCCACCCACAGGCGGATGTGTCAGTCTGCTCTCATTCCACCATTGTTTGACTCAATTCATCTTTTAGTGGAAATTATTCACAATGGAAAACTTAAGTGGTACGTAGGGGAACGGAGTTCATAGAATTTGATACAGAAGAAAGCAGTTATTCATCCATTATGTTTTACTTTTCTTTTAATTATATCTGCGCGTGGAACCGCTGTCGTCATCCTTTAATAGCGGAGGCTCAAAATGTTTTTGAAGTAGTTGAACTTGAAGTTACTCACCTATTGCTGAATGGTTAATTATTGCATATGATATGAAAGAACAAGCAGTTAATATGAAGCAAGACTCAGAACAACTTGTTTTCTTTTCCGGGTTTTAGTCAGGGAAAATATTGTTATTCACTAGAACATTTGGCTTGACGTTTTAACACATGTTCATAATCATTTCAAGTAATTTTTTTTTTATCTTGGGGAAAAAAAACTGCATATGTGAACTCTATGCAGAGGTGAAAAAGTGGATAACATAAATACAGTGTAAAAGTACAAAACCACACAGAAACACAAATTATATATGTATACATATATCTACAGAAAGTACAACTTCTCAGGAATCTAACTCCATTTTACTTGTACAGTCTGATAAGCTATGACAGATATGCAGTAATAACACTCTGGACATAGTGGATATTGCTCAATATAGCTCTAATTGTAGTAAATCAGTAGGTTAAGAGTGACACCAGCTGAGCTTTTCAGTACAGGACAAAGTACGGTTTGCATCGACAGCTGGGATAGCAACACATAGAAAGCCTTAAATGAATGAAGATGCAAGGTGGTCTTGCGTAAAATGCGATGAAATCATAGATGAGAGGATGACGTGCAGCTGATTTCTTCATCTGAGGAAAGAAGACCACTGGTCTGGATGTGTTCCTCATTGTGGACAATGATGTAAATATACAGGCGGAGAGGGAGCAGTGCAGCCTGAGAGCCAGTCAGAGCAGGGAGAGAGGGAGAGATTTATGTGTGTGTTTTGTTTTGCAGTCTGACTACATGTGCATCTGCAATTTGGTGTTGGGCAATTAGTCATTAGCCGAGCGTGGCTTTGATTTAGCTTTGGAAAATATTAACATCCTCCCCGACAAACTCCTGCAAGTCAAGCAGCTCTTCTTGTGCTTTGCTTTAAGAGACAAAAAGACTCCCATTTCATGAAGGCAATTAAGAGCCCTGTAGAAATGTGATGCTGCTGCTTTCCAAGCTCTGCAAGTCATGGATGCTTGAGTCCATAACTCATTTATATCTGACTGCGCCTGTCCTCGCAGTCGCTTCCACTCTGTCTTGCATTTCATTCCTCCCTCATCCATGTTTCCTCTCCCCTCCTCTCTCTCTCTCCGTCTATTCATTCCTCATCTGCCTCTCCTTCCATCCTGCTCCGTCACTCGCCCCCCCCCTCTCCTCTCTGTCATTATCATCTCCATCTCGCTCACTATCTCCCTCTCTCCATCTGTCCCTTCTTATGAAATAAAACATGAATCCATTATTCATTCACTCAAACATATCTATCATCGCCGCGTGCTGCACCGTGCCCCTTATCTGCAAAGCTTTTTTTTTTCTTTTTCTTTTTTTTTCTTCTCTCACCACTCATACGGTCCCATCTGAAAAACACCCCAACGCTGGGGAGTGTTTTTTAGCGGTGCAAGCACTGACAAGAGTGGTTCGTGAGGCAGTAAAAATCCCTTTAGGGGATTCTACTGTCATAACAATAGCAGTGCCAGCTTAAAATAACAGTAGTTTGTGTGGAGGGTTTATATAAAGCTATAAAACACGGGAACTTGCCAATGCAGTGCACATAAATACTGAATAATTTGTGCGGGAAGGAGCAGGTGATGCTCTGAGGGAGGTTATGTTATCGACTGTGCCTAGTATATCTTGTTTATAGCCGCCATACATCTATATTGTTAGGATTTCATACGTGGCGTAGGAGAGTGTAACAAACACGAGTCATAAAGGAAACAAGCGGGTCCTTGTTTCTAATTAGAGGTCCAAGCTCAAAAATAAGAAAACGGCTCCCGAGTTTAATCCGGGCCGAGCACGTCCTTTCTCTTTGTTTCCAAGGAATTCTTGGCTGTAGGTCAGCGCTTGTCAGACAGAAAGTTTCCAGGTGAAAAAACAATCTGGCTTTCCTCACCAAGCACTGAGGCTGCACATCTGGTAGGTTTTTAGCAGCAGAGTGCTCCAGCCACCGCTCACTTCCTCATTCCCGAACATGAAGCGCACTCCACCGCCGCTGCCTCCGCTGGGTAATTAATTGCTCTTGTGAACGGGAATGGCTGATCCCGGCTCTCCCTATCCCACCTAACACGGGCCGACAGGAGGTCACGGCTGCAATAACACATGTCTCTCTGTGTCTCTGTCTGAACAGGATGTTGGAGGATGACCTGAAGATCAGCAGCGATGAGGAGGAGGCCGAACAGAAGGTGAGCTCCCTCCATTCATTCATCTCCGCACATCACCCCTGGCTCTGGCACGGCCTCCACCTGTCCTCCAGTCCTTCACGCCCTCGCATACATTACGCACAAGCCACCTTTTTGGAAAACATCCACTCACAATTCAACCCTCGTCTCATTCAGCCGACCCACGTGACCGCACTGGCCTTCAGTCAGCTTTCATTTCTACACCTCCTCCATTAACCTCAGGGTCACAGGTCAAAGACTGCGTTTTCCCTTCTTCGATTTATCCACCCTTGCAGAACAATGCTTGTCCGTCAGGAGGAAAGATGCTGATTTCTGCTAGAGTTTGAAATGGTGGGATATTACAGCGACAGTGCTCGCAGTCGAGCAGGTGAGCGGTGAAAAGTTTGAAGTGAGAAGAGAGCTTTTTTGGCAGACAGAAGCATGATGACTAACAGCTGACGGGTCCCAGTCCAGGTGAAGTTTTCCTTCTTTGGCTTTCATGGGGCTCTTTGCTAATCAGCTTTGATGCACACATGTTGTTTGGCTCCGTCAGACAGCTGACAGTGGAGAGGGAGAACAGCAGAGGAGTGAGTCAGTGCCTGCACCAGGGCTGCACCAGCCTGTTTGTTTCTCACCTTAACACTCGGTTTCTCCCAATTGTGAGTGAGAAAGACCAGTAATGGCACGAGAACACACATTATTTCACTGCTGTTTCTTTAATTTCAATTAAATTACATGAATGTAAAACATTCACACCCAGGTAGAGAGAGATTGTCGATAAAATAGCCAAACCATCACAGTAAGCGAACTTTCTTTATCAAGACAAGCAGACTCGAACTTAAAGAAGCTTTAAAAACTACATTTAATTGGCTTAGAATCTGGTAAAATAATTGCACTGTAGGTTTAAGCTGCAACAGCTCAATTTCCAGTATGTAAATGATCTGGAAACAGGTTCCTCTTTCTTACAAGAACCATACAAATCCCCATTAGTTCCAGGAACTGTCTGTGGTGAGGACTGCAGGTTCACACCAGCTGGTCGAGCTACATCTGAGCAATGTTTTTACATAAATAAGCTTTTTTCTTACAGTGACTGTACAGTGCCTGCATGTGAATAAAAGCTGCTCAACGCTCTGAGGGAAAGCGGGTGAAATGGGGCACTGGTGGATAACACTGTTGCCTCCCAAAGAAGACGGTCACGGTTCAAATCCTGGTCAGACTGAGAGAAACTTTCTGTGTGGACATGGTCTTCCTGTCTCTTCCTAGGACTTGTCCAGGTGTGCTGGTTTTTAGGTCGACTGGAGACTTCAAATTGTCCTTAGGCGTGAGAGCGATAGTGTGCGTTTGTCCTGTGACTCGTACAAAGGTACAAAGCGGTTTAGATGATGGATGGTGAGGCAGATGGATTACTCTTTTGTTTTTGTTTTTTCATCTGAATGTTGAGGGATGGTGCAATTTGAGCAGCCACTGAAAACAATGTTGTGATGACCTTTTTTATTTAATGAAAACGACACTTTGCAATAATAACTCCTTCATCTTAGTCTTTAAATGCTGAAATAATAGCATATTAAGATATTAAAAATTAATGACAAAAGCCTGTCCTTTTTATTATTCATTACACTAATATGACATATTTTGGTTATTTGTTTGCTGCTTTAACATTTACCCTTACCTTTTAGTTGTTCTAAAGACGTGTTAACACTATGCCACCTATAAATTAATTGAAGTCCAACCCACCAGCTTCTGGCCTCTCCTGTGTAATGTGTTTTCTTTTTCTTTTCTTTTTTTGGGGGGTTTTAATTTCTTTTTACATCAACTTTTGCAAAGCATCATTTAAATGCAAATTGAATTCATCAAGTTGTAATGGCTTTTTTAAATTGATTGAATTATTAATTAATTATGGTGCAACAAGCTTAAAGGCTGTAGTGACTCAGGTAGCACACGTCCGACTTCATAATGTTGGTGTTAAAAATGCCAAGAGCGGTGATTTCAGGTCGACATGTCAGATCTGACAGGCCTCAGCTGCTCCCCAGAGGCCGGGTACACACAAACGGCTGGGAGTTGAAACCAGGGTCAAACCAGGATAAATCGATCAACTCTCAGTGAGCTGTTTGAGTCACAACATCCATGGAAAAATGAAAAGAAAAAAAAAAGAAAAAAAACTTTGCAATGTAAAACGTCTCCTCCAGTGGAGACAAAAAGGGCAGTATGAAAACCTTACCTGAGCAGTTCAAAGAAAAATCCAGGACACACAAAGTAACAAAAAACGAAAAAAAGGAGATGAGGACAGTACAATACCAAAACCTGGTGGGCGAACGACAGGCAGAGATTTACGTACAGGGAACAAAGACGCAGCAGGGAGCAGAGAAAACCCGAGCCCAGGAACCTAGGCTTAAATGCACAAACATCAAAATCAAGAGCAGGAGAGGCACCATGAAGAGGACCTTGTGATGGGGTGACACGACAAAATAGACAAAATAAGACAGACAGCACGGCTTCATTCAGTCAGCATCTTACCTGCTTCATACACACCAGGACGGTGCAGCACAGGACACACACACACTCATGCTGTTTACGCTCACGCTCACACATCGGGAGTCTCCAATTGACCTAAACAGGCATGTTTTTGGGGAGGAAACTCCACATATAGATGCTCTTTGGAGTTAAAGCCAGGCCCTCCTTGCTGCTATTGAAGAAAGCAGAAGTTCTAGAAATGAAGTCAGTCACAGATCTCAGAATTTATTGTATTATGGTCAGGACTCTGACAGTCCCACCAACACTCACTAAACACAAAGTGTCAACAGCAATTCCTACCCCATTTCTGAAGCTCCTCACGTGGACATGATCTCTTATACCCTTATGTTTGTGTGACATACACACAAACACACACCAAACACACACACGCTTGCAGGCACACACACCTAGAAACACATCCAAATAGTTGGCTTCCTGGAACTTACATCTTTTGTGCCAGGTCTGAGCCAGATCTGGATGTTTATACCAGATCTGACTATTCCACCATGATTAGGTAATGTGTTTTTGCCTTTTCTTGAGATATTGTGCAACGGGTCTCTGTATCAGTTGACCTCACCATTTGTGTCCTATCTGACTGTTCTCCATTCATCCTTTACCATGATATTCTTTATGATTTTCCACCACACTGTCAGGCCATATGTGTCCCCACCTCAGGGTTGTGACACACATTAACCAACAGGTGAAGGCGTCACTATTAGACGACCCGTTATCACTGCTAGAGGTTTTACGCGCCACATCGGTCCCGACGGCCGTCGATGCGCTGGTCCCGCTCACTCGTCTTGTTTGTCTCAAGTGAAAATTGCCACGCTGGCCCCCTCCGCTCTAATCATTATCATCAGGCACTAATGATGCCAGAGATGAGTTCAGAGCAGAGCGTGGGGGTCGTCCCGCTGCCCCCCTCCCCTGCCGAGCACACTGATACCCACACTCATCAAAGAGTCCACGAGATATTTTCTGTTAATGAAAAGATACCAATTCCTGGCATCCCCTCCTCACTGGCCTTCTGATTGTGTAATTACCATGATGGTAGATATTGTAATTATAGATGATGGCAGGTCATTTATAGTGGTTTTAGTTATTATAATTATCCCGAAAGTAGAACTGTTAATTACGGATAGTTAGCGAGCATTCAGAATTGTAGCAAGTGGCTTCCTTAATCATAGGGGTTACATATGATTACCCTTAGTATTAGGATGAAAAGATGTGATGAAATAAGCCACAATTAAATCTTATTCTTTGTCTTTCTCTTTTTATCTCGCTGCCTGCGTCTTGAAATGTTTCTTGATTCCTTTCTTGCTGTTTTCTGCTGTATCGCAATCCTTTAATCCCTCCGTGAAGACACAGCGAGATGGAACCTGTGTTTCCTAAAGTTAATAGTTCATTTACCTCTTGGTGTGTGCCAGAATAATGTTCCAAAACGCACCTCTGTTTTTTTTTTCCCCCCTTTCTGGAAAACATCACAAATGATTCTGATGGCTCTTGTAAAACATGCTCATTAAATTATCCAATCAGATGTGATTTGGAGCAAACAGCTGGACCCAGCGCACTCCTGTCCATCATTCACACCGTAATCAATGTCATGCTGTATGTGCCGATGTTTAATTGTTGTTTACACATTTAAATTATCGGGGTCTAATTTATTCATCGCGCTTATCTCACACCTCCTTCAAGGATTCTGTTTAAATCTAAATAACTAATCTAGACACGTGTCACAACTGTACTCCCCTCATAAATCCCAATTTACTCCTGATTGTGTCACGTTACAGCAAAGTTTCTGCAGAGAGCGAGTCGCATCTGATTCAAGCAATGCTTCTCCTACTCAAAATGAGTCATTCATCAGGATAAATATCTTTTTAAGGAAGCGAATCTAAAATGATTCACATAAGTACAATAAGAAGTGTTTTCAGCATATGTTTTGGCACAGGGATAATGGAGAGAGATAATAAAACAATTAGTACCACGATACAGGATTAGAGGTTGTTTAGTATTTTCTGAATTTGTATTTTAAGTCGGATGTGTCATCTCGCATCAGGCTCATGAGTAAATTCAGCTTGTGGTGATGGCAACACTCCTGTTTTGTGATGACGTGCCGTTACACGCCGCCACACTTAAACGCGGCGTCATTTTCACTGAAGTCTCACTGAAGTGTTGTGCTGCTGTTTCGAGGGGACGTCACTAACCGCCATGTTGAACCACTCTGTCTTCAGAGAGGAAAAAGAGGGGAAGAAAGGGAACAAGTTCTGACAGAGGCAGGGAGAGAGAAGGAGGCAGAGACAGATGAGACGCACTGATAGGGATGCAGACAGGATGCAGGGAGAGGGAACGAAAACAAGTAGACGGAGCGAGAGACAAAGAGACAGAATGGGAGCGAGACAGAGAGAGAAAGAGCAAGAGAGAGAGAGAGAGACTGATAAATTCAGTGGCATTTTTCTGTGCATGCTCTTAACAGGCTTATAGCAAATGAGTGCATGGTGTATTATCAAGCTTTTATAGCCTGGAGTGAAATACAGCACACACACACACTCACGCACACGCACACACACACACACATGCACATACATATGCACAAATACACAGTCCTGCATGTATTTCACACTTTCATCCACATACATGCTCATACACTACAATGGACTCATGCCGATTTATATTCACAACTATTTACGCCAGCAAACACATAAATAAAAACACATGCTGACAGTCTCTCTCTCTCTCTCTCCCTCTCGCTCGTTCTCTCTTTCTCTCTCTCTCTCTCCCTCCTGCAAACACACACTGTCATTAGTATGCTGTGGCACAGCGTTGTGAGGGCAGCAGAGGAGTATGATGAATATGTTTTTGGCAGCGAGCAAAGAGACAGAGAAGAGGAAGGAATCGAAAGAGAGAGCAGCGAGAGAAGGAGGTGTGGAGGAGAGAGGGAACAGAGGAGGGGGAATGAGAGATAGTAGGAAAGAAAGAGAGAGATAGAGAGAGAGAGATGTTCCTAATGACTTTAGAAACTGACAGAAAAACAGCAACCCAATTACCGCTGCAGGTCTTTCTTTTGTCTCTCTCTCTCTATCTCTCTCTCTCTCTCTCTCTCTCTCTCTCTAGCTGCATCGCTCTCTTTTCTCTGCGATGACAGATCACCTCGGTCACAGCAAAGTCAAGCTTAAAACGCTCCGTCTTTATATAAAAATACAGTTGCAGCAGGTGAAAAAAAAAAGAAAAAAAAGAGGTCCGGCACTCGGGGGATCACGACCACGTCTGCAACACAATGTTTCACAGTCAGCTGAAAGAGAAGCTGCAGACGGGCTTTCTGAAGCGTTTCCAGACTGCCTGTATGTCAACAGTGCAGCGCCGGGGACACATCCACAGCTACAATAAAGATAATAGCATGCAGGCCTTGCCCCAGAGAAACAGTCGGCAGTGGTGTTAAATGACCATCCAATCACAGCCATTGATCAGAAACCTCTGCTCTGTGCCAGCTTTAAACTAACTTCAGCCTAAGGCTCCCCTGTCCTCTACAGCAGACCCATTTGATTTAATTATTCCAACCCTTTTTTTAGGGTGTGTGTGTGTGTGTTTTCATGATATGTGTCAAAGCGTGTCCACAGCTGTGTGACAGGCTAAGATGAGGTCTGATGTGCTTATTGGACCGGGCTCCTCTGCCCAACATCTCCCGGCGTGGCCACTCGCTGCTTTGATCAATCGCTGCCAAGCGAATGTGTGATGTGATCGATCAGTCAATTACCTGCTGAGCTGATCAGACACATAGTGAAGCCCCTTGTCTCAGCATCCCAGTAGCTACCAGATGACTATAGAACAGTAGGACCTTCCCTTAATTATACTTGAGTACGGTCATGTGTGCACAAGTTGTTTCCAGGTAATGCTAGTGATTCATGTCTGTAATTCAGAAGTGGATTGTTTTTATCCCACCGATATTTGCATGTCACTTCATCAGTAAAATGCTCCTACCACAGCATGGAAGTCTACTCGGGCAATATGAAGCTTTCCTAACCAATGGCTCCATTTGATCCCACTGATCAAGAAGTGGAAAGTGGTCGCTTTCAGCTCAAAACAGATGAAATTTACATTAAAAACTTGATTTTGTTTTGTATGATATTTTGTAGAGGAAGAAGTCTGTGCGTGACGTTTGTTAGGATATGTTTGTGTGAGAGACAAACAGAAGTGTGGCTGTATTTACTGTGAAACTGGAGACAGTTAAACATATGGAATCTGCTGGAGCTGGACTTATGAGTGAGTGGAGTCTGTCTTCTCGCCACTGCAGTCGTAAATTACCACTCAGCATATGAAGCGTGTAGTTACGGAGGGAGCTTCAATCACAGTTTGGCTTAGTCTGAAACATGTTGTATAAATAGGGAAAAAGTCAAGGGCTGAGGCTTTTGGAATAATTATACTTCTTGGCTCTTTGGTGAGGGCTAGAGTTAGGGCACACAGTTTGCTTTATTGTCTTCCTAATCACCACTCTGTGCGGTGCTGTCGCACATCTATCTTTTGATCCGTATTTCATGTTATCGAGGAAATGATCCAGGCTCAGGTTGTGTCCAGCGCTGTGACCCCAGCCTAACACGCTCAGATCAACTCCGGCCTGCGCAGTCTGCTGCTAAAGTGTGGCACAAGGAGACAGAAAGCAAAGTGCAGAGGCCACCGACCGACCTTGAATCAGAGATAACTGGCAACAGATGGTCGGAGCAAGCTACAGCGGAGCAGCATAGAAATGCATCGATGGCAGGTTTGAAAGGTTACCTGGTAGATGGAAGGGTGAAAGTGAGCGCGTGGGTGTCAGAGCAGGTGAGTAAACAGAGAGAGCTCATACTGTATCGTACACGTGAGAAAGGAAAACATTTGTTCAGTTTGTCTGCAAGGCACCACGTGTGATTACACAGCAATCCAGGTATCAGATCACCCATCCAGGCCTGGAAGATTTAGAGAACGCCCATAACTCTACGGACTGGTATTATTTCTGCACACGGTGGACTCTGCGTGGTAAATCCTTGTGGCAGACGATGGAAAGATGCTGAAATTCAGGGAAGTGGAGGCTCTTTGTTTTTGCACTTGTGAAAATCCAGAAGCCGCTATGTTTTCGGCAGCGCAACCTCTGCGCAAGAGTTGCATCAGAAATTCAGGATTTTAAAACCCGGTGTTCAGTTGTTGGAAATGCTTTATAAAGTCTCTCCCGCAAAGTAAAGTGACACCTTACAGACAAGCGAAGAATCCATTGTTCAGCGGCTGCTCAAGGTGGTGCGGGGGTGGCTAAAGCCTGGTTAAAACTGCAGCAACAGGCCTGCCAGACTGCGATGTCTTGCACCCGCATGAGAGAGAACGGAGAGGGAGGATTTCTCAAATAAATACAAATCATCTCCACAGCACTTTGTGTCTCCAAAGCTTTAAGGTTTACATTTTCCTTGCTCGTGGTGAAACAGCTTGTCATCTTTGTCAGGAACAATTCTTACAGTCGTGTTGCAACCGAGGAGATTGTGTGAATAAATACCAGTTGGATTGTTCTTTATTTAAATCCAAGTAAAGCCACCAGCAAGCTAAATATATTCACACATAGATCCTCTCCATGAGCCCCGCAAGTCTCCCAAAGCCAAAGATCTGAGGAGGTTTGTTGTTCTAGCCCGCAGCTACACATCGATCTATCAGAAACTTCACTGGTCCAGTTAATCACCTTATTCCTAGAAAGGGAGAGCCAGAGAGACAACAAGCCAGAGGCGAGGAAAGCTCTTCCTTTTGTTTGAGGAATTCATTTTAATTGTCGAGTTTCGACGCTTGAAGATGGATTAATGGCTGATATTTACAGAAATTGAGTTTACTGTTTTTTTTTTTGTTTTCTTATCGCGATTGATGAGGCCGCGTGCAAAATCGAGTTGACAGCGGGAGGAAGAGAGGGTGAGACGGGCGGAGGGAGGAGAGGAAAGGCTTCACTGGCAAAGCTAATCGGCCCGTTCTTTAAGTGAAAGGAGGGGAAGTATGAATAGAAATAAAGGAGTCAACAGAGGCCGGGGTGAAGGGAGAGGGCAGGGAGGAAGCGAGAGGAGGAGGGGATGAAAGCGGAGAAGATAAAGAGAAAACAGCGTTTTTTTAATGACAAGAAAGGCCCCCCTCGCAGGGGGAGAAACGGGGAGAAGGGAGGGGAAAACTGGAGAGTCGTATTGGTGAAGAAAAGCCACAGTTTATATTCAATTTGTAACATATTGTTCCTGTAAAGCTGTTAAAACAAGTGCTAATGATATAACTAATGTGTGTGTGTATATATATATATGTATATGGTGTTATGTTCTGTCTTATTGTTGTCAATATTACTTGAAGGATCTTATCCGACCTTTTTGTGTCACATTTCCATTTTCAGAGTCTCACACTCCACACACTGCAGATCAACACTTATGATCCTATTAATTATACGAGACAAGTATTATTTGTCTCATCCACATTGTTATTAGACATGGCAGTGAAGATATCTATATGCATTAATGCTGCAGTGGAACTGAGATCCTTTGTTATTTATCCATCCTTTATCTTACCCTCTTGTATCTGGAGGCACATAGAGGCATGGAATACACCCAGTCCATCACAGGACACACACACACACACACACACACACACACTATCCTCTCTCTCACTCACACCTAGGGGCAATGTAGAGTCTCCAGTCGACCTGAACATGCATGTATTTGGACTGTGGGAGAAACAGAAAGATCCTCTGTCCAACTGGGATTCAGACCGTGATCAATAAGAGCAAATTTATCAACCCCCCTCATATTTGCCTCATGATAGTGTATCAGTGTTGCAACAAATGATTATTTTGCAGTCGATTAATTATTTCGGAATTAGTTCAATTAGTTGTTTGATTTAGAAAATGATGCAAAAACGGTGAAAACTGTTGAAGCCTGTTCCACAAAGGCCAAGAATTTATTTTGTCTTTACCTCAACCACATCAATTTTCTGTCACAGAAGACAAAAGAAACCAAAAATATTCACATTTAGGAAGCTGAGACTGGAGAATTTTGACTTCATTTCTTCATTGCTCAGATCTGTGTCCTGAGGCGTTCCTCATGATCATCACTGTTCCAGTCTAATTTCTATGAGTCTACGTTTTTCTGCCATCCCGAAGCAGTAACAAGTCTAAATGGACCCTTGTTCTTCATTATGCATCCACTCAAAGCGATGGTGCTTTTAGCGAATCCTGAATATATGACTCTAACTTGTGCTCTTCTGTGTTTGTGTGTATTGGCAGGTGTCTGACAAGCCCAAAGCCAGAGGCACGGCCTTAAGGTAAGACAAATAGCCAGACTCTGTGTTGTGGCCGTGTGATTTATTCATCTCAGTGGCAGATTTGTTGTGATTCATCAATATGGCAAAGCATCATCCCTCTCTATCGCCCTGCGTCTGCGAGTACATGAGGTCAACGCAGTCTTTGTGAACTCTCCGAGCGATCCAGACTATAAATAAATGCTCTTTGCCCTGAAGACATACATCTGAGGCGGTCGTGGTCAATGTTTTATGATTTTTCTTGACTATACATCTTTTTTTTTTTTCCTGTGGTTGTTCTTGGACGCGCTGTAAGGTCGGAGGCGTCGCCGTGATCTGTCATGTCACTAAACAGGGGGGAAATAGGGATCAAAGATTGTTGTGTAGGATTAGTGACGTTTGAAGGTTATCGCCCGTTCCTCCCGCTATCTGGAGGTGCGGTGTGTCTCCGATTCACTGGAGCATCTGTGATGGCGGGAGCCCACCCGATAACCCCCAGCAACACGTCCTCTAAACTCACCTGTTTGTAGGTCGCCGCATAAATCCTGCCACATCTGAACGGGCTACCGTGCACGCTCGCTGGGGACGAGGTTCAGAGGAGGAAACGTGAAATCCTGCGTATCATCACACACGGTCTGCATATACAGACCCGACGCTGCCAGGTCACTGACTGAGGTTCCCTCAGCCCCTCGGTTAGAAATGGAGACGCATTGTGGCTTAACACAAACAAACATTTGACGTTGGTCCAAATCAGAGAGCATATGGCGAGCATATGGCTGAGTATCAAGGTGGCGTGTTGCTGAAATAAAAGACTTTACCCTGGTTGCACTATTGGATTTTTATCAAACTTTGCTTGAAACTTCCACCTCCTTCCCTCCTCCGTTGACATAAAGCCTGTGCTTGTATACAATTTTGTGGTACTTTAAGTAAGTATTTCCATTTTAAGCCCCTTCTACTGCTCTATTATTCTTCAGAGAAATGTTGCTGGGGTTTCTTTCACTAGGTTGTTGCTATTTGCCAGCATAAGTTAGCAAGTCAGCTTGCAGATGCCAGCGTTTCTTCGTCTTTCTCCATCTCCTACACATGGACACGCTTCTCTCTGGAACTTGAACGCACCAGGTGTGTCTACTAATATTAGACTCTCACTAACAGACTGTAAAGAAGGAACAGAATGAACAGGTCAGAGTTGATGGACAAAGATGAGGTTTATGTGCTACTGAAAGCAGCGTAACCCTGTAGCTACTGAGGATGTTCTTTTTCTTGAACATATGGATATAAAATGGTGAAAAAAAGTCGAGTGTTTGAACTTGAAATTTCAACATCTGGTAGTAAATGATAAGGAAGTATAAGCAGCTTGAATAAAAGGAAACACAAAACCGAACTCAAATTTTTTTAGGGTTTTGGTCGGAGAAGTTCTCACAAGAACGTTTGATTTTACATGCGAAACGTGACCCTATCCATGCTCATAATCATTCAGTCAGTTTCAAGTCAGTTTTTGAGTCTAGAGTCCTGGATTAGCAAAAACAATAAACAGAACAAACGTGAACTGTGTCGTTCTAGCTCTCTAGATAAGTTAAACGACATAAATCACAGAGCACACAGCTTCTCGGCTCTTGGCATTTTGTGTTAGAGTTACGCTGTTAAGAACCCATTCAGTGCACTCCTGTCACTTCCCCTGCTTTGTTTCACAGGCTTTTTCTACTGTAATCAATCATACATCTACGGAAAGCACAACTTCTTAGGTACCAACACCGCAGGAGTCTTTACAATCAGATTAACTATGGCGATGTTGCAGTAAAAACGCTCCAGACATAGTCAATCTAGCACGGTTGCTATATCAGTAGGTTAAACTTTCAACCGTAAAATAAGAAACATTTGAAAACAAAGACAGTAAAAGTCTTGAGACTGAATCAGAGTGAAATAAAATGCAAAGCTTCTCTCGTTTTATTTTATTTTTTTAATTAAAGCCATCACAATCCCAGCCTTGACTTAATGGGGTTCAAAAAAAAAAAAAAAAGAAAAGTATCTGGCAGTCAGTGGCAGAGCAGGAAATATTTAAGCACATCGGGATCAATGAGCGCATTGTTCACTTGCTTTTGTCATTTCAAAGGGGCCATGTGAGGCAGGAGGCTCTGTCTTTGTAAATGAGCCCAGCAGGGGGCCGGAGCGACTGTAGAGCACAGCGGAAGAGAAAGCTTTCATCGCGCTGGCTGCAGCGTTTTAGCTCCATTACTTAGAATTCCTTCGCTGTGATCTCAGCACAGGTTTGGAGCGTGGGGGAAAACGACTCGGAAAAAGCAAGTGTATTTGTTGTTGTTTGCAGGGTGTCCATTTAATTTTATGCAAATTTTTATTTTTTTTCTTTTACCCTGACACTAGAATCTTCTTCCTTGCTCCTCGTGCACGAGAGGAGAAGATAAATCCAACAGACTGCAGACAACCTAGACGAACCACTGTTTACATTAACTTTTCCTGTCATTTCCCAAGGTGACGCAGTCTGTTTCCATTTTCCTCAGTTGCACTCTGTGTGGGCCACACACTGTGGCGTATCATTGTCTCCCTGTAACATCTTGAGGGGAACATGTCGCCTAATTAATCATGAGAAGGAGAGAAAAAAAAATTGTTAGTTGCATTTGTAACATCATAGAACATTGCAGAGGATTCATGTAAACAGCTGATTTTGGCACCGGGATCAATTTTTCATGCGTTCATCTTTTGCCTGGGATGAGAGTGGTGCATAAGAATATAAGAATCTTTTATAAATGAGGCTCGTTGTGTTCACAGTCTGAAGGCATTAGTATGCAAGTCTGGAGCGTGACTGTGTGTGTGTGTGTGTGTGTGTGAGTGAGTGAGTGAGAAAGGGAAAGAGAGAGAGAGAGAGAGAGAGAGAGTGTGTGCTGTGTGTCTGTGTGTGCCCCGGGCCATGTGTTACTCTGCTACCGCTAATGAGCCCATTCACTCTGCAGCCCAATCTACTCCACACCACACACACACACACACACACACACACACACACAGGTCCGCAGGGACGCTGGGACTAGAGATGCTGCCAGCGATCCACTGGCTGTATCCCCCATGGAGGGCAACACACACACACACACTCTCTCTCTCTCTCTCTCTCTCTCTCTCTCTTACCCACACTCCTCACACCATCCACACACACACACACATTTTTTTCTCTGACAACCCTCACCCACATAGCAGTTGTTATCCTGCTGCCACACACACATACTCACACACACACAACCACCCACCCATACTCAACCTTGTCATTTTTGTATTTCTGCTCAGTAATTGTGAAAGTCTGTGCGTGACATACTTCCCACTATTGTCTTCATTAATTTCTATGTATATCATTTATCATGTATAGCCTGTTGCCTGGAGATATGTAGCCTGGTCTTTGTACTTGGTAAGTTTTCATAGTAGTAGTAGCAGCATTATTTATAGCAGGAGTGGGTACAGCCATGGTGTCGTTTCAGGCCGAGGCTTCAGGAGGTGAAGCGGCTGCTGGTTCAATACCTGTTTCTGAAGTGCATTTGAGCAAAGGTACTCGACCCCAGCTTTCCCCAGGTGCTGTGCCACCACTGTGGAGTTGTTGTAGCTGAGGGCGAGTACTGTAGGTGGTGCCTGGCCGTCAGTGTGCGTGAATGGGTGGCAAGTGGCTCTTGTTGCACTCTGACTGCAGAAGTGCCACAAAAATGCATTCCATCTCCAACAAAATGAGTGATGTTCCTAGAGCGTGTCCCAGAGAAGTGTGTTAAATTCACAGGATTTTCGCTGGAAATGTCATTATGGAGCTTGTGTGGTTGTCCTTGGTTTAAACACTGACTCAAATCTCAACTCAAATATGTTGAAATCAGAGGACAGATACTATTTATCACAGTAGAGATATTAAAAAAAAAACCTCTCAACTCTGAATCTCTCTGAAGCTGAATCTTTATTTGTAAGGCACATTTAAAACAACAAAGGACATCAACAAAATAGAAAATATGAGTATATAATAATGTAATATTACAATTGAAATGTATAATCCTATAATGTAGAAATATAAAATGTCTAAAAATGTATTGAAAATACATAGTAAAATATCATAAAATAATGCATGTGTATAGTACTGCTGCATAGTTCTGGATAATTCACGTTGTCCTTCATATCCACAGTAAATGTTACACAATGATTTTTTTTCTTTTTTTGGCATTAAAAAAAGAGTCTAGTTGTAGTTGTAGAGAGTTAAAGTGATATTGCCTCCTGATTCCACTATTAGCTGCTCCGCTGTGTTGTTCAACCCGATGACACTCTAGAGGCGTTCAGAGGGAAAACAAAGCACATTTTACAGGCAGCGCATGCAGAGTGCATACAAAGTCAAGGAAAAAGCGAGAATAGACACAAATCTGCCCTGGGCACAACAGGCTGAGGTGAGCGCACGATTGTGCAGATTGAAAATGTTTTGAGTTGAGAGAAAAAGTTTTGCTTGTTGAGCGGCGCCGTGACTCCAGTTTATTCATACACAAAGACGAGGGGAAGAGGACAGGATGGAGAGTCTCTCAGCCTACATTTACTCTGTGGCAGGCTGGGTCTCTCACACGGGTTATTCATCAGGCTCTCTCCCGTCTGCATCCAACAGAAACGTCGTATTAACCTGAAAACCTGGCAAAGGCTTTTCGATAAAATGACAACAAACTTAAGAGTGTTGCAGCAGATTCCCCTGCTTTCTATCAGAGAGGAACAGAAATGCATATAGAAAAAAGATGTAACTGCAGTGAAAGCAAACCTGCGGAGAAAGCAATCAATAGTCTGGTATGACTTCCCGAGCCACGATCAACAGGCCACGCCAACATGTCGGCATGCTCAGACTCCTGGCTCGGCCCAGCCGCTGCCAGGGAGCATTACGCTACAAACGCTGGAATGGAAATCCATTATAGCCTTTCCCCCCACAGCGCCGCCCCGGGAAAACACACACAGAGCCACGAACGGACAGACACAGGCGCACAATGCCGACTGCTGGAAACCATCCCTGAGATGCGTTTTAAGAACGGGTCGTCTGATTCCACTAATACGGCCGCACGAAGGCTAGCAACACGTTTACATGTGTGCTGGCCGAGCGGCGCTCAGCCGTGGACGTGCTGCCCGGGGTTTTTGTCTTTTCTATCGCCAGGCAACAGGGATGACATCAGCATAACATGCCTGCAGTTTGGGGGAAAGAAAAAAAAAAAACAGCGTGCGCGGGGTATTTTTCTGAGAGCTCGATTTGATCCCGTGAAGAGAGTCGCGAAAAGCTCTGTGAAAACCATCACGGGTCTCAGCAGTGCAATTTAGCATTTCAAGCTGCTCTGCAAGCCTCCAGCACGCTGCTCCCCTCTCATCAACATCACTGCGTTACTATAACGCTGATCCAGCTCAAACATTACGGTACACACCGTATGAAATAACGGCACAATCACTGACAGTCTGTAGTCAACGGAGACAGAGGAAAGTCCTGAAAAGAGAGAGCGCCCGGTGTATGGGCTGTCAAATACAACTGCTGCTCTGATATATTCCCTTGCATTTCACAATACTCAGTGGAAAGCAACAAACTCGGCAGTCATCCCATTATAACATATTAGAAAATCAAACAAAGAAATCGAAATAACACTCATCTTGAACGGTTTGTCTGCATTGCTGAACACACATGCAAAGTTTAACAATATTCTAACTATTACATTTAAGACAAGCAGAAAGCTAACCATCTTACTATCTAGCTAACTAACATAGCTAACTATCTTCATTACATACACAGGTGTCAGTCTGACTTAAATTAGCCTTTGAATAAAAAGCCTTATACCCTCTTTTGGGAATAAAACTGCACTCTCATGATTAAGCCGGATAACGTGCACACAGGAACATGTAAATACGTGAGGAAGACGATTACAGATGGAGGTACGGGTGTTATTCATGTACCTCTGCTGCAGTTATGCAACAGCAGCTTGTTAGTGGGTCAAATAGCTTCACGTGTTTGCCAGGCTGTGATCGACGACCTGCGATAACTTCATAAATCCTCTCCGAACGCTCCACTCATCACACGCTTACGCGCACACCCGAGTCGGATGAAACGCGCGCGCGCGCGCTCACACGCACACACATGTCGGAGCGTTTGGCACACATGAGAGCGCGGGTGATTGAGAGCGAGGCAGAGAGAGATTGTAAAGCCAGCTGTGCGGCGGGGAGCGCTGCCAAGTGGAGGGCAGGAGCAGCGAGCTGAAGGCAGATGATAAGATGACAGATGAACTGAGTCCAGATGTCCTCCACGTCTTCTCCTCGCAGGCCCGTAATATCCTCACGACGCTACGTATTTTCACTCAGGAGAAGCCGCGGTTGCCTATTTATTTTCTTGCTCCTTTCAGTATGACCATCTTTCTGCATCACCTCATATTTACTCTCCGCTGGCTGCAGTTTATCTGAGCCATGGCCTGTCTGGCCCCCAGCCATCCGCTCCATTGTTTTGAGAGACTGATCAATTCATTTTTCCAGCAGGAGCAATCGAGATGACAGAGAAAAAGCTGTAGCCGTGCTTCGTCTGTTGTCTGTTCCTTATGTTCTACTCCCGCTGGTTAATTAATGGCAACGCTGTGTTAAACAGAGGCTCCTGCAGGTAACAAAGACGGTATGGAGGGAAAATCTCCATTTACTTCACTTCTGCAGCCTAGCTGGGTGGTAATTTAAGATATGGCCTTGTGTGAAGCGTAAGGGTTTCCACTCTGCCGTTAGCGTATGTTTTAAAGATGAAATATCTTTTTTTTTTCTTTTTTTACATCGCTATAAGATTTAAATCGGACCCGTCTTTACCATCAGAGACATTGGTGCACGATGAGGAGCTCGGAAAGGAGGCAGGAGCCCTCAGGACACGATCGATAAATACAGGAGCCAGAGGAGAAAACCTTCGCTCCCCTCAAGGCTGAACATGCAAAGCTTCAGTCTAATGAAGCAAAACGGACGTGACATCCCGTCCCAGGTGACCCAGCGAGTGCAACAAAAAGAAATAAATAATCAGCTGTGACCTGCGACCACATCCTGTTAGATGAAGCGCAAGTCGGTGTTTGTGATAAACTCTCAGCAGCTCGCACGTCACGCTCGGGGCGAGGAGTCCAGAAGCACAACGGTCTGAACAAAATACAAACTAAACATAATCATTGCCGCTCCAGACACACGAGATTGTTCGCTGTGAGGCCTCCCATATGGCTTGACTTTGTGTGATTACTGCACTGCTCTAGAAAACAGCTTAATCCTAATGATCATGATTACTCATGTGCTTAAACGATTGTAATTATGACTTTTTGCATATTTTTAATCAACACATCAATTATAGAAAATATACCTGCAATGGATATAGCTGAAAAACTGCAAATTGGACCCTTAATTTAAGAAGAAGAAAAAAAAAAACACGTACTTTGCGCCTGTATGTGTGACAACAGAGACGAATTGAATTCATTTCGGTGTTATCTCATTCACTTCAGTTCAGTTCATCCGACTCATACTGCTCAAATTAGTTCTCAAAGTCTCATTTGAATATTAAATACAGTAGCAGGTGCAAAGCAACCCAGATTAGCATACTTATAAAGCCACGAATCAGTCACTTCTCAGAGGCCGACTGCGCCATCAGACTGAGAGCGGATAAAAGGAACGCAGCCCAGGAAGTCCGCAATGAGCAGGAGCTCACGTTATGAGGCTCCATCATACGGACAGATCATCAGGGTGACCGTCAGTCACAAGCTAAACACAACAATTGCACTCTTGTTACAAAGCAGTGGTCGATCGTGAAAAGCACTGTCGCCTCATAGCAAGAAGTCCCCAATTTGAACTGCTGTCTGTGGATTTTCTCCAAGCACTTCGGTTTTCCTCCCACAGTCCAGAAAAACGGAGGCTCTCTATAAATTACCTCAGTTTCCTGAATGAAATGAATGATAAAGACACCTGTTTCCACACTTTTCTCTCTGCTGGAGCCCTGTGAGCAGTGACAGGACTGTCTCTGAATCTGAATCTGAGTCGGTGAGTCAGAGTCGGAAAACACCGACTTCACTTACAGGTGTGAACCGCTACCACGCACGACCTGGCCTGGCCTACGCCCACAGCCGGCGACTCGCTCTGTAAAAAGTGACCCGACATCAACCTCCAGCCAGCAGCATGCAGCCGGCTCATGACTCTCTGAGCAGCATCCCCCCCCCCGCCCTCTTGAGAGTGGCTGCAGCCTCGCAGGTCTGTGGGTGTCGTGTGGGATCTTGCGGGGCCCACCGGACGTATCAAACCAACAGATCAGTTTGTCAGGCCTGTAAGGCTTTCATTTCCCCTGTTGCGCTTGTGATTGTATCACACGAATAAACACAGAGAGACAGCAAAGCCTCAGCTGGAGCCCGCCTGAAGATCTGACAGCGGCTGTTTCGTAAGTCTTATCGGCGTTAGTTATGCAGCACTGACACTGAGAAAACACTGAGCAGAGGCCATGCATCCCATAAACACCAGAGACGTATAGTGACCTTTATAGTGAGAGAAGACAGACAGGCACCTGTATTAAACCCCAAAGAGCGTTATTCGACATTTTCCAGTTTGTATCGCGTTGCCCTTTGTTTATGAGGCTCTGCATTGTTATATAGAGATGAGAAGATATTATCAGTGTGTGAATGAGGAAACTATGGCTGAGAATGAGGGCTGATGAGGAAACAATACCTGGGAAACAGATACAGAGACGCTTAACAAACAGCTTACTTTGTTTCTAGTAGTAAAACAATTGCGTTCAGATGCTATTTAAAGCAGTACGTGTTTATTAAGTTGACTATCCTTGTATAATTCTGCGAGAGAGAACAAAAAAAAGACTAAATCAGCTCCTGGAAGAAGAATTTTATAGGCCTCTTGACTACAACAGGACTTCACAGGACTGCATCTAAAATGTCCAGTAAAAAGTGAGTCTGCACCAGCTGGCGCTGCATTTTAATTTGGCACCGACCGCGGCATGAAATTATTTCCGACGGCTGATGACTGATTCCTGAGGAGGAGAAGAAGTAGAAGAAGAAGAAGAAGGGGGGGAAAAAGAGCAGAGGAAAGCGAGCCAGATGTAATGCTTTCACTCACACACTCGTCTCCTTTCATCTTGTTTCTCCAGCACACACTGTTTGTGTTGCCAGAGTAAAATAGGCTAGAGAGCACTCAGCTGAAAATCCCATTGAGAGCGCAAGACGCTCGCGCTTTCCTTTAACTTCACACCATTTATACAAAAATGCAAATACATTAGTGTGGGAAATACAGGCTTGTCTCATGCTTCCAGACAGTTTTGCTTTGCCTCAAACGAAAGGCTGATGCGCATGTAAACAAAGAAGTAACATCAAATGTATTAAATGTGCCATGCGTGATTTTGCACAACAGGTTTAACACATTGCAGAGATTCTCTCTCATTGAGGAAAAGGAAAGCATTTCATGTCGTAAACATCCAGTAATAAGACAGTGAAGGCAACATGACACGCAGCAGGATGAAGTTATTCACTCAGCTGTGCACTGCTGCAGGCTCCCGGGCTCATCCAGGACAGAGCTCAGCAGCCGCAGAAATCCTCTCTTATCCAGCATTTCCAGCTCTAATGACAAGTGAGCAGAGCGCACTTCTACAAAGCAGACTCGCACCTTGATTTCCTGCCAAGTGTGGTGTCGAATGTGGGCTAGCCCACGAGGGGAAGTGATTTGCCTCCCAGAGTTAAAATGGAGGCACTCAGCAAACAGCGAGGTGCTTTTGGATGAAACATCCAACACCTGAACACGGAGCATTGCGGTGGAGCACAATAAGGTGCTTTGGATGAAAAGCGTCCCATACCAAATGGTATTGTTTCATTGTGGTGCTTTGAGAGGCAGCCGGACCATACCTGTAATGTATGTAGTGGCTTTACAGGGCCAGAGCCTGTCATTTGTCAGTGGAAACGAAAAGAACGGTAGTACTGGAACTGCATTGGTGGAAACGGTATGTAACTGTCTTTTATAATACATATTTACTATGATATACTATATACTTGTGGGTGTTGATTAACCTAGTAGTTTGTTCAAAACAATTCGAAGCATTTTACTCATTTCTGTATTTTCAGCACGGTTCGTCAGATTATCATGCCGGTTTGGTATTCATTGGAAAAAGGAAAAAAATTAAATAAAATCACACTGGGACATTAAATGGCAAGGCGTTTCATTTTCAGGGAAGCAGAATGTGATCTGGTAGCAATTACAGGGAAACCAGAGCCGACATGGTCAGAGAGCTCAGAGCAGCCCAGCCTCTGCCATGTCCATGCCAAAACAAAGCCATGCAGAGGTGCAACTTCAGGCAACTTTCATTTCATAAACCATGCGAAACAAAACCAAAATGAAAAACACAGAGGCTATTACTTTTGTTGGGTATTGATCAGATGATGCGCCATCTGATTGCTTCATGTTAGTATTTGTTTCTTGGTTATGGTTGCAGCTTTCTTGTTACATTAAGCAGATCTGAAATTGTCATCTGCTGCCATTAGTCGCCTCTTCTATGGCCGTCATGTGTTTCACCTATAAGTCATTAAAACCCCAACTTTCTGCAAATTCCCAAATTGATTCAACTGTGAGTGTGTGTGTGTATGTGTTCAAAAAGCCGACAGATTAAGAGATGAATAAAAAATATTGTGCCACAGTCTGGTCAGTATCTCTTCTTGGAATTGAGTCATGGATGGTAATGAGTCTGCTCTGCAACAGAGAGCTGCAGCTGACTCACAGGACTCTTGGCTCTCTTTAGTTACACATCAAAAGATTCTTTAGAGGCAGCGAGGGACATGATAAACAGACAGGGCACAAGTCCAGGAAGTGTCTCTTATCGCCATCTGTCTGGCATCTCTACCTCAGCCTTCCACTAATCCCATGTATGAACAGCCTGTTCGCTCTTAAAGAGAGAAGAATTGAAAGGTTTGTCGGGCCCGATTCAAGTAACGTCACGTCTAGATTTAGATTACATCCTGCTGATGAGCACAGCGCAGAGTCCGGTAGGAGAGACAGATTAGACTTTTAAATCGACAGACAGAGGCAGTAATGCTGGACTAATGTGAATAATTCTGCTTATGTTAAACGACAGTGGCTGTGTCTGAAGTCTCTCCCTGTTTATCATATGGTGCCCCACATGATCCTCTGCCAGCAGAGTGTGTAATTCATGCATGATCCGGGGCCCTTAACTATCAAGTGTCCTTTATGTCCACAGCAGTGAGCCTGGGAACAAGGGAGTGATTTCACAAACGTGTAATATCTGAGCTGTGCTGCCAGCGCCACTGGTCAGTCATTTTATATGAAAAATAGATTAAATAACGGCGCACGGAAGAGATCATTATCGGCTCGCGTCATTAGTTTTCTTCTAAACTGCTTCTGAATGGCTCCAGTGTGTTTGTGTCCGGCACTGAGCTGTGGGTTTTTAATCCGTGCTTCAGGGAACCCCGCTGTCTCCGGGACTGTTCACTTACCGCTGGCTCGCACCAACTTCTGCTGCAGCTCGCTGCCTGATAACAAAGTGCTGTGGCGCATTTTTTTGTTGTTTTTGGGGGGTTTTTTGGCGCGGGGTTGTTTCTCCCAGAGAAAATGACGGACGATGCATATGTTTACTTCCTAAACTTTACTTCCTCCGGTGCATTTGATTTACCTCTTGCAGCATTTTCACCCTGTGAAGATGAGTAATTTCTGTCAGTAAAATGAGAAGTCTCTTTATTCATTAATGCTCCTAAGATTTTAAAAAGGTGCTCGACTAGTCAATCCTTTATATCTTTTATAATGCTAGATGAACAAAATACACACTCCCAGATGGTAAAGACCAAAACAGAGCTAAAAGGAGAGCGAAACATGACATTTGCTGTTATCCTCTCTTCCTTTGTGCTGCTTGGAGGAAAAAGCTGAATTGTGTGATCAATACCTTGTTAAAGGAAGCCCAAATGAAAACTCAAACAAAGATGTGCTTCCATCCACCCCACGTCGTTCAAAAGTGTCTCTGAAGAGCCCTCGCTGTTTTTTTTTCTTCTACTTCTTCTTCTTCTTTTGCAGTAAACAGTGCGTCGGGAAGGCAGAAATACACACATGCAGACATGTAAAGGGGGAGTTTCACTTGACGCTTTGCCAATCTTGCTTCAACTGTGATGCTAATAGAGCAAACCGAGGTGAAAATTTAATTGAAATTGAAAGAGAGAGGGAGGGAGAGACCGAGAGAAGAGATGAGTAATGATAGATGAAGAAAAACAGGGCAGAGACTGCATTCATACAGTATCTGCCGCTGCGTGTGTGCGTGCCTCTGTGTGTGTGTGTGTGTGTGTGTGTGTGTGTGTGTGTGTGTATGTGTGTGTGTGTGTGTGTGTGTGTGTGCGTGTGTGTTGCCTGCGGAACAGTTGATGGATTTGCTGCTTGACTGCTCCCACAGATTGGTGCCTGCTGTGATGGCAGCCTTGAACTGAAATTACGTGCACACGCACGCACGCTCTGAGCGGGCACGCGCGCGCGCACGCACACACACACACGCAGACAAGCAGAAGAGAACTACACATAATTGCAATTTCTACGTGTGCAAGTGCTTTGTGTGTATTCTTAAGTTGGACTGAGCGGGTGTGTTGCCTCCAGGAGGCCGTTTCAAAGCTCTGCGGAGGGATGGATGAACACAAGGCCGACCAAAACACGCGACCAGATGAGACTATTGAACAGGTTTAAAAACACCGTCTTTGTGTGTTTATTAGTCCCCCTTTCATACGTTCTTTGTCAGACACTTGTCTTTTATAGAAGCCGTGGCAGGATGGCTGGCTTCCCCAAATTATTATCCTTTTCTTTGAAACTGGTGAAATGAGACAAAAACACAAACAGAGCGGATAAGCAGAGATTAATTTCTGCAGCTCGCTCAGCGGTCTGATGATACGTTCTGCTAATTGAGGCAGTAGGCGTAGATTATAAATGATCTTGATCTTATATTTGATAACAGTGTGTAGAGTCTCTCTTTCCCCTGCGCCCCTAAATGGAGCCCATATATGAGATGAATGCGCTGTCTGGAAATTTGTAGCGACGACGAGTGTTTTCTTCCAATGGGCCAGAGCCAACTCAGGGTGTGTGTGTGTGTGTGTGTGTGTGTGTGTGTGTGTGTGTGTGTGTGTGTGTGTGTGTGTGTGTGTGTGTGTGTGTGAGGAGGAGGAGGACGATGAGATGAATAACTACACCACCTGAGAAAATTCCACCAGGAGGCAACAAGAGATAAGAGTACAGATACAAAGTGCTGTGAATTCACACACTGGCTCCACTGAAAGACTATTAGAGTAAGTTTAACGGTCGAGATCTGAAAAAAAATCAGTCCGGCTTTCTCAGGCAACCCAAGCTACAGATTACACCAAAAGCAACGCACTAGGAGCAAGTTCAATCAGATGAAATTTTGAGCAAAGACCAGAAAAACATGGCACAGTTACTTTTACTACTGTAAAGCTTACGCCGTGTTAGATCAGTCACAGAGTTTCATAGTAATGTACCCAGTTATTATTCTGTTTAATTACCCATCATGGCCTTCAATGAATTCAGCACCAATTTCCCCCCAAAAAAAGTTTGCAAAGCTTTGTTCAATAATAAACTAAACAGAATCTGCTCATTTGCAAATGATCATCTAGAAATACACGTCAAAATAGGTATCAAACTGTGTGAGGGTGTGGATTTGGAGAACAACATTTTCTCTTTGACTGTCGACACACTGAGCTCGGAGGCTGTTCATTAACAATATCAAACAGCATTGGGGAGTGAGAGAGCGGGAACCAAGAGTGAAACCTGGGGATTAAACCCGCTTAATAGTGATAGTGGCCGGGGATGTGCTCCGTCACTCAGCTACCACTGTAAAAGTGTTTGTCCCAACAGAGGTTTTTGTTTGTTTGTTTGTTTTTCATTCTCCTCTTTTTCTATTTCCCGTAGTGGAGCGTCGGGGAGCAGCAGCGAATCAGAGAGCAGCTCAGAGTCGGACACCGACGAGTCAGAGAGCAGCTCCAGCGACAGCGAATACAACCAGGCATCCCGCACCAACACTCCAGAGGTAGGAGTGTGTTTCTGTTTCTGTGTGTGTGTGTGTGTGTGTGTGTGTGTGTGTGTGTGTGTGTGTGTGTGTGTGTGTGTGTGTGTGTGTGTGTGTGTGTGTGTGTGTGTTTACGTGACGCCCACGTGATTGTGTTCACACGCAGCAAACAACGCCGACATCGGATGAAATGTTTGGAGTGGATGCGAACGCAGGGCAGAACTTTCCTTAATGTTTATGGGAAGCAACAAACAGATTTCTGTCTCTGCGAGAGAAACAGAAAGTCATGGGGTGGATTAAAGCGTCAGTACGGGTTCCAGCCCGCGTACGCAGACAGCAGACGATCACTGGACCCGCGCAAGCTCTTGTTTATACCAGCCGTCGAAACCTCGTTTGGCTGGATCCGTTTTTAATGAAAGGCAGAGGCAACAACCCTTTCTCACAGAAATTCTCATCATTAAACAGTCATTCAGCAACTGGCAATAAAAGACACGCAGTCACGTGTTCCTTCGGCTCTGAAGAGTCTTCCCAGGTTGCTTTACACTCGCTAAAGAGACAGATGCATTCTTCATCGGCTCTTCTCTTCCTCCCGATTCACCACTTTTCACCTCGCAGTGTGTCCGACCGCCCGTGCTTTAAATCCTCTCTCTCTCTCCCTCTCCGGGTGGTGCTCTGAAAGTCATAAAACTCCAACTGCAGAACGCTGACTTATACCATTATTTATCACATTATTTTAATGACTCAACGCCGCCTGGTTTCATAGGCTTATGCGGTCGCACCCACTGAGAGAAAGACGCATGCAGAGAGAGAGAAGCACTTAACATGCCGCACTTTGGCATCTGTGTATGAAAACAATCTGCGGCACAGAAATTAGATAAACAGAGCTGCTTTTACATCTAAGAAAATCACTTCTCTGCATGCAAAAAAAAAGGCAACACACTGGTGATTTATGATTTCAAGACAAATTTCCTTTTTGAATCCATAAATTTCCCTGATGACTTCAGGCCAAATTAAGCTGAAGCGGTGTGTTTACGTTTGAGATATGTAATAACCCAGGAGTTGTTTCCCCGCCTTCAGCCTGAGCCGCCCTCCACCAACAAGTGGCAGCTGGACAGCTGGCTGAACAAGGTCCAAGCTCAGACCAAACCCCTGGTTCCCACACAGCAGGAGCACCATGGAACAGGTCGGCACGCCTTTCTACCTCCACCGTGTTTGACAGAAAATCCACTTTACGCTTATAATACTTATTCTGCCACACTGCTCCTCTCCCTCAGGCTCCATCCGCCAAGCTCCGGAGACTTTCTCCCCAGGGACGGAGGCTCCGGCGGGGGCTACGCCCGCCAAGACCAAGGCCTGCAGCTCCACCAGCACCGCGGCTCCTGCCACCCTGGCAGTGGAGCACAAGGACACGAGGGGAGCCCTGTGGTAGGAGGGAGCCTCTCAATTCACCTCTGTCAATTAAGTAATGAAGCACTGATAGATGGGTGAACAATTCCTACTGTATGCAATAGTGAACAAGTGAGAGGAAGACCTTAGTATTCCCATTACTACAGTTTGGATTGTGAAGAGGCATGCTTGTAGAATAGCATCCGAGGCATTTCTGTGGCAGAGACCGAGGATGAAAAACTCGAAAAACATCTAAAGAACGTGTTGCTCCCTGCAGCCCCGGCAGAGAGAAGGCCAAGGCCAAGCTGAGCCAGAAGGCCTCGGGTGAGGGCCAGAGGTCGAAGATGAGGCTGTCACCGGGCCTGTTGTCCGGGCCAGAGGTCACGGCCCCGAGGAGGAACACCACAGGCAAGAAGCAGCCCAGACGGACGGACAGGTCCAACAGTGTGGAGGACAATCAGAACCAGGCATGGAGCCGGCCAAACCAGCACAGGTGAGGAAGAGAGCGCTAGACACATCCTCAGCTTCAGGACCACAGTGCTAATAGCCATAGCCCGAAAATATAGCTTCCTGTGATTTATCGCTGACCTGGAGTAACCGTTTGCTGTTTTGTCTTTCATCAGTATTTATTGTTCTCACATGTATAAAGAGAAAGTGTGATATGAGTCATCGCGCTGTGTTCTGACAGGCAGCTGAATAGAGGAATGAATACGCTCATTTTCAAGTCAATTACAATAATTAAAAATATCCCAGCAAAGCAAACAGCACCTGAAGTGCTATCAACTCTGATTTTATTTCACACTAAGAAAATTGTACATTGCGTGTGCACTGGCAGCACTATGAGATGGTGTCTGGGTGTTTTAATGAGTCATCGAGAAGTGCTATGGATTTGACTCAGACTGGCATTAGACCTCAGGCTGAACCTTTTCCTAAACAACAATTTGGTCTTTACTGCTTTCAGTGGCATCATTAGACTTCATTACCTACAGCCAAACTGAAAGATTAAATGGATATTTTCTGTTGAATGCTATATATGTGTGTGTTAAGAAGAGCATTGTCTGAAAGTAATTCACACAGCAAAATTGACTTAATGATTTCGAAACACGATCTGAGGATGTTCAAAGTCTTAAATCACGAAATTGTTTACCTCGGAGCCCGGAGAGGAGAAACAGCTGTGACAGCTCATGTCTCGACCGAAAACCACATTTATTACCAACATGTCGCTTGTTATTAATAGAACTCTTAAAAATTAAGGTTAAGGCCACCCGTCACTTAGCGGTGACGGCTTGCAGAGGCTCCGGAGCTTTTTGGCAGCGGGCCACTGAGCGCTGTCACTCCCACAGCTGCTGAGAAAAATGCCAGGATTGAGCAGGAGCCGCGTCACACCGCCTGCTCAGCTTGACGTTGGGCTAATTAGGAAAAAAAAAACACGCACTCAGACTTCCTCGCTTTTCTTTATTCTTTTCTTCTTGAATCCCTCGTCCCCCCCCCCATCCTTTCCATTTTTAGTATTCCACATCCAAACAAGTTCAGCTGAATACATGCTGTTTTCAATTACTTCCTGCTGTTGCCTATTTTTTTTTTTTTCCTTTTTTTCATTTTAACACACAGTCAAGCGCTCCCCGGAGCTGCCCGGTACAAACATGACGTGTGTGTCGGGATAAAACCCTCGCCGCGGCCGCAGTGCCTTGCTCGGGGGCCGCCTCTCACCACGTGTCCTCTCCCCTGCACAGCGCCCTGGCGGCCAGAGAGAAGGACCTGTTGCCTCCCTCCTCCCTGGAGCACCAGAACCCCCCGAGGGCGCGGAGCAAACCCCCCGGTGGGAAGACAGCCCCCAGGAAGGAGCCTCGCGGTGCTTCCAACTCAAACAACAACACGGTGGCTCCACCGGCAGCGCTGCAGCAGACGCCCGCGCCCGTCCCTGCTGTCAGCGCAAACCAGGCGAGTAGGGCGGGCCAACCAGCGCTGGGGCTGTGTCAGTGGGGGAAGAAAAAAAAGCGAGGAGAGAGTGTCTATTTGCGACTGGTTTCATCTCCATAGTTCCTCCTAATAGCTCTACTGTCTCAGAGTTCATCGTTCGCTAATGCTTTATATCCTTGCCATTTCACCCTGTTGTTTCTGGAAGATTCGGAAAAGTCATAAAATTCCACGGGATAAAGACTGTATCATTACATGACCAGAAAGAAATAAAGCAAGCCACAGCGAGCTGGCTTCGTGCAATTACTGCGAGGAGGAACAATTATCCCACAGTTGCAGGAAGTGGAAACATTCCTCATCTTTCCCTTTATTAGAAAGGGAGAGTGTCGTTTTTCTGCATAAAAGAATTCAATAATCCAAAATTCATATCAAGGCATCAGTTGGTCAGAAAACTATGCCGAACAAAAGCTCAGCAGGATATAGCTGAACAATGGCTGTGTCTCCTCACTGGCCCAAGAACAGTCAGAGAGTCCAATAATGAAACCTAAGAGAGAAACTGTGGAATCCAATGCGGCGAGGCGGACATACGAGAGGTGAACACACATGCTCGACTTCCCGAGAACAAAAGAAGTCACGAAGCGTTTGGCGAATTCATTCCAGGACGTGCCGTGTTTTGATCCTGGCTGATCTTCATAACAACGGCGCCCCGGTGTCGTTTTATTTACTTGCTTCTCAAAACAAATATCCTCTCTGAGTCACAGTGAAGAATGCAACTCTGGAGCCGCAAATGAACTGACAGCCATCAATAATGCCAAGATAACGAAAGAAAAAAGATTCATTTTCACATCAACAACAAGCAAACCTCAGCTCGTCTGTCAAGGTCCAGGACACGATTCACAAACCCTGACACCTGACAGCGACGCGTCTGACCCCGACACTTACTGCTGCTTCCATCAGCCTGACAGCCAATCAGAGGCTCCGTTCATTCACCATTTCAACAAACGTGCAATCCAGGAAAACTAAATAGAAGAGGATGTTATTAAGATGCATTATTAATCGATCAGCCATGTAAGTGGTGGACGAGACAGCCAATTGGCACAAAAGCCTTTATGTGGTTGCCAGATAAGGATGAAAAGGTACCAGATGTGTGCTGAAATGGAATCTGATGTTCCAACAACTAAAAATGGGATCATAAAAGGGATTGTAAAAATTATCTGAGGGATTTGTGATGAAACCAGTGTCCCTTAGCTTCTTTATTACCAAAGAATAAATGCTCCATTCAGCCATTCTAGGCCTCCTTTAAAGGTTATAATGATTAAGATGAGATATAATGATCACATCATTTTGGCTTTACCTTCACTATGATAGGAGATCTCTCTTAATGTTGCCAGTTGTGGATTTGATGTTAATTGTCAACAGCTGTGATTATACGCCCACGGCATCAGGCGTGATTCCTCATCGTTTGAACAGAGAGATTTATTATGACATCCGACGGCAAAAACCTAAAGTTCCCATATTTAAGAAAAAAAAAAAAATCACCCAACCTAAAACATCTGCAACCTGTGCGCTGGGCGCTGTCACGACACCTGGTCCCCGGCCAAACGTGGCTGAGCCGAGCAGCTGGTGGAGCAGCTAGTGTCAGTGTGATCAGAGAGAGGAGAGGAACTCTCCAGAAAACGCTGCTGAGGACAGGAGAGGAGACTGCCTGCAGGGCAAATGAACATTTCATCATTATTAGTATTGTTAATAAATCACAGGGAGGCATTTACCGAAAATGGATTTTGTAGGCAGTGATATGCATTTGAGCGGACTCCAAAAATCGGAGGGAAACTGTCACTTTGCCTTTGCCAAGTGGCTTGTGCTCAAGACTTGTCCTCAGCGACCTCTGTGTTCGCCTCCTCCTGCTCCCTCCCTCAGTGCATTTACATGCACAGTTGAGTCTCATCTGGTTATTCTGTCCTTGTTTACCTGCCATGGGTGAAATCAAATAGGTGGCGATATGTGTCATTTCAGCGGGTTAACATGGACCCCTCTCCATATCCCCCCACCCACGTACTTAATTGTATTCAGCTGTTTCAGCTGAGCTGGCACAGGCATAATCTTTCCAGAAATGCACGATATTGGGAGCTTCTGCCATGTTGCTGTTCTAGTTGTTCTGTCTCTGCCTTCCATCTGTTTCTCAGATCAGCTCTCTTGGAAGTTTCTTGGAAACGTATTGATCACTGCATTGCCAGAAAACAAAAAAAAAACAAGCTTTCAACATCAGAGCGGTGTTAACTTACATTGTTTTTCCTCCATTATAATGTTTGAGGTGATATCTTCCAGCATTACTGTATGTACCAGTGAAAAACAGATCCTCATCTGGGAAAAAAATCCCTCAAGTACCAATTTTCTCATACTTGTTATAGAAATAACGGCAGTGCTCACCTGTTATAGCCATACATGCCTTTGTTGGCTTTCTCATATCAGGCAGATGGAGGCACATTTGTTTTAGTGTTTAAAAAAAAAGTCTAAATCCTGACTGTACCATGGAGGACATCAGCTGAACATTATCGCAGCTATCAGCGAAGAGACTCTGTGATAACGACACTCTTCTGTATAGAAACAAGCCATGTGAAATGCATCGTTTCATGTGCATGCGATAAACAGGCCGCTCAGCCGTTTGACTGGCAGACAAATGACAAACAAAATTAAACACTCAGACGGGTTTCATTCCACCTCACAGATTAGCGGAACGAGCCCGCGCTGCCTTATTTACATGACACTATCGCATGTTGTCATGTGAGTTATATCTTCAGCGACGGCTCCTGCTATATGTCAGCCGCAGATTACATTCTCACAGGAGGGTTTGTGTGTGTGTATTTGTGCGCTGGCAAGCTCTTTAACACGTTGAATAATTAACACCTGCATTGTACTGTTACAGGACAAGCGGAAACACAGAGGCCCGAACACCAAAATCACGCCCAAGTCCCGAGAATTCATCGAAACGGATTCCTCCTCCTCGTCCTCCGAATGCCAGTCGGATGGCGAGGACGTGGTGAAGATCCCGACCCTGCTGCCGCCCCAGGCCGCCCGCTCCACCATCAGCACGCAGCCTCTGTCCAGCAATCACATCCCCGCACCCCTGCTGCCGTGCCTGGCCTCCGCGGGCCCCCCGGGCAGCCTGGGAGGCTTCGGAGGGAAGGGGCTCCGAGTTAAAGATGGCGGCAGCGTGCCGGCTAACGGTAGCAGCAGCAGCAGCAACGGTAGCAGCAGCAGCAGCAGTAGTAGTGGAAACAACGTCAGCAGTAGCAGCTGTAACTCCCTCAGCATCACCAACATCAACGCTTCCTTTGGAACTTCAGTCCCCGATCCCGGAGGGTTGGGAGCGTCCTGCAAGGACCTGGAGCCTCTGTCCCCCCCTTCCAGTATGAGCCACGAGGTGCCGCTCTCCCCCCTGAGGGAATACCAAGAGATTCAGAGTTTGTGGGTGAAGATCGACCTGGGTCTGCTCAGCAGGGTGCCTGGGCAGGGGCCGGGGGACAGACCCAGAGCGGGACTGGCAGAAGGGAGGGACAGAGACAGACAGAGTGCCATGGCAGAGAGGGAGCGACAGAAGCTGGAGGAGAGAGAGTGGCCCGGGCTGAGAGAGAGGCCCAAGTTACCCAAAGGGGAGAAACAGGAGGAGGAGGGTGAGCGGCTGGCGCCGGACAGAGAGAGGCAAGGTGACAGGTTAGCGGAGAGAGAGAGGCAGATGGACAGAGAGGACAGAGAGCGATTTGGGCTCGGGGAGAGGGAGAGGACGACGGGGAGGGACCGGGAGAAGGTGTGCCAAGGTCTGGGCGTCCTGGATAACCCTCCTGTCCAGGAGCAGAATAATCCCAGGCTGGGAGGCAGGATGGAGAGAGTGGAGAACGGAGGCAAACATAGGAGACAAACAGCCGGGAACATGGCAGCCACCACAGAGAAACACACCAGCAAGAGCAAGAGGAAACACAAGGTTTTTTCTGTTTTTTTTACTGTTCTTTCTGCATCATCCCAAATACTCTAAATCTGGGTCCATCATCTTTCAGATCTTTTATTTACATCTCCCGCATTTCCTGCCTTTGATATTCCAGTCGGACCACAGCGAGCCGTCCGTCAACGGCAATAAGAAGCTGCGATTGGACAAAGACTGTCAGCTCCTCCCACCCTGCATCTCTCCAATACACAACCACAAGAACAACTCCACAGAGTGAGTATTTATGTGCTTTACACAGCTGTAGCTCCCTGAAGCACTGGGGAGGAGACGCAGACAGTACCTTAATGCAAGTTGAAACAATAATGCAAAACGAGACGCTCAAAGCAATAGGACACACTATAGAGGACGTAGAAGTGTAAATTCCCCATGGGAGGGATGAATAAAGTTCATCCTTATCCGTAGGAGCCCTCTAGGGCTACATAGCAGGTACCTCACAGGGATGCTGCAGATTTCCTTGTACACCAAGGGCGGTGATGATACTTTAACGATTAGGGAATGTTGCTGATTCGTGTAAACTGGAAAAAGCTCAGTTCTCCATCCTCTCTTTTATTACTCCCTCGCTAAACACCGCACAGTGTGACCGGGACAGAGCCGAGTTAGAATATTTAAGCAGAGGCTTAGAATTATTAATATGATGATAAAGTCGTCAGGGAGGCGAGTTCAATTAATACTGTGACACGGGAATGACGGATTGTGAATTTCAGCTTTCCACGTGAATTATTAAAAAACAGACCAAGCCCGACGTCGCTATAAATAAGCCTCAAGGTGACAACCGCAGAGGAAATGTTTTTATAGCATCTCAGCGTTATCAAAGAGTACACAGTGGGAAAGGCCGGGAGGAAAAGAGGAGCTGACCTGAACTTGAACCCGTGACATTGTGCAGCAGACCTCACAGAACGTGTCCTTATCATCCAGCCGGCTTTTTTTATGGAAGCTGTAAAGTGGATGATGCGCTCCCTCTGCTCAGAGTCATTCAGTCCTTCCTAACGTGTGATTTTTCACACTTATTATCACTCACTTTTAACCAGCCGGGTCATATTTGACGATGTAATCAAAACATATTGGTAAATTAGTTTTCACTCCAGGAGAATTTTTCTTTTTACCTTTGCTTTGTAATGTCTTTTCAGCCTTTCAGATCATGGGATTTAGAAGACCCAGCTGTCATTAACCATTATTACAACCTTCAAATAGATAAAATGTATTTATCGAGTATTTATTAAAACCAGAGCTGCAAAGAGCTCGACAACAAATACAAAAATAGAGCAATAAAAAGGTGAGTAAAACACTGAGAGTATGCTGTAAAAACTATGGATGATTTAAAACAGAGTGGAGCGAGACTCAAACACAAGACTCCAGCAAAGTGTTGTATAACTCGAGACACTTTTACACATCTCATCAATTTTTAAAATCTGCACACAGGTTAAGATGTATAAAAGCTAAAAAGCCGTAGCCGAAGCCGACAGACAGGCTCACACAAAAGATGGGTGATTAAAAGCATAAATAAAGAGACTAATGATACATTGTAAAAAACAAAAACAAAGGGTGAGTTAAAATAGAGCAGAGTGACCTCACTGCTTCCATGACACATCGACAGCAACCTCCCAGCCAGGCACTGTGAGAACGTTTCAACAAACGCACACAGGCTGCAAGCTCTTAGTCACTGCGGCAGGACTCTGTTTTCCCACATCGGCCCGGTCCATCGGAGACAGTTCCCGTCTCACGGTATTTTGCCAAAGTGAGGGCCTGCAGCTGCCCAGACAGGCCGACCAGACGCTCCGGTCCGGCCGCCTCTCGCCAGCCCTCTAGCATCATCCTGCGAACCCGTTTTTTTTTTGGACTCTTCTTCACCAAATCTTTCCTCTGTGTCCCGTCGGAGCGGAAGACGCGGGGAGACGCGGGGCGCGCTCGCTCGCGAGCCTCTCGAGCAGAGAAGCTAATGATGTTGTTGTTGGAAGTGTGCAGTCTGGCTCAGTGTGACCGTCTGCTCTGCCTCCGATAGAGCGCCGCGGGGCCCCGCCTGTAATTGATTTGTTGATGAACGCCGAAGATATTTCAAGCCATGTTCAAACAAATTAATGCGAAATTTGGATGAGAAAATATTAGTAAACCGAGAAATAAAAAGTCAGCGTGTTTTTTTTTGTTGTTGTCTTCCAAGGCAGCAGCCTCAAGTCGTCCCACCTGGCTCCTGTGGAGTCACTGTAAAAAGCACTGCGGAAAAAGCACTACCGAGGTGGTTCAGTGCTGGGGGGCTGTAAATTTCTTAACTTATTATCCCGTTAAAAGAAGTGCAAGAGCTCTCCTATACTTTCCCGCGCCCACTTATGGATAGACACGTGCAAATGCCCGCAAATTAGCGCGGCCGGGAACACATCAATTATGCCGCGCGCAGACACAGATGCGAGCACGCACACGTTTTCACACTTCCACACCCTCTCCACAGCAGCTAATTAGTCTTTGTCTCCCCGGTTTTGTGTATTATCACTAATGTCGGGGCTCGGGGCGTTGTTCTGTGAGCTCAGCAGCTTTTCTCGCTGCATCAAAACCCCCAGAGTTTCCAGGCAGAGGAAAAACATAAAAATATTATCTGTTGTGTTGCAAACAATATGAGTCACTGGAGCTACAATAAGGCAGCTGAGGGAATAATCGTCGGGGCTCTTGCCGGGAAGGTGGAATTACAATGATTTAAGGAGGAAGCTAGTCTTTAGCCAGTGCAGTCGCAGAAACAGAGTTAGATGTCGTTAGCTTCGCTCAGAGAGAGAGGACGGATTCACAAGCCGCATGCTGAAATACGGAAACCAAAATGAACAGGAAAGTAAAGAAACAATAGAATTGGTTTGCTGTCTAATACAATGGTTTCCTTGAGTCCCATAAAGTCCATGAATGGATCCAACAGCAGTTCAAAGAGTGGGGTGAGAGTTTGCACAGCAGAGCTGGACAGAGAAAAATCACAGGCTGAAATGATCCTGTATGATCTCTCTACTCTGGGTTGACTGATGTCCAGGAAGTAGACTGTGTAAGCATGACGATAAGAGCAACTTATATATCAGCTCAGTTCAGTTTTATCAGAGATGAAAGAAATAAACACTATCAGGATGTACCATTTTACTGAGAGAATAAGAAGGTTTTTAGCTCAGATCCAGTGGCACAGAGCGTAATAAAAGCTAGATGTTGGGAATGTTAGGAGGAGCTTCCACGGGTCAAAGAAATACGTGAGACATTCAGGATTATTTTTAAGCATCTACTAATTTATTCGAATGTACGATATCACTGCTGCCGCTTGCAACGAGGTAGCGACTGGCCCAGTCCTCTCACCCTCACATCCACACACACTGAATAAATGAATAATCACACTGACACTTGTCACTCGTGCGTGTGTGTGTGTGTGTGCGTGTGTGTGTGTGCGTTTGTGTGCGTGTGTGTGTGTGTGCGTGCGCTCAGCATCTTCCTCAACAGGAAGCAGTGCCGGCGGCGTGACGAGAAGCTGCTCCCGCCCCTCCTCTCCCCGCTCTCCGACGACCCCCCTCGCAAACGTGCCTGCGACAGCGCCACCTCCTTCGGCCAGGAGGGCGGCGCCGCCGGGATGCTGCCCTGCCCCGCCTCCGCCATTTCCATTACCACTTCCTCCTCCTCCTCCTCCTCCTCCTCCGCCTCCTCCTCCATCTCTGCCTCCTCCTCTTCGCACCGACACAGGAGAGGTGAAGGCAAGGCGTCGTCGCATGTGAGAAATGTCAGCGTAAGTGCTCCGGGATGACACCCACCTACGTGTACGTCAGCTAACACGTTCCTCCACACCCGGGTTTCAGAGACAGAGGACGATGCTAACCTGGACCTGAAATAATCATGCTGACGCCCCCGGGTAGATTATTAGTGGCTGCACTGTGCGCACTCTGGCACAGACGATGTTTGACTGATGGTAGTCTCGTTTTTTTTTCAAGAGAGTTTTCGCCTCACATTGTTCCAGAAATAACCCTCGCAAAGTTAATGACATGCCACTTTAAAAGAAACAAATCTGCAGCGTGACACACATCTCCACTGGTGTGAGTCGTGTCTCCTTGCCTGCAATTTGTCACTGTTGAGTTTCCGGATCCGAAATCTCCAGTACGCCTGTGTTGTGAGACACTAAAACAACAGGTCGGATATATTATAGTTTTTACTTCTGATAAATAACAGCTCCCAGTAAGTCACCAGATAAGTAATATATTTATAACATTTCAACTATAAATTCAAACAGCTGTTCATGAGTTTCTCATTCTTGTTTAATCCACTCCTAGCATGGTCCTTTTCCACCAACAAGGTCTCAGTTCTGGTTCCAGTCTCTGATACTAGTGCTTAGTTTGGAACCGTTCTTTCTGTTTCCACCGTCATAAAGCTGTCAGAATAAACAGAAGTAAAATCCAGCTACATCAGGGGGGTGAGGTTATGTCGGACGCTGTGGGCAGGTTATTGAAACCAAGGATAACAAAAAGTCAGCCACTCTTTTTTTATGATGCGAGAGAAGCCAGGAACATAATGAAATGGTAGATGAAAAACCTAAAGACTTCAAAGACAGCGGTCGAAAAGGCAAAGGGCAGCCGAGGAGCAATCCACGTTTTTACATAACTGACATAATGACGTAGCTTTCGAGCAGTGAAAGAGAAACTGATGCTCAATCTGTACTTAAGTCAAAACTGGCCCTTAATCAACACTAGGACCAGCGCTGGAACCACGTTGTTTGGTGACCCCACCACTGAGGGTCCAACAATTAAATGGAAGCAGCTGTTTGACAAATGCCACGCAATGTAATTCATTTTATTACAATCACGGCTTCTTCCTCACAACAGGAAATGGATCCTCACAGTGAGAAGGCCAGCGGAGACGGTTACCATGCCAACGGTCAGTCGGACTCAGAGGCGTGGTCGGAACCAGCAGCGGAGCCGCCCGAACCTCGCAGGCCCAGGCTGTCCTTCACCGACACGTACGTAGAGACGCAGAGAGTGCCAGTAACTATACAACATGATGGAGGGGTTTTTAGTACCTTATCTTATGTTGAGATTAGTAACAAAATTGGTTTTGATGCATCATTAGTTTTCGTGCTGCATCAGATTTTAACTTTGCCATCCTAATTCTACTTTTAGTAGATGTGTTTTCTCCATAGACTTCCATTAAAACCATATTCTTAACTGCACAGAAATACCAGTATCATATCATAGTGTTGTCATGCATCCCCATGGATGAAATTGATCATTGTTGACCGTAAGATCGTTCTGGGCCTGGATATGGAGTTTATCAGTATAGTTTCTGTGTGTGTTTGTGTTGCTGTCATGATTCTGTAAAACTCGCAATTCTTGACCGAAAAATTATTCACTTTGATGTGTTGCAGTGAAGTGTTAGTCAAATTAGAGTAGAAACGTACCCCTGCTGGATGAGAACATCCCCAAGCAAAGCGTGATTGTTAAAAGTAAAGTTCTGCCTGTGAGTTTAGCAGCCGCTGGCAGGATCCGTAGGATGCACAACGCCATCCCTCCCTCAGTGATAACTACGAGCTCTGAACGAGTTTTTGAATGAGTTTCGTGACTTTGCGGAGGAGCTTTTTGGCATATTGTCAGTGTGCTGTTTTATGATGCTGGTGCAGTAACATCTTTTTCCTTGTTCAACCACCCCCGTATTGTTCGGCTGAAACAGCCCTGCAAGCCTTTTTTTTTTTTTTTTTTGCACAAAAGCCGTTATTTGAGGTGAAGCTGCTCATGGATTTTTTTTTTTTTTTTTGCATCTCGATCAATTTTCCTGACAGATGCAGTTGAGACCTTTGTGGGTCTCACCACCAGAATTTTCCACATCTTTGTCAGAGCCAGGACATGACCGATTGGCTCTTTGGAATCATTAGATGTCTCTTTGAATCCTCCGTCCGTCTGATAAAGTTCAGCTATCTCCTGCCATAGTACCTTCCTTCCTTCCCCCTGTGGCTCAGCCTCCAGCAAAGTCACCGCAGCCCTGGATGAATTGTGCAAGAGCTCAAAGACTCGTTGACTATTTATACAGACATGAATTACAATCAAATGAGGCATAGGTGTGGAAAATGACCCATAATAGCCATTTAAATCTGCGCGAGTCGACTTTTGTGTATTTTATCAGGCCAAACGTTCATTGTGATTATATAACTATGGGGTAATCATTTCATTGCTGCCATGTGTTTGATTTCTGTCATTATCGTGATTACAAAAGAACACAAACAGTTGAGTGATGATAAATGACTTGGTTGCTGACTGTTTTTCGGCCTGATCAGGCATATTTTCCAAAAAATGATTCACAGATTCTGCCTGTGAAAATGTCTGAGCGGGACTGTGTGTGAAGCTTTCCTCACCACTGGTCCAGTTGTGTTGGAACCTGAAAAAGATGATGCATCTTGTTACTTATTTGTCCCAAAGCGTCCATGCATTATTCATGTAACAACATGTTTTGTTGTTATAGTAAGGTTACACCAAGCCTGGGGTATGTATACCAAAGTAGGCTGCAGTATATAACTCACTATGAGCTACTCCCAGCTGGTGATTATGTAAATCACTCCAACACACAGCTTCTTTTTTTCTTTTTTTTAAACTTTTTGTTAAACGACGTGTCAGTGCAAACATGCTATTTATGTCCCTCTGCTAACACCACTATTTATGGTCCATCGTCTCCACTGTGCTTTCTCCAGAGTCCACAGCGCCGACTACTACATGCAGGAGGCCAAGAGGCTGAAGCACAAAGCCGATGCTTTGGTAAGACGTTGTCCTCTGCAGTCACATCAGCTCCTCGGTGCTCCTGCTCAGACTGGAGGCTGAGGCAAGGCAGACGGTTAGATCCACACAGAGCAGGAACATGATTTCAAAACACACAAGGTTACAATATAAACTCTAGACTGTAATTATGTGTGCACGTCTGCGTTCGGATGTGTGTGTGTGTGTGTGTGTGTGTGTGTGTGTGTGTGTGTGTGTGTGTGTGTGTGTGTGTGTGTGTGTTTCATTCTCCAAAGAATGAAAATCATATCAAGGACTGTACTGTATAATTTGTGTTATTTATTGCACCATTTGTCTCCAAGGGAACATTGCATTCAAGGACTGATGATGTCTGCAAGATTATACAATATCAAAAGAATTATCTGATCCCCCCCTGAACAATGAAATGAGATTTTATTTACCTTGTTATTTATCTTATGTTTACGCTAGTGTTTCCTCAGATTTATCCGGGGATTTGCATCTTAGCAGGAGATTATTCACGCAGAAGACTGCGCGTCTGCCACAACGCTGCTAAAACACTGCCTGTTCTGTCTGTCTTATTCACGTCTTCTTCTCTCTCTCTCTCTCCTCTCTCTCTATCTTTCCCTTCCCCTTTGTGGCTCATTTGTCTGCCTGTTCTTCCTGTCTGTCTGTAGATGGACAAATTTGGTAAAGCGGTGAACTACGCAGATGGCGCCCTGTCTTTCATAGAGTGTGGAAATGCTATGGAGCGAGATCCACTGGAGGCCAAATCACCGTACACCATGTACTCCGAGACTGTGGAGCTAATCAGGTACTGTCTGGAGGGACAGACAGAGCGGAGCGATCCTGATATTTGATCTGTTTTCTTAAAGGTTCCCCTACCATTCCCATTTCTCTTATGGTTCAAATTAAAGAGAAAATTAAGACATTTCAAAATTTGCTGTATAAAGATATATCAGTACTACTTTATCAACGATACTTTGAAGATGTTTCCAGATGCTTTACATTACAGGTTGATGAAAAAAATATAGGGAGAGCAAGAGTTCTTCTGCACATGTGGGTTTGTATTACCATGGAGATCTGGTGCCACGTCGCCATTCATTAATGAAAGAAGCAACAAACTGGATGTGGGCAGAACTGCAAATAGGTGGAAACCCTTGTTTCTCTTTTGGTTATTTTCATTCAGCTATACTTGAAATCTCCTCTGACACACTTTTACAACATCAACACGTATCGCTCCATTGAGGGAAATACCTCAGAGATTTTGTAGTCTCTTTCCTCACCACCCTTGTTTGTAATGACCTTGCATAACGCTCGTTTTTCAGAGACAAATGTTACAAAGTCAGTGTGTCAGGCTCTCAGGTCTTTCATCCAAGCAAACAGAAACCTCTCCTCAAATCAGACGCCCGCATGCATCTCCAGCCATGTGTGCAACCATTATTTGCCGTAATCTTCTGACTCTTTGCTAAAAACTCTAATAAATGAGTGGCTACTTACTATGTGCAGCGTCTTGGAACATTGTTTCCATTCCCCCGTAATTACCACCAAACCTTTCAGGAAATATTACCCAAGATGCATATGTGAAAAATTACACCCCCTCTATCCATCCAACCAGTTAAATACAGGCTATACGCTGCACGGTCAACTCTCTGCCCACAGAAAATGACAAATCAAGCTCTTGAATACGACTAATTCCTAATTAGCATGAATCCAGTGCTGCAATTATGGACTCTCTCTCTCAGCGTTGCACATAGAAAAACAACACTGGAGGATCTCGTCAGTGCCCATCCACTCAGCTGAAGTGTCCTTGAGCAACAAAGTGAAATGTCACCGGCTGCTGCTGGGACTCTGGCTCCTGACCTCCCCGGGGAGGGAAAGCGCCCAGGGTTGTTCCTCTAACAGAGATCGATAAAGTGTAAAGGTCCGTTCAGCCATCGCGGCTGAATTTCATTTTGACTGATTAACCGGGCCGGGGTCAGCGAGGCCGCGACGCAACAGCCGACCCCCCGCGGCGTTTCTTTAAGTGCCTGATCAATAAGGAGAGTCGCTTCCTTCCTCTGATGACGCTCACCTGTGGCCGCTCCAGCTCCAGGGCACGCCAGCACGCCGGATGGATGGCGGCTGTCAGAGAGCGGCGGGAGCAGACGGACGTGCCGTCGCCCTGTAGTATATGTGCTCGGAGAGAGAAGCGGCAGCTCTTTGGATCATTTCCTACATCAACCTTGACTACAGATGTGTCCGTGATGAGGAGGAGGAGGAGGAATGGAAAAGAAGCTGAGTAATGAGATTTTTCCATCTCGCAGGTACGCCATGAGGCTGAAGAACTTCACCAGCCACTCGGCCACTGTTGCTGAGAAGAAACTCGCCGTCTTGTGGTAGGACTCCCTTTCTTTATCTATGAGTGTGTGTGTGTGTGTGTGTGTGTGTGTGTGTGTGTGTGTGTGTGTGTGTGTGTGTGTGTATTGATTATTGAGCTAACGGTGAAATCATCTTTCTGTTGGTGGATTGTCCCGCTGGTCCAGGTGGACCATGTTATTTGAGCTACTCCGGTTCCCGACTTTTCTGCACGTCACCGTAGTTTTTACCCTCAGGCTGAATATATTCAAAGTTAAATATTCGTATATTCTTAATCTACAACTTCCTTTCTTGCGTGATTCAGCAAACTCGCTCAACTCTTTGCAAATTACACATTTCCAGACTAATGAATTCCTCCTGTTCGGGAATACTCGTACATTCATGAGATGTGCTCGCCGGCGTAATCGACAGACTCAAACTGCCGTTTGGAGCTATTTGTTCTGCTCTATTTGTGAACACCTTTCATTCACGGAAACGCTGTAATGTGTCAGCCCGCCTGTCTGAAAACCAGGAGGAGACGCACAGAGACAAACTCAGCCTTGTCGGGGGGTTGTAATTGCCAAGCGGAGACATCAGAAAAGCTCACACTGTGACGGGTTTGACACGGAGATGCCAAAAATAGTGTCGCTAAATGCAAATGTCCGTGACCCGGGCGGGAGGTCGAGGGTATCCGGCAGCCACAGGAAGTAGACAGATGCATAGGAGAGTGTTTTTGGGCTTGGAGCTGAGGTGACGTCCTGTCAGGGCCGCAGAGCTGACAGTGAAATGCCCCGGAGCTGCCTCCACAAGCACCGAGAGACATGAGTGAGAAAATACAGATTGCAAACATTCACTCACAGAGTGCCTCCTGAAGCGTTTAAGTGCTTTCCTCCTCTAAAGACGTTCTGTTCAGAGCCGGATCTGTGTGACACTTCCGACCATAGGAAAATTGTCGATTTGGACACTTGTGAGTGAGCGGATCCAGCATGAGGTCGACGCTTTAAAACTTCTAAAAATGTGAAGTTTTCTCCTCTCCTGCGCATTCCTTGAATTAATGAATTTACAATTCTCCGGCAAAGATGTGGATTTTTATATTACGCACCCCCCCCCCCCCCCCCCCCCCCCCCAACATCCTTATCTTCACTGAAGTTCCTCCTAATCCGCCAGGACTTGGAGGAGTTTGAAGTCTGGCTGCATTTTGCGTCGGGATGACACGAAAATAATATCGAGGATGAGGCTTTAAAAGGGAATTTGTTTCGGAGGTTTCATCTGCCATCTAATGTTTTTGTTTCCATAGTAACCGCTGTCTGTCTCTGCTGTATCTGAGGATGTTCCATCTGAAGAAAGACCACGCTGTCAAGTACTCGCGGTCGCTCATGGAGTACTTCAAGGTAAATGCGCGGATCACACGCGCCGCGACTCCGGCTTGATTTCCTTCCCCTCTCGCTCGTTTTCCCCCTCTGTGGCTGGAAAACATGAAAAGCTAATTACGATCCCTCAAATACATTTCATATTCATTTTCATGGTGCCTGTGCATTAATTTTGCATGGCGTTATTAAAATCCATTCCTTCTCTTTGATATTAATGTATTAATTAGCTCCATCAATCATCACAGTGGATTGTTAGGGTTTAATGTGCTTGTTTTGATTAATTATGTTTAGTTTAATTAATTACCGAGGATGTCATTATCACAGTGCCGCATTTGCATTGATGGGATTGAATTTCTGCGGAGGGACTGACTGGGGCTTTAGCTGTGTACGTGTGCCGAGGCTGTGTACATACAGTATGTGTTGACAGAGAGGGAAAAATAACTCGGCTCAGGCAGAGCGGCTCGTTTTTAAAAGGAAACGGCACCAAAACACTTTGTCTCATCAGTTCTCCAATGCACTTATCCACATTACACATTAATGCGGCTTGTCACTGGCTAACATTGCACAGCCTCACTGTGGGGGTAAAACTGGTGGCTGAGTGGGGCTCAGCTCATGTTAGATTAACATTATTGTATTTGACCGCCGTAAATCCATAGTCTACAACAATAGACGTATTTCTCTCTGCGTTATTAAAAATGAATGTGAGAGGAGAACGTCTTAGAAGTGAATGCGGGAAGCTGAGCTTTCATCGCAGGGTTTTCTTTTTGCTAACTTGTGACTTTACAGCAGTGGTTGTCACTGTCAAACAGAGGGAGGAGAGAGTTAATTTTTCACTCTCTTTTCATTGCTAGTGGATAGTCAGAGGCGAGGACTGATTCCAGCCCTTATCTCTCTATAAGACACAGCTTGCAGGACTTGACAGCATTGACAGATATTAAATCTGGAAAATTGCAAAATGCTCATCTGGATGTATTAAAAAGTCATCTCACGACCGTTAAATATGAGACAAAGCATCTTAATAATTGATCTTTAGCGATGCTGGTATGTAGACTTCCTTACATGTAGATAGGCAGAAGCTGTGATCTAAAACACTATCCACCGTCCTTCATCATCTCAGCTGTTATGAAGATACAGTAAACCATAAAAACATGAGCATTAATAAATTTGTCATTTTGTGACCCAGAATTCAGCAAAGAGTTCTCACCAAGCGCCGTCTCCCTGGAGGACAAATGGGAAGTAAGTACAAACTCACACACATCACCAACCCCCTCCTTCTCCCACATAGATAATTGAGAATTTTTAATTCAGCTTTCATGCAAAACACCGTGCTGCTCTTAACAGCCACTTCCCTCAAACAAACCCCTCGGGAAGCAAATAAAGGGATTGATTTGTCGTAGATGTGAGGAGCTGGAGGACTGGAGGGGCTGCCAAGTGCCGGTGACAAGGAGTGATGATAGATGGAGGAGGAGAGGGGAGGAGGAGAGCCGGATGTGAAGCTAATGAGTTTGGACAGCTCTGACGCTGCACAGCAGCAGGACTGGAGCTCCATGTGTGTGTGTGTGTGTGTGTATGTGCGTGCACATGTGTGTGTGTGTGTGTGTGCAGCAGTGAATCAGGCACAAGTCGTCGGGTTAGTGAGGGTCAAGGCCACATCACAGACGTTACATCACTGGCTGAGCCACACACTGAGCCAGCTGTGCGAGGCAGGGGGAGCCGTGTGGTCTGCCATGACTGATGTTACTGTACTGTGACTGTCAGAAATTACTGCCTGCACCCCGGGAATGATTACTCCCATGTTGTATTTAGACTGCACTCCCCGTGCAGTATATCAAATCCGGGACAAAGCCCAAAACAAAAAGGCCTGTTTTATTATCTCATGATCGTTTTTTTTAAAACACTGTGTCGTCGTTTGTCTGAGCCGTGATGCACGGCCCACATCAGGGGCCCAGCAGCTGCACTGATCGATACTTTTATTGGATCAAATAACAGCAGGTTTCATAGTAAATCGCAGTGAATAATCACCAACTGTGCATTAAAGTGTCTTTCAGGGCCAGTGATGGGTCTTCCAAAATGTAATACTAGCTATGCGGGGTTTTTTTTGCAATTTTACAAAATCAGATTGAAGACAAATTATTACCATTTCCTTTAATAGTTACTCAGTCGAAATATAATAAAAAATCAAATTTGCTCTAATCTTTTCTTTTTTAAAAGAATCCTCTTTTTTCTAACTTAGGCTGGACTATGGAAAGCGAGGCATATTTCCTTGTCTGTGTGAACAGAACTGAAAATGGAGATGAAGTTCATCTTCCTACTGCCATATTTCCACAATGTTTTTTTATGGTCCGTTATCTTAAAGTCTTTTCTGTCTTTATCTTTTTCATTTTCTGACTCGGGGAACCCAAAGTGCTCCTGCGCATCCAGTTTGAAACTGGACGACGCAGCCGCCATGTCTTGGCTGTATTCAGCCACTGAAGCATCGTTTCAGTGACATATAGTAGGATGTCAAAAAGTGAAGTCCAAATTAGAGGGACTCATCTTTAATCTCCATGATTGGAGTCATCCAATCGCCATTTAACTGTCTTCCAAGAAATCATCACACCCCCTACTACATTATGTATTACTAGCTAATATCCTTTGAAAGCAATTATAAATGGCAGCATCACCGATATCTTAATTGTCATGAACTACTTATATATTACTTTTGAGTCATTCTGACCCAAAATAACAGACCTAGTTCACTTGTTACTCTAAAATGCTAAATTGTGGTTTATGGCAGCTCATCACAGGCTTCATTGATGTTATACACTGTCTCCAGTAGGTCCCGCTGAAACGGGCTGTTTTGTTTCAGTCTCACTTGTCTCCAGCCACAGCCGGGGGGGTGTTTTCAGTCCAAGCCCTGATAAACCCTCTGCACACTTCCCGGCTCTGATTTAAACCTCAAACAGACATGGGCTGACGAGCAGCCGGTGAGCACAGAGAGCTTGAGTTAATATTGAACTCCACTCTCCGCTCAGACTGCCGTGAACATGAACCCTAAAGAAGCCGGTGATGCTCCTCTGAGTCTCCTCATGTGTAATTAGGCAAATGTTTACCCTTGCATTGATTTACCATAGACGTATATGCTGATAATCGGTCAGTATTACATTTACAGCTTAATCAATAGACGCAGCTTTAACAGCACGCCTTTATTGCGCTCTTTGCTTGTTGCTCGCTGAAATGTTGTGGTTTTCTTTTCATTTTGTATTTTCCCACCAAGGATAAACTCCCTCTTTCACCTTTGCCGTTTGTGCCCCTCCGAGTCAGTGAATTTCTTCAGTAAGAAAAGAAACATTTGGATATGTCTGCTCTGAGGGCCGAGAGCAGCCTTTCTCCTCACCCAGTGATCTACTGTAGTGCCTGTGTTGTGAAGCTACATCACAGTCTTTCACCTGACCACCAGCTGTCAGGCTGACTGTGGTCGGTGGTGCAACAAACCTAACTCTCAGCCCACAGAGGCCAGTGCCTCTGCGTGTATTCCTCCAGATAAACTAGTCTAGCTCGGGCTATATTTTTCAGACAGAGTCTTTGAGGCCAGGAAAGTCTGCTTGGAAATTATGTCACACGGAGCACTTGGCTGACAGGCTTCCCACACACCTGCGCACTCGTCTGCCTGCTTGTACCTCAGGAGCCCCTCCAGCTTCTAGATACGTCCTGTGAAATGACCGTGATGTGATGCGGCCGGGACTCACTGCTCGCTCTGTCTCCCCTTCCAGGATCAATGGCACTCCGTCTCCCCTCTCCCTCAGCCCCTCTCCGGCGGGGAGCGGAGGAGGAGGAGGCGGAGGAGTGGGAGGAGGATCTGGAGGCGCCCCCAGCTCATCGGGGAGTGTGGCTATTCCCCAGCGGATTCACCACATGGCCGCCAGTCATGTGAACATCACCAACAACATCCTGCGGAGCTACGAGCACTGGGAGACAGCCGACAGACTGGCCGCTGACAGTCAAGGTGGGAATACCGCTGACAACGTCTTCTTATACATATGGTTGTTGATTCACTTTTTTTGTTTTACTTGCGTGTTAAAGAAGTTTGAGTTTCCCCGGTTCAGCCATTTTCCTCCAGGGTTACTCATTGCTTATACTGTAGCAGTCTGCTGTTTCTTGCACACTTTGCTCCCTGAAAAATGGAAAAAGCTTTTTAAAACCGGCTAATTGCTGGCTCACACAGAGTAGCAAGGTGCATATTTGATTTCCTGCCTAAGCAATTACAGTATGTAGAAGTGTTACTAATTAACACTATAAATTGCAAGGTGTTGTGGAATCATATCCTTTCCTCATCGTTACAAAAAGCAGAAGCTCAACAAATATTTACATGGCAGCAGATGGACACGTGCTCAGCCTGTCTATATATTTAGCTATCTGTCTGTCTCTATACATATATATAATGGGTAACTGCATGTTAATTATCATGCACATATAAAGCTTAGATATTCAAATGCATTCATAGTAAAACTGCTTAATTAATTAGATTCCTGCTCTGCAAAAAAGAGACATAGGTTATTTTGTAAACACTTGTGGGGTGAATAGCCGAGTTGGGGTTGCTCTTTGCTCACAGCACTATGAGAAAATAAAATCTGTATTTTTGTGTGTTATTCCAGCACAAACAGCAGAGTATCCCTCAGTGACGCCATCTCTCTCTCTCTCTCTCTCTCTCTCTCTCTCTCTCTCTCTCTCTATCTCTCTCTATCTCTCTCTATCTCTCTCTTTCCCACCTGTAGATTTTTTCCAGGAGCTGGACTCGGTGATGGAGCCATTGAGTCAGCAGAGCAGCATGACTGAGCTGGTCCGATACATCAGGCAGGGACTGCACTGGCTCCGCATAGAGGCTCACCTGCTGTAAGGACTGAAAGGCAGCCAAAATGTATAAAAAATAAATAAATAAATAAATGAAAATAAGAAATGACTTTGGGGAGCTAGAACTGGGATAACAAGTGAGACGAGACTGGGGACGACGCTTCAGTTCCCACCGGGATCCTTTAAATGACCCAACACTGCCTACGGTTACACCATGGACCGTGGTGGATTAATCAGCCTAAAATTCATGTGCAATTAGGTCTGAGCGGTAGCTAAGTTTGGGAACCTCAGTTGTGCCTCATACAATATGAATTAGCATTCAAATGCGGCTGATGCTGCTTTTTTGGAGCAGCTGTGGATCAGTGTGGGCAGCAGTTGCTGTTTTCACACCTCGCTGTGTCCCTGAATAGAAATAAGAAACAAAAAGGAAAGGTAAAAAGGCTGAATCATTTTCAGAAAGATATGTGAGAAGTGATTAAGGAGGCAGGAGGCAGGAAAGGAGCTCAACAGAAGCTCATCTGCTCCAGCAGTGGCCTAGAAGTGTGTCTGTGATTGGGAGAGAATTAGAGCCCGGGGCTGATATCGATCCAGGTGGAGTAGTGGACCAATCCATTAGATAAGAACCACACTGTTAAGTAAAGGGGCTGAGCCACAAGCCTAAGAGCAGGACTGATAGAGGCTCAAGTTAGTCCCCTACTCAATCCAGGCCAGAAGCTGCTGCCTGTTGTGTATTCCCCCAGTAATTTAATCACAGGAACACAAAATGCCACATTTTTAAAGTTTTAATCCTGAAGAATCCCATGAAATCCGACCACATATTTGACACAAAGTGCATTTCCGTGACAGCTTTTCGGGAAATAAAAGCAAAATTTCTAAATATAGTCCGACTGCTAGTTACAGGTGTTTCCATTGAAGAGTGTTTTGTGCATCATGTGCAATTATCCTAAAATCTCCATCCAAAAATTTTGTAAATATAACCTTGTAAGATCTTGGTAGAAGGACCACCAAAACATTTTGCGTTTCCATGTTTTTATTAGGTATTTTAATTGGATCTGTTAGAATGCAAAAAAGTGTTTCCATTACACTTTCTGGATACATTTCTATGTTGACTGAAAAACCACCTTGTGAGACCGTCTTCATTGCAATATTAAGGTTTTGCACCTTTCTAGTGGGAATGGAAATGCACCTAGTATTGATGGCTGTGTTATATTCTGCTACAGCCTGTAGATGTCTTACACTGCAGCAGCCAGCTGTATTGTCTGAATACCATTAATGAAGATCAGGGATTCGTTACCATAAGTGTGACCACAGGTGTCACAGCCTAGGTCCGAAATGAAATCATAGGGGTCATACCTTTATATCCTCTGCCTCGTAACTATCTTCTCACTATTATCCACCAAAAACTGATCATTTGTGACCAACATTTTGGCGCTATCCAATCAAATAAATAACAGCACATCTTGGTGTGTTGATGAGGTAACAGGACAGATCAGGTTTGGCACGTTAATATCCAGACATCAAAATAACATCTGGACGATGTGAAGCCTTACAGTCCAGTCCAATCAGGAGAATCCCACAGTGAGGAGGTGTGCAGGTCCAGGTCCTGTGAGCATACTGATCTCCCAGCTCACAGCTCCCCCGCCCAGACGAGAGCTCTGCTCCATCGGGGAGACACGTCTCCTCTCACTGGTTAGAGGCGGTGCAGTAATTCCCCTCAGTTCTACTCCCCACAGTCACCCGCCCACTAAGGTGTCAGACACTTACTGGGGTGTGGGAGGGGGGTCGGTGTGGGGGGGGGGGACTACAAGATAAAGTATGATTTGGTTCTAATTAAGCCCCCACCCACGTGCAGATCAAGTAAACAGGGTGAGAACCTCACAACGGCTTTTCTGCCCTGATGTCAAAAAAAAAAAACTCTGAGCGTCAGCACCGACTTTGTACAGCGCTTAATGAGATCAAGTCATCTGCTGCTTATCTTGTAGTCGTTTCCCAGCCTTTGTCGTGTTGTGTTGTTATTGTGTATACGTGTACAGCTGTTTGTCAAGTCTATTTAAATCATTACCCGACTGGACAACAACGACGTGTGTGTGTATCATAATGTACAGACTCCCGAAACACAGTGTTTGGTTTTTAGCGTCCTGTGAATGATTCAGTGTGAGTGACTGAGAGGGAAAGAAAAGAGGGTATCTATATAATGTGTGTGCGTGTGTGTGTGTGTGCGTGAGCGTGAGCGTGTGTTGTCACACAGGCTATTGCTGCGTTTACACAGCACCAAAAGTAGTCAGATTTTTAACCTTCCTGGCACATGAAAACAAAAGCAGATCCTCTCCCGTCCATGTGGCCTCTCTTCTGTTTTCACATGTGCTGTTGAGACTTAAAATCTGGAATTTTTCATCGTGGTCTTTGTAAATTCAGCACATCAAGCATGAGTTTTTTAAGTTTTGGATCATTCGACCATCGCTGAATGTGTATGGAAGACATTGCGGATGTGAAAAGTAATTTTCACTTTGACAAAAAAAAAGAACTCAAGTGCCTCTATTTGTGTCCAGTGGGAATTGCTCTATTTATTTAAGAACAAAGAATTAATCTAAATGATTTTCCATACCATATTGGTATAAATATGAGATTGTTTTTCGTAAAATCAAATGTTTCCACAAGCTTTTTACTGGCGTTTATGACGACACCAGGGTTTGGCTTTAAGAAAAATGTGTGATTTAACGTGTCAAATTTGCATCAGTTGCTTTTTTTTTGTTTTTTTCTTGATGATTTGAGCAAGTATGGGTTTGTCTTAAATGCCTGAAACTTTAAAACCATCGCATGCAATAAATGATAGCTTCAGACCAAGAACTACTTGTGTCCATTTTAGGAAGAAAAAAAAAAAACAAACAATGTATTTATTATTATCACATAGTCATCTAAAGTGTGAATGTTCTGCATCGCCTGTAAACACTGATTCAAATGAAGGAGTCTGATGAAGAGCAAGTCACTCATTATTTAAGCAAATGCGCATCTTTATCTTCTTGAACAATACAACGAAAACACTTGATACCTCTCTCACGTATGTACGAATGAAGCTACATCCAGCCGATTAGCGTAGCTTAGCATCAAGGCTAGGAACAATGGGAATGCCCTAGCTCAGCTGCCGACTTAGTCTTCATATTCAGCGCAAAGATATGAGGCGACGGTCAGCAACGCGGCCGATAAACGTGTTTCCCAAGATGTGAAACTACCCCTTTAAAATGGACTCATGGTTCTTAATCTGAAAGCCTGAAAATGTTAACTAGTGAGCACTTCGAATAACAGACTTTGTTCCCTGTGGTTTAAACAATAATGCCTTTTACGTTGTTTTTCGGTGACCATTAATATACATTTTTTTTATTTGAGGTCTTTAAGCCAAATTGTCCCAATGAGCCAATGAACAGCCAACAAGCAAAACCCGCAAACTGTTTCTCTTAGACCTCGGTCCTTTCAGGTCAATAGTTGATCCACAGTGTTGCTCAGTCCAATTCAATGATGTTTGATGTTGTTTTGTTTTATGGTGAAACAGTGATGTTACTCTATGGTTATTGTTCATTTCTCACAATGATCCTTATTTTGATTACATGCAGCGGTACAATATATTTATACAATAATATGCTGTAAAAAAAAAAAAAAAAAGTCCAAAACATCGCATTGGTGACAACATGGGAAGCATCAGTTTTGTCCCGCTATGCTACACGTCACATGATGGTTATGGTAAATGTTGAATTCATGCAACAGTTCATTTGAATATATGCAACGTCGATGTGTGGGTACGTTCTGAAACATTCTGGAGACAGGCTGCCTCAGCATGGCCTTTCATTCTGCTGACACCGTATTAAACATCTCATTAGCTCCTGTTAACATTATCACAGTTGTCAACTTGTTTATCAAAAGCAGCAGTGACAGAGACAACGTCGCCGCTGTGCTGATTACAATAGCGAGCTAAACAGACTGATTTATTTTTTTGACAACAGATGGCTACGAGCCGATAATACTTGGATAATCTCTCCCGTAGTGATGAGTGTCTCTAATATTCGTCTCCATCCAAGAAAGTCACAGACAATTCCTAAACTGCCACATACAGTAAATGACCGGTATTGATGAGGAAAAGTTGAGCTTGTCATCTGCAAGAAAGCTGATTTCACTTATTTTCTTCTTAATTTCCCTCAGTTATACTGTTGGAATTGTGCAGCAGTGTGACAGATGAGCGTCTGAGAGGTTATCTAGTGGTAATACACCCTGCCCAGGTCAACTCGACAAAGGGGTCGACCTGGGTTACCTACCATTAGCCTAGCTTAGCATAAGCAGGGACAAATCTCTTCTCTGCTTCACTCTTACGTTCAGAAACCTCTGCAAGCATCTCTAAAAACCTGGTAATTAAAGTATTATTTTATCTACACTTTTAACTAATTTTAAGATGCAGTGTGTTGATTAGCCAACTTCAATGGTACTGATAACTTGCCGTCTGTGTGCTGGACTAAGATGATCGCCTGAGAGTTGAAGGAGCAGAGAATGGAGCCAAAATGACCTCATGAAGAGCAAATAGGTTAATTTCCTTAAATATTGCACATTTTTGTGCAAAAGGCACTTTGTATTGTAGCTGACATAGAGCTACTGTCTGATGGTAATGTGGTAAACACAAACCTAAAAATCATTCAATTTAAGTGACGTCCAATTTAAGCCTTAAGTGAGTTAATGAAGAGCTAACATGTTGACTAACAACAACCTGATTCCTATTGATTTTACAGAAAACCAGAAAAGCATGTAAAGCAGTGTGTACTATGTGAAGCAGTCAGTTAATACTAATAATACTCCCTTTGTCAAACTCCTGAGGCTACAAGGCTGCTTCCATGGCATCACCTCCATGCGTGCAGTTATTTTGTCACAGGTCATCCTGAGTCCTGAGATGTTGAGGTTTGAAGTGAAGATAACCTGTAAAACAAGAAGTTACAAGGTACCAGTCAGCTGGGCCCGCTGGTGCTGGAGCAGAGAGCTACAGTTTACTCACCCAGCCTGAATTTAGGTCTTTCAAGGAGCAAAACGTAGCTGTTGTCCAATAAAGCACTTCCCACAGTATCAGCGGATGTTTAGTAGGTCTGTCTGGCTACAACGAGCGTTCACTCCTGATTGACTTAGAGCATCTGCCCGTCCTTCAGTGTTAAAGATCCCAGTTGGTGAAATCAGCACATTGCAAGCCGGACACTGGTGTTCTTGACACGGTGCATCCGATTCAGCCTGTCTGTGGTTCTGATGTGCATCACTGGCAAAAACGTGACATTGTTAAGATTTCTACAAACAACACCTGACAACCCATCTGTCCAACATGGATTGCATTGTATTTTTAAATGTATTGCACAACTTCAGCTGTTCTTTCTGTTTCTATTCAGTGCTATCTTTTGGCCTTTTCTATGGTTCTTTTTATAATGAAGTTGTTCTATGTGATGATCAAAAGTTGTGATGCAGTTCCATTGTTTTTAAATATTTAATGTCTCTGAAATATGGATTAAAATCTGTTTAAAGCAGTGGTCCCGCTGTTCTTGTGGTCTTCTTTAAAGGATAATGCTCAGATGAGCATGGGGGGTGGGCTGCAAGTGATGGAGTAGGCTGCAGTGTGGATTTTGATTCAGAAAGATTATGATCTCCCAACATTTGCACAATTTATTAAAGAGATGCTTTGTTTTATTGCACAGAAATGAGAAATAGAATTGATCCCTGGAATATCAGCATGGTAACATCATGTTTTCTGTCTCCTTTTTTCACTCCCTGCCCTGGGTAGTGGTAGCATTCTAACAATTTATCTTCTTTATTCCTGTTTTCTCTTCATTATTTGTTTATTTCCTTTGGTGGTTTTAGTTGCATACCCTCTGGATGCTGTCATGGTCGGCTGGAGGTTGATATCAATCAGTTCATTCATGTCTTATGTGGTGGATCCATAAATCTATGGGCACAAAGTGCAGAAATGAGAGAATTCAAGGATATAAAAATATTTAACAAGGTTGTGTATGTTTTTAAAGGTACACATATAGGGTTTTGTTTTGTTTGTTAGGTGTTGTTTTTTAGTTTTGCACAGATAATCTGGTTTCAAAAGCTATCATCAGACTTTGCTTTTAGATTTAATTCTGAGGTTTCACATTACATAAATGTAATAGTAAAAGCAAAAAAAATGTACTTGTATTAAAGCTGTATTCACAGGAGCACCAGGGAGTTTTCTCAATGAATGAAGTCCCATTTCCCATTCAGAGAGATTCTTTCACAAATAAGATTGTAGGTTTTGAGTGGCCTTGATGCATTGCATGATCAGAATCACGCTGGTCCTCTTATTAGCACTAATGGATTTATTCAACATCATAACAACTATTACCCGACATCACCATGCATGATTAATTCATTGAATGTGGCGGTGCATTAGAATACAAGAGGGGAGAAAAAAGCTGCATGTCTTGAGAAAGTAAGAGAGTTATTGGGGTAGAGCTCAGCATTAGCATGAGTGTTTGTGTTTGTGTGTGCTTGAGAGAGAGACAGAGAGAGAGAGAGGAGCTGAGGAAAGAGGAAAGCTCTCATATATATAAAAGTAAAAAATTAAAGTGTGTATTTTCTGCAGATAAATACCATCTAATTAAGTACTTCCCTGAAAAGGGACAGGATGTAGAGAGCCTATTTTGCAGACCCTGAGACAAATTACGTGTGTGTGTGTGTGTGTGTGTGTGTCCTTGGTGTAGAGGCAAACACATTGACAGCTTAGATTTATAGCTTTAATTGCCATAGGTAACCATGCAGTCAAATAAGCTCTGAGAGATATGGGTTGGTATCAAGACACACACACATACATGCACATACACACAAATAAACTGTGTGGATACACATATGCTGCAGTAAGTGTCGATAATGTGATTTCTAGGCAGATGATGATGCATTTGACCATAAATACACACAGCTAGAACATCAGTACAGTGACTTGTATTTCTGTGTGCGTGTGTGCGTGTGTGTTTTAAGGACCTAGACTTGTAACTTAAAGGTCACAGGTTCAAATCCAGGTGATGGATGAAGTGCTGACGACACACAGTCCTACTCAGCCCGGCTTGGGCCGGGAGGCAAGCAGGTACAAGAAAAACAGTACCAGGTTACACATTTAGGTAATGGAAACGCACATAAGGCCGAGTCGAGATGAGTAAAGCCGAGCCGATACCATGTAGTAGAAACGGGACAGAGTAGAGCCAAGCTGATACCATGTAGTGGAAATAGGACAGAGTAGAGCCAAGCTGATACCATGTAGTGGAAACAGGACAGAGTAGAGCCAAGCTGATACCATGTAGTGGAAACAGGGCATTTGCATCTCAGTGTGACGTTTGAGGGGCCTAACTAAGTAACTGATGATGTAAGTTACATCATCAATTGCACTGCATGTTTTTTTAGAATCTGCATATGAAATGCGGAATTCAGAATGTTCTATTGACATCACATGGAACAGTAGAATTCTGAATGCACTGTATAAGGAGACACTGGGATTCAAACCAGATATTGTGGTGGTGAGCTTTCTTCATGTACTGGTAAGGTAGAGAACAACAGATCCAGAGAGAGAGAGCGATTCCAGAAGGGCTTGTTGCCTTCTAGCTGCCACAGCTTGTACAACTCTGAAGATTTTCAGATTTGTGTACAATCTATTGTCACGCAACTATTCCCTTGTGTGATATTACGAGCAAAAATGGATCGAGGAGATGATCGTCAGCTAAACAACATGAATCGACTCCAACATGGATTCCTCCCAAACATTGGAGGTCCAAACCATCTGGCAGACAGGGTTCATCCACCATGGCATTTTCTACTTGCTCACAATCGTAGAGCCACTGCTCCGGCTGCAGCAGGAAACAACATGAATGATTTCAGACTCCAAATACCTAGATTTGGAGAACCGCGTCTCATGTTTGGCATTTTGAGAGATCCGGCAGGTAGTGATGGCCGACCCTGCCGTCCAGCTCACATCCGTAACATTGCTGAGGATGTTGCAGCTGCTGAGGAGGTCTTGTCAAGAAACATCCTGCTGATCCCACGAGACGACCTGCCTGGTGCACCTCGGCTTCCACAAGAGGGTGTCGAGGAGCGTGAAGGTTTCAGGTGGTGGGATGAGTTCGCAGACAGCGATGGAGACAGCGACAGAGACAACAGCGACAGAGACGCCGAAAGCAACGATGAAGCTGCGGACAGCAGCTTTGAAGACATTGTGGACGATGCAGACAAAGATCAAGTCATTCATGATGCGAGCCCTGTGTCAGAGAGTTCCTCTGGTAGAGACGTCATCTGTATGAAGAGACAAAGACTGGAGGAAGATGAAGATGATGAGAGTATCAGCAAAAGACTGAGGAGCAAAGACAAAGTCACAGACAGCTCCTCAGACAGCTACTCTGGTCGAGAGGACAGCAACTCTGAGGACAACCCACGACCTGGAGCGTCCAGAAAGAGGAGAGGAAGGAACGCTGATGAAGATGATCAGAGTATCAGCAAGAGACTGAGGGGGCAGGATGAACCCATGGTCAGTTCCTCTGGTAGAGATGTCATCTGTAGAAAGAGAGCACAAGAGAGGAGGACGAGGAGGAGGAAATCTCCAACAACTCTTCTTTGAATTTACTCCAGAAAGGTGCATCATCCTCTTTCTGGAGCCTTCTTTTCTCTCATGTCAGTGACTAGTGTCATTGTCCAAAAATCAATAAATGACAATTAAAAATGTAATTTGACGTGCCTACATGTTTTTGTTTTAGAAATGTTTTCAGAGGTTTCACAGGTGTATTTGGTGTGGTTATGTGTTCTAACATGCAACATCTAGAATTTCGTATTTCTACATTTTATTTGGTAATTTAATTAAATTACAACACTTTCTATGATGATGAAATTAAGAAAAAGGTATCAGTACAAATTAACGAAATTGATTTTGATTCTAAAACAGTAATGATAAACTTACAAGTCTTCAACACCAAAACAACCAATGAAATACATAGCTCTGAGACAGTATGGAGACAGAAGAAATGAATACAGTAATACAAAACATCACTTTTCACACGGCAAACGGTTATTTCAATTGACTATGAGACTAGGATCAAAATTGAAAGACATACATTTGTAAACGACCTTTCTGACAGAAATACCTGCATCTCTGAAACCATCAAACTTTTCCCTCTTTAGGGTGAAGGCTGAAGGTGTAGATGTGACAGTCGGGAAACGTTGATGATCAGGAGGGTAAATAAGAACTTCATAACCAAGGCTAAATAACTAAATAAGTACAGCAGACTACATTTCAACATCACATATGGAGACACGTCATGGCGCTGGGATCAAACCCGGCCAGCGTGCACATTCCCAACGGAGTGAGCAGACGGGTGGAGCAGTCCCAGCACACTGGCAGAGTTTTAGAGTTGTGAAACAGCTCATTATCCAGTCCCAGGGCTCATTGTGAAGAAAGGGAACCCTTGCTCTGGGCTTTAAGGCAGAAACATCTGATTGAGAAGCTGATTTAAAATAGAAACTGCGTGTTTTCGCATCAAAGACACAGGCCGTGCTCCATGATGCATTTTAGCACCAGATCTTTTGCCGATCTGAAAATAAACATCATCACTATCTTTACCAGCAGTCAGAGGCAGATTCAACATGTGAATGGGTCAGTTTTGCTCAGAACTGTGATATTTTCTTCCTCTCTGCCTCATAAAGTCTGCCCAACAAATGGAGAATATTGGGCCAAGAAGACTCTGGCTCATGTTCCTGTTTTAACAAGACCAGTTAATGTGTCGCAGAATGAAAGAAGGATCATCCTTGACTGACTCGCTACCTGATTGTTTACCAGCCCACTGCTTCAGAAGGGGTAGATAATGAGACGGATGAATGGCTGATTAGCTTTGTTGTCTCATTTCAGCAGGGTCTAATCACAACTTGCAAAGCTCAAGGTGTTATTTTTGTAGGTGTTTGTGTAGGAAACCAGGGAAGTGATAAGTAAGAGAAAAAATTTTAGAACAGACTAATTGTTATCACATTGACTAATTGTTATCACATTGTCTTTGTCTTTGAAAACAATGTGTCATTAAAACATTGAAAATATGATGTGATATTACCCTCATAAAATAAGTTGTCTGATCAAAAAGCATTAAAAAAAAGTTGTGAACCAAGGTCTGAGGACTAACAGCCCTGTTTATCAAAGGTTTGGGATTTTCTGATGGTCTGCATGTTTTTATTTCATATTGCCCTAAACGACTTTCAGTCACTTGCGCTTTTCATAGATCTGGCTTTATGCCATTGTTTTTGTGAGATGAGTTTCAGCAATGAAGGGCTGAACAATGGACTGAGTGATTTTTGGCTCTCTGTTTTTTAAGGGAGTGTGTTCATTACTTTAAGCATAGTGGTAGCATGCTTAACATCTGGAATTAGATCATTTCTGCACTGAACATGTGACAGATCTGCCTGTTCATTAAGTTTTTTAATGCTCTAATTTTGATGATTTTTTTCAGGGAGGGGGTTAACCTGCTATCGTCGCTGAGGTCCTGACACAAAGCTGCAGATGTGTGTTTGTCTGGTCTGTTGGTGAGAATAAAAACAAGTAAGATGCCGCTTTTGCTAGACTTGGAATTTAATCCGTAGGGTGACTACACACTGGAAGAGATGAAAGGCATGTAATTACAGTTGGATGGATGTGCGACGGCTGACTGTGTTCGAGTTCAGGTCACCTAGTCATATGAATTCAGAGGAAATGTGAGGGCTGATTAATTCAGTTAGAGGAGACAAGGCACAGGCTGAAGCAGAAGTTGATCCATAATTGTCAGTACCGATATCAGAATCACGAAATATTGCGATAAATATTGAAAGCGGTATCGGAATTGATATATCACGATAAATATTGGTGTCGACATTTATCACGATATTCAGCTCAGCTCAGCTCAGCTCAGCTCAGTCCACTCGTGTGGAAATAAAATAGTAAAATGTATTATGAAGCTGGCAGCGGAGACACGCTATAACTGTCCTACGTCTCTACAAAGTAAAAACCGGCCAAATAAAATACCGTTAAGCTGCTTAGCAACCTCACAAGAAGGAGACAGCCAAGGCTACAAAATTAATTTGGCCATTAAAGACAATTTTCTGGTGGAAAAAAAAAAAAACTGCTCCTCTGAGAAAATGCTCTCAAATCTCTTCTTCAAGTCCTTGGGAGGCAAGTACACAACAGTTTGTTTACTATTCCTGGAGTCATTCACACACAATGCGTATATATACACACACACACACTCACACACCCTTGAGACTCAGCCTAGTCATGATGCAGCTGAGCTAAGCAGTTTCTCCACAACACACACACACTCACACGCGCACACACACACATGCATGCACTGTAATGCAATAGTGTATGTAGCCACACTAACAGAGAGGCAATGTGACCTGCCAGAATATGAGCCCGCAGCAGTAATGCGATTACCAGCGTATGAAACATAATGATAGATGATGAGAGTGAGACAAAGACAGAGTGCGGCGGCAGGTACAACAGAGTGAGAAACACAGAGGGCAACGGCTGAGGAACAGTGCGTTGAGGGAGGAGGGCGGGGGAACAAGTAGCTAGGTGAACAGTAATGTGATTGCTATTAGATCGATTTGATCACGGTCAGAGATCACTGCTCGCGATGATACATATTGATCCGATGAAACAACAGCGAAGGAAATATGAGGGCTGACACACACAGCCAGAGTGGAGCAGAGACGGCACACAATCGGCTTGCAGCAGGGAGGGGGAACTGATTGTTTACTTCAGTAACGGGTTTGCCATGCAATCAAATTCAATCAAATTTCCTTGTAAACAAAAGTCACATCTGTATTCAGTGTTCGCTGGGTGTCATCTGCTGCCTGGCCGACTGGGATAAGCCCGGCCTATCATGGAGATATTCATTATTAAACATTGTCTTTAGTGGCTGAATGCATCCCCAGACATCAATCCAGGCTTGCAATCAGAAATGAGACAATCTCCGATCCAGGGGTCCGACTCTTTGAGGGGCAGGGCTGGAACCGACCACTGATAACTGGACTAATGATTGTAACTTATGCCACGGCAGAGCAACATGAGGGCAATTTTTTGCAGGGTACAAATTATCCATAGCCCCTTATAATAACTCCTCCTTATTAAGCATTTATTAAACACATTTGTTAATCAGTTAACTTCCCGTCAGTTCATCATTAATAGAAGTGTGCGTGTAAATGCATTGTCAATGATGAAGGCCATCTCATAGCATTTGTTAACACGTTTGTTAATCATTAATAAACTGTTAACTCGTAATTATATCCCATCAGTTCATCATTTATAGATGTACATGTTAATGCTTTGTCCATGGAGAAGAAGTCCATCGTATAGTCATTAGTCAGGCATTATTTAACACATTGTTTAATCATTTATGCACACTTCTTAAGCATTTAACAAGCATTGTAAAACACATTTGTTAATTGTTAGTAAACTCCCATCAGTTAATCATTTATACATGTATTTGTTGATGCTTATTATTATAATGTGCTACCAGATTATCTATTTTTGACAGGGTACACCCAAATTGCATTGCACACCTGTGAGGAATTGTAATTAATTTTATTACCTAAACATGCATGTTGGGATAAAAAAAACAGTGTAGACACAGAAACATGCAAACTCCACACAGAAAGACCTTTTAGCTGTGAGGCGATGGCACTATCCTCCATGCTGCTCAGTCACAGATACAAACTAAACCCCCCCCCCAAAAAATAGCTGCATAGTTCCCTTTATAAAAAAAAAAAGATGTCAGTGATGGCTGCTTTCCACCGTCCAAGATGAGAGGAAATCAGTAATCAACTGATTCAACTTGTGAAGTCTTTTTTTTTTTTAAGTCACATATTTATCACACAAAAATCCATTACACAGATGAGGTAATATGCAGGAAAATATGCAGGAATGCAGAGGTGCAGGCCTGTGGTGTGCTCACAGGACCAAAGGGAGGTAAATGGAATGGAAACGAGGACTGAATGGAAGAGGTGAAATTGTCAGGGGAGATATGTCAAGTGCTTCCTTGGTCTTTGGGAATTTTTTTGACTTTTCATTTGCAGCATACGACTTTACTTCAAGCTGGGTTCAACACATGGTTCTGCATGATTGCCCAGAAATTGAAAATGGCAAAAAAAATAAAAACTCAAAAAGGCATGAGACTGAATTTATGCTGCATTTCAAAATGCAATTACAACGCTTTTAACCATTTTGTATTGCCCGGGACAGATGGACCGCCAGTGAAGTCATGCAAAAATGAGGAAGCGCTGGGTTTGGTGAAATTCATCCAGAGCGCTGGGGCCGGGCGTACACACCCTGCGCTCCACGGGAGGCGCAGCAGAGGGAGGACGGAGAGAAAACAACAGAGTAGACTGGAGAGGTCCCCGAGGAGCCCCTCACCACTCTGCAGCTTTGCACGCCTGCTGTGGGTGAGCACAAAACGAGCTACAACAGAGCAGCAGCCTCTGTGTATGTGTGTGTGTGTGTGTGTGTGTCTACATTTTGCTGCCTGTCCACACACACACACACACACACACACACACACACATGCAGTTTGCACAGGACCCACAGGAATACAGGCAAACACACAGGAGGAGGTTGTGATCCTAAGTTACTGAAGCACAAAGTCAACTTTTTGCTGCAAAAATACTTTTATTTTTTTTTTACAGACTAATCGAAACAGACATAAATATATGAACAGGGTGTCCTTGCCAGGCTGGAGACGTGAATTATTTCTGCAGCATTTATCTTTTATTCTCCCCATCAGAAAGCTGTAGCTTGTGCGTCTCGAGGCTGCCCTGACGCAAGCCCAACCAATAAACTCGTCTTTGCATCGACGGCCCTGGGTTAAGATTCTGCCAGGCAAACGCTGTCGGGGAGGTCAGGAGCGTTACAGGACGCACCGGGAGCCGGCCAACACAGAGCAAGCAGCCCGGCGTGGTAGCGGCGGACCTGCACTGATCACACGTCTCCTCTGCATCCCGTTAACATGGGGGGGTGGTTTGGCCAGTCAGCTCCGACTGTAAGCTCGCACTGGCTTCCACTCATCGCTTGGACCTGAGGTTTCCCAGACGTAATTGCTTTCTTCCCAATTGCCACGGCACAAAATGTTCACACGCTGGAGCAAGGGGCAAAAAAAAACAAAAACATGGCCACGCTTTGCATTGAGTTACAGCAGCGAGGGCCTGACTCCCTTCATTTCAGGTCCACAAATTGATCTGAACCGAGTGTTTACGAGGTGGGAGGCAAATAGCTGGAAGTGACATGGAGTGCAAATAGAAATGTTATGTTGTGGAGCGCTGCGGCGCGACGCGGCGCCAGGCCCTTCTAGCCGCTTCACTTCAAAGTGCGGGGACTCCGCTCGCAGCCGACTGCCTGATCAATAGTACAGCTCCAGAGCGCTTGTTCCAAAAAAGAGAAACCGGTGTCGCAATTAATCAAAAAGAGGAGGGCTTATTCCTCGGGCCACCTCGAACATTCCCCTCCCGCGAAACCAGCTCTGAGCGGGCGACCAGGCCAGGACAACATGACCTTAGCTGTCGCAGCAGATCAGACGCGTCAGTCAGGGTTTCATACATCTCGGTAAAGATGCTTTGAACAGGTGTTTTAAAGATGGTAAGAGGACCTGCATCAGAAGCTCCGGTATCGACTAAACAGAAACACTGGAAGTGACGGTTTAATGAGTAAATTTGCTCGAGATGACTAGATTCGTGGCGGCGAGCTGGGTGAGCTGTGTGTTTACTGTGCAGAGAGGGAGGCCATGTATTGATCTCACCTGACCCTCCGAAAAGCAAATAAACCCCTTTCCCCAAACCAATCCCTTTTTGTTTTTGCTGCAGATAAGTCAGAAATCTGTCCACTGGCCGTAAAGAGTGAGGCGATCATTAGGATGACACTTCCCTCTCCCACACGAACGTGTGAGGGGAGAAAAGCCGGGGAAAGCTGGGGACACCGTGTTTAGCGGCTGGGAGACAAACCAACGAGAGGTTTGCTGTGTGGACACGGAGGTTTCTTTGAGTTGGAAACTCAAATCGCAGACAGTGCTTTGAAGGGTGAAACGCCTTGAAAGACAGGGTCCAGCTGCTCTCTTATTGCCTTTACCCCTCACTGGAACCAGATCTGCCTGCCAATGAGTTCTTAACAAGGAACATTAGCCTGAAGACCTGAGCCTGAAAGATTAATAAGGAAAGCACATAACACGGAATCAAGTAGGAATTATATTAATATTCAAGGCGTTCTCCACTGCTAGGTGACGCTTTTTCGCCCATCCATTCATCTTCCCTTTGTACTCGTCTGTGTCAGTCCATCTGTTGCGGTTTATTTCTGTCATCACGCCTTCCTTCTACTCGTCTTCATCCCCGCTGTGAGGTAGAGGAGCTGCAGACGCATCCTCTTCTGCAGACTCACCGTCTGGAGAGAAGCGAGACCGGTGAGCGGATCCAAGCCGACAGAGCGCGAGGAGGGGGGGGGGAAAACAAAAAAAGAGGCGGATTAGTAAAAGCGGGCTTACGTGAGGGAGGTGGGCCATCTTGGCCACCAGGGCGCTGTGGTCGGAGCCGCTGTACACGTTCCTGTCCTGGCCCGGGTCGCTCGCCAGCATGTACAGCTCTCCGCCGTGGACGTCGGACACGTTCACCTGGGGGAGGAGGCAGACGGAGGACGGACAAGCATCATCCGTTACTGTCAGACGAGACGGACGCACGCAGACACCAAAACACACGCACGGGGGAAATGCAGACCAGACGAGTGCCAGCTTCCAGGCCAGTGCACCCACCTGAAAGGTTTTAGGATCGAATCCCAGCCACAGGGTGTACCTATAGTCCCAGGAGCGCAGAGAGTAGCCCATGACCTTAATGTCCTTCAGGTCAGGGAGGTCAGAGTTCTCCTAGAGGAGGAGGAGCACCTCGGTGAGACAGTGAGCTGCTGCACTAATAATGTCAATGCTGTGGATGGATGTCTCTCTACGCTACCTGGGGTGTATCTGCAGGTCTGGGATACTGGCTGAAGGCGATGGCTTCCTCGTCCTGTCTCTCTCTGTAGTGGAAGGTGTAGGCCAGGTTGCCCCCTTCTGTACACAATTCCTCCTTGGGGCAAAAAAGAAAAAGAAAGAGGAAAAAAAAAAAGCAGAAGAGTGGAGTAAATAAGTGTCGCACTCAGTCAGATCACATTCAGGTCAGGTCTGTTTCAGACGGTTTCAGTTGAAAACTCAAAGTGTGATACAAAGCAGAGGAAACGGTATGAATACCCTTCAAACTGACAAGCAGAGGAAGTGGAACACCACGTTTCATCAAGCTCGGCTAATGTCATGGATAGTGAAGTACATGCTGAATCCTCCTTTTTCCCCCGGTTTTCTATAAAAATGTCTGCTTCACTAGTTGCTCATTATCTACACCGACTAAATTAAACACAAGACGGAGCCCACAGCCATGTGAGGCGCTCTGCAAGCCCGGACTCACAGCCTCCGCTGCATGCTGACGTCAGCACGCTCCAGCCAACACACGGATGTTCAAGGACTACCACTCTACCACTCAACGTTAAGGCACAGAAGATAGTGCATCCACCCAATGCCCAGAGACCAGAAGACCTGATTGGTGGTTTGTACATAACAGCTCCTCCATGCTGACAAAAGTCTGTGATGGAGCAATTCCCCTTTCATGCTGGTGACAAACAGCCATGTTTGTCAGTGAAGCCAGATGGAAGGGAAGTGATGCCGTCTCCTACTATAAACTCAGACAAAGCTGAGATTCTACTTCTCGGCCTAAAAACACCTGAAGAGATTCACCATCTAATAAAATAGCACCTCATAATGTCGCTGCTCCTGCCTCTAGCACCATCTGGGTGCTGGCAGGGTCTGCCATTTAGTGCCTACGTTAAGCACGGTAACATTTCAATGTAAATATGGAGCCAGGAGCCTCCGCAGTCAAATTCATGGCATGGATGAATTTCCTCAGTCCAGAAGGTGGACACCGTCTATGAGTGAGAGCTTATAAGTTTATGAAAGGGTCAGGCTCCGTTATGGGTCTGGGCTAAGGTCTGGGGGAGTTCGCTTTCACTCTTCATCCATTCATGTCCCATTTACTCATTAGCATCTCCAAACTTCAGAGAAAGTGAAGATGAAATGACAAGTGTGTGGCTGGTTTTAAATGCTTCAGAGTGACTCTGTTCATTTCAACATGCTGGCAGTATTAATTTGATGACACTCACCGCTTGTTTTGTACCTCTCCCGTATCTCAGGGTCTCGATACAAGAGGCTGTTGACCACGTTCCCCATTTAGGCTTGACGTGTTTGCAGGCAAACATTTACTAATTAGCACTAAACACCAAGTCCGGCAGAGGCTGAGAGGAAGGAGATTAGCCTCGCGAGTAAACAAACCACAGCGAATGTGATTTTTGCGAGTCTGACTCCAGCTTCCTGTCGTAGGTGGTAGGTGGAAATTCAGCGCCATCCAGATTTCTACAGATCTGTCACGGCTTAGATGCCCTGGACGAATTCTGTGGGCTTTTCAAATAGTCTTTTGTACCACTCCCAACACAACCTGCACCACAGAGAGGACGAGGACGGTCTGTGCTGCAGCAGGTTTGCATGCCAGATACGGTGGATCTAGTTGGAGAGCCATGATGCCATTCATAAGCGGTTACTGACGATAGGTTCACAGACTGAATGAGTGCAAGCTGCCTACTTTTGCAAAGGATAAAAACACATGGCTAAGACTAAAGACAGGTCTCGAGGCAGCCTTCATGTGTTCATACCTGGAGGGAAACATCGGGACAAGGCTCAGGAGCTCGGAGCCCAGCCAGGTAGGAGACGGTAGGAAAGACATCCACCAGCTCCACCACGTTCCTTATCGCTTTGCCGTCTGAAAGAGAGACGGCTCGGCCAATTACACGGGGCCTCACACGCGCGCCGACAGCCAAACAGTCACGATATCCACTCAATTTTACCCGACGCGCTGCTCCTAAGTTTCATCAGCGTTGCACCATTTGCACTTGAAGTGGAAACCACGTGAGGCGAAATATCAAAGTGTATCTCCGGCCTAAACACGTCTGGGAGCTCTCCATGTATATCAAAGACTTCATTAGGGTTGAGCCGGCACAGTAATGCATGTTTCAGCAAGGTTTACATGAGCAATTAGGACCAGCCGGCCCAATCAAACTGGAATTCCTTTCCGCGTCTCATATACACCGTGCCGGGAAACGGTAAAAAGTGTTGAACACGTTTAGTGCTAATGAAGGGTGATTCCTTGCTTGTGAGGGGCCTTACTCTCAAATGTGTGCTTCGGCTGGGCGCGGACGTCGATGAAGGGAAAGATCGCCCTCCCCCTCGCGCGCCGGCGCGTGGTGACTCCGGGGACGTAGAAGATGAGAGGGACGCGTGTCGCCACGTCAAAATTGGAATATTTGGCCCATTCGCCGTGCTCCCCCAGCGACCAGCCTGGAGCAGAGGGGAGGAGGAGGAGGAGGAGGAGGAGGAGGAGGAGGAGGAGGAGTGAAGCGCTGGAAGAGGCAGGACAGGTAAAACGAGGGCTCTGATAACATTTGAGATGTTTCAGGAAGTCCTTCTCGCTCAAAGTTTATCCAGGGATCTTGAGGACTTTGCCTGTGCTTTACAGTGCATATTAAACAGTCAGAGGGGGAAATCGGTCCAGCATCCTGCACTGACGGAGACCTGAAGTTGCCAAGTTGCAAGGTTTCAAAAAAAACAAAAAAAAAACAGGCAGTGTAAAGCTATGAGGTGAGGGGGGTTGGCACAACACCCTGTTACAACACTGCCATCTAGTGGTGACGGATCAGCAAGGCTACCAAACGCATGCCACTCTGGCTTCAAAAGTGCAGTCACACCTTGGACAAGTACTTCAAAAGGAGGCCACATGGACAGTGTCGAACTAGTCACACAGGCCTACTACTGACCGTGATCGGAGGTGAACACCACCATCGTGCTCTCTGCCAGGCCCAGCTCCCCGAGCGCGCTGAGCAGCCGGCCGACCTGGCTGTCCACGTAGGACACGGCGGCGTAGTAGTGCTGCCGGATACGCAGCTGGAGGACAGGACACAGAGCTTCAAGCACAGGCTGCCGACGTGCACATTGAAGAAAAACACAACGTCCGAGGTAGTTTAAAAGTGGGGACAGCAGCCGGGGCCTGTACCTGGAAGTCCTTAGGGATTGGTCCATAGGGGAAGCTGACGTTGAGCTTCTGGACGTCCTCTCGCTTCCTCACATCCGTCCAAGGGTTGTAGGCCACAGGCGGGAGGAGACTGGGGACATCGGGGTCCGGGGCCAGATGCATTTGCTCGATGGGATAAAGGCTCAGGTATTCCTGGATTACACAGGAACAGAAATGTGATCAGCAAAGCCAGCTACACACACCATAGCAGTACCAGGTCCCGTTACTGCTGGTTTCAGATTTGTTTGTGAACCCTGATTTTATTATTTTGAATGAGCCATTTCAATAGAAACTAAATCTAGGTCACACTTTTCCACTGCTTTGGACTTCTTCTGAGCATTTCTCTGCTCACACCTTATGGAGGAGCCCCAGGTGTGGAGAGCAAGACTTCTGGCTTGCGAGGGAGCGACATCAGCAAAGGTCAGAAACACACTTTCCTGCCATTTCTCTGTGTAGCCTTCTCTTCAATTTCATCTCTTTATTTGCGCCCTGAAATCTCCAACGTAGCCCTTTACAACAGTCTATTTGTCAGGAAAAGCAAATAAAGTTCCTACCACATTAAAATAACCACAGCACCTATAAGAATTATTTATTAAGCCTAATTACGAGGATACTTGTTAAAAAGACAACATGAGGACACTGAGAAAAACACAAAAAAAAAAAGAAAAGTCTGTGATGTCAGCGCAGATGACGGTTCCCGGAATCTAGCAGAAATTACATGCGAGCTGCCTTGACCCACTATTAGCCTCTTTCATCAAAACATGAAAAACCTTTTCACTCCAGTGTTACTCTGGACTGCAAGGATGTTATTATGGAGATCTCCCTTCTGAGCGTCGCCACAGACCTGGTCATTATTGCCAATTAGACGCAGTATAAAGACAGTGCACGGACATCCCGTTCCTCATGGCCAAATCATTGTGGGGAAAAGAAAGGCCCCTCAAAAGGCTCCTCTGACCCTTAAGTGTCGCAAATGTTCTCACATAACTTGAGCTTGACTAACTTTCATTATTCCATAAAATGCCTTTTTTCTTTCTTCTTCTTCTTTTCGCCAGGGGTTTTTAATCCCGGCCCGGGGTCTGTGTACGTGTCCGCGCCGCACAGGGGAAATCATGTGTAGCATACACATCGCATGCCGGCAACGCCGGAGCCGCCGTGACCTTTTCCCTCTTTTCATCTCACAACTTCCATTTTGCGGGAAACCTCGGCACGCTGACATTTGTCTCCGTTCCGTCCGTCTCCGCTCTCATTCGGCTCCCACTTCATCATGCTCTCTTCCCCCTTCATGCCGGATCGCACCCCTCATATATCTACATCAGGCCCCATTAAATTCGCCTCACGTACGGTATGTTTCTCCCGGTGCTTTCGCTCCATTCCCTGGCTTTTAGCCACACATCAAAACTCGCTCCCTGATAGGTGTCATTTCGGGCTCTCTCACAAAAATGTTGCTTTTTTCTTCTTTTTTTTCTTTTTTTTTAACCATCCATGCTATTGTTACTCACTGACTGAGGCGACTGAGGTCTGTGAGAACCCATATGTTTGCTCCCTGTATCACGCAGGTGTGAAACAGCATTCTGAAGTCCTGCTCCAACACTTGCACGCAGTCATTCATTCATCCCCCTGTATTATCTGCTCAGCTCCTGGGCAGAGAAGCACAGTTCTCATGCTGTCCTCTCGACGCTGACTCTACCACTCCACACACCCCGCTTCATTTGAGCCAGTGAGTAGCAGCTCATTAAGGGGCTGCGGACTAAGTGAATTGTCGTTACTGCATTCCAGCCGAGTGGATGTTTTCGTGAAGGCGCTGCAGAGATTCCACTAGGAGAGAGCAGCTGCATCCGGGCAAGCTCAGCTTAAAGCAAACAGCTTTAGAAACTACCAGTAACGGGATGTGTGGCACCCAGTGCAGGGCTTCCTTGGTCTAACGTCCTTCCTTGTTGTTCTCGGCTGGTTTCTGTGCAGCCACTCGACTGAGATGAGTCTACTTGACTTCTGAGTAGAGCTCTGATCTGAGGTGCTGTGACGCCACTGAATGAGGATTTTGTATATGAACTGTATAGGATATCAGACTGCGCATCTAATCTTTAATCTCAATCTAAATATCAACAGAATGGCAGTAGCTGAACTGAGGCTCATGAGTCAAGGTTCAGAGACGCTCTGCACAGCGTCATCAAGTCACACAAGTCGTGCCTGGTCGCGAGTCAACCTTCCTTTCACGGCTCATTCTCAATCAGGGACATTTTATCTGGTCTGAGATATAGAGGAGCAGTTGTTGCCCAAAGAAAGCATGACTAGACGTGCACGTCCTCTGCATGTGATTCTCCATCCTCCAGAGGAAGATTCGCCATGCGTTACTCCTCAGCACTACACTGCAAAACGCTGTGGAAAAAGGAACAATCAGCAGCATTGACCACAAGTTCCCATTAGCACAGGCTGCAGGTTAGAAACAGGGCTGCTTGAGGAAGCTGTTCTGGCATGTCAGGATCTCTTTTCTGGCTACTTAGCAGAATCACTAAGACCATTACTCTAACAGTATCATGTGCTGCTTTAATGCTCTTGACCTCACACCCTCAAGGAAAATCTGGATGCCACACACACACACACACACACACACACACACACACAGCCACTTACAATTACACTTACACAGAGCATTTGTGGAGTGAAAAGATTAAGATTCGAAAAAATACACAAGAACCAAACAACACTTTTTTAACCTTTGCAGGTGCGACTTGTACTAGTTTACTGGTTTTATTGTGCTTTCTGCAGAGGCATAACCACATCCAGCTGGAGAATTTTCATCAGTAGGTATTCTGCTCATTCCTAATAATCACATGACACTACTGGGCAGGAACAAGCATTTGCCTACTTAATTTATGTTCATTAATAAGAGGAAGAAGAACGACATATAAAGCACTTTACAATTTAGGAAAAATCTCAATGTGCTAAACAAAAGCAGGTTAAAAGCAGTATAAAACAAATAAAACATGCTTTAAAAGAATGTAGCACTCCCATCAGTATGCTTCCCTGAACAGAAAAGTCTTTATTGGAATTTGTGATAAATTTGGATGGAAACCTAGCAACTTGCTGGAAATGGCCAAATCTATCCTTCACTGTGACAACTAGGGCCCCAGACAACAAAACATGCGCTGCCATAAAAAGTGGATGGATTTTTTTAAGCTCTGGCCTCGATATCTACCATTACTGGTGGATATCTGGTACATCCACTGTCATCTGAGCCTCTTAAAACTAGACAGGGCTATAGCCTGATGTCCACCTGCAGCCAATATCTGCACTGCTTTTCACTCCGCTTTTATTCACCTTCCGTCTCACACGCTACGTGACTTGCATCCGACAGAGATCGACATTGAGCCTCATACCTGTGGTATTCTGAAGGGTATGTGGGGTTTGTGAAAGCCCACAGCCAGGAAGAAAGGAACGCCATCATTAGCCCGACTCTTCAGCAGCCCCAGCGCCTCGTCCGTGCTCTCCAGGTCAGGGAGGGTCCCTCCAGGCTGCTCAGTCACGTTCACTGCACACAGCAAGTTGACGTGGAGCTGACCGTCCTCCCCTCTGCACATCTGAAAACGGGTTATTGTAGAAATTTTTAAAAACAATCCCGGGCCACTTTTAAGATCGATAACCTCTTTCCAAGTCCTACCTTTTCTTTCTCAAATCGGAACGAAGCGGGGTGGTAGGCAGGGATAGACCAGCTATATGGATAGTCGTCGGTGTGGTTTGAGGCAATACCTAAAGAAAGGAAACAGCGTGGCCGTTGTTACCAACATACAATTAGATAGAGTCAAAAATGTCAGTGAACAACAAATTCACACAGAGCAGATTCTGCAAAAAAAAAAGCAGTTCAGACTCCACATTGATTAGTAGTTCTTGAGCCAAATACACAAACTACAAAAATCACACTTAAATTTCAGTTCAGTTCAGCACACACAGAACCAACATCTTACCTGGATGAAATACTTTACCCACAGACATGGTGTAGTAGCCTCTGGATTTAAAGTACTGTGGCATGGTGGTGTAGTTTCCAGAGTGCGATCTCCAGTAGGAATTGAAGTCATAGAGCCTGGTCGTGTCTGGTCTGCGGCTGGTTAACATGGACGTACGACTGGGAGCACACACAGCTTGCTGAAATAAGAGGATCCGGTTAAACTTACTTTCACATTAATTGAAGAGCACAGCCAGTGCCACACAGTAATGAACACAACGTACTTGCACATATGCATTGAGAAAAACTTGGCTTTTGGATGCAAGTTGGTCAATATTTGGGGATTTTGCCACAGAGTCACCATAGCAGCCCAGAGACGTCCGCAGATCATCAGCCACGATGAAAAGGACATTTCTCCTCTCTGGAAGTAAACACAACCACAGTTAATCCATGGTTTGGAAATGAAATGGTCCCAGCTAACTAAATCAAAGCCTAGGTGCAAATGAACACTAAGTTACAAAGTGTACATTGAGCAGCATCGACACAACAAGGTTAAGATTTGACAGAAGATAGAAGGTCAAACTTCACCCAATTAACATGAAAGCACAGTTCACAGGGCTCCACTCAAAGAGTAAATCACATTAACTTCAGCTCTCTCCGGCTCCAGCCACAAAGTAAACACTATTAACCTTCATTACCAGCTGATGTCTGTGCGATTTACTACTAGTAAAATGATCTACCAGTCAGAAAGATAACAAGACAAGAAATCCACTAGGTTTTCAAAACATCATTTTGTCACGGTTTGTCTTACCCCGTCTGGCTACAACAGTGACTGTGTGAAGAAGCAGGACGAGAAAGCAAAACCGTACACTGCTGCACATTTTGCTTTGGTCGAGAGGACTAAACGACACGCTATATGGAAGATGCGGCGGTGTTTAAAGTTTATGTCTCATCACCCGCACTGCTTTGGCCGTTTTCCCACGACCAGGCATCAAAACAACCTGGCGTGTCGGCGTCGTCTTTAAATAACTTCCTGATTGCTGGCTGCTGCGTTCTCATTGGCCAATGCACCACTCGCCCCGCCCCAACACTAATCACATTAGTTCAATGATGTGTCAATCACTTTACAACCTTCACATCAAATAGAGATGGCGTTTTCTAATTAGAACCAAAACCGGACCCATTTATCCCAAAACGAGAACTATGGAAGGCATATCATGAAATAAATAGACCACAGAGGACACATTTTGGACATTTATTTCAAGATAACAGCTCCCTGGTGTCCCAGGGAATGGATGAGTGGACTCTCAAAAGTACTTAAATGTGCATCTGAACAATAAACTGTACTGGTATATGACAGATCCACTTTACAGGAAAGCTCAGAGTATACTATATCTGCTGAGTTGAGGACCTGCAACTTGCCTGTGGATCTACTTCCACACTGTGGTGGCTTCAGCCATTTTCATTGGTGTGGTTTACTAGAGCAGCAGCATCTGATCACGAAGGCTGACTCTGTTCTGGGTTGTACATTCAGCTGGGAGAGAGAGGAGGATGTTCAGTAAGCAATGCAAACAACTGATGGACAATGGCTGAGCGTCATCGTAGCTTTTTTAGTGAATCCTTCCCTCCAAATCTGTGAAGGAGAAATACCGTAGGTCTTTCTATCCTGTTGCTGCCAGACTATATAACATCCACAAACATACAAATACAGACTTCTGTGAAATATCTGGTTGTTGTCTAATGTTGTGTCTTGTATATAGTGTTAATATTTATATTTCTTTTTGTTTACTTTTCTACTTTTGGACCATCCGCTGCTACAAAACTGTAAATTGCCACATTGTGGGACTAAACACTTCTCTTATTTTATTCATTTAACAATAGTTCCACATTAAAACATTACTAGTTAAGCTATGTCACTGCCAAACTGCCCCCTGTGATTATGAATGATTACAGTGACTTTATAAAGAGATTTGTCTAACACAGAAATGGACAGGTAATATTATGATGGGGCCTCGGGGGCCAAACCAATAAGCTGTGCTCAACAGATAATGTTAGAAGTAGATAGATAGATAGATGGATGGATGGATGGATGGATGGATGGATGGATGGATGGATGGATGGATGGATGGATGGATGGATGGATGGATGGATGGATGGATGGATGGATGGATGGATGGATGGATGGATGGATAGATAGATAGATAGATAGATAGATAGATAGATAGATAGATAGATAGATAGATAGATAGATAGATAGATAGATAGATAGATAGATAGATAGATAGATAATTATTTTTGTATTATTTTTGCATTTAAGTTAATTATATAGCATTAGTTTGCTGAACAAGAGAAAACAGACTAACTCCATACTCCCAACCAGTCGGTGGCGGTAACGGACAGAATCGTTGTTTGCCAAATGAAACCAAGAAGAGTATCCTCTCAACTCACACGACCTTTGTGTTTAGCTGTACTACGCACACATACATAATGGGAGACTCCGCTCGGAAACGTAAAAGCGATTGTAATGAAACTGAAGAAGTCAAAAGAGTTAGAGTTGACAGTGAGAATTCAGAGGAAAAGACAAGGAACCGGGAATCTGAGAATGTCCTGACTGGATTTAAAATACACAAGATCCTGAGTGATTCTGCCCGCGAGAAGACCGTCTTCATCCACGGAGAGGTACGGAGTCAGCTTAGCTTGTGTTAGCCTCAGTGTTCTGCTCACTTTAGCCTTATATATTGAATAGTTTGCGGTAAATGGTCGAAGCAGACGCTTTTGCTGTCATTTTGGTTGTAAATGCGTAGTTTGATGTAGCGGTAGAAGGGAAGGAAGGAAGGAAGACAAACAGCTTCCGGGTGTTGTATTTTTTTTAAAAAAGAGTGACCTGACCATAGATTGTATTGACCCGCTAAGCGAGATTCTTGTTGTAATCACGTCAATATTAAAGGGAATGTGCAAAACAACGCCTTTGCAACTATTTTGCTTTTTGCTTTGATTATCATTCTCATTGTAGCACATGAATGATGTATTTATATAGCACCGTCCACAGAAACTAAATGCACAAAGTGCTTCATAACATCAAAACTAGTAACGAGAATAGGGTGATAGAGACAAGGAACAGGTACTGGTAATAATGCAAATAGAAAAGCACAACATAAGGGTACATAAAGCTAAGAAATAAAAAAACTGAAACGTACAAAACCACAGAAGGAACACTCCACAGATGGACGCTTTCATCATCTAATGGTGAATTGAAAGCAAGTTTAAATGCACGTGACTGCGTATTAAATGTATTAAAAGTTGACAAATCAGTTAGAGGAAAATTTAGACGTTTGAAAAAATTATTAGTCTTAATCATGATTTTATGCAATATTACATTTGTTGGTATTCAAGCTCTTTTCAAATGACTGCAAAATTTCTGCTGTGGTCAAAGGTGTGTTTTAATAAACTTTGCCTGTAGTTTATTCTTTTGAGCTTTGTGTATTCCTAGCTGATCTGACTCCCGATGTTTGGTTTTGCTGTTTAGATTTAATTGCAAACTATAACTTTAGCAAGTTGAAGATGTGTTGCTGACTACAGCTTGAAATGTAAATAGGCTCTTAGAGATATTTTGCAAGGTCTTTGAGAAGACTTAAAAAGGTATTGAAATTATCTTCAGCATTCCTGCAGCTAGTTTGATAGATATTGCACAAGGATGGAGAAGCTCACTTGTGTACTGACATGAAATTGTTGTGTATGTTGTCCCCAGTTGGCCAGCCAGCCGTCTGTGGTCATCCTGGAGAAGACCCCCTTCAGAGAGGACACCCTGACTGAGCTGCTTCAGGACGCCAGGCTGCAGCTGCAGATAAGCAACAACATCTACAGCACATACAGTCTGCAGGCTCCGCCTTATCTCAATGGTATTAAACAGAATCATGAATGCAAGGTAAGGATATTGTGAATCTAAGCAGAACATAAAGCAGCACGTGCCCCCCCCCTTTTTTTCCCTCCAGAGATCAAGGCTACAGTGGTGTGTCCCGCCACAGAGAAGCACATTAAGAAGTATCAGCGTCAGGAGAGTTTCCTGGTGAAGGAAACGGACGAAGACTATCGCAATATCACTCTGCCCTTCATTAAGGCGAACAAATTCAGCGTCGACGTGGGTGTTAACTGTGGCACTGGCATCGTTATCCTTACATGCAAATCTTACCTCTGAAGTAACTTGGCATTATTTCATCCCTTAGTGGGTATACAACATCCTGGACAAGAAGGCAGAGACTGACAAGATAGTGTATGAAGATGCAGACCCAGAGGTTGGCTTTGTGCTGCTACCAGACTTCAAATGGGACCAGAAGCAGGTGAGAAGAACAGCTAAATATTTGCATCCAGAGACTTCATGTTCATGTGGTGGTTTCGGACATTTGATATCTCAGGATGACAACTTTTACCCCTGGTATGAGAAAGAACTTCATATCTCACTTTTCCCACAAGAAACTTGATAAAGCCTGACTTTCTGCCACATGTTGACAGACAGATTATGAACCGGTGTGGATGATGAATGTATAGATTTATCTTGTACCTAAATGTTTCTTATTTGATGATATCAATTCATAGATACAACTACAATCTATACCTTCAGCAATTTATTGTTTAACAACCATTATTGTCCAAACCACAGTGTTATCCTTTAAAATACTGTCCTTTCAGGTTGAAGATCTGTACCTGATCGCCATAATACGTAAAAGAGACGTGAGGAGCCTGAGAGAGCTGACATCTGACCACATCCCCTTGCTGCAGAATATTTTGAAGAAGGGGGAGGTGAGAACTGGAGCTTGTTTCAGAGTGTCCTTTGAAAAAAGAAGCAGAGGGTGACATGGTCTTCCATAAGACATGATTAATATGACCCTGAGCTTAGAAATGAATGCCTGAATGACAATATCTTTTAAATCTGGACCTAGGAGGCCATCTTGGAGCGCTACCAACTTCCAGCCAGCAAGCTGCGGGTTTATCTACACTACCAGCCGTCCTACTACCACCTCCACATACACTTCACCAGGCTGGACTATGACGTGCGAGGCTGCAGCGTGGAGCGGGCTCACCTCCTCTCCGACGTCATCCAGAACCTGCAGGCTGACTCCCAGTATTACCAGAAGCGCACCATGTCCTTCCCTCTGAGGGCGGACGACGAACTTCTCAACAAGTTCAAGGAGGCGGGAAAGCTTTGAGCTGCCTCGGCTCACAGCGGCAGACTTCTGGTCTGCTCAGATCCAGTCACCCGTTCGTATTTTCATGAACATTAGTTAACAACCGGCTACTAATAGTAATGTTGCCAAGCGGCTGGGTTGAGATTATTGTGAGGAGGATCATGTTCCGTTAGTCTTTTTAGATTTCTAGATCTACAGTGGATTTCACAAGAACAATCTCTACACAGTTTTTTATAACTATTTTGCCGTTTCAGCTTTATTTTGTATTAAATTGTGAAACAAGTGATTGTATTTAACTTTTAAATATTTTCATAATGATTGTAAATTAAAAAAATGCTTTTTCTCAGCCTGTCCATGTTGACGTCACTTTTGACCTGATGAGCCAGGTTTCCGTCACGCCTTATGGTGGTAAAGTAACAGATCAGACGCTCAACTCAAAGCTAGACACAGCCCTGTGGAGCAAACAGGAAATGTGCAGGTTCATGGTCACAGCACTAGATGGCAGTGTTTATCATATGAGTTCCCTCCCCTTCAAAAGTGAATCTCCCCTTGTGCTGAAACAGTCTGATGCCAGTAAAGGGTTGGGCTTTCAGGTTTTTTGCTCTTCACAGAGTGGGGAGCACAATTTGTGCTGGATGCTACAGTTCCGCAGGTCATGTAAACACAATGCTGCCATTTCCCACCACACCATGTTCAACCTGAGCCAGCTCGTACACTTTCAGAGCTGAAGGACTGGGTTTATTTGGATTGATAGCCACAAAGCCAGGGGTCACAGCTGCAGGCATAAACACTCTTCACTGGAACTCAGAAGAGTCGCATTCCTGGTTACACCAAGGCGTTTTTAATAGTTGAGATCATTTTAACTATGCAGACAATGTGTTTTGTTCTTTCAGCTTCACTTGTTCACACTTGATTCACGAGTGGAGCGTTGTTCTTGCAGTGAAGATTATTTTCTTATCTCATCTGAAGTCAACGGGGCGGCGCTCCTTTTGGTGCTTAAGGTGCCTTCAGGTGCTCCTCGTAAAAACGCAAACTAATTAACTGGACCCAAATCTCAAGGTTACTTCAGTGGAGTAATAATCATCACATCCATGTGTAATTAAGCTCCAACTTCTGACTGTCATTAAAATGGCAATGTTAAGATGCTCTTTTATATGTGAACTCATTAACACTTTACTTTCAGCCAACTATTGAACATGGCCAGTTATTAAAATCAACAGTTGTTTATACTTATATTTAACATTCATAAATAAAAAAAACTTTGCTATTGCAACATTAATAACTCATTGGAGGTCTGCAAACACCAAATGATGGATCTAGTCACAGATTTTTTTTAATTGACAATTGGCAATTACAATCAGTGGTTTCTCATATGCCAGTCTTTCATATTAGAAAAGTATATAAATACTTTTTATATACAGTATACTTAAATACACAGCATAGAAACTTCCTGACAAATGTTCTCAATCTGTTCTTGACTATTTTCCACACAGCAAAACATCCATTCATCAACCTCTTTTATAACAATCATATCCATACCCACAACATACCCAGTGGTGACTGAACCGGGTGAGCCTGTGTACGTGTGTGTGTGTGTGTGTGTGTGTCTGGACATGCTCAATCAGCCATTTTTGTAAACTATTGTCCTTTGTGTCTTCCCCTGACCTTGTTGCTATCTCTTGAAAACACTGAGCACTCCTCCACTCGTCTCTGTCACTCATATCGTTCATATCATGGGGCAAGGCCTGGAGACTGAACACTTGAACCATTCTGGATTTCAGACCAGACAGTACATGGACTGGTTCTTATGTAGTGCTTTTCTAGTCTTCATGACCACTCCAAGTACTTAACTAAGTCACATTCACCTAATCATGCCCACTCATACACTAGTGGTTTGCGAGAGGCTAGATAGATAGATGGATAGATGGATAGATAGATAGATAGATAGATAGATAGATAGATAGATAGATAGATAGATAGATAGATAGATAGATAGATAGATAGATAGATAGATAGATAGATAGATAGATAGATAGATAGATAGATAGATAGATAGAAATGACTGCATGTATCCTATACCTATTCTCTATTTCTTTTTCTTATTTCCAGTTGACGCAGTTTTCTTGTCATGAGCGAACGTTTTGAGGAGCCTTGTCCCACTCCTCTCCTCCAGAGTCCATGTTTCCGAGGCGTCCGTGAAGGCAGCACCAGAGAGCGGAGGACTCCTACCGGGCAGTACGGAGACAGACGCTCCAATCATCGGTCCAAACCCCGCTGATGTCCCTGCTCCAGGCTCTGAGGCAGGACTTCACCCTGATGCCCTTCGAGATCCAGCACTCTCGGTAAGTGTTCCCCCGGGACTGCGAGCTGGGCTGCAGCCGGGGCCAGGCCACCTCCCGGCCGCCTCCGGCCCCGGGGAGCCGCGCTGGTCCCCGCGGATCGATACCTGCCCGGGGGCCGCGGGGGCTCCTCCTTGTTTTAGTGCGTGCTTCCAAGCCGCCGAGCCAGTTTGCATTGGTTTTATTGATGTGTGGCGTGATGGCGGTGAAGTGTTGTTGGAGAGCATCACTGTGACAGAGCAGCGACTGTCCTGTACTGCGTGCGAGAGTCTGCGTGTGTGTCTCAACTTTCCCCAAACTTACTCAAGCCCTGCTTCGCTTGACAGACTTTTCCTACGAGATGATAACCTCAAATCACATCAGCCTCATGTCAGATCAGAAGTGGCTGCTTATCATGATGTACTCTGTCTACACTCGGGTCACGGGTCTATCTGCCACAGAATAGGGTGGCAAGAGGGATCTACGACTACTGCACTGCATTTGCCAACTTAGTTATCTTTTGTACACAAAACAAGCAAAACCACTGAAATCAACATGTTTGTTTTCAGTCTGGAAAAGCAATAAAACTCCAGAAGACTGCAGCTATAATTGATTGATTTTGGCAGCAGCAGCATTATACTTTGGTGATACAATCCAAACACAGTTTGAATGCTGGCATATTTGCTTAAGAAAAGGCAGTTCACTGCTGGAAACACTGTTAGCCATGTGAAATGTGCTTCAAGTAGGAGCTACGCATTGTTAAGTACAGTGAGGTCTGGGACCATATCTTATCTACTGAGGCCAACTGATTTTATACCATTAGCAATGCTATTTAAAGGCATTTAGTTGACCTTAAAGGTGGTTCATTTAAGTTTTTTTTTTCTTTTCTGCAGCGTGGTGAATCCACAGGTGCTCCTCACTGTTGTTACATTGTGTGAAGCCACGGGAGGCCCCAGCTTCAGGTCACATGCAAATCATCCCCGTTGCTGTTTTCTTCTTGCTTTTTAATTGAATTTGAAGGCTTGTTCCGCCTTTTCGCCCCCCCCTTACAGTCAGCCGCTCTCATAGAGAAACATTGTGACATCAGACACGCTCACTCCCTCATTGTGACTGTGTGTGTGTGTGTGTGTGTGTTTGGCAGTGGCAGGTCAAGGACGGTCCAGATTAAACAAGTTATCTTTCACTGTACGGGAACCACTGTAATCCTGGGCACAGACACAGAGCAGAGAGTCAGAATAGAACCGTGTTGTCTGTCAGCGTGACAGGATGAAAGGCTCTATTGATCAGGCCTGAGCTGATCCCATCCTCGTACTGTGGAGCAATCACAGCGCGTCTTTGTGTCGCAAATGACAATAAAGCAGCTCATTTTAAAGCCCGAGTAAATGATGATGCTGGCCTGGCCTTTAGCAGAAAATCGAGTTAGTGTTATCACTCTGGACGAGGATACACAAGCTTAAGGGCATCAGCGCAGGTAATCTGACTGAGGAGCTTGATAAATATGCCCACGGGTGTATCAATGTGTGTGTGTGTGGCCTGTCAACTGTCACAAGCTTCCTGATTAGACGGCTGATCAGGTCATTTGTCACTGGGTCACTGAACAACCTCTGCCAGCTCCTACAGACGCGTCCTGTTTACTGTGAGGAAATCCTATCATGATAATTCAGTGACGTCCAAGCTGGAGAGCGGAGCTGTCACTCTCTCACTGCACGGCCTCAGCGTGTGTGTGTGTGTGTGTGTGTTGTGCTCTGGTCTGTTCCCAGCACTGTGTGCAGCCGTGGTGAAAGTTGCCTTGAGACGGATACAGAGTATCCTGCTTTGCTAAAGGGCGCCTCGCCAATTTTAGGCACAAAATGTCATTGGACTTGTCATGGTTGATACTAATCAACTTAAAGGGGGAACAATAGCAACGTTTAGGTGACAAACACAGTGGTATTGTCGGTTGTATTGTAGAAAGTAAAAGCCTCTTTTTGCAGTCCCATGGTTGGGTGTGCACAGATCTGACGATCCTCTCATGCATCTGTCGCATTGGTCGGTCATGATGACAAACAAGTGAGTGGTCGATCGAAACGCTTACAAATGAGGTCACATGATCTCATTTGGTGTGTTGCATGCACGTGCTGGGTGCAGTCACATTAGTCCGATGACATTGCCCGGCACTCAACCTCTTAGAAAAAAAAGAAAAAGAAAAAAGGATGTCATGCCACATTTGTGATTCGATAGCTATTGATCACAAGCTGTGTGCGCGCCAGAGGCCCGGTTGGTGTGATTTAATGGAGCGACCGTTTCCAAACAAAGCGCATCTGTGTTTAGTTGAACTCTGACCCGCTAGTCCAGCTTCAGTTGGCAGGAGAGCGCGCCGGATTTGTCCGAAAATGGGGACCGGGTAAATGTTTACAAGCATGACGCCAACATACCATCAGGATGACGAGGAGGTTTCGTTTCTTGATAGCGAGTCTTTCTCAGAGCTTTAATCTGTGCTCACTTCCTGTGTTCTCGTGGGGAGGATTATTGTTGTTATTGGTATTCAAATTCTGGCTCCTTCATGAGGTCAAATAACTTGGAGACCCTGCTTGGTGTGTGAACGCTGAGCGGTTCCCCTCAGCAGTGTTTCCTTTACTCTGTCTGCGGTCAAAAGTGCAGCATGCTCGGCAGCGGCCTTGTTTATTTAGAAAACTTAATAAGCAGCGTTTTCTGGCCAGATAAATCATCAGAGCGATCAGATCACGGAGGAGGAGCGGAGAGCCGGATCTGTTTATGTCCCGCTTATCGTCCCATCCTTTCAAGCCCCGCGCAGCACTAATACTGTGAAATGTGTGGTGGTGGTGGTGGTGTGGAGTGGATGTGCTTCCCCGGGGTCAAACAGAGCTCAGGAAACAACACCTGCAGGTGAACAAGTCACACATCTGTTGCTGCCAGGGTTCAGCTCCACCTCAGCCCGCTCACATCTGCAGTGGGGACGATGGCGCCCTGTGGACGGACGCTTTGGACTTCTTAGGTCGTTGTGATTCTGGGAAACTCTCTCCGGTGTCCCCCTCCTCCTCTGGCTCGGACACACACACACACACACACCCAGATTGTAGGTGTGTGTGTGTGTGTGTGAGCATGCAAGCAGTGCCGAAGATGGGTGTTCTGCTTTTATCGCCCCGTAAAGCTCAGCTGGGACCTGAGATGTAGGGAGAGGAGGAGGAGGGATCTCAGCCTAATGGAGGAGTGTGTGAGTCTGTGTTAAATTGCACACACACCACCCTGTGTGGCGGGCCCAGGGCCGGAGTATGATTACAGGGCTATTTACATTACAACATAGAGCGAAGGAGAGAAGGAAAGGGGGCGAGGAGCGGGCAACGAGAGAGAGAAAAGAGAGCGAGAGAGAAGATGGTTTCCAGATGTGAGGTGGAATTCAGAGAGCGATTCCCCTCCTCCTCCTTCTCCTCCTCCTCCTCTTCCTCAGCCTGTGCATGTTGTAATGGAGGGAATAGGAGACAGAGAAACCACAAGCCAGAGGAGAGGGAGAAGGCCTTGCGCTGCAGGGGTGAGCGAGAGGAGCTCGGAGCCAGCAGCGGGGAGAGACGTGATGGGGATGAGGAAGGGGATGGAAAGAATAAAGAAAAGAATGAGCAGAGGGAAGAAAAGCAGGGCCTCTCGCTCGGGCCGCAAGTCCAGAAACCTAACTGGGGGAGGAAATGCAGTCGGAGGAGACTGAGCAAAAACCTGAACCACTCAGCAGATACATTTACTAAGACACCACGTTTTTATTCCCCACAGGTTTGAGGAATAATGTTTTTACCGGGGTCTTACCTGATACTCGACACCTGCCGCTGGTTTCTCTGTTTGTGAAACATCAGGATTACAACCTAGTGGGACAATCATAAGCACTGTGGGACATAAGGCAGCCCGTCATTCTCTGAGATGAGGCCTCTGTGTGGCCTCAACGGGGGTGTTGGAGAGTGTCGGCTGAAGATCCAGAGAGGCTGTTGAGTTTTCTTTCTCCCCAAACAGAATTCTAAAGAAATTACACCCAAATAAATTGTGTTTTTTGAGGTTGAAAAGGCATCTATCAAGCCTTAATCTGCCCATTTCTTCCGAGCAGACACTCAGAGAAAGTTCCCTCTGTTATTCTACGTCATATGGTTAATTTAATAGGATTGGATTGTCTGAATGAGGCCTCGTTGTGAATGGAGCATTTTGCAGTTAAGACCTGTCTGATGTGATTTGGAGTTTAGGAGCATCTTTTGACACATGCATTTGGCACATACAGAACATATGTCCCACTGTGGTTTTCCCCCAGTCTTTTGGCTGTTTTCTTCCAGCTCTCACAGCTGGGGCAGGGGGCTGCAGACACACACGCACACACACAGACATGAGAGAAGCTTATATTTCTGGTTAGAAAGAGAACCACACCTTCTTTTAAACATCAGGAAACACTTGGCTGTGCACAGGCTTCAGGATATGTGCAGATATTGTAACTTTTTAAGATGGTGCAACACATGAGACAGTGAGATAGATAGAGAGAGAGAGGCTGGGTCTGTAGGTGGAGAATGTACAGCTGCAGTTTGACAAATCTGCACTCCGAGTATTTGACACGCGTTTCATAAACACAAAGCCGTCTAGTTTTTCATCATCCTAAATGGGACTAATTCAAACATCAGTCCAACGTGAAGAGTCGGTCCATTCGCGTCGGGGCAGAATGAAATGCTCGATCCAACGGTGACAGGGATCACTGTAGAAAAACACATGAATGTGAGGAGGTGTGCAGAGCTGGGGGCAGCGGCTATGGCAGGGCTCAGCCCTCCTGCTAACTCTCTGCTCAGGCTCAGGGTAGTTTCCTCGGCCAAACGAAAACCGCTGGCAGTCTCCGCTCTGACCTATATTTCCAACCGGTTTCTGTGCTCTCCAAGAACTCTTCTCCTTCTCATTATTCGCTCCGAAACTACAAATTAGGAGATAGATCTCCCTCTATTTTTTCCCACTGCTTGACAGCAGGGGTCACTCAGCGTTGACTCAGTGAAGGTGGAAATTGCACATCCAACGTTGTGCGGAGGGCTACACGGTGGATGAGTGGTTAGTTCCCGGTCAGATGGAGGCCTTTCCTGATTGGAGTTTTGGATGTTCTCCATTTCCTCCCACAGTCCAAAAACATGCATGTTTAGGTTTATGGGACACTCTTAATTACAGAATGGATAGCAGGGGATGTATTCCATAAAGTTTTTAATGTCATGTTATACTTGGTCCATACATAGGTCTTAAGTGTCAACAAGAATACCTACATTTACATACTCTAGTCTTCAAAAATGACATTTTCCTCATCTTGTCCACTGCTCCGACACCTCAGCCCATCCAAATGGCTCAATCTGTTGTCACTGGGCAGTCCGGACAGACCTGAGCCAGCACCACTCACCTTGTTTCCCGTCAGTGGTGGCGTTGTTTCCCTTCCAGTCAGCTGCACCTCTACCGTGAATATCACCGCAATAACCGCATTTAGAATGAAAGCCTCGCCGCTGTGTGTTTTAGCAGGAATCCGATCCACATTAGCCCCGGCCTCGCTGCCCAGTGGGGCACTAATGCTGCAGCTTTCTTAAAACTCTTTGTACGTTATGAGCAAGAAGCTGCAGCCACAGCCTGCTAATCACAGTTGCACAATGCTGCTTTAGCGGATGAATTCTGACAGTTAAACCACTTTTTTTTTTAACACAGAGCTATAGTGTTACCTTCAGTACATGCCTGTCAAGTAGATTTACATGCAGCCGTAACACGAGCACACACACTGGCAGGCATCTAGAAGTGGAAACAGGCTTTATATAACAAAGCTAACACAAGCAAAAAACTGCTTCAGTTGAGAAAGCAACAAGAGGCGACCTCCTTCAGCCCACTGAAAGTATCAAACGCAGAGTGATGAGAGGACATTGTGCAGGGCATTAGTGGAGCCTTATCCAGAGCTGTTACAACTTTAAAAGTGTTCATAAATCCACCTCACACAGGTAAGTCCAGGGTCTGTTATTATTGATAGGACAGGGACCCAGTTTGTCTTCCAGTTGGTTCCCACCCCCCTCCAGTGGGTCCAGACCGAGGGCTGTGTCAGGAAATACCAACAACCACTTTTTTCTTTTTTTTTTCATCGAAGGGAAACTGACCGACATTCCTCTTGCCTCTATAAACAGAAAACCGTATGATTGATACATGAACACACACACTCTTGTGCGGGTTTATACCTATCGGGAGGGGGGCGAGGATTCCCCATGTTCTCGGGTCTGTTTTTGATGTGTCAACACTGAGGAGCTCAGATGCGCTCACAGAGACGGCCGTGTTTAGAAACGCTCCCGTTGACTTCTGGGACATGAAAGGAGCCAGGAACCAGGTGTTTCATATACTGAGGATGGAGGACGTAAATCTACCTCCACAGGTGTGTGTGTGTGTGTGCGCATGTGTAGGTTCCTCAGAAGAGGACCCGCGGCCAAGTTTATTTTCCCACTTAAAAAGAAAAGCAACAGGATTAGGGAGAATTCTGTTGGGTCGAAAGACCAAGAGCACCTGAACTGTGAGGGGGATTTGGTAGAGGGGAATTAGAAATAGATTAGAAATAGAGGCTCATTTCTCTTTGACATGGTTCCTTGACGTTCGGACCGGAGTGAGAAACCTGAGGATCCCTGCATCCGACCACAGACAGGACATAGTAGTAGTGAGGCTGTCACAGACAAGTGAGGACAAGAAAATGACAGATCCTGGCTCCGGCATCTGAGGTATAAGGGAGGGAGGGAGAGAGGACGGGAATATGCAAATCAACCTCCTTGTTACCTCACAAGGAGACTGAAATCAAAACAGCCTGTTTAGAGACCCATCTTCTGACTATGTCAGTTTACTAAACATTGACTTAGTTGTTGAAATCTACCCCAAAGGAATCAGGTGGCACTCCTGATATGAAAATTGTCATACTAAAGCAATGAAAAAGTCAATTTTGCACAATATGTCCCCTTTAACAACTTCTAGCAGAGAGGCAGATGTTTCTCTTACACTGGACTTAAAGCTATCAGGTAGACAGACTTAAAACACTTTAAACTTTAAATGCACTGTCAGTAGTATGTCAAGGTTGTGTTTTCACAGTCTGTTGCACTGCCCCCCCCCCCCCCCCCCCCCCCCAAGAGGCTACAAAATCAATTAATGCAGCTCACCATTGCACAAATGCATAGCTGACTGATGCTGGAAGGTTGGAGTAAGGACACAGCCGAGGTCAAAATGCCTACGGTTGAAGATGTTTTTTTAGAAGCTTGCAGTTCACCTAATTAGTCTGAGCTGAGTGAAACATTTAAAGAGTAAACATTTCCTTCTTGTGTCAGAAATATCCGCCCCAGTAAGTATCCGTAAAAACACGCCAGGGTAGGTCTGTTCAGTGCTCTAACGTCATCTCATAGTTGGACTGTTTGTAAAGGCAAGAGAAAGTCACAGATCCTGATACTCTACACCGGCACTCATCGCTGTAACTTCAAGGTATCGCAGATGCCTCATTCTCCATGGAGCTCGCACTCAAACAGGGAAGCGCTTTATTACAGTAAAACGGATCCACTGTTAATAACGCAAAACAGTCTACATCAGCTTCGTTACTCAATTAGAGCTGTGCGTCACTGCCTTCTCCTCTGTCTGGCTCCGAAACACAATCTTAACCTGCCTAATTGGTTTGACCCAGTTTTATGTGAGGGAAAGCAGACTGAGTGTGTTTTACATTTCTCGTTAAACTTTAAAGCTTTATTATTCTTTTTTCGAATATTCTCTGTCACGGTTTTGTTGGGGGGGGGGGGGACAAAAAACAACACAGCGCGCGGAGCGTTTGTCCCTTCTCCAGCGCCAAGGCAAAAAAAAGTAGTAGGAAATGAAATTTGTTCCTCTCCGAAATGAAAAAAGAGATCATGTACTCTTTGTAGATTTATGGAACTGATTTATTAAATTTCCTGAGTGTCTAACATACCCGCTGCAGTGAAGACTGAGGGATTCAGGATGGGATATCCCAGGATCCCGGTTCCTGGAATTAATCTCAAGCAAAGCCTGGGCAGCAACGAGTGTATTGGTGGAAACACTGACTAACACGTCCATTAAAATGGTGGAAATCCTCTGTCGACCCTGCTTCACCCTGCAAGGGCTCTTCCTGATGCTTTCTTGGCAATGTCCTGCAGTAGACGTTTAAATAGTGAGGCGTGTGTGTGTGTGTGTGTGTGTGTGTGTGTGTGTGCGTGTGTGTGTGTGTGTAAAGGAATTTCTCAATCCCAGCATGCCAAAACTGATCTTAGCGACTGTGTGTTTGTGTATTATGCTGTTGAAACAGAGCTGTTGAGCTCTGGAACTCATAGCCTCTCTCTCTGTTTACACTGACACACACACACACACACACACACACACACACACACACACACACACACACACGTACGTACATTCAGCCAGGCATGCAGGCACCCGTGTGCGTGCTCCGGTGACTCGGACGGAGTTGATCAATTTTAACATGTTTGAAACGGAAGGGGAGAAAAATGAATCGCACCGTCACAACACAGTCTGGACACGTCGGGGTTGTGAAATTCATCCCGGCGCCTCCAAGTAGATAGTTCAGTGATGATTTGGATTCATTTTTTACTGTCATGTCTTCTCACAGGCCTCGCCACTCAGACGTTACCATCAATGCGTTGTGTAACACCATTCAGGTCAAAGGTGCTTTTATTTGATCCCGAGAATCTTCAAACTCTCGCTAACCCTCGGACCGTCGTGACCCCCGGTCCTAGATGAAAACGTCAAAATTCCCATTGTTTTCCAGCGTATTGATCCCCCGGCTATCAGTTAAGTCAACGCACAACGGAGCTAACGCCGAATGCCTCTCCCGACTGTGTGTGTGTGTGTGTGTGTGTGTGTGTGTGTGTGTGTGTGTGTGTGTGTGTGTGTCTGAGAGGATCTAGCGGCAGGGAATCTCAGGATCAGCCCTTATGTCACCTCAGGGCCCCTGGCACTCAGAGGCGCTGGGAGCTGTAGTAGCTGCGGGGCAGATAAGCCCCCTACTTAGAGTGATTACCAGCGACGTGGCCGCGGGGGCCGCGGCTCGCCCCCCCACACACACACACGCAATGATATAGAGCGAGGCGCTGCGCACGTGTTGCATGTGAAATCAAAAACAGCGGCTCCATTATGGAGCCCCCGCTGCAGGCATCTCTCTCTCTCTGCTGAGAAAATGGGTGCTTTCATCACTAAGTGCTGTATATTGATTCACGCCGATAATGCTGATCAATTACTGTATTTGAAAGTAGAGCAGAGCGGAGCAGCGTACCGGGATAGGCTGCGCTGCCCGGAGCCCCCGTACGCACTTAGCGGATATGATAATAAAGCTGAAAGCCATACGTAAGCTCAGGTCGATAGTTTTGTATCACAAGCAGTCTTTCTTCTCTCCACCAGACTCTGAGGGAAACAGGTGAGTCCTTGGCAGCTTCAATTCACCTCAGAGTTCACCAGCTTCCCGGGCTCTAACAAGTATGAAGCTAAACCAAATATTGAATGATTGGGCGTGGTCAGAGGTATACGTGCCGTGTGGAACAGTAGTTTTAGTGTGCTCCTATTAATCCAGGTAAACGATTCCACTCATTAGTGAGCTGAACAAAGGCTGTGCTGTATTGGTTTAACATATCCATCTGCTCCACCTCCCTCTAAACAAAGACTGTATGCTACAGTACATATCCCGACTTTCTCTGTCAATCTCGTCATATTCACTTAAGTGTGGGTTCCAGTAACCTACCGAGTTATTCATTCACCTTTGTGCCAAAACAATGAGCTGAAAGGTGCTAAATGCAGTGCTCAGAGGAAGCAGGAGTATCTGGGTTTGTCACTCGAACCCATTGCCTATGTGAATATGTTCTTAAAGAGGCCCTACAATGAAAAAACTTTAACTTTCTCATCTCCCGATCCATTAATGCATTTTGAATATTGGAGTGGCAGCTAAAAAAAACAAATTGTCTGTGTGACCCAGTGTCATCATACTACCTCCCACCAGTTTGTGAGTGTTAGCCTCCAGTTTGAGGAAGTTTCTGGTGAAATGTCAGTGTCACTGCCGTGACCCCGCCATAACTGCATCGCTGCAGTTACCACCTAGCTGTGGAAGAAGCTGCTGAGCTCTGTTGTCTACCAAGAAACATAAAGTTGTGATTGCTCATGTGTGTGGCAAGCAAAGCAGCCAGTCGGTGTAAAACCTACATCTGTTTGCCAGATAACATTCCCACACACAGTAAAAATGGCTCTGAGGTATTTCTGATTAAATGTCCCATAGCTTCTACGTTAGCGGCACAGACCCAGGATCGACGCTCCACTGAACTATTCTAGGTACCCTTCAATGTCGCTCGGGATGAATCACGTAGCCAGCTAGCTGGCACACGCTAACTGCTTATCAATGAAGGGACTGCCAGCACGGCGTGGCTGCAGAGCTCAGGGGGACTAGTGATGCACTGCGAGTGTATTTGAAAAGCTAATCTTTCAGCGACTATGAATGGCTCCAACCTGGCAGAGCAGCCTGGAGTTCAGCTCTGAAGTGATTGTGTGTGTGTGTCCCCCCCCCCCACCCCCCCTCGACTACTGATTAGCGCTCCTCCAGCGCGGCCGTCGGAGCTCTCACCACTTCAAAGCCGGCGTTCAGCTGATGCGCCTGCTTCGACCGGAGAATCCAGCTCAGAGATAAAAATCTTCCCTTTGGTCAGTTTTCAGAGGAGCTAATTTAGTTTGAGACACTAGAGAGAGGGAGAGAGAGAGAGAGAGAGGGGGAGAGAGAGAGAGAGAGAGAGGGTAGAGTCATTGGGTGGCAGTCTCTTGTTCACACTTGCCTCCTCCCTCCTCATCCTCTTCCCTCCTCCAGCCCTCCCTCTGCTGCATTACCAGTCGGGGTGGACTGGGAGGAGAGGAGTGTGAGGCACGCTGCAGCCACTCACTCTCTCTCTCTCTCTCTCTCACTCACTCATTTACTCAATTGTTTTCCCTCCGGCTCACACCCGTTATTGTGCCACTCCAGGGATTTTTATTTGACTCTTCCGTGAGCACGCAGCTCCGAAAGGGAAAACTGCTCTCCCAGTCTTTGAAGGTGCTCAAAACCTCATTCATTTCAAGAGGAGATTTTTTTTCCCTCTGATTCAACATTTATTGTGTGACATCCCAGTGCTGTTCTAATCCCACTTTGGCCGCTCTTCGCTCTGTGTGCAGATTAGGTTTGCTGTTGTGACTCTGCTGCCAATTTCTTTTTTTTTTGTGGGGGGGGGGGTGTTAGAAGAGAGCTCTGTCTGAAATTTGACTTCTCTGAAAGGGGGAGGAACCCTGCGAGATGGTTTGACTCAGAGGAACTCTCCTCCTGTGGAGCGGCAACATCTCTGCTGCAGGGAGAGAAGAGCCGTCAGTTCCCCGGAGGAAGAGCTCTGAAGTGGGGAGTGTTGAGTCTTGAGTTTTACAGTCTGTTCCTGAACAAATCAAGAGGGGGGAAAAAAGTTTATTTATCTGACAAAGAGCCTGGAAGACGGGCCTTACTTCTTTTTTTTTCCTGGGAACAAATCTTTTGTTACAACTTTTTGCTGTGCTCCGGCTTCACGACATGGCTGGGATGTATGGATGCTTCAAGAGCAGGAAGTAAGTTTGTTTTCGTCTTAAACTACACGTGTCAGATTGCACTGTGATGTACTTTTACCTGTTGACGATACGTAGCATTGATTCACTATGTAGCCCAAAATCAGCTATTATGGGATTTCCAGGAGATTGTGAAATGTGTGCTGCAGGCATCATCACAGACTAGATGATGTGAGTCATCTGTGTTGCTTCATCAAGCTGCCCATTCATGTCATGGACAGGGGTGTGGTTTGGCTCTCTGAAGGAATGTGTCATCTCCAGCACATAATTACCTTTTAATACAGGTCATGAACAACATGTGTCATGCGCTGGAAGCACTCCTGTCGCAATCCGTCAAGCCACATCTTGACCAGAAGAGAGGATAGTTTCCATCACAACCACGAAAAATGAACTAATCTGATCCGAGGGAGCAAAGATCTCTCACTTTGCTTGTCCCAGGAGTGACTCTTTTGTCGCGGAGGTCTGATCGAACCTTTGTCTCTCTATTGTTTATTGGGACAATTGATGTTAGCTGGCACCGACTGTCAGCTGGGTGACTCAGAGGGTGATTGAGTGAAGAGACCAGAGTTTTCTACTGGAAATGAGTGATTATTCAGAAAGGTCCAGGAAACAAACTTGGGTTTACTGCTCTGTTTGTTTCCACGCTGGAGATAAAAGTTTTTCCTTTTCCCTGATGCAGGATCCAGCCATATGGCTCTACTGATGTTTTTGTTCCGCATTTATATTTGAACGTTTTTTTTTTCCCTTCCCCTCATAGTTGATGGAAGTCCTCGGTGATTTTAATGCTTTGAATCGGCTATATATAGGACTCTGGGCTTGGCAGTGTGACTGCACCACAGAGGGTTAGGATAATGAGAGCCTGTAGCTTTTTCACTACAGTAAAGTATCTTTTTTAGTACCAAAGCTGTGGAGATGTGGTGCTGGGTGTGCTGATACCCCCCCCACACGCACACACCCCCTCCTCCTGTTCACTTTTCTTTGTCTTCAGCCTTTCAGTCTCATGACATGACAACAATACAAGCTTTTACAGCCCACTCAGCAGAGTCGACCAAGACAAACATTTTGTTTGTGTGCGTGACACAGAGAAAGAAAGTGAATTAGGAGAGGGGATGAGCTGCAAGACAGCGACACACAGAACCAGCCAGAGAGGCCACAATTGTCTTGTCCTGGCACCGGTTCATACTGAAACCAGGATTAATTGAATCACTTCTTACTACTAACTGTCAGTACAAGCCCGGACAGGCTCGAGACTGATGGGGCTTTCAGGGCAACCGAATGAAGCTGCGTGGAGGAGGAGAACGTCCTCACGTCTAAATTCATGTTAATTCATTTAAAAGAAAAGCGAATAAATGCTTTTTCTTTCCTCGCCATGTCACATTTTTGATATCACTCACCAGGAATGAACCAGACAGGCGTGAGATATAACATGCCAGTGTCTGTAATTTAACTGATCAAAAACAGGCGTTCTCTGAAAGCCCTCATGTCCTGTCAGTCAAAGGGACACAATTGCTCAAAATAGAAATGGATAAAGACAGTTCTCTGACAACTTGCAAAGTCGTCCTTCAGTTTCTAGGTGAGAAAATGTATGGCTGTTGTTATTCAAGACAGCACTGTCAAAATGTTAAGAATTCATCCCAGCACTGTAAACTGCATTGCAACATCTACAAGTGCTCCACTAAAGATAAGAGGCAGAGACGGCTTGCAGCCAGCCAGAGCTGCCCATCTTCGTGGTATAAGTTTCTCAAGTCCTGGGGTCGATGACATGCTTGTTGTCACATCCTCTCCCAGGTCTCGTCCCCATCCCTCCCCGAGCTCCCTCGGCCGTTATGTAAGCACGGTGGGGTGCGTTTGTTCAGGAGGCCGGGTGATGCAGCTGTAAATGAATGCAGCCCGCGCAGAGTGACTGATGAGAGTGTTTGGTCGGTCTCTGTCCTGAGTCCATGTAAGGCTCGTTGCTAAGAGCGCAGCTCAGGCGGGGGAAGGAGGTGCTGGAGAGGCGAAGGCAGGACAGCTGGAAGACAAGAGAAACCCCCGAACCCGGAGCAGTGGTTTCTAAGTGGCGATCGAACCTCGGCCAGAAAATGCGCCTCGGGGCCTCTGGACAATGGCGGCATTGACACGAAATTAACTAAATCGCGCAAGAATCGAAAATGACTCACAGAAATGTAAATCTTGTTTTCTGTCAACATGTTTAAAGGTGAAATCCAAATGTTTGATAAGGTAAACTCTCCCAACTCTCTCATGCAATGATTTGGGCAGATAATCTGAATTGGAAGGATGTTGTGATAGACTTAAATGTTATTTTCTCAAAATTTCCTATTTACATTATCTCTAGAAATGCACAACAATAAAAATGCTCTGCATAGCTCGGGGGAGTCAGCTTTGTCACACTACAACCTACATTTTGAATACGTTTAATTGATAAAACAGTTTTACACCCTTGTGACTTGGTGTCTATGTAGAAGTGGTTGGATACTTTATATGTCACCTGAAATGGTGCAGGGGGTCACATGACTTCAAACAAGATGGGGTACTCTATTGACATTTCAGGAATATCACTCTTATCGTGTGAAAAACTGTAACGGAGACGGGGCCCATGCTGCTTCACACGGAGGTGCCGGGCGAGCCAGTCAGGACACTGAGCTCTATTATTTGGTTGTGCCGTGAACACGCAGTCGATTTAGGGGCCGTCTCAAGTTTTGTTCCCTTCACAGTGAATCCCTGGTGCTCAACGCAACACACTTTGTTGTAACGTGGTGTTTGGGCCTCCATTTTCCCCTTTATAATTGCAGGTTTGTAAAGTGTTTATACAGTGTGATCCATGTATGTTTGGAACCCGAACCACATTTTATAACTGTGATTTCTACAGATTGTTGGTTAACTTCAGACCTTTTTTTTTATTTTGAGTTCTTTCAGATTGAGCGGTTAGATGACTAATTTCCTTCATAGACACCGTCTCCTGCTGACCAAACAGCTGTTGAATAGTTGACTGGGTCAGGAGGAAATGCCATGGTGCTAAAGGCCATGTTCCCAGTAAGGTATGTGTGGTTGGACAGGAGACGCAGGGGCAGACAAAGAAAGAGAGGAGGAGGGATGGAGCGATAATGAGGCAGGAGGCATAAAGTATGAAGAGACAAAGAGAAAAGGAGAGGAGAGAGAAATGTTGATGTGGAGCTCTGTTATCTGGCCGCATTCTTTATATATTTCTCATATCCTTTTATGGCCCTTTAGCTCTCAGATTGAGCTCCTACAAGTAATGGAACTGGGTTAGACAATAACAAAGACCCACGTTAAGGCATTTAACATCTGGGGAGAGACCGATGCTGGACGTAATCCTGGGAGGGTGCTGTGGTTTTTACGTGCTGTTCCCCATTAAGGTTTTATTAGAGGACATGCAGAGAGACCTGTGACAGGATGGCAGGCAGAAGGAGCCAGGCAGGACCTTGTGCAGCTGTTAGCAGTGAAAGAGGATTGTTTCCATGAATGTACAGTTTGAAATGATGAAAAACACAAGATAAATATAACGCAAAATACACATACTGATGCCACCGCCATGTCTATACAGCCAGTGTGTATCCAGCTATAGTCAGCAAGTGGTTTACCTAGTATGAAGACTGAACTGACTCCATAATATTTATCCTTATATGTTATATAACAAAAAATGTGTTTGTAACCTCTACAGGTGCTGTGGACAGGAGCTGGTTGACTCCATCTTATATTGAGAATCATAATAGAATTGAGTGAGTTAATCATTTGGTTGAACCATGTTAGTAAGCCCACGTTTTTACATGGAAATACAGTCCGGTCCTGGTATGAATCACAGCTAGTGCAAAGAAAAGAAAACTGAAGGATAAAGAGGTGTGGCGAAAGTGGAGATAAGATCTCGTTCCAACTTTGAAGCATCATAAAGCCCTGTAATTGATCTTTATTGTCAGCAGCCATATCGGGTTGACCTGCGTCTGTGCCAGCCAGGGTGACTGTGGAGGGGACTCTGGGGAGGAAGGCTCGGCACACAACTGTCCACTTTAGACTCACGACTGAACCGAGAGGAGTGGAAGGTAGATGTAGGTCAGGCTCAAGAGTTGATAGACTAATGATTATGAATTATAAATGATACAATGGAGATGTTTTATACCCAGGATATCAAAGGTCAGCCTCACAGTGACATTTTGTCTCTAAAATGTTCTAGAAATGTAGTTTTTCCTCAGTATTTTATACCCTTTAGCCTCTTTATTGCTTATCTTTATACTATAGTGAGGTCCACCACAGGCTCAGTGATCTTCAAACATTCCTTTATTGTCTTCACAAGACATAGATAGACACAGCTTTAACATGGACGTATACTCTAACTTGATGTGATGGTAGAGGCGGACGACCACAAGTAATGAGACTGGCGAGCAGGAAATGTTTGGCCGTGCATCTCGTCAAATTGCATAGGGTGAGAGCTTTGTTGTGTACACACTTTGAAGTTGACGTGCATGCTGCTTCGGTCTGTATATACAACATGTCTGTCCATAGCTATATCTGCACTCGCGTGCGCATCCAAGTTTATCATTTTTAGCTCTCCGGAGAACTCCGTCCTCACTTTTCTCTCTCGATTCATTTTTACATGTCTCTCTGTTTTTTTCCTCCCCTCCCTGTTGGAAATTGAAGGCTTGCGGCTCATGATAGATCCACTAACATCATATTACTGAGGCCAATTCATCTCCTCTCCCTTCCGCTCAAGCTTCTCGTCTGAAGCGGCTCCAGCTCAGCGCCTTGTTGTTTTTCGTGTCGCAGAACGTGGCGAACAGATTCCCCTGGGCTCTCCGGACCAAGCACCCAGGAGTAGGACAGAGGCTGTTTTTTTTAGGCCCCCCCCCCAACCTCCTCCCATACATGTCCCATACAGTGATAAAGTGGCTGAGATCCTTCACGCTGAAATAAGAGTGTTAACAGTCCAGATTAGCAGATCCGTCATAGGGAGAGCCCCACGGGGAGCCATCGCAGTGATTATCACCCTGAATATGTGGAGGCGTGATGTATTAAAAAGGAAGAAAAATCCCTATTTTTTTCTCCCCATATGGAGCTGCCACCCCTGGAAAACATGCGGCCCTGCCTCGGCAGACGGATGGTGAAAACAGAATTTCATTCATGAGCGCTGCTGGCTCATTCTGCTCTAACGGCTCTCACATGACTTCAGCTGGTTTAGCTGTGTACAGCCGCACAGCTGAAGGCTCTCTACTGTGTGAATCGTGGCTGGAATGAGATCCTCTTATCTGAGAGAGAGAGGGAGCATTACGTGATTTGTCAAAGGAGTCGTAGATACTGTGTTGGCACAGATGCAGGACCTCAGAGCTATTGATGTTTTACTCCACAGTATAGTGTTTAAAACAGCCATACATGTTGGTTTTGTGCCTGTCTAAGCTCCCGGCCTCTGCCCACTGCCGCTGATTTGTTGTAAATCTCTTACTCTGTGGTCCCTAATTGCTGTAGTAATGTAATCAGGTCCATATTAGCCCAGTTTAGTGCTGCTGGGACAGGAGGATTAGGACCGCAGTGATGTGGATTTGTGTTGTGAAAGCTCAAAGTCCAATATAGGGGCTACGATAGAAGCCTGACTAGATCAGATTATCTGTTTTAGATAGACCAGCAGAGCCATGTGTCTGTGAAGTGGGAGGGGGCACTTCAGACTCCCGATCATCGATTAATGGCATTAAGGGCTTTATATTTGGTGTCAGCCGTCGATGTGATCGAGCCGTGGCAGTCGGACATCACGTCAGGCATCTGTAGGTCAGCGCCGACAGCAGCCGGGCAGCCAGCACAATTAGTCTGTGCTGTAACGGCCCTGGTAACACTGGTCCCATTGAGGGATTAAGGCTGAATTGGATTTTCTTTACGTCAGAAGGACGCAAACCCAGAGGACAAAGTCAAGCCATAGTCATCCGTGAGTGACAAAACAACACTTATCTCCAGCGCTCATTCAGTCCCACGTTTATCTGAACCTCTCCTCAGCTCCAAGCGGGGGTCCAAGGGGACGCCTGCTATCACTGAATGGACTGGGCCCTGGTGGTTCTGTGTTGTCTGGATTTGGACTGTGTTCTGTCTCTCAGCAGGACAAGGCTTAGTTTACTGCAGGTGGCATGACACTGTGGTTTATGTCTGTGTGTGAGTGTGTGTGCCGATTGTGTATATAAGCCTGATGTTGGCAATTTAAGGTCATGGACGAATATGGACATGTTTATCTTCAGTCCGTTTGCGTACATGTGCATGTTTACTGTATGCAAGTGCTAATAGGGTTATTTCATCTGTCTAATAAAGGCAGAACCCCCGCTGGGACAAAATACCTCTATGTGCTAATCCACTGTTACATAACAAGGCTGATACACTCTCAGTCTCGCTGTCGGTCCCTCTCTGCTTCAGGCACACACACACACACACACACACTCACTTGTGGCTTCCAAATAAAGCTAATGCCTGGCCTTACCTGAGAGTGTTTATACTCCATGCAGTGCAGTCCTGTCCTGCTGAAGGTTTAGGATCACAAATGCAGGTTCGTATTTAGATCAAATGAAAATGCAGAAAAGTATATCATGTTAAAAGTTTCTGAAGTTCCCAAGACTTTCCAAGAATTACATTTTATAAAGTAACACAAATTTGCTCTCACATGAGAATGTTGTGTGAAGGAGCAGCTCCAGTTTGTTAAATCTTTTGTCTGTAAAATAGATCCTTATATTAATCTCATATTGATGAGAGTCTTTTTTAGATATTTTTGGCATCCCGGGCCTGTTGAGGTGATGAGGTGATGCAGACAGATAATTGCGGTGGCTTTAAAGTATCAAGAAGACAGCATGAAAAATGAGTTGCACCAGTGATGGGTGGGATTAAAAAGCTGAAATGATGCTTGATGGTTTTTCAAAGTGGTCCGCGACCAAGGAATGATAGTTGGTAGATAGTTGGTAGGATGATCACTGTGGTTGCAACAAGGTGACAAATAATTCTTCCTTTGTTCAGACGTCAGACCCACTTGTTGCCCTTGGGTTTAACCGAAAGGGAAGCGGGTCTGAAAGGGGCTTTGTTTTCTTTCCTGCTCATTTACATGTATAACAACTGCTCACAACATCAAGCTGCATGGACACAGTGCAGAATGAGTACTCTGGAACACTGGATCCAGTACTTTATGGTCTGGTAACAAGACCGGAGTCAGATAATCAAGTCCCTATCAAAATCAGGCAGCCGTGTATTTACAGTGTGTGATAACGGCGAGTCAAATGAGAGCAGTGCAGGCTCATCTAATTAGGCACGCTATTCAAATATGACGATGTTTATATGAATAACAAAGGGATAGATAAGATTTACGGCCCCTTTCCCCTGTTTACCATTGCAAATAAGTCGTCTGTTTCCCCGCTCGCTAAAATAAGAGCTGATTGAAGCCTGAAATTGTGTGGACGCTCCTAATGAGGCTTGATGTGATGGGATTTTCTTTTTTTTTACCCTTTTGTGTCTCTCAATGTTTGAACGTTGATGGATTAATCCAAAAAATATGCCCTCAAAATGTCCATAAAATACATCCCTTGCACCCTGACCGGGCGAATCTAGATTTGAACTGTTATTAGTTGTGATTTTTTTTTTCTTTACAAACCTTTCGTTGTGCCATTTGAGTAAGTGTGACTCCGGGGCCTGTGAGCATCTCTCCCTCAGCGAGGCCTCTGTGTTTACTGTAAGTCTGTTTTCTCCTTTGTCCCCCTTTTTATTCCTAATATTCCTCTGTTTATCTAACCGACTCTTCTTCCCTTTCATGCTGCTCTTTCCCACAACCCCTCTCTTTGACCCCCTTCCTTCCCTCCCTCCCACTCGTATTTGTCCACGTCCCCTCTGTTTTCTCACTGTCTCCCTAGCTGTCTCTTGCCATCTCTCCCTTCCCGTTGCTCCTTATTTTGTCACCCCCCGCTACTCATCCTCTCATCCATACTTCTCCCTCCCCGCCCCGCTCCCATTATCCCTCCGTCCTCCGCATAGACCAACCGGAGGATGTCGCCTTGGGGAGCTGGCTGTGGAAGTGGGCGCAGGTCAGTCCTTCTGGCCCCTGGTGATCAGAATGAGGAAAAACTGTTTGTTGTATCTCTGGACTGGACGTAGCAGAGTTCCCGCTAAGTTGAACATTCCAGTACAACTGGAAGCACTCATGTTGTAGCATGGTATCGAAAAACTACTGGCAGCCCTTCCTTTATTCTCAGGTAGTCCTGTTCTGGTGTTGTTGAGACATAAATCTGCTCGATTGCACACAATGTGGTGTCTCGCCCAGTGTGTGTGTGTGTGTGTGTGTGTGTGTGTGTGTGTGTGTGTGTGTGTGTGTGTGTGTGTGTGTGTGTGTGTGTGTGTGTGTGTGTGTGTGTGTGTGTGTGTGTGTGTGTGTGTCTATGAGTGCTGAACCTTGACTGTGTCATCTTCCCGGGGCATCAGACAGGAAATGGATCAGTCCAGCGTTATCAGCTCATAACAGCAATATGAGTGTGTCTGGCCCCGGCCGGGGTGATGCAATAATGCGACACCGGAGTAATGTACTGTTTACAGTCCACCGAAGTCATTTGACAGACTGTTGTAGTTTACGTCTGCTTCGGGTGATGAGTTAAGGCCGGTGACAATGGTAATTCCCCTGAGTTACGACCTGGTCGCGCCACAGCTCGTGGTTACGTAACGATAATACTGACTCAAGAGCGTCAGCATGTCAATAAACCCTCTGGAATTTTCCATCTGTTTCTTAAACAGACTGTAAACACGCTAGAGGAGAGTTTCTCCAGACGTTTCTCCTCCTCCTCCTCAGAGCAACAGCAAATATGGATATCATGGACACTTTCAGTAGATCGAGGACAGTAATTGAATCATTTAGAGTACATTTACGGGGTAAACGGTAAATGGAGTGGTTGGTGTATATATAGTGTTGGTATTCTAGTCTTCTTGACCGCTTAAAGCAGTTTTTCCTCAAGGATGTAGCGACTGGAATCGAACCAAGAACCTGCCAATAAGTGGACAGACACTCTGCCCTTGAGCTTCATATGGACAGGAGAGTGAGAGCGTCTCAGCTACGGTGGCTCACAGGGAGCCTCTCCACCCCAGGGTCATCAGTTATGTGGCACAGAATGTGATTAGCAGGTCTGATTAATATGTATTTTTTCCCCATCTCATCTTATCCCCAATCAGCAGATCTGATTACACTTGTTTATCATCAAAGTCAAAGAATTCGTTTTCCATACAGGGTGGAATGTGCCAGCAGCCTAAGCAGCACTGAACAAAGTAGGGAAAAAAATGAGGTCCTTGCAAATGAAGTCGTAAACCGCTGGAGGACAAGTTAAAACATAGACAGTGCTGTGGAATATGGGTTCCAAGCAAGCCAAGTGTCATCTGTTGTAAGTCAAAGTTCCTGAAATACTTTTTGTGAATTTGTCCCGAGAAAGCATGGCTATGTCTCCCCTCTTGTTTCTCATGACGACCATAGATTGTATAAAGACCAAAACGAGCCAAACAAGCAGTGACATGGCTGCCGTTATTCACAGATATCGCTTTCCTGAAAGCCATATCGGCAACGACTCAGCTTCCTGCCAAACTCGGCAGGAGATCTCGTGCATAAAGAGCACGTTTGACCAGATTTGCGACTAGAATAGGGAGTCAACCCCGAGCTTCCAGGTTTTTAATGGGAAGGTTGTTAATGGGAAGCGAGGGATGAAAAACTCCCAAAAAAAGAAGCCGAGTTTGCGGGGACCTCAGCGTTAGGATCATACTGAAATGAAACCGATGTCTAAAAGCAGCCCACGTAATGGCCGTCGGTCTGGTCCCAGGTCTGTTTGGGTGTGTGTCCGGGGTTGCTGGGCACCTGCTGGGGATGAGACGTGATGGCAGAGCAACAAGACTGGAAACATAGCTGGGATGCCTCCGTCGGGACTGTTTAGACAGTAGTGAAGGATTGGGCTGCAGATTGGATTTAGATTGGACTGAAGTATAACATAACAGCAAACTGTTTAAAACGCTAAAGTGGAGTCTCAGCCTTTTCAGGAGTTTATTTTACGAGGAACTGAGATGATCCTGGTGGCTCGTTACGGACTGTCTAATCCCTCAGAGTGGACTGGGCGCAGCCCTTTTGTTGCTGCAGATTCTGCCAGGCCACTTTTAGCAGAAGTCACGACGCTCCAAAATGGAACTGTAATCACACTGTAATCCAGCCAGCATGAGCACGCCGCAAGTGGCCCGGCCGCCATATAAGTGATATAAGGAGATAGAGGCAGATTAAGAGAAACGGAGCCACCTGACAGAGTATGCCAGGGTGTGTGGGGACGTGCTTCTCATATCTAATCCAAGCACTTTATTCAATGATCAGATTTTGTTGTTTTTTTTGTAGTCATTATCGTACCCACCATCACACAGCAGCAGGAGCGATCTCCTTGGATCGAGAGTGGCACAGCAGTGGCCACTTCAGTAATTACCCTGCATGCTGGTAGAGCTGTGGAGCTGGCTATTGTTTTTGCCCAGTCTGTCTGTCTGTCTGTCTGTCTGACTGTCTGTCTGTCTGTCTGTGTGTCTGTCTGACTGTGTCAGCGTCAGGCCGTGCCCTGCAGTCTGATTAACATTACCTGTGCTGTTGCACAGTACGCACCATTCCAGTCAGTCCTGTTATCGTTAGATGAATGCAGGCGTGTTGTTTCGGAGGAAGAGCTCTTCTCATCACTCTCTCTCTCTCTCTCTCTCCCTCTCTCTCTCCCTCCCTCCATGTCTCAGCAGTGACAGCGCTGCCATGGCATCGGGACCTCCGGATGGGATGGCCAATCAGGAGCCTGCTGAGGCCGGGGAGGAGTGCTCAGGTAAAAACTCGATTGGCGAAACGTCGACGGGGACTCGGTGGAGGTCATCAGGCATGTGTGACATCAGTTGACATTGGAGAAAAGAGAAATTGAAAACCAGCGAAGATTAATAATCCTTTGCACTCCAAAAACAGCCTTGAAAAGTTGAGTGATGGATGTATCTAGCTAACCGCCGCACATTTTGCAAATCGCTGGGGTCTCGCTGGGTGCAAACGGCCGTGAAAGTAGGAGCCCATAACATAGAAACTCTGCGTGATCCAAGGAGTCCAAGGAGGCGGTTTCTCAGGAACCGCTGTTCTTACCCAGGACGAAGGCAAGGCGTTTTGGTCGGAGCCAGCACCGTCTGCATCTTATCAGCGGCGAGGTTCTCCACACAGAGCCGCAGCAGGGAGGATTAGGCCAGTTTTAACAGGGAAGATCTCCCTGCTGCTGCTGGCAGGAAATGAAGGAACACAGAGGGCTATCATCATTCTCTGACACGTGTACACACACACACACAGATGCACACTGTCTGTTCAGATGGGTTTGCACGCCTGCTGCTGATATATTGGGAACAAAAGAGATGTGCTTTTTTGGGGGGGTGGGGGGGTGAGGGGTAGGAGGGAGCCCAAGATCACAGAAACATGCCTGAACTTTAGACCAGGTCTCAACCTGATCCTCCTCCTCCTCCTCCTCTGTCATTCCACTGAGCATCTACAGGTTGTGGTTACTTGGTGAGTGACCCTGGTTTGACCTCTGTGGGAGAGTTTAACGTCTGTTTCCACCTATGAAGAAGTGACTAAAAAAATGGTTTTTGGGCTGTTTTGGGCTCCTGAGAAGTGGAAAAGCAGCTGGTTCTTACCTGGTTTGCAAATCGAACTGGCTCCAAACCAGCACTGGAACTGTTTTGTCCCATCTCAAACCGGAAACATTCACCTACAACATTAAATATGTAACTCCCTGACAGCACAATTTAGAGCTGAGTCAGTATTATCATGACATGAATCGGTTCTTATCTAGGGGTTTAGTATGCAAGAGAGACCCATCTGCCTATTTTTTTTTCTTGACACCATGACATTGTTCCTCATCTAAGGTCGCCATTGTATTGTTTAAGTCGAGGTCTGTTCCCCCAATGTTGACCTCCGTCTGCCTTGAAATTCCCATGGTGCTATTTCAAGTGTGTGTGTGTGTGCGTGTGTGTGTTGAGCTAGAAGAATGTATGTTGGGAAATAACAGTGTCTTAGACCCACAATGACCGTAAAGCTGCCCTGACCTTCCATTGAAGCAGTGGCCTTTTTCAACTCTCTGAGTCCAGACCTTTCACTTAATAGTGCATTGTGTCGAAAATAGCACAAGAAATGGCACCACGGGCTGCTGTTTGCCCCCGATTCCTCGTCTTAGCGGAGCAGAAAAGAAACGCGAGGAAAAGTAAATTAAGCAATTCAACTTCAAAGCCCAGACAAAAGAGGAGAGGAGACTCTGCAGCTGAGGGTTTTTTTTTTTTGACAGAAATAGGATGAGAAATGATGAAATTATCCTCTCTAAAAGTATCGCAGATGCTATGTATAGCGCTCCACGAAGAAATGACAGTGTGTGATGTTTTTTTTCATTTCTCACAACAGCAGAAACTGTGAAATCTATGTACGGTGTTAAAAGTGAATCAACCCCCCCGAATGTTTCTCCTGCAAATGACCCAGAAATTTCCAGCGGCCCTGGTACCGGGTTTAGATTCCCGACATTTTTCAGCTGCGATTCAACTCCAAGCAGAAAGTGTAAATTTAGAAAAGCAGAGGAACGCTGAAGGATTCCCCACAGGGTGAAGGACAAAAATGACACAGCCTGTGTAAAAATATGCGTCTCCTCTAAAGCATGTCTTTCTGGCCCACGGATGTGAATCCTTGACTAGTTAGATCACAGTTGTTTTGCTTTGCTCCCGGCTCGTTCTTCCCACGTTCCCCCTTTGTTTTTTGTCTTGTGTCGAGATGGCGCGCTTATAATTAGCCGCCATACCTGACCCCAACTGCGACGCGTGAAACATAACCTGAGTAAAACGTGAGAAAAGGAGGGTTGGGGCACAGAAACCAGACCCTCACCCAGATTTTGGGTTTCAAACTGGACTCCAGTGGCATCACTTCAAGCCTCCCTGTGGAGCCACAACAGCCGCCACTCGACCTTTCTCCATATGTGTGGTGCCAGCACCTGTAACCGGACTTTGATGTGTGAAACCGGAGCATTTTCCCCCTCCTGTAAGACTGGCTATCGGCTCAGAGGACGCTTCAGTGTTGGCGACTCTAAAGGCCGGTCAGGCCAGGGCGGCAGGGTGAACAGAGGAGTGGCGAGAGGAGCCGTGTCGGGCTCTGGATGGGCTCCTCGCTGACTGAGAGCAGTGAAAGCTGTTTGTAGCTGTTTAAGGAGTTATAAAAGACTTGTTGAGTTTTTCCACTGCGGCGCTAATGGCGCTGCCTTCCCGGGAGGCCGGGGTTTACAAGCAGTACGAGCCGGAGTGTGTGATGCCTTCCTGCGCGCCTCCGCGTAAACACTCCACACAGTTCCCGGGTCTGAGCTTGTCCCGGGGCCGCCCACCTGGACCTTTACGGCTAATTCCTCTAATGGAACTCATATGAGGGCCGCGCGTTAAAGAGGCCGCGCGTGTAATTTTGTCATTACTACGCAACCGTGCCATCGGCTGGAACGGGGCGCCGGGGAGGGTGACTGCCAGGGCTCAACCTGCTGTTCCGTAACGTTCGCTTCTCCTCCTCCTCCCGTGGTCGTCCCTCGCAGCGAAGAAGAAGTCCAAGTTCCAGACGTTCAAGAAGTTCTTCGCCAGGAAGAAGAGAAAGGAGCCGCCGGCCGCCGGGGCAGACGCCAGCCTGAAAGCCAGTCAGTCCAGCGACAATGTCAGCAAGGCGCCCGAGAACAACACACTGACCCGATCGGAGAAGGAGAAGGGCTCCGGGTAAGCTCCCACAGACGGTCGCTAGCACACCTGGTAACTCCAACACTGAGTCATTTGCTTTCATTGTACTCTGGAATGGTTGAGAAGAGAGTGTGTCTCTATTGGAATGGATTCTAGAGGTTTTTTTGTTTTTTACACTGTTTTTCTGTTTCCTCATTTCCATAACCATATTCATTTCAAGGCAGAAAAGATATCAAAGGGAATTTAGTACAATAACCGAGCTAATTAGATTATCCTCGGCATGTTGGCAAATCCTGAAGTTGAGTTGGCCCAAATTAGTGGAATATGACACCAGGGAAAGGCAAAGATGGCTTTGTCTCTGCTCTGCCATCCCTCAGCCTGTCCGTCATCACGGCACTTTCTCAGTCTTCACCAGTGAAGCAGCCAGCGGTGCCAGATAAACCAGCTTCCTGCCCGGCGCTGGCGCTGCCACCAAATGTGCTGCAGCCCTGTCCGTTCAGATAAAAGTCTCCTCCTGTGTGAAGAGGACAGAGACAATTAAAGAAAGGAAGATCATGTTTGAACATCCATCTCCTGTCCTGCCTCAGCTGGGGCTCACAGCTTCCTGTTTTCCTAACGAGGAGCGGATCGTGCCTTCCTGTGGACGATCTTCATTTCCTTTGTTTTTCCAAGTCGTGCCACTCACAGCCATGCTGATCTGGCCCTCTCCCTCATTGTTTTAAAGGATATATGTGCAATTACATGTAAGCCCCACAGTCCCAGAGCCCTGAGAGCATAAGCACGTGTGGTAGACTGCTGACTCGGCACGATGCAGCGACAGTAAATACAAGGAGAAGATAGATTGATTTCAGAAAATGTTCTCTGAAAGGAGAGGGATGATCACTGTTTGTCACCAGCCTTTGTTTTAAACTGCTGACCCAGCTCTAGGTTTCACAAGCGTGCACCCCTCCTAGCTCAGTTTGTTTAGTTTTGGAACCTGCGAAACGTCACCTCCCGCTCAGTTTGTTTCTCTTTCCTCCTGTTCCCCCACCAGGTCAAAGATCAGCCTGGGCAGCAAGGCCTTGTCTCACGACTCCGTCTTTGTGTCCGACTCGTCTGAGGCCAACGACGCTCTGGGGGCGTCTCAGGACAGCATTCACGGCAAAGTGAAGTCACTGCAGGTAAACAGTCCCAGGCTACGGATCACAGACACTACTGAGGAGGGAGAGGGGATTTTACTGAAGGTGAATCTGTAAGAACCTAGAAACAAAAAGCCAGCGAGGAGGAGTCTGACCCTGTGCCGCTCTCAGCTGTCAGCTGTGGTATTCATCAGCAAAGGAGCTGATGGAGGGAGACAGCGGTACCAGCTGATCTGATGCTGTATATTTAGTCAGACGGGCAGAGCTGACGCGGATCGCAAAGCAAAGCTAAAACCAAAGCGAAAGAAAAAAAAAAAGTGAAGGACTGGATGATGAAAAGAAACACGGAGCGGACAGAGCAAATCTCTGTCACAACAAGGGGCTAAAATGGGAAGACTGGAGCCCCAGACAGACGCGCTGACCTCCAGTTAAACTGCCCCGCTCGGCTGTCTGCAGAGGAGCGGGCCGAGGTGAGCGCCGTTTCAAGGCCCCCGGCTGAAATGGAAAACTCTCCTCCCCGAGCCAAAACCTTCAGCGTGGGCGCGTGTGCAGATGCGAACCAGGCACATTGTACGTGTGAGGCGACCGCACAGACTTAGAAATTGGCACATTATTCGTCATTTATTGTGAAACGCATCATGCAACGCAGGATACTATATTTAAGCTCCATGCTGACACAGCACTGTGAAGCGGAGAGCCGCGGAGGCCTTTGTCTTTAAAAGATGTCGGTGTTTGCTTGTAGTTATTTCCCTGCAAGGTCGTTCACTGCTGTTCATTATTGATGAGGTTTGACTTTTGCTTTAATTGTCTCAATGCTATAGCAGGTGATACCTCTAATGGAGGAATGAAAAATCATTATTTAGTCAGTTTTAGAGTAAAATTTGCAATTACAGGCTGTAGAAATGTGATATTAGCGCTCCCATTTTTTCTGGGAATATGAGGAATGTCAAATTCATCCACTATTTTAGAAATAAATAATAGATAAATAATCACATAACAAAATCATTTGCCCTCAAAACAAACAACAAATTGAAAAGCTGATACAACACAAGAGAGATCCAGAGATATAACGAGTACGTAACTTCTCAGTGCGAGTCGACCATCTAACGTGAGTTCCAGGCAGTGGTAAGTGGAGCTGCCCACCACAGCAGCTAATGGTGAGATAATACAGCCCTCCCTGTATTCCAGTCAGATGAGTCAGAGCTACTGTCCCGGCTCTGACACATCACACAGCAAACAGCAGCACATGACGGGGGGGTGGGGGGAGCTCTGTTTGCTACCAGTCCTTGAGTGACTGTTACTGGGTAACCCCTGACTGACAGATAACAAATCTGATAGTTTGAGTTTCTGTGATACCTGCTACACACACACACACACACACACGCACACAGGTTTAAATAAACACCCTCCCTCCTGTCTGGCAGCTGTTTGTCCTTGTATGTCACTCTCTGTTAATCATACTCAACACTTGTTCCGACTTTCAGACTAGTAGTGGTGAAACTTCACGAACACAGAAACATGTAATCAGGCACACCTTTTAATAAAGCCACAGAGACAAGGAAGAGGGAGGAGGAGGAGGAGGGGGGTAATGTGGGATTTGGCTGCTCTCCATCTCTAAGTGACCGAGCTCAGAGACAAAACTTGGAAAACGCTCTCACTTCCTGCTGTGCTGTGGCGGCCCGCTGCGGCCTGTTCCCAGGTTATTTTCTGATGCTGGTTCACATGCAGACGTTGTTCGGCTGTTTCCCGTGCAGAACCAGCTGAAGCAGGCCATCCGGCTGGGCTCGCCTCCCTCCCTCATATGCGTGAAGAAGGCGGAGGACGGCGGCGCCATGTCCGAGGACGACGGCCTGCCCTGCAGCCCGCCCGAATACACGGCCCTGCACGCAGTCATGGTCAGCATCGGCGGTAACATCGTCCCAGTCCGAGGCACAGCCGAACACTAGCCATTAACACCGCCATGCTCTCTTCTCCTCCCCACCTGTGCACCTCCTCCCAGAACCAGGCCCAGAGGAACAGCTCCGTCAGCCTGGAGGGAATGGACAGCGACGACGACCAGGTAAAACAGTGCTCTCGCCTGGCACCCAGCCCTGTGTCAGTCCCCGGCTTGTTGAGTAACAACAGCCTGAAGAAGTATGGCAAAAACACAATCCTCAGGAGTTTCGGGTATTTGAAATGGCAGCTAAAAACATACTGGATGTGGATGTGCGTAAAGTCACGTGATCATTGGAGCGAGTGGCAGGAAAGAAGCTCGGTCATTCCAGGTTAAAGTTCTGTTAAAGTTCAAGATTGGCCTGAAAGCAGAAGTCTATCGCCAGGGGAGTTCGCACATCAATGGCAGGATTTCCTCTTATGGGACCTATAAATGAATTAAAATTTCCCACAGTGCACTCGGCAGTCCAGTCTGCTGTGTCAGTGTCACCACAATCAGATGGGGACCGCAAGAAAGAGACTGGTTGAAGTTTCTGTATTCGCACCCTTTCCGGATGTTGAAAGGCGTTTGCAAAGCGTTTGGTTCTGAAGGAGTCCAGCAGCTTCACCCAGCTGCTCGCTGTCTACGGGGTCAGACGCCCACCCCTGCCCTGCAGCTGTAGATGACTGGACGGAGTCCGTCCGCAAACATCAAGCTCTCCTGTGGCGGAGCTGCGGCGAAACAACCACCCGGCGTGGTAAAAGAGGATCCCTGGCCCGAGTCATCTCACCGGTTTGATGTGTGACTTCAGTAGGTCAGGAGGAGCCCGCGGTCCACATGAGAGCCGAGCTTTGTGCCTTTGTGACATTTCTGCGCATGTGACGGCGATGGTGAAAACATCCCGTGATTCAATCTAATCACCGGTTGTAAATAAAAGCCCCCTTCAAGCAAACAGCCCTCTTTCTGCATCCCTGCCCCTCTCCTCCGTCTCCCTAATGCACATCCTTTATTGGGAGCGTCTCGTCCCGCTCATCGCAGGCTGAAACGTACCAGCCGGGGGTTTGTGGTTCGGCCCGCTCTCGGTCAGTCAGAGCTCCGATGGACGGGCAGACAGCAGGCGGCCAGTCCGTGATAAGAAGAATGTCCCCAAATCCCCCCCTCATCTATCCATCTAGCCGTGCCGGCTCTGAAGCGGGCTTAAAAGCGCAGTCAGCAAAGTACGACAAACAAGCATTTAATGACAGTGCCGTTTTAGCAATTTCAGAAGGCTCCTGGCCACTCATTTCACCCACCGAGAGGAACCGCAAATGGCCGGCTACAAAGAGGCGCACACACACACACACAAAAAAAGGAAAAAACTTGAAAATATCCCCGTTTTAAGTGCATTCCTCTCGCAGGAATGTGGTCAAGGAGGACGGCTGTGTTTTATGAATCGCAGTGGCTCTCTGGAGCGTTTCCATTCAGCAGGAGCTGCAGACAGACCCTGTGGAGACACAGAGAGCGCTCTCTGACGCTTGATTCACAAAATCCACTCCATCGCCGCGTTCCAAACGTGGAGCCGCATCACTCTGGCTGAAAATCCCCCTCAGCGGGCCGGTCTTGGTCCGTCCGTCTGCGTGTTTGCTGTGAGTGCAGACGGGGCCAGCTTTCTGTTTGGTTCAGATCTTCAGTGTTTGACTTCAGCTGAAACACTTTCAGCTTTTAGCTCCAGTGTTAAAACTGCAGTATTTATCACATTTCATTGTTTTGTTTTTCTTTCTCATTTACAACTACTGTTTTTTTGGTCATTTTCAATAACAGCCTCTAGTTAAGTTGTAAAAAAAAACCCTCTGTTAACTATGTGCTCAGTTTTTCACTTGTTTGTGAACTGTGCAGACGCTAGTACGGCTAAGAAGAAGCATGTTTCCTTCAGGCGCCGGTGGAGACCCAATACGAGCGAAACTATTCAGATCGCCAAGTTGATGTCACGACAAGAGAGCTCCTTGTTTGCGTCCTGGTCTGCCTGGGTTTGCCACAGTACGGGTCCTCCAGTCTACTCCCACAGTTGGAGTAGAAAAACCAGAGACATTATGAAAGCTGAGGAAAACACTTGCTGACACGATGCTTCCATTTAATTTATTGTATACAGGCCTCGGGAGGGAGACAGCTAAGTGTAGCACTAAGAGCAGAGGTCCCACAGTACAGTTATTTAGTGCAGGCTTTAGTGCATAACTGTACTGTGATGCATCTCTGTCTGCACCTCTCTGATTCATAAATCCACGAGCACAAAAGCATCCTGTATCCGCAGCACAGCAAATAGCTGTCATGTGTTCTGTGCCTGACGCTTGAAGATGAACCACAGGATGGGTGTTTGTGTGTGCGTGTGTGTGTGTGTGTGTGTGTGTGTGTGTGTGTGTGTGTGTTGTCTACGGGGGGCACCACATGCCAGGTTAGACTTTGGTCAGGGTCACGAATGGGGTCATGAAAGTGGTCATTATGGTGGTCATTTTGGGAGCAAATTGAATGTAAGTGTATGGAACAGCCCCCACAAAGTGATGGAAACTTGGTTTTGCGTATGTGTGTGTGTGTTGGAGGGTGCGGTCATAATGGACCCCAGAGCTGCTCTTCAAACCTTAAATGGAAGTCTGTGATTTGACCTCCTCTTCCTCTGTCTCTCTTTCCTCGTCTCTGTTTCCCTGACCTTCTTTCTCTTTTCTCTGGCTGTGATACTGTACGTGTTATTCCACTGACCCACTCAGTGTGTGTGTGTGTGTGTGTGTGTGTGTGTGTGTGTGTGTGTGTGTGTGTGTGTGTGTGTGTGTGTGTGTGTGTGTGTGTGTGTGTGTGTGTGTTCACAGTGCATTCCAATGGTTTCTCTGGCAGTCAGTGTGTCTGCTTGTAGTTATAGCATTTAAATTCTGCCTCAACCCGCCTTCTCCCTCCCTCTCTCTCTCTCTCTCTCATTCTCTCTCTCACACAATCTAGATGTCAACAAAGGCGGCATCTAATATTTCTGCCTTTTTAAAGAGTTTCCTTTGTGGCCATACAATAACGTGACTTGTAAAGCTTCCATAAAACACGTGCCATATTTCTTGAATGACCTCTCCTGGTATGCAGCCTCGCACACACTTCCATCCTCATTTGGTGATGTTTAGAAACGTCTGCCAACACGATGGAGCCGATTCGAGCTCAAAGTTTAAAGAGTTGGATTTGGAAAAACTTCAAAGAGGTGTAGGTATAAATGTAAATGGAGTTCAGGAGAACATTGTCGCCTGAAAGTGTGAGGCGTGTTTCGGGAGAATGGCGCAGACTCTGTTGGTTCTGCTGATGGATACGCAGAGTAGATGTGAATGTGTCAGAGGAGAGAGTGAGGGACACTTCTCCAGTGGTGACAGAGGAGGTGTTGGTCCTGCAGATAAGCACGGCTAATATTTATACAGCTGGACTCCCACTCTCTCGCCCTCACTGCTTGCAGCTCCGCTTCCTTTGGTTCCTTCATCTGCTGCTCTCATCATCCGAGTCAAATACAAAAATCCGCCTTTTTACCATAATCAACATGTTCCCTTCCTTTCTTCCTCCTCCCTCCCCCCCTCGTGTTTGGCTGAGAGCGAAGAGTCGAGCCTGTGACGTCCAGGGCTTGTTGACACAGTGGCATGTGGATCCAATTTGTGCAGAACCAACTTTAGTTAAAGCTGCTCCTCCTGAGGTGTCTCCAGATGACATCACAGATGTTGGTTGGTTAGAGAGCCGGCTTCGGCGAGGGTGGTCATTGATTTCACCCATACTGTCACAATCCCAGAGGGTTATTTCCTCTGTTGTTGAGTGGATATGTCAAGTTTTTCATGAAATCCCTCTCTCTCTCTCTCTCTCTCTCTCTCTCTCTCTCTCTCTCTCTCTCTCCTTCCTCCCAGCTGTCCTGTGCAGCCTCCAGCAGAGCAGTGAGCCCCCTGGTGGTTCCTGGAGACTTCAGCCAGCCGGCGAGTCCCTTCGGCTGTCTGGACAACTCTGCTGCCAAGCACAAGCTGGGCCTGAGAAACAAAGCCTGCAACAGGAGGAAACCTGCCTCTGTAAGGCATACTCACCACTATGAGCTCAGTCCTACTAAACCCATTACATATGCTTTAAACTCATTCGGGTGCATTAAAACTGGAGTATTATATAAGATACGGCTGTTGTTAATCATAAAATTGAATTGACCTGATTGCTTAGAAAGTAGTAGTGCTCACAGCACTTTATTTATCTTACAGAGTGGAAGCAGTGCTAATGCAGGTGATAATCTGTTGTGGAGCAGAGCTGTACTGTGCACATAAAACTGCTCTGTAAATTGTGGTGTTCATATCATATCAGGCTGCTTAGAAATAACACGGCACTGACCTTTTGTCTAACTGAGATGTTAAATATCCGGCTTAGATACAGAGCTAATGTTCTGCTCAGCTCTACTCCAGCAAGACAATGAAAAGGGACTAATGTCCCTGACTGCTAAACTGCTGCTGCAGTGTAAAAACATCCAGCCACTGATAGATTGGTTGATTCATTTCTAAGGTTAATCGAGGTTAGATAACAGTCATTTCAGGTTACACTCTTCAACAGTGTGTTTGACAACAAAACAACTCGTGATTTTTTAAAAATATTTTTGTGTCACCTAAGTTGTCTTGTTAGGTCTAATTACTTTAGTATAATGAAGGAGACCCTTGATTCCCAGACTCCAGAAAGTCCGATCTCATCAGGCACATCTTCTGAAATGTCGGCACATCACTGTGGCCTTCACAGCCGTGAGAGAAATGATGATTGTGATTCCTTCATGTCTGTGCAGAGGTTGGAGCTGAGACCAGAGAGAGACTCTGTGGAGGAGGAGGCCAAGAAAACCCCTGTAACAGAAAGCTTAGAGGAGAAACTGCAAAAGAAGACGACAGAAGGTCTGCTCCCAGCTCAACTCTTTTCTTTTACTTTCAGTCAACAAATCATATTTTATGTGGAACTGTCCCTTCATCGACATGAAATGAGCCAAGTCTTTCTCCAGTTTCTAACAGTAAGATTATGTACTAAAATGCAGCACGTGACTTCTGCATTCCTACCGGTCCTATCCAGCCTGTTTGTGAGACCTTTGCTTCTGTGTGTGATCCAGGTGTGAGTATTGATGAACTGAAAGAAAAGGTGAAGAGAGAAGAAGACAAAGAGGAAGAGGAGCAGCAGCAGAAGCAGCAGGAGGAGGAGCGTCCACAGCGGTCCAGCCTCCAGGAGTCGGAGGATGGAGAGGTCGAGGCGGACGCGGCTCAGGATGTTTCTCATGGCGCGGACACTTCCTGTCCTGAGCCGAGCAGACTGGAGGAGGAGGAGGAAAGTCCACAGGGCCGACCTCCACCCTCCTCCAGCTCCAAGTCCAGCTCCAGAGCCTCCTCTATGCACAGCCCCAGGTGATTACACAGCACTTCCTCCTTGTTTTTTTTCCTGCTGCCTGTTGTTACTTTCTTGTATATTGATCTGATCCCTTGATCTCTATTCCACAGAGCCTCGCCGGAGCCCCCTGCTGGTCCCAGAGAGTACCTGCTGGACCCGCCAGGCATCGCCTACGGAGTTGCTGACAACACAGCTGAAAGTGACTCTGTGCTGAGAGGAGGGCAGGAAGAAGATGTGGCCATGGAAAGTAAAGAGGAGGAGAGCTCTCTCTTACAGGAGGTGCTGAGCTCCTTGAAGACCCCCCTCGCTTCCTGCTCCCTGGATGCAGAAACTGTGGGGGCTGAAGTAGAGGCAGAGCATGAGGCAAGAGAAGATGAGGAGGCAGAGGAAGGAGAGGAATCGATGGAAAGAGAGGCAGAGGAGGAGGAGGAGGAGGATCCTGTCATTCATCAGGCTGCCTCAGTAGCCTCCCCTCTGACCACTGAGGAAGAGGAAGAGGAGGAGGTCATTGCTCCAAGCAGCAGTGCTCCTCTGTCTCAGGATGTTGAAGAAAGAGAGAAAATTGAAGTTGTGGAGGGAAAAGACGCAGCACAAGAGGAGGAGGAGGATGAAGAAGAACAAGTGGTGGAACAATTAAGTCCATATGATGTACGTATTTTGATTCATCTGTGGAGTTTAGCTTTATAAAGCAGTGCAACTGTCTGCTTTGCAGGAAAAAGAGTCTCATACAAGAATCTGGGCTACCGAAGGGGCTACACACAGGTCTGATTACAAGATAACGTTGCAGCCATTGCAAAGTGTGTTAAAGGGAAAGAGTCCAGGTGGTGTTACACTCTGTATTGGAGTTTTGAGTGTGTGAAGTTTTAAGCTGCCACTGAACACATTTGAGTCTCACCCCTAAATTCATGAGTCCAACAGCCAAGTATGAAGACATCCTGTGTTGCCAGTGTTTATGAAGTGGATTTGGTCATTATTCGAGCAAACTGTCACCTAATGACAACACATACAGTCTCAGAGTGACATAACATTCATTCTAACATTCATTTCATTTGTGTTTCTGGCCACTAGAGGAATAAGTTACTCAGCTCTGGTTCTGCTCTCATCACTCCTGAGGGGAACATCTGGCACTCGTGGTGCTGTTCACCTAATGTTGACTGCTGCCAGGTGTTGCATCCAGAAACAACACAGCGAGCATGAGAGAGGCCTCAAACTGTTGAGTTGTGTTCACAGAACAAGACGATGAGCTGAATGTTGCTGTGAGGACAAGGAGTCAAAAAATATAATTGATATAAACAGTGATTATAGCTGTCAAAAGCTTGTTGAAAGTCATACTGTGTGCATGTGACTCCCACAATGGGTCTGTCGACCTAATGAATGTTAGTTACGCCTCAGGGAAAAACATATTGAGGCTCAACTGAAAACACTCCATCTCCGCCATTCTTATTTCTCCTTCTCCTTTGTGTTCCAGCAAAAAGAGGAGGAAGATGAAGAGGAGGCAGTGGAGGTCGAAGCAGAGGAACAAGGTGATACGTTTGAGGTCAACCAGGCAGAGGAGGCCAGGGCAGTGGAAGAAGAGAGTGAGGGAGAGGAGGAGGCGATAGAGCTGGAGAAAGAGGCGGAGGTGGACGAGGAGGGGTGGGAGAAGAGGGAAGTGGAGGATGAAGACGTGGAAATGGAAGAGGTGAAGGAGAGACTGAACGAGGCAGAGGAGGCTTTGGAGGAAGAGGGGGACAACGCAGATGAGATGACAGAGGTGTTCCCAGGCGCAGCAAGCGAGGAAGCTGAGGACACAGACGATGGTGTAGACGTCGAGGTGGGAGACGAGATGGCTGCATCCACCCTGCAACAAGAAGATACAGTCCCCACAGAGGTGCATCACGAGGTGTCTGCTGCAGAGGAGCGGGAGGATGAAGATGAAGAGGAGAGAGTAGAGGAAGCCGTAGAGGTGGACCACACAGAGGCTGAAGCAGAGCAGCCTGATGGAGAGGTGGAGAACCCCCATTCAGACATGGAGCAAGAGGGAGAAGATCAAACCAAAGCCACAGAACAAGCTCACATCTCCCCCGAGCCTCCTTCTTTGTCTCCTTCAGAGTCCCAACACGGTGGAACCAGTGCTCCCAGTAAGCCCAGCACCACCACTCTCCACATCAACCTGCACTCCCCGAGCTCCGAGAAAGCCCCGGCTTTCTTCAAACCGGCCCCAGCGCAGCCCAAAGAAAGTGAGACTCCCTCTGAAGCAGTCGCAGACACAGAAGAAGAACAAGATGAGCCAGTGGAAGCAGCAGAAGAAGAAGAAGAAGAAAACCAGGAGAGTCCAGCTCCAGCGTCTGTGGAGGAGGTGCTCCAGCAGCCGTCCAGAGGTGTGGAGCAGAGCAAAGCCCGCTTCACCATCTCCCCGGCCTGGCAGAGGTCTGCCTCTGAGGAGGAACCCAGAGAGGAGGCCCCGCTGGCCTGCAGCCTGCCAGCAGAGGCCGAGGCCGAGGCCGAGGCTGCCGGCCAGAAGGAGCCCGAGGTCAAAGCGGAGCCGGCGAGTCCGTCTAAGGTGGAGCTGGTGCTGAGTCCAGGGAGGGTGAGGCCTGCAGGCCCTGCAGGAGCCGCCAAAGCAGCGAGCAGTGCCACCTCGCCTCCGCCCGCCAACAAACCCCAGAGCTCTGCTGCAGCCAGCGCAGAAGGTGAGAATGTGCACAGGTCCAGCTAGTTACGTAGCTACCCTCTTATTAACAGGGTTTTTATAAAAAGTGCATGAAAGTGCTTCAAATTTTCTCGGCCGGATCAAACAATGAGAAAAGTTCTTCATCACATCTTCAGAACAGTTCAGCTTGGACTTAATGGACTTAAAAGTGTGCAAAAGAGAATTTGAACCCTGCCAAGCCCAGGCCAATCTCTGCTCCACTCCCACCTGCAGAGAGTGCCGTGGTCGTGGAGGGAAACCCCGACAACCCGTTTGGAGTTCGGCTGAGGAAGACGTCAGTGCTGCACCGCTTCAGCTCGGAGGAGGAGAGCACAGAGGTGACTGCCCCGGCAGTGCTGTGTCTGCTGCCTTTGCTGACTCTGTCATTGTTTAAAACCGCTGAATACTTTCACTTTGACGTGAAAGCCATGTTCACAGCTATGTCTGTCTGTACAGCGAAATGTCAGCGTAGAGTGGCAAAAACACATCCGTAAGAATGATGTTGTTTCACTATGGTGGACAGCTTGTTTCTGTGGTCCTCAAGAGGATGAAAAGCTCAGTTATCATGGATTGAAGGGACCTTTTTGACGCAACTGTCTGTTTTTATTTCCTTATAATTTTAATCTCAATCAGCCGCCCGCCGAGCCGCAGCCTCAGCCAACCAGCTGCAAAGCCGACTCCCCGCAGCCAATCAGCACAAAGCCTTCAATAAGTCAGCCAATCAGCTCTAAGCCCGCGCTCCCCAAGAAACCAGACGTGCACGGAGACAGCGCCGGGAAAAGCAAGCGCGTGGCAGGTGTGCACTCGCTCATCAGCCCACAGGTGTTTGGCTCAAAGCCGATCCAACATGCCCCATGCCTGTACAGTAGCTTCATTACAGACACATCCATCCATCTCACCTGAAGGTGTTCTATACTCTTACAAGCTTAGCTAGTGGCAGCTTTAGAGCTCCCAGTTGACCTAACTGTGCATGTTTTTGGACTGTGGAAGGAAGCAAGCTGAGAAAACACACATGCAAACTGCCACAACATTAACTGCTCATCCACAGTGTGATGCTTCACTCGCTTGGATTGACGCGGTAAATGCAGTCCATGGAATATACTTTGTTTAATACTTTAATACTGTTTTAATTCAGAGCCGCCTGCAGCTCGTGGTGTTTCCTCTGGATCGGAGTCTCCCAGCTGGATCTCTATGGCCAAACAGAAACAGAAGATCTATAAAGAGAACTCGCTGGAGGAGATAACTGTCAAGAAGGTAAAGTGTGTGCGTGTGTGTGTGTGTGTATCTGTGGTGTGACATGCTGCTTCAATGTGGACCCAGTGTGTCTACCGCATCAGCTGAAAACACGCGTTCACGTGTTGTAAGAGGTGAAAGAAGATACAAAGGGAGTTGGGACTTCGACTTAACGACCTAATTTCAGGTTGTTGCATCACGTTATTTGTGTCGCTCTGCATGGCAGGATGATCCCCATTAACAGCGATTAACGTGGCTCGGTACAGTTTCAGCCACAACCAGAGGCTCATGCCTGCATTGTAGCTTAGACTTAGGCTTTAAAGCAGCACTCTCCGATTCCTCAAAAACCAATAAAGAGAGGTCCGTAATGTTTAGATTTGGATCTAGATTTGGAAGTGCATTAGGTTGTGGTGACTGTGTGCCATGTTTGAGTCCTTCACTAGCCGCCATGTGTGTAAAGTGCAGCAGCCAAACGATCCGTGTGTAACCGACCGTGCTGCTCTGTCATCAGGAGGAACAAGAGAGGAAGACTTCACTGCCAATGTACGTGAGCTCAGCCGTGAGCCGAGAGCACAGCACCAAGGCAGCCGAGCCCGCCGGCAAAGGTCAGAGTAAACACACACACACACACACACACACACACACAGTCAGTGCTTGAAATGCTGCCAAAATCTCAGGAAGTCAAAGATGCATCCGCTGTAGCGAGGAAGACTCGCTACATTTGCTTTCTGTTAGGCCCGATCACTGCAAGGACTGTATGTATACGTACACTAAATGACCCTCCGCCACAGTGACTTCACCTCCACTTGTTGATCCTAACCAAGCTCATAATTGGTGAAATACTGCCCCCGTCTGGACAAGATTTGCTACTGCAACCAACCCAGAATTATTCAGTTCAGCCCAGTTCGATTCATTTTCTAAGAGTAAAAACTTAGATACTCTTGAGAGAGGTCATAAAGTTTATTTGATATCAAATATGTGTCTCATATCATTATTGCTCATTCGGAATCAGCTATTAAGAAGAAAAAGCTATTTTAGAAAACAAATCATCACACTACTATTTCATCTTTGCATAGATATGCTTATTTTATGATCTACTCTAGAAAAATACATGATTTAACCTGAACCTACCTCTGGAGGTTTTTAAAGGAGTATGTGGGAGTTAGTGGCACCTAGTGGTGAGGCCTCAGGTGTTTTTATGCTGAAAGTTTTTGTGTTTGTGTCTGTCCTACAGTGAGTCCAGTGGAGATCACTAAACCCTCGGTGTCTGTGGAGAAGGAGTCCAGGAGGTCTCTCTCTCCACCTACACCGGTGCCAGCTCAGCCTCCCAAACCCCAGACGCCGCCCTGCCCCGTACCCCCAAAACCTCAGCCTCCTCCCGCCGCCACAAAGCCCTCGCCCCAAAGGTCCCTGTCGCCCCCCACCCCAGTCCCCGTCCCCCAGAAATCTCTCCCCACCTCCTGCACGAGCCCACCCGCCCTCTCCAAAACCGCCCCCGCGCCCCAGACCGCAGCAGTCACCTCCCCTCCCTTCTCATCAAGAACCGCCCCGGAGAAGCCTGCCCCAAGGGCCCCGGGGCTCTCTGGTCCCAGCCCGGCCCCCCAGCGAGGCCTGACCAACCAGGGCCTGCCCCAGGACGAGCCCCCCTGGATGGCCCTGGCCAAGAAGAAGGCCAAAGCCTGGAGCGAGATGCCCCAGATCGTCCAGTGAGGGGGCAGCCCTCGGCCACGTCTACGACATGATGGACTAAGATGGACCACGATGCATTTGCACACAGAGAGTTGCTGTTTTGTGTTGTTTTCTTACTTCCTGGTTTCTATCCTGGCTCAAGGCTCGGGATTGGTACAAACCCTCCAGAGAGCCCAGAGACGGGCTCGCTCCAGCTCTTTTTATCGTTGTTGTGCGTCTGTGTTTTCTAAATGACAGGGTAGGACCCCAGAGTTAACTCGTCTTACTTGAAGTGGATCCACGTGTTTCTTTTTCGACAGTCTTAGCGAGGTGCCTGAAAGAGAGGAAATACTTGTTGTCTCACAGTGGTGAAAATTGTTCTTAATCCAAACTGAAAATCTCAACTGATATCATTAAACATTTCAGGCAGGGTAAGGAGAAGACATTATTTTACACAGTGATCAAGAGACCAACTCGATCTTCCTCTTTCTGTCACTCTTGCTGTGTGTGTGTATACGTCTGTGCGTGTTTATTTTAAGGCAGTGATGCTGAGGAAAAAGTGGAAAAGTATTGTCCTTCCAAGCAAAGTTGGAGAAACACTTGCCGAACAAACTGCAGCTGGAGTTGTGGTAAAATTTGCTGATCTTCAGTTCCTAAAACTGCTGTGTGCGTGTACGTGTGTGTGTGTGTGTGTGTCTGTGTCAATATGTGTGTGTGTGCGTGCGTGTAGGTGTGTGTCCCGAATATCTTTCTCGTAACACGATCCGCAGGCGTTGAACTGACGACGTTTGTCGTGTTAGCGAGTGCTGAGTGCGTCCCACATGTTCCCCGTTGTCAGTGTAAATTATGTTTTTAACTTTTTTTTTTCTTTTGATATTCTGCAAACCTTCCAATGCAGACTGTCCATCTGCGCCCTGTGGAAGCCCGTCGTCCCGTCGTCACCTCCACTTTCACCCGTTTTTAATACTTCCCAGTGCATCCCTCTCTGGACGGCTTCGGCTGCGACACTCTGTCCTTTTTGTAAATGAAACGAATCAGTATGATCATTATGTTCTCCGTTATTAGCCACTCGGAGACTGGTTTGCTGCAGGATGCAAAGCATCGCTAAAGGAGAGCAAAGTTTCACACTTTTTGTTTGTATCATTAAATCTATCTCACAGACACTATATATATGTTTTATGCTTTTGTTTTATTTTGTATTGCCTTTGGAGAATTTCTCTTGTACATAAAATGTGCAGTAAAGAACAAATTAATCCAATCTTTGTTTCCCTTGTTGTCCCTATGTATGGCTGTACAGTTGGGTCCCAGAGGGAACGTATCTCTCACCCAGCTTCTTGAAGAATGTTTCAGCTCCAAACATCAGCATTCATTTCTCAGTTTCATCCCTCTCCAAGTCGACACATTTTCTAGGCTTCAGTTATTTATTTATTTACTTTACCATACATATACTATACATACATACACATCCAACACCTCAAAAGTTTTTTTGTTTTTTTTAAAGGATCACAATGCTAATGACTCATTAAATCTGTGTAAGACACGCCACAGTGATTTCAACACTCACTGTACTCTTACAGTAGACACACCCATGCACATCTGTGGTACTGGATGTGTGCAACTTTCTCCTCATGTGCGAGCAGAATTTGAGCCAGAGTTGTGTGTGTGTCTCTGTGTGTGTATGTGCGTTTGTGTGTGTGTAGGTGTACAAACGTGATTAATAGTCTGAGTGTGCACACCTCTCCCTCTCCCCCTCTGCTCCAACTCCCAGATGTCTTTTCTGGGTGAGTTAGGTAACGCTGCTGCTGCCCTACTTCTGATACACACACTATATCACACACACACACATACACACACATGCAGCCCCGCGCCACACCAGCCGAGATGTACGATGTGTGTGTGCCCGTGCCAAGTATCCATAGCGATGGGTGCCGGGTGCTGACCTTCTCATTTACAGGTTATATAACCAACCAACTTGGCAGCGATCGACGGCTCGGAGGTGAGGAGACGAGGAAGGAGAGGCGGGAGCACAAGTGTCCACTTAGGGCACCACGATCTGACCGAGAAACTTCTGAGGACGCACTTTTCTGGGAAGAAAAATAATCCTGCTGTGAGAAGAAAACAGCTCTCAGAAAACCGCGTTGAAATCGACTGCATGACCTGTCCAGGCTCATCATTTGTTATCTATTTATTATAGATAAACACAACTGCTGCAATATGCTTTACAGACTGCGTCACAAATCACATTCACTCATTCACAGCCATTCACGCTCTGGTGACAGAGGCTGTCCTGCACGCTCCTGCATCTGCTTTTTATTTCTCTGCCTCTTTTTCTGTGGAAAATTCACTATGGGATAGTCTCTGCGTGTCTGTTTTCTGTATCTGTCCCTCCATCTGTCCTTTCCTCGGAAACGTGCCTGAGGTATCGGTGAACACCCCTGGACTCTGATTGGCCACACCACTTGCCATGCGTCTGTACAGATAATACACCTGTGTGGCTGCATGTGGCTTTGTGTCACCAGCAGACAACAGTTAAGTTCAGGTTACTCAGTGTATCCGCCGTAGTGTTTAATAATGTGGTAATATGTAATGTACACCTGCGTCCACCGGTGTTTTTGGGGCTCTTTGGGGCAGCCAAACAAGCTGCAGGCTAAAGCACAACAGTGGCATATTGTTACCTGCAAAGTTGTATAACTAACCATCATTAGCTAACAGCTCTGACACAGAGAATCTCTGGCGCCCATCCGCAGTTTTATTTGTGTCCAGCTCTGCCCGTCCGGCTCCGTTTTAGCTGTTTAACCAGTAATTTCTTCTTGTCCGGCATCTACAGAGCAGCTCTGTCTGCTGCTGGGCAGGTAGCAAACACTGAGTTTCTTCAGACTCTTTGCTGTGGAAAAATGAGAACAGTGAGACTAAATTATAAAACTGGCTCCAAAGCAGCAGCTGACAAACACTTACAGTTAGCTGAAAGAGGCTAACGCACTCTGTAGCTTTCTATAAAGCTTGAAAAGGCTCCACTAAAACATGTCTATCTCGCAACACTGTTTATTGGACTGTTTTAGTACTGTACTGTTCTGCTCCCCTCTTCGTCACTTTCTCTAGTTTGTTTGAAAAAGCTCCTTGTTAGTGGGACCTGTTAAACTGCAGCTGCTTCATCTCCTGGCAGGTCGACACGCTTTGGTTAACACTCGAGTTGAAACACTTGGACATTTTTCCATCCCACATCGTTTCACTCAGACAACTTTATAGTAGCACAGGTAGAAATGGACTTCTTAATTCTTAATTTAGCCTGAGATAAAGGGATAATATTTGTCATTTTCCCACATGTAGTACCTGTTTCAGAGCTCGAGCTTTGTCATCATGTCACCATACATCACTTACAATATAGTTACCATTCTCTACCTTTCTTTAGCCCCGTCCCTGGCCTCTAAAGTAACCCCACCCCCAGTAGCTGACCTAGACTCACCCCCAGTCTCTGATGTCTCTGGTTCTTCCTCTTGGCCTAGCAAAGAACTGGTGCTACTCTGGAACCAGGTTTTCAGGGGCAGCGGAACATTTTCTACATGTATTCTGGCTTCCTCCCGCAGTCCAAAAACATGCATTTTAGGTCATTTGGAGACTAAATTGCCTTTAGTTGTGTGTGAAAGAATGAATGGTGTGTGTGTGCCCTGCAATGACCTGGTGAAATGTTCAGGGTGGATTTCCTGCCCTCAGCATTTGTTTTCAAGATAAGCTCGAGCAGATCCCCCTAACCCTGGTGGGTATTACAGATAGCTGATAACATCGCACAGTAGTCAGTGGTTAAAACCGATGGCAGCTTTTTGAACCTGATACAAGGAGCATGTGCAGCACAGTGACCGTAACGTACAAGCCCTGTTTTTCAGTTTTTTTTAAGCGGACATTTGCAGCTCGACAGCTGCCTCGGTTTTTCTCCCAGAGAGCCTCACCCTCTACTTCTCTCCTTTGTTGGACCTGAGACAGCAAAACAACTCCACGGTGGCGGAGGATGAGCTCAGCTTGCACAGGAAGCGCAGGCGCGTGCTCCTCGTGCTCCGGGCTTTGGTCAGAATAGCCCCGACCTCGCCGACCTCTGCGAGCGCACTGCGTCGACCCCGGCCTGGGCGAGGCCCCGGCGCTCGCTCTGTCACTGTTTTCCCACTGAGTCCGCTCGGATGACCGTGCGATCCCAGCTGTGACAGAGGATTTCAATTAGCACGGCCACGGCAACGCTGGCTGATTCCAACCAGCAGGGAAACCCGGTCTGACCTGTGCAGGCGACTCAGGCGCTGTCAGATCTACAGATGGAGACAGATTAAAACACTCGCACACAAACGAGATTCAATCTCACACACTGCTGTTTTTTTATTACTTATTATGCGCAAAAATGCTCTGTTGTTGGAAGGCAAGACCTCCTTCTGGACAAAATCCAAACTGTGTGGACTTGTATCCGCTCTTTCCCGCAGTCAAGTATCTTTTTTTAACATTTTTTTCCAGTTGCTTTTGAGTGACTGCAAAAAGCTGCAATCACATGTTTCACAGCTTACAGCAGCACACTGACGGAGTTGAGCTGCAGAGTCCAACTCATCATGTGTCCGGCTCCCTGTGGCAAATACCGATGAAAAATATCATTTCATTTCCTAGAAACCATGGCCGTGGGCTTGCGAGAAATGAGAGAATGATGTAATAGTGGTGATTTCAGCGTTTCACAGAAGGATGCGCATAATGCAGCCTTCCCCGGGCAAGCAACACTTAAGAAAATTGACACGCGTAAGCAAAATGATTACTGCCGAAACCATAGTATCTCTCAGTATGCTGCATTCCCACGGCTTAGAGTCTGAATTGAAGCCCAAAGAAAATCTCACGCATATCTATGGATGACAAATTATTTATGCTCCTCATTCAGACCAGAAATCTACAGCAAAACAAGCCAGGTGCTGACGCCAGCATATCCACACAGTCACAGTGACAAAGCTGTGTTTAGCTGGAATAACGTTCCCTGAGCTCAGCGTCTTAGTTTAGCCTAATGTCTACAAAACAAAGGTGAGGCTACAGTTCTGCGGGCGTCTCGTGACGGGATTGGCCTGACTAATAAGGCCTCCTGTCCTCAGGACTGCTGTTGGGACCTCTCATTTTCAGCGTTCAGAGGTGATTTCTGGATCCTCTCTGTGATGCTGGACACGTTCCGGAGACTTGGCTGGAAGTTTCATACTTGTGTGTGCCCGAGTGCTTATTCAACCACCAGCGCGCTCGGATGACTGGAGCCCATTTGCATAAACAGGATAAAGTGTAGACTCAGAGTGAAGGTTTTCATATTGTGTATTTAAAGTATTCAATATGCTGATGCCTATACCTCTATATTTAGAGGCAGTGGGGCTGGCTGGAAAGGAGGGCTTCAGACCTTTGAGAGCCCTCTGACAAGATGGCAGCGAGCAGGACTGGTTAATCTGCAGAGTAATTACACAGAGAGAAGCAAACAGAGCGGCAGCCAGGAGGGGAAGGAGATGCTGAACCCGCCGACATATATCATTATCTCCGCCCTTCATCTCGCCGCCTCTAATGCGTGTTGTCTCCTTTTCTGTCTCTTTGAAAGTTTCTAACTCACAGTGACCTACATTTGCATCTCTTGCATAAATGTTTTTCCTGTCTGCCCACCCCCGCTCCCTCCCCTCCCGCCCCCGACCCCGCCTCTATATGTCTTTGCTCTTCAGCTGCACATTAACCCTCGGAGCCTTATGCAGCCACAATGCGTATCAGAGACACATGTATGTCATTTCACCTGCATCCTAAAGCCTGGACGTGACTGCCCTCCTCTCTTTCTCCTCTCTAACTTTCCCTCACCTCCACATCTTTGTCTTTCCCCGTCTCCCTTTCTTTTATCTCCTCCTGCACTTTATATCTCTCATTCCCTCTCTCCACAGCCACATGTAAGATTTCTTTCACACATTCCCTCTCTCGCTTGTTTTCCCTCTCCCAGCGTCACTTTTGTTCTCCTCAGCACTCTCTTCTTGGCTCCTCACACTTCATTACTGCGGTCCTGCTCTTGCTATCGAAACACCCCTGCTCGACTCGACTCTGCGTCCGCCCGTCACTCGTTTTTCTCCCATTTCTTCAGACCAATGTTTTCCTGACCCACATGTACTTCCACTAATGCTCCACGCAGTTTGACTCCCCGGTATGTAACAGGACCGCCTTATGAAACGCGGCAGCCCCTGTCACACTGCCAACATGTGTGCATTTATTTAGCTTGTATAACCTCAACTCACCCTCTCCTCCGTTCCTCCCCGACTAGAGCCTCCTCTTACACTGGCACAGCAGTCACATATTCATGTCCACACAACGTGCGAAAGCCGCAGCCAGAAAGATGTTTACTTCGATGCGGATGTTGAAAATATTGACTGAGCTGCCAGTTAACCCCCCCCCACATGTCTCACTGCTCTCCACGCTGCACCTCTAACCAAAAGACAGAAACAGCCACCTTCCCCCAGAAGAGAGTATTTCACTCAGTGCAAGAGCTGAACAGCTTCCAAGTCCGAGAACAGTCAGATAAAGCTCAGTGGAATCACTTTTTCAACCTCAAGACATCTTTGGGAGAAATAACGCCCGCACTGACATTGTTTTGATATCAACGTTGCCTCGGGACAAATGGTGAAACTAGCCATTACGTTGTTTTGATCTCATATTTTTCATTGGAAGAAGACCAGGCCGAACCCATGATCTGCTCCCAAATGCCAGTAGTTTCGACAGAAAGCTGCAAGTTTAAAAAAAAAAAAAAGCTGGCGAGTGAACCGAGTCGAACGATAAAAGAACAACAGGACATTCATTCGTGCACAGACATACAGGCTCTGAGGTCAAGCATCTGTGCTTTACCCATTTATCCACCATGTTCAGCTTCCTCTGTGGACTTTTGGCTGAGCTGCAGCTATTGTTGTGGACTGACATAAGTTGTCACTCTGTAACCGACTGTTTGTCTAGAATATCAGATAAACCACGAGGGAAAACGTGTCACATACACTGCACACCACACATTTTTTGTTATATGATTTTGGGGTTTTTCCTAAGTAGAATTCTTAGAGTTGTAGTTTACAGCTTCATGTTTCATGTGTCTGTCAGGTTTTGTGATATCGACAGTTCATAAATTGTTGTTTAGTGAGACAAAGAGGTATCAGCTTTACTTGTTGCTTCTTCATGAACAGTGTGCTTTCAAAGGAAGCCAGACTGCACTGGAAGGTTTGATTCATCATATGAATTATTGAGCATAATCTCAGTGATGTAACCAGTAACATGAGCCCCCCCCCCCCCCCACCCCCCACCCCCCTTCCCCAATTTCTCAGTCCCGAGCAACGCGAACAAAGGAGACGTCAGACTCTCTGTCCAGTCCGGCCAGTTCAGGATCCAGAGCTGGATCCAGAACCCAGACCTTTTGGTTTATTCACAAGCGGCAGCTTCAGACTGTATTTTTGCAAACAGAAACGCGTACTACGGTTTTACTATCAAAAAACAGACGTACAGAAAATGTCAGAGAGATGTCGAGACGTGCATACATTCATCTTGTGCAAAATTCACCCGGACACGTTTAGAACACGGAGCTCTACGGGAGACAACGAGCGTTGAAAGAAGCATGTCCGTGCAAATATCTGAAAATAAGAGGAGCACTTGGCAAAGTAAAGATATACGGATTTTCATTAGCAATGCATGTGTTTGATCTAGTCAGTGGTGGTCAATTCGGTAATCTCGCTGTGTTTGACTGGCTGTGTTTCGTCAATCAAGTGCTCCTTCAAATAGTTCAAATATTTGGGACTGCTTTCCAACACCTTAGACAGAAACCTCTGGGCTGAGGGTTTTGCAGTGTTAGTTAAAAGATGACATTATCGCTCATACTTGGGGAAGAGACTTTAACCGGGATCACATCTGTTTGACTCTCAAATTATACTTTCCACAGAGATCCAACAAGGACGACGGGGAAGCGACACGGTTGGGAGACATACACACTATCCCCCACTCTCTCTCTCTCCCTCCCTCTCTGGTAGTGGAAGTGCTCTGGGAGGATGGCAGAGGTAGTTATACTTCATCGCATGGTCAGCGGTTGAATTCTGAAAGGTCAAGATGTCGCTGTTTTTGCATAGCTTGCTAAGGAGCGGCTCGGAACGTCTCTGCTGTTGTCTAGCCGCTGGCGGGTGACTGAGGGACGGTCACCCAGCGCTGTAAAGCACCGAGCGGCTGGTGGCGCTGCCGGGGTCGGTGTTAAGAGTGTGTGGAGAGCTACGAGATCTCAAGATGGTAGCGGGAAGCTGAGAGGGCAGCCTGGAGCCATCCTGAACTTTGAGAATTCACTACTTGACAAGTGCCACCGCGTTCACAGCTTATGACTCGAGTAGGTTGCTGATTAACACCTCCTCCTCTGAAGGGAGTTCAGCACATGGAGTCCCAAGTTTGTTCTCCAGTTTCCACCTCTCTGAGACGGACACAAGAGAGGGATCTCTGTTTGAGTTGACTTTAGAACTGCCAGCCAATTAAATCACAATTTGACATTTTGTTGAATTGTCATGTCGGACATTGATCTTCTGAGCAGGAGAGCTATCAAATGATATCCAAGAATTCATCATTTTTTTCACGTTTACATGTTAGTTTTCAAAGCAGCTGAGCCTGAGAAACAAAACCTTTTAGCTGTAAATGAAGCAAATGAAGCTTCTGATCGTTCCTTTCGTTCCGAGAGGAAGAAAATTGAGGTCATTGCTTTACAGTGGATAAGAACAGTTTTTCAAGATCTGTTTCAGAGACGAGACTTCCTCTGAGGATGTCGTTTAGAGAACTCCAGGTTATCGCACAGAGCGTCAGCATAGTTACCACTGCAGCTTATGTATCAAAGTGAAAGTGGAAGAAGTTCAACTTAAGGCACTAGAACTGCTATCAAAGATAAATAAATAATTCACAGATATCACTTTTGATTCATTTTGCTGTCATGCTACGACTTTCTGGATTGGGACTGTCAAAAATCAGAGATGGGATGGTGGGTGGGTGGAGGTGTGGCTGTGGGTGGGGGAGGGTTGGCTGTACACGTGACCTCTACATGCAAAACACTGACAACTTTACAGTCAAGGGACGTTCCACCGAAAAGAAACAAATTGCAAAAAGTGATTCGATTTTAGGCCTCAACCTATTTCAGGACATACTTGTGTCTCTGCATCTTAAATCTACTTGATATGCTTTTTACTCTGAACTTGTGATTATATTTGACCAATGGCTTTTCCCTTTCCTGCACAGTATGAGCTCACCTGTAGATATTAACATTCACTGCTGGTTCAGCAGTTGTTCCTTCAGACCATAGTCATATAACTGGGGTGGAAAGCATCAATAGAGTGTATCTGTGGGCTAAAACGTTGAAACTGTGGCGGGATCACACTTCATCATCGATTTGACAGTGTCACGTGGCTTTGGCCCTTCCGATACAAAAATCATGAATGTGGGTGACTTGACAAGACACTCTGGACTATCACACACAAAATGAGGAGAGACAAACACACCAGTGAGAGGAAAATTATAAAATACAAAGAACCTGATTGACATAGAAACATGTAAAATCAAACACATGTATACAAAATAAAAGATTTTGAAGGCAAAGCTCAACAATCTCCTACATTTTCCAGAGAAGAGCTTCTGCCGTGTAAAAACAGTCATGTCACAGACATCAGCAAGGCCTCTAGATTCATCAGGCGACACATTTTTCTCAGAAATCCGCGTGTGGGTTTTTCTCTGAACACGCTTTGCTTGTTTATTGCCATATCGTCCTCCTCTTTTCTTCCAACGGATCATGTTTGATGGATGAATTAATCTCCACAGAGGGGAAAGGGGAAGCTTGCAGGTACTATCTAGCATGCACAATGACTCTACACCATGTCAACTGTGGATGGAAGGCACAAGCCTTGACTCTCAAGCACACAAATGGAGGTATTATGCTATTAGTGTTAACTGGCGAGGAGATGCAAATAGGCTTCCGCTTCAGGACCTTTCACCGATTCATTGACCTGAAGACCGAACTTTATTCTGTTATAATCCCAACACTTTAGTGTTTCCACTCTAGCAGTCGCAGGAAAGGCATATCCTGAGGCCTGTTCCTTTCCCTTACTTAACGAGGAAGTGCAAAATAAGTCAGAATAAATACTGAATAAATACACTGGGGACATAATGTCAGCGTTTGTTCAGATGTCACTACTTCAGCTAGAGAGAGGCTGCGGACAGCGGGAGAAGCTGTTCGTCTACAATAGGTGCTTTCATTTTTCTGGCCTTTTCCAACTATTTCTGACAGTGTGTTATTGCCTGGGTTTGGGGGTCAAATGTATATTAAAAACAAAAAAAAAAACAAAACAAAAACAGCCTTTGGAGAGTGAGCAGCTTAGCATGTCTTTCTGTGAAATGTAAACAATGTTACTGCATGCATAAATAATGACAAAATAAATAATGGAAAACAATGAAAACAGTGGCTGAATACAAGCCAAGCTGAGGAGCCTTAAAGCAAAGGTTCAGTTCATAATAGTTCAGCTGCAGGATGGAGGAAGGTAGGAAGACAGAGTAGCTATTGAAAGTAACCGCTGTGTACGCAGATAACAGGTGAGCGCGTGGCTCTCACTGTGAATGTCTGGCTAGGCATCGGCCCCATCATGGAGACTGGCTTCAATCGGTGGAGGAGTTCCTTTCCCTGGTGAGGATTTCAATCAAGATTAATGATACCTAATGGCTATGATTATAGTTGTGTCACTTCAGAGTATATTTACACAAAAATGTCCATTCATCGTTTGGTCTCTGGCTAAACGTGTGGAAAGGGCTCTGATCTGCTGACAGGTGCTGGGTTTGGCCCGACTCTGAACCAGGGAATTTGCTTCGTCTTTGCTTTAAAGCTATGTTCAGACAGGCAGCTCAGTTCAGTCTGCAACCTAAACGTGTGTGCGTGTGTGTGTGTTGTTCTTTTCCTTTTTGGTGTGTGCACATGCAAGGAGGAAGACTACAGGCTGGCAAAAAAAAACAAACAAAAGAAAACCAGAGGAGGGCCAGAGAAGGCAACAGTGCAACCTGGAGGAGTGAGGGCGTGGCAGCACGACGGCTCCTTGTGCGCATCGTGACGTGGGAGCCAGGCGTGGAGCGGCGCGCGCACGCCCGGAGCTACGTGGGGGCCGACTCGGGGGCCGGCTCGGCCCCGGCTCGGCCCCGGCTCGGCCCCCGGCTCGCCCTGGCGGTCGCGCTGGGGCGGACGAGCCGGGGGCCGCAGGCTGCATCGGTGGCTGGGGTCTGTGTGGCGCCACGGCAACGCTGAACACCACCAGGAAACTACGTAGTCTAGAGGATCTCCATTGCCGCTCGCTTGACGTTGGGGTTTTTTTTGTCCTTTCGCTTTTCTCTCCTTCCTTGGAACCAGAGTTGGCCGTTCTCTGCCGGGCGATCAAGTCCAGCTCCGCTCTGCCGAGGACGGCGCTACTGCGGGGGGAGGCGCCACAACATCCACCTCAGTTCTTATGTGCATCGGAAGAAAAACAAGATGGAGGAGAGCCGCAGGTCAACTGCTGCTCCGGAGGAGGCCATGTGTGCGGGGCAGGGTGATGGGCTGATGGGGTGATGGGGTGGTAGAGTGGTAGGGTGAGAGGGTGAGAGGGTGAGAGGGTGAGAGGGTGATAGGGTGATAGGGTGACAGGGTGAGAGGGTGAGAGGGTGGTAGAGTGACAGGGTGATAGGGTGATAGGGTGACAGGGTGAGAGGGTGAGAGGGTGGTAGGGTGACAGGGTGGTAGGGTGGTAGGGTGGTGGGGTGGGGGAGGGGCTTTACTGCATCGTGCAGGCGGGCGGGCGGCTGTGCTGGCGGGCAGCTCGTCACCGGTGCCTGTTGTGGGCCATGAGGAGCAGCACCTTGCGGATGCCGCTGAGCCGGTCTCTCAGGGACGTGAGGGCCAGGAAGGGCAGCTGGGCCCGGCCCTCCAGCGGAAGAACGGCCAGCAGCCACCAGCACCACGACGGCCCGTTGGGACTGGCCTGAGGGCAGGGAGAGGAGGGAGAGGAGAGGACAGGGTCAAACCTCCGCGCTTCACACGCTCCGCGCCCTCAGAGAGACGACTCGCGTGGTTAGCGGCTCTGTGTGCGTACCTGGAGGACTGAGTCTTTCCCCGGCATGGGCCCAAAGTGTCCCTCGATGCGCTCTTTCTGCTCCGCCTTCAGGGAGTTGACCCACACCAGGGCCTGGTCGTACACCGTGTCATGCAGAGACTGCAGCTCCCGCTCAGCCACACCCTCAACCTGCACCAGCACACACACACGCACACACAGTGTGAGTCAGGGTGACTCGTGGCAGCTCCAACTGCCCCTCCTGCTCCTTTCATCCATCCCACACGTACCTTGACGTCTTCCAGGTACTCTATGTCTGCCGTGTTGTAGCCATCCCGCTCCCTGTGCTGGATGACTTTGAACCTCCGCCTGCCGATGGTGTCCACCACCGAGCGGCCGTCGGAGAAGAACTTCACGTCGCGGATCTCCAGCAAGCACCCGTAGTCCGCAAAGCTGCAGAGGGAGAGAGGAAGAGGAGGAGGAGGTCAGCGTTACACACCACGCATGCTCGGACGCTTCCGGCCATGCAGCTTCCCAGGCCTCCTCACTCACCCTTTGAGCTTGTCTCCCAGGCACATGCCGAAGCAGTTGGTTCCCGTCTCCATGCAGCGGCGGATCATCAGCCGGTAGCAGGGCTCGAAGATGTGGAGGGGACACGGGACGGTGGGGAAGGCCATGGTGCACACGAATATAGGCACATTCTTGTTAAGGCTGCCGAGAGACAGGAACAGAGAGGAATGTTTGATGTGGCAGTCGCCCACAACGTGACAAAAGGTTTCTTATCTGATTCAGAGGTCAAGTGCGAAAAGTGCTTAAAATTCTTGGAAAAAAAATGAGAACATTATAAATCACTAGCGTTCAGGGACATTCTCAAAGGTGGAACTCAAGCACTCTCCAAACACCTTAAGTGTTGATTTTCTAGCTTTTGAAGCACTCAACAGTTCTGACAAAGACGGTCTTATGTAATAAATAAATAGAATAGCAGAGTGACAAGAACCTGGACCTGGAACACATGAATTGCATGCGACGTCGTGCTTTAAATAGGAATTTCAAGCACCTTTCAGCACTTCATCCAAAATATGAGCTATTCTTAAACCCTGAAAACAGACTGTGCGGTCTGCGAGATCACAGCTGACCCCGGCGCTTAAGGTCAAAGTAACAGGGTGGCTACAGCGGACCGGCGGACCAGCGGGGGCCCGGTCTGAGGGCCCGACTGACTTGGAGGTGCGCGCGTGTTGCGCCCTGCGTGATGTGATACTTGATGCCTGACGTGCTGAGGGCTGAGGGGTCAGTGTGTCACAGCCACAGTGGGGCAGTAGGTCAAACAGCAGGGGAGGATGATGGTGATGTGTCAGACGCACAGTCACACACACACACACACACACACACACACACACTCACAAGACGTGACTAATGAGGAAAAAAACAAGGCCGACTAGGGAGTAAAAGGACGAGTAGAACCAGTCACAGGCAGCAGGGGAGAGGCGGAGGGCCGGGAGGACGCGTGTGCTTACTTGGAGAGCTCGGCCATCTCTTCCTGGTGGATTTTCTGTCTTTCCGTGAGCTCAGAGGGAAGATACTTCAATATCAGATTCTCCATTAACACTGTCTTGCAGTATTGTCTCTGCGCCAGGTACTAGAGGCAGGTACACAGAAAACAGGGTTACAATGGAGCATTCACACAGGGTCTGGCCCACATAACATCCTAGTTTGGCCCCCGCAAATGTTCATCTTTTCCGTTTTCTTCCTCACAAATCAGAGATGCGCGTCCCCATTGGTCCTTATTTAAAGACCCTGGATTTGCCCATGACATAAGCAAGCCAAACTGACCTGGGTTTCTGCGTCAGAGCCGTTATAAAATTCAGCGTTTCCACTATCAGTTACATTCATTAAGTTGTGGCAGGTCACCAACTCTGTTTTTAGTCCCATAGCCCCGACTGGCATCGCATTACCTTACATAAAGATGACCCAAATGACTTCCACAGTGAGGTAAACACTTTAAATTTGGGACGCGGACATAACTGGGCTCGGCGTTATTGGGGGAGAAGGAGCCGGATGAGGGGACCGGGACGGCACGTACCTCAGACAGCTCCTCCTTGCAGAGCGGACACTTTGGGTTGTGGTCCAGGCATCTCTCTAGACACTGCAGGCAGAAGGTGTGACCGCACGGCGTCGTCACCGGCTCGTAGAAAAGTCTGGGTGGGAGGCAAAAGAGTCGTCTCTTAGGGTATAGTCTTAATTCACAACGTGTGGAACAGACCGGCATCCTCGCCTCTGAGAACGTCTCAGCCTTCATTAATGGCTGGACTAATTCGCTAATACATCTCACACAGGCCAGTGGCGCTGAGGCCCAGCAGCTACAGCGTGTCGCATCCTTTCATCGCAGGTTGTGCAGCTCAGAGCCAACCTCTGGCGGTGCGGCTCCTCTCACCTCATGCAAAGGGAGCACTCCAGGTCCGTCGGGTCCACGACATCGCCCACGCTGGGACTCAAAGACTCGGCCCCCGCCGCCGGCTCTGAACGCACAGACGGGAAGACAGAGGCAGTCAGAGGCGAGTGCGGATGTGACGCCGCGAGGGCGGGCTCGTGCAGGGGCTCACCGGGCTTGGACTTCTTGCCGTCGCCGCCCTTCTCCTCCACCTCCTCGTCCGTGCTCCTCCGCTTGCGCTTGAGGATGAGACGGAGGTCCAATCGACTGGCCTCGCACTCCGGCTGACCTTTGAGCCCGCCCCCCTGTGCCCTCTCAGGGGCTGGGGGGGCCAGAGCGGGGCCGGTCTCTGACGAGGACAGGCCGGGACTGAAGGTCTGGGAGGACAGTGAGGGGGGGGAGGGAGAGCACGGTGAGACCCTGGTCGTATCGAGGTGAGGAGCGACTGTCAGAGGCAGAGCGGCTCTCACCTGGGCCGGAGCGACCATGGCGTTCTTGATGTTTGTCCTGAACGACAGCATGTTGGAGTAGTCTGAGATGTGCTCAGGGACCTGATCGGTCACCGGGGCCAGGAGGTCACTGAGGAGCTGAGAGGACGAAGCACACACGTGAATGAGTCTACCATCCTGAGGTGCATCCAAGAAGTGGCCTGTTGCGAACACCAGTGCGGGTTTACCTTGTACGCCTCAGTCTTGGCCAGCCTACAGTCTGGCTCTAGGGACAGACAGACCAGGTACTCCCTCAGGGCCTCCTCCGTCTGACCCAGAGACACCAGAGCCTGGGCCTTACGAACATGACCCTGCAGGGGGAAAGAGCAGACGTGTCGCTGATGCAGTGTCCACCTCAGAGCTTTCCACACGGGAGTCCAGACAAAGGCGGGTGTCGCGTGTCCTACCTTGGACCAGTGGGGCATGAGTCTGCAGGCCATCTCAGCGTCTCTCAGAGCCTTGTCGTACTCCTTCAGACTGGAGTGGATCTGGGAGCGGTTACTGAACAGTATGTGGTCCAAGGGAGCTGAGGAGGAGGAGGAGGAGGAGGAGGAGGGAGATAACGAGGTCATTCACGTTCAGGGCAGAAAGCTGGTGCCTCAGTGGATCAGGGCCGCAAACCCTCGCTATCAAAGTAAGAGTGATAAACATTCTGCTTCTTCAAAGAGCGTGTCGTTTTTGTTCTCCATTTCATGTCAGAGAACTGTGTGGCTTTGATTTTAATTGCAAGTCTGCAAAAGGGACATTTCTGAATGCTCGGCTGAGCTGGGTTCTTTAAACAGATACATATATAATACTGAACAAATTAACTAAATCATGAAATAGAACAGATTGTGCAAAAAGGAAAATAAATGTCGCTTTCAGGCCTACAGGGAATTCAATAATGAATATAAAGGCTGCATTCACTTCAGCCTTTGAACCGTGAGAAAATAGCAATAAAAATCCATTCGAATGACTTCTTCTTGATATTGTTAGTCAATGCAACTAACAGTTTGACAAAGAGATACGAAATAAACATGGGCGTGAAGCAGACCAAGAAAGGTAAGTGTTCACTTTGGCAAATCCATTCAGTAACTCAATTCCTGGTCAAATAAAGGAGTAGTGGCGTGACCTCAAACCTGCACCTCCTCATCGACCGTTTCTCAAACCTCTGCTGCATGATGGAAAAGGAAACCTGGTCACGCCACCTTTATAATATCATGTGTTAATAGGCGGCGTCGGCCGGTGTGACGCAAGGCCTCAAGTTATATGAAAGAACGAGTGTTCAGAGTGGATCGGTTTTCACGTTACAAAACACGTTATGAAAAAGAAGTCCTGCCTTACAAAACCATGCAGCACTATCAAGGTCACCCACATTCCAGGTTTCGTAACCACATAGACGTATGCAAATGTGGCAGCCAGCCCTATAGGAAGGGGAGAGGAAGTGTTTCTCTGGGCTGGTGTTTTTCTGCCCTTTTTCCACAATGTAAAAACAGGAGGAGAAGCCCCGGGCGGGAGGCTTCATTACATCTCGTCCGGCAGTGCTTATAAGGCAAGTGTGCCGAGACGTAAACACGCACGCATGCACGCGTGCGCCGACTCAACTCCGGGGGCATTGCACCGACTCGCACATGAATTCCCTGCAGGTTCGCGCTCACCTGATCCATCACAGCTGCACGCTCAGACAAAGCCCCGGTCTGCACGGCAACCTGGGTCTTAACGTGACTCCGGATCGATTTCTTAATCCCGTAATAGGAGGTCGAGTCCTGGTTTACAGGAGTGCAACGTGTTTCCCACGGAAAGCAGGGATGATCCAGGTCCACATCAGCATCACGCCCTTTTTGTTCTGGCAGCTCGTTAAGATACGGCGCGCAGGGGTCCCACGTTTCCATGAGAAATTGCATGCTTTTTTTATTAATGAGCCAGGATGACGCAGATCGTGACGCAGGCCGACTCCTCCACCAGAAGCGGAGATTCTGCACCTAGCTCGCACGTGATCCATCCGTTACATGACTCTCTGCTGTCTCAGGGCCCATCGGGGCTTCTGTTGCTAGCAATCAGTGCAGAGGCCGAGGACCCGTAAACAGCCCCCGAGCTCTCCTCCTGTGGGAGCCGCCCTGCTCCGGCTCAGTCAATGATGGGCGCCCGAGCGGGGCCGTCAGACACAGACGCCGCCTGTGGACAGCCAGTTCACAGAGAAGCTCCAAAAAAATAAAAAAGAGAAATCATTATGCACTTCAAACGTGTGCTTCCATAATAAGCTGGATCAGAAGCCCACCCCGGGGAGGTTCGCTCACCCTACACCTCTCACCCCGCCACCTTGCCCAGGGGACGGCGGCGCTCCACTGAAAACATTCAGTTTTGCGTGACACGACTCAGACGGGACGATTGTCTCAACCGAGGGAACCTCTGAAAGGCTTTTCTGTGCGGCCCGGACACAAAGGAGCCCTTTGTCAGTGTACCTGGGCACAGGTTGCCTGCACAGTAGGTCAGAGTGTGTGTCTAGCAGCTGTCCACTTAATCGCAGGCTGTGGCACACTTCTCACAGGACTTAACTGCGCCCACTTTGAAACTTACACAAGCAGCCCATGAAGAGGCTGAGAGAGTCATATAAGTGATCCACTGTGCTCATTCTGCTTGTGCATAACGGTCTGCTAATCAGAAAGCACCAGGTTATGCATGAGCACATGACGTCCAGTCTCTCGGCCCTAACTTGGTCTTTCGCTCAAGCCCTTTATAAATCCACATCACCTCTGCACCCAGAACCTCTGGCTGCGGCTGCAGCCCGGTCCCTAGCGGTGACCTGCAATAATACCCTTGACCCACATTTGCCTGAATCATTGGTTCACGTTACACAATGAGGGAGCCGAGGGAGGAGGGTTACGTGCTTACGCAATGTTTGGTCCACTGGCCCAGCCTACATAACGCTGTTATCCAACACACGCTGCTCAGAGGCTCGCAGATGCCAGCAGAGGCTGCAGCTGCCTCTGTCTCTGCCTCTGCGGCAAAGTGTGCCACTGTCTAACGAGTCCATGCAGCACAGTCCTGAGAGTCAGTCAGCCAGCTTCACCTGAGAGATCACCCCCCAGGCCTCTCAGCGAGCCGCCCGACGCATCACTCGCTCCCATTCATGGGAACTCTGTCCTATCTCACCGTATAAAAAAAGTATGTCTTCGACAAGTTATAGCGATGGAACCTAGACGCTGAAGAGTTCAATAAAGTTTCCGTCTATATAAGAAACTACTTTATAACGCTGGAAACACATTCGACTCATAAGCGACAACGGGAATAAAAGTGGCGAAAGAAGGAGCTCTGCGTAACAACTTGTCTTCTATTAACATTTAGTCACGTAACTTAAATCCAAAGGCCATCATTTCAAACTGCAAGCACAATATATACAGTAGAATATAGTGCAGTCAGTTCAACTCTGCGTTGTTCAGACTAACTCAGAGATGAGTGCAGCAATGTGGAGCAGGGATGGGGCCAGGGCCATATAGGTCAAGCCTAGGTCTAGCAAGTTAAGAAGCCAGAGATGACAATAATAAAGCTAAACACATAGGAGAAATAAATCATGCAAGCCTCATTACTTAAAAGATCATAATGTTATAATAAATACACTTCTAGATCCTCCAGAGGAAGGGATGGGAGTGCAACAGAAGTTGGGAAGGCCCAGGGCCATGTAGGTCAGACCTAGAGGTCTCCTATGATCCATTCATTCAAGATGCTAAGAGCGAATGCATGCTGCCCTGTATCCTGCAGACCGGCAGTGCAGTAGTCCTGTCCCTGTCCGTGCAGAGAGGTGATGTGTGTGTACCTATGAGTATGGCTTGGTTGTACTTGTCCAGCGCTGCCTCCGTCCTCTTCTCCGCGTACAGCCCGTTGCCCTCCCGGCGCAGCCGTCCAGCCTGGTGGGGCCCGGGGAACCACTTGGCCAGCAGGCTGCTGAGCACCACGTTGACCCGGTAGCTCTGCACATCCGCCACCTTGGAGCTGCTCCTGCACTCCCGGCACACCACGGGCGCGCGATCCCGGTCCACACACTTCTTGCAGAAGCAGTGTCCGCAGGGCAGCGTGACCGGCTCCAGGAGGAAACCCAGACACACCCCGCAGCTGAAGTCCTGCGTCCCCCCGGCCGCTGCCCCGGCCTCCTGCCGGGGACACCTGTCCGCGCTGCCGTCCCGCCTCCGGATGCTGGCGGACAGGTAGTCCAGCAGGCGGCCCAGGTGAGCGGGGCTCAGCCTCTCTATCTCCGAGGCTCTCCGGTACACCTCCAGAGCCTCCGGCAGCTTGCCCCCGCACACCAGCGCGTCCGCCCGCCTCACCAGCAGCTCCAGCCGGCTGCCCGGGTCCGCCAGCCCCCCGGACAGCTGGCACTCGTAGATGTCCGCGGCCAGGTCGAAGTTTTTCGCCTGGAAAGCCTCTGCTGCCAGCTGCAGCATGCTCTCTCTCTCCGTATCCATGTTTTTGTTGTTGTTGTTGTTGCGTTTTGTTTGTTTGTTTGTTGGTTGGTCTGAGAGTCCGCGCCCCCCTCACCTGTGCGGCGTGTATGAGCTGCGAGCTGCCATGTGTGGCTGCTGCCGCGGCTCAAGCGTCATGCTCCGGTCCAGGCAGCGGAGATATTCTCCTCAATGGACCAGGCAGCCCGAGGAGGGGAGCGAGCGGGGAGGGGAGGGCAAAAAATATGTTACGTAAAGTTGTGTCACGTGACGGCGGAGGGCCGTTCTCATTGGACGAGAGTGGAGAAACTGTTACAAAACACGCGGCCATGTAACAGCGTTGTTTCAGTGTCGGGGCAGGGGGCAGCACCCTGTCTGAGCCTGGACGACACAGACCTGCACTAGGTCAGGGAGGGGGGTCGGGGCCAGCACACTTTACTGCTGGCCCTTTGCAAAAAGTTACACCTTGTCTTTTGTTTTTTGTTTTCTTTGCCAAAGTTTCAAGTTTTGTTTAGTTTCCTGGACAACCATCCCCAGCATCTATCTATCTATCTATCTATCTATCTATCTATCTATCTATCTATCTATCTATCTATCTATCTATCTATCTATCTATCTATCTATCTATCTATCTATCTATCTATCTATCTATCTATCTATCTATCTATCTATCTATCTATCTATCTATCCATCCATTCTCTTTCTTTCTCTATGTTTTCGTCATTTCTGTCTTATGTCTTTCTTTGTTTCTTCCTTTATATCTGATATTTTTATTGTTTATAAAGACTTGTATACCATATTTTTTTATAACTCTCATTAATCATGTGTTATGCTGCTGCTGCTGCACAGTAATTTCTCTGTGTGAGATCGATAAATCTCAGTGGGTAGAAACTGTTGCAGCATGTTTGACGCAGTTTGACTTCAGCATCATTCACCTTGCTAAGATGCCTTCAGCCTGTTTTTACTTGCATTTGAAAGCAGCAGAGATGCTGGATTAGGTGCAAAAGACAAGTAGTCTCCCATATACTGAAATATGCATGCAGCGGGTCGACCCTTTCAAGTTTTCACACAGAAAAAAGGAGTACAGTTTTCCAAAATGATAAACCCCTTAATCTAAGTATAGAATCATTTTATTTTCTCTGCCTGTTTGTGACTTTCAGGAACTGTGTCAACTGAATGGGATGTTTCAAAGCCCTTTTTGAGCACAGTCAGAAGTGGAAGAGTGTTAAGACCACTTGTCAAACTCATAGGATGACAATGAGGCCATCTCTCCCCGCACTGTGTGCTCAAATAATTATACAACCAAAAACAAGCAAATATTTGACCTACTGGGAAGTGTTGGACTTACCTGTTATGTGAAACTGTTATATGACAGTCGCAAAACTGCTTTACATAAGGTTTATTTGGAAGGCAGTGGGGGTGGGTGTAGGCGGAGGGGGGTGGGGGATGCATATTTTTCTGGAGTAGCACAGAGGCTATAAGGCGAACTTTGAGGACAGCTTACACAAACTGCGACACTCATGCAGGAATGTGGGAATGTGACACTTTGGTCATGGGCCCTCGAATGAATCACACGCTGGCACTCACTCTCAGAGTGACTGCTGGCACAAATTTGCTTTGCTGTAAACGCTGGGCAGCGAATCAACATCTCACCACCCACACACCGCCTCATTACCAAAGATAGGTGCAGCTCAGGTGCACACGCCCAGCACTTATAGAAACTGTACTGCTGCATCTGACTCATATACATATACCAACAGGAGAAATATGTCAAGCCGTGACACTGGAGGCTGTGTGTTTGTGTGTCATAACCGACAGGAAGTCACAGGAGTCTGTCACTCATTCACCAGAATGGAAATTAGACAAGTCATTGTTTGCATAATGACAAAAAAAAACAGGATTTGGTGCTTGTTTAATTAACAAATGAAGGATGTATCAAGATAAGATGCTCATAGATGACACCTGCAACATGTCACGCACAAAATACCTCATAATGGGTTATGACCCATTTGACAGAGCATTGCCTACTGGGACGCTTGCTCTGACCTGACCTGTTGCTTATAACACCTATTGTTAGGAGCCTTTAGAATAATATCATCTGTTTGACGGCATTCATAAGTGTCACACGTTTGTATTGCATTTTATGATGCACCATTATGTATTCAGTTGTGAGTTGGGCGTGGTGAGTTATGCAAATGTCCCGTGGACTGGCAATAAAGCTACAATTAGAAGTAGGTTGCGGTTAGAGTTTAATGATCCTAGTAAAGGGATTGGATAAAATAGATACAAGACTATGCGTTATTATTAGCCTTACCTTGACTAGTATTTCCTGCAGCCTCAAAATAACACCTGTTTGCTAAAGGGGTTTGCTCAATGAGTGTGTGTGTGTGTGTGTGTGTGTGTGTGTGTGTGTGTGTGTGTGTGTGTGTGTGAGCGGGGATTAGAGGCTAGTCAGTCAATCGGTGTCCATGTCAGTAGTAGTGGTGCTGGTGGTAATATAGGTCGGCCGGTCTAGCCTGTGAACTCAATCCCACACACAGACACACACTCTGGGTGACATATACGCCGCAGCAGACGGAGACTGACTGACACACATGTAAAAAGAGACCGACTGACATATATGCAAATGAGGACACGGTGGGGGGGGGTATTGCACAGAAGGACACAGAAGCTGACCGCACGAGTTCCCAGTCAGGTACACACACACAGAATAGTTGGAGATCCGTTGGTTGGTTCACACCCTGCAACTTTGCTGTGTGTATGCTTCTAAATAGGCCACTTATGCAGTCTTCTGGCACACATTGTCTGGACTTTGCATACTGTGCCGGGACCCACAATTATCCTCAAAGTCATCTCACAGACTATTATACAAGATCTTATTAGGGTGGACTGAAAAGATGGTTATTCCCGTGACAGATAACAAGCTTGTGCTTGTCTAACATACCAGGGATATCTTATTTCACCATGAAAAGCTCGTATTCAGGGCATTCCTTAGGAAAATGCATCAACAAAAAGGCTGTGAGGTATGAAAGATGTTTGGGGACATGTGACTGTAATCTTATACCAGATTTGAACTTGTGACAGTCTGAGATTGAAGCGCTGTCTTTGTCTCAGTTTTGATTGACCTTGCAAACTACATTTTGAGCACTTTACCAAGCAGATGTCAGTGGTTTTTAATCTGTGTCATTGTGAGATTTATGTTGCCCTCTATTTGGTCAGGCAAGATAGGATGAGTTCGACCTTTTTGTCTGTGTTTGAAGTAAATTAGTAATCAACTTACTGATAATATATATAATCGAGATGTCAAGGCTAATAACTATTACCACAACAATGAATGATATATTAGGCATCAACATCACATTTTGTAAAATCTTAACCAGATGTGAATTACTAGTGAATGATTATCAAGCCTTAGATTGCACATATCCTACTTCTATCTATCTATCTATCTATCTATCTATCTATCTATCTATCTATCTATCTATCTATCTATCTATCTAGATATCTATCTATCTGCTTCTAACATTATCTATTGATCATAGCATATTGTTTTTCTATCTATCTATCTAATATTTGATTTGTAGGGAATACCAAACACTTATGGTTTATTGCATCTTGGTAGGTCTTTTCACTCCTACCACAGTCCAACAATATGTATAAATGATTTTTTTTAAATTGCCCCTTGGTCTGAATGTGTGAATAGACGTGTGTGTGTCTCTATATGTGAGCTGAGATCCTGTGATACCATTGGGTGTTTAGCGGTAATGATAATGGATGGCTTGTCACGGTAGAATAAGCCCTCGTGTTACTAATAGCATTAACAATGGCCTTGTTCGGTTAGTGACAAATAGCTACTTCAGTGAAGGCCACCACTGTAGTAAAGTCTCTGTCTGAGTCTATGAGTGAATGCCACCTATACCTGAGACTTGATATGACTGCGTTTTGCATCCTAGAGACCTGTGCATGCGTGCTCCCTCGCTCCCCTGCATTTTTGAAATTGCTTATGAGTCGTCTCATTTCTATAGGGTGTTTGACGGGGTGTTAGTGTACATCTTTAAGCAACCATGTCATATGGAGATACAGGGCGAGACGGGTTTTATTCGTGAAATGTTCAAGAGACAAAAAAAATCTTGATGTTAGAGAAAACATAGAAAATACAGGAACAATCGTAAGTTCAGTTGTTATGCCTGAGAGTCATGACACCAAGGACAAACGAGTCACTGGATTCAATTACATGTATAAAAAGGCAAGTAGAGAGAGAGAGAGAGAGAGAGAGAGAGGAAAAAAAGACCTTGTTCATTGCTTGACTTGCTCATCCTCAAGTTTCAACTAAACGCTCAGACCCGAGCTCACCAGATCACATGACACCAGTTAAAGTGGCCTCATGGTTAAGTGTGCGTCTGAGTGCTCAATTGAATGCATTCGTGTTTTGGCACAATGGAGGCTTTGCAGCCAGCCTCAGATCTCAGCCTGTGAAGTGAGTCACCCCTCTATGTACAGTTACCCACGAAGCCAGACAAAGAGTCTGACTCCGTAGCTTTGTGTTGTAACCCAGCTAGTGACGCAGCAGACCGTCCCCGTCTCCTCGGTTGGGGTCGCTGCTGCGCCCCGTCAACATTCAAGTACATCGAACGCCACGAGAGCATTACACTGTGATAGGCCGGCCTTTTCATAGCGTATTGAAAATTCAGCGCATTCATTAAACATGACGGCAATCTGTGCCGTTCATCAATCTTGGATTTGGAGAATGCTCCTCTTCTCCAGGTCGTTCATCTCCTTGAGGATCAGAGCGACGTTGTAGCGCAGGTCCTGGAACTTCGAGACGGGCACCTGGATGGAGAAAGCAACGGTTCACTGGCAACATGACCCAGACAGGGTGCCCCATGTGAGGACAAAGGCACCAGCGCAATGTTGATAAGGCACAGTGTTACCATGGCAACGAGTTATGCACCGAGGGCCAGGGGGACGTGGCTATTACTGAGATACATAACAGTTATGTCTCCCCTGCACTCTCATGCATTTAAGTGTACACCCAGTCAAATAGGGACTCTGTATGCAAATTTGACAACATTTCTCACAGGTGTGCTCTTTACCCGCTGCTCTTTAATTCTCAGGAGAGTTAGAAAAAAACGCCAAAAGGCCGTGAGTTTCACGTGTCTGACCTCTGATCTCTGTGTACTGCTCCACCTATACAGACTTTACTGCACTGGCTCGGGCCTCAGGTAGTAACTGGAAAAGCCTCCTCTACTAATTAGAGACGGGAGCAAATGAGGCGGGCGCCTGCTGTTTGCTTCACCGGCGGTCCATAGAAACCGGAAGGAGCACCCATCAGGTAAAGATAAGGTGCGTCCATCAATAGAATCTGCAGGCCGGATGTTGTTTCTACTAATCTTCTAATTCCACTGTAATCTGATTGCGTAACTGTTTCAGTAGGTACACGGCTGGCCGCAGTGGAAGTCCTGCCTCCCGCCTCAGTCCACATTAATAGCTTGCTCTGAAAGCGTCGCCTATCCTGCAATGACCCTGCAGGAGTATGGCGCCCCCTGTTGAGTAAAGCGCCTCACTTGATTTGATGTACAACTGTCAGCTCAGTCTTTGTGTCTGGGTGTACTGAATCATTCATGACCAAATGCAGTTGTTTCCTTGAAGTGCATTTAGATGCTTATGAGACAAGTTATAAATAGAAAGGCGCAGGAAGCGGGGCTGCTATTATGGCCTGGTAGCTGCAATCCCTTGCTTAATTTAAAGGCAGATTTCTTCCTCACGTCTCTTCTGCTACTCGGTGAACCGAGGGCTGGGTCTCCTCTCCTGTGACTTCCAGTAATAGATCTTCCATGAACAGAGGGCACATGGTCAGACGTTATGGCTGAGAAAACTTAATAAGGTGGACGTCGCTTAAAGACATCGCCGCAGCGTCTTTGAAAAGGGGCAAAGCGACAGAGCAGCCCATCTCCTCATCAGTACTCGACAACACTGTGATGAAGGCTCACAAGTGTGTGCAGCGAACATTAACAGCGTGACCACATTCGACACACTTGGTACAGGTTATGCTGTAGTTAATAAATGCTACTTCAATTATTCCACTGTGATCCTATTATGTAATGACTGAAACAGACCTACATTAGCTCATTGCCCACTGGCTGACGACCAAGGTCTCTCTCCCCACAGGCTGTAGATAAACTGGGAACACACTCTACAGTGTGGAGTTCACTTTACAAAGTATGGACCAACAGTGAGGTAAAGCTCAAAGACCAAAACTACGACCTTTATACCAAAATATGAAGTCCTTGTGAAACCTATCAGAACCCATATCGTCAAATCTCAATATACTGCAGCTTATATTTAGAGATATAGAGCACTGCAAAACAGCTAAGACTAGGAGGGAGAGGGAGGAGAGTGCCCCCTCCACTCCTTAGGCACCGGATATTTTAAGAATGCAAAACTGCCTGTACAAGGAGGAACAAGCCAATTTGTTGTTCAAGTACCTCAAAGCGGTGGAAGCTCCCATCCGATAGTTTCATCTGCATGAGGACAGAGGGCTGCAGGGCCCGGGCTAAAGAGCTGTGGGACAGAGGAGACACAGAGCGGCATGGACATCAGTCCCATGCACACACCACATTGTAGGTTGAACACTGGCACGTCGTCTTGAACTGATATTTTATATATGTACATATAAGCTTTCATTCTTTTTTGTCAGCTCAGGCATGGTGATCTTTACAGCTCAGTTTCCCTATTTTCAGTAAATTTCAGAGGAACTGACAGAGCAGCATATGAAGCATGCGCACATGTATAATCCACTTTGGTTATATAAAAGCATGTACCATATAAACATAGTCAAAGGCTCTAGCCTGTCCAGCAGGGAGTGGGACACCCATTCATGTGCTGCCTGCTTCAGCCGACTCCTAATGCTGAATGAGCCATCTCCAACCCAAACTGATACCAGTCTGGACGCATTCACCACATGCTGAGACAACTGTGATGCAAATGAGTGTGAGTTCAGTTATGACACCTCTTTCAAGCATCCACAGGCACTTTTAATTCCAGCTCTGCACAATCTCAAGGGTGTCCAAATTTGCCTTTGCTTTAACCTCTAACTTGAGAGTGTGTGAATTGCATGAATGTGATATTCACAGTGCAATGTCTTTCCCAGAGAGAGCATAGAGGAGTTCCATAGTTTAACATGATAAAAGACGCTTTTCGAGGACAAAGAGAAAGGCTGAAATGAACTGGCTCTCTTTCCTGCAGCATGTTACCTTGTGGAAATAGTCACATCCACTCTCCACTTCAAGTCCTCTAATGTAGGTAGGTGTGGATCATTCTGGGAGGTCGCTGCCTCTATGGCTGCACGCCTGCGGACACAATGAGAAGTGTGACGCAGCAATAACCGATCGTCACTAAACAGCACCAGCACGCCACCTACAGAAGCAGCCGTGAAATTCAAGGATGCACTGGTGAAATACTTTCAATGTCTGACGCACGCCCTACCCAGGAAAGGAAAACTATAAAAGATGTATGTGCAACATACCGACTGCCAAACACCACACTGGAGAAATCTGTGATGAAGTCCTCGGGTATCCTAGTTGTCAAAACACAGCAGGATAAACACGATTGGAATTTGAGGTTCATGTGAAAATCAACACATCAAAGAAAGAATGTCACAGTAAGACCTACCTCAACTCTCTTAGATCATCTTTGAAGGCCTAAACAGGAACACAAAGACAGTTTGTTTCTATGAGATTCAATGTGTCATTCCCAATGCAACTCAATTAAGAGTCAACTCAACTAAATGTACTACGTTCTTAAAAAGCAGTTACTAATGTAGTTTCCCCTCATAGAACCTTTCATACACTGTACACATTTCTCAAACAAGGTGGTAGCGGGTCACTGGGAAGCCCTACATTGTAGATAACTATATAGAGCTGTAAATTCCTTCTACTGCATCATGTTTTTTGTTTACACACACACACACTCAAATTGACCTTAATGTTTTGACCTTTGTGAGCTGGAAATGACACCAGTGTCAGCAAAGCAGATAAGATGAATGGATGGATGGATGACTGGATGGATGGATATAGCAGCATACCTCCTGTTTGAGCGATGTTATGGGGATGCGGATGGCCTCAGACAGAACTCGGTACATTCCTGCTATGATGTGACTGAGCCTCTCCTGGGGGACGGCGCTGCTGTCCGCGATCGACTTCATCACCTCTCTGCAGTCCTTCCCCTCCAAGGCACTGACCACAGCTGGACACACATCCATTCACAGCCACAGTTCACTCACATGTTATTCACTGGCTCCGGCTTGCACCGCTGAGCTCGCTCATACTCAAAAAATGTGTTGGTGCGTTATCAGAACATGCCCAAGCAGTCTCACTGTGCAGGTCGGGGCAGTGCATCACTCTTACCATTACTGTTGACAGACACAGTGGCTGATTAAGGTATGACAGCTAAGTTACATAGTTATACTGTGAATTTCCAAACATGCAATAGATGAATTGCAATTATTGTTATTATAGGCACCTTTCAGGACACTGCTGTGCAAACTTTAAAGAACAGTTAAAACACAACGGTATAAAAACAAAACAACAAAACAGGTGGGTTCTGTCACTGAAGTTTCTGTCCTCTATGACACATATAAGAAGCTCTGGTAGTAGAGTATCGGACCAGTTTCAGTTTATTGATGGATTTGTCAGGGAAACCCAATAGAAGGAAGTATCGATAGTCCAATTGGGATGTGGATTCAGGTATACGTAGAACTGCTCGATGCTGCTTTTACTGAATACATTTTAATACCAGTTAATACTAGATGAGGACGGAGGCAGTGAGACGACGAGCTGCTGTTTACCTTTGAGCATCTTCCTGAACATCTCCTGGTCCACATCCTTCAGATTCCTGGCCAGTGACTCGACCTCGGGCGGTATCCTGCCTCCCAAGAAGCTGGAGTCCCTGGCGTGCCCGGACGACATGGCTCTCCGCGCACGGGCGTCAATACGGCGAAGCAAATGTGAGAGCAGAAGTCATAAGACGCCTTTTTAGTTCAGGCGTTCCCGTGAGCTCTCTGTACGCGACGCTTCCGCCTTCGTGTCACGTGACGCCCCTACGTCACTCCGGTAATCTCGCGGTGTCAGATTAGATCATCGTTAGAGAAGAAAGGGATCTGCAAATGGAGGTGGCGGAGAGGAGTACTGTTTGAACGACGAAAGGTTGGTGTTTTCACGGCTATAGCCTCATATGTGTCGCTCCACACGGCGTATAAGTCGTCCGGAGCTGTTTTGGCGAGAGATATTGTAGTTACGTAATGTGTAGTGACGTTGAAGCCGCTCCGCGAAACGTTAGCAAACAGCTAACCACGTTCAGAGGTGTTTGGAGCCTTCACCAGAAATCACAACATCTGCTGGAAAGTGGAGCCCGACCACTGTTTAGGACCGGGCTCCTCCAATGTCGTCTGCTCACGTCGCCTGGTCTTGGTTCTGCTGTTTACAGTGATAAATTCTTAGCAAAATGTTTTAATCCGCTGACATGTAAACAGCAATCGCAGGGATTCGTTGCTTGCTGTGGATGACATGTTTACCGTGGTCGTCATTTAACATTAGCGGTTGTTTCGACCTCAAGGACTTAGCTTTGAGAGACTTTGATTTTCAATCCTAAAATATTTGTTTTCCGCAAATTACATTTACTACAAATGGGTACAAAGAGTAAACAGTATATTACTGTTTAGATACACTGTCGTGAAAGTTCACATTTAGCTAAGACAATTCACCTTTTCTGTTTACTTTAGTTGAAGTATACAGTTAAAGTATGAAAGAACTGCAAGCATAGACAAAGATGAATTATATAGCTGCAACTCTCCGTGTTGTCTATCAATTGGCAAATAAAGACTTCAATTATTTTAGCAAGTGATAATCTAAGCAATGTAAACATTTATTTCAAATGAGAAGGATTCTAAATGGTAAAGTCAAGAAGTCTCATCTTCTTGTATTAATTTCATAAATTACATTTTCTAGACTCTGTGATGGAAATATCTACCTATACAGTTGAATACAGCTGAAATGATTACCATTAAAAGGCATTTGAAGACCCAATGTTGAACTCTGTGAATCAGGCATTTAGCAGCGTCATTTTATAAACCAAACAATGAACGAACCCACTATTAAAGTACATGACAGATGAATCAACCACTCAAATAATAGCCAGTTGCAGTCCTGGTGAACTGGTAGTATTGAGTGGTTGGAACTCCATATTCTGCTTCTGTTTCCTCCCACAGTCCAAAAGCACGCATGTTCAGGATGACTGGAGACTATAAATTGCCTTAAGGTGTAAGTGTGCTCTGTGATGGACTGGACGCCTGTCCCGGCTGTTTTCCCTGCCTTCACTCTGTGATTGTGGGATCAGTGGGCAGGCCCTGCCACACAGTGAAAGGTACAAAGCAGATAAGATGATGGACTGCTGAATTGGCATTCCGTTGGACTACTGAACCAGAGCAATTCCCTCATGATACCTTGAAGTGTGTTTCTGAGTGTGACAGTGGGTCTAATTAAATAAGTAGATGCTGGATGGACTTGTTCTGCAATTCTTGCCTTATAATTGTCTCTACTCTCGTGTGACAGGTACGTTTCGCCATGTCTGAATCTCTGTATGAGAAATTTTTGGCCCCGGAGGAGCCTTTCCCCCTCCTCTCCCAGAGAGCCAACCTCAGCGATGTGGGAACCCTGGACGTCAGTGACTTTGGCTGTCAGCTCTCATCCTGCCACAGGACGGATCCTCTGCACCGCTTCCACAGTAACAGGCAAGCAGAGCAGAACGTGTCAAGCTGTCGGGACTTTTTTTTTTTATGAGTCTTTAACACAAACAAACAGCCACAGCTCACTTGTTGTTTTCTCAGATGGAACCTGACTTCCTGCGGGACCAGCGTTGCCAGCTCCGAGTGCAGCGAGGAGCTTTTCTCCTCGGTGTCTGTGGGGGACCAGGACGACTGCTACTCCCTCCTCGATGACCAGGAGCTGACATCTCTGGACCTGTTTCCAGAGGGCAGCGTTTGCAGCGACGTCTCCTCCTCCATCAGCACCTACTGGGACTGGTCCGACAGCGAGTTCGAGTGGCAGGTAGGTGGCTGGAGGCAGGCTGTCAAGCAATAGAACACGGTGCCTAGAGTCATCATTTGCATATAAGCACAGAGGATGTGGATGTCGCATAGATACGCAGGTGGCTTTGTTTGTTCCAGACTGTTTAGCGTCGCCTGTCTGATCGTTTGTCTTTCTCGCCGCTCCTCCAGTTGCCAGGAAGTGACATTGCCAGCGGCAGCGATGTCCTCTCCGACATCATCCCCAGCGTGCCAAGTTCTCCCTGTCTGTTCTCCAAGAGGAAGCCCAAGCCCCACCCTCACCGCAACCTGGACGAACTGCCATGGAGTGCCATGACCAACGACGAGCAGGTTGGTAGAACAAGTTGACTGGATTTAAAATAATCTTCAGGAAGCTTGCTTTTTCTTTTCCATCGCTCCTTGTGATGGAGAGAGTGGAGCGAGTCCTCAGCTCAGGCAGAGAGGGCCAAAGCTACATGTCCTGCGTTCCCTCTTCCAGGTGGAGTACATCGAGTACCTGAGTCGGAAGGTCAGCACGGAGATGGGCCTGAGGGAGCAGCTGGACATCATCAAGATCATCGACCCGTGCGCGCAGATCTCCCCCACCGACAGCGAGTTCATCATCGAGCTCAACTGCCTGACCGACGAGAAGCTCAAGCAGGTGGGTGGCGGCCGTCTTTCACTTCACACGGCGCCTCGCAGCAGAGTGTGAGCAGCCTGCCGGGTGTCGACGGGCGGAGCTCCGAGTCCTAAACAAGGTTCTGTTAATTACGCGACCCTAACGTAGACTCAGCTGTACTGTAGGTCACTGTTCTGGCTCCCCACAGCCTGTGAAGAAGTACAGCGGAGCCTCGGCTTAGGCAGACTTTATTGTACGAGAAGTTCAGAATACGAATTGGGCTTTGAAGACATTTCCGTCCTATTTAACGAAAAAATAACAACGGGGGGGAGGGGGGGGGTTGTAGAGTATTTTCATAATGCAAAAACTGTAAGATACGAGAGCCCCTCCGGAACAAATCAATTTAGTATCTCGAGGATCCACCCTAACCCTGGTCCTGTGGCATCTCCAGGTGCGCAGCTACATCAGAGAGCACAGCCCCCGGCAGCGGGCCAGCAGCACCAGGGAGGGTTGGAAGAGGAGCAGCCACAGCAGCGCCAGCACGGGCGGCGTGAGCGGAGCCAGCAGCAGCAACGCCAGCATGGTCAGCTCGGCCAGCTCGTCCACCGGCTCCACCGCCTCCAACTCCGTGGCAGGTAGGAGGCGCCCGCCGCCGCGCCGGGGCAGCCCTAGCATCGACTGCTACTGTATGGTGAACCTGTGCTTGTGTTCCAGGCGGCCCGGCGTCGGCCTGTAGCGGGAGCAGCGTGGCCAACATCAGCAGAGCGCACAGCGACGGGAACCTGTCTAGCGCCGCAGAGCGCATACGAGACTCTAAAGTAAGAGGAACGAGCAGCTTTTACACACAGAGGGGAATGGAGTAGTGATCCTCGTTCTCTGGCATTACTGTAGAAGCTGGGACGCCCCAGAGGCTGTTATAGCTGTGGGAATATTATGGCCGGTTTCTGTGCCAACCTGGTGCCCTATCATGCTAATTTGGCAACCACATGTAGGCTTCAGCAACATTCCTGAACAATGGAGCTCAGTGCCTTTCTCGTACTCATCTAAACATATAGGTTTGAGGCAGAAACAGATATTGAGAATGAACCTTTTGATACTGAGGTACCAGAAGCTTTGGAAGTGGGAGGGTTGGTTGTTGGGTGTCTTTGTTCAGCCTCTCTGTGTTCTAGCCGGGCACGTGCTTGACACTCTTCCTCCTCCCCTCCAGAAACGCTCGAAGCAGCGCAAGCTGCAGCAGAAGGCGCTGCGCAAGCGGCAGCTGAAGGAGCAGCGGCAGGCCCGCAAGGAGCGCCTGAGCGGCCTGTTCCTGAACGAGGAGGTGCTGTCCCTGCGGGTGACCGAGGAGGACGACCACGGCGACGACCTGGACATACTGATGTGACAGCAGTGAATGGCTCAGTGCTCCCTCTACGCCTGCCCTCGCCCCGCCACCGCCGCCACCACAGAGCCCGCAGCTAGCCCCAAGCTAGCCTGCAGTTAGCTCATAGCTAGCCCCCAGCTAGCCCACAGCTAGCTCGTAGCTAGCCTGCAGCTAGCTTGTAGCTATCTTGCAGCTAGCTCGTAGCTATCCTGCAGCTAGCTTGTAGCTAGCCCGCAGCTAGCTTGTAGCTAGCTCGCAGCTAGCTCATAGCTAGCTCATTGCTAGCCCACGGCTAGCTTGTAGCTAGCTCATAGCTAGCCTGCGGCTAGCTTGTAGCTAGCTCGCAGCTATCCTGTAGCTAGCTCGCAGCTATCCTGTAGCTAGCCCCTGGCTAGCCCCTAGCTAGCTTGCAGCTAGCCCACGCTACCTGCATGCGTCATCGGCTCACAGTGTAAATCGCCACAGTATTCTTCATCTTCTTCGCTCATAGTCGCTGCTCACAAACACACACACATACACACACATACACACACATACACACACACAGACACACATCGCCCGCTAACCATCAGTGTAGTACCACTAGTGCTGAAACTACGCTAACAGAGCCGGAGGCTCGAGGACGCACATCAATAGACGGCTACTAATGACTCCAGCCTCAGCACCAGTTAACCAGAGGATCGCTTCTAGAAGCACCAACAGCTTACTTCCACTGCTACTAACAAGGGCCACAACAGGCAGAAGGACAGATCAGGTGAGAGGCCAGGTCGGCAGGATTTGATATAAAAATAAAAAAAAGAAAACATTGGTTACAGACTTCACCCATGTGCCTAAACCTCCATCCACACTACAGAGCTCCAGGCCAAATTTGGACGCAGTTCTGGTTTAAAGAAGACAGCGTATTGACTGTAAACGTCTGGAGAAATCGACAAGAATGAAAAAAGAAAATCTCCAAATGGTTGATTTCTGACACCTCAGTCAGGGCAAAATCTGTGTTTTAAAGAAAAAACAATCATCCTCCAAAAGTGTGACAAACACGGGAGATTAGAGATCTCTGAATGTAGAAAGCGACATGAGGGGGGGAGGGAGCTGGTCTGTCTTTCTAGCTGCCCAGATGTTGTGGCCCCATTCCACTCTCAAGGCTTAGAGGGAGCACTGAAACAGTGCATGTCTAACCCCGCCGCGCTGGTTCCCAGCGAGGCTCCGTAACTAACAACGCGCATTATTCTTTACATACACCTGTTTCAGAGTAGCCTCTGTGTTGTAAATAACTGATAAATGACAGCCTATTTACTGCTTGCTTTAAGGTTTTCCTCGGTCCTGATGGTTTGATATACACCCCTCCTCTCTCTCCCTCTCTCTCCTTAAGGCAGTGAGCTTATTGGTTTTGTCAGCACTGATTCTTTGCTTTATTCCCAGTCTTATTTTTTTTTAAGCTTCTTAGATGTGTCGTCACAAGTATTTTGAGTTTGTTCTTCGTCTCTTTTGAACTCCTCCGTTTCCCCAGCACTCCCTCCGTGTGCTCTAACCACACTTTGGTTTACACTTTGGATTGATTTGTCCCCCCCTGGGCTTTGCTATTGTGTCGGCCTTTGTTCCGATTTCTTTCTTTCTTTCATGTTGCGTTTGGTTCCGTCGACCTCGTGTAAGAGACTCTTTCCCTCAGCGTGTCAGCTGTGACGTGATGAACCACTGTCTCCCATACCCCATGTGTAATGAGTTTGTCTGTCTCATGTGTAAAGCTAATTAAATGCAGCCGCCATGTTTAAAACAGCTTAATGTATTCCGTAGCCGAGGAATTTAGTAGAAGTCTATTTTGGAGAATAAGATAATTTTGAGAGAAAACTAAGCCAGCGTGATGCAACTAAGCTCCATGTGTACATACATTTCACGGCAGATAAATGATGGAATGGTAAATGTGATCGGTGTGAGGGGCGTGTGTGTGCGTGAACCTTTTGTAGAATCCCTCGGTCTGATCGCCTTGAACGGTTCGACGTCAGACGCCTGTGGCCACTGTGGAGCAGTGTTGGCCACGGCGCTGCCTCAGGCTGGGATGTGCGGCCCACGCAGAGCTCCTGAATCACTGTAAACAAATAAAACTGACATTGTTGCATCCCACTCTGCCCGTCTGTCATGGTCTCTCCTTTCCACGGCACGTTCAGCACAGCCCATCATCTCAAGTCACAGATGCATCAAGGCGTCTATTGTTTATTTCAAAAGACAATTTTCACACCTCAAGTTTCCTAAGTTAATGTGTCATCACATTTAACAGAATTATAAAAATCATCGATAGAAAAGCGAACGACAGCGACCTCTCTGACCGGAAGGGGGCAGCAGCGCGCGCCGCGTTGGAGCGCAGACCGGATATGCAGAAGAAGAGGAGCCCGGAAGTAGCTCCGCAGTGTTTACATCGCTCCGTGTATTGCGGAGGTAGATGAGCGTTTCAGGAGCGATCCTTTCACTCTGCGTTCCCTCGGACACGGCTCTCCATGGGGGCTCACGGGGTTTTGGGCAATGAGCCCGAGTCCATCGACTACTCGGTGCACGAGGCCTGGAACGAGGCCACGAACGTGTACCTGCTGGTCATCCTGGTCAGCTTCGGCCTGCTGATGTACGCCAGGAAGTAAGGACACCTGCACCCGCACACACACACATACTCACACACACATACTCACTCACTCACACACACACTCACACTAACACCTGAGGTCCGTATCACGAAGCAGGATAAGTGCTTAGCCAGCCGAATTTCAGGCTTAACTCTGGGTTTTCTTAGTACTTAGCAGGGTAAATCACCATGGAAACTTATGGTGAATAACTCCCACACACACACGCACACACTGCAACATCTGCACACAAGCACAGGAACACACCATCACTACGGTCTGTAAACACACCATGACCTACATGCACTACAAACCTCTCACCATCTGTCTAAACCACACACCCGAACCGGAAGCAACGCACATCATATTACGACATTTTAGTGATATGAACATCTTGCATAACTTTATCTCATTTTAGAAGTTTCTTAGCTGTGTCTGCATCATGTAATACCTAAGTTGCGACAGATTAAAAAAAAAAAATCTACTGTGATTGTTGCAATGCAGTCTCCTGCCAGGCCATAATGTCTTTGCAGTACCGTGTTGTTCATCATATAGTGGAGCCACCCTCATCGTCTGCCCCCCCCCCCGCCCCCCCCCCCCCCCCCCCCCCCCGACACAGAAACAAGAGGAAGATCATGAGGATCTTCACCCTGCCCCCCAGCGCGGGCAGCAGCCCAGAGCCCAACTTCTACGACAGCCTGCAGAAGGTGCGCCTGCGGCAGCAGCTGGAGATGTACTCCCTGGGTGAGCGCACTGTGTACACCTGGCATCCTGGAAGGGAAATGACTGCCGACTTGAGATAGTGATTTTCTCAAATGTCAGGCAGTGTGGTTTCTCAATGCAATTCAGCTAAATGAGGTTTTCCGTCTGCTTTCCGTTTTCTCTTTCAGCCCGCAAATTTGAGCAGCATCAGCAGCAGGGGCAGCAGGGGCAGACGGATAGCGTGCAGCTCTCCATGGAATGACGGGCCTCGCTGTCAGAGCGAGCAGCGTTGCAGCTGCACACACACGGAAGAGACTCCAAGGCCCCAGCGTGCAGCCATCGTTTAAAAGCCTTCGCTCCGGTCCCCGGTTGTTTCTGTTTGGCTCCTCCAGTGGGATGCCTCTTCATTCGTTCCCTCTAATGCAAGGAGCAGGCACAGCTGGCTGGATGGAGAGGATGAGCAGAGTAAAGGGGTGTGTCCAGTGGTTTCCTTTAAGCTGAGGGTGAATGTGAAAGTGCAGTGTGGGGGCATCATGGTGATGCCCTCAGCGTGTCGTGAGATTTGAAGACGACTGAAGCAGTTCTTGCACACAGAGCACGATCATTTCAAGTGTAGGTTCTGGTTAGTTTCCATTTGTTTTTGGTTTTTTTTACTTGTTTTTAAATGTATTTTGTCAGATTAGTGAAGTTTAAAGATGTACGTTTTTCAAATGTGAAAATAAAGGCACAGAAACATTATAAATGTTGAATAATAAGTTCGCAGTTTCGGGGATTTGTTTTGACCAGAAATACAGCAGGGTGATTTCATCCCTGAAGCACCTGGAAGGGAAACACTGAGCAGTGCGAGTATGTCATTGGGGGTTCATAGAACTGGAGCTACATTCATAACTTTTGTGTTTGTGTTAGAGTTGACGAAAGGGAAAAGAACTCTAAACACCGATCATTTCAAGCAGAGTCTTTATTTGGTTTTGCGAACAAACACTTGGCAAACTAGCAACACTCCCAGCAGCCTCAGCTGTACTTTGATTCAAGCTCCAGCCAGCAGAAGCTGCATGCTAACGTGCAGAGCCAGGGTGGCGGATGTGGCCTCTGAACGCTGTGCCTGTACGTGGTGAGCACTTTTAGCTTTCACTGGGAACATGCTAGCATGTAGCGCCAGGCTCCACTATCTCCAAGTACGGGCTGACAGAGCTGCTGGCTTGGCTACCCGGAACTAAACAAACCACTCCTTATCCCACTTCTTTTATGTTAAAACTCGCACTAGCAAACCAAACCCAGAACAAGAGGTAAACGTTTGGTACCAAGATCGAACTATCAAAGAGCAGCAGCCGAGGAGCAGGTTTTTCCTCTATTGAAACGTAGAGCGTGCTACTCCGTCGGCTGGGGACCTGAGTCACCCAGAGTCAGGGAGTATAACAGGCTGCATTGAAAAGAATAAAACAGGCTTTTATTCGTCCCACAATGTGGGCATGTCAAATTCTGAGGCAACATGTGCACTGAAAACAAACAGTCACAAGCATAGAACGGAACAAAGAAACAACAGAGGCATATTTGCAAACTATCAGAACAGCAAAAGAAATATGCCAGACAAAGAAAAATAAGTCTTACATACATTTATAAAAAAAAAAAAACAAACAAACATAAGAAATATCACCTTGAGGTTGAATGTCTTCACCAACCAATCAAGTTTAACAGTTTACATCCATGTCTGTCCCGATTCATTAACGCATGTAGTGGAGGCTTTGTATATGTTCATTTTAGGCATATGACACAATACTACATAGTGTATGTTTTGCTATAATGGACTGGTCAAGTTCAGATATGTCAATTTGTTGCTTCAAGACTATAAACGTGGTGGCACATTAACCGTTGACAGACGATCTACACTACAGAATTTCAATATTGTGAGTCACCACATGACCCGGGAAGAAATTCAAGGAGCTTTAGGCTCTTAGCTCATTCACTTTGGTGCTTGGCTTGTGAGATACCGCACTTTTAAAAGAATCCTTAAAATGTTCCTGAGACACAGAATTCAGGAGGACGAGACGCACAAATTGAATATGTGGAAACGGAAGACGGGGGTGTAGTCGGACACATTCATGAAGGAGCCCAGCTTGAATGTGGAGCCTCACCCTAACCTTAACCCTGACCCTGACCCGGTCTGGAGCAGCCCGCTCATGGAGGAGACACTGGACTGAACAATGAGCCGACAGTTGATGGCTTCAGCGGTGTGAACAGGGCCCTGGTGTTTTCCCTTCACCTCTTTGGAAACGCTCTCATCTCCTCGTTCAAGCTTGACACCAGGATAATCGTCGAAACGCTCCAGGCCTGGACCCGACTGTACAGACCCCCCCCACCCCCCCCCGCCCCTGTGCCTTACCTCACTGTAAGGCCGTCAGAGCATCCTAGAGTAGAAAAATAACACGTCTCCAAGCAAAATATAAAAACGCAGCTATGTACAGTTAAAAGGCAGCCAGGCGATCAGCGCTTCCGTTGGTTCACACGGCCGGTGGATCCAGCATACGGAGCAGAGGGAACGGCATGTGATGGGGGGGGGGGGGAGCGGGGACTTGTAGCTACAGGGGGCGGGGTGTGGGGGCAGGGGCGGTCCTCAGTGTGCGCCTCGGGGACACACGTCCACGTCGTCGGCAGAGAGCGAGGCGGCGTACTGGGACGTCCAGTCCCTGAGGAAGAGCTGGGCCGCCTGGCTCTGCAGGGTCTCCTGGCCCTCCCTGACCTCAGAGCCGGTCTGGTTCACCACCAGGCCCACGCCGGCCGTCTGCGTGAAGTAGTTCTCCGACCAGTTGGAGGTCCCTGTGAGCGGGAAAGCCAGAAAGTAAATCAGTGAGTTAAAATCCTTGCGGACCGACCAAATTTGGCACATAGATCAGTTATTTTAGATTGGAGTGAGTGTCATAGTGGTGTTGAGATTAGCATTCACATGTGCCCTTATCTTGGATTATGTGAGACACATTTTAAGTCAGCATGAAGGCAAGAAGAGAACAGAGACTCTAGGTTTCAACGGTCAACCCTAACCCCAATGAGAGGTCTGTTAGATTCTTAAAAGCCTGGCAAAGTTGCAGTATGTCTATCCATCTGAAACCAGACTACTTCAGAGGGAAACAGTGAAGCCGTTTCAACAGAATGACATTACAGTGACATGAACTATGTCTTAGGTAGAAAACACTTCTATTTAACACCTGTGAAATTGTCATAAACACTGGTTGAAGGGCCTCTACTCTTCATAAAGTCTGTGTGATTTCTCCAGTTGCAGCAGATATCACATCTTTGACTTTGAACCAATCCAATCCATCCAATCCAACCCGTTCATCTCACTTAAACGAAACGTGCTGACAGTTTGGATATGAGGACGATTCTTCCCGAGCCGCTTTAGAAGAGGACTCTCATCTGATTTCAGCTTTTCTTTGGACAGCACTGAGCTCAGGTCTAACGACTGTATGGCTGAAACATACCTATGTAGAGCACTCTGTCGGTGACCATGTACTTGGCGTGGTTGACCCGAGCGAAGGGGATCTTCCTCTGTTCTGCAGTTGAAGGCACTGTAAAGATTTTCTGCACAGACCACAACAACAACAACAGTTTAAGGATGCGGAACAAGCGACGGTGTCTAGAACGGGACGGGGCAAAGAGCCCGGCACGCACCACGTCGACGTCGCACTGCAGCGGGGGCCTGCTGAGCACCAGCAGCGACTGCAGGAAGGTGAACATGGCGGCGGGAGAGTGCCCCCAGCAGCTCACCAGCAGCCTGACCTCCACGGCCCGGGTGCAGGCGGCCGCACGCAGGGCCGAGTCGATGGCCCCGAAGAACCTGCCCAAGCACGCACACGCACACACACACACACATACACATACACACACACACACACACGGTTTGAGATGTCATTACAGAGTCATGTGAGGCCAAGGTGAACACGAAGACGAGCGAGGAGGGCAGAGGAAGTGATGACAGGCTGGTGGTTTTCCTGTTTCGGTTGAGTAAGTTAAACAAGGTTCACCTACTTCACACACGTTTTGAGCATTTTTGCATGAACTGTTTTATGCTTTCCCAGCAGCTGCTACTTTCATGTTTCATGCAATTTCTCTTTGTAAATAGACTTTTCCAATACCTTTTGGCCCATGAGCCCATGAGGCTCGAATGGTTACTTTTCAATAGGACTCATGTCTAAAGAGGAACAACTGGTGAACAACCTCTCACCTGAGAGGCTGTGTGAACTCTGACAGGGGAAGGTAGTCCATGACAGAGATGTGGATGAACTTCTGAGCATCGTGGATGACCGACAGGATGGTGGCGAGGTCGTCGGAGCGGCCGCGGGCTGAGATGTGGGGCGGCGCGCTCTGCAGGGAAACCAAAGAGTGAATTCAGGCGAGCCCAGGTTGACATTTTATGTGGAGCCGTGCGGCAGAAACGCAGCGTGCATCTGCGTGTTCTCATGCCACTCACAGACAGGTAGACCCGGGCAGGCACCCCGTTGAGCCGGAGCCGCAGGGGCCTCTGGGAGCTGGACAGGGCGGAGAAGCGCGCCGGCCAGTACGGCGGCAGGGAGCCGTTGGCCCCGCTCAGGCTCCAGTACACGCCGAAGACCCTGGAGGCGTCCTGAGCCAGGCAGCTGCAGTCCTGCACGGACAGGCCCACCTCCTTCACCTGCAGTCAACGCAGGCCGCGTCAGCAGCTCGTCAGCGGGGGGCAGGGAGGCAGCCTCTCCACACATAAATCTATATACACTTGGCGGGAAGCTCGGTTTAAATCATCCCAGGGCCGTGCCGACATGTCAGCCAACACTTTCACTGTGTTTAATCTGTAGGAAAATAGCAAGAGGGCAGCCAGCGGCAGCCTGCCTGCGCTCACATGAGGTATGACATTTCAAACAGCCTCGGGATGTAGACAGAGAGAGAGAGGAGAGAACAGTGCTCTCCCATTTGTGCTTTAAATTACGAAAGAAGACAGCGAGGCTCCTGGCGGGCAACAGACCTTTGTAGTCGATTAGCTTCTAGATTAATGGATAAGTTGACGATATGATGTAAAAACAGTGAAAACAATGGTTCCCGTTCTCTGTCACAGAGTCTAAAGAAACCAGAAAATAGTCATGTTTGGAAGCTGAATTTTGACTTCATTTCTGAAAATCATGCTCGAATCATGTGGCCTGTTGCGGTTTCTGTCTGAGCGTCTGGCCGGTCTCCTGGCTGCCATCTGCTCTCCAACGTCCTGTTGCAGTTAGCAGTAATGACCCTCTTCCTCCTGGAGCAGCAACGGTCTGGCAGAAGGAGGGGGATAATGCCGGCCCTGTGCCCAGGCCAGACGCAGACAGATGTGAAACCGCCCCGTCTCTTACCTGACTCAGCGAGCGCCAGTCCATGTTGGCACTGCCCAGGTAGAAGTGCTTCTTATCCACCACCCAGAGCTTGGTGTGCACGATGCCCCCCGTGATGGCCTGGAGGTCCACCTCTCTGACCTCGGCGCCTTGAGAGAGGAACACACGGCATCGTTGGCAAAGCATACGGAACCTTCCGGCTTCACTGAAGCGTGTTATATGACCGTCCTAGGTGCCTGGGTGATGCACCGTGGGCTCTACCTGCCGCTGCCAGCTCTGCTGTGTCTTGTGCTGAGGTCTGGGGAGCGTTGACAGCAATCTGGAGCTTCACACCTCTGGACTGCAGCCCTTTCAGCTGCTCAAAGACCATTCTTCCCTGGGAAACATGTGCATATGACACAGTGAACCACATGCATCACAGGTATGGTGAATCCATCTGATGTGCGGCGAGGTGTCCGGACTAACCTGAGAGTCAGAGGAGCCGCTGAGGCCTAGGTCGCTGTCTCGTAGGGTGAAGTAGAAGGCCGCGATGTGGACCGAGCTGTTGGCCCTGTCCAGCAGCTGCCTCCAGCTGTCTGCGATGCTCTGCCTGGGCCAGGGAGAGGATTCGTACAGGCCCTCGGGGATGCTCTCCACCAGCTCCACTCTGAACAAGGAGGGAAAAGTAAAGCGCCAGCGGCCTCCACACCGGACAGAACCCAGACCTCCTGAGTTCCTTTGATAGGCAAACGTTTCTTACCGACAGTCGCTGCTGCATGGCTGCGGCATGAAGTCAAAGCCCTCGAGCATGTGCAGCTCCAGCTGAGCCGTGAGCTGAGCCACAGACATGGGGAGCCCATAGTTCCAGACGTGCAGGCTGAAGCCTCCGAGGAGCAGCAAGAGGGTGGGCATGAAGCAGAAGATGCCAAAACTGGAACATCCGGAGCTCTGAACAACACAAACAAGGAGAAGTCAGATTTGAACTGGTAATGCTACAAACACAGCTACGACAAGTGTTGGAAACGATTCAGGACTGCATGCCATAGCTGTGAGAGGGCTGCAGGGTAAAAGCAGGGGAAATTCCTGTTTTGCACCCTTGACGCTGCGATATCAGTGGAATCCATCGGGCAAGCACAACATGACCCACCTTGGCTGGTTTGGAGGAGCGGGGTTTGGCAGGCTGCTCTGGTGCTGCGGGAGAGCTCGACTGTGTCGGCCTCTCCTGCTTGATAAGTGCTTCATGGTCTTCCTTCAGCTCCACCGGATCACAGCCCCGGGGCTCGTCTTCCTCGCACTCAGCGTCCGATGAAGAGCGGCTGTCCTTCAGCTCCAGGGCCTTCATGTGCTCCGCCTCCCACGGCGGCTCCTCGTCCATGATGGCCTCCTGGGGCGCGTCGGGGTCGTCTGCGGGGACGTGTGCGGGCTCCTCGGCGTCTCCGGAGGAGGTGAGGGTGACCCCGGCCGTGGCGCGGGGGACTTCCTCCGCCGCTCCCTGAGGCTTGTCGCTGACGGAGCCCTCGCACGGGACCTGGGAGGCGGGGGCGTCCGGCGAGGTGTCGGCCTCCAACTCAAACATTTTCTCCCTGCTCTCGCACGGCAGACGCTGCCCGGACCCTTGCTCGGGCCGCAGGGCGGGCCTGGGGCTCACGCTCAGAGGGGGGCACTGCACGGACTCGGACAGGCTCCAGCTCTTGGGGGTGGAGGTCAGGGCGGCGTGCACCGGGGTGGCGTGTTCCGTGCTGGCGAAGGGCGACGGGGCCTCCAGGCCCACCCTGGGGATGCGGACAGACGGCTGCAGGAGCGCCCGGCCCTCGGCCAGCTTGTACTTGGGCGTCTCCGTGTTCCCGGCAGGGAGAGCGGCCTGGACGGGGGTGTCTTTTTTGGGGAGGGGAAGCTCCACGCTCGGGCTCGCCCCAGGGGGCCGCTTGTGGAAAGTGGGGATCCGGGACACGGGTTTCGCACCTTTGCGGTTCATCTCGTCTTTATCTTCGGGCCTCGCAGCCTTGTCGTCCACCGCCAGGCGGTCCAGCACGACGCTACAGTCCTTCAGTTCCTGAGGAGGACAGAACTCTTTCAGGAAAAAGGCAAACAATCTTAATGTATGCACAGAACCACTCACTCAGACCACTGCCCGGTGAAGTTTCGGCTACTCCCTCCAGCGCCCGTATCCTCTGAACCCGTGCTCTTTGTCTTGACAATGCTTGAACAATGTGGACAACATGAAAAGGGCTTCTCTAGAAGCTCCTCTAGGTAGCCACACCTATTCAAATGAGCCCTGCTGCGGAGAAGCACGTCAGAGTAGCCACCGCAGACTGTAAAACCAGTCATCACGGGAGTCAATATTTGCCTGGGACACAAGTTCCTATGCGTACCATGTCAGGTGACAACAATGCGACTTTGCTTGAACACAGCCGGCTGGAGCAGGATCAATAATGCAACAGCAGAAGCTAAATGACAGAACAGCAGGTGGGTTGTCAAGGTGTGGTCTTGCTGCAGAGCTGCCGTCTCATTCAGTTTATGAAGGAGTGAACGGTTTGTCAGCCTTCCATGATCAAGGAATATGTGATTTAGCGGGCTATTCGTTCACCACATCGGCAGAAAACGTCTTGAGCAGGGTTCCCACTGTTCCCTTCCAGGAGGTTTTCAGTTACTACAGTGTGACAGGCAAGTTGTAACATACACCAGTAGACCCCGCCCCCCCATGCTTTGGAGTTTGGAGTTGACTTTTTTTTTTTTTACAGGTGCACTTGCAATTTTGCTCGTTCACCATGATTGATTTCCCCATTGCTCCTCTCTCAGCTCATGAAGTCCGATTCGAAAGATGTGACGTGTATGGCTAGAACTTGAGAGCATGCGAACAGACCTGCTTTGAAATCTATTTTGATTAATTTACAGACCATGCACGCACGACCCCTTAAGCACTGCAGTTAACTCAGAGGGTGACCAATCGTCCAGGATCATTTTTAATCTAATTCTAATCATTTTTTTGCCATGGACTTTTTCTCTCATTTTCCATGACTGGAAAACTGGGAGCTGATTGCCCACGACATGTGGGAGGCCTGTTAAAGTTGACAGAGTGAGGAAACATAAAAATATATACTATGTTCTGACCATGTGTTTTAATTTCAGTCTCTTGGTGCTACGTGGGTTTGCTCACTGAGACAGTTGGATGGAGTCTGGCACATTACTCTGATGATATATCGGGCTCCTAGTTGACTAAAATACAACAGAAAGGGTTCATCTTTCTGTCACTCCTCTCTTAGCTTGTCAGCTACATATCTGGAGAAGCTTCATCCAATCTGAAGTGGTGTCCATGATGAGTACAGGTCAGGATTCATTCGTTTTAACTCCTAAATGAAAGCAGATTTGCGTCCCTCACTCTCTGCAGAAATGTCATTCTGACGTCCCACAACATACTACACCTTCTGAACTTCACTGATCACATGCTGAACTCTCCTCCTGCCTGTACTGTAGCTACAGCCAGCATCCTCTCTCTCCTCTCTGTTCTCTCCTCTCTCTGTTTATTATTATTTGTATTATGATGGCCTCATTATTTTTACATATTACTGTTTTACTTGAATAAAGTACTTACTTTGTCTCCCCGACCTCAGTGAAAATAAACATTACAGAACACCCCATGAATCATCTTTCTTTCCCCACACATGCGGGCTAAGGTGCCACTTTCACAACAGTCTGACAACACATTTCCTGGTGATGAAAACACACACACACACGGCTTCTCTCCAAGCACTGACTGCAAATGTCAAGTGGTTCAAGCCACACCCAGGGCCAGAGCAGCCTGGGCTGCTTTCCGGCTCCGAAAACACGTCCGAAACGGCAAGAGGAGCATTTGTTTGGACACTTCCTGCGGGCTGGCAGGTCTTCCTACCGTGGGATCCCCCTCCTCGGCGGCAGCTTCCTCCTCCAGCTGAGCCTGTGCGGGCTGCTCTGTCCTGTGTGTCTCCATCACTGAGCCGTGGACGCGCTCAGCCTCTGACTCATCTGACTCCTGACGGACAGATCAAACAGTGCAACAAACTCAGCGAACGCCATAAAGTCCACAAGCAAATAAAGGCGATCCCAGTCTGCGCGGCGGGGATGTAAAGCATGAAATGAGTATATTGAAAGGGGAGACGTGGTTTGTCTCCCCGTACAGAAGCGTGACAAAGGCGGACTCACCGCGCTGGAGCTGGGGCACGCCGAGTAGGTGAGAGTTTTTAGCTTCAGTGGCTAACCAGCTAAGATAACGCTGCGCACGCTAACTCGCTTGTATAGGTAAATGTGGAACGTTGGGGTGAGTTTCCGTCCCCTCCGTCAGTGTTTCTGTGCGGGCTAGCCCTGCTAACGCTAGTGCGGCAGCTACGTGGCCGGCTGTGAAGTTTCCAGCGGCGGAGGAAGAGGAGGCGGAAAAGCTGAGTGATGAAAAAATACCCACCTCGTACGTCGGCTCCGCGGGCTGGCTGCTCCTGGCCGGCAGGACTGCCTCTTGGTCGGACTCCGGCTCGGACTCGGACTCCGGCAGGTCCCGGTGGTGGATGGACTTCCTGGAGCGCAGCACCATCGGCATCTTGTCACCGTGGTAATAATGCGGCGTCACCCCGGGCTAAGCGGACAGTGGGATGGGACACACGGAGAGGAGCGGACCAGCTCCCTGGACGGTGTTCTGATAGAACGGGTCCGTGTAAACGGCTACAGTCAGGCTATTGGTCGATTAAACTCACACCGAGGAGGTGATCGGGGTACTTTAAACACACGTCTCCCGGTGAAGTTTCGACTCCTGCAAGGTCAATGCGGTTTTCAAGCGTCCATAGTAAACAACAAATTGAAGTAACCGCGATGTCCCGCGGCCGCTGATTGGAAGATGTCCTCGCGCCGAGTCTCCGCCCACCAGGCGGCGTGGAGCGGGGACTAAACACGGCCCGTACTGCGCATATGCGAACGCGTCAGTCGTTTAAAAAATGAAGAGAGTGACGTGACCCCTTGCACATGCGCAGTGTTGATGGTGTTTCCGGGCCCCGCCTCTCAGTGGGTACTGAGCGGATGGATTAGTGCACTTTGCTGCGTATCCTGGAACGGACTGGCTGCGGTGGTTTCGTGCTGTTGTCGTTGTTGTCACTGCTGTTACCGGGATACGACCACCGACAGTCGAGGGAGGTTAATGATGTTGTGAGCGGCCAGAGCTTCACCGAACGACGGCACCGAGCAGCCACTACAGGTAACAGTTAGCTTAGCCGTTGTTGCGGAGCCTGAACGCAACACGACCGGTTGTTTATGTTCCGACCACAGACCGAGGTGGAGGCTTGTTAGCTGGGTTATTGACTCTCAAAGGTCACTGAAGTCTGTCCATTGTGCATTCAAAAACCTCTATAAAACCTCTACAAGATATTCGTACCAACAAATAATGATACAACTGACGTTTGAAATGCAGTGTTTTCGCCGTTACGTTGAATATCGCTATTGTATGGAATCTGTACTTTGTAATAAGGTCCCTGTCTTTTGGCATATATTGTATACACGTTGTCGTAATACTACATAGTCCTCAATGGTTCAATTAACAATAGCGACTTGTTCATTTGTGCGAAAATACTAAAAAACAATGCTGGGGTTCGAAAATGAAAGCGGTCTGTGAGTGCGGTGAAAAATCAGGCCAGTTCATGTGGGGTTTCCCACCTGTGCACTGTGCTATAACAAGTTTTATAGATAATAGATTAAGCCTCAGATCAGTACATGACTTTTAGTTGCCTGATAAGGATCTGCAGTGATTGCTCGTCATTGTGGAATATCTCAAGACTAAAACAAATATTTAGTTAGTTCCATGTAGTGTAGACACGACATATAAAGCTTGATTTTAAATCTCTCTTACAAAAATAACACATAGTATCATACATGGTGTTGCTGGGGAGGCAAGATTAGATGCAAATATTGCATACAAATATCAATACTGTCACAGTGTAATGCATTAGTCTTATTCTGTCATCCATCCATCTATCTATTATTGGTCCCACTAGCCTATCTTGAGCATAGAGGCAGGGAACACACCATGGACATATCATCAATTCATCATAGGACACATGCAGCCTTCACTTTCATACCCAGAGCTCTTGATCCAGCTGGGATACTGGGATACAGATATTTCCTGCATGTTGCCCAACTTCCACTCTAATCTCTGATTGTGGTTATTCTGCCCTCAGGTACCCCCATGTTAGCCCCCAGGGCTGAGAGGAGAAGCTCGGGTGGTTTCTCAGTGATGACGGACAGTTAGTCAGTGCCATCAGTCCACAGATGGAAGCTCCAGTCACGCCCCCTCCCAACTCCTCCACCCTGCCTCCCCCCATCCCCCTGCGGCCCGCCGTCGCCCCCTCCGTGCAGCTCGGCTTCACCGTCCTGTACACGGCCCTCTACGCCGGACTCTTCCTGGTGGTGTACGTCCAGCTCTGGCTGCTCTACCTCTACCGGCACAAACGCTGGAGCTACCAGAGCGTCTTCCTGTTCCTCTGCCTGCTCTGGGCCGCCCTGCGCACCACCCTCTTCTGCTTTTACTTCCGTAACGCGCTGGAGGCCAACCACCTGCCCGTGCTGGTGTACTGGCTGCTCTACTGCTTCCCCGTGTGTCTGCAGTTCTTCACCCTCAGCCTCATCAACCTCTACTTCACCCAGGTGAGGCTCTCAGGTGCCGCGTGGAGGGGAGAGCGGCAAAAGCACCGGAAAACAAGCGGCAAATTAAATTGGACAACTTCCTCCAATTATACGCGAGTGAAAAATCACCGCACATTTCACAATGTGTCCTGCTGTCGATGAGCAAAACAAACCTGTAAAACTAGGGGGGAAAGTTAATAAGAGTAAAAGAGGAAAGTCCAGCAGGGTAAAACACATCTTCCCTATTCCCCACTGTGCGTTATTCCCTACACTAGTTGTACATTTACCTTTTGTAGTGTTTGTGTATGTTATGATTGAGAGGAAGTGTCGGTGTGTGTGTGTTTCACTTCATCATGTGAAGCACTTTGTGCCACCCTCGGACGAAATGTGCCGTTCAGCCTAAGTCAGATTGATCGGTTGATACTTTGATTGATCGATTGATACTTTGATTGATCGATACACATTACTATACGTGGACAGTTGCTTGTTCAGCTGGTCTGATGTCCATCTCCTCGCCGTCTCGTCCTCTCTCGTCCCACAGGTTTTACTCAAAGCGAGGGAGAGTTATAGCTCAGAGGCAGGCAAAAAACTGTAAGTGTCTCTCTACAAGCACGTTTCATTTCCCATTCAATGTTGAACGGTGGTCTGGTCAGAGCCTCAGAAGGCGGTCTCAGCCTCTCCTCCCTCCCTGTCGCCTCCAGCTGGCTGGCGCGGGGCCTGTACGGCAGCATGAGCCTCCTCTTCCTCAGCGTCAACGCGGCGTGTGCCGGCCTCGGGGAGCGCGGCGCCGGCAGCTCGGCAGCGCGCACCTGGAACCTGGTGCTGGTGCGGGTCCTGGTCAACGACCTGCTCTTCATCCTGGACGCCGTGCTGCTGGCCGCCATGCTGCTGCTCCTGACCCGACACTCCCGCTCCACCAGCCCCTACCTGCTCAGCAAGGTGGGCTCAGCACCGCAGGACACGCTACTCGCTCAAATGCATGTCTGTGGGAGGGTAAAACTGAACTGCATGGCGGGACTTGAAAGAGCAGCTCAGACCCACAAAAGAGACTGCATCTGTATCTGTATTGATTGTTTTTATGACTGTGTAGCATTAACTCTCTAGTTTGGTCTTTAAATGTCGTTGTCCTCATGTAAGCCTGTGCCTGACCCCGTCTCCTCCTCCTCCTCCTCCCCTCTCCTCTCAGGGGACCACAGTGTGCCGCACGGCGGCTCTCGGGGCCGGGGTCATCCTGCTGTTCGCCAGTCGAGCCTGCTACAACCTGGCCGTCCTCGTCCTGTCTCAGAGCCGCCGGGTGGAGTCCTTCAACTTCGACTGGTACAACGTCTCTGACCAGGTGGGCTCCTCTCGGCTCTCAGCTGCTGGCCATGGTGGTCCGCATCTCTGAGCGCCGTAGTGAGAACTCTGTGTGTGTGCGTGTGTGTGTTTGTTTGAAGGCTGACCTACGCAGCGATCTGGGCGACACGGGCTACCTGGCCTTCGGCGCCATCCTCCTCATATGGGAGCTGCTCCCGACCAGTTTACTCATCCTCATCTTCAGAGTGCGCCGGCCTGCTCAGGAGGTGGCCAGCACAGTCCTCACGTGAAACAAAAAAAGGCCAGAAACGTGTGCTCCGTGTCGCTGAAGCCTGTTGTCCTCTCCCCTCGTCCCCACAGAGCGGCAGCGTGGCCATCAACAACCGCGTCCTACCTCGGCCCTATTTCTTCGATGACCCTCAGGGCAGCGACGAGGACGCTCCCGTTCCGTGGGCTCGCAGCTCACATCCACACCCGAGGTGCGCTCACAGAGATCACTGTGACACGTGTTGACACGTGTATGTAACGATACGGCGCTGAATGAATGGCACATTCATCCATCCACACAGTCATAATGACATAAAAGCAAATGAGCGAATATATAGCAGTGGGTGTAAACCACGTGCCTGCTCTGTTTCAGCTGGTACGGATCCGAGACGGCTCCTCTGCTGTTTGCCAGCCACCCTGCAGACCAAAGCCACCAGCACCACTCGTTCTACTCCACCCCCCAGAACTGACTCCTGCACGTCCAGCAGGCGGGACAAAGCACACCTGCCTCCTCCATCCATCCATCCACCCACCCAGCCCGCCTGCAGGACCCCTCCTCTGTCAGCAGCTTTTGCACGGACGACCTCAGGAATCCATGGGACGGCCAATATGCACCTTGTAGTTCTTGTACAGAGTTCACGTCAAAGGGAAGAAAGCTCGTGCGCTCACGTGTCTCGATGGGGGGGGGGGACGTATAAAGAGAAGTTGAGGTTTAGTCATGATTGTTTGCTCGCCGTTGATATGACCAAGTTAAATCTACAATTCCTAAAAATGGCACCTTAAGCTTCCTAAGCATTCCGTATTGACCGGCAGCGGCCACCGGGACGGTTCACAGGTCTGTGAAGAAGTTGGACTGAAACACAACTTGTCATGCGACGACCACCTTGAATAAAATGTAGATTTCCACACCAGCAGATCTTCCTCTCTGATCCCACTGCAGGTATTTGTATCGTTCTTTAAGGCTTTTGTTTCAAAAGTTGTCTTTTGGGCTCCAATCTTCTCAGCGTGAAAGGTTTTGTAATTTTTAAGTATGGGTAGTGATTTTTTTAGATTTTTATCCTGTTCTATGTAATGGTATTTCGATGCAGGTCTAACTTATTACTGTTTTTCCTTATGTCAGTTCCACCTTTTGTAAGTAATGATAGCGAAAACCAATCAAATGTCACATTCCTGTAGGTCTGAGCTGAAATGAAGCTTCCCCATGGTGACTCAGTGACCCGTGACTGATAATGACTGTAACCAGCAAACCAATAAAACATCAGAATCATCTGCTCTGGTCTGTTGCCGAGGAGACGGCGTGTGGGAGAGGAGTGTGCTGCGTCTGCGCTTTCACTGTATCAAGGGGAGCCGTCAACCGCCGTTTGAGTTGGAGCGATTCCATGTCTGCCGCACCGTCTCCAGACGATCATGTTTTTGTGTTTACTCTGGATGTGCTCGCAGGCTGCTACGCCCCATTTGAGTTTGTTTTGAGAAGTCTGTAAAACGCCCACGAGTTCCCCAAAAACTGAGGCTGGAGCGCCTCGTAAACTTCCAGGGAATCTACTCAGAAACTCCAGGGACTGGAACATTACGCTGATAAAATCCAGCAGTTGGTTCATATTGCTTATCCTCACTTTGCCGTCTAATCAGAGGAACCCTGGATTGCTTCATTTCCATGTGTGTACAGAGCCTTAGTGTGGCTTCAGTGAATGAGGTGAATGGTGAAATGTAATGCTGCCCTGACCCGCTCCAGGAGGGGAAAGCAGCCCTGCACTCCCTCTTCAACACTCCCAGCGCTCCAGGCCAGAACACAGCCAGCAGCCGTGCGTGTGGTGCCGCTGCCTCTTCAGCCAGTTTATTCTGCGTTATGTACAGATCATCCTATTAAAACTCTTTTTACAGTATGTACACGTTCAAATAAATCAGTATGTTACAAGGTCAGCAGTGGCAACAGAGGGGTGGCGTGGAGGCCCTCCGGAGGACCCGGGAGCCAGAGCGCCCGGCCCGGCTGGGGCCTGGCAGCGCCCCGGCTGCTGTGTAACATGCTGCCCTGCTCAGGGGCCCCACGCTCGCACTGGAAGCTGATTTAGACCAAAAAAAAAAAAAAAAAAAGAAATCATCGACGCTTAAACTACCAAGTAACACAAACACGTGTCTCTCGTACGCTGACCGAATAAGTGGGACCGAGAGTTCCTCTTCCACCTGCTTTTTGACACTTGCTGCAGTAGTCACTGTGTGAGTGGGCGAGCGAAAGGGAAGAGTAAAAGAAAAGGAAAGACAAAAGAAGAACCAGAGTGGTGCTATTGCTTTCGGACAGAAAGGGTCCAGAGAAGCGCTGTTAAAAGATGGTGGCGTCTCCTGGCGGCCTGAGTCCAGCTCGACGCGGTCGGGAGGCCTGAGCCTGCGGGAGGGAGGCCACAGCCACCAGGGGGGGCTAGAGCGGCTCCGTGGGCTCAGGGTTCCCCTTGGTCCGGAGCAACGTGGCGGAGTCAGCAGGCGCGGGTCAGTTGTCTGGAGGAGGCGAGGAGGAGGAGGAGGAGGAGGAGGGCGTCGTCTCCAGCTTGCGCAGTCTGCGGCGCCGCAGCTCGGCGGCGTTGGGCTCGCCGTCCTCGTCCAGGCCCGCCCCCCCCGCCGCTCCGTCCTCCACGGACACGTCTCTCTCCGAGGTGGCCGAGGTGGAGTCTGCCGGCTGGGACTGGGCCGAGGCGGCCTCCGCCGGCTGGGCTGCAGAGGGCACAGACCACAGTGAGGTGAGGGAGAGGCTGAGGGGGTGCCGCTATGCTGGTAGGAGGAAGGAGGTGTGAGGAGGCTTACAGCTGGGGGAGGAGGAGGAGGAGTCCTGCTCCGGGCGGGGGCCGTCCAGGCTGCTGCCTGCAGCTCCGGCTGAGGAGCCGGGCGCCGCGGCGCTGGCCTCTGCTGTGCTGGCCTCGGCCCGAGGGGGACTGTGGACAGAGACACTGCCTTTAGCATAACAAGCCTACCATAGGTAGAGCATCTGAAATCATCACGCTCAGCTTTCAAGCTACTCAAGGACTTCACAGCTGCTTAGTCATATTTAATCAAAACTACTAACTAACTACTTTAAGATGTGATGTAACAGAGTGAAAGGACCAGCCAATCATCAAGCTCTGCTGAAGTGTTGGAAGAACATGTACAGTAAAATACACAGGGCTGAGGGACTTGGGGACAAGGACTGAGAAGCACTATATGAGCACTATACGAAAGATTCTCTTTTCAAAGAGTAGGTCGATCAATCATGAATTGAAATCAGATGATCCGCTCCAAGAAGCACCCCTATGGACATGGTCCTAGGAGATCACTAGGATCACTGGGAGAGGCTGCTAGGCTGCTAGGCTGCTAGACTGACTGGGGCTGAGGCCGGGCTTACGTGAGAGTGGCCACCGTGCTGAGGTAGTGGTGGATGTTGAGCATGGCGGCGTCCAGCAGCGTGTGGATGTTCTGCAGACACTGGAGGCGGGCCTCCAGCCCCCGCCGGCCCTCCGCCTCCAGCTCCCGCAGCTCCTCCTCGGACAGCCTCGACAGGGACGGAGGGGGAGGAGGCATGGAGGACACTGCAGAGGAGAGGGCAGAGATGTGCACGTTACTGGCTTTATCCAGCTGCTCAGATCAAATATGACCCTCAGCTCCCATATCGGGAGCCAGGCTTCACTGTGTTTCAGAGAAGGTGGGGAGCGTGGCATGGCTGTGCCTAGGATCGTGTGGTGCCACTTCCTTAAAGCCCGGAGTGAGTCAACCTCACCCCCTCCGTGACTCATGTGTGGACCGTGCTGGTGCTTACTGAAGGGCGGGGGCGGCGGCATGGGCAGCCAGGGGGCCGTGGGGAAGGGAGGCGGAGGGAAGGAGAAGGGGAAGCCTGGCATGGCCGGCCCCGGAGGGGGGGCCGCGGGGTCCGCGCTGGACGAGGGGGCCTGGCTGGCGCCTGGTGGGAGCGGGACAACACGTCGGTTAGACACCCCCCGAGCTATGCAGAGTGTGAGGCGTCCCGAGAGTGCGGGGCGTCCCTACCGGCCGGCTGCGTGGCCTCTGTGCTGGTCTGAGGGGCCTCTGCGGTGGCCCCAGGGGCCCCGGGGGCCGCGGCGGCCGGGGGGGCCGGAGGGGGCGGTGCGGGCACTCCAGGGAAGGGACCCCAGAAGGGGAAGATGCCGGGAGGGAAGCCCGGGAGCATGCCTGGTGCCACTGGGGAAGGAAAGGGAACATAAAGGGTCGATGTTATCATCCCCGGAACAGGCCAGATCCAACACGATGAACATGCATTTACTTACCAGACATCAAGTCTAACAGTTAGAGGAATATCATATAACCAGAGTAGGTGGAGTGTGCTTAACACCTGTGAGGCGGATGTAGCACTGTATGCAGCTGTGGAATGGCTGGAATGCTGTTTTACAGGTGTGTTTCTGAGCCGGAGCTGCAGCGTTTCCTAACAGAGGCTTGGTGTGTGTGTGTGCGCGTGCGTGTGCGTGTGTGTGTACCGTTGGGGGGCGGGGCTGCGGGGGCGTTGGCCGGGGCTGCGGGGGCTGCAGGCGGGGGCTGGGCCGCTGCCGGAGCCTGGTTGTTGTTGGACGCCCGCAGGACGTCCATGCGGCAGGTGGGACAGGTCTGCTGCCTCTGGAACCAGGAGCGCAGGCAGCTGCAGGGGCCAGAGAGAGGCCGGAGGTTAAAGGCTTCACAGCCACAGACATCATGTCTCTAAGCCAGGTTTCACCCCGACACTCTCTCATGTTTCCCCAGGTGCCTCCTCTTGAGGCGGCTCACCTGGAGTGGAAAATGTGGTTGCAGGGCAGTTTCTTTGCCCCGGTCACCATTTCCTCGCGACAGATGATGCAGACGTTGTCGGACGCTTGCAGGTCTTCGGGAGTGGCGTCGGGGTATCTGAGCACAGGCGAAAGGAGAGAGGTACCAGGAGACATTACTGCAAGCAGTCCCGCTCGGTCCCAGACTGCGCCAGGTTCGTACGCATCCTCAACGGCCACTCACAGCGTGTTCATGTTGCGGATGGCCCTCCGGGACATTATGGCGTCCGTTACGGCTTTCTTGAACTGCCTGAGAAAAGAGGGACAGAACGTGCCCTTTAAGGTGAGCTCCCATCAACACGTGGACCCGCCTGAGACAGCGTAGTGAAAAGCAGTGGAAGGAGGAGGGACTCACCTCATAGCCAGGTACATGGGCCGGATGGCGAACAGGGGGAAGGTGTGGACCTTGATCATGATGGTCATGAAGGCAATGTACAGCAGCACTTTGATGAAGCCTGCAATGAAGGCGAACGTTTCAGTGGGTGGGTGGGTGAGTGAGTGCATGCACGTTAGGAGCGAGCGGAGCGCGTGGAGCCCCGGCTGGACATGGCACCTGTGAAGAGCTCCGTGTAGAGCATGTAGACGGCCTTGTTGTCCCAGGGGTTCTCGCTCTGCAGGTCTATGGTGTGCAGGAGGTATTTGATGAAGGTGGTCAGTACCATGGTCAGCAGGATGGCGTACTGAGGGGCACAGAGGACACAGACGGTCGCTGGTTACTTTCCAATCTGTGCGTGGGCCGGCTGAGTGCACTCTATCGCCCCCTAGTGGCCTGCCACGTTTGAGCTTTTGGAGTCATTTTTGCATACTAGTGAGGATACTCATGTAAAACTCGGGAGCTCATGTGATGCTGCAAGGAGGAAGAAGCTCAGGGCATAAAGCATCAAGATGAGAGAGAGAGGGAGTGACTAAATCCAGGCATCCGGGCTTCTGCTTTAAATCACGGAGCTCAAATTCAGTTAACGGATGACAAACCTCGAATCCAAAAACAAGCTGCACTGAGGCTCCCCGGGTGATGATGCTGTGACAGGCGTGGTTGACAAACAGGAAGTCCAGGACCCCCAGCAGTCCCATGAGTGCTACGGGAGAGGAAGGACACCCAGTTACACCTCTGTCCACGTTCACATGCCGACGTGCATGACGAAACCCATTCAATCTGGCGGGCCGACGGGCCGATCTATGTCACGGCCCGTTAATGGCAGCCACAGCGGCAGCGCGTCACGCTCTGCAGGCGTGAGGCCACAGGAACAACCACTGTGCTGCACCTGGCTGCGCGTGCAAACAGACGCTATTTGCATGGAGTTTCATTTGCGCTCGTTTCACAGGCGGACGATGCAGATCAGAGAGAGAGAGAGAGGGAAGGAGAGAGAGAGAGAGGGAGGGAGGGAGGGAGGGAGGGAGGGAGAGACTGAGACAGAGAGGCGGGAAGAAATGTGACGTGGCTGAAGATAAGGTGCACTTACACAATACTCTCATGTGAAACAGCCAGGATATGTTTGGACTGCGTTCCATCTGAAAGGGAGAGGATTAAAAACACTGAAAAACTGCATTACAGACAGCTGGATTACATCACATGACTGGTTCGCATAAACAATCAAAGGTGTCAGTAAAGGCAAAGATCTATCCTCAAATACGGTAAATGAGAGGGGAGAGGGAGAGATCATTTGCATTATGTTCAAACGAGAAGCTTCTGTTGGAGAGTGTCAAACAACCGCGTTTGCCTAACTCCGTCACGCAACCTCCATCCGTGCCAGAGGAGTTCGGCACGCTGTCAGATAAGGGAGTGCTCTCCCTCGCATCACTCACAAAGTCCACCCGGTCCTCGGCCAGCCAGTGGAAGCACTTGAGGAAGAGGAGGAGGGTGAAGAGGGCGACGAAGCGCGGGGAGAAGTCGTCCCTGAACACGGTGAATGCCAGGCACGTCTCGGTCACCGCGTACCACGAGCGCTCGATGAGATGCTGGGGGGTGAAAGCAAAGACAGAGGAGCTGATTGGCGGACTGTTTCCATGTACAACCGAGGGGACTGAGAGGCGGGAGCACAACGTACCTCCATTTCTGCAGCCCTTAGCTGTCCAAAAAAGACCTTCCTCATGAACTTTCCCAGCAGGAACACCAGCACAAAGGCCTGAATGTATAACACCTGAAAGCAGACACCGTCCACACGTTGAGGCCACACGCACGCATGATGGAAATGAAGGCCGTGGAGGCGCTCTTACCGCCATGCTGGGGCTGCTCTTGGTGAGGTAGACCACCGTCGGGTAGAACTGGTGTTTGAGGAGGTAAGCATGTGCCACCACAGCCCCGGTCAGAGCCAGGCTGGTGGCGGTCACCAGGGCCGCCCGCACCATGTTGGACTCGGCTACAGGTCCTGTGGGAGGGAGGGGAGACGAGAGCGAGGCTGTAGCGTCTGAGGAAGCTCGACTGCCGCGGGGGGCAACATGCAAATCCACCGCGGCACTGGAGCCTGCAACCCCTGCGCCTCGTCCTCGCTTTGCTCCGCGTTTCAGTTTGAAAACTGCAGATTCAAAAGCCGCGGTCACACCGCCGTGACAACAGGCGGGCCTGACTATTTCAATGTGGCGCGCAACCGATCTGTCAGTTTGTGAATGCCGCCTCTCAGCAGGACGAGCCCACCCCCACCACGCAGGTTGAAAGAACTACGAGCTGAGAGATTGGATTCTGATTTCTAGGCGGCTGTGCAGCGTTGTGACGCCTTGGGTCTGTCCTCCAAGCTGAAGGTTTCAGAGGAGAGGAGCAGCTGTTTGTTTCCACTCCGGCCAGAAATCTACAGATTAAAGTTGCCATTGTTGACGGTGATTTCTTTCTGTCTGTGCAGTCGTATCTCCGGAGCTTTGATACCCGACCCCGGCGGACGTGTTTCTGTTGACAACACAGGGAACGTGTTTGTATAGTTGCCGGGGTCGACGTGTTCTCCATGTTGGAGCCAGCGTCTGGAGCTCTTTGGGTTTGTCATTATCCACACTGGCCAAGTATTAACCACCCACAGCTAACTAAACAGCAGCTGTCTGAGAGATGATGAGAACAGGCCAACTTGCACTGTATGATCCAAGACTAAATCCTAATGAAACTAACTATTTACAGTTGACGTTTGGCTTTCGATGAGTGTCCAAGGGGAATTGGAACATATGTTAGCACCTTTAAAGCAAATACAGCCAGACATGAAGACGATTCCAACGCTAGAGCTGCGGACCTGGACAGTCTTTCTGCAAAAATGAAACTGTAACTTGGTTTAATTTTCACCTGCGTGGATGCTAAGCTGTAAAGTGATCCTCCAGCTGTAAAACTTCCCCTCCCAGTTCTACATCTACACGCATTTCACCTCCAATACGTGACCTAAGCTTGCTTTGGTTCTTGTCGACGTTTAAATGGAGCTAATTCGACTCGCAGCATTGAAGCTAGTGGGGTGAAAATGAAGCTCAACACTGCGGCTAACCTTATCAGGGCTGACCCACAGAGAGAGAAATGTCAGCCGGTATTAATGCTACCTACCTCTCCGAACCCCGGTTACATATTTGTCAGTTACAGCCCTGCTAGCAGCCCGCACAGACCCCCTGGGTGTCTAATGCAGGTGAGGTAATGAGGTTAGTTAGCTGGGTTAGCAGCCGTTAGCTCGCTAGCTGCTACCACCACAGATGTGACTGGACTCACCGGCTCGACGTCTGCACAACACTTGCTCCTTGCTTTACTCTACAGATGCCCCCCCCTGGCTGCTTCAGTCTCTATATTCCTCACAGCTCGTCCATTCCGTTCTCTCAGTAGTTCCAACACTCGCCCTGTTTGTCTGGCTACGTGTTTATCTTTGGCTTGCTCCTGGGGAGCCACCTCACATCCGGCTCTTACGGTAAATTCACGCAACAGGAAATTCCAGACTTCCCCGACAAGTTACACATTCGGAGCATAAAGTATTTTCTTTTATGGTATTTATTAAAATGTGTATTATTTTGTATTGATAAATAATAGATTGTTGCGCGTAAATATTTGTCTTCGTTGAAGTTATGAAGATGATTGGTTGTGGCATAGATTTGACCCGTTAAGGTGGACGCCTGTTAGGAGACTTACGGTGCTTAACAACGTGGACGTATCAGGAATCGGCACCGTTATCAACGGCCAGCCAATGACGCACCTGCTTCGCCTGAAGGCTGATTGTAAACCATATCGGGGACGTACCTTTATCGTTTTCGGAAAGGTAATAAAAGTTACGCCTAATTCATATTACTGGTATCAAAATGTGGTTGCACTCGCTTCGCCTTCAAGACTAGATGTTTTAATTACAGCAGTTAATTTCCTATATATCTAGAAACGGGTCCTTCAAGGTTTTGTACAGCATGTTCCAAGATATATTGTAATTATGCTGAACATGTTTTTTCTACCTGTGGCATCGTTTAAAAAAATTTCCTTTCTACACAAGTCTTGCCAATTGATTTACATATTTATGGATGCTGCCAGCCAGTATTTGAATCACACGAGTGAAACCAAGTCTTCTTTTCACAAGTTTACTTGAAAAACACAAAAATAGACGGTACATATATCTCTTTTACAACGCTCGGTCAAAAAACTGTTACTTCCAACGTCTGTATCTGCATCTGAATGCATGCAATGACAAAATGACGTACTGACGGGAGCTACTATTGGAAGCCAAAATACTTGTCACAATAAACGTTTTTAACATTATTTTTTACTAAATTATGCATTTTAGAAAACACATTCACAATGAATTCTGATTAACTTATATTCAGCATATTTTTAGAATCTGAATCTTTTTACATTTTACTTCTTTTTAACATTTTCAAACTAAACTATTATTACAAGTGAATTATCCATTAATTGGCTCTTACCTGGCCCCTAATTGGTTAGGCTGGAGGACTAAGCAATTTCAACTTAAAACATTGAGAGCCAAACTATTTCAACTTCAAATGTCCATAAGGATCAATTTGTCTCCTTGGTTAGTCTTCTAACGTTACTTCTTTCAGCACTGGCTGAAAGACTGGCTTCCATCTTCTTCTTGTGTATGTGTCATCTTTGCAGAGGACGCCTGGAGGCATGAGTGGCTGAGACTTCAGGAGCAATAAGTGACTGGATGTTAAAGGCTCAACATCGTTTGCATCGTCTGAGACAAGTGAGCGGCCTGCCATTGATTATTTTTCGACTTCACACATTATTGTATGAAGACAATCATCATCCATTGCTCATTCCTTTAACAGGGAATTGAGGAATCTTCGGACGCTGCAGATTTGTCTTTCCCAAACCCCTCCCTGGTGGGAGGCAGCTGGGCTGTTGAATATCCACTCTATTCCCTTTGGTTGCAGGAATCTTTCAATCTTGTCATTATCCAGTTGTTGGATGGCTTGGTTGCTTCTAGGATGATGGAAATCCTGTTAGCAACGAACGTTTTGAAACGCGCAGTGTCACTGTCGATGTATCTGAGGACCGTAGTGCTGTCTGTCCAGAAGACTTGCAGCGGAACTTGAAGCTCTTGATGCGACGTCTTGTCTACCTTTACAGCGACAACTGCTGCGCTCATCCAACACCTTTGTGCTATTGCTATTATTGTTAAGGTGAACCCTCCGCTGCTGCATGAAGCTCGAACATCCTTGACCAATGTCACAGTATCATCCTTTGTTGCTACGCTTCGCAGGCAATCGTCAACATAGAAAATGCGCAAGACTGGATAGCATCTGAAGATGCAACATCTCTGTGATCCTCTGCCGTTCTTCTCAATGCGTATGAGACTACACTTGGAGAAGAAGAGAAGAAGAATCCGGAATTCCTCCATGAGCTCATCCAATCTGCCGTTGGGCCGCCAAAGAAAGCGGAGTAAGTCTGCATCTTGTTCTGGCACATTAACTTGACAGAACATTGACTCAATGTCTGCCATTACTGCTACAGGCAGTACTTATTTAACCTTTCTAGGCTTATAAAGGCGTAGAAAAATATAACAAAAGCTTAATACGTTTTATGTTGACTTTGAGTAAGTTTGAAGTTGAACTCAGCTGGAACACAAAAAACATAGCAACACAACTTACTGAGTCCTTACTGTATAAAATACCTTATGTTTCTGGAAAACAGTAATATAAAACATTATTCAAGTGGAAAAAACTCAACAATGAAGATCAGTATGAGCACACCTGCATACTGTACTGTACAGTTTTACCACCACTGTATGTTTTCCAGTGCAGCCTGTACTGCATCGGACAGTCCGCTGAGTTTTAGTGTATTGATGTCAAAGTCACCCGCTCAGCATTTTGGGCAAAATGCACAATTTTGCTGACATTCTTCCATGCAACTCCTGCAGCCAGCAGTGCTATGGCAACACGATGGAACCATGGGCTCAACCACTGGACCTGCAAATTTGATTCAGAAAAAAAAAATATATATACAGTAATTGCATAAGTGGTTACACTATCATTGGTGTCGGGATCTATTTTCTTTATGGACATGGGCAGATGAGTTGCACTCATATATGCCTATAAAAGACAAAACTTTTTTTATTTACCCTTGCAGACAATCCAGGTTAAGGCATCTTTCACAGCAGCTGCTTCAGCCTCTGCAGAAAACCACTTTTGTTTGTGATTGTTCTTCATATTGTCTAGCAGAGGGCATCTTATATTGATGGAAGGTTTCTATATTTGAAAGGGAAATGTTTGCTTTCGTCTGCCTTTATACTTCATATACTATACACACTATTACAAAATGCTATATATGTGCATATGTATTTTTTATCAGTTTTCTAATGGATGCCCTTTTAGTAAATACTAAATATAACATAATTTCATTTTTAAAGGCCAATGTCAGTTGCCCAGCAACGGCTATAAACGGAATCGAATGTTGGAACTTTCCGTTTCCGCTTCAGTTTGGGTTGGGGCAACGGCACAGAGTTGACGTCTCAAATTATAGGACAGAAATGGTTCATTTTTAGCAACCCCCAAGTAGGCACAAGGTTTGTGTGAATTTTGTACTTGTGTGCTCTATTTTGTTATTGATCTGTATGTATTTAGTGAATGTGTAACAAATGTATTAATACTGATGAGAAAGCACCTTTCTTACGCGCTGGGAATGTATGCTCCTTATGGGGGCTCTCCTTGCTGAGCATTACTTTCACCGGCCGTCCTTTGTTCCATGGGCTGCAATCATTCTTCTCCTTGCCACAGATTCAAGCTTGACAACGGGTCCCTTCGTTCTTCCAAGTGTCGTGGTACTGTCAAGCAGTCGTGTGTCCATGTCATTACTGCAAATGTCGGCGTTGCTCCTCTTTCCTCTCTTCTCCTTGCCACGTTTTGGATCTACGGGGGCAGCAGGATCTTAATGGGTGTTCCGAACCTCTGAGAGCAGGAACTGCACCGGCAGCTGCTGGTGATAGAGCATAGTCCCATGGGCATCCGTACCGGGCGTCCAGAGGTTCGAGGGCTGAGGTGTAAGGGGTTTCGGACTTGTTGTAAGTGAGGACCATGTTATAGGCTTTTGCAAGCTTTACATGCTTAAGAAGGATTGCATATTTGTATCTTTCATCCTGTTGATCATTGAGGAGGGTATGGAGGCAGATGCGTAGTTCTATGTACTGCTTCCAGTCATCGTCTTTGAAAAAGGGAAAGGTAGGTCCCTCCACTTGCAGGCCCAGCATGTGATATCCAGGCTGAGGGGATGTAGAGAACAGATGGGCTGTTTGTGAGACTGGGAGGGCGTGAAGTACTGTTCATGGGCACCGAAGTCTGTCCCTCTACCTTCAGCTGGACAAGTCGCTCCTCTAAGTGCTTGAGGGGGTCGGCAGAGTGTACACTGCGAGCAGGGGACGGCGGTCGACTCGGTAGATGTGAGGCCTGTCTGGAGCTGCAGGCTGATGTCTGTCCACTGGTGACCCGCATGGCCTCAGTGAGCTGTGCCATAAAGGCGCTGCACAGCTGCTCAGCTGGGAGCCTGCAGACCTACTGGAACTGGGGCTGTGGTTTCTGCTCCGCCTGGAGCGGGCCGAGTGGGATGAGCCTGGGCCGCCTGCCCTACTGCGTCTGGGGTGACCCGAGTGAGCCGAGCCGGGGCTGTCTCGTAGGCTTTGTCGGGAGCTACCTGAATGGACTGGGTTGGGGCTACCTATCTGGGCATGTCTAGAGCATCCAGCCTGGATGAAGTCAGGGCTCTCTGACCTAGCTCCTGATATATTACTTACTCTAGACCGCACTACATTGCTCTGTCTGTCAGTCTGGTCTGCTCTGCCCTTCCCTCTCGGTCACACTATCTCTGGTCAGGCAAGCTACAACCAGTGGGGTTGTCTGTCTGTTGTCTGTGGTGTCACTGCTAACTGGGCTGCCTATGTTTCTTGCGCTACAATGTCCTACAGGAAGACTCATCATATAGTCATCAAGCCTCTTTGGAGGTAATCGGCCTCTCTGGGCACGCATTTCAACAAAGGGGGGACGGTCTAGCTTTGGTGTTTGTTCGCTCTCATTAAGCATGACAAATTAATTAATTATCCAGTTGTGGGACCAAAAATTGTTGTGGGGACTGTATAAAGGACTGTATAATAATAAACCGCTCAAACTGAAATGACACTAACTCACAATACAAATCATGGAGAGCGAACACTAACTCGGGAGAGTAATCATTTAAGACACACATATACATTCATTTCCTAATATAAAAATCCTATACTATATGCATCGTTTATAACTAAGCTAAACTACACTATCTTATCAATTGGTACCAGTCGGGCCAGTATCGTTGGTGCACTTGTTGATTGATGGTGTAGACGGAGTCACACTGCAGGGGGTGTTCAGTCACAGAGGGGTGTGGAGGGACGATGCTTGATCCGACCGTAGGATCCGACAGAAACCGTCCGAGGCTGCCCACAGCTCCACCCACTCCCGCTCCGGGAGTTGCCAGCCGAGCGCCTCCTGTGGTACCGTCCTCGGCAGTCGAACTCCGCCCATCACTCCACAGTCTGACTGAGACGAAGTGTCTTTCTTCCCTGTCGCTGGGAACTGATTCGCCGTGAAAACAATTCCTCTCCCTCTCGTCAAACTGCAACCGAACTCTACCGTTAAACTGGGGAGAGCGAGACGTTACTCTCGCTCTCTCTCTCTCTCTCTTAAAGGGACAGGCACACTCGCAGACGATACACATACATAAACAGGACATGAATCTCAGTTTAACCGATTATACACACAAAACACATTTGTAAACACAACAAAGAACCCATTTTAACTGCATTGAAGTCCCTCAAGACAAATGCCGTTTTGATCAATGTGTTTTCTTGTTTGTTTCTCCATGAGCTTTCAACAAGCCCTAATAAGTCATTCATTTATTCAACTCTGCTGTACTACTGAGAGCAAAATGTTTACTGCATTTGAATGAAACACACTGATATGGAAAACTCAATCCCAATAAGCAGTTACGAGGTCATTTTCCTCGTAACGATTTTCCATCAGAACCAATCAATGCCTGTAATATGACAATTTGAATATCATTAAGAAACATTGTTGAAACACAGCAAATCCATTCATACTGCCATTTAACAGCAGACTTGCTGTGGTGCTTTGAGCTACTTTAAGCCACTTTACAACTGAGTATTGCAAGATTCGCTACATAAAGCTTGTGGCAACTCAAACAAATTCAAGTAGACCTATATTCATGACCAAGTTCTAGTAGTTATGCGTTAGAAATAAGTTAACAGAATAAGTGTTTTCTCAGGGGAAGATATCACTGGTATTGTACTTTAATCTTGGTCCACCCTGGTGCCAAGATGTTTATAGCATCATACAATAATACTAAAGCCTGAAAGAAGACAGACAAAACAGTAATTGTTACCAAATAACCTGTTTATTTCATTGAGCTAATGAAGTCAATTATCTATCAACATAATGCCTTGGTACCCACGCCAAAATTTAATATGCCTCCACAAATCCATGAGTGCACGATATTGTTAATACGGTGAGTATGGAAAATACAGTCACTCTTACTTGAACTCAAGAGTACAAACAAGAATCAATAATGATGATGTCCATTGTCTGATTATATCATAAATGACTACTTCTATTGCAATAGATGCAACATTCACAATGTTGTTAGCTTATGGCATGTTAAACACATTCAGTGATTGATCTCCCATATCAAAAACTATCAGGTTGGCATACAGAACCTTGTCTTAAAGGCAGTAGCTCAGTGTTCATTTCTAGCAGTAGAGACTATAAAAAGAAAGCATTTGTTATATCTGAGCCTAATGGTAAACATAATTGTGTCTATATCGTATTGTAAATATCTGACTGAGACAACAATGTAAGAAAAGTGTTCAGTAAAACTCCAATTTGTCTGTCGGACATAAGGCAGAGTAGAGAGACGGTTCTGCTTCGTTAAAAACTACACATACAGAGAGACAAAAAAAAAAACATCTGAGGAAAACAATAAAACTTGATGCAGATATTAACATTTGACAGATTCAAGCTTGACAACGGGGCCCTTCGTTCTTCCAAGTGTCGTGGCACTGTCAAGCAGTAGTGTGTCCATGTCATTACTGCAAATGTCGGCGTCGCTCCTCTCTTCCTCCACAGATTTGCTTGTAACGTTACTCTGCTTCAGCGGTTCCGGCTGCAGCTGGTGCTGTGTGACTTCCAGCCAGAGTTTAATGTCCCTTCCCAAAGTTACGTGTAAACAGTTCAGCCATTAAGACCACCTTAAATTACAAATCACTGAAGGGGAGAAAAGAAAAGGAGGGAGGGAAAAAAAAAAAAAAGTCGAGTGGATCTCCCCAAAGCTCCCCGGGTCCGTCATTAGGACACAGAGGAGATTGGGTTGAGCGGGGAACCCATTTGTGTCAGCACCTTGTCCAGCCACTGCAGGGGCCCGTGCAGATGCACCTCGATCCAGCAGGGGGTGCTGGTAACATCCTGTCGGTGATACTCAGCTCCCCAGCCCTGAGAGGAGAAACAGGGAAATAGTGGCGTTAAGAGGATCGATGTGCAGCGGTGCAGCCTGATCGGCATCCCTCCACCTGACACCACCCTGTACCTTGACGAAGCTCATCCTAATGGTGCACATCTTGGTAAGCTCGTAGACGGCCTCGAAGCCGTGGTTCACCGACTGGGCCAGGAGCTGAGCAAACTCCTGGTTGTTGAAAATCTTGAGGCTGCATCCACTGGGGATCTTGCAGACAGTAGTGGGGTGGAAGCCGTGGTGGTAATTACAGTTGCGGCTCTGGACAAAGATGCTGGTGTCACTCAGGCACTCGGCGTACACCTCCCCTCCCACGTAGTACAGGTGCACTCCTGGATGACAGAGACACAAAGTGAAGGCCAGGCCGGCCGAGGGGGAGAGGGACGCCTCACCGAGCAGCCTCCTCTGCTGGTGTGACCGGGGCCCTACCTTTGCCGATGTGTCTGCGGGTGTTCTCGATGGTGGAGTTGCGGTTGACGTTGGACAGCAGCCCGAGGCAGAAGCGGTTCTTGTTGTTCGAGGGGTCTGTGAAGCCATCCACCAGCACGCTGGTGGACGAGGCGTGGTAAGCCTCGCCCACGCGGTTGTTGAGCTCGTAGTAGACGATGGAGCACCAGTGGCTGGGCTCTTCGTACTCCACTGGCTGCACATCTGTCAAATTGCACAAGACGCATGAGTCATCAGCTTCATCCAGCGCTGAAGAATTGCCCAGAGGGCAGGAGTCATCGATCAAACGCAAGGCGGAGCGTATCTGTGAACAGGCTCCTTGTTCCAAACTATTCTCCACTGTTCATTACCAGCTGAGGCTAGCATCCAAAAGAGACAAAAGTGATGATTCAATCATTCAGTTTATCAATGCATTAACGCTTCCAAGGTGTTCGAAGAAAACTGTGACTCAATTCATTATTCAGAGATCATAAAAAGAGCTGCCACACTTCTGTGCAGACTATGACACATATTGCAAGATGAATTTATGTGAAAGATCAATACATCCCTGAACTACATTGCACAGGATTTATGATCCTGGCTGTAACAGCATTGATAGTGCAAGGTCTCTGGACAAAGTCCAAACATGCCTCCCTGAAACCTCCTATAAACTGTAACGCAGCATCGCTGACTTTCGGACTACCTGGTTGGTGCTGGAGCCCATTCACTGTTCATTGTGTGTGTGCACTCCTCACCTCCCCGGGCCACGTTGGGTGGGACCAGGCTGCTGCTTGTTTCCATGGACTGGCTCTCCTGGCCCAGCTGCTCATCAGGAGGCATGTAGGCTGGGGGTGGGGTGTCAGCTGAGACAGAGGAGGCCAGTTAGTGAGGATGAGACCAGTTGTTGCTGCTGGCAAAGAGGCCAAAGCACACGTGTACTCTGACTTTCGGAGACATGACTTCGACTTAACCCCATGACACATCTACACCCCTGGGACCACAGCATTTTTCTCCAAATGGCCAAGCCGTCCCCAATTAATGTCTCCCTCTCACGCACACACCTCCCCAGACTCCAACAATCATCACAGGATCTGTACCCCGGAAATGGTGTCAGATTTCACATATCCCTCACTTGCTAAGCCACATGCTAACCCATTCCCGACAGATGCAACTCGAGCTTCCCAGGCCCATACTGAGACGCACAGGAAAAAACAATGCTGAACACCCCCCCCCCCCCCCACTTAGATTATAGACGATGGGGTGGGGGGGGACTGTCACTGCAGTGATGCTCGTGAGCACAGACAATGATACTGGGGCTTTTCAGCACAAATACTCTCAAATCCTAAAATCCTAAATTCCCATTAAAAACTTTTTCTGCCTGACTGCCTGCAGCCAGTGCGTGTGTCAGCAGATCTGGACCGGAGCAGAACAGAGCACCAGTCACCACACACACACACACAAACAAACAGCCAGCAGCAGTAAACCACCACTGGAGACAAGTCACAGCTCTGATAAAGTAAGAGCTCTGAAATGGGGATGTGTCTGTGAGTGTTGCTGGGGCTGTGTGTGCAGCCTGTGCTCTGGCTACAGTCAGCCCCAGTGAAGCTGAGCGTCTGCCTGCTCTACCCAGTTAGTCCCTTGACAGCAGCCAGCAGCCCTGGCTCTGGTAGACACTGCTTAGCTGGCATTTCCTTTGTCCTCATTTAGGGCTGGAGCTTGATTTGGATGAATATAATAATCTGACCTGGTTAGAGCATTGTCAAGAGTACTTCTCACTGCATTGTGATTAGACGTATCATGCAGGTTATGTCTACATGAACATTTTATTTACGTGTTTGTTTATTTGCACACCAGAGACTGGTGTTTAGCAACAGCCTGGTGTTGGCGACGGGACAGCAGCAACCCTCAACAACACAATAGCCTGGCATGTTTCCCAGGGTCAGGTTAGTGGAGTGTGGCCCGCGTACCTGGGAGCTGGAATGGACTGGAGGGTCCCGAGCTGGCAGGAGAGTTTGGATAAGTACCACTGCTGGCTGGAGATGGGGGGTACGGCGAGTTGGGAGAGATGGGGAAGGAGCCGCCCCCGCCTCCCCCGCCGCTGCTGCTGCCGCCCCCGCTGTGCGGCGGCTGCTGGAAGGACTCGGGGAAGGTGGCGTTGAGGGGCATGTGCGGCTCGTTGTGGGTGAGGTTGCGGAACTGTACCAGCAAGCTGTGCTGAGGATTGAACTCGCTGTGCCGCGGTACCAGGACAGGAGGGAGCACTGGGGGGGGAGAGGAGAGAGATAATTCAGACGCCTGTAGGAAGTACAGCTTTATTTGCCCTTGTTAATAATGTATCCCCTCCACTCTTCAAAGAGATGCTGGGAAGAGGCAGATACAAGAACTCTAGGTCAACCCTTGACTGACATTAAATGGAGGAAAACAATCACAGATCCCAACGCGATGTCTTTTAATATCCCGTTCCTTTCAGAAAATACAATTCAAGGCATCTATCAGGACAGGTTTCAATAATAAGAGAGGAACAAACTTTTACTATGGTTGATTCTTTAATAGTTAGGTTACTGTTTGTGCTCTATGAATACACAGATGTTGGGAGGTCAGTGTGTGTTCAGCATTTTCTGTTTCCTACAGAAAACACCACCCTCCTCACCATCAACAACTCTGCATTCCAAGCCAGTGCAAGCCAGTGCAGACCTTGATGCAAGATACAGCCGCAGAGGTCACTGTCATTTATTTTCATTTCTGACTGTCAGATGAGGAGTGCACTTCCCCAACCTTGACTCACTAAGCAGCGCCATGACTCCAAGGCTACCCCTTCTTAACGACCTGCTTCAGATGACGCGCAGTCTCTGCTGACTGACACGTGATCCATATCCCTGAAACTCATCGATACGGAGCTGGCGAATCCCAAAGCTGCCATGTGTCAGAGAAGCTGTCCCCTCAGGGTCACTCAGGGCTGTGTGTGATATGGTGTGTCAGTGAGAGACGGACAGGCAGACTGCCCGACAGACTCGCAGAGAGAGGGAGGGAGAGAGGAGAAAGTGCTGGGAGTTTAGACTGAGTGGTTTATGCATTTAGTAAGCCACTCTCTGATGCCACACCCCATCTGGAGTGCCTGAAGCATATAATCTAATAAGACTCCAAAAGAGCTAGTGATATTGATTTTCTGTGAAATGGAGGGGGTGGGTGGAACAGGCCCGTGTGATGACAGCCTCATGACCTTTGTGGATCTGTTTACCAGCTCCACGGTTTACCCGCAGCTCAGGCTGAGGGATGTGCACCACTACGATCCGTCTTTCATTCGCTAGCCTGGAAAAACTATGCCTATGTACTTAAATGAAGAAAAAAATTAAAATCGAGAGATTGAAAGAATATGAAGTGGCGGCCAGCTCATTACACTGATTGCATACAAACACAAAGAGTACGTACCGGGACTCTCCACTCGTTTGTAGTGATATGGGTTGATGCAGACCTCCTTCTGCTTGGAGCCAAACGGGTAGTCGCATACTTCCAGGGGCTTGAGCTCGTGGTGGGACTGCAGGTCGGGCCAGCGCCACACTCGGCAGTAGATGACGTGGGGTAGACCTTTCCTGTGAGAGACCTGCAGTCGGCCGTCCAGGGATCTCGGAATGGTAACGCACTTGCTGGGCTGCCCGGGGCAGCTCAGCGCTTTCTCCAGGTCCTCCATGGCGCCCTTCTTCTTCTTCAGCTTCTTCACCAGCGCATCCACCGCTTTCTCGGCCCATTTCTCCTCCTCGTCCCCCTGCTTCCAGCCAAGCAGGCGCTTGACGGCCGGGCTCGTGAAGGAGAAGAGACTGGACATGGAGGTCATGCTGGAGGCTGTGCTGGGGTGAAGAAAAACTTCGGCCCGGCAGCCGGTTGATCCCAGAGAGAGAGAGAGGGAGGCGAGGCCGAGGAGCCGCCTCCTGGTGATCTCCAACGGACAGCGGTAACCCGAACTAACCGTGGTGGACGTGTGGTCAGCAAGTGAAACCAGTCGAGTGTGCGAGTGTGAGTAAGAGATGAGGGGTGGGGTAGGGGAGAGGGGGGTTTAGCCTTGTCTGACCAAGGACAGGAAGCAGGAGAGGGAGGGGAGGCAGCAGGCAGGACGCAGCTGCTGCTGCTCAGGAAGGGCCCTGCAGCAAGCTGTCCGGACCTGGGTCACCAGCGCTGATGGAGGGGAGGGATGGGGGGGGGCGGGGGGGTGGGGGTGTGCAGGCGGCAGAAGCCCAGATCAGGACCTCTGTCCAACTGACACGCTGCAGCAGGTCCCACCGGCGCAGGCCCCGCTCACTGGGAAACAAGGATGTGACTGCTCAGACAACAACTCCCAGCTCCTCTCCGGAATGATCTGCCCTGACGAAGAAGAAAACAAAACGACAGATACATGTAATGATCTGAAACAGAGTCATAAGTTCAGCATTACATACGCAGATCAACAAATTAGCCCTCCTATTAAATAACATCATAAAGGAAATATGTTCGAAAAATCCAATTAAGAATAGTCCGAAGGGGAGTCGAGCATGTGACGAACGGTTTTCTGTTCGACGGTGATCAAAAAACCCTTTGTTGATCCAAAAAAATAGACCTTTTGATCTTACACATCATTCCACACAGAGCCGGTCTTTCTAAACAACCTGGTGCGTTTCTGTGATTGACGGCGCGCTACGTACGTCACATATTGAGCGCGGTAGGCGCGTGGCTGGACCGGACCTCGTGAATTCACAACAGATACCCAGTTTGCCTGCAGCCGCACAGGAAGATGACTCATCTGACGTTAAATCAGGCCCCCAGGTCCTATCAGTGAGCAAGTGTGAGAGAATGAGGCGTGCACTTCCACGACACCCCCCCTGACGCCAGCTCCACGGCTATTCCTGCGCCGCACAACCACCTGTCGCTGAAGACACAATATTGAATCACCACTTTAAAAATTCATGCAGCCACAGCGTGCCCGCCCGTCCGCCCGTCTCCAGTCTCCAGTCTGTCGTGCCCGTTCCCACCCACTCAGCCCCCACACAGGCTAATGAAAGCGACGCGTGCTGCGATATGCAACACCTCCGTCCCCATCACGAAGAGGCTGCTGCCGCCGCAGCAGCTGTTAGGGATGGGATGGGATGGGATGGGGGGGGGGCTTGTGAGAGCGGCTCGAGTCTAAAAGGATGTGACCACAAAGAGCTGCTTCCTCCCTCATCCCATCTCTGGCCCGATCCCTCCCTCCCTCCCTCACTCCCTCCCTCCCAGCACAGCTGTCCGACAGCGCTGCACCCACCTCTGCTGCTCATTGTTCTACGTGCACATGAAAGAGGGAAAGCCGTGTAGGCATGGACTAAAAAAAAAAAAATCATTCATGCTGGAATATTGTGCAACAGTCTACGGGCCTGCGTTCCAGCAGCTGTTTCCACATAACCCGAGCAGTCAGATGTGATGCAGCAGCAGCAGCAGCGGCGGCCGTGGCAGCAGGCCTCCTTCAGACCGGTTCAGCAGTGATTCATCAGTTCACTGCAGGGTGACAGATTTCCACACCGGGGACGTGTAGAACCTGACTGAACGGATGAGTGCCATCGCTGATTCGTATCAGGAGAGAGTGACTAACCCCCCCTGACTGACACAGACGATCGTCCCCACGCACAGATAACAGCTCACACTTCTAGCTCTTTGTGCAACATCAAAGGGGCCGGCGATCAAATCAATGCTGTGCATGTCACAAAGCCCCCCCTTAGAGGAGGTTTCCAGGGAAGAACTACAACCTGGGAGTTCAGTGTGGGTTTTGCTCACAGTCCAAAATCAAGTTTAGGTCCAATGATGGACTGTAGACCTGTCTGGTGTGTACGAACTGGGAGAGACGCACACCATCAGACCCTGCAGGGTGAGCTGGTGAGATACTGGGTGGATGGAGCTGAAGCCCAGAGTTCCTGACAGGGTTCAAAGGAATCGTTTTCTGTCCCACTTAAAACCATGGCTACGTGTAACTGATACAGATATGGTATGACTAACACGTCTAACATGGGTTGAACTTAAATCGAATTCAACAACAAGAAGCGAAACTAAGGCGATCGAGACGATGTTTAAACCACATGGCGAGAATATAGACGACTGCTGAAATATGTGAAAATTACGAGAGGTGGTTCACGACAAAAAGCGTCAGAAATCAGCGTTGAGGCTGTTCCACGTTGGGCTACCAGAGAATGCCCTCGTGTACGAAGCGTCTCTAGAACCACGTACTGGCTGTCGTGCCTGGGCTAAAATGTCTGAAATGACTGACAAGCCTGAAGAAAGTTACAGGGATCAGACAACATGGAAGAAGGAGAAGAAGGAGAAGGACTCCACAGTGAGTAACCCAGAGAGCAGCACCCCCCCACCCACAGAGCAGGGATTCAGGACGACGCATCTAGCGTTACACAAACCCACAAACAACGGCTAAAATAACCCCTGGGAGTGCTGGAAGTTACCGCTCCACAGATTTAAACACAAACCTAACAACATCACGTTATCGAGGAGACACTGGCCACAAACCAAGAGAGGAGCCTCGAGAATCTGCTAACTAGCTTAGCTTTACACAACTTCTTTCGCTTCAAATTAACAGATCGACGCGGCGAAGCCGTGCGTGTATACGCTGGCATTGAGGAGCCCTCTCTGAAATCCACCCGCACCGTCGTTTTCCAACCCTTGGGGAGAGTTATTCGCACCTCTTCCTCCATTGCAGAAACTTTTCCCCAACTCCTGTGAAGTGCTAGCTGTTAGCCCAGCCTCAGCCCAGCGCACCCTGCTGATGGAGCTCACCACACTCCGTCTCTCCTCTCCTGTCCTCACTATTACACACTCCGCGGACCACGTACCTTCTAGTGAGACACGCGAGCCATCCCTCCTGCGTTTTTCCGCCGCGTTAGACCACTTTCTTAAAGGTTTTCTCTGCTTTTCCACCGCCTCTTCCCTCCGTCTCCCCGGGCCATGTCCTCCAGGTCCTGGACACAAGTAGAGAGTGCAGCGACCGGAGCGCATATCACTCCGCCTTACTCACAAACTAGTGCCCGTTTTCACCGTCACAGCGACGACTAATTCAGACGCATATTCATCCAAAACATACCAATACAACACCAGCCATTTAAACCACTATATGCCCTGCTCTCAAATACCACCGACTATCCAAAACACCCTGTCGCTTTACTTGCGCATTAGAAGACAAATGTGTCCGCGGCATCAACTTTTTTCCAGCTTTGAAAGTATGAAAATATAGTCTACCACTAGTAGAAGTAACTGTGAGGAAAAACTAACAGACTCGCGATTGGTTTCGCCTGCTTTTTGAAGCCAGGGTGTATGAAGTTCTTACGGTGGTCGTGCTGCGGCTCTGGATGTAACGTCCCTCCAGCCTCTGGCTCCACTCAGTCTGGGCTCTGCTCTCCGCTCCGTATTGTTGTCGTCTACGCGTCTGTCACGCTCCTCCAGTGCTGCTGTGCGTTCAACTTTAATTTTAAAAACTAAAAATCACTGTCCCGCCCCCATTTCCATGCACGGACCGCCACTATCTGGCTGGATATCAACGCAGAGAGTGCGGAGACTAAGTGCAGTCTAAATTAACTGCGGCGACCACGTCCGACCACTAGTGGGCGCCCCCCACCCAACTTCAGATAGATAGATAGATAGATAGATAGATAGATAGATAGATAGATAGATAGATAGACAGACAGACAGACAGACAGACAGACAGACAGACAGACAGACAGACAGACAGACAGACAGATAGATAGATAGATAGATAGATAGATAGATAGATAGATAGATAGATAGATAGATAGATAGATAGATAGATAGATAGATAGATAGATAGATATGAAAATAGCATATATAAGAACCTAAAAAATAATATTAACTTTTGCCTTACAGATATGCCAACCGTTCACATGCAGGTGACAGAGACTACAGTGCATGTTTTATCAGTTTTATCCATTCCCACATTATTCACAAAGCATAAGGGGGAGTCTCTGGCTCAGTATCTGGCCCAAGGACACCAGCACGTCAGCACGTAGGATGCAGCCGGCTGGGATTGAACCTCCCACCTTCCGATACATGGATAACATGCAACATTGAAGAAGATGAATTTAAGCGCAAACAGAGAAGGTTTATTGTTCATCTGCCAAGTCCTAAGAACTTGGATATCTTGTCAGTGAGCAAATATCAAAAATATATCTGCCTCTATGAAAACCATTGAGCTAAGTAGAGTAAATGGAGCTTACAGCCACGGGCACAGGTCCTTTGAAGCACAACTGAGCTGTCACAGAGATAAACACACTTGTGTTGTGGAGAGATTACAGGTTGCCTCGTCTCTTGACACTGGTTCTCTTGTCAGTGTTTCTTCACCCATCAGATCCATTTTTACATTTGCATTATGAGTCAATCATTTACTTGCCCTAAGCAGCATTCACTCACAACACAAGACAAATTTAGCTTTGTCTCAACACAATGCCTACATGTCCACAGACAGATGGCATTTGTATCCTACTTCTACCATATTTATTGCTGTTTTTAAGTGTTTTAATTGCTGCCGACAAACGTGCATTTCCCACCAGGGGGAATGCACTTTTCAACATGACATTCATTTTGACACCCATTATCAGAAAGTCAATTCTTTTAAATGATAAAGAATGATAAACAAGACATCTTCGAAATATGAGGTGTCCATAAATTCCCCACAAACTTCAGTTGAATTGAAATGTTTACCACTCACTGCATGTTGAGCTGAGCTTCGATGAGAGGAACCAGAGCTTCTGTTTATGGAAATTCTCAGAATTGTAAAAAAAAAAGAAGCATCTGTCAGCTTCTCTGGGTCACATGGTTGACTCAGACTGAGGTCATCAGACTAGGTGTCATATTTACGGTATATCAATGATCACAGCTAAAGGCCAGATCACTCTGAGGCTGGATTCTCGACAACCAAGCAAAATGACGTGTATGGTTGACACACAAGTCCTGAAAATCTTATTTTGGACCTGATTCTACATCTCTCCTCCCGACCCAAGCCGTGTTCACCTCTCTGTTTCATCTTGACATTTTCCCAGACCTGCTGCCATTACAGACTCCAGCGGTCTCCGATCATAAAGAAGGGCAACCAGCAGAGGAACTGATCACAAGCTATTTTTACACTCAACTCAAGAGGCCGTGACAAGGCCCACGCCACAGCGTTGCCGCAATGCAGCTCGTAGTTTACACCGATCTAATCAAATATTCACACAGAAGAGCCATGCACCCCCAGTGAGTCAAAATACACTCACATATAACTCACGTGTCCTACAAACGAAACCCAGGTATCAAATGTATGTGCTAAAACACTGCCCAGGAAAACACACAGCCACTCAAATATGCAAAAAGAACTTTTATTTACAGAGGAATCCAAGCTGCAAATGATTCTGTAAAGCTCCTCTTCACAGGCGTAAACTTGTAACTTTATGTACAGTGAATACATGGGCACATTCAGAGACCGCCATCGAGGGATGGATGAGTGGTTACAGTGGATCTCGCCATGTCTTTCAAATCTGACAAAAAGAAAGTGTGTGGTATCGGAAACGGCACACTGAAACGTTCCACACAGTTGCACTGACACCTTGTAAAGGCCCTGACTGGCTGTAGCAATACCCACTGTGTTAAAAAGATGAGGAGGAGTTGGAACAACCTGAGTAATCACAGTCCCGTGTGGTTGTAAGATCCTTATGTGGTTATCGACACACAACAACTGAACCATCGAACAAGTAAAATCAGTTTTGGTGCGAGAAAACAAGTGAGAAATCAAGAGGGCGACACGAGTCAACACGAGTCAATGCGTCATGCCTTGGACTTGTCCAGTTCAAGTCTTCCTCTCATGTCAAAGAAACAGAGAACGCATCACTTCCTGTTCACAGAGGAACCGTGGTGAAGTTAGTTTCAAGTTGGATATTCGACAGATATTCACATATTCGCAATATAGGGGGGTTGCGCGGTGCGCGCACCCGCACTCCTCAAAACAAGATACAGATGCGTAATCCTCCTCCGCTCCTGCTCCTCTCCTCTGCTCTCCTCTCCTCCTCCGCTCCCGCACCTCTTGTCCTCTCCTCTCCCCCCAACTGCTGGGTTCAGTGTTCCCGCACAAGAGATTCCGTTTTTCAAAATAAAAGGTTTTTCAAAATAAAAGATCGTTCAGACTCAGATAATACATATAACGGAAATAATTATTTCTTGTGCGGCCCGTAATTCACCATAATTCACCAACCAATTAACATACCATTGTTTTCTAAGAGGGAACACCATTTTTTTCAATAGCTTTCACATAAAGGGACGTTGGGGCCCCAAACTTTGCAGCATGCTTTGGCTACATGGGACTACTAAAACACACCACTGCTTTTTGGGATTGTATGCCCACTTCTATGTATATCCGCATCAAATCAAAATTCCATTGTTTTCAATGGGGAAAACACATTTCTTTCAATAGCTTTCACATGAAGGGACCTTGGGCCCCCAAACCTTGCAGCATACTTTGGCTACATGGGACTACTAAGACACACCACTGCTTTTTGGGATTTTATGCCCACTTCTATGTATATCCGCATCAAATCAAAATACCATTGTTTTCAATGGGGAAAACTCATTTCTTTCAATAGCTTTCACATGAAGGGACCTTGGGGCCCCAAACTTTGCAGCATACTTTGGCTACATGGGACTACTAAGACACACCACTGCTTTTTGAGATTTTATGCCTCCTTGTATGTATATCCACATAAAATCAAAATTCCATTGTTTTCAATGGGGAAAACACATTTCTTTCAATAGCTTTTACATGAAGGGACCTTGGGGCCCCAAACTTTGCAGCATACTTTGGCTACATGGGACTACTAAGACACACCACTGCTTTTTGAGATTTGATGCACCCTTGTATATATATCCACATAAAATCAAAATTCCATTGTTTTCAATGGGGAAAACTCATTTCTTTCAATAGCTTTCACATGAAGGGACCTTGGGGCCCCAAACTTTGCAGCATACTTTGGCTACATGGGACTACTAAGACACACCACTGCTTTTTGAGATTTTATGCCTCCTTGTATGTATATCCACATAAAATCAAAATTCCATTGTTTTCAATGGGGAAAACACATCTCTTTCAATAGCTTTTACATGAAGGGACCTTGGGGCCCCAAACTTTGCAGCATACTTTGGCTACATGGGACTACTAAGACACACCACTGCTTTTTGAGATTTTATGCCCCCTTTTATGTATATCCACATAAAATCAAAATATCATTGTTTTCAATGAGGAAAACACATTTCTTTCAATAGCTTTCACATGAAGGGACCTTGGGGCCCCAAACCTTGCAGCATACTTTGGCTACATGGGACTACTAAGACACACCACTGCTTTTTGAGATTTTATGCCTCCTTGTATGTATATCCACATAAAATCAAAATTCCATTGTTTTCAATGAGGAAAACACATTTCTTTCAATAGCTTTCACATGAAGGGACCTTGGGGCCCCAAACCTTGCAGCATGCTTTGGCTACATGGGACTACTAAGACACACCACTGCTTTTTGAGATTTGATGCCCCCTTGTATATATATCCACATAAAATCAAAATTCCATTGTTTTCAATGAGGAAAACACATTTCTTTCAATAGCTTTCACATGAAGGGACCTTGGGGCCCCAAACTTTGCAGCATACTTTGGCTACATGGGACTACTAAGACACACCACTGCTTTTTGAGATTTTATGCCTCCTTGTATGTATATCCACATAAAATCAAAATTCCATTGTTTTCAATGAGGAAAACACATTTCTTTCAATAGCTTTCACATGAAGGGACCTTGGGGCCCCAAACCTTGCAGCATGCTTTGGCTACATGGGACTACTAAGACACACCACTGCTTTTTGAGATTTGATGCCCCCTTGTATATATATCCACATAAAATCAAAATTCCATTGTTTTCAATGGGGAAAACGAATTTTCTTTCAATAGCTTTCACATGAAGGGACCTTGGGGCCCCAAACTTTGCAGCATACTTTGGCTACATGGGACTACTAAGACACACCACTGCTTTTTGAGATTTGATGCCCCCTTCTATGTATATCCACATAAAATCAAAATTCCATTGTTTTCAATGAGGAAAACACATTTCTTTCAATAGCTTTCACATGAAGGGACCTTGGGGCCCCAAACCTTGCAGCATGCTTTGGCTACATGGGACTACTAAGACACACCACTGCTTTTTGAGATTTGATGCCTACTTGTATGTATATCCACAGAAAATCAAAATACCATTGTTTTCAATTGGGAAAACACATTTCTTTCAATAGCTTTCACATGAAGGGACCTTGGGGCCCCAAACCTTGCAGCATGCTTTGGCTACATGGGACTACTAAGACACACCACCGCTTTTTGAAATTTGATGCCCCCTTCTATGTGTATTTACCATTTGTACTTGTCTCTTTAAGATGTATTTTTTCGGCTGGTAATTTAAAAAATGCAAATAAAAATTACTTTAAAATTAAGATTTCCAAATCTGAAAACGTACAGTTATAGTGGAATCACCCATTGGATTAGTCATATTGTTTTTTTTCTCATGATAAATCTTTTTTTCAGTTGTTTCAACATTGAATGACTTTTCTTAATTCAAATCAATGTTGAATAGTTGAATACTTTTTATTGTATTTCTGTATTTTAGAACTGTATTTTTACAACAATCTTTGAACCTATAAATATGGTTACAATAGTTATATAACAACCTTTGATTAAGATATCACCTGAGCTCATTCTCAGCGACAGAGGTTGAGTTAATCTTTTACCACCAGTAGGTGGCCACGATGAGTTTGAATGAACATTGAACAATTGAACATTGAACAATTCCTTGGAGAAGAAAAGGCAGCACATGGAAGTACAAGGATGGGGAGACTAAGAAAAGGCAAAAAAGCTAAAACCACAGATGTGTGGCAAGAAGCTGGTGGCAGGGATGCCATAGTTCATTCTATGATATCTCTCGGATTAGGCCAAAATGAATATATACGACCTGAACAGTGGGCATTGGTGGCATTAGGTCTTTTTAACAAAGAGACCAAAAAACATCTGAAGTGGCTGAAGGTCGTATGGAAAGAAGACAGACGTGGTGTACGATCACAGGTGCTTCAAGCAGGTAAGCTACCATTTAAAATCCTCAGAAAAATCTATAACCAGTATGTGCACGCTCCCATTGGTGAGATATCTGCAAAATTCTTAAAAAAAAAAAAAAAAATCAGACTGAATGATCCTAAGGTTGATGTAAGCCTAATGTAAGTATTGGCACATGAAATCACAGCCTGAAATATGGATGGTATCATATACCGCCTAAGTGTAAATAAGGCATCATACATTTCAATATGTAATCACCCAATTATTTTTAGTTTGGCCTATACCGTAGAAGAGGATGAATACAGTTGGGCTGCTAGGCTGAGCCTAACCTATAAGTATATTTTCTAGAAGCTTACACCCTGTAGAGGTGATTTAATATGTGCTGAGTAAAGTTTCACCTTCTTTTAAGGCCGTTTGCAGATAGACCGCGGCGCAGGCGGCGCGCAGCACTGTGTAGGGCGCAGACGCTCTACACAGAGGGCGCCTCCCGCGCGGCGTGGCGCAAGTAGCTAAGCAACCAGGAGCACAACAGGAAGTATCCCGAAGTATCCATTGATACCAGATAAAAGTAATTTAAACAGTAAGAGGTTTCGGTTAACACAATCAAACGCCTTTTTAAAATCAATGAAGCAGGCAAAGGTACTTTCACCCTTCTCCACACGGGCTCTCACCACAGAAGATAATACATAAATATGATCAATACAGGCCCCGTTTTTCCTAAAGCCAATCTGTTCATTCAACTCATTCTCTCTATAATTCATAATTAAATAATTTAACTTATTTTTAATAGCCATGTCAACTGCCCTAGCAACAACCTGGAAACCACTTCCATAGTTACTACATAGAAACTGACATTTTTAACCCAGCAACCAACATAGTGTAACACCCATGTAAGTACCTTAGCAACTGCCTATTAACCACCTCAAGTACCCTAGCATCAACCTAGCAACAAGTACGGTATTGCTTCCTAGCAAACAACAATTCCACTATAACTGTACGTTTTCAGATTTGGAAATCTTAATTTTAAAGTAATTTTTATTTGCATTTTTTAAATTACCAGCCGAAAAAATACATCTTAAAGAGACAAGTACAAATGGTAAATACACATAGAAGGGGGCATCAAATTTCAAAAAGCGGTGGTGTGTCTTAGTAGTCCCATGTAGCCAAAGCATGCTGCAAGGTTTGGGGCCCCAAGGTCCCTTCATGTGAAAGCTATTGAAAGAAATGAGTTTTCCTCATTGAAAACAATGGAATTTTGATTTTATGTGGATATACATAGAAGGGGGCATCAAATCTCAAAAAGCAGTGGTGTGTCTTAGTAGTCCCATGTAGCCAAAGTATGCTGCAAAGTTTGGGGCCCCAAGGTCCCTTCATGTGAAAGCTATTGAAAGAAATGAGTTTTCCCCATTGAAAACAATGGAATTTTGATTTTATGTGGATATATATACAAGGGTGCATCAAATCTCAAAAAGCAGTGGTGTGTCTTAGTAGTCCCATGTAGCCAAAGTATGCTGCAAAGTTTGGGGCCCCAAGGTCCCTTCATGTAAAAGCTATTGAAAGAAATGTGTTTTCCCCATTGAAAACAATGGAATTTTGATTTTATGTGGATATACATACAAGGAGGCATAAAATCTCAAAAAGCAGTGGTGTGTCTTAGTAGTCCCATGTAGCCAAAGTATGCTGCAAAGTTTGGGGCCCCAAGGTCCCTTCATGTGAAAGCTATTGAAAGAAATGAGTTTTCCCCATTGAAAACAATGGTATTTTGATTTGATGCGGATATACATAGAAGTGGGCATAAAATCCCAAAAAGCAGTGGTGTGTCTTAGTAGTCCCATGTAGCCAAAGTATGCTGCAAGGTTTGGGGGCCCAAGGTCCCTTCATGTGAAAGCTATTGAAAGAAATGTGTTTTCCCCATTGAAAACAATGGAATTTTGATTTGATGCGGATATACATAGAAGTGGGCATACAATCCCAAAAAGCAGTGGTGTGTTTTAGTAGTCCCATGTAGCCAAAGCATGCTGCAAAGTTTGGGGCCCCAACGTCCCTTTATGTGAAAGCTATTGAAAAAAATGGTGTTCCCTCTTAGAAAACAATGGTATGTTAATTGGTTGGTGAATTATGGTGAATTACGGGCCGCACAAGAAATAATTATTTCCGTTATATGTATTATCTGAGTCTGAACGATCTTTTATTTTGAAAAACCTTTTATTTTGAAAAACGGAATCTCTTGTGCGGGAACACTGAACCCAGCAGTTGGGGGGAGAGGAGAGGACAAGAGGTGCGGGAGCGGAGGAGGAGAGGAGAGCAGAGGAGAGGAGCAGGAGCGGAGGAGGATTACGCATCTGTATCTTGTTTTGAGGAGTGCGGGTGCGCGCACCGCGCAACCCCCCTATATTGCGAATATGTGAATATCTGTCGAATATCCAACTTGAAACTAACTTCACCACGGTCACAGAGGAGCTCTTTTTTTTCTGTTTTTTTTGTTTTTAACAGCAGAGCGGTACCAGGCACGCAGCGTTCAGCACAGCTACTGAGCAACACCTTCATGCGCTGGCAGGAAGTCGAATCACTGTTGTATTTGAAACACAGAGAGCAGTTTTTGTGACAGATCATCAGCTGCCGGCTGCTGCTGGTGTGGCATGTTGTGTGATGCCTCAGATCGCCTCTCTCACACATGACTGTTATATTTCTGCCTCCTCCATTTAATCCTTAATTTTGGTCTACCCCCCTCCTCCCCAATCACACTTTCCCACATTCAACATGCGTTCAAGGAGATGAATACATTCAGTACAAATAGACAAGAGTTTATTATTCATTTTCCAGGTCATATGAATTTGGACATCTAGTGAATAAACAATAATCAAAAATATGATACCAGCTTTTATAAAACCTGACGAGCTGTACAGAGAAAACGAGGAGCTGACGAGACGTGCCCGGTGCTTCTTTCTACGTGGTTTTCATTTATTTTTGGATTTTTTCTTGTTTCCCTCTAGCGTGACAAGGAATGTAAAGATACATTGGTTTATTCTACAGAAGGTGATTAAATGAAGGACCGGGCCACCACAGCAACATTCAGTGTGCTCGGAACGTGAAAACGCGATCGGTGAGTGACACGCTCGGCCACGTCGACCCGTGTCTCGTCTATACACATCTACAGTAGTGCACGGCTTTCCCCTCCTTCCTCACACACACACACACACACACACACACACACACACACACACACACACACACACACACACACACACACACACACACACACACACACACACACACACACACACACACACACACACACACACACACACACACACACACACACACACACACACACACACACACACACACACACACACACACACACACACACACACACACACAGAAATCATTTTGGTGAACATCTCCTACGAGCTGCGAACACCTGGGTGGAGATCCAGGCTCCAGGGAGTGCAATCAGTGAGCTATTTTCGATTCACACAGGTCAAATAATCGACGTGAAACTCATGCTTGATCATATCTGATTAAAAAAAAAAAGTAATGCGTAAAAAGAAGCAGAATGAGGTACGTAGCAGCAATGGATCAATCACAGGAATGTCATGTTTACTCCCTCTCTCTTTCTGTCTGGGTCTGGACTCCACTTGATATTGCTCCTCACATCAGCAGCGCTCGCCAGTCCAACCCGACGTCTAGCGCAACCAATCAGAAGTCGGCAGTCTGCTCTGAAGCTGGTAAATCTTTGTTGTTTGGATGAATAGAACGTACCCGGATCTAGGATTGAAGGCAGAATCGGCCGCCCAATGCAGCCTCAGAAATGTGAAGACATTTCATTCATGTACTGTACAACTCCTGAACCACGGCGGGCTCGGAAGCTGGCGATGTGTGAAACAGGCCAGTTCAGATTCAGTTTCAGTAGGCCGGCTCATCCTGGCTGCCCAGACCCCCCCCCCCCCCACTCTCTCTCTCTCTTCTGCAACAATATGTGCCACGCTATGCGGGGGATGCCGAGCTGCATCCGAGTCCATGTCCAGCTCCTCTGAGTGTTCTCCTTGTCTTGAGGATATCATGGTGCTTGGCAATGAGATCACTGTTCTGTGCTATTGGTTCTGACATTGAAAAAAAAAAAAACATGATCTGATAAGTCAAGAAGAAAGAAAAGGAGGGAGAAACGGACAGGAGGAGTGGGCCAGTCTCAGCCACAGGTCTTTTTTTTTGCAACAGATCAGGTCATAGTATGTGCTTAATCACATCGTTGTACAAAATGGAAAGGTGTGTATATATATATATATATATTCAGAAACATAGCACTACTAGGCTTCTTACAGGAAGCTGCTGTCATGCTCCTGCTTTCCAATTATGAGAATCACCGAGCACGTGGAGCCGCGTATGTATGAAAGCTGATCTGAGCTCGCATTTCACATTTCGGGAGAGTGTCCCGGCATCATATTCAGCCTGTCGGTGGAAAGTGTCCTGGTCCCAGCGCATGCAGCAAATCACAAACAGTTTTTTTGGAGGTCTCCCCCCCTCATCGGGCTTCCTCGATCGCCGTACCGATCATCTGGTCTGACCCCGTCCCCTTCCTCCGTTGGTAGCAGGTGTTGTGTGGATCGTGTCCCCTCTGTTGCCATCATGCAGTGACTTTAGAAAACGGAAGCAGGGACTGAAGAGTGAGGCTTTCACCACGTTTGGGTTGGTTTTCTTCCCTCTCACCCCCTGCGCACATGCAGCAGGTGGCTGGGTGTGATCCTCTGATCAAGGCACTGGCCTCAGAGCAGCATAACGACAACAAGTCACCCTCCAGGACCCATTCACCGCACCAGGAGTGAGATGTGGCTCCACACTAGAGCTGCAACAATGACTGATCAACTGACTAGTAACTGACTGATGCGCTGACTCTCTTCTTAACAAGCAGGCAGAGAGCCCTGAAAAGCACTTTGAGTGTGTTTTCAAAATCCTGCTTCTTGAGGGTGAACTAAAGCCGAAACAACTGATGGATTATTCGACTATCCATCATCTAATACGATAATCAACAATGATTTTAATCAATGACTTGTCATTGATTTTAAGCTTTTGAAGAGATTTTTAGGAAGAAATGAAGTCAATCTTCTCTGGTCTCAGCTTCTTAAATGTGAATATTTTCTGGTTTCTTCACAATAAAGTCATTTTAAGACCTTATTTTGAAACACTTTATGAACCAAACTCATCAATGGAATGGAGAAAGTAATGGATAGATCAACAGCAGCATATATAGCAGCTTCTCCTGTGTTTTTCTCTGAGACTCCTTTTAGCCTTCATGAGACACAGACCAATGTTTTTCCAACATTTTGCGTACTAAAACAACTGTTTTCTTTTTTTTGGGGGGGGGACCCAAAAACAAACAAAAGAAAAAAACGATCATTTGTTGCAGCCCCACTCCCACTGCAGCATCGCCGAGAAGCACTTACTGAACGACGCCTGTGGGTGGGTGTATGGATGGATGGATGGATGGATGGATGGATGGATGGATGGGTGGATGGATGGATGGATGGATGGATGGATGGATGGATGGATGGATGGATGGATGGATGGATGGATGGGTGGGTGGGTATAACGGGAGCGGCTGAAGTTACAATGCGTACCACGGTCGGCTGATTTGGCGAATGAAGGCACTGGAAATAATGAGTGTCTGGTGAGGAGGACATCGCAGCACGGCACCGCACTGTACTAGAGAGTAGAGAGCACAATCCCACCGCGTCAGAGTCTCACATTACAGAGAGAGAGGGGAGGGAGAGAGGGGGAGAGAGGGGGAGAGAGAGAGAGAGAGAGAGAGAGAGAGAGAGAGAGAGAGAGGGAGGGAGAGAGAGAGAGACAGAGAGAGAGAGAGAGCACGTTCCTGTTTCATGAGGCAGAGGAGCTGGTGAGCTTTGACATGGAGAGGACACAGCAGGGCGTCTCCTTTCAGTGCCGGACACTATCTGTCCTGGCTGTCCGACCTGAGGCCGAGGTCCGCGGCGTCCTCGGAGGGCGTGTCCAGGACCGGGTTGACGAAGCCTTGGAACTCCGTGTCCGCCGTGTCCTCGGGGTGCGTGCTCACAAAGTCGTTCTCCCACTCCAGCGCGTTGGAGTCCTCGGAGGCCGAGGCGGGCCCGCTGGTGGCCTGCCTGCCGCCGGGCCGCAGGGCGGCGCGCAGGATGTCCTCCTCCGTCCTGGACCGCTCCCAGGCCGGGAGGGCTCGGTTCATCCCTGCCGGGAGGAGGCCAGCGCGCCAGTGAGAAGCCAGCTTTGCTCGTGTATGTGCATGTATTTAACCGGGATGTCTATTAACTTCACACTCACTGCACTGTGAGCTACGTAGTCAGAGATACTCATCTTCACTCTGACACTTATGAACCCCACCAGTTAAACATAACTGAGTGTTTGCCCTAAATACTTATGTTTAGACTGGCAGAACTAGACTAAACTAAATTAAAATGCCTAATATTATTATACCTATCATGTAAGAATGATGTAATGTCACACAACATTAATAATGTTTTCCATATATACATATATTTATACTTTATGGGTATATACACTATATGAAGTGGTGAAAAACATATCTGCCTCTTGCAAACAAGCAGGGACACCGATCCATTTGATCTGGTGGGCCCGAAACCTGCACTCCTCATTCACTTCAATAACTTTCACCTTGATCTTTCCAACCGCCGGAAATAAAACGTCCACATGAACATGCCTGCATGTCGCCCTGCACACAAAACGATTGCGTAGGCCTTCAGAGAGGGTTTTGGGGGTCGATGTGGGTCAAAGAGTTATCTGAGAGCTTCCTAAGCAGAGTGGTTGACTCACAGCTCTCTGCAAATACGGGCTGATGCTCTCTGAATAGGTGGATATTTGGCCTTATTTTTGGCATATAAAAGTTTTTTTTTTAGCCTGTTATGGATACATTTGGAAGGAATCTATAATAAGGCCCGGCACAGTTGAGAATTACTTGCACTGTGTACATATAAAGGCCTACTTGGCCTCCTCCTCCTCCTCCTCCTCCTCCTCCTCCTCCTCTTTGTTGCAGTACCAGTGCAGAGCAGAATCGATCTGGCTGGGCCATAGACGTCTGGAGTTGCCCCTCACCTTCCTCGTCCTCCCACTCCAGGTCCAGCGAGGTGCCGTCCTCGTTGGTGGAGCGCGTCTTGGTGGTGAAGTCCCAGCTGCACTCGGTGTTGGGCGTCACCACGTTGGTGTCAGAGGGGAGCCCTGGAAGCACAGAGGCAGCCGCTAGACACAGTGGACCCACACACACACACATGCGTCTGGACGCACCGGGGATCCATCCTATCATTACCACGCTGCTAGACGCCGTCTCACAGAGCTCCCAGAGCTCCCGGAATAAGAATCGCCACAGGATTTATGCTCGTGTGATCACGTCACCGTCATCACAGTCTGCCTCACCACCTACACGCTGTGCAAATATAGTTCCCACCATTCATAGTTGCCACACAGTGCAGCTGCCTGGGAAAGGTCACAGACCGTCTTGTACTGATGCATAAAAGGTCATTACAAATGATGAAAAGACTATAGTAGCTAACTGTAGGTTCATTCAGGGCCATACATGCCTCAGTCATTTACCATCATATTAAAGTACAAGAGGTATGATACTGTTTTCTCTAAACCAACCCAAAAGAACAAATGCAACAATTGCATCTAGAGCCTGAGGAAGCCCAAGCTCATCTTAATCATTGTGACAGCTTGACAGGTTATCTTTAGTTGTCCTGAGTTTCTCACTACATGAGAAAAAGCCATGACATGCATGCTGCAGTATAATCTTATCTCATCTTCTTGCAACTCAGGTTGAAGAGATGGATGCATCTGTGAACTGTGATGTCATCCGTTGAGACTTACTGCTGCTCCTGAAGGCCTCCGACTGGGCTTTTACGTTCTGGAGGTAGACGTCGAAATCCTCCCCAGAGGTCGGCCTGGAACAGGTCACAGACATGGCAGAGGTCAGTGGCGGTTTCAAACAGCTGATTGCTGCTCTTAAAAAGAGCAGAGGCCCGGAGGCTGCACGCATCGCCGTGCTTATTTCAGGCCCGGCGCAGCCTACGCACAACTGGCTGCGGGGCAACATCAATTTGTGCAGAGAACAAAGGCATCTCGTCTTACTAATTATGTCCGCTTGTTTGTTTCTTTTTGGTTTCTTTCTCAACTGCCGCTAAACCCCACGTTCAGTCCCATGACCTCAGCTAAACAGCGCTCGCCCTGTTGTCGGGCGGAAGCTGCGATCACTCACTTTCTGTGCTGGGCCTCGCCGCCGGAGCCGTCCGCTCTGCCCCGTTTCCTCTGGGCAGACAGCTGCTGACAAGCAGACCAGAGACATGAATCACGCCGCCACCCCCCCCCAAAAACATCCAAACACAACACAAACCATGTCATGTCTCGCTGGGACGGCCGGGCAGAAAACGACGGCGGAGTGGGAGAGGAGACGAGAGCAAGGAACAGAAACAAAGCAGCACCAGGAGCAGAGACCTCTGTCCCTAACAGTGGTCGCACTGTTGTTGTTGTTGTAGAAATGAAAGGGAAAGAAGTCTGTTTTCCTTCAGTCGACACATTTCTGTCGCGATACATGAAAGTCTCAGCTCTGTTCAGTCCGGTTCTTCTCATGAATGGGATCAATACACACACACACACGTGACTGGATTCTCCTTTTGAAATAGAACAAATATATCTGAAATGCACATACTGTCAAAACAAAGCAATACATGGAAACAAAAGTTTGATGCTCTCTTCCTATTTCATACAACAAAGAAATAAAATCAGTAAGAATGGGAAACGAAAATGGGAAAAAAAACAGTCCAGAAACACTTTTTTTTTGTTCGTATTCCAACACCAGCTACTGTCACGTCATTGTAATGTTCTCATACTTTCAATTTTTGACTGAGATCAGAAGTATGAAAGTGAGAGACGGGCCACAGGTTGGCAGATGGGTTAATGTCCTATTGAGCGTCTGGCTGTCAGTGCTATAGGTGTGCTTGGTGTGTCCGGGGCTTAAGGAGACAGGGGAGAGTGTGTTAGGGGACTCGAGACTGTGGGAGCCCTCTGCAGAGGGCCCGAAGGGTCAGAGGAGGAGTTGTTTTGGTACTGTAAGTCAAAGTGGGAGGGGGGGCAGAAGGGAGCGCTCAGGGCCGCCTCACCTCCTTCAATTTGCGTTCACGCGCCAGCCTGGCGGCCTCGCGCTGGGCGGCATTTCTAGCCTCCTCTTCTAGCCTCAACTTCTCCTCTTGTGCCTCTAACTGAAGCAGAGATAACGGAAATGAAACAAACACAAGGGACAGAACACAAAATTACAAAAACAGAAAAAACAATGCAAAGCAAATCAAAAGTAAGCCAAAACTCAGGTCTAGGAACACAAAAAAATGAAATAACGAGGGGGGGGGGGACTGTTGCTCTAACACAGACAGATCCAGGTAAAAGCCGGCCTCTGCCAGCGAAGCCTCACCTCGGCCTGCAGCCTCTGGTCGATCAGCCTCTGCTTGTCTGAGATGGCGCCATAGCGGTGCTCCTTCAGGTGCTTCATCTCGTCCTCGCTGATGGGCCTGGGGGGAGGAGGCAGAGCGTGTTACAGGATGTAGAGAGAGCAGGACAGGCAGCCAGGGGAGACGTGTTCGGGCCGGCGGCGGGTCTCTTACCTCGGACAGGGCTGTGGGCTCTCCGCCTGCAATGCAACGCAGAACATCTGAGTGAGAAATGCTGTTTTTTCCCCCCTTCCTCCCTCCCTTCCTGCTTCCCTGCTGCTGCAGACAGTAATTGAGTTACTTTCTGACTGCCGCCTGGGTGCGCCCATCGTTTTCTGTCCATCAGTGTGTGTGTGTGTGTGTGTGTGTGTGTGTGTGTGAGTGTGTGTGAGTGTGTGGGGGGGGGTCTTCAGAGAGACGGCTAATAGGAGCATGACAAGCCGGAGGTATCCCCGGAGTGGCGGCATTATGCGGCTTTTCATTAGGCCCCCATGGCTCGATTCATTGATGCTGCTACACTGAGTCTATCACAGGGTGATGAGGGAGAAGCCGACACTCACCTCATCGCTCTCCACCAGGTTCTCAAACTGCAAAACAAAAAAAAGTCGCAGTCAGACACTCAACATGAGGCCTCAGAATGAGGGCCACGCCAGCACCTGGAGCAGCCTTACCTCTATCGTATAATGCTCCCCTGTGGTGCTGCTCCTGAAGTACTTGGACCTGCGTGATGAACAAGAGGGTGACACACAATGAGTCCTGTCGCCGGCCGGGATGTGCTACACACCTGACGCGCTCTAATCGCCGAGGGAAAACACAATGACGTGGATCAGACCAGTGAGACTCTAATGACCGGAAGTTTAACAGCGGAGAGCATCACTCAGGCGTCACAGGTTCCTGGTTGGACACGGCTCTGGCACACTACGATGATGTGACGGTGGGTCCATTTGTATGGATCCTGTGTGTGAGGTGTGAAAACAGGACATTCGTTGCGCTGCGGTTGAGTGTAAGAGCAGGGCAACGTCTCAGACTGAAATGCTGAAACGGTATGGGTGTATTCCCCGCCTACATCCTATGTGTGCTGTGACAACACTGGCCACTGAGAGGATAACGTTGGGGTATTGAGGAATCATTTTGTTGGGGCATTTTACTGCGCTACATTCATTTTCGCTCAAACATCCAGTGGTCACTGTCCGTGTCAGCGTGGATCTGGGCTAGGAAAGGTCAAAATGTCTGCGGTAAGCGGGTCCAGTTCGTTTATTTTGGCCCGATTCAGTCAACTGTGTCGCACTCACAGGACTCGTTTGGACGACTTCTACTCCAACGTGAGCACGTGCTGGCAGAGATGACAGACAGCTAGCCTCCCTGGATCCTAACAAAGCACGGGCACGGGCACGGGCCAAGTCAGACTGAAAACCATGAATTATTCACTTTGGATGGGGGTGACATCACAGCCCCAGAGGCAGAGAGGAGGCTGTGCGGTGCCAGGAGACCCACTGCTCACTCCCCGAGCTTCAAGGTGTGACCAGGAGGGGACCACCTGTCTCTCCCAGGCCGCCCGTCCTCAGGTCGCTGCTCTCAGGGCCACTGTTGACAGTCGGGGCGGGGTCTTGATTTACTTGGCACCAGATCACCGCAGGTTAGACCCCCGCAGACATTTAAACAATGGCGTAACCAGTTGCCAAACAAGCGGCCCGTACGCCTAGTCTCCAGTCTAGCGCACGGAGCCGAGGTGAAACAGCACATCAGTCCCCGCCTGACTAACTTCGAGCAGCTGGAAGAGCCTGTGGCGGTTGGTTTACATCTGGGAGCAGCCGGAGCCATGTTGGACTCACCCCCCTCCTCTGTGGATCCTATCGGCCTCTCTCCGGAGCAGCCCCACGCACTGAGCCCAGCAGTTTCCCATCGCATTGTCCTGTGCTCCTCTTCGGCGTGTCTGCCCCGGCTGGGAAGCTCTAGACGGCTGCTGGGGCCCCGGAGCAGGAGGAGGAGGATGCACCTCCCTGTGGCTCCCTGTCTGTCACTCCACGGACCGTACCCGGAAACAGGATCCGTACTGCGCATGCGCGGACGGCTGACGCTGACGCGTAACTTCCTCTTCGTATAAGCGAAATTATTTTTGCAAAGAGAAATCATTCAAAGGGAAATGTTACATTCTGATAAACTCGTTTTTTTAATTAGACAAACTTTTGTTTGTCATTTGCCAAAAATACATGGAACTGTATTTAAAATTTCTCACTAATTCAACAAATCAAGAGGCCTTTAAAAACATTTACTATATGTACTACTTAAAACCTTCTTGCTTTATGTTTTTTTTATGTTCCTGTTGCATACTGCTCATTGTATGCTTGTGCTCCTGCTCTGGGAAAAATAAATAGGGCCACACTGAGACAAAAAATCAAGTAATATTACAAGAATAAAGTCGTAGATTTATGATAACACAGTCATCAATTAAAGTCATAATATTACGAGAAAATATATTATACTACGACTTAATTCTCAAAATTATTTTTTTCTTTAGTGTTCAACAGAACCTAATATTCTGTTGTAATTCTGTAGTACACTGTTGTTAGATAGTTACTAGGTACTACCTAGGTACTTTATTTATCTCTGAGGGAAAATCAGTAAGGCTGAGGTTAAGAGTGTCCATCCTGGGGAAACCAATCAAATGTGGCAAGGGAGGTAGAAGAGAGAGGGCAAAAGGCCTCCCTCTCACATACAAAACAACTTCAGGGTCACGAGTGCAGGTACCGTATAGGGCACATGAGAGAGGAAGTGGTAATAATGAGAAGACTAGGATACCGTGCACTGAATAAGTCTCTCATACTGGTAGGGAAGCATCAGACAGTTTGAGCAGTTCAATAAAAATAGACTTTAAAAAACAGTTTTCCCACTTGTAAGAGTTTTTCTGTTGTTTTGGGAGAACAAGTGTCAAGGAGGACAGATCTAACAATTGTGTTTTATGTCCCATCAACGATGAACGTCATCATCAAAGTAATAATATTGAAACAAATTCAGGGATAAATAATAAAACCTAGAACTTCATGTCAACTAGGAATTCAAGGCTAGTCTGGCCTATAGCTCACTAAACATGAGACAACTCATTCATGCTGCAATTCAACATTAAATAACACAGGAAATCCATGGCCAATTCAGGTTTGGTTTTGTGCCCAGATGGTGTTGTTGGTCCCTAAGCTAGTTTTCTTTCTTCATTGGTTATCTCTATTTTTATTCCTGTTTAGTTCCTGTTCAATTTAAACAATCCACTCTTTGCTATGTGGGCTACAACTGGTCCACCCTCATCCAGGATGTACTGTAAAAGAATGGGAAAATGTCAGTGTCAAAATTTGATTAAGAAGTTAATTAGAGGTTGATTTTGTATCCTATAGCATGTGAGCACCAGTATCTCAGGTACAAACCGTGTATATATGCATCCAGGCATGTAAATCTCAGGTTTTGCCATGTATCGGTGAGGCCCAGCAGAGGGCTCCAGAGATTGTGTGACTGCTCCTCAGGTTGGGAGGAGAGGGAGTAAACAAAAAGGGCTCTCAAGTTATTTTCCCCTCTCCTCTCAGTCAGTCAGTGAGGAGGATGGAGCTGGAAATCTGAAGCAACTGGAGCCTGCAGAGTTCCAGCGACGCTCCCAGCCGACCCCTGTTCCTGCTGCACCCCCTCTGCAGAGTGGTCGCCCCTCTCACCACAGCACCATGAAGCTCTGGGTCCTGCTTTGCCTGGCTCTGCTCTGGGTGGAGCTCCACCACGGTGAGTAGTCTCCATCTGCACGTTTGTCTGCTGGATCAAGAGGTGAGACGAAATGACTGTTAGTGTCATTATGGCAGATTGGAGTGCAGCTAGGGAGAAGTGGGAGGATGTAGAAAATGTGAAGTTTTGAAGGGGATCGGACTGGTGTGATGGGTGTAGAATGGCAGGAGGTTTCCCAAAAAGTAAATCTAATACACATGTGCAAGAGCAAATGCTTTGTCAGTGGTCTTGTCTGTGCTTTGCCTCTCACCACCATAGCAGACTTGTACACAAGTGTACGTTAAATGCAATGCAAAGGGTTTTTTTTTGCATGGAATTGTGTGAGTTCTTGCAAAATGTTTCTGCAGACCAACTCAAACCAGCTGCATCCGAGGCATGCAACAGGCGTTTCTGATTAAGCGGCCTTTACTGCCGACCCGGCCACAGAGTTCTTGTTAAAGCTGCACACAAGACCAGAACAACAAACCCCTCCAAGTGAAAACACCGATCGTCCTGTTCTGTTATTTAACGGCTTTTGTGCTCCTTGCCCACTGAGAAATTCGGCTGGAAAAGAGAGGCTGGCTCCTGGACATTCTGTGCCAGTAAATAAGGATTTCACATTTCCGGCTGAGCTGTTGTTACAGCTGGAGGAAACACAGGAGAGTAGCGCAGCAGACATCAGCGTGGACTCTGCTGCCTCTGTGAGGACTTAGTCCAGCAGTACAGTAAAACAGATTTAGTGACTTATCTGTGCTACCCTTTATGATTTTTTCTCCCCTCCCCTCTCTCACCTCTAACTCACCCTCCTTCCTGTGTGCCTCTGTGGGTCCAGGTGACTGCCAGCAAGTTAAGCGGAGAAAAGATGTGGGAGAGAACCGCATCCGGCCAGGGGGGAAACGGGTGAAGATAAGACACCCCAAGCTGAAGGACGGAGGAGGGAAAGGCCAGTCTCTGCTCACACAGGTTCTCGATAAAGGCCGCTTTGTCCGCCTGGGCCCAACCACCACTCTGACCCCCAAAAGGACCATGGAGCTACGCTGCAAAGGCAATGCCATCGGGTGGTCATACCCGGCCTACCTGGACACCTTCAACGACTCTCGCCTCAGGTGATGCTCCAATCAGGGTGCACTGTCTGCTGCTTTGATGAACACGTGTCCAGACTCTTCTCTGATGCAGCACAGCTCTTACCTATCCTTCTCTTAACACTTATCCCACTATGGTCTCCACTTAACTTGTGCAACAAGTCTCCACTTGATCTAAAACAGAATTTACAGCTTCTATTGGTCCACTAAAGTCTCAGAATGTAGCTCGGATGTTTTTCCTCCTATAGAATTGCTTTGAATGTAATGTGAATGACCCGGCTGCAGACCTCAGCTGCTTGTCGACGTGACAGTGAGGGCACTGTGATTCTGCCCCCCCCCCCAGCATCAAGCAGAGCGACAAGTACAGCCAGCTGATCCTGACCTCGCCCTCCGCCGCCGACACGGGTCCCTACAGCTGCTGGGTGATCCTGTGTGACGGCTCGGAGTGCGACAAAGACCACGATCGCACCTACGTCTCCTACGTCTACTTCACAGGTAGGTCGACAGGATGGAGAATAAGATAAAAGAGATAAAGAAAAAAATGCATTTTCAGCATCAGCAACTGAGAATCTTTCCAATGCATACATGTTGTCAGTAATGATCTTTCATTAATAGACGATAATAAGAAGTTAGGAGATGTTATAATGCAGAAGGTTCAGCCTAATGGATCTGTTAATTATGTGTGACGTGAAGGTAGGCCAGCCAGCCAGTAAAAGAGCCATTAGTCTCTGAAAACGCTGCACAGTTTTATTTCTTTCGCTCACTCAATTTCATGTTCGCTTTTATGGTTTGGACTGAACTGTTGTCAGCCAAAACAAACAACGAATAACAGCTCAGCATCTAACAGCCAGCAGACACTCGACGTTGCAGAATAGAGGCCCCTGGGCTACACAGGTCAGCTCTACGGCTTTTAGTATCTGTCAGTGTTGTGTTTATGGTCTGTTCTACTGCCCCCAAGTGGCCAAGAAATCCACTCCCAATTCTAGATTACATGTCTGTAGCTGACATTATAATACTAATGGATCTCTGTGGCAGTAACCGGGCCAGACTTGCTTCAGAGCAAGTCAATGACTTGCTTCATTTAGTCTTGAAACACTTATCAACTGCTGAGTAACACCTTCAAAATGCTTTTTACTTTGGCAACATTTTGTATATAGTGTCAGTTTCAACTCTGTTTTGTTGCAATGATGTAGTCAATACATTATGTAATAATGCAATAATATGGTCAATGATCTTACACCTGACACACACACACACACACCTATGCTATCTACCTGTCCCGACAGACAAAGAGAACCTCTTCGTCCCGTCCGCCATCCACTTTGAGATCGTGTACCTGCGTCCGGAGCGCTCTGCGGTGGTGCCGTGCCGTGTGACCGACCCGCAGGCCCAGGTCTCCCTGCACAGGGAGGTCCCGGCGGAGGAGGTCACCGCCAACACCACACTCATGACCTACGACCCCACCAAGGGCTTCGTCCTGCAGGAGCCCGGCCAGGAGTACCAGGGGGTGTTCTACTGCAAGGCCGTGACCAGGGGCACCCCGCAGATCTCCACCAAGTACCAGCTGCTCTACGTGGAGGGTAGGACGCCTCGTAACTGTGATAAGTCCGTAACGTATGGTGAGCAGGATGGGTTGGGTTTTTTTTGTGTGCCTGTTACGGGCAGAGCTAGCCGCAGCGCTTGTCGCCGTATTGATCATAAGTGCCAAGAACCACAGCGAGAGGCGCTTCCAACACGTCATGAATCAAGAGCTGCTCGCTCTGCTTCATCAGCTTCCAGGAAAAGTTTTTTTTTTTTTCTTTTTTAAAGCCTCCCAGCTCCTCGTGCTGCATTGGCTGACGTGGACGGCCGCCAGCTGCAGCACAGAAACAGTCTGGATTGATGAAATGGAAATAGCGTGTGGTTTCTGGTAGAATTAAACTCCCATGGCATGTTTGAGTGGCAGATGGAGAGAAACAGAGACTTTGCCCGGTGAGGGAGGATTAACCGTTTACACACTGCTTTACGCTAATCTATAAATATTCACACATTTAGGCCACGGATAAACACCCTATTTTCTACACTTAAGATCAGTATCAATACAGCTGGATGTTTTTTTTGCTGACAGTTCCCAGCGGAGCCCCGTTTGTGAGCCTAGCGGCCTCTCCAGAGTCGGTGGGAGGGGGAGACAACATGAACCTGACCTGTACTGTCCTGGGCGAGCCGGAGGTGGACGTGGCCTTCACCTGGTCCTATCCAGGCCAGGTGAGACGCACACTGGCCTCAGAGCCAAACGTCCCGCCTGATTCAGAGGAAAAACAACAGTCGGAGGCTTGTGTTTACACATGCTGGTCCAATTAAAATCGCCCCGCCACAGAAATGTATTTGGAAACCAGGGGCAGTTAAACAGAAGTATACACCCTGGTAGTGCGGTCAAAGAGGAAGAACTGTATAACAGAGCAGTAATTGAGAGGATATCGCCTCAAAAGAGTGAGTGATGAAATTACAGTCTTCTCTCTGTTTGTCTATTCGTCTATGATAATGCAGGAGTAATACTGTGATAGAGGTTCAATGGTACCTCCTACATGTATGTACTAGGGGTACACATAAAGTAAAGTAAAATAATTACACATTAATAATTTAACAAAATTAATATCATATACTATTAATCATATACTTATATTATTTATAGTACTTATGAAAATCAATGGGGTGACAACATCCAGTAATAGTAACTTGGAATGGAAAAGCAAAAACCTCATACAGCACAAAATTAATAAAGCATCTAAACAATTTTGTTACTATTCTCTGACTGTGATAACAGGTAAAATGTTTTACAGTCTCCAACCATTTTTGTGTCATTTTATGCTGTTTTTTCAAAGTTTTTAGTAGTCAGTAGTAGCAGAACTGAGGTTCATGTGAAGATCTGAGCAGAAAAAAAAATGGATCATGTTTTCACATCTGTTTTTAATGGAAATGTAAATGAAGATGAGCATTTACATTTTCATTTAAAATTATATAAAGAATAAGATAAAAATACTTAGATTTGGTGAAATATATTTAAAATTATGGCTAAATTAGAGTGAAAAACTACCCATAGCGAATAGATTCAATGGCTTTGTTGTTTACTTCTGTCATCTTTGCCAATAAGTGTGTTTGATGGCGTAGGGCTACCGTCCTGTCCACATCCAGTCCACCTGGAGGCTGGTTAACAGAGGCATAGGCCACACCACCAGGTTCTCCCAGAGCGTCCTGACCGTGGAGGACTTGGAGACCATCGACTTCGGAAACTACGTCTGTCAAGCCAAGAACCAGCACGGTGAGACGGCGGTGACGACCCACGTCACCTCCAAATAGCCGCAGCAGCGCCGCCTCATCCAGGTTTCCACTGTCCATCGCGCCTGCGTTGTTGAGATACAGTCTGGCTGTAACACTCCGACCAGTGAGAGCAGACGAAACAGACATGTACATAAAAGAAAACAACAAAAACAAATGGGTGTATTTTTAGATTTTGGTAACATAATAAAAGATTTGCTACGCCGTTTTGTTTGGGTTTATTGTCAAAGGTGGTGCGATGTGTTTGTAGCCGGGGAGCTGAGGCTGAAGCAAATCTGTGAAAAGCCTCAAAAGTGAAGGAAGGAGGTGAAAAGAAAGTGCTGTTGCAGGACTGCCGAGGCCGTGACTACGTGACGTCCAGAGAGGACAAAGGAATTCTGACCTGCAGGGGTTTCATCAGAGATCCCCATGTGCTGAACATGCTACATCACAACAGCCCAGCACAGGTATTCTGGACACCGGGCTGAGGCTCCAACGCTGCATTGTAAAAGAAAAGGTGCTCGAGGGAAGCTGGGACCATGGGCTCTGGCCCTGCAGCACGTTGTGAAGGGGAGACTGTGCTTCAAAGCCGAGCCGTGTGCCAGGCTGACGTCCTAATGCGGTCCGTATGTGGAATGTGATCAGCGAGCCCAGAACTTAATTTGGTCCAGCACAACACTTGCCGCAGTTTTCACTCTGCCGGTTGTTTCGACTCTGGAACACACTGGAGCTTATGATTCAGACCTCTGCGGTTCAGTCGAGCTCCATCTGCCGCAGTCACGTCACAACGCAGGGATCACGTCTACTTTTGATGGTGCAGGTTTAATACAAGACTTTATTAAATTTCATCTTTTACACAGGGTCAACACAGCAATAATATCAGTTCCACACAAAATACTTTCCGTGAGGCGTTTCGTTCGACAAAGCCACTCGAGCTCAAACGCCCCGACTTTAAAGCTGCACTGGGAGGTTTCAGTAAGGGCAGATTAACACTCAAACACGTGCACAAAGACTTGGATTGGTCCCATGGTCTCAAAAAAAAAGAAGGAAACATTCGAGGCTGCAGATGAAACACTTCACTGCCGGCCTCGCTGTAAATAAAAACAAAGAGTAGACAAGGCGAAATACTGAATACAGAAGGAGACGCGAAGCTGTGTGCAGCCGATGAACATGACAGAAACTACTCCCAACTGGACACAATCTCCAAATAAAACCGGGACAAGGACAATAAGTGTTGCTATTCAGAGCTAATCTTGCTCGGACATTGCATGGCTGCGGTCTCCAGAGACCAGTGTGTGCGTGTGGTACTGCAAACTGCATCTACTTTGAACTTTGGGTAAGACAAGCATCTGCCAACAAGCACAAGTAATAAAAAAAAGTGTTACATCGAAGTCCTGAGATTTCCTTCTCCCCCCCCCCCCCCATCCATACGATCAAAAGGCAAAGAACAAGGTGACCCTGCTTGTGAAGTGCTTCTGTGCAACTTTTTTTTTTCTTTTCCTTACGTATAAAAGTGTCAGAGTTCGTCCGATCCCGCATGAGCCATGGTTCAGGCTTAACTCAGAGGGACAGAGGGAGGCTTCGTTTCAGGTGGACGACTCAAAAGAGGGTGGGGTGGGGGGGTTGTGAGGAGCGGGGTGGGTGCTGGGGGTGCTGGGCTGGGGTCTGCTTCCTGGAAGCAGGGCTCCGTCGTTATCTCGGGGATACCGGGGGGCTGGAGAAGGCGCCGGGGCTTCGGGGCGACTGCAGGGTGAAGGTGTGGGACGGAGTGGAGGTGGGGGACACCCGGCGCGGGCTGCTCGGGTCCCCGTTGTGGAGCTTCCACAGCAGCTCCTCGTTCTCCATGGACAAGCGCTTGTTGACTTTGGACTCCTTCTGGAGGGACTCCTGCAGCACGGCCTGCTCCGAGGACAGCTGCCTGTAAGCCATGGACACGGCGTTAGAAGATATGAAATGGAGCCAATTAGCCAATAAGCAAATTACGGAGTGGCTCTCCTTCTCTGAAGTGAGGAGACTGGGAGCTGTGCATCACTTGAAAGATATTGCCCTTGTTGTGTGAGTGAGAACATCTCACACACAGAGTGGAAAAAAAAAACAAACTGCGAGAGCAGCCAACAAGATTGACTGATCTGAACGAGATCTGGCAACAGAGTTAAAGCCCCTAATCCGCTGATATGAGGGGGAAGGAGAGGAGCAGAGAAACGCAGTGATACTCTTCCTGATTAGATTGCACACTGAGCTTCGTTTCAAACGGGAGCGACTGAGTGAATGATGACTCTAAAATGAGAAATGAGTCCGTTTTTTTAGCCAAATGTAGGATTTTTGTTTGGCTCATTTGAATGAGAGCCAGCAGTGCAGGAGTGCCAGGACACTGTGCTGGGCTGCGCAGTGGAAGGCCACTTCCAGCATTTATTGTGATTTATTTGCCTAGTTTCAGAGCTGTGCTATCCTTTTAAGAAGCTGTGACTCCTCTCATTGTTTCTGGTGGATTACACAGCCTCATTTCTTCAAATGTAATTACTGTATGGTAATAAATTGGTGTCTCGGTGGCTGTCTCGTGAGCGTCTGGGTGAACTCTCACTTTGACAGAGCAGCGTGCCGGTCCATGCGGGCCCTCAGGTCCTCGTTCTGCTGCTGGACCTTCTTCAGGGTCTCGTCCAGCTTGACATTCTTCTCTTTCTGGGAACGTAAAAAAAACAAACAAACACGACGGTTTAATGCTGCGTCCCTGTCTGCCATGGGTGCCGCGGCTCCGCGTCCTGGGCCCTCACCAGTTTGTCGACCTCCATCAGCTTCTTCTCCTGCTGGTGCAGCTGCTCGTTCTTCAGGTCCACCACCACCTTCAGACTCTCCAGCTCCTGCTCCAGGTACAGCGTGTGGGAGTCCTTCTGAGGAGGGGAGAGAAACCCCAACGTTAAGGGGCATGCTGACAAAGTGACCAACAGAGGGCGCCGTCTATCACCCGGCACTGTGTCCGGCCTCATAGAGCTAATGAGACAAACAGGGGACAATTAAATAACAAGCAGGGGAATCATGCGGTGTGCATGAGGCAGTGTTTAGACTGCTCCCGGTGCAGGTTTGTTAACTGGCACGTGGTGGGTGTGTAAGTGGGAGCAGTCGCTGGTGCTCGTCCTGTCATTGCTGGGGCTATTAATAGCAGATGTGGAGTGGCCGGGGCTAATGGGCAGGCAGTTCACCTTAATGACTGCCCTGTGCCAGGCCGGAGCCCGGAGTACACGCAGCAGCTACTTAACGCTGATGAGGAGCGGCAGGCTGGCTGCACAGCCGCACTCTGGGAAAATTAAAAAGTCTGGCCCGGTGTGGGAGGGAGGGGAGGGGAGGGGAGGGGAAGGGGGTGTGGGGGGGGGGCAGAGCCTCAGACGGCCCCAGCTGAGGTGAAACTGCGCGGAGCTGTGGTGAAGAGTGACTAGCGGCTAACTGGTCCCGACGGACGCCTCTGAAGAATGCCCCCTTTCAAGCCGCCGTCTATCGGCTCTTGTTTCCGCCGGTGATTTATCGCTCTGGTAATGGGCGGCTTAATGGCCTCCCTTCACCCGCTCACGCTCACAGGCGTGCAGCGCCGCAGTCATGGGACGGCGCGGAGCCACAGTACCTGACTGCTCTCGGCGAGCTCCCTCCTCCGGCTCTCCTCCTCTCGCAGCTTCTCAGTGAGGGCTTTGTTCTCCGCCGCCAGCGCCTCGATCTGGCCCTGTGGACGCCGCACAGAGTCAGTGAGAGAGAGGGGGGGGGGGCTCGGCTTGCGGCTTCACAGCCATCGTCGATCCACTTTGATAAGAGGGAAGAGCTCAGAACAAACAAAGCAAGAAGAACTCCGGCTTACAGATAGAGTGGCCTCGGCCTCTTTCAAGGATTTGTCCAAGGACTCCAGCTCCTGATGGTGGACTCTGCTCAGTTCTGAGGATGTGACGGCATTAAAAGAAAAAACACAAACTGTATCAGCAAACTTTGCTTTGTTTACATTCATAACGAGACAAAACTTCAGATGCTTTGATGCTATTTGACAGGGAGCATCAGATCTCTCGTGCCTCACCTTCCAGGGACAGCTCGTACTGCTGCTTCACACACTGCAGCTGCTCCGTGTGGCTGCTCTCTAGCTCCAGCTTCGTGGCGTCGTGCTTGGCTTTGAGCTCGTCCGTCTTTGAGGAAACAAAACAACACAAGTTGGACCCCATCAGAGCCGCCCTCTCGCTCCGCCGAGGGCGTTATCGTGACGTTTGGACAAACACTGGCCAAACATCAAGGACGGCGAGTGACACGGCATCCACGCGGAACCTCTGCAGAGCGGGCAGCTCTCCACCGAACCGAGCCGAGAGGCGGAACGACAGCCGCTTTATTGCTCTCCTCCATCGCAACCTAATGTAATCCAGTGCCAACGCGCTGCCATAAAACCCCCATTCTTATGATGACTAATATTTTTCTGACACCGTCGACTACATGGATTTCATTCTAGCACTGAGGTCATTGCTTGTGGTTGCACTGCACTGGATTTTATTCAGAGGCGTTTCTCCAGTTCTGTGACTTTGATTAGAGACTGAACTGGAACTTTTTGACTTCACAGCGGACTGATTTGACCGTGGGGGCCGTTTGTCCAGAGCTGCATTAGCCTGGATGGGTTGGCCTTCGGGACCGGGGACAAACCTGCTGCTGCATGAGCTCCTTGCACCTGTCGGCCTCCTCCTGGTAGCTCAGGTGCACCTTGTCCCACTCGGCCTGGTAGAAGGTCTGCAGCCTCTGCTCCAGCTCGGCCAGGTCCCTCTGGTGCTGCTCCTGCAGCTGCTGCACGGCCTCCTCCAGGGCCACGCGCAGCTCGTCCTTCTCCCTCTCCAGCCGCTCCGAGGAATGGACGGAGGAGACTGCAGGCCGAAGCAGGCGTTGGAGAGACAGGCATTGATGAGCGTCGAAAGAGGGCGGATGAAAAGCAGTGTTCGTGACGGCTTGTGTAATACGTGTGGTTTGGTCCGCCGTGGGACCGGGGCTTGAACCAAGGCTGTGCCCCGATGTGAATGTGTGACACTGGACGCGCTCTAAAAGGAATGGAAAGTTTGAGTTTGGAGGGGAGGCTCCTCTTGCACTTGACTGCATGTGCCAGCCACGCTGCAGCCCTTTACAGCCAGGCGAAGCCATGGCAACGAGTCTAAATACTTTCACAATATCTTCGACCGTGTCACAAGGCTAACAGACTTCTTACGCCCGGCTCCGCTCTCCCTCATTTGGCCCCTTGCCACTCTCAAGTTTGTGCAATTAGTGGCTTTTGTTTCTGGTTGCGTAAACCCGGCCTGCTGATTTCCCAAGCCTTTCCATCAGCCGCTGTTTATATCTGCTCCGGAGTGGGTGATGGGGACCAGCTCCACAACCTGTCTGCAGCTCAAAGTGTCAGGCCAGGCCTGTTCCCAGCCGCTGATGCCTTTCACCTCAGTGGTAGAGCTTCTCTCTGGCTGCACAGTAAGAAAAGCAGCTGTGCACAACATCTGCTCCGCTCTCATGTCGGGCAGATATTTTAAAGCCCTGGCCTCAAATCAACAGTATTACAATAACACACAACCTGAGAACTATCTGCAGCTACAGAAGTGGGCATAAAAATACTGAAGTCAGATGTTGCTCTTCAACATATGGTCGGTGCATTTTGCTGCTCTCATAAATCATCCATGCCTTGTAAAGGTCCATGCACTCTTCTCTTCTAGAATCTGTCACCGAGCATCTCAAGATGTTTCAGACATCTTTTGCATCTGAATCACACTTTGTGCGAGTAATCTGTCAGCCCTCAGCCTTCACTCTCTCTCTGCACGCCTAAATGCAGAGGGAGGGATACTTGGAGCGCGCACGAGCGTGAAGATTCACCTCACCGAGGAGTGGAATACCGGCAGGCAGATCCAGGAACGGAGGCCAAGTCGACGCGGGAACTATTTATCAGGCTTTGGCATGTGGCGCTCAACAAATGGAGGCCAGCGCTCCACAGCCATGTGCAATAGAGATCTGGTCATATGAGCCTTTCTAGTCCTAATCCACCCCGCAAAAGTCACCTCATGGCTCATATAAGGGCACGGGGGGTGGGGGTGGGCGCAGGAAATCTAAAGTTAGCTGCATTCTGGACGACCATCAGGGCCAGCGGGATGGAGATAATGCAGATGCCTGAGACTGCGCAGCCTTCTTGGATGCGATTTCGTGCGCGAGGAATGATAACAAAGAGGGTGTGGTTGGAGCAGAATTTGGGCGGCGCTCCAAGGCCGTAATTTATTGCCGTGCGAGGAGTGAGATCACGGTGGAAGGAGGAGGGCAGCAGCGAAACTAAGAGCAGAGTGCCTTTTTTTTTTTTACGACTTGCGCCACACAAAAGGTCCATTTGAGGTCGGCGAGGGTCCCGCGGCCTGCACTGATGTCAAGAATGTGGTAAAGTGCAGGGAGGACGGCGCTCGGCGTCTAAGAGCAGTCATGCGGAAGTCCCGAGGCTGCGAGGGAGGGTCCGGGGCCACGGCTTGCCCCCGACGGGACAGACGGGGAGCCGGTGTGGAGCCTGGCTGCTGTCCTCTACCGCTGGACGCCACACATGGCTCACTGTGCCTGGAACCTCTCTGGCCTCAGGTGGCGTGGCATTCCACCACTGGGAGACGCTCATTGTGCGGGGTCAGAGGTCAGCCCGCCACTCCCAGGGGAAGGAGTGGGGGGGGGCACTAGCAGCACTAAAACACACACACATGCACGCACAGGGCTCCACAAATGGGCAGCTGATGTCAGACAGGATCTGTGCGGTGCGTGCGGTGTGGGAAGCCAGACCTTTCCAGAAGGTGAAAAACAATTCTGACGCACCAGCGCCGTCTGAAAATAAGCGGAGCGAGGCCACAGACTAAATACTTGTGGCGAATAAAGAGGAGAGGGAGAGAGAGAGAGGGGGGGGGGGGGAATAAATAAATAAAATAATAGCCGACAAAGTGGTGTCATGTGAGCTCGGCGGGGCCAAAACCACCTCGGCCTGTGTGTCCTTGGTGATAACGACTTAGGGGGAAAGGAAAAAACACACACAGTGGCCGTGACCTGACTCACCCAGCTCTCCACGCAGGGTGACCAGCTCCTGGGACAGGTCCCTGCACTGCCGGGTGGCCTCATCCCGCTGCAGGCAGGCAGAGAGAGAGAGAGAGAGAGGGGGGGGGGGGGGGGGGAGAGAGAGAGACAGAGAGAGGGAGAGAGAGAGAGAGAGAGAGAAGAAGAGAGAGAGAGAGAGAGAGAGAGGGAGAGAGAGAGACAGAGAGAGAGGAAGAGAGAGAGAGAGAGAGAGAGAAGGGGAAAAATGAATAAATGTCAACAGTCATGCACGTGGTCGGGAAGATGTCACTACAAGTTCTTGAGGATTCGCTTCAGTCACATGATCACAAAGGAGCGATGCCACAGAGCTGAAATTGAAAGGTTATGCGCTGGTGGAGAAGGGCAACACCCTGGTGTTTAAACATGCGGAGCCTCTCCTCCAGGCATGTTGTTTTTCAGAGCCGAACGCGCTGTAAATACATGAGTGTGGCAGCAGCCTAAGGAGAAAGAGCATCGTGGAAAGGCACGGCTCGTGTTTTCAGTCAGCCGGCCTCACTCCTTCAGGTCTGCCTCTCTGACTCTGTTGTGCAGCAGGAGGAGGAGGAGGAGGAGGAGGAGGAGAGGGGGGCTGCGCTGCGGCTGCATTGCTCCTCCAGACTCCAGGCTGACGCAGGGATGATCCAGAGACTGTGTCTCCGGCTACGCTGATTCACGCTGACGCACGGCAGCGGGATACGCTCGGAGGAGAAACGACAACAAACATGCAGCGTGCATGCAGAGCGGGGACGGCAGGCAGCCTGTGTAGTTACCCTGTGTGCAGCGCAGGGAGCACTAAGGCACTCTCTGCTGCCGGAGCAGCCCATGATCCCGGCTCAGTCCGAGGTCTGGCTCTGAGTCCTGGAGCCCCCCCCCGGCTCGGCCCCCCCCCCAGTCCCCGGCTGTGGAGAGCCAGCACTCCGGGACAGACAGCGGTCCAGGGTGGACGCAGCACCTCCACGCGCCTCCTCCCGGACTGCTCCGGCTGCATCCGAGGCAGGACTGAAAAAGCCGCTTCCCAGCCTGCGCTGAGTGACTGCAGAGCGCTGCTACCGTATTGCTCCTAACAGAGGGGCCCCGGCGGGGGGGGGGGGTGGGCAGGCGCTGCCTGTGCTCTGCTGCGGGCTGCTGGCCAGGGAGGCGAGGCCACTTTAAGGAGGCAGCGGGGGCAGGCGGAGCGTAGGGAGAAGCTGTCCATGCGCTGCCTGACATCAGGCTGATGGAGTGATGCTGCACAGTGACCTTCCCCTGGGGGATACACAGTGGCTTCATTACCACCATCCCCCCCCAGCACTCTCTCAGACCTGCTGGACATTAAAACATCCCCTTACCCACAGCTACAACAGGCTGCAGCAATTACAGGTGCTGATTGTGCTGACACACTAGCTCCTTTACTGCTCATATGATTGTACAGTTTACACCTTACCAGAACCAGATAGAAATGGATCAATCCCAGACATGTGTTTTGACCCTTCTTTACTCGTCTCGGTCTTTGGAAGCCGAGTGCAGACACATCACCACTGAATATCAATGTGATACCATGTTAGGTGTAGAATAACACTTGCTGCGGGATCGAGCTCAATGACTGATTGCTTCAGATCGAGTTACCGTTTTCTGGGAATAACCGGAATATCAGAGAGAGCGAACCAAGCGACGTGAGACGGAGAGTCTTTTTTTCCTGGTTCTTTGGGAACGTGCTTTCGGCCCTGCCCTGAGACGAAGCCCGTGTCTGGGCTCTTTGAGTTTGACAGAAGGTATGCGAAAGCGGGCCCAGGGCTCACACGCCCCCATCCAAACAAATGATAAGAAGCAGTGCTCCGCTCTCCTCTCACGTAGCGTTTGGCGGCTGTTCGTAACCATATCAAGTCAACAGCTGAGGCATTCTCACACTAGCATGGTAAAGAGAGAGGGGGGGGGGTCCTATTCCTGGTCTGACGAGTGGCCGACACACTGCTGGACACAATGTACACCACATGCACACGCCATATGTATCAATATCATACTGTTCTATTTATTGCTGAGCTGCTGTTTGATATTGAATGCTAGTTATGTGGAGCAACTCCTAGATACTGCAGTAACTCCTAGGCCGAGGAGTTCTCCTCAATCACCTGTTTAGATCATTCCACAGGGGATCATGATTAGGCACACAGGCTGGTCAAACATGTGACTGACCGTATGTTTACACTTTATCGGCCACTGCAGTCTGCGGGGTGACACACGACCACATCGATCCGTGCCTCTTTTCCACCCCCTTCCAGTCACAGTTGAGTTCATCCAGTGGTGATTAAACCCAGTGCATGCATTAGAAGCCAAACTGGAATTACAGGGGTGTGAGAGTGAACACTGGCACTGGCCTGCTTTTCAGCTTACTAAAAGTTTGAACACCCCCTGGATAGGAAGAAATGAATACTCGAACAAATAATGACTCCAAATATCTGAATCTCAAATATTAGCAGAATATCCGACTACCAGAGATATCTAGAAAAGCACTGAAAACCATGCAACATTTTCTAAAATCATGGTTTTCATTCATCATTTCATTTGTCTCACACCATTGAAGTTTCACTAGACTAATAATATTTCTGCTATGCATGTAATTAAACTAATACAACTGAAGGACTTACTGGTTTTATTACTCTGCCCCACCCCTGGTCTATGATGCCAAACAGGTTGGGGACCTCTGGTTTAAACTGACTGCATTTTGGTCCATATTTGCTTTCCACACGGCAGAGAAAAGTCCAGAGCGCGTGGCTGATACAGACGCTCTCCTGCCAAGGAGGAGCAACCGTGTTGTGTTTATTGATGTCACTGGGGTCAGCACCCTGACAACACAGGGCTATGAGTCAATCACGAGTGACTCCAGATCACCCACTGTGCCGTCACATTACGCGGCCTGTCGTCTGACATATTAAAACACATTTCCCCAGCTGGGCTGTGTTCCAGCTACATGCGTCCATCCTCCACAACAGGCTTTCTGAAAGCCGGGAATGCGCGGTCCAAGTTACAACAGGTGCGCCGAAGACGGTTATTGAATATGTCAGGAGAACGGGAGGGATTTGTTTTGACCACCTCTCCGTCGGTGGGAGAGTGCGGCCGGGCCCGCACGAAATGACAAAGAGCAGAAGTCACTCAAAAGCCCAGAGAGGTTAAAATTAGACCAACGTGGGCTCACAAACGCACGCTGCCACCAGGGATCGGTCTGGTAACGCACTCTGGAGTGAAGAGGGACTCGCTGTAATCTAGGCCAAAGGATATAAATGCATGTGTGTGTGTGTGTGTGTGTGTGTGAGTGAGAGGCAGTGGTCTGATTTTCGGAGACGGCTATGGCAGAGCCATGCCTGGGTTTCTGGTCGAGCCTGGGATCTACCTACCCATCTACCTGCCAGGCCAGAGGCACACACACACACACACACACACACACAGCTTCAGTCTGGCTGGAAATAGCATCACCTCAGTGACCCGGTGCACTGCAGGTCCGCTATGTACGGGGATGCTGCTCCCGGAGGTTATTTTTACACTCGAGGTCCGTTCAAATGGATCTCCCTGTGCTGAGGCGCAGCAGCAACAACAAGGTCGGATGAGGTATTGTGCAGCAGAGGCTGCAAGGGAAGACTGGAAAGTTCCCAGAGGAAGGTTCTGACCGACTATGTCCGTCGCACCACTGAACCATACCTCTCCAGGCAACATAACATAAAAACTAGTAACAGAAAGGAAAAAAAAACAACCCGTCTCATACTGATAACACGAGTCCTACGGGATGAACTGACCTGATATTTTCGGGAACACTCAGCTTATCAAGCGTTTTTACTGTTACTACCTCGACTATCTCAGTGTGAGACAGACGTCAGTGCCTCAGATAAAGACAATGGGTCAGGAGCCACTGGACGTTATTTTCTACTCCTTCCCGTTTCACTACATTCACATGCAGGGACGACCCTGCCAGAGCTGCATTTACGAGGTCTGGGGGTCTGAGAGGAAGTGTGGTGTAATCCTACAAGGTAATGACAGCACACAGCGGTTTAATGGGAGCCACTGAATATCAGCTCATCCTTCTTAAATGGGTTTATATTTAGACGGCACATTCCAGTTGTTTCACTCAATCAACACATACGGTGTGAAAACATTTGACAAGGACGTGTCTATAGTTAACCAGAGGCACTGGAATAGCTTGACATTTCATATTGGCAGAGAGTCTGATATTTACATCCATCAATCTTGCGTATCGGAACATAAACTGAGGGCACTGACTTAATCACACGGCTGGGTCTCTGATTTAAGAAGCGTCTCATCCGATCATAATAAATGCCGCAGTCGGCAGCTGAACGAGGCAGAATGACGACTGGGGTCGGGTGGGAGGGAGGGAGGTGACAGGACAGACTCGTCTGAGGGACTCTCTGGGAACAATAATCCCTTGGGCCGTCCGCTTCCCGGAAACTAATCACACGGGCAACGCATCCCAAAGCAAAGCGGGGCCGCTGGGTTTGAGACGTGGCCTCACGCCTGCTGAAAGCTGTGACGGGCCGTGAAGGAGGTCTTCTCGGGGCGCTGTTGCTCCGGTTGTGCGGGGGATGATGTTTGGTGCTGGACGGCGCCCAAGTACGTCTGCGAGAGCAGGACCCCCCCCCCCCCAGGACCCTCACAATCGCCCCCCGTGTCGCTGCTGGAAATAGACGTGCCATTTGCTTCAGCCCCGTGTCAACACCGCCAATCCACGTCGGCCCATCCAGAGTTTGTGTACGTTTCTCAACTCCAAAGAGACTAACTAAAAGACTCCTACTTCATTAAATGTACAGTAATAACTGCTGCAACCTTGCACACAGATCACCTGCAATTTGCACCTCTGCACTAAAAACCTGCTACGCTTCATTACCTATGTATGGTGTTGTATACCGTTTACCTAAGAGAAGCTCCTGAAGGGATCCATAAACTTTCTGTCCCTCTTTCTCTCTATCTATCTGAAAGTGCTGTGCTGATACCTTGTGATAAGTTACTACTGTGCCCCATATTCTGATTCCAATCATGGTGTCCTCATTTCTGGCAGCTACTACACATCATTACTAGGACAGGCAGGTGCTCAGGACAGGAGGTTTTTACTATGTACATATTGTCGCTTACTTTGTTAAGTGCCTTGCGATAATGTCTGTTATGAACTGGCACTTAAATAAAGTCGAGTTGAAACTATTTGCAAACCTGCCTCCACTTAGTCTCTGGTGCATCAAACTTCAGGATTTGTGCAGTACAATCAACCATTTCCACTCAAGTTTTCACACAAATTCCAAACGTCAGTCTCATTCGAGAAGAAGGCAAACACAGAGGTGTCGGGTCACTAGTGAGGCTTCCCTACCTCTGCCAGGGTGTGCTGCAGGACGATGGCGACAGCCTCGAACCTGCAGTCGCCGGCTGCCAGGAGTCGTTGGAGCTGCTGGACGCTCTGCGGCTGTGCTCCCGTCCTGGCTGGTACCACGTCCGGGGGGGCGCTGCCCTGGCCGGGCTGGGACCCCTGCTGCTGCTGCTGCTGAGGCTGCTGCTGCCGGGGGCCGGCCCGGGGCTTGTTCTTGTCCACTGTGAAGGAGCACGCGTTGAGTGTTGTGACAACATTGATCATCATCATGCCCCCCTCCATCGCCTGGCTGCAGCTCGACCCGGTACGCTCCGCTCGGGGTCGAACATGCGGCGAGCTCCAGTGTCAGAGAGACCCCCCCCCTCCCTGCACCCACCCACCCCCGGTTATTTTCTGCAGCCCGGAACCGCTCCGTCCAATCAGCCCGCCTGACGAGCGCCGGCGCTGCTGCTCCTCCGAGAATCCGCCCGTAAAAATGGATTCTCCGGGAGCAATTAGTTTTCCCGTATCCCAATTCAATCTGGTGCTCCGCACGCGCCGCTCACCAAGGACGACTTATTATAGCGAGGCTGTGCTACCGCCAGTTCTGATTTACAGCGGCTTTATAAATACATCACCCCCGTACAATGGCTCCCATCAGTCCTGCAGATGGACTGGGCCGTTGGCACTGAGGTCTCGTTTCCTCAGGACACAGCGCGAAAACAAACAAACAACCTGGAGAGAGGGAGAGCCGGGGCGGGGACGGAGGGGGCGATCTAGCATCGATATGAGACACCTGTGTGCAAGAGCCGTTCCCCTGCAGGCTCGGTTTGCCTGTGAGGAGAGCGCTGAGGGTGTTATGTAACACGGCAGTGAGGACAGTCTGAGAAATAGCCGGGATACCAGCCAGTGCAATACGCCGTCACGAGCAGCCCGTGGGCATAGACATGCCGCTGTGAGAGCAAATAAACAAGTCACAATGATATGAGGCCCGCTCATAAATCTACTATAGGCCCCGACTCTAAAGCGATCCCATTAGGATACAGAATCCCCACCCTGTGAGAGTCTCTGGTTGTGTCTCTTATGAAGTTGGATTCAGGTTCGCCGGCCATCATTTGGGAAGATTACATTCCTCAGTAACACCAGGATTTCACCGTTTGAGCCAAATAGTGCTGCACTTGCATTTTAAACCCAGAGCCAGCAGTTTCTGTTGGCAGCGGAGCGAGCGTAATCAGCGGAGCACCGGGGGGAGCGTCTTCCCCCTCTGCTGAGGACAGCTGATCCCGGAGCTGCAGAGAGAGCGCAGCTGGGCCGACCCTCGGCCTGATGGGGGCAACATAACACCGCAGGCTGCCAGGCCGGCAGAGGGAGCGCGGATATGATGGCCCGAGAGGGGGGAAAGAAAAACAGTGCGCGAGTGCAAGGCCGGGACACGCAAAGCTTCTGTGTGAGGGCAGCTTTGGAGGTGAGGAGAGCTGGACCCGGCTCGTCTCAACCATTACAGAGTTTACGGTTTCCAAAACTTGTTTTTCAGTGGCCTCTGACTTTCACAGCTAGAGTACACAGTGCACAAAGAAACGGGCACGGCCTTCAAGACAAATAGAATATTAATCACACAGTGCACAGGGGTGGTTGGCACCCACACCTACATTACAGGATGCTGGCACCTCCCACGCCTAAACAGTTTACATGCTAGTGTGAAGTGATGGGACACGGGTCCTCCTGCACCAGTTTAACGTTTCCATTGTCTTGGCCGCGCCTCCCGCCCTCGCATCACATGCTTATGCACAGAGTGAGAAGTGTGAAAGGGGAAACCGCTCTCGCATGCTGCTCCTCTGCCTGAACCCGATGCCTTTCTTTGAACTAGGTCGCCCCCTGCTGGTGGAGGGAGGAGGACCAGGAGGCGCTCAGGAGTGGAAACGGTGTAAACACAAACCTGCCTGCACACAGAGCGAGGCCACCTCAGCGCCCGCACTGTGACCGAGAGGATTTGATACTGTAAAAATGTGATGCTGTGACAAGCAACAACATGTAGTCACAGCTGTTAACTTGATGAACTCAAACTAAATAAATACTATTGTGAAGCTACTTAAGTATTAAAGCCGATTTATTACATTTTCAGTCTTGTGAATAGTTTTAGTCCATTTTCTGATTTATATCCAAGTCAATGTGCAGGGATAAAACGTAATTTACAGTCAATCTTCCATTAGATTTATAGACATCATGTCCTGGGCATGGATGAGGCACCCATTTTGCAGAATGACTCTTGAAATAAATTATTTTTTTACATGTCCATATAAGGAGGCAGGGCTGGACTGTATCGTGTATTCTCCTATGTTGTGCTTTTACCCCCCCCCCCCACCCCCAAGGTCAGGAGTGGACATTATGCAACAGTTTTGCGCAGAATTTAAAACATTTATGCTCCCACCTGTTTAAATAATTGAAAATGGTCCAAAGGAGGTAGCCACTGTGCATACCTCACAGACCATCCGAGATGTGGACAACGATTTAGATATCCAAGCTGAGTTCAATTTTCAATGACATAGTGAGTCTAAGTGTGATTCAATAAATGTGCGTTTGTTTCATTTCAACGTTAACTTCTCAGGTTTGCCTGGAGTAATGTTAATACACATGAACAGCAATACAAATATATAGCAATAAAAGCGCCTATGAGATCGCCTTACTCCTGTCTTAATCATCTCCCATTTCGCCCTGGGCCTTTTGTTTCCATAACCACATGCGTGTGCTCTCCGTGAGTGACCATATGGCAGCACGCGGGCTGTACCAGTTTGTTCCATAGCAACAGAGAAGCTGCAGCTATATTTTCATCAAAGTCTCCGAACACAGGGTGGATGACACATGTTGCCTGGCACTTCCTCGCAGGCTCTTGTGCTCTGATTTAGCGAATACTGAGTGGTTTAGTCCTCCTCACTCCACCGCGCAGCCCTCCACTTCTGGATGGCGATATCACACCACAGCACAGAGCACCATGGCTGATGAGACCCTCCCCTGACAATCAGCCACTTGTTATAGTGCTCATCTGGCACCATACTCAATGCAACATTGACTGGCCACTTGTGTGAAACAGATAAACACCACATATACACACTCAGTGACGTGGTCTGAAGCGAGTGTGTCCAGCCTTCTTGTGATTTAAAGAAGAATGAAGATGAGATATGAATATGAGATATGACCATATTTGGTCGCAATCCTGTCAAAAACATGAGAAGAATGCTTCAGATGGGGCGAGCGTGTGGGAACCAAAGCGTGGTCCCGCAACCCTGTCCAGCAATCACAACAAGCTTCTCCTGGTTCAACCCAGAGACCAAGAACCAAAATAAACCGCGGCGCATCTCCGGGTGAAACAGGAGCGCCGGGCCTCCCTCTGAGGAGGACAGTGAGTTAAGTGCATTTTGACACACGGCCATATTAAAAAAAGATGCCCTCAAAAAAGAAGTAAATAATAAAATACTGGCCCGACTGAAACAAGAAAAAAAGGGGACAGGGCTGATGTTTCTTTAAATAAAACAGGTGCCCGAGATCCAATATTTAAATCTTAAAATACTACTCGGTGAGCGAGGTAGGTAAATGAAAGATGAACCTCCGGCTCTGGCTGCTAGTAAACAGCCCAGCTAAAAATAGAAACAGCTCGGAGCACAGGTCTGTCTGAGGCAAGTACGGTCGGGTTTACATACATGCTACATATATGAAGACACACGCAGAGGAAATATCATCCAATGCTGCAATAGTAACAGTGATGCTGACGAACCTGCTTGGAAAACCACGGTGTTCTTCCTGCATCCTGACAGCAGCTGGAGATTTCGGAGTAAACCCTTGGCTGTCAGACGCACGTGGATGTTGGACAAGGAGAACTTTGGGGACCATAACATCTCTCAAATATGGAGCAAGGAAGCCACGCGTTTAAGCCAGAAAAAAAAAAAAGACTTAGGATATGGAGGAAAAACCTCAACTAGAGAAGATCAACGGCGTCGGTGCCTCATGGCTCAGGTGAGAGCGACAGAGATGAATAAATCAGTAAGAAGCAGGAGCACGGTGAGCGCCGCTCAGACAGCCTAGGAGTGAGTGAAGGCGCCCAGTCCAGCATGGCAGGGCTCCACCGACGCAAAAAAATCAAAAAAATCTAATTCCCAGCTGTGGAGGCTGGGAGATGGAGGGGAGGTCAAAGGCTGGGCGGCGGTTTGTGGCACAGCCCGATGGATGTGATAGGGGAGGGAGGGAATGAAAGTCAAAATCCTTTAATCCTCTGGGCAAAGCCCAGCCTCAGCTATTCACCAGACACACCAGCGTCTGAGAGCGGAGCGCGGCAGCATCTCTGAGCTGAGCGCGATGATGGCGGTGCTGTAGCAGAGCCAGGATGCAGAGGGGGTGGGGAGGTGGGGTGGGAGGGAGAGAGAAGGGAGGGGGGCGGGTGGGAGGAGCTGAGGGTCCCACTACAGCCAATGGGAATCCACGCCAGGGCCCCCGCTCATCTCATTTAACCTCTGTGTGTGTGTCAGCGGCGGTAAAATGCCAACAGAGGACACATCTCTGCTGGCGTGCTGCTGTCGGAGGAGCTGAGCTGTAAACAGCCCGGCTGGCTCCATGGAAATGAGTCCGCAGCCGTGACGGGGACATACCGAGTCCTACGCTGAAAACTGCTCCGAGACAAAACATCTTCTCTATTCAGGTTCCTCAAAAAACACAGACAGCGCTCCTCATGATGACAACAGACCACATCCGATTCAGTCAGCATCAAAGGGAGCAATATTACAAGCACGTTCTCCTAAATCACTGACTTGAATATTAAAGCTAAGCCAATGAGGACAGTTTTTTGGGGGGAATTTTGGGAAAAACGGAAGGTTATTTAAGTTTGATAAAAATAAAAATGCTTCAAGAAACATAGCCAACAATGCTCAAGTCGAGCTGCAACAAGCAAATGTTTTCATAGTAGTTTCATAAAAACAGGTAACTGCTACTAGTTATTTTGCCCAGATGTTTCTGTTCTGAGTTTCCCAGCGACCCTGCTAAAGTCCTAGTTGTGTGCGTACCTTTAAGAGGGCAAAACAAACCATGAAGTGAGAACGACTCTTACCCGGTCCATGTGTGGTTCGGCCGGGTAACCTTGCAGGAGCGGTGCTCTTCAGTGGGGTGCTGGCAGAGTGCGACGCTCCTTTGCTGGTGCAAGCGACAGGTTTACACGCTGCGGCCAAAGCTGTGAGGGACAGAAGGTCCAGGTGAGACACGACGCAGGAGTTGATCTGACCCATCACGTACTGGAGGCACAGGAACACTGACAACTGGGCTCTGGCGGTCCCACGCTACTTTTATGTCAGGCCGAGGACACGGGGTTTGAGTGGCTGCACTGTTTAAGAAGCAGAGATGAAAGTAATTTAATTCAATCAAGATAAAGCCGCCCTTATCAGGTCCGGGTAACACCCGCGCTGGGCAGCGTTAGCAGAGTGACAACACATCCTTTTGTGGATGATTGCTAATCAGCCCTAATACTGAGGCAGAGCGACCAGGGCTGTTCACAGTTACGCCACGAACAATGGGAGCTGGGGGAGGGAGGGACGTTTCATCAAAAACTTCAAACCCTGATTGAAAAGGAATGCGGGATACAGTGGAATAATAAGTGTTGATGTGAGTGTGTGGTTCAGATCTCACATGGTCCAGCGTTTTTGGCCGGGGTGGTGATGAATCGAGGTCTCAGCACGGCCGATTTGAACGGGGATGGTCTACGTGCAGCTCCTCCAGGAACTGTCAAAGAAGAGGACATTTAACATAAATCTTTGAAGATTAAACTATGTCTCCACTTATCTGCTTTCGGTACGCCCTCAATTCATCAACAGGGACTTGGGAGTCATCTCAAAATACGTAGAGGGCACTTCTCAAACACAACCATTACCCAGCTAGAGGAGGAGGAGGAGTGTTAATTATGATGACCTTCACAACAGCATGCAAATCACGTGTGTAAACAACGCGACCGGATGACCGTCTAGTAGGTGATGTCTGCAGATCATGCAATTCTGGCTGGAGTGCCGGCCCCGCTTACTTCTCCACAGCTTCCTATCCCTCCCGTGAAGTGCGGCTAACAAAGGGATGATGCAGAAGCGGTAGGATCCGATGGGCACGCATGTCAGGAGGGTGAGATCGCAGCTCGGCGCCGCGCTGCCCTGCGCCGGCGAGGACGAGCCGTTGGAGACGTACGCCGGGAACTCGGTCCAGGTGCAGCTCCGAGGTCCCGTGTACGCAGCCATTTGTTCGGGGTTGAAATGAAAAAGGAGAACGGAGGGGAAACTGCTCCTTTTGTGCACCCTCAGACGACCAGTTGTGGTGTGCGTCTGCTCGCTTTCCTCCGGGCAACGCTGTGTGTGTGAACTAGAGTGGAATAGACCCCGTAACCATGGCGACTGTACGGGGGGGGGGGGGGGGGGGGGGGTCCCCCAGTTCAGACAACGTAGTCCTCTCAGCCAATCAATGATCTGTGCGATGGGAGTAAGAGGATGCTTGGCCTCCTCTCCTTTAATTCCTCCAGGAAGGAAAATTAAATACCAAGCTGCAGTTTTTGAAAGATTCACTACATTTTTTTTGTTTTGTTTTTTTGGGTCAAAAAATGCTTTCACAGTACCTCGCTCCTCTATCTGGACAGATGTGGTGGAATTAAAAAAAAAACAGAGAATGATTTGCCCTCGGGGAGATTTACATTCAGGCCCCAGCCCTGAAGTGGGTCACCCCTCACCCCACCCCCTTTGTGAGTCCAGATGTGTCCTGAAAACGCAGCGTAACCACCGGGTCTCTGTGGGGGCCGAGCGTCATGCATTCAGTCTGATCCGTGCCAGGCTCACCTTGGGCGCCGGCAGCCCCCTCGCTCAGCTTCGTGTTAACGCTGGCCTCGGTTAGCCGCCTGCCTTGCCCCGGGGTCTTGCGCGGCAGTCTGCTAGGAGACTTGTGGGCGGAGCCTGGAGGTGGCGGGCCAGAGGGGGTCTGCGTCTGGCGTCGGGATCCGTTCAGGTGGGTCCTGATGCTCGTTGCCAGGGCCGATCCGAGAGACGGCTCTCCTGCGGCCTGCGCCCTCTGGCCGCCTGGGATGCAGTCGAGCACAAATAAACAGCAGAGGACAAAAGCATGAGCGCTTTTACGGCCCGTGTATACAAACTCAGCCAGGAAAAAGATTTCCCCCTTTGGCTATCAGACGGGCCAAATAAACACACTGATGTTTTTCTCAGGTCAGACAATTTAACAAATCAAACAGTTTTCTAAAATAATACAAAGACATAGTTGAAAAACCATCAATTAATGGAACATTGTCCTGAACTTACCATCTCCTTAATTATTTCATGGCAAAATTATGATAAAAAAAACACTTACCTATCTTACCCACTACAGCAAACATATTTACAAACAATCAAAAAAAGCTTTATAGTTAATGCAGATGACTACACGTCATCCGATGCCCCTGGAGCTGGAGCTTGAGATGACAGGGACGCCACTTTTAAAAGGCTTGTTTCAAACACGGGTCTCACTTTTAACTCCAGTAGTGAGCTCCAAACCTCCCTTTCCTTCCCCTCTTTTTCCACTCGTACAGATGGCTTCCCATCAGAGGAAGGGCTCCCCCTCCTCCTTCCACGGGACTCCTCTTTCCCCTAGGAGCACGAGGGCAGAGGGAGTTGCCCGTTTACTCTCAAGATCTGGACAAGAGGACCGGAGGTGACATCTGCATCCAGCACGGTTCCTGTGGAGCAGGGTGAGCTGAGCTCATCGGGGGACCTGCTCCACGTCGCCCTCTCATGGGCTCACTGCTTTACTACAACCTCAGCTGCACATATCTGTCATCAACTCGCAATGCAAAGCCAACCAATAATCTAACCACTAACATCTCCTTTCAATAAATATGACGACTCACTTTTTTGGGATAAATGTATAACACATGGTGAAATATAGGCTGATTCATTCATTTTGGTGGAAATAATGCGACTAGAAGTGAAGATATGACACTTCTCATGCAGCACATACAGTCTGAAAGTAAACAGCTAAACAAACCTATTACACAATTGTATTTACACGACACAGGACATGATGAGAAAATCAGTTGCTCCCTTGACCCACTCTCGATGTTTACTTACTGACATCTGCAGGTCAGTTGCTCACTTTCTGACTAAAAAACTTTCCTTCAGTCAAACCAATAAAGAAAATGACCTGCGCTGCTCTTCTTGGGCGTTGGGGTCCCAGCGGGTTTGGAGATCCTGCTCTCATCTCTCGGCCTGGCTGACAGAGCTGCCGGCCTGGGACTGGCGGCTGCGGCTTGTGAGGAGAGCGCTCCTCTGGTTTGCCTGGGAGATGCATTTGCTCGAAAGCTGTTCTTGCTCTTGCCCTCATCCCATGAGGCCCCCGCTGTGGATGATCTGCTGGACTCTGCCTGCAGAGGTTGAGAAGCAAAAGGAATCTGACAAGCTCCTCGCCACCCTGATAAATCTTTCATTCCCAGCCGGAAAAAAGGGCTTGAATACGGAGAGGCAGCAGTGACTGCGGAGAGAGAGGGATGATGTTTGAACTCTGTGGTCAACCAAACAACCCCCCACCCTCCTCTAAGTCCTCCTTCAGGTCCAGGATTCATGAGCTTGCGTTGCCTGGGTAACAACACTAACAGCTATGGCAGGATCCAGGAGTCAGGTGCCCAAAACTAAACCAGAGGTCTCCTCTTCAAGGGCACGGAAAGGAGTTCAGAAAACACATACCATGCAAACATTACTTGCATTCATATCAATGATACTATATGAATGTGTGAGACGTTCTGTACCATGATTTACACATACAGACAGGAGAAGTGGTGTAAACAGCTTTAGCTTTGTATCTTCATAGCTAATACTGTGAGTATAGGATGTTGGAATAACACTATCCAGCCATGGAAGCTACATCTATTATATCCATCAAGACAGAAGCTGTGGAGCAGTGGTAATCAGAAATGCTTCAGAATCCTATTTTCACTTCAATTCCACACATCCTTTCATGCTTATCTGGCAACCAGGTGTAGGGTTTACTCTACTCACTGGCGCTCCAACCCATCACTGATCACCTATTACAAGATTTTTTAAGCAACTTTTTCCTGAGCCAAGTGGTAGATGAAGCTATGCAGCTATAGAGATCATACACATCCAATCTTATATGACCGATCCAGAATCAGAGGAGGAATCAGAGACAGAGCAAAGACGCTGACATCTCACCAGAAACTTCAAACTGCCGCATCACGTTTTGCATCACAATCACATTTCCCAACATTTCTATTCGTACTCACCACCAGGCTGCTCCTCTTGACCGCTCTCGAGTCTCTTGTAGCGCCGCAGGAGGAGCGGTTCAGCCTCCCAGCTTTGCTCTGGTCCGGCTGGGTGTCAGCTCTAGGAGTGTTGACGCTAGTGGACCCCAGAGTTGCTCTGCTCCTCAGCGGAGTCCTGGACGATGATGTGGAGCTCTCCGATGTGCAGCGAGGCCGCGTCTTGAGGACAGCCACGGCTGAGCCTGGCCTGACCTGAATTTTGCTCGGCACGCCCTTCTTTGGAGTGGCCTCGGGATCCGTTTGGCCACTTCCCACGTGGGATTTTTCCGAGGATGAGATGCAAAAGGTCTGGTTGCCAGCGTGCTGTTCTGCTGCGTCTGCCTCTTGGCCCGAGCCCGGGGGCTCAGTTTCAGAGCTGGCGGCCGTGCACTGGGCAGCCCAGGCTGTACTGGTCTCGCTCTGTCCGGCCACAGGGTCAGGACTGCTATTCTCCCGTCTTTGAGCCGTTTTAGGGGTCACGGCGCTCCTCGCCTTGGCAGGAGTCAACCTGGCGGCAGCTCCGTGCGCCTCGGGGCGTTTACTGCCCTGATGGAACTGCGATCTGCGCTGCGAGGCAGAGCCCTGCGCCGACGCCTGGTGCACGTTTCTCGTCACAACCTTGGATTTCACGGCGCTGAAGTCTGCTTTGGGAAACTTCTTGATTGCCGTTTTCTTGATTTTGCCAGCCGGGGGGGGCGGCCGCATTTCTGCAGCCAAAGCTGAATGAGGTGCAGAATTCGGTTGCTCTTGGATCGTGTGGAGCCCTGCATTTCCAGTACAGGGAGACTCTGCTAAAGAGGGGCGCTTGGGGATCCTGTCCCCTACATGCTGTAATGGAGTAGAAGTCCAAACGTCTTTATTTGTGTCTGGTACAACGACCAGAGTGGCCCCAATGGGCTTGTCTTGATCTGGTGTAAATGCTCCGGGCACAGTTAGCAGACGTGCTCCAGCAACTGAGGACCAAGGCTCTTGTATACAATCTGTAGGCGTTTCACAGACAAATGTGGTCATGAGGCTTTCTTTTTCACTTTGAGCAGCTCCAGAGTTGGGTGTAACCACGTCGTCTTCCTCAGAGAGGAGCTCGGACTGAGTGAAAGTCATGCCCAGGCGTAAAGCGATCTCACATTTGTGTTCTGGGGATTCTCCGGAGTCCATCAGAATGGTTGCTAGCACGTTAGACTCAGGCAGGGACTGGTGGCTTCCAGGAGAGAAGACCGATGCCTCCTCCAGGGAAGAGAGGACGATGACCGACTGCTCGTCCAGGCACAGGCTGTTGGCCCTCATGACCATTTCCCCGGAGCTGACGGAGAAGGAGTCATTCTCGGTGGATCCTCTGCAGGACTCTCCACACGAGTCCACTTGGCTGTCCTTCCCGGTGGAGTACGGGGACGTGGCCGCGCTGCGGCTGCCCTCCGAGCCGTTGGGAGAGGTCTGGTCGTTCTCGGGGCCGGTGTCATCGGTGCTTAGGCTGCCGCTGCCGAAGAACAGAGTGCTGTTGAGGGGCGAGGCCAGAAAGGTGTCGTTGAGGTTCGCCGCCGTGTGGTCGGCCGTGCCGTCGTGGGCCTGCGGCGAGGCGGCGCTGTCGGCAGAGCCGTCGCTGAGGCAGCAGTCCAGCATGTTGACATCCGGGGAGCTGCCCGCCTCCCCGTCACTGGAGTTGGAAGCGCCGCTGGTGGAGTCCGGAGAGGGCGACGGGGACAGGTCGACGGGCTGACGCTCCGGCGGCGTCACCACGGCCGAGCTGTCGCCACGTTCGATGTTAAAGGTCGTGTTGGACATTTTGGACGCGTGAAAATCTGCGAAGGGGAACAAAGACTTAGAGAGGCCATAGAGATTTAGAGAGACCTCTTGTCCTGAATGAGAGTGAGATCATGTGAGAATAACACTGGCTGTGGGAGCCATGTGTCCGCCCTGAAAAGAGCCAGCGTGTTTGGCGTGAGAAGTAAACGGCAGCCCTAACTGCTTTATTGTGCACTGTTGTGTTTATTTAAGCAGACGGGACGGCTAAGCTTGCCAGCCACTACGACAACAAAACCACCATTGTGGGACATACCACCAGAGAGTAAGATATCAAGTCACCAGTGGCCCCAAAATGTTCCATTAAGCAGACCACGGAGCACATAAAATGTATACCATATGCCCCCGCCACAATCCCCAAAAATACATAGATATGTATATACACGAAAAGAAGACCAGCCTTCTCTTCATCTCTTGTTGCTTGTGACAAGCTAGAGTGTACTGGTGAAAGTAGGACAGGGCCGACTTTCTCGGGATAACAACAAAACAAAGGGATTTCTGCGGAAATTCACCTATTTGTCACAGGTTCAACATTCTGAAGACAAAGCGACCAGGCATAGGGGAGCAGCTCCGCTTAATAATTAAAATGCTCGGGTCTCGCCTCCAGTCACTCAGGCTTGTGTTGTGTGTTTCACCTCTGACGGACGTTTCTTGTGTAGCACTACTCAGACATAATCCAAGGGCTGAATAGGCTGAAATAAGCCTTTTTTTTTCTTTACCTATACACAGGGGGGCTAAACAAGCTGGGCTTAAGGGGAATGACGTACAGGGAGAGTCAGATACCCCTTGTCACTAAAGAGCTGATAATACTACGGCTTGCTGAGAACACGAGCCGCGCAAAACTCATTAATGGAGCATTTCTAAAGCCGAAACATCACCCAGCTTTAAAGCACATGGACCGGACTGGACTTTTCCATAGAAAAGACATTCAGCCCGTATCAGCCCTAATTCTGAGTGTTTCTTCTTTAGCATAAAGACTAACTTACAGAACACAACGGTAAAGAATTGGTTGTTAAACTATGACTCACAGCATGGGTTGTGTCACATATTTGCCATGTAAAATCCGCCCAACTTTTAACACAAGAGGTCCAGGCCCAGGCATTTAATGAATTGACAGCTGGGTGAGTAATATGCTCGTTTTACAGGCGAATAAACTACACACCTTGCCGCGCTCTACAATCTGTACGATCAAATAAAACACGCAGCCTTAGCAAGCTGCAGTGCACATTGAACCCTGGCAAGAGCCGGCCCTTTCAAGGCTACTGCGGTATCTTCCCACACAGTCAAGCAGTGCACAGCAGTGATATTGCTGCACGAAATGACAAAAGCCAGAGCCTTGAGATGCTTATGGAGAAAAAGCAAAACAAAACAAAACACAGATTCAAAGTTAAGAGATGCTGACAAATGAAGGGAGAGAACAATTACAACACTTACCTTTTACTAAAAAAACCTCATCCATCTTTTCTTTGAACTCATGTGATACTCCCACTCTCGCAGCTCTCTCCATCCAGTGACAGTCAGGGGAGGAAATGCCTCCACAGCGAGCTGTGCTGCCTTCTGCTGTATCACGTCAGGGTTTTTGCAGGTTCACCCGGCTCATTTTACCCTCTCGGAGACAATCCCATTACTGCTTCCCTCCCAAAGCACTAAATCCAGCCGGCCTGGGCGGGCAGTGGTGAGCGAGGCTGCTCCAGCCAGCCAGACAGCCACGGCCTGCGTCCCACCACTCCTCCCTCCTCGCAGTCAACCGTGCATCAGTGACAGTGGAGACTGAATGAGGGTGCCCCCTTGTGCGGGCCAGCCAGTTCCCTCCCCTCCCCTCCCCGGAGTAACGTGACTCGGTCCAGCGGGCCCTGCTGCGCCAGTGGATCAGTAATCCTGCCAATCAGCCATTGTTTCAGACGCCGTCAGTGACTTGGCCGCACGCTGCACCCCGTGCCAAAGTCCAGCTAAGCACTGTGCTCACGCCACGGCTCCACTTCAAAGTTTACAGTGAGAGCAAGTGAAGGACAAGCGTGGGGGGGAGAAGAAAAAAAAGCCACATGTCACCTTATCCATGCGGAGGGGAGTGGCCAGGGCCTGCATTCACGGTTGCTTAGCAGCCACAGTCCCTCTTTTATAAGGAAATGGATCAGGCAGCTATTTAGCGAGGAGTGAGTGAAAAGGGGAGCACATTGACGAGAGGCCTTCAAGCAGCAGAGGGCCCGCAGGATCGCCCCAACGTAACTCCGCAGGGCAGCCCTCGCACTTCAAGGTACTAGGCAGGCACAAAACAATGTCTGCTACGGCTGATAGGATCTCCACAGTGTTGTGCGACTGTCTGATGACAGAGGCTCACGCTGTACACAAACAGCTCGCCACCTGATCCTGACAGTGCAGCAGCGCTGTGACACCAGAGTGTAAGACCCCTAAGACCTATGCTATTTCTGCTTAATCTATACCAGGGCCCCCTGACCCTGGAAAGTGCAGTCTAATCTTAACTGGAGACAACCTGGGAGTTATGGTTCAGGGTGGGCCCTTTATCTGCTCTTCCAAGAATTTGTCTTACATCCTTCATTGGTCAATATCCAGTCCAGGCACTTAAATACCGGTTTAAAAACAATTACTAGAAGTAGTCTAGTCTGTGCACTACAACCGAAGCGACACAATGATTAAATACATGGGAGCATGGACATTTTTTCACCTTAAAAGAGAGAGTCACAATAACTTTGTTACGTCAGTATTCCGTTAAATCAAAATCAATTAATTAATTGAGCATATATATTACCAAATGTCATGCCTCTCTCTCTCTCTCTCTCTGTGTACAGTATATGGCTTTTAATTGCCCTCCAATAACTAGTGAGAAGTATCTGAAGCCTATGTGAGTCACGTGACAATTAGGCATTTTGGACCTTTGTTGACATGACTATCATTAAAGGGCTGCGTTTCAAACTAAGTCGGATGAGTGTCAGAAGTATTCTGCCTCATCAGCCCCTTGGAATGAAACAGCAGAGCCCTACTACGACTACCAGTGCATACTCCTATTTACTCTTGAATAAAGTCAATGCGAGTTACAGCTTTCAAATTGCATTACACATGTAAAACTGAGGGTCATATCAAAGGAACAATGCCTCTCTATCTCTGAAAACCCCCCCGGGCGTTGAGCGGAGAGCCTCAAATGCCTTTTCCTTGGCTTTTGCATGGCTGACTGGACACATCAGTGTAATACAGTGAGCAGTTTTGAGCAGCGGGGACAGCCATCCAAAGCCCCAGCACCACAGCAGGGCAGCAGGTCAGGCTGGGGGATTCCAGCCAACATACCACGGGGACAGCAATGCTCTCTGTAGAGCGCAGGCGAACAAAAACCCGCTCCGCTGAGCCCCGGTAGAAGAATGGCACACCACTGTTTTTCCACCAGGCAGAGCATGAGCCGCTCTAGATCTGAATCAGTCTGCTCTTTAGGTCCGCCTGTGCCATCTAGTGAAAAAGCAGGGGCAAAGGGGAAGGCGACCCGTTGTGTCAGCAGATCTGGAAACTAGACTGGCTGGCTTTCACTGACTCATACTGGGATGTTTAGGATTGGATAGGATAAGACAGGAATGACTTTAGTGATCCCCAAAGGGAATTTCCTTAGTCTGGCAGCTCATCTACCATTTGCGGAAAAGGAAAAAGCCTGATGGCTGTAGTGACAGGGTATCTTCTAGACCTCTCTGTCCCACATCGAAGTGGTAACAAGTAGATGATCCGAGTTGTTCAGAATGGCCTCTGCCATTTCCGCTGGGCATCTCTCCACCACATCTCTGTGAATCCATCAGGAAAACACGATTGAAGTCTCTTTCTGAGTCTTCAATGTTATGTCAAGTGGTTTCCTGCCACTGTCCTCATTTTTTAGTACTGACTAAGTCCAAACTAAGAATTTGGTGCTATTGAGTAATACTAAGAAAGTGAGTATCTTAGAAGTTACTTAACAGGTGCATGGAACGACTTGACATTTTTAAGTGATTTCGGGGTTTTCTTTTAGTGTTGTTGGGCAGACTGCTGACATTTCCCATGATAACTGAAGGCAGAAATGATCTATATCTCCACCTCCAAGACTTCACACCTTTGCACCACCGACCACAAAAACACCTCTTCATCTCAGCTGGAACAGGACAGAAACAACCTCCAGATTTGCTCATTTTCAATGGAAGAAACTCCATTCCCTACAGAAGTGTCAATTAGTAGTTCACAAACCTACATGAAAAAACATAACAAACCTCAGAACAACCAGGCTGCTCCTATCGGCTGTAGTGCATGTTCTTTATACTCTGCAAGGCATTTCCAGACTGGACAAGAACATAACATCAAGAGCGGCAACTTTGCAAATTTGCTTTGCAACATGCTAACAAGTTAGTCAACTAACTCGGTGTTGGCGACTGTGCGACAAACTACCTGCATGCTGAAAGTGGTCACCACAGCTGAATGATCCTCCAGCAAAGCAGGGGCTCCGCGGTCACCATGTCCAAGCTGCGTATGCAGGGCAGAAATGGATCTCTGTGCGTACCTATTTGTGGCGCCCGGGGTCGTGATTCCTTGATTAAAAACAACTGCCCCGGGCCCCGGATTGACAGATTATCCCTGCGTGGGACCTCCTCCAGCTACTCCACTCCACCTCTGGCTATTATTAGCCACAGCTAGTAAACATAGTGAAGGAGCTGCAAATAGCGAGCCGCAAAAAAAAGAAAAAAGGTCAGGTCTATAAATGTTTTAAAACACTGAGCAGCTCTAAACAGTTAAAGGGAGTTGTATCGAGACTTAAAAAGCGCAGGTGCAGAAATGAGTAAAGAGAAGGTTGCGAGCGTGAACTTCAACGTTCTGGTAACCGGCGTGACCAACGGTCCTTCTGAAATGCACCCTCAGTAAAGTGCCCAAGCAGGCGGATGGTGTGTGGGAAGGTGAAGCCGAGGGGCCACCTGTGGCAGGGTGAGAGCCCAGGCAGGGACCAGGGACAGACCGGCAGAGGAGACGAGGCGGCGGCGGGCCGATGGTTACCTGTGGCGGGGACGAGCAGCGGCGCACACGGGGCCGCGCGTCTTTAAGTCCCGCTCCATTCATGCGGCAGGTAGGAAAAAAAGGAAAACAAAAGAAAAGAAAGAACACCTGATGTCAGTCAGAGCAGTCCGAGGCGATGGACAAGAGTGCTGTTTGCCTGAACTTTGACACGGCGTGGTGAGTTGGCGTCGCCCCAACTAAATCCAGAGCACTTTTGTCCCTGATAAAGTGGAGAAATAATCGATTCCATCTGTTTGTTTTCCACCTGCACAGATCTACGGAAGCCGAGAGCAGCCCCTTGTTTGTTTTGGTTTCCCCTGACGCTCTATGAGCATAGCTAAATGTCTTTCGTTACCAGCGTCTAAAAGGCCATATTTAACAGAATGAGACAGGCGTTACAGCTTCAATTACGTACATCCTGATGCGTCGATCGATGTTCTTATTTCTATCTATTTCTAAAAGAGTGCTATATGGGTGTCAGTCTACGTGGGATGGTAGGGCCATATTTAGTTTATTTTTATCGTGTAGCACACACAGAAACAAAAGTTTCTGTTACATTGAGAAAATGAAATAAATTAATGTGTTTATGTGTTCATCAAACACATTTTGCTGTCCCAAGAACAGCAAAAATCTATAAAAAAACTATGTGGCCTCTATCAGTATCCATGCAGATCGACCACTTGATTGCATCAGGTTTTTATTATTTCAATCTGAATGTACAATAATTAAATAATTACACAATTATAAATCTTAAAGATGCCGGGATGCAAACATATGTACAATGTAAAAAGTGCATTGTGTTAACAGGGAAAACGTATGGCCACACTTATCAATGAAGTAGTAGTAAGAGGATTGGGGGAGCAAAAAAAAACAAACAATTTAGGGTTAATTTTAAAGAACAAATCTGCCTTCTGGATCACAAATATCCATTAAATTTACAATATTTATTTATGTGGTCATACTTATATTTTACAACATCCATTTCAAAGTTACCAGTACTGCGCTTGGTGCCTGCCTATAATGAGACTTCATTAACTTGGTTCATGAGACACATGCCATGTGAGGCGCACTTCCTAGTGCGTATACTGCATCAGCTCCGTCAGAGACTAGCTTTGTTAGATGACAGGGGACCGTGGACGGCGCTGTGGAAGACCTTGATGGATCTGTAAAATCCTGTAAACGATACATACCATCCCGTACGTTGGCAACGGAGCAAAAGCGGAACAGGGAGAACGCAATCGTTACAATATTGGTAGGTCATTCAAGGTTTCAGTCTGAATGGATTAATTACACAGATGAGTGCGGGATAGTATCACAAACCGATACATCAGGCCACTACTGCGGGTGCATGAGACAGGATGACGGTACCAGACTAGTATGAGACAGGACTAATGATCCACATCAGTTTTAGGCCACATGGCTGTTGTCCATTAGTGTGGATAAGAGGTGGGACTTCCTGTGCTGAAGGCAAGTCAGTGTGCACGCTATGGATGAGGAGGCCGGGAAGGAGGCAGGGCGAGGAGCAGCACACAGGGATGCTGAAGCCAGAGGAGTCAAAGAAGGAGAAGCTGCATTTCCTTTTGTCTCCACCAGCGGGCAGAGTTGGACGAGCATGTCATCCCCGTGTCACTTTCTTTTCCTTGATCTCCTTCGCTTTCATCCCCACGCTCCTCACGCTTCCCTCAGACACAGGACGGCCAGCTGAGGCCTCCACACGCAGCAGACACGATGATGTAAAGGACCACCTGAAGGAGAGAAAGACAGAGACCTTGTTACAATGCAGCTGAGCCTCATTCTAGCTGAAAGCCAAAGCAGTATTTGCCAAGTAAACAGAGTATTTTAATGTTGACATTAACTATTAGTGCACCTCAGGAACTTTTCTCTGGTAAATGTTAAATTCTATAGAATAAAGCCCTTATGGAACACTTTACTAGGACTGAACTCAAGTTGCTGAGGAGCATCTTCTCATACATGTCAGTTTCAGGCACTGGGCCCAGATCATTAATCCAGGAACCATTGCAAACTATCTCATCAATCATTAATGACCACACCGTACTCACCAGGCACACAAGCACGATTACGACAGTCAGCTTGAGGTTCTTCATGCACATGGCTCGTGCCAGGTTACGGCTTGTGGTCTTAAACGTGACCGACTGGATGGAGTTTGGGAGACAGGAGAAACATCGGTGACGACAGAAAACAAGTGGGATGAACGTGGTAAACTGTGGTCTTTGAACTCACCGAATCGACAAGATTTTCAGTCTTGTCGATGAGCAGCTCCAACTTCTCTCCCCTCTGAGCTACCAAGTCTGTGAAAAGACGAGCAGAGAGCCGTCACTGAGAATCACAGACTCCTATTGTCTGCCAGGAGAATTATAGCTGATTTTTGAGACAATTATCCCTCAGTTTTCATCTGATTTTTTTTGTATTTTATTTGACGGTGTTGTGTAATCTCTTGCCTGGCCAGAACATTCAGTTTGAGCTTGAAGGCCAAAGAAATACCAGTGTTCCACTGGCACAGCATGATGAAGGGGTCAGTGACGCAACTAAAACACACTGCATTCATCTGAGATTGAAGCTCACAAATCGGCCCTGTCTGACTCAATTAAACAAGGAATTCGCTCTCTATTATTTATCTTAGAGAGCAGGGGCAGGCAACTCATTCTGTCGAGGTTCCACATGAGAGCTCTGGACTGTTTTGGAGGCTCAGACTAATAACCCGAGCTCAACCAGGCTCAGCATAAATGATCTCTTTAATGTGTCTGATTTTCATAAGCTGCTACTAGTAGAAGCAAATGTTAGCATTTGGCTATAAAACTGTGGCGCTGACATAGTGAACGCAACGATATTTATTGCTATTTAAGTACGTTGTTTCCCCGAAGTACATTTTTACAGCATTTTTTTATAGGGGCATTAGACTGACACGATACAGAGAGCTATGTGAATGTTCCTTAGTCTGGGTAAATTATGGCTGCAGAGTCAGGCTCCCCAATAAACTCCCCTTCAGAGGATAGCTGTCTGTTTATTGTCATTTCCTGGGATATCTCAAAGCTCCTCCCTCTCTGTATGTGCAAACTTTGGTGAGAAGTAATCAACTCAAGCCACTGAAGCTCTTGTGTTTCTCTGCATGTTTAGGACTCATAGTGGCTGTGTGAATCATAATCCTTCAACAACAGTGACCTGTACCCCACAAACTAAGAACACGGCTTAACGGCCCACACATTACCGTGTCACGCTCACGAGAACGACCCATAGTCGACCTCACGGCGGTCCCATGCCAGCTCCTAAATTAGCGTGACGCTGCTGAGGGACAGAGAGAGAGAGAGAGAGGGAGAGAGAGAGAGAGAGAGAGAGAGATAGCTCACCTATGTTGCGGACCATGATGCCCTTCAGATCGTCGACTTGCATCTGGGTCTCAGTGAGACGCTCCGATCCCCGGGGGTCCGAGTGGTGTTTCTGGAAGGACGCGGAGAGGAAGGAACAAAAGAATGAGGCGCCAAGATCAGAGCACATTTCTTTGAACGCTCAATCTCTGTGCGTTTTAAATAGACTGAACTGAAACTGGCAGCAACTTGCAGAGAAACATATTGCTCAACCTGCTTTTTTCCCCAACTCACCATCTGAGCAGCCAGCGTCGAGGAGAACTCGCTGTTCATGGCGTAAGGCAGGGCTGTTTGCGCTCGCGACCCATAGGTCGTCTGGAAGCGCTTCTTCACCTCGCTGAGGAAGCTGAACGCACGCGACCTCTCGAAGTCCTGTCGCGGCGGGGGAGTCAAAGGCACGAGTTAGTGTCGCTGTGTCCCCGTCAAAACGCCAGCAGGTTGCGTTGACTTTAACCTAGCGCTGCCCCAGAATTTTCTACCGACGTACCAAAAGTGAAACTGCGTTATAAGATCATGGGACGAAAGAAAAGCAAACCGCTCTCCCCCCTTTCTCAAATGAAAAACATTTATTAGGAATCCTACAGATTTAACGGGCACGAACAAAAGGAGCGAGTTATATACTCACGTCGTCAGTGATACACAGGTAAATGATTCTGTCATGGCAGATGTAATGGAAAAGATAGCTGAAAGAGAAAAAGACAGCATTTGTCAAGGTAGATGCAGATAAAAGTGCACTGTTCAGTCAAGAGGGCAAGATAAGGAAGTGACAGGGAGCAGGAAGGTGGTTGTGATGCATGTGATAGCACTTGATTGGGTCAGAAGGTGGTTTCCTGTTCGAAGATATCGCTTTGATTGCATCTGTGTTGTTGGCACAGAGAGCAGTGAGCTTGCACATGCATGGACAATCACGTTACTCTCCAACGTTCACAAGCCTCTTGTTTCAATAAATATCCATGTATACACAAAAACGGGTTTTAGGTCATTGTTGAGACATCTCCTTGAATGATTCAAGCATGTGTATGTGCGTGAAAGGGAAAGAAGCCCAAAGTGAAAACAATGGAGAACAGTATGATGGAGGAGGCAGTTACATTATATATATTAACTGCAGTGCCCAAGAGGCTGGTTTCAATAACATGCACGTTTAGGTTGTTTAGAAAATCCAAACCAGTCTCACAGCAAATACAGTCTGCTCGGGTTTAGAAGGAAAATTACTGAGCTGAATGGCAAGGGGGTCATTTTTACTCTTCCTTAAAATTTCACTGTTTGTATGTTATTATTACCCTGTCTTTGTACACATTTTAATGTCTCATATATAGTCAAAGAATTTGTTCATTAGAGCTAAATGTTGCACAAGCCTTTGTTTCTGCTAACAACAGTCATCAGGAAAAAATGCAATTTCCTCTGCACCAAACGACATACTATCCTGTCAGGAAAGCCTCTCTTTTCTGACACATCGCTCATCAAATGAATGCAATGTTACACAGCTCTCTTGAGTTTTCCACACCACATATAATTTCCCTGATCATCAACATCGCTGCAGGTCTTCAGTAGGCCCACACAGCAGCATATATGCGTGTGTGTAGATACGTCTGAGGTTTTACCTGCCGTGGCTGTAGGTCAGTTTGTTATTCTCGGAGGGGATTTTGGCTAAGATCTGTTCAGTCACTTCCAGGAAGTTGCCCCCACACCAGGCGTGCTTGGCCAGGATGGTGGTCCCACGGGCCACCACAGCAAACAGGATTGCCATGGCAACTGCTGGACTTTCAGCTCGGCTCCCCGCTGTCAAAAACAACAACGACAGTGAGACTGTGCTGGAAGAGCTAGAGGGGAGAAGGCTGCTTAGTCAAACACACTTTAGGATAGAGTTACAGATGCGACACAAATGGAGGAGAGGAAATGCTGAGTGTTCGTGGATGTTGCAACGTACTTTCTATCACTCCAAGCACTGATAGCTGCTAGGTTAACTCCTACGACTAACTAGCGACTCGATCGAAAGGTATAAACAACAGCCAGGTTAACGGAGGATATAAAACAACAGGCTAACTGGCTAATAATGTTGTTGCCAATAAAAAATGCGGTATGTGTCTGTTTGTCGTAATACGCGTTGTCCGGCAACGACGCCAACGTAACAGACAGCGATATATAATCACAAATCATTACCTCGGCGTGTCAGCGATGTTCAGGGGAACTCGTTTAGCGCATAGTCCGACATCTAAAGTGATATCCCCGGCTAGCAAGCTAGCTAATCCCTTTCGAGTGACTTCTGCTTTGCAAATCACCCACAGCTCCGAGCCGGAAACGGCTTCCCTCCGCGGTTGGGAAGTGTAGTCTTTACTACGTCCCTTTACCGTGGTACCTAGTCGTATAGTTGCCTTCTCTGAACTACATTTTCTGACATCCTGTAAGGCAGTGACGTCGTCAAATGTTTTCATACGTGCGTCACGTTATGACGACACAGTGTGTCTTTTTTGCCCGTGTTTCAGACTTACAGGAGTCCTGTCCCTGTCTGTGCACGAAAATATTTCCAGGGGTTTTCCTTCGGGAAATTCGGGTTCCAGGTTACACAACAAGTTGGAAAAACACAACATCCGTGAGGGATAGCAAGTAATTATTGCAGGAGTGCAAAATACAAGTTCCAGACCATGTCAGTTGTGAGAGAGGATAGTAACGTAACAAAAGCCAGCAAAAATAAAATAAAACGAATCACCAAATATGAGTTATCGCTGTGTCCAAGTTGATTTTTTACATTCCTCATAAGAATAGATGATTATATTCACAAATCACTTTTCAATATCTAGTGTCAAACGTTTGCAGTGTATGTTATTATCTCCACATTTTCCTTAGCAACACCTAAAAGACAGAGGAAAAATGAGTAGATTTCTTTTTTTAAAAAAATAATACTTTACGCCTTTTTTTTTTGGCTGATATCCACGGTGACCAAGTATCTACAAAGGTTGCAAATTTACACTGTATTTCAGCTTCCATGATGAGCCCCTCATTGACCTTTGATTGCCGCTGTTGTATATATGTGGGGGATAACCACAGGGTTATGAGAAACAAATTTGCACCTGAATATGATCCTTAATAAATAGATTTTTTTCAAACCATTGTTCTGATGTCTAAAATTAATAACTTGGGACTTAACAGACTTTTTGGGTCTACTATTCTTTCTGTTTCCTTTTTGACACCCTCAGTACTGCTGACAGTCCGACAATTCGAGGTCAGCCGTTGTTGGCTCCAACCCGTTCAACATATTTCTGTAGATTTATCACATTAGACGTTATAACTGAAAGAACCTGTTTTGAACCTATTTGGCATAGGACAAACGCCTAACACACGCCCTGTCAGACCTTGCTGAGGGAAACACTTCGCCTGGGATATTGACGAATGTGAAGCATGGCCGGGGAAAGCGAGAAGAAAGCTGTGCTGGAGATGGTAAGAAGTGGAATTGCGTTATGCTTTTTGATATCGTTCACAACTATGTCATTACGCGGGTAGACAGATTGTGTGCTGTGTGAACAGGCTGGGCTAGATAAGCTTATGTCACCATTTTGATCTTCTCTTAACTCCACACGTGTGTGGCTACAGAGGCTAGCATTGAAAACATCCCAGGACAAACTCAACATGTGCTTCGTGTTAACAGCAGCTCTGTAAGATATAAGCATAGTTGCTGCCACACGTATGTAGTAGTTTTCCGTTTATCTAAGTTAACGCTGATCTCTTACAGTAAATCCCTCCATATTGTGTAGTTCTCTTCCAGCGCCGTGCTGTAACAGAGTCTCTCCACTAGGGGGCAGCATCTAAACAGACTTGAGTTCTCCCTTGGTTCCCCAGTGTGGTATTCAGTATCAACTGATACTTGCACATCTCTGACATAATGAGTATTGGATTTATTGGCACTGCAGTACTCCCCGCTGTCTCCATGTGTTTTTTTCTCTCCTATAAACGAATACCCCAGGAGATAGTTTGGAAATGTTTCTGTTTAAACTTGTGCGTGTGTGCCGTTCTAGTGCATTATCTCCTCTGTTTCAGATCCAGGCCGATGGAGCTGATGAGGGCTGCGTGACGTTCGTACTCCATGATGAAGACCATACATTGGGCAACTCCCTCAGATATATGATCATGAAGAAGTGTGTAGCGCTCTCTTTGCTCCTCTTTTACAACGGACTTGCTATAAACTCGGCATGACGTGGTCATGGGCTTGACCTCTATTCCTTTTTTTGTTTAACAACATTGAAGCCCCCCTGCTCCCATGCGGCACATTTGAAGTCCAAAGCGTATGACTGATGTGCCATTTGTGGTTTGGCTAGCTGGAGGCAACTGTTTTTCCCCTTACGAATCTGGCAACATTCGGACTATTTATAATAATCCAATCAAAAAAGAACTCTCCGGCGCGTGCGTGCGTGTGCGTGCTTGCATGCGTGTGCGTGCGTGTGTGTGTGCGTCTGTCTCTTTTTTTTCCAGTGTCAGTCCAGGTCAGCTGGGATGAGTTGATGGTGGAAAAATTGGAATAACAGTAACACACCTCCACCCATTTTCAGCAAAACATTGATGTTAATCACAAATCTCGCTCTGGCTGTTTCCTGTTTTCTCTCAGCGAGGATGTGGAGTTTTGCGGCTACACCATCACGCATCCATCCGAGAGCAAGATCAACTTTCGCATTCAGACACGAGGTGGGTGAGAGGCACTCTTTTGGAAAGCCGTCTCTTTCACCCTGCTCTCCTTGCAGTCAGTGGGGTTTAGGTGCACATACATGCGTAGCACAAGCAGGGAGTAAACATTGCTGGTCTGTGTGGCAGCGTAAATATTTTGATTGGAGTCCGGTGCATTCACTTTGTCCACTCAGCCAAACAAGAAAGGCTAGTGGCTGACCTTAAGTAACACACACACACACACACACACACACACACACACACACACACACACACACACACACACACACACACACGCACTCTCTCTCTCTCTCTCCCTCCCTCCTTCTTCCCCATCTCTCACAATAAGACGTATGGCTCCTGCAGCTATAATCCATCCAAAAAAGTAAAAAAAAAAGAAACGTTTTTTTTCTTGATGACCTCACATACACGTGGACCTGTCATTCACCGCGCGACGGTTTCCAGGCTCACCACAAGCCGTTCAGTGATCAAGTTCAACCGCACATCTTTGCATGACTGCGTGTTAAACGGCATAAAGAATGAGCGCGCTCCGTGTCTTCAAACAACAGCAGCTCCGTCACATGCAAGACCTGAGCGGACGACTTGTTGTTGTTGTCGACCCAAGACAATTATCCAACCCCCCCAGCGTCTGTTGTGCTCCCAGGCACTGCGCTTCACGTCCACATTCGCTCTCTCTTTCATTACATTCGCCCGCCATCACCGCAGCGCGGGTCAGGACAACAATCCTCTTCATTCAGTTGTTTCCAGCGTTGCATTTCTTTTCGGACTAATCAATTGGATGAACATAACGAGATCCACGAACGTAAAGTGAGGTTTCAAACTGGCTCGCTTGGTGTGATCGGCGTCCGATAAGGTTTTGGGGTTACGGTCGTAGCCACTTGTTGAGAATTTGCTTTCTTCGCGGCCCGGGTCACCTGCAGTTACAGGCATGGTATTCGTGCCTCTTTTTTTCCCCCGCAGCAAACACTCATCATTCATCAGTCAATCACTATTTATCTTAACTGATTGTAGACCGATGTAGACTGCGGCTCCATACTTGACTCCGGTCCATTTCCTCGCAATCAGTGCTTCTGCACAGATTGCGTCCAGTGGAAGTGTCGGGTTTCGCTCCAGATACTTCCGAGAGTCTTTGGACCGGTGATTGACGGAGATCTGCGCTGTAAACCGCAGTGATCCATGTTGCAACCGCGCATTAAAAAGAGCCCCGGGGCTGCGTCTCCCTCCCGCATGGTTTCTCCATCTCTGCGCCGAGCTCCTGTCAGCCATCAGCGCAGCTGCTGACATCGTCAGCGCCATGCGAAAGCGCTGCGCCGGCCTCGGAGCGCAGCTGCGTGTGGGAGCATGATGAAAATCCGTCATCTGGAGAGGTGACTTGTGGTCGCCCTGTGTTATTGCTGCTAACAGCGGCGTCTGTCTTCAGGGGTATCCGCTGTCTTGTTTCAGGGGGACTTCCAGCCACCGAGCCGCTGCGGAGGGGCCTGAGTGAGCTCAGCGACGTCTGTCAGCACGTTCTCAACACCTTTCAGGTAAGAACACCCCGTGTGTGTGTGGGTGTGGGGGGGGTGTGGAGTTACAGCGAATGGAATCCTTCATGTCAGTAGCCGAGCGAATGCAATGGCTTTAACGTAGGCGATTTGGCTTATTGCGAATGGATCTGTTCCATTTCCCACCACTTATCTCTCCGAGTGTCTCTGTGACGCCTTGCCCCAGACACGTCCATCAGCTCCTCGTGGGAGGAGGATCCTGATGCGTTCCCGGGCCAGCTGAGAGATTTAATACCTGCGGCATTGTCCCGGGCTCTGCCTCTGCGTCTCCTCCCGAGGCGGACACGACTGAGACTCCCCCCTAGGGAGGTGTCGGGAGGCATCTTGGAAGGACGCCTAAACGGCTTCAGCTGGTTCCTCTCAGTGTGGAGGAGCAGCAACAGCTCCACTTGGAGGCTCCTCCAAACATCTGAGCTCTTCTCCCTCTCTTTAAGGCGTAGCCTCGTGACCCCATGGAGGAAACTAATTTCAGCCGCCTGTATTCGCGGTTCATTCTGCAGCTCGGGACCTTAGGTGAGATTTGGAGTATAGCTGGGGCGGTAATGTGAGAGCTTCTCCTTGGAGCTCAGCTCCTTCACCACAGTGGACCAGTGCAGCATCCTGCATCCCCTGCACCTCCCTCCCTCCTCCTCCTCCTCCTCCTCCTCCTCCTCCTCGATAACAAGACCTCAACTCCTCCACTTGAGAGTGGGCCTCCTCCCCGACCCAGAATGGGAAACGTTCCACCCTTTCCCGGCTGAGAACCATGATTTAGAGGTGCTGACTCTCCTCCCTGATACAAATATCGGAATTTAATCATCACATATTTTGTAAGCAGCTGGTAAAAGACTTGCTCTCAGGCTCTGTGTCTTTCCCACGTACAGGCAAACAAGAGTGGGTTAGAGCAGCGCAACAATTCATACATCACATAAAAATGAGCCTTCGACTCGGGCGTCCACCTCATCTAACCTCACAGACACATGTGCGTATGAAGCAATGGGCATACAATACTATGTGTGTTTGCTCGCTTCCTTTTCCTCTTGCTTCAGGCAGCTCCAACTGAATGCATCTTAAGAAAACATAATGCCCCCGCCACATTTACTGCTGTCCATTGTGTCGCCCTCTGCGTGATTGAACTGGTCTGTTGCGGTGTTTACGTGACGCAAACGTTTTCTGGGTTAACAGGAAGTTGACCCAGAACGAAAGGAAGCTGACCCGCGAGTTGACCCATAAAGAGTCGGTTTCAAAATATCAGAATGAGCCGTGAAACGGTGTCAAAGGCTAAAGACGCCGCAAAATTAGTCTTTAGCAATTTCCTGTACATCAGACAAGGCGCTCGGTGTCAGGGTCGGGCCATTATGCAGATGGGTCTCATTTTTCTGTCTGGCTTCGAGAATGCAGAGACACTGACGCGGATGCAGCGTGGCAGGTGAATGTGAGTGAAGCTGGGGTGGGTGGGGGGCACCGTCCCACAGCCCCACAGCTGCCCGGCTCAGGGTGCTGGTCTCTGCAGGCCTCAGGGCCCGGGTCCAGCTGCAGGGCTGCCGCCTCTCTCTCTCTCTCTCTCTCTCTCTCTCTCGCTCTCTCGCTCTCTCGCTCTCTCGCTCTCTTGCTCTCTCGCTCGCTCTCTCTCTCTCTCTACAGACCAGGACAAGACAAGACGTGAGCCCTAATCCCCACACATGGGATAATATTATCCTTCATTCATGTGGCTCGTCTGGTTGGCTCTGGCGCGTCGGTCCCATGGCGGAGGGAGAGCCGGCCAGCGCTGATCAAATGGGTCACTCCTCGCGCAGCGTCTCCCGCTCCGCCTCTGACCGCACTGCCTTTGATTTCGTTCCAGGCGAGAGTTAATGAGTTCAGGGAGACGCAGGAGCAGCCCATGGAGTGAAGAGCACCGCGAAGACCTGTGTCTGCGCGCCGCCACGCTGTACCAGTGCCCAGCCAGCACGGAGCTACTTTAGACTTTGCTCTCTCCAAACATTGTGTAGGCTCTCCTGCAGTGTGTATCTGTGCATTTGTGAATGTCGTCCAGTGCTGTGCTTATCATTCCTGAAGTTCTGGAATGATAAGCACAAGAAATTTAAGATGTTAAATAATTTGATTTCCTTTCTGTCTTCTTCTTCTTCTTCTTCTTTTTTTTTATACATTTCGTGGAACAATTTGTACTTTAATAACACCTAGCTCTTTGACTTGCCCTGTACTATTTATTATTGCAAGTGCTCATGTTGCCCCGTTTGAAGGATGTCCAAAAACAAAGTGATGAGTCTCACCAAACACCAAATAGTTCTTGCCTGTCCTTGGAAGCCGCCCTGGCTGGATGAAAGAGGAGGTGGAGGTGAGCTACGCTGGCAGAGGAATGCGAGGCGAGGCACTTTGTACAGTGCCAGGAAGACGGAGAGGAATAATGAGGGGCGACAAGTGTAAATAATCAGGTTAAAGTTATTTGAGGTTAGCCGTATCCCTCTGTCAGTCACATGTCCTGCTGCTGCCTCGCCGGGCACTGAACATCATTATCAGAGACTGAAATTTGACAGACTGTGACGTGGCACATAGGTTTTTTTTTGTCAGGAATACAACATTAAGCCTGTACATGTTTTTTTCTCATGCGAAGTCACCGGCTGTTTTCTATAAAGGCTATGTCTTTACTGTGATCTACTATATAAAAAACAACTTTCAAAGTATTAAAATGGCTACCAGATTTACTGTGGCTTCAGCTAATAGAATAATTATCGTGTTTATGCAGTAACACACACATCGTTTCTTTTTTAACAATCACAAATGCCATATTGATGTCATTAGCGTGAGCGACCGACATGAAATCTGAGATTCCCTGTCAGCAATTATTCCACACCATTTAACCTTGTAAATGCGTTCCCATCCTGTGACATTCCCATTCTCACTAACAACCAAAACAAAAGCAAAGCCGCTCCATGCCAATAAACAGGAACATGTACTATTATGCAAATGCATCTATTTTCCCAGAGCTAGAATATTTAATAGATTTGTGGCCAGTGGTCTCGGAAATCAAATGCTCCAGGATTTACTTGCCCTTGGATGGTTGGCCGATGTTATACAAATAAGTTGACACACACACACACAGGTTTCATGGCTATGCTTCAGTACCTGTGATTTGTTGACTGTCAGGGAGTTTGTGGGCCTTTAAGAGAGGCCAGTACATTTCATCCAGGGTGCACCGACTCGGATGGATACTGAGCCGTGTGGGAAGAGAAGGAAAGCAGCTAAAGCAGCTGGGAGGAAATATCACCGCATATCGTGAATCAGGAACGGATAAAACAGGATATGCAGAGATTTGAATGCCCAATCCTGGTGTTCAAACTCGGCTAAAGTGGAAAATTAGAGCTTCTGTTCATACCAAAGGAGACCATCAAAGATTTCAGCCACAGCTGCCAGGAAACTTGTGCTGGATGCAAAGAAAAACTCCCAAGCAGCCTCGGCCGCAGCCCAGCCCCGCGTCTGCCTCAAGATGCACGACGAGGAGTTGCCAGAGAGTGTTTTTATAGCCACGCAAGTTTGTTTTGATTCCGTCCACGCATTTTATGCATGAGCCCACGGCCCGTGTGAAGCCGCGGACGGAAAGTGGGCCAAAGATCAGGAGGACCCCACACTGAGCGCTGCGAGAGGCCGATCTGCACATGATCTCCAGCCAGCCGTGATGCATCATGTGAGAAGAGAGGGAGAGAGGGGGGGGGGGGGGGACTCGCAAACGGTCACTGACGAATGGTGAGCAGACACAGGCCTTGGCCATCACGCCGTACAGTGTAAAGGGCACTGAACTGACCCGCATACTGGGGTTTGCACTCGTCACTGGGAATTTACAGCATTCCTGCGCACGTCCAAGGGTGAAGTCCGGGGGCAGCACAGAAACCGCTGGGAAAATCTCTGAAAAGATGATTAAGATTTTGTTTAGAAACCGACCGATAGACTCTTAGTTTGTGTAGAAAGGCTCACACGCTCACTTTCTGTTGCCCTATTCCCTGCTCTGCGTCTACAGCCAGCATTACACTGTTACAATTAAAATGCTGCACACCCTGGAGAACAATCATAATTCTGACTAATAATTACTCTGATTGTGTGAGCTTTTGAGCTTATACATCTGTATTTATACAGCAGTAGTATCCCGTTCCAGATATCTCTATATATGTTATGAACAATGCTATGTTACATCAAAGGTAAGATGTGCTGTGTAACCCAGTGCACGCATGCGTTATGAATGCTGGATTTATAAAACATAGTGTAATGCCCACAAGTTGTAACCCTCTGTTTAACTCTGTAGTAGTTTACAAAGCTTTATGACTGAATCATAGACAAAATCTTCAAAGCGAAGCTTTTGTTTTCAGAGAACGGCGGGATTTTGTTTTAAAAGAGGCGTCAGACACACTCTGCTCTGTAGTTTAATGTGTATCATATTTTAGACCGGCGACCGGGCAACCAGCGTAACCTTTTCAATATGAACAATATCAAACCTTCACCACCGAGGCTCACATATGAACCCATCTGTTCTGACTTTCAGCGAGAGAACGAAATATTGTTTTCCCAAAATGTCAAATTATTACCTTAATGTTGGAAAAAGGAGCCAAGTAAAAACAATTACCAGCTGCGGTTTCACAGACACCTGGGCTCAACACTAGAAGGAGCAAAACAACTGTGATTTAGCCTTTGCTGAGCGGCAGCCATTGTGACTGGTGGTTTTACGCGCACGCACGCTCACACATATACGCACACACATACACACATCTGTCTGCTGGAAAGATAAGCTTACCTGCCCCGTGGAAGTGGTGCCTTTTTCCTAGAAACAACTACGGAGTGGAAAAAAAAAAAAAAAAGTCAGACCGTCTTCAGATCTGTAACATGAGTTGATGTGAAAGATCTCCTACGAGATTAGATTATCATTTATCTTGGTAAACCTGCTTCTTGGAACTGGGCCCTGGCGCCTAACGTCTAGTTGTCTCAATCACTGATTTCAGACCAGGAGAAGTTTTGACAAAGGTCTTTTGTGACACATACATCATGTTTTCTTTTGTCGAACTTCCTCCGTAAATTTAACCTTTCCTGGAATAAAAAAAAAACCCCAAAACAAAACAAAACAAATCAGGCAGCCGGATTCGTCCCCTCTGACCGCCTCTTATTAGGATATATGATGTTGATAATGATTGTTTATGTTCGCTCTTGTCAAGAGAGCACCAGTTTCCCATTCCACAGCTGCAGCCTGACTTTGCAGGGTAAAGCGGGTTTGTGAAACTGATCTTAAACGCTGGTAACTGATCCCTTGCAAGTGCTGTAAAGTACACGCAGTTAAACGTTTCAAAGAAATGACTGTAAGAATAACAACTGCTAAAGGACCCTATCCCTTCCTTCCCTTCCTGAGCTTAAAAAAAAGAAAAAAAACAGCACTGATTTTTCACCACGCCATCTCGCAAGCGGTCTTTTGTCTTCCTTGCAATACCTCGTCCTCCTGGAAAACTTTCGCCTTCTCTTGCAAAAGGTTTGCATTCCCCCAGGACAGATTTTTGAGTGAAAAACAAAAAAAAATAAAACAGTGTTCTGGTGTCAAAACCTGAGGGAGAGTAAAAGAGAACTGACCGCTGTTAACACTTGCCTGGAGCCTCAATCAAAGTATCAGCTTGTAACAATAGAGAGGTAATTTAGGTTAAGCTCTTCAATATGTTACAGTTAGTTCATGGAGGTATCCATATGGGCAAAATCTTCCTCAGCTGCCTTTCACTGGGAAAACATACATGAGGCCGACTTCATTCCTTTATAGCCGAGTCCAAGGTCAAAAGACAATTCCATGAACCTCTCCGTAGCTCTGGATTCTCCTTTTCCCCAAATGCTGCACACACAAATAATCCAGAAGTACTTTGACACTTCAGCTTTGACAGGATTTACTCTCCCACTACTCTCCCACTCAGTTTATTTCCCAGGAGAATGCCTGTCAGCCCATGCAAAAGGTATTAATCTTTATTTTCCTCTCCCGTGTGTAGTTAATGACTCCATCGCACTGCGAGAGGTCAAACTCCACCGGTAACCATGAACGTATGTGGACATATTGTGTAACATGTAAGTATTATGTCGGAACCTGTGAGACTCCACCACCAGTGGCCAGGGAGGACCCTGAACACGTGCACCACGGTCGAGCATCTTCAGTAAACAACTCAGCACAGCGAGACAAATGCTATAAAATAATATTTATTGCTGCATACCCTCAGCAAATAAGTACAGTATAAATGTCATTTTAAACACCGGGGCCTTATATTCACATTACATTTTATCTTCTTCATCTTCACATGACTCGGACACGTCTCTTAGCTTGGCGGCCCGTCTGCGGAGCCGCTCGGGCCTTCCAGGGCACAGACGCTCTCAGATGTGGCTAAAAGCGCCGTGGAGAGGGGCACAAATAGACGTGATGAGTTAATGGGTCGCATACTGCATGGTCACCTGATCCCGAGCGCTGCTGCAAATACAGTGGCAGAGAGGGGAAATGTTTTGTCTGAGCATTTCTACGTGTTACATAAATCAGGTCTATTTTAAGACGCCGCGGCACGAACAGCGCACCTCGTCTGGGTTCTCGGGACAAACGTTGGCTCGCCTGTGGAAAGACGTGGAAAACTCTTGGATAGCCGCGGTTTCCAGCACTTCATTTCTGTCAAAATGTTTCAAAAGCCAATAACGCGCTAGATGATTCGTCAGCGTGGGCCAGTGTTAAATACTTTGATTCATTACACTCAATCTTTTCCGTGATAACGCAAAGAACACACACAATCCACGGATTCTCTCCGGAGCTGGAGCTGCAGGCTCGCAGCAACGTGCAGTCTCTCCTCATGCCTGAGCCAGAAATGGTGTAAATAGTTTTTTCTCGATGTCTTCGTATCACAAGATTTGTCACAAGTACATAATTACTGAGCACTTGCAGCTTCCTCTAGCTCCAGACGTCCTAACCCATGAGTTATTTTTCTTTTCTGTCCTTCCGCCTCCACGTCTCATCTCGCATCCCAGGATCCTTCACAAATAATGTTGGTTAAATACATGAAATGAATTGGACTTGGATTATATTTATTGGAAACAACTAATAAATCTAAATAATTTCTATGACCGTTACATAAAGAAATATAATCCCCACCAAAATAACACTTTGCGAAAACATCCAGCCGAGCAGGATTTCTGTTTCCTTCCCATCGCTTTGAAACGGGTCAATTTTAGAAACTGTTTTCCTCGAGCAGCCCTTAGAAGTAAATTTTCTGAGGAGTTTCCAGGCCAAAGGAACATCTATGTAACATGACCGCTCGCCGACGGTGGTGAAATATTTGGAAAGATCATAAACAAACACCTCATGGTTGGAAGATTAAACAAGCTTCGTGTGTTTTGTGATATTTTCTTACAAAAATAAAAGCTACGTCGTGAGAGACAGGTTAAGACTTTGTACACAGTGGAAACGGAGACGACGCACGACAGCGTGAATGCTCTCAACAATAACAGGCCTGCTAATGACCTCGTCGGCGTAGCAGGATGCTGATCATCTGGTATTCGTCAGCGTGCTCGGACAACAGCTGCCCTCCACATGACTTAAAGCAGCGATGATTTCCAGATAAAATATGTCCGATTTCTCGACTCTCCACATGACTGCAAGGCGCACAGTGGGGCTCATTTTGCTCTGCGGTGATGTCAGCAGAGGCACATGGACACAGTGGAGCTCAGTGACACGATGCAGTGGATTGTCAGATGGTCAGCTACTGATTGCGTTCCTATGCAAAAGGCACACGTGCAGTTTTTGGGAGAGAAAAAAATGAGAAGAGAAAAAAAAAAAGACTCGCAACCTTTGAGGCTTTTTTTTGTCGCAGAATAACTCAGGGTCACAGTTTCCCTCAATCTTTCCCCGTGAGGTATTAAAGCTTCAACAGGTAGTACTTATCAGTGCTGTTATTCATACATGGAGCACTAAGGCTACATCTAATCATACGTCTGCAATCTGCATGTGGATAATCCTGTACATACATTTACATACGGTTAATAAACATTCTTCATAAATGCATTCACCATGGTCCACTCAGAGGCGTTCAGTCCTCTACACAGGCCTCAGTGTCGGAGTGGGAGCAGATTTATGTAGCCCCGCATCATAGTTTTTGCAGTTAAGGATTACAGCCTGAACAGGTACAGTCCCGCTACTTCGTTCATCACTTTGGGTTGATCCTTTTTGTTTTTTTGGCACATAGAGTCTTCTATCTCCACCTTCCTGCCTGCTCCTTTGTTGTTTGCTTGCCTCTTTATTCTTTGCCCTTTGTTTGAGTTTGATGGCAGTAATGTCGCTGGTTCCCGGCGCCGGGGTGGGAGCCGATGGTGAACGTGGGTTTTGGCGGAGGGCGGCGTGCGTGACGTGAGGAGGATGTTTGTTTTTTTGTTTGTTTGTTTGTTTTTTTAGGAGGAGCTGGTGTATTTCTGACTGGAGCGGGAGCTGGAGCGGTCCAGGCCGTTCCCGTGACAGGAGCCCTTCCAGCGTCCCCCCGAGCCTCGCTCGTCCAGGGGAGACGTTCTGTAGCACCAGCAGCACAGGCAAGACTGCAACACACACACACACACACACACAGATGAATTTCCCCAGCTGCTTTTTCTTATAATCCTCTCTTTTCTCACGTCTGTGTGCGGCCTCTTACCTGGAAGCAATTTTTAAACTTCTGGCTGACAAAGTAGAGGGCAATCGGGTTAATGCAGGAGTTTAGGGAGGCCATGTTGATGCCGATGTAATCCATCACTAACAGGAAGCTAAGTGGGGAAAAGACAAAAAAAAGAAAAAAAAAGGTGGCGGTTTGTACAGAGGAGTGAGCAGGAAGTCGCAGTCAGTCAGAGCAACGGGCTCTCATCCAGTCAGTGCACCGGCGCGCCTACCTGAGCAGTTCACAGCGGTTGGGGTCATTTTGGTCGTAGATTGTTTTCTTCAGGATTCGGCTGAGATGAAGGGGCAGCCAGCACAGAGCGAAAATCAAGACCAGGCAGAACACCGTCTTGGCTACTTCCCTCCGCTGCACGCACACACACACACACACGCACACACAAAGGCGAACTGAGTGAGTCCTGCTCTGTCTCCGTGAGGCTACTCGCCCTTAAGATTTGACATTTGCACGCCTACCTGTTTCATGTGGTCGTTGAGGGCGATGCGCATGCCTTTTTTGCGGCTGAGCATCTCGCAGGACATGAGGGTGTAGAAGATCCCGGTGCAGGCCAGCGGGAAGCAGAAATAGAAGCCGAAGAGCCACCAGTCTTTCACATCCTGGTAGAACTGGGGAGAAGAAAAAGAAGCACGACCCAGTCAAAAAAACAGCATATTCAGTTACTTAACTGTTGAATTTATCCTGTCATAATATACAACCGTCTGAAGATTTATGCTGAAACTGATGCCGTGTGTTTTCTATTGCTTCTAGAAACTTCATACGTATTCATCTATCGGCTCAGTTTATAGTTTTTAAATATCTCAAGATTTTCATATATTTTCTGAACTGACGGACATTTTGTGTGGATGAAAACATCCAGAACAAATAAAAGACATGAAAGGCAGACATAAATACATACGCTGAAGTTAGTTGCGTTATTAAATACATCATTTGTTTTCAATTCATTTTTTTATCGCTCTCATTTCTTTGCGTCTGTAAGGTCACTTTCACACGTTTAATTGGTTCATGATGTATTTCAAGTTTGTCCCGCCGTCAGCACAGAAAGCTGTCGCTGGAGCACGTTCAGAGCCGTATTCGTCTAGCGCTTCTGGTGAAAGGTGAGTATTAGGTGAAATATGGATATTTCCGCAGTGAAGTGGAAATACCGGCTCTTGTCGGCCCTGATGGAGTCACATCTTTTCGCGAATGAATCAGGATTAAAATCGAATTCACGAATTCCAAACGACATATAATTCACGACGGCCACTGCGACTCTGCGTTTGCTTTCCACCGTGTCCCGTAAATCCTCGAGGCCCCGCTGGTTCAAATAAAGTGGGAGTATTCACATATTGAAAGTATCTTCACAATTTCTGTCCCGCTGTGCAGCTGTCTGACTTTTATGAGGACCAGTCACGTTCAGGAGATTTGCATTCTTTGAACTCGATGTAATGTATCACATTTTTATGACTTCTCTAATTGCGCGCTGGCAGAGGTTGAAATAGAAATTCTGATTAAAGAAACGCGCGATTGTTTTGCTGCCTTCGGGGCCACCGACTGCTTTGAAGTGAGCCATCCCGGTTGACGTTTGTTTAGTCTTAATAGTGAGATCTAAATCTGTGTACAGGATATTTTGACCGAGCCTTTGGGAAAACAAGAACACACCACGCAGTCCCTGTTGAGCAGTTTGACCTGAAAGGCTACATTACTGCAATCTACGCCAAACTCCAATTAGAGTAATCATATTTCTGTGAAAAGAACTTGAAAGTACCCAGCTGTTGGAGTTTATTATGTTGTTAAGTCATTCATTTAGCTGTTATACTTGCGCATATTTCCATGTGAATTTTGAGCCTGGCAGGTGTCAGGAGTAATTCCTTAGCCACGCTAGCAGCGTGACTGCTGGGAGTCAGTCCACCCCTGTGGTCCACGCTGACGCACCTCAGGAACTACTGAATCCCATTGGATAATTACAGGGAAGGGGGGGGGGGGCGGTCGCAGACGTCAGGGGTCCTCTGGCTCCTTAACTAGCGCCATCGTCAGGCCGGAAATGTAAAGCTAGGCCTGCCTTGACATTCACATGTGGATCCCATCACTGCGAGCACTCCAGCTAATTGTGTTAATGTGCTAATGAGTAAATGGAATGAAGAGCAGACAGGCTGACGTGCAATGCTACACATGGTAAGCACGATCCCCGCTAAATGTGACGATCTAATCAAAACAACCCTGCGGCACTATGCATACCACTGTATATGTGTGTGTGTGTGTGTGTATATATATATACATATATATATATATATATATATATATACATATATATATATATATATATATATATATATATATATATATAGATAGATAGATAGATATTTATGGTGGTGGATGTGCCTGTATTTACGAGTATTGTGCAGCATAATAGACAATTATTGTATAAAATAGACTGTTTGTCAAAGTCAGATAGATAGAAAGATAGACATATAGACAGATAGACAGATAGATAGATAGACAGACAGACAGACAGACAGACAGACAGACAGACAGATAGTTAGATAGACAGACAGATAGATAGATAGATAGATAGATAGATAGATAGATAGATAGATAGATAGATAGATAGATAGATAGATAGATAGATAGATAGATAGATAGATAGATAGATAGATAGATAGATAGATAGATATATAGATAGATAGATAGATAGATAGATGATCTGTTATGGATTATGTCGTTCATGGTGAATACCTCCCTCCAGAGGTTACACGTCTGACCGAGCGCCTACCTTCATGAAGTTGCTGGTCTGCTCCGGATGCAGCAGACACACGCGCAGCTTGGCGCCCCGGTACGGCATCTCCAGCATGTCGAAGGCCAGCGCCTCCGGGACGGCCAGCAGCACGGCCAGCAGCCAGATCAGAGTCACCTCCACCGCCTTCCACAGAGGGATTCCCATGCCCTTCACCCTGCTCCACGACGTCACCGCGTGGTAGCTGCACACAGATGTGCTCATCAGCCGCTGTCGGTGCTCATTTACTCTTGGCGCGTCTGACCAGGGGTTCACTTACCGATCGATGCTGAGGGCACACAGGCTGAGGACGGTGATTCCGACCGAGGCCTTCTGGATGAATGGCATCAGCTTACACACGTACACGCCAAACGGCCAGTCCTCGGCTATTAGCTGCGGGGGCGAGATAATGGCAGAGAGGAGGGACATTTTGTAATGAGAGCGTGAGTGAAGTGGCGTCACCTGTGTAAACACATGGACAGACGTCTCCGAGGTTCACGTAAGGGTCTCGTCTTCCTCGTGGCTCCAATTATTGTGTGGCGGCCAAAGCCAAAGGCAACAAGAGGAGAGTGTTACTCCTTCTCCTTCTTTCTACTAACGTCCCTCTGGTTATAAACTCAGTTCAGCGGCACCGGTGTTCACATTTCATTACTGCGCTGCACTTTGTCGTCGTTAGCCACTTTTCTTGACTTGTGTGCTTAGAAATGCTGGATAGTGTTACCGTCCAACTTTTTCCCAATGGCCACGCCTGTTAATTTCGGCAAGCCCTGTTAATCGTTAACTCTCTTTTACCCTCATCACGTTTCAACATTACGGTTTCTCTGTCACAAATATACGAAAACAACATGTGAAAATATGGAGCGGAGTGACCATTACTCAGATCTGCCTGGATGCGATTCTGATTCTCCTCTAATTCCAGTCACTGCTATCTGATTTGGACAATACAAGTTTCACATATTGTTTTCTGCTTGCTTTTGGAACTCCTGGCTGGCACACAGTCGAGATCCCAATATGAGATGCACATTTGGCAGCGGGAGCATTTACACCCTGCCCGCTGGATCCTTTCCCTCCACAAACAAGAGGCAAGTGAGGACAACAAAGACAAAGACAAAGATTTGCGCTTTTCATCAAATCACAGCACGCACGACATTTCTAACTTTGTCTTTGACCACGTTAGTTTTTTTTCCTCGCAGTCTGACTTGTCCTTTGTGGTCTAGGTGGAAGAGTCTGAAGAGTCAATAATGCAAAAGGAAATGAAGAAAAACCACACGAAAGTGAGTGAATGTAGAGGCAGACCGCAGGAATAAACTCGTAAATAAACCACAGCTAACCACAGGACGTGCCAAGGAGGCGTCGCCTCGCTTCCAACTGTGAAAATGCAGTGCAGAGAATTTCCTTTAGATTAATGTCATGCTAAATTAGACCCAGGCGCACAGCTTGGCTATAAATTACATCAGTTTTGATCTTATGTTTTTGCTTATTGCATTAAATGCCAGAATGCATGAAAGTCAGGATTTATATTGTGTGCAAATCTGTATCTTATCATCTCATGTTAGACAACCCGAGAATTTCATGTGATCCAGGAAAGCTATGAAATCTGCCGGATTCCCACAGAACACAAAGACAGAGGATAGGCGGAGAGATGTGGTCACCTTGAACACGTTGATGGGGATGGCGATGATGATGTAGAGCAGGTCCCCCAGGGCCAGGCTGCCGATCAGGACGTTGGGCCCGTTCCTCATGCATTTGTTCTTATAAATGATCCTGAGCAGCGTGGAGTTGCCGATGATCCCCACCACGAAGATGAGGCAGGACACGATGGTGTTGACGTACTTGAAGGCGTACTTGATCTCCGTGGGCTTTATGCACATGGGCGGGAAGGAGCCGCGCGGCCTGCTGGGCTGCGGGGGCGGCAGCGGGACGGAGCCGTTGCTCCGGGATGCCTCGGGGACCCCGGAGCCGCTCTGGGAGTCGCGGACGAAGCGGGAGGCTCCCACCTCCAGCGCCATGAGGACGCACAGCAGAGTGACGGCCCTCATCCTCATCCTCGTCCTCACAGCAGCCTCCTCACGGTCACAGGGACGGCAGCACGGGTCGCTTGCTCGCTCGGGAAGTGCGCGCTCGGACGGCTCTCACACACGCATGTTTCCCTCCGTCACACACACACACGCATCCACACGCACACACTCAGGCTCGCTCAGGGCCCGGCAGCTCGGGTGTGAGTCCCGGCCTGTCTGACCTGCAGAGAGACGGAGAGGACCACACACTGTGTTACACTCACAACAGTCCCATTAGCCGCACGTTCTTACAAAGTAAGCTGTGTTTTACATGGGGATCAGTGTCTCCAGAGGATGGATCCACTCCTGCTCTAGTGCAATCAGGGGGTTGAACTTTTTCTCAACCTGAATAATTTCAACATCTCCTGGAGCTAATAGACAAACATTTGTAGCGTCATTCATGGCTGTAAAAGGATGACTCCTAATTATTCTCGTGATTTGTTGGATAAACATCCTCCACCGTACACAAAAGTTTTCTCCCCTGGATTGCGATCAAACACCTGCAAAATAAATGACCATCCCCGTCAGCGTCACGCAAACTCTGTGCTTTGTCACCAAACGCGAGCGTGCCAACACGCGTAAATACAGGCTTGCCGAGCTGTAAAAGTTGACAGTGAAAAATGTGTTTAGCTATCCGAATCACTTTCAAGTTTGGTTAATGAACTAAAGGCACAGGCATCTGCACTCGAGGGAGCCCGGCTCGCTGGAGGCCGATCCCGCGCTCCATCAGGCGAAGCTAATTCTACAGATCATGCTTGATCCCCGTTTGGCCCGGCACCAACAGGTGTCTAAGCCATTTTGAGTCAAATGTTTTTGAGCTCCGTTTTTGTGGACAAGCAGGGAAACAAGCTGAAAAGCTGTGGAAAGCCGTGAGTGGGAGGGGGAGACGGCAGTGACACATGAAGAGACAGATGGAAGAGCAACGACTGAGGTTATAGTTCAGATGAGAAACTGTGTGTGTGTGTGTCTGTGTGTGACACACAGAGAGAGAGAGAGAGAGAAAAAGAGAGAGAGAGAGAGAGAGAGAGAGAGAGAGAGAGAGAGAGAAAGATCTTTTTTCTTTCAGATGACACTCTCTAAGCTCTGAATCTCTTAAGAATCATGTGTATCCCCCAGATAGCCCTAGGGTGTCTCTCTGGATAAATGGGCTTATTGATGATGGCAGTTATTTCTCTAGACATGCCATCAGGGCACGTAATCTCTCTCTGTCTTTCTCTCTCTCTCTCTCACACACACACACATGCACACACAAACACAGACACTATATCTCCCCATCTCTGAGCAGATGTGCGACTCTCTTGACACAATGGTTCGTGAGGGCAAAAGTTTGTGGACATATGTTTTACTTCTTAATACCTCTCAACAACATCCTTGTGTGCGGTCAATCCATACATAGAGACACATACACTCATGGGCACACGCACACACACAGACACACACGCACACACACATGCATACACATGCACAAGGACTCAAACACAGCTGCCATTCATAGCCCCATCTGGCTATAAAACACAAGGGCTTGTTGCATCCACGCACACAAAGATGCAAAATCACATGGATGAACTTACACAGATATCACAAGAAATCAGTTTTTCAAAATTTGGCCATCCTGCTCATATATCCGCTTCAATCATCTGAATTATGCCTTTGTGTTGTATAACATGGCAGCTCATTAGGTCATGTCAGAGCAGGATTGTCTGATCTAATTGGAAAGCCGAGTTTTAATTGGCCTGATCCTCTTAATCTAATAGATTTTACTTCAGAAAACATCTCCGACCTTTAGTTCTGCTGGCTTCGCTTCTTAGTACGGAGGAGATGGAAAGTTGGCAAGCAGCGCAGCGAAAGCGGAGGGGATACTCGTGGTGGTCAGAAAATATGTTTGTGTGTGTGTGGGTGTGGAGAAACGTGGGGACAAGTGAGAAAAAAAAAAGCGCCAAAAAAATGCAAAGACAACAGGCACGACATGGTCATGCAAGAGGCCAAGATTCAGATGAATGACAGTTTGATCTGCAGTGGCGTTTTGTCGAACAATGGGAGGAAAGGGAAAGCACAGAAAAGGCAAAGGCAAAGACGTGGGTCATGAGCGTGACCGGAGAGCTGGAGAGTGGACGGCCCAGCTGATGGGAGGATGCGGGGATTAAGAATTCATATGGTGGAATAAACTTCAAAGGCCCAACGTATGTGAAAATAGATGAGAAAAATCATGTAAGTCTCTGAACTTGGGACCTCTCTGAACAAAGTACTAGCAAAATGCTGCAGTTGCAGCCTGTGCCAGGCTAGTAAAGGTAAAATTCAGCATTTTGCACGATGTCCGTGCCAAATTCAAACTTTTATTTCAACTGGATTTAATACGCCACCCATCAAACGCAGCGAGCTGTTATCTATAAAAAGGTGCTGTTCAAAGCGAACGTGCTCATGTGTGTAAGCAGCATTTCACAGCTGTAGTTGCTCAATGTGGAGTTACTTTACACACCATTTGCTAGTTTGATCTCAGGGTTGGACCCTTCCACAGGGTCACAAGATAAATGTAAAGGGTTTGTTAGATGATTAATCGGGGTGGAAAGAACTTACTTTTAAATAATCTCCCGGCATTTTTGTTAAATATTGGATTATTGATTTTCCTCTTTAAGACTCAGAAATTCCCCTCTTTAAACTTCACACATGCTTTCATTTGAACAGTACTGTAACCACCTGAGAAATCTGGAGGGGAAACGCTTCTGTGCTGAAGCTGATAACAACTTATAGACGTCTGAAACGAGACAATGGGCTCCAACTGGACACTGTTTGCAAGGGGTCACAAGCCCAGGAGACCAAGGAGGCTCTGGCTTAATCTTTAACAATAAATCGTATATTGGAAAACAGAAAACAACACATCGGAAAAGTTAGTACTCACTAAAACTTTTGCTCAATAGAGTCGACACCTACCAGCTGCAAAACCTTACTGTCAAAATCACATCTGAGGCCTAAACCAGAGTCCGGGACATGAGATCGCAACTGGCCTACAGAAATCTGCTCCTCACCTACAGCAGTCTGATATGTGAGGCCCAGTCTGTTTGAGAAAGGTTTGGATCCACCTCTGTGGTCATCTTCGAGTCTCTGCTGTGGTTTTAACACTGCAAGGTGTTCTTGTTATTTTGTCCCCTCTCGTCTCCAGTTTGGAATAACAGGAACACCTTATGCTCATAACAGGAATGCTCCAGCGAGCAGAAATGCGATCAAGCCGCAGCCACAGTCTTGTCTCTCACAAAATGGCAAAAAGGAAAAATAACGGATGAGGCAAAATGAAAAACACCTGCTGGGTTTCTGCTCCACTACTCCTAAACACAGGTCAAGTTTTTTTTTTATGTAAATTTTTTTGCAAGGGTGAGATTTTGTTTTTTCCTGCCCAGACCCCCGGAGTTCAGCTGCTGAAAAGATCAAGATAAATCAATGTGGGACAAAGGGGCCAGAGGGGTGAACACATCCCCCCTCATTTGATATGGCCTTAGCAGCAGAGAGCCATCAACAAGAGACCATAGCATCAGCTGCACAAAGACGCCAGTGGAGAAATTGAAAAAGTGTGCGTAACCGCACGAAGGTGCCCAAGACATAGAAGTAGCAGGATAGCATCTCTGGGGCCCCTCTGGAGCCCTGCAGACCTGCTCCACAAAGAAAGGCTGAGTGCCTCAGTGCAAGGCGTGAAAACACAGTCTAAACTCCCTGGAAATGTGAAATGCATCACGCTGAGCAAATTGCAGACAGTGTGAAAAATCAAAAACCCTGAAGTCTAATGTGAATAAATTCTCAGACAGATTCCACCAGCAGATATGTGTCAAATATAAATAGAGATACATAGGGATGAATGAATTAACGAAGTGACTACTTGTGCACGAGGTCAGAACTTCTCCTCTCTCTCGCTCTCTTTTACTAATTGCAATTAAACTATCTCGCAATCTTACCGCGGCGCCGCGTCGCTCTGTGCACCAGCTTTCCAAAGTGTCCCGATCAGTATTCCAGCAGAGTTCCACTTATTGCTCTGGTGATTTATTGAGGCGGGTGATTTGGAATTTACAGGCGGACTCCAGCAGTGAAAGTTCACGGCGCGTCCAGAGAGTCCCACAGGGTCCTGCGCTCCGCGTTACGCCTGCGCTCTGACGCACGGAGCGGACGCTGCGCGCTTTTATACGCGCGGCCAGGAGGCTGCAGCTTCAGCCAATCACAGCGCACAGCCCAGCATCCTTCCCTCCTCGCCCGCGGCCGGAGGCAGGAACGTATGGACTTCTCCCTCGACTTCTTTTCTTTTGTCTTTCACTTTTTTCGCCGAGAAAGAGAAAAAAAACGAGAGGGGAGGAAAAACTGCAACACTTCATCCCTTTGTGGTTTTTTTCCAGCTCTTTCACAGAATCCCTCTCTGGGCTTGTGACGTAGACGCGGCGCAGGTAAATGAAAGAAGAGTTGTCTCCTGTGACTGGCTGTAAAACTGACTGACTGACTGCTGTCATGAGAATGGCTCAGCCTCAGGGGCTCTGGCCTGCAGGATCTCACTTCAAAGCACACACACACACACACACACACGCACACACACGCACACACACACACACACACACACACACACACACACACACACACACACACACACACACACACACACACACACACACACACACACCCTGACATCTGCTCCCTCCCAACACTTACTAAACCCAGTGAAGGACTTGCTGGCTCCAGTTTATGCCAGTGACATTCACATTTTCACTGAACTGTGTTGGAAAATGTTGCGTTTATGGCTACAGTTAATTTGCCTAAAAAGGCAGAACTTGTAAAACATGTCATTATGACTGATGCAATGCAGGGGCTCCGGTCCAGCAGCGTAAAGCAGTTGATAGGCTTGGACAGGCTTGGATCACCTACAGCAATAAATAACTGCTTTGTACAGCTTGAAGCATGGTATCCTTCACGTGAATAATGGACCGGGGATTTAACAAAGAAGGCTTCTGCTTTCTTTCTGCTTCACTAATAACAGTGGATGCAGACGTGTCAACGTTTTCTCTTTCCGATAGCTGCTGACTGGCTGAGAAAGAATGCGACGGCGTGATCACAGAAATATTTTTGAGACGTGCACAATGACGTCTGCCTTAAATTGTTATGAGGTGTAAAAGGCTCGTTTGTTTTTGCTCTTTATCTTGGTGCCGGGTAGCTGTTTTATTTTCTGCAACATTCAGAGCATTCAAGTTGCGACACTGCCGCACGGGCAAAGGCTGCCTGCATGTGTGTGCACGTTGTTCCACACACACACACACACACACACACCCACACACACCCTGTCTTATGGTCAGTCACTGCCACACACCGTGAGGATGATGTAAAAGGCTGAAATAACTGTAGGCACACAGAATCCCAGAGCAGTCCCAAGCAACTCCCAACATTCATTTTCTCAGTGCTGGTGACACGCACACAGACACACACACACACACACACACACACACACACACACACACACACACACACAAGAGTAAACAAAGTCACCAAACATACCGAAAGCAGGAGTTCTCTCGTAAAAAAACTCTCCACCTCTCACACATCACCGTTTGTCCAGTCAACAAACCAGCGGGTACCTCTCTTTCAGTCTTTCACGCTCTCTCTCTCTCAGTCACGCACACACACACACACACAGGACACCATGACAAACAAAGGACCTTTCTGTGAAGTCTGGTTAATGACATCCACCCCCTGCTCTATTTTTGTAGGTGACTATTCCTGGTGCATCATTATTGTCATTAGCACAGTCTCACATTATCAAACCATTATGTCTTCCCTCTTCCCTTTCCCTTTTGCATTGCTTTTGCTACCTGGGTTTGTGTATGTGCATGTGTGTGTGTGAGAGAGCGAGAGAGAGAGAGTTGAGCGGACGTGCTGTTGCCTGTGTTGCTCAGCAGTCAACGTGGCCTTGGCTAGAAGCCTCTTCCTGATCTGTAAACACTCTTCATCCTCTTCCACAAGAAACAGCGTCACTTTGAAGGCTCTTTTTTTCTATCCTGAGAGTGTCCAAAAGAAGCTGAGCTTGATTGTGATGAACGATGCACAGATCCATCCTGATGATGCCCAGAGGGAGGAAGCTGACAAATGCTTCTCTGCACCTCGTGGATCCTGGGGTGGATGGGAGTCATCCCTGAACTTGCAAAGAGTGTCAGTTCCTCCCCCTCCCACCAGTTATTGCGCTGGGAATGTAGTAACTCACTGATTAGAGCTATTTTTGGCCCGAAACCACAGAACCATACTATACTTTTCCTTGTAGTTGTAATGTGGCAAATCAAATTTTCACTTGCAACGGCTTTCGCTAAAGATACAGTTTGAGTCACACAAAGAATCTTGTTTTTCCCCTCATCATCAATTTCCATCAGTTTGGCGCTCAGACATTTTGTCTGAACATTGTGTGACAATAGCCGCTCTATTAGACCAAATGGAAATTCTTTGGATCGCGCTTTACGATTCGCTTGAATGGTTCGTTCCCATAAATTCATCCCAAGGTATTTGGCACGTCTTTGTTTTTTAGGGTCTTGAACGAATTTTAAAACAAATATCTGTGGATTTGAACAATACTTAGTTACACAATGTTATTGGACAACTGACCCACCACTGGGTGCTTGAGAATCTGAAACAAAGACTTTGTATTTATTTACACCCAGGTCAAGCTAAATAGGCCGCAAAAAATAGAGAAGCTTCAACGGACACATCAGGGGAACTTGGCACCACTCCTATGTTGCCTTGGGCTTTGTCTTTTGTGTCTAACAAAATAACATGTGACGGCTATCATGTGGAAACCTGACGGCAATTGTCCTGATTTTCATGTTTTCTGAAGGATTACATGCTCATCCATGAGGTGAAAACAATTTTCTAAATTCTCCAGAGGCTTAAGAAAGCCTTTGACATCCCTGGGAGAAGGTCAACTTATATCGAGCCAAAAGCAAAGCACTTTTTCTTTTTCGGGGTCTCCCTAGAAATTCCTAGTTACGGACAAATCTTTGCAAATGTTTCAGTAGTCCCAGGATCTCTCATGATATGGATTGCATATGAACACTTAAGGAATCATTAGCCAACCAAGACTCTCTCTAAATCAGGCACTCAGGGGTATAATAAAGGCTATGACATTAATCAGCTGCGGTTGAGCTGCACGAGCGGAGAATATTTCCTTCTGACTCCGAAGCAAGTGTGAGGAAATATTTCTGTTGGCTGCAAATCTAAAACGTATGTCTCCAACCAATAAGTCTTACAGAAGTCCCTGAAAAACAGTCTCTGCACTAACATTCTGTTATTTGGAAGTTGCATTTTTCATGCCGCGTCTCTGAGAATATGATTAATAGTTGTTCAGTGCTTGGTCACAGCATCGCCACGGTGGGGTCAAACCCAGAGATTCATTCCAGCCAGTGAGATAAGTTATGATTAAGTGGTTATAAACATCTCCCTTTGGTTTCATTAGTCTTGCGGAACTGTGGAAAACAGAGGGATGAACACCGGAGGGAAAGAGCTACTTTATTAAACGGTCTCATGCAAGACCGCTCTAACACAAACACGCACGCACAAAAGAGGATAATTGAGTTTCACAACAAAAGGCTGCATGCGGAAAAAGGAAGAAAAAAAAAGCATCTCGCAAAAGGCATTCAAAAATCCTCTTCATCTGTCCTGTGACTCCCTAAAGCAACACCACCCTTCCTGCCCCCCCCACTCCACCCGCCCCCCCCCACACGCCCCCACCCTGCCCCAGCATTGCAACACAGACAGACACGTACAGTGTTGCAACCCAGCAGCTGCCTGGATGCCTTTTTTCTCCGTGCTTCTGATGTCCCTCTGGACCGGAGCCGTGAAGTTGTACTCCATGCACACCGGGTTTCTGTTTGTGCGCGATTGTGTGCGTCTCATTGTCAAAGCCAAGATGCAGCTGCTTTACATATCTACAGGGGACTTCCATTGAAACTCGCATGTATGGGAAGTAAAATTTTGAGAGAAATGAGCTAATCCAACCTGGATGAACCCGTTTGACCTCAGCTCAAAGCAAACACTGACCTTGTTCTACATCCTCAGCTTCTTGAACGACCAAGAACAACCTGGGCAATGAATGTCTGCTATTCCTGCCTCGGCTCAGTTCAAACCGTCAAGTGCCAAGTGCCACGAGGACATCAGGCACTGCCGACGTCCTGCTCGGTCTGGTATGCCTTTTCACAACAGTGGATCTTCCTCCAAACATTCCCCCAGCCAGCTCTCTGCTCTGAGGTGGAGTGTAGCATCATTACTTCCAATCCCCCCAGACATCGATTTCATACCACATGCCTGCGCAGATAATGTTCTCTCATCCTTCCTCACGAATGCTGAGTCCTGTGCTGTGTCTTTGTGTGTCTGTCCAGTTGGCAGAGCCTCCTCTGTCTGGCGGCTTGGTGAGGAAGTATTAGAGGAGTCTCCATCCGAGAGGAGGAAGCCCTTCTAGTTTGTTTGTTTGATGGTCTGTGGTGGGGTGAGTGGCAGGGCAATGCCTCAGACTTCTCTGACCCTTGAAACGAGAGCAACCTAGGAGTAGTCAGGTCAAGCCGGGCCTCGACATGCTGTCATGTTTAAAGTCAGCTGATTGACACACTATGCTCCATTACGCCAGTCCTGATAAACATCTCATAGTACACTTCACAGGTATGCATGCAGTTTGGGTTGGAAAGTCCCATACTCAATCATGCAACAACTGGGAGAGTGAAGGGAACTTGATGACAGCAATGGCATCCCCGGCAATGTGCGAATTGAAAGCAAACTATTTTGCCTGCTGGACAGCAGCATCACTGTTTGTAGGAAGATCGCTGAGTAAAACAGTTAATGGCAAAGAGCTGGAGGCTGGTTTCCCGCTACAGTGCGTCGAGGAGTGTGAAGGCAGCGGTTTCCCAACTGCAGTGTAGACACTGGACCATATGCTTTGGCACCATATGATGCCGGGGGAATTTTGCTTTTCACAAAAAGATTGACAGTTGCAATGTGATGCAGAAAAGAGGGAAAACTTCACGAAACCAGGTCCCTGGTGGGGACTCAAACCACTCATTTTGCATGCTTTCGCTACAAGAAATAGTGAAAGCGGTCCAACTGGGTCATCTTCTTACTATCATACACCTGGAAGATACAACTCGCTTCCATGTTCCAGGCATTGGAAATTATTGGACTTCCTTTAGACTCCACAGGAGGCCCCCTGAGGAGACTGGAAATAAAAGCATCATTGTTATTCCTGCACAACCTCAAGGCATGAGAAGCAAACAAGAAGACTGCAAGGGCTTACCAACAAGCTACAGGCTGGCATCCATCCAGCTTTTGCTGACGCTCTGTGTTATGTTAATCCTCGGAGAGATGTCAGTACTTTTATTCAGTGCAACCTAAATTCCATTGTCAAGATCACACATGTGCTGTACGTGATCTCGTCTCTGCTGGAGAGATTCAGGCTGCCAATCATGCATGGTCCAACAGCGGAGGAGTACACTGGGTCCTTATGGCATTGCACTAACCTGCCACCCAGCACTGAGAGGCATTGTCCTAACACAATGACATAATGGGCAGGGTGCTCAGTGAAGGGCAGCTTGCTGAAGATTAAATCGAGGAAGAAACAGGTCGGTGCATGTGGGATAATCAGACTCAGTCTTCTCTCTGTGAATGTGTGAAATAGTCTTGTTATTGAAAGACGGCTTTGTCTGCGCTCCCATTCCATACATAGAAACCCCGCTGCAGAACAAATCAGCTTTTAATTTATTGTGAACGCGTTATGAAAGTGCACTTCTTCTCCCACATCGCACCCATGGTTTTTGTTTTCCGTGATTTATAGTCATCTGCAGTGGCAGCACTTGGTTTCTGTTAGGGAAACACTATGATCTATTTTAATGCAGAATAATCTGTCAGGGACTTGAGACGTTTGCAACATTTTACTCTACTCAGATCCGGGCGTTGACATGAGTTATGGTTTCTGGTGGCGCAGTTTGGAGCGCCCCTGAACCATCCGCCCTGACCACCCTCCTTCCCCTCTGTCTTTGCGGTGTTGTGAATAAAATGCATGTTGTGAAACACAGCATACTCTGTTGTTGTCTTTTGTGCAGTGGAATCCTGGGATGCATCAGTTTTCACCTCATCTCCTTGAGATCCTTGTGAAGCATTGTTTCTCCCAGACTTTCGCTGTGGGCCGGTCGGGTCTTTGCTGAGCCCGTCCTAAGCTCCTAGAAGAGCCTGATGTTTGCTCTGTCTCACATTGTTTAGCACTGACCAGACCTGGATCATTTTGGGAGGAGAATGGCTTTCTAATTATGTGGTGTCTTGCATATGTTACCCCTGGGGCAGTTTTGGCTTTGGGGCTGACCACATTTTGCTTAGCTTGAAGGGCAGGGTGAGATGGGTATTCAAACTGATCTACTATGATGGTTTACAGTTACCCTGCTTTCAATTTCTCGCAGCACACACATGAAAATAGCTTTTATTGGCCTGAGGAAGTTCCAGCGTATCCCGCCAACAGTTTTAACAGACGTTGCTCTTTGAATGGCGCTCTACAGGGAAGACGCTGTGAGGTAGGCTGGTGGGTACCAAGGCAGCAAATTAGTTTGTTGTTTTGTTCGGTCGTTAAACTCTTTATTCCAAATTATACTGTCTGACTTTCATGTGTTGCATAGCCAAGCTGCATCTGCATTAGTCAGGTTTGTTCCTATTCATGTGCACTGCAGCTGGGCCGCACCGGAGATGCTCAGGAGATAGCCTAAGACTCAGTTTAGCATTACGTTAAACTATCCTATGTCAAGATTATGGCAACAGGCAAAATTATTCCCCTTCCTCCTTCCTCCAGAGTGGTGATAGAGAGTTCCCCTGTCATCACAGAAGAAGGCTTACAATAAGTAACAATCATTGTTGGATGCGGTCCAGACCCAAACCTCTGCAGGAAAAGGATAAACAGAGAGATGAATGGACCTCATAAGCTACTGTTTGATTTGACTTGAAGCAGGAAAAATAAAATTATGAGTTGGGGTTAATGTATATCACTGTCCTACCAGTGACAACATCATTAATACTGGTGATCTTTCCTGTTTTCCTGACCACTTCCTCACAGCCTTATTTCATTGTGCTAAGCAGCAGGTAGAACTGTGGGGAGTATTTCCTCTGAAAACTTTGCACAGATTGTAATATATGTGAGCACTCTTTGACAAAATGCCAATACATGCTCACAAAAATGTCCATTTCTGTCTGACTGCTGCTGGTCGTGTTTCTGTGTACCCACTCAAATGAGAAAAACATTTCCAGGATCAAGTGCACATAAAAATAAGAAATATTCATATTACCTAGTTCCAGAGTTGTTTTTTCTCTCCCAACGATGTGACCAAAGCAGTTTGTGATGAATATTTCACTTAACGATGAAGGACGAGGCGTGTGTGCCAAATGTTTACAGAAAAGTACAGTTTAGGATAATTGAATAATAGTGGGAATTATCCACTAATATGGAGCAAGGCGACATCTGGTAGCGATCTGTCCCCTGGCAGAGTCTGCAGTGTACAGTACTGGTGCTGAGGTATATGCATTTGTGTGCATCTCTGTGTGTGTTTCGCTGTTGGCCCGTGTGCGTCCTGTTGGCAACGTGTTATTACCCCCGAAGAGAAGGGAATACCCAATGGGTTACTCTGAAAGACGATGAAAGTGGAGGAGCCATTTTGACATTCCGCAGCCCTACTCTCGCCGTTCTTTCCACACTTGTCTGGAGTCATTTGAGTCAAACGCTCTCAGGTTTGATTGACGCCATGGGGGGGTAGGGGGCAGCTGGCACCGCCGTGAATGACGCAGAGCAAGAGGTGGCCTCACATTGTGTTTCTTTTATGTTTTTGTGCGGAGCTTGTTTGACAGGTTTTCCTCTATTATCGATAAGACCAGAGACAGAACATGTGAACGTAAACATGTGGCACACACATGCACACACACTGTAGCCATTGTCACCCGCCCCACAGGGTTCTTACCCTGAGAACAGGAACAATGACTCCCAGTTGACATCAACAACTACGAAACCTTCTGCACACATCCGGCTTATTATTGGCCGGGCGACGATTTCACGGAGCACAATGTTTGTGTCAGGGCAAAGGGTTTTTCCCTCCTCCCCCTGTTTAGTAACAATATGAAAGTAAAAGACATTTAGTGTCACCAATCAGGAAAGGTGGGTACTTCCTCTGCGCCAAGCCCCTGAGCAGGAAACCGCTGATACACAAAGACAGTCGCAGAGCAGGATGAAGGGAGATTAATTCAAGGGCTTGAAAGCTCTCCAAATACTGCACTCAAGCATGCTTTTCCAGTATTCGGCCGCTGTTGGGAAATGTCGGGTTAAACAGTAACATCTTTGTCAATACATCTCTTATACATAAAATGACATAAAGTCCCATGATCAAATATCACTCTTGGCCTAATCTGTGCTCCCTTCTAAGTGCTTAGCCTAAAAGCCAAAGGTCAGCGGCTGCTGACAAAGGCCGAGTCAGTATCTAATCTCAAGGCTGAGATTGACAAACGGAGAAAGCGAGGCTGACAGACTGGAAACTGACAGGACTCCGCTTCACAGAGGCACAAAGGAGCTGCTTTTTCACTCAGGGCTGCGGCGTGCAGACCGTGGGCTGGCTGTGCAGCAGGTGCTCTAACTGTTTCTGTCTGTCTTATTGTCCTCAGTATTCCCTCGACCTGGGGATTTCACGCTGATCCACAGCTGAAAAAACGTCCCCGCTTTCGCTCGCAGTCTCCCCTCTGTTTCTTTGGTTTATTGGTGCGAAATTGATGTATACTGGGCCCGAGAGGAGGATAAAGTAAAGAGGGAGTGGACTGATCGGTTTGGCTAAATTTGTTCTCCATTCAGGCGTTTTCTCTCCATCCATCTTATTCTGTCTTTGCCTTCTGTCTTTTTTTCATTTGTTCTGGAAATTCTGCCAAGCTGAAAATCTTTAAAGCTTTGTTATTATTATTTTTTTTTAATCAAACCCCACTGAGTCAGCCCATTTCGAAACTCCTCACTGGAAATGACTTTACCAAATTGATGATAAATCCCGAGCACTGTCATAGATATCAGGAGCCACTGCCTTTTTTTTTTTCAAATCTAATTAGAAAAATGATTACATGAGTAATATCCTGCCTGTTGAGATATGAATTTGGAAGAGGAGCCTTCAATTTTTCACCGAAAAGGAAATTATAGCATTTTTCAATCAGGGACAAACCTCAATGCCAACTTTTCACTCCCATGCTCCACTACTGCGGTAAACAAGCCTAAATTTGGCGTGACAAGCCTGTCCCCACGTTCTGACTGTGCTTGCGCCGGTTTTCCGGCTCTTACACAACCTGTGTAAGTGTTTTTTTTTCTTCCTCAGCTGCTGCATGCGTGTGTGTGTGTATGTGTGTGTCTCCATCGGGTCCTGGTTAAAGTAGCGAGCTGCACCTGGCCGGTCCACACATTCGAGGCTCAGCTGTCGCCTTTCCTTCCTCCTCTCAGGCTGCTGGCCGCATCCCAACGCCACGCCAGACGTACATCTTGACACTGCGCGATAATAACGCATGACTTAACGTCTAATTATTCTGCTTTAGTGGAGGCAAACAGGACAGGCGTAGGCGTTTTACCTCTCCTTGACTTTTGCTGAGCTGAATGCTCGGTCCAGGCATCCGGTCTGTTTTCTAACAGCTCGTCCTCGGGACTCTGTGCCTCAGCTTTGGATTGAAGGCCAACTTTCCTGTTGTTAGCAACACACATCGGCAGTGACAGCTCCCGCCGACAGTCCATGGGGCTGCTTTCCCTGTTTACTTTCGTCTGGTATTATTCCAGGTGATTTATGTCCGGTGGAAATTTATTTGGAGAGAATAGTGGAAGCTTCCACTTCTTGCCCCAATAGGCACTTCGGTCCAGCTGCGGTGACCAGGACAAAGTGAACATGCTGACCTATTAAACTACTTCTGCAGAGCGCCTCTGCAAATTTGGGGACTTCTCGGGACCACAAACACGCACTCAAACAAGTTAAAGAGTTTTGGAGGAAGACAGAGCCAATGCCCCGTGGGACTTCAGGTTCCAGGCTGACACGAAGCTGCTGAGCGGCCGAGCAGACGTGGTGGCGCTTGAAAAGGAGCAGACGAGAGCAGCTGTGATGGATGTGGCGGTCGCAGCTGACAGGAGCATCACAAAGTGGCAGCATGAAGAGGAGTGAGAGGCAGCAGGGACTCGGAGAGTGTCTGGAACAGGGGCCAAGGTGAAGTCCAAAGAGAGGGCCTCCTGGAAAAAGGAAAGAGCGCGTCCAGCAGATTCCTCGTATATGAAGTGCCGTCACGCACACTCATCCCTCGCTCACTCTCACACACATCATGAGTGAGTGAGAGGGAGTGCTGAAATGTAAAGACGCAGTCATGCAAAAAACAAAAAGCCTAAAAGACAATGGTACATAACAGATGTGAGCTTTTACAAATCTTTTCTCACGGAGCCATGACAGAATAATGATTTTGTTGGGGAGGAAACGCCCCAGCTTTTTTAACTCCTTTTCAGGGGCTGTCAGTTATTGGACCCTGTAACATGTCAGTCTCAATCATCCCACCGAGATGAGGGGACAGCCGGATTTAATACAGCACAGCTCGACTATTTGTCAGTGGAAACTGCCCAAATGATGTAGCCTAAATGTTCACAACCCGTCGAAGGTCAGATTGGTTCACTCATTTAAACAACAGGACTCTTAACAAAGCCATAGGTCGGCTCCTCCTATGAGAATCGGACCCTGGTTGAAACACAGAAGAGGGAGTTTGTGTGAACCACTTTTTCTTCTTCTTAAACCCTGCAGAAAGGATCAACAAGGGACCGGGTATCTAACATCAGTTCTGCGGTGAGGGACAGATGCGTTGCTCGAGGACATTTTCAGCAGATGCTTGCACACAAAGACGCGTTAGAGTCGTCCATCCTCCGGTCGAAAGGTCACCCCGGTGCATGTAAACGCATGTGTGTGTGTGTGTGTGTGTGGCTGGCCCTGAGGAATGTCAAGTATTTGTCCTCCTGAGAGATGTTTGTCCGTCTGCGGCTTTGAGAGTGTTTGCGGTGCGTTTGTGTACACATGTAAATCTCTCTGTCATCTCAGCAATGGAGGGGCTCACCGTCCGTCTCATGTGTCCCATTACCGGCTGGCAGACGACTTAATGAGGGACACAAAGCTGCAAGTTGTTGTTTTGGTCAGATAACTATAGGCCAAACATGTTCGGGAAAAGACGTTTCACAGTCACTGATTCCTTTATTTTGGAGAGAAGGAGGATAGAGCGAAGAAAAGAGAGAGGAGAAGAGGCTGAGGAGGGTGGATTATAACGCACATCTGATACTGATTGACACAAAGGTTGTTCAAGAATTGTTTTCGAGATGCTGGTTTGACAGCAGGAAGCTCTTACTTTGTACAGCCAGGTTTTGAACACTTGGGACATGACAGCATCCGAATGTTGTGCATGCGCAGGTACACTGGCCTCAAAGCAACCTGATGTGAATTTACATCAACACATCCAGATGAATAATAAATGCTGTCTGTTATGAAATCCCCGAGCCGGGTCCAACATCCCGTCAGAATTTACGTTCTCGCTCTTCGACATGGATGCCGTGGTGGGATTTTGGCTATGTTTGCAAACCCAGATGGACATCTGCTTTACATTCTTCTCTCCTGCGGGTGCACTGACTGCAGGTCTCCAGAAACAGCATGCACTGTCATCGGCAAACATCAGGGGCGACGAGGGGGAGAGGGCGAATGGGCAGAATTTGCATCGGGAGCTTTTCTGCCATATTTCAAGTGACAGCTTCATGCGCATTCTTTAAATTTATGTCGAAAGTGATTTTTTTACTTTCTTCCTGCGGCTCGCGGAAGCCAAAATTGTTTGCTGTGTGACATTAATTCCAACCCTTTGCTGTCTCAGGGGTACGACATCGTTTTATTGAGCAAAATGCGAGCGAGAAGCATCAGTTCTCCGTCCAACCGTCGGTTCCCACACGAAAGCTTTGCAGTGGGAGCGCAGAGCTGAGCGGCTATAACAACGAGAGTGAGATGTCATCAAAGATTCAGACTCGATGTCTCCAGGCCTCGACAATACACAGCTTCAGCAAATCTAATAGTTTCTCGCATTATACAAACCTGCATTTGCGGCCCATAAAACCTGACAGTGGCGATCGCTATCTTCGTAATTGAATTGTTCAGAGAAAAAATTTGGTGTAATTGGGGCAAAAAGTATAGGGAAATGTCAGAAGTGAGGGTGAGGTTAATCAGGCTTATCACCGTTTTTTCACGGTGCTGCTCCCTGATTTTCAGCTCCGTCACGGCTATGAAGTACCTTTTGTTCCATGCCGTTTCACCATGCTGAACATCAATCTCTAATTATACAGAATTTAACACAGAGGAGTCAGTGAAAGCAACTTATTCAGCGCGGCCATTCTCTCCCTGCCCGTGTTGACTGCTGCTCTGATAATGATAATGAGTGGTGCTGTTGTCAGTTGATTGCAGGAAATGGGCGCTGTATCAATGGCCCGTATTGATGAGCACTCGGGGTCAGCGTGGGGCTCGTGCGGGCCCATGCCAACATCATGATTTGGGCGCTCTTTAGTCAACTAAAATCTGGAGGGGATGCTTCCTGTACACTCGGTGAGGATAACAAGCGGCCCATTGTGTGCGTCTGAGTGCGTGATTGTGCCTGTGCGTCTTTGTGATGGTGGAAGTGGAGGGTCGAGGACGGCCCTGATGAGCAGACTGTGACCAGGTGTCATGTGATGGGTGGAAGCGAACACAATGGCCACTTGAAGGAGAAAGTAAACAACATTAACCCCTGTTGGTATCTTCTCCTGCATCCAGAGCTCTGGGCTGACCCCCTCAGCCACACACGCACACAAACACCCACAGAGTCACACCGTGTCTCAGATGCCTGCAGGAGCTTTTCAAAGTCAGATAACGAACCAGCACTTCAGGCCTGCAGTGTTTACGTTTTCTTTAAATCCTCTTGAGCTTGTGGGACAGCACCTGACCACGTTTAGTTTCTTTTCATTAAGGTCTTTAAAAGACTGCAGCTGTTTTGTTTCCCCGTCAGCCAGTATCAGTTTGCTGAAGTTTGTGACGTTGCGGATCGATTAATTGCCTGCGTTGCCTCACAACAAGAAGTTCCCCGGCTCAAATCCCAGCCTGATAGCTCTGTGTGGTTTTCTCCAGGTGCTCTAGTTTCCTCCAACAGTCCAAAAACATACATATTTAGGTCAACTGGAGACTCTGAATTGCCCCTGGATGTGAGTGTGAAATTGAGTGTGTGTGTGTGTGTGTGTGTGTGTGTGTGTGTCCTGGGATGGACCAGCCCTGGAAATTCTGCTCCAGACTACTGGCAACAATATGGCTTCTGTCATTTCCTTTAATCTTTTGACATCGTTTTAGGCTTTATGACCCAAACCTAATAATCTAGATGCTATTTGCATAATTTTGAGATGTAATAAAGTTCTCACTGTTATGTAAAAAAATCGAGAAAAAAAAAAGATTTTTAATTTCAAACAAAAAAATGACATGAGAAACTTTCAGGGGTTGAGCTATAAAGTAGTTTGAGGCTGAATGTGCAGTATTGCATTTACATGTGGTGAGTGTGGGTGTGTGTGTGTGTGTGTGTGTGTGTGTGTGTGTGTGTGTGTGTGTGTGTGTGTGTGTGTGTGTGAGCAGCTGTCAAGAAGTGCATTAACACAAGATGACAATGGTGAGACAGCAGCAATAACAACTGTGTTGTTTTCAGGGAGTTGACTGGTTTTCTTTAACACACTCCAAAAGCCAGCCTGACATATTTGGTATCTGTGGAAACTTTGGGCGCTTCTCTAGAATCTGAAATAAAGATCTGTGGGTTTGAGCAATGTTTTTCTGTACAACATGAGCTTAGGGCTCACATTTTCTACAAAATAAAAATCCAGCCGTCTTTGAGAAAACAATCACTGTGGTTCTGACGGTATTTCCACACCATGCGGATGAAAAAAAAAAAAACCTCTTTCATCTGTTTCCACATTTGTGAATGTGTTTCCTCACACCAGTAGCTGAAAATGAGACATTTTTCTACTGAAGTATTAGAAAGAAACATTTGTGTTGGTAAGTGACCCTCTGGGCTTATCAAAGGTTGCTTGGTAATATTATCTTCAAAGTGTCATGCATCTAATGGTTACACATGCAAACTAAGGTCGGGCCTTTTCCTGAATATCACAAAAGCCGAGCTGAAGACTTGAACAGTCATCTAATCTCTTCTTTGCACTGTAGGAACACAAATTCACCGGAGGTGTTTTTTCTCTGAAAGTAAGCATTGTTCTATGATTGTGACTGTTTGTCATCCTAAGCTCCAAATTGACATTTTTGCCACGACTCTGTCCTCACCAGTTTTCGTCAGACTCCATAATCCCCCCCAAACCCTCTTATTTCCCCAAATTTTGTTCTCTTTCTCAGAAAAATGTGCAGATACATGAATGATGAGTCTGTTTTGTATTCTGTTCACCACACTGTTGAGTCTCGTGATGCCTACAGGAAAAAGAACCACATGTAAAACAAATAGTTGTGTTTTATTCCATAATCCTACAATAAATCTTGCCAACCCTAAACAGAGCAGGACAGTCTTTTTTTTTTTTTTTAATAAAATTTAATGCCCATGCATTTTGTGTTATGGGATCATTTGGCAACGCATTGTGTCATATTTTTCCAGGATTTATCCAGGAAGTCACGTGCACAGATATAGGCCCGATCACTTGCCTTGAGCTTCTCATTAGGGACTGATTGGCTGTGGGTCTGTTCCAACTGTAACTGTAAGCCATGTCGACCTGGGTCAGGAGGTGATGTTTTCAATTATGTTTCTGTTGCGAGGTTATGACACACTTGTTGTTGTTGTTGCATTGAAGGGATTTCTAGATCCTTCTAAGGAAAAACACTTGACAAAAACAAAAGAAAACGTCACAAAAAGACCTGATAAAAACCAGGTGGTAAACTGTTAAAAAACATTGGAGAAATACACCATCCTCGGTTGCACGGCGACAGGAAACAGCTCTGGCAAGAAATTAACACCCAGATGTCACATGATCAGCACATGACTGGAGATGTAAGAGTCGGGAACGCCGCCTCAGTGTGTTGGCAGCTTCAGAACACACAAATTCGCTGCGCTTGGAGAAAACCCTCAAGCGACATATGAAACACTGACACATGACCCCTTTCCCTTGTTCACATTTTCCTTTATTTATCCTAAAACCATGAGCACAGCGGGAGCTCCATCCGTTGAAGAGGAGCTTTCAAACAACGTGTCAGAGGTGCCGACAGGTCCTTCAGCAGAGCGGAGACCAAAGGGCCGAACCGTCTGCAAACTCTGCATTTTTCATTTTTACATTTGAAAGATGGAAAAAAAATGGCTTATTAATCTGAGACAGAGAAGCTGCTGGTCTGGGATAGAGGTTGAGCAGGGCAGCCGTCTGATCAGACAAACCACCTGTGCTCAGCTCGCAGAGTGACCACATGGAGCTGCTGGTAACATCCTCTATGTTGGTGAGTATCAATAGTCATGTGAGTCCTACACCTCAGGTCATGCGCTGATCATAAAGCTTCCTTTAACCTCCTATCAGTAAGTTAGAAAGATGCCCTTCTGTTTCCTGCAACTCCAAAGGTCTGATTAGATAAATCTATACTCCCAGGCTGTGTTCCTCTGCTCTGTGGCCTCACTGAAGTGTCACATCACTGTCCTCCACGCTGATATTTACAATGAGCTGAACTTGTGCTGCATCGTTTCTGTTCACTTAACAACACAGACCTCTTTGAACGGGATTAGAATGAAGCTTTGTATTTGCTTTCATCCCTCAGTTATTCAGCTAATAGTGTTCTTCATGGATGTATTCAGTCAGTATTTTTAACTCTAATAAAATCCAATTCAAAGAAGTTCATGTGTCCTCAGTGCCGGAGGGGGGCAATTAAAGGCACATGGAGTGCTGGTTCATCAACACAAATGTGACGATAAAATGAGAGTAAATAATGACAGTTTGCACACAGGTGTTCAATTTGCATTGGGTACAAAGTGACACGGGTGTGAGGTCACTGCAGCAGCAGGTAAGCACAAGGGACAGGAATGTCGGTAACACTTCATAATATGGCCCGTAACTGGAACATCTACAAACAAGACCAGGAGTCAGATGTGCTGCCAGTATTTACACAAGCTGCAAACAGGGAAGTGAGCTAGATCAGATGATAAAGCATACGTTTCTCCATCGTCCTTTCATGTGGTGTTTCAGAAAAATGCATGGACTGGGATGAAGAGCTGCTTCTCACCAGCTTCTGGGAAAGACAGTTAAGTGACATAGGGACACTTGTCAAAACTTACTTAAAAACTACACAAGAACAACACAGCAACATAGTAGGATGATGTGTATTTCAACCTGTCTGCTAAGCAATTCAATTGTCTTATTTGCTCTGTCTTTGGGCTGATAAAATTTTTCTCTTCACTTGGTGGTTTTTAAAGAGGTTAAATGCATTACGGGTTAAAATAAGACGCTTAAACCTAACTTAAGGCCTCTGAGGATCCATTGCACTGTGCGAAAATAAATGCGCTGCTACTGGAACAGCTCTGCACATTTGGCAGCCGTCATACTGGCATTTTGTGTGATGTTTGCATAAAAAATGGGATGTTATGCAGAGCAAACAGTGTTTCCATGGATATTGATGACACAATTTGCCATCAGAGGGATTTTATTTATGTGCATTGTGCAATATTTTGACTGTGAACAATGAGAGGGTGGAAAATGCAATGCTGAAAACTGGAATTTTACGAGGAAGATTGATGCATATTGCTAAATCTGTGCTCAATGTGTATCGTCAGTCTGTGCGTCACTGTCTGGTTGGACGGTGATGTCATGCTTCGAGATGTTGAATAAGCTGAAAAAAATCCCAATCATCCTCAGGAAATAAATCAATAAATCATCTAAATGACTTGCTGGAATGATCTATACGCTGTTTGGAGCTCTTTCGTTGAGTTTCATTTCGCACCATGTGGCGGGACGCCTCCCAGCCAAACCTCAGCTTCACTCCCTCAGGAGCCAATATTTGTTTACAGCGGTCTGTTTGGTCTGGAGGAGCTGCGACAGCCGGCTCTGACACAGCGCATATGTACGGCCACTAACCGGTTCATCACGGGACAAAAATGGCCTGCAAACGGCCCAGAACGACTTGCTGCAGTCGGTGACGAATGAGTAAGGGAGAGAAAAACTGACTGGGAGTCTAACCTAATACCAGAATGACCCACTTTCAGTGCACGCCACTGGACTTGTTACGGTGTGTTAGCAAATGCTGTATCACCGCCTCCCTCTCTTTAATTTCCATGCTCGCTGCTCCAGCAAACCTCTAAATCCCCTTTTTTTTTCACCTCATTGACTTACAAAGACGGTTTCTGCCCTCCTCGTTGGCGAAAGACCCAAACTGAGAGCTGCGAAGCGATTGTTTCTTTTGACCCGCAACAAAGAGCTTTCAGTTTGAATAATTGTTCCCAAACTCAAGTTTTTGCCAAACATCCTTTCACAGTTTTGGCGTTAGACTCCTCTCCTACTGCGGATCTTGTATCTGGAGATATAAACACTGCAGCTGTGGACTCCTTTTTGCTAAGATTAAACTGACCAAGATTACATTGGCTTGGGCGCCTAATTCATGAAGGAAATGAGTGAAACGTGGTGAAAGGACGAGAACTCTGAATACACAAAGCATCTGCGAGTCAACACTCTCCCGTTCTGTGATCTTTGTGCCTGAACACAAATGAGCCCGATGTGGGAATGGCACATTAGCAAAAAAACATGTGGTGGAACTTAGCTTTAGCGGTAGCTTGTTCTGCAAACTCCCGGTTCACTTTTCACTATTTTGATGATTATCCCGTAAGAAGAAGAAAGGTTTTCCCAAGCCACGCCTCTGGTGAGATGATGCATAAGAGGAATGACAACTCTGTGGCTGCTGCTATGAGTAGCTGCATGGTAACCACAGGAGAAAGTATTACCAGCTTTCATTAATTAGAACTATTGCATGAAGCTATGAGAACTAGTGAGGGGAGGGTAGGATGCAGCATAATGAAAGCAGCTGACTAATCAGTGGCAGAGATGATCCTGAAGACACATATATTTCATGCAGTGTATCGGGAGTTTTATTGCTTTTTTTTCCCCCTCACTGAGACTTTGTCCAGCTCTAATTGAAGGTATTTGACTCGGTGCGTTTCAGTGTTCCACGACATACTCACCTTTACTTGCCCAGAGGGGGGAAAAAACAGCAGCTTTTTCAGATGCCAGAGGCCTTTATATGATTTGGTGGTGATGCGGCGATAACATTTTAAAGGTCCAACAAACTGAGGGGCCTTTCTCTCCATGTGCGTCACAGAGTGGATAAAAATACACCGGTGGCTCAAAATAATTCTAGTGGAATACACAATCACTGTTGTGGAACCGCTGTTCACAAGCTTCCTGTTAGCGCAGCGACAAACTCTGTAAGCAGGGGGTGGGCTCTCGTCTGCAGGGGGAGTAATTGGGGGGCCGAAGCCGCCCGGCAGCTGCCGCGTCCGCTGACGCATGATGCGATGAGAGTGTGCGCCCTGAGAAGATGAGAAGAGCGGCCGTCTGTTTTTAATATGCGGCGGCCAAAGGACTGGCAGGAGCAGGAGTAATTGTCTGACATATCTCGACTCCAGCGGGGACTCCAGACCGCTGTTAGCCGAGAGCCGCCGCAGCTTCCTACCGCCGGAGAACCCAACCCCGCGCCGTCCACCCGACCTTTAACCTCGCTCACATCTTATTAGAAACAGCAGTGGCCGGCTGCGTCCCGCAGCGACTTCAGACATTCGAGACACATGCGGCCATCTGAGGCTGGAATATCCGAGTCCCAGTGTGCAGGAATCATGTGATGTGACATTAGTAAATTACACAAGGCGGGCTGAGGTTGGACGACCCCACTAACCTCAATAATAATTGCATTATACCTCAGGATAGTGAGGGAAGGAAGCAGACGCAGGCTACAATGTGGGAGATTGTGTTCTCGCTCTCTCTCTCTCTCTCTAATGGGCAGAGGACTTTGATTCATGCTGTCTTTACATAAACACACTTCATGCTCTGCTTGTTAGCTGCCTGCCAGCAGCCAGGTGGGGGCAGCTACAGTAGACTGTGCGGCCAATAGAGTGCGGTCGCGGCAAATATCAGGTTTGTAGTAGTGCTCGACTGCCAAGCCATCCATGAACTGTGGCAGGCATGAAGAAATGTTGGTATTTCCTTTCAGGAGAAAACGGTTTCTGTAAAAACTGATGTTTTAAAAACCAGAGACTTTAATGGCTCTAATACATGTTTGAAACCTCCTCGATACCTCCCTGTTAGAAATTGCATCCCCTTTGCATTTTCCCTCAACGCTATTGTGCTTTTAATGACTTCCGGTCAATGCTTTTTTCTTTCATGTATTTTCAAAGGATTGCTAATGTTGTGTTGTTCAGTCATGTGAAAAGGCAACAGTTGCCATACTGATGTGTCTTTATCAGGTGACGACAATGCATCAGCTTGCTCACAGCTGGATGCATTGTTGTCAAGCAGAAGCCATCTGTTTTTACTGTCACTGCCATGTCATTCAGTCATGGGGAAACACTGTGACAGAGCTGTGTGATGTTGTCTGTCGTTCTGTGGGAGACAGATGCAAACCGTGTGACATCACTCCAGTCGACATGGCTTTATAATCATTATTATTGTTATTATTATCAAGTTACATTATGGAGAATGCTTCGAGACTAAAACATCTCATCCTGTGCTGCACCCGTTTTAATTGATGTGATTAATCCTTTATCTATTGTGTGTCCATAAAATTCTTGAAAGCACTGAACTTGATTGGCCTATTAACATTTTAATGGGGCTGCTTTGACAATGGAAGCTATATTAAGACCGTGGACACAGAGGTTTTCAAGGCCTGTTAAGAGGCTATCAATGTCCTTGGCATTGAGAAATCCAAATTGCACGGGACTGGATTTATATATAGGCTTGAGCAACAAAGGCTGTGTGGCTACTATTAAAGCAACTCTCCTGGAAAGGCTCCTCCAACTGTGTCTGAACTCACATGGTGAGCATTAATACATGTTGCAAAACCTTGTCTGCTCTCCCCGAAGACAAACAAGTTTTATTCTTAACCTTTCTCCAAAACTAATCAATGTTAGGGCCAGAACACTTAAGCAGAAATAAACCTGGAGCGCAGATGAAAGAAATACAACCCCCGATTCCAAAACAGTTGGGACGCTGTGTAAAGCATAAATGAAACAGATTGTGATGATTTGCTAATAGTTTTTGACATACACTCAATTGAAAACAGCACAAAGACGATATATTTAAAGTTTTCCTCGTGAGCCTCATTGATTTTTATGCTTATTCAGAATTTAACGCCTCCAACACGTTTTGAACTAGTTGGGACAGAGGCACCAAAGAACTGGGAAAGTTGCCCCAAAAACACCTGTTTGGAACATCATCAGGACTGGGTGTGAGAGGATTTACCTCAAAGGCTCAGCTGTTCACAAGCACGGACGGAGCGAGCCTCAGCACCCAGGGAAACACATGATCGTTGAAGGATGTCCCTACATGTGCTCAGAAACACTGTAAAACCATCCGTGAACACAGTCCGTTTGTACACGATCGCAGTCTATTTTTAAAGTGCCTCCTAAATTTATATGAATTGGGTTTGTTGTCCAAGATTTGAATGCAAGGCACTGGGTTTGCACAATCTATATTGTGACTTCTTTAGAAAGAAATGAGCAAAGCTTTTAATGGGGACTTTCCTCACATCCTGTATAGCAGTATCTCCACCGTGAGGTACACAACACTACAACCATCTCTAAGATAGCGCTGCTTTGCCGACTCAAACAAACATCTTTTTGTGCAAATGGAGGAGGCGGCCGATCATGTGCTTGATATAATCTGTTTATGGAGCGGTAATACAGAGGCCTTCTATGTTCTAATCACCAGGGCCGGGCTCAGCAATCCGCTCCTTCATTGATGTTTTGTATTTATGATTAATGAGGATGCTATATTTATGCCCGACTGTGGCTTTATATATTATATTAAAGCTAAGGATGAGCATACGCTCTCGACCTTTACCCAAACTGTGCTATATAGCTGCGGTTATTAATTTTATTTTCATAGCAGTGCAGACTGTTTTATGCCTCATACATTTGGCCCAAATTCAATTTGGGGACATGGACCGCAACTCCTCTGGAACTGTTACCCTATACAAACAAAACAGCAACTTGATGCATTTTCTTTCTTCCTTTTACAGCGATATAGATAGATAATAGCAGCGATAAAGAAAAACGAACAATAGGCTATTGAACGTATCCAAGAAAGATGACAACAAGATGTGTCTGGTGTGACACCTGGTGGACAACAATGAAAACATGAAATCAGGCCGATCTGGTATTAACTGGATGATTTATTAATGAGGTTCACATGCCGGTCTGTTACATGCGTTGCAAACATTCTTTGGCTTGAACTTCAACATGAGAGCTGTAAACAGGGCACACCAATCATACGACTCAGGGTTCACAGCACTGGAGTTACTGTGCAGCAGATGTTTCCTCTTGTTTTTCAATCTTTTCTTCCGTTCCTTGTTCACCACAAAGATATGAGATGGGCGGTGATCTTCATCTCAGGTCAGAGGCAACCTTCAAGCGCAGGTGTCATATGTCCCCAAATGTTCTTTCAACTGGCCGCTCGTGTTTTGAGACTCAAAACACATCACAGTGCAAAATCAGAGAGCACACCTTCAATGATATACGCAGAAATAAAACAACAGCTCTGCTTAAGTCATTACATCAAACATGTAATAAGATTATAATACTGAAAAACCTGAGAGTATACAAAGCTCCATAGCCCTTCTTGATAGACATTCATGAAAATTGTGCGATAACAGTCATGAGTCAAATAAACACCACCATATAAACTACAGAGCATTCATAACTATGTATTTTTACGTACTTATATTTACACACATGCGACACATTTTACAAATTACACACGGTAATTCCACAGCTTGAGTGACTTTTGGGATGGAAAACAACACTTACACTATAAATTCCACACATGCATCCTCTACCTTACCAGTTGCATATCCACTGGTGTTGCATGGGTCTGCAGGAGCCAATCCCAGTGTATCCCAGTATCCATCCAAGGGACAGACACACAGACCAGTCATTCTCACATTCACACCAAGGGGCAATTGAGACTCTCCAATTGATCATGCTTTTTTGACTGTGGGAGGGAAATGAGAAAACCTCATGCAGACTGAGAGAGAGCATGCAACCTCCACACAGAAAGGCTCCCAGTCGGACCACAGACCTTCTGTTTTGACGCTGAGTGACAGTGTCAATGAATCAATTTCAAATGACCCTCCGAGCTGCTCCGGTAAATAAAACTACTGCTACACACCGCACATCTTTCGTCAACACTCGTTTTCTTCCTTCTCCAATCATTCCTCCTCCCCACTGTGAGGACTCAGGTCTGCTCCTCCCCGGCCTGGTGCAGAGGAGTCGACTTGTCTTTGCCCTGTAAGGACTCCCCAGCGCGCAGCATCCTGCTGGACTTCCTGGTGTGGCGCAGGGACGACCAGCGGCTGCGGAAACCTTCGCCCGAGAAGAAGTAAAGCATCGGGTCGAAGCAGGAGTTGGAGGCGGCCAGACTCAGGGTCACCACCACTGACTTCTGCATGGTCACCAGCTCGTCGCAGGTCTCCCTCTGGTATATGAAGCTGAGGTGGAGGGTGCGCTGCACGTGGTAGGGCGTGAAGCATATCAGGAAGGTGAGCAGCACGATGACGATCATGCGGATGGCCCGGGCGCCCGTGTCCCGCTGGCGCTGGGCGGTGTGGGAGCGGGACAGCAGGGTGCGGACGATCCCGGCGTAGCTGATCAGGATGATCAGGAAGGGCAGCACGAAGCCCACCACCAGGGACAAGATGTTCAGAGTCACCAGCTTCTGCACGTCCCTGCCCTTCGGCGGCTCGAAGCACTTGGTCTTATTGGTCTTGGTGTCGAAACTCTCGCCCGACATCAGGAAGGGCGAGGACGAGAGGCAGATGAACAGCCAGATGCACACGCACACCACCCGGGCGCGGTTCTCCGTCACCAGGCGCATGTTCTGCACGGGGAAGACGATGGCCAGGAAGCGCGTGACCGACATGGCGGCCATGAAGTAGATGCTGCAGTAGAGGTTGACGTAGAGGGCGTAGGAGCTGATGCGACAGAGGAAGTCGCCCTGGCCCCAGTGTCCCCTGTTGACGTAGTAGAGCACGCGCAGGGGCAGCGTCAGGACGAAGAGCAGGTCGGACACGGCCAGGTTCAGCATGTAGACGTGGAAGGGCGAGTTCTGGCGATAGGTCCTGATCAGGACCACCAGGGCGAAGCCGTTCCCCACCAGGCCGAACACGGTGATCACGGAGTAGGCAGTGGAGTACACCTGGTTGCGGAAGTCGTCGATGGACGGGCAGTTCATGGAGCTGTTCTCCATGCCTCCCGACACGTTCACTGTTTGCGGCATTTGCAGCACCTGGGAGAGAAATGGCAAGAAGACAGTGTCTAAAAACAAGACAAAAACCACTAAATCTGAGGGGTTTAAAATTAAGTGAAAGTATGAAATGGTTAAGATAAAGTAGAGTTGAAGCTTCAAATAAGAACCTAACTCTTAAAACAAGATGAGAAATCTCTTCAAAATCTAAGGTTGTTTTTATCATGGTATTGAAGAACCAAATAGTGCATGTGAAAGCATGATAACGAAGACAGAAGCCACTTGCAGACAGTTTAACCACTGAAATTCGAATCCAGAACGAACAGGCGTAATGAGGTTGATCGTTTCTCAGATTGCCGCTGTCTTGTGTTTTGCAGATTCAGGACAAACGTAGAAATCAGATAAGCACATCAGAACTTAACCTTGCTACATGACAAAGGTTCTGCTTTTTTTTTTTTTTAATAAATGAGCAACTTCCGTTTCTGCCGAAATCAATTCTGAGTTCAAAGAAAAATTATGATAGACTTTAGAGCACCACACCACGCATCAGGTAATAGTAATTAACTAAGTGCACAAATGATACACTAACTGCAAGCCACAGTTGAAGAAACTGTTTACAAAAAACTTTTGGACTTGAGAAGAAAAGGCGTCCAGTGAAAGCAGTTCACTCAGAGCGTATCCATCTGTGTATCAATTTATTTATCTGTATGCATGTGGTAAACAGTTTCTGCTCTGATGAAGACCGATGAACCTTTGATAAATAATCGTTCATTCATTCCCTCCAGGCTCCATTGAAAGGCTGTTTACTTGACTCAAAACACTGGAGAGACTATGTTACTATTGAATGCTGCAAATTTTGCTGTAAGTCATTTGAGCAAAACTGAAGAAACCTCCACGTTGGCAAAACATAACACAATTTCCCAATACAAGTCCGACAAGTCAATTGTTTCTTACCACTAGAATCCTGCGCGGCAAGCCCAGTCGTACAACCGGTCGGTCGGTCTCCCCTGGTTGATGTGCACAGCAGCAGAGCAGCGTCAGTGTGTCTTTAATGCTCAGCCCTGCGTTGTCTGCCAGATGTCACAGCAGAGTGGGAGGAGGATGCAGGAGCAGGTGCTGCCTTTCAACACTTTCTCTCTCGTACTGCGACGCATATTTACCATAAAGCTAGGAGAACGAGGTCAAACGAGGCACTTATCGCGACATCGCACTCTTGTGATTCGGGTGACCTCAATGCTTGTCTCGAACCTTCTTGTCTTGAGTCTTACTTTTTTGTCTATTGTGTCCTTGTCTAACTCTGTGAAGTTCTGGTGAATTCCTTTTCCGCGTTGCATTCCTCACTTTTGCGTGTATCATCTTGCATGTGCAAACAAACAAACTGTGTTTATATAGTGGACCCTCAGATTTGAAGAAGTCAACTATGTTTTGATGCACGCTTTTATAGATTCCCACATTAGAGAGGAGACTTCTCTGAAGCAGAGTCAGCGTGTCTGCGACTGCAGAGCCAGGGTGTGCTGACGGAAATTAAGTGCCTTTCAACAAATACAAGTTATACAAGATAAGATGAAAGATTGTTATGCAAGATAAACTTAGCCTTGAAAGTGGATGTCACAACTTCTCCAGAGCATCGCAGCATCTGGATAGAGCACCTGAGATCGCATGGTGTGAGGTGATGAAGCCAAAAGCCTAACACATACAAAGAGACACAAATCTGCAAACACAATCTCTACTGCCTTACAGTATGACGACAGGCTTGTAATTAGGCTGTTTATCCCAGGGTTCTTCCTTGGGATGTTGCTAATGAGTGTGATTTACACACGCTTGGGAAATGCAGTACGGAAACTGCAGTGGAAATGGGCAAATTTAAATTTGCAGCTGAAAGGCTTGTGAGGTCACAAAGCGGTATATAATTCACTTAGTGGTGGGGCACCATCAAACAGAAATATTCTGCCTCTCGTTCTCAGGAGATGTGTGCCAACAGCGCTTACTATTAATCAATGAGCTTTGGTAGAACATTACAGTAAGTGCTCCATGAAGATCAACAGCAGGAGCAGAAAAGCTGCAGCTGATGTTTTGATCCATCTCAGAGTACATTAGTAATGCTGTTTCCAACCAGGCAGCAGACCTCTGCAACACCACCTTCAATGCTGTTTCAAACTCTCTCCGGCACCAAAGTGAAGTCACTTAATCGCTCATTGACTGAATGGTGATGATGTTATTACGGCTGGCTCTCCGACTGTTTGAGGGCATCATTGTACATGTAACGAGGAAATGGAGTCCAACGTCTGGTTCAGGAGAACGCAAGTGTCTCACACAGGTGGTTCATTTGAATACAGGTGCAAAGATTACAACTGAAACACAGATGCATCTACAGGTGGGGGTTCGCAAACCGTGGCTTAGATAGTTAAATCCACCATGGTTGTTTTGTCTGTCATCATTGCAGAAAAAAAAGTCATGTTTCACTTAATGCATCCGCCCGGACTCCGTTCTGTCTGTTGGCGAGTGGATTCACTGTGTCCCAAGGGATTTTGGCAACAAAGTGGCCTGTTTTCTTTTCCCATCCATCCATTATGTTACCCATCTCTTGCACACATAGGACAAAGGCAGGAACACCAGCCTATCACAGTTCACGCACCGTTCACTCTCACATCAATTTGGTGGGAGAGTGAGAGGGTAATTTGGAGTCTCCATTTGACCTAAGTGCATCTTTTTGGACTGTGGAACAGGCAAACAGGACGAGAACATACAAACTCCTGGCAAAAAGCCCCCTGACTTTCTCCAAGTTTGTGAGTCACCCTGTTTACTTGTAAGTGTCCTCAAACACACTTCCTAGAATTCCAAGGATCTTTGTAACTGTTCCAGAAAGGGGAGTTGAAATGTTGGTTTTCAAACTTTCATGGTCCAATAATGGTAACAGAAGGATGTAGCACTAGCTCCATGTGCCATTAACACTGTACAAACGATAACATCTATCACACTGTCACACCTCCATGGACTGGAGCCACTGTTATTGTTATTAGTGGCCTGTGTTCAGTTTCTGCTGAACATAATGACATAGGGACGTCACATGGTAGGTGAGACTGAATGAGTTACAGTCGCATGGGTAAACACTATTTGTCTTGCCTCTCAGGCTCAAAGGCAGAAGTCAACGCCTCCTCTGGGCCAGCAGAAGGAGACAATATGGCAGCAATAAGCTCCCGGGGTTTGATTCCTCCTTGCTTCCCCTCGCTAGTGTCCTCTAGTGACCCATCAAAATATGATTTGGTTTCTCTAATAGTGCTCCCGCTGGGCACAGTAGTCACCCTCTGGCCCTCCGGCAGGAGCTTGGTACAGGAAACAATACAGGGGAGCGTTTGTGGCTGTCAGCTTCACCAACAGCAAGAACAGAAACTAGATAAAGTGAGATTTGTCCTTCCTGTCCAACAGCAGCATATTTAATCAAGGGTAAAGATCGCAGTTAAGGGAAATAAACTATGGTTAAACTGTGGTCATGCCTATGTGACTACAATCCCTGGTTTAGGAAAGATCACAACCAATTGACTGTAGAACATTAACCACAGTTTGCTTTGGTGGCAATTGTAAATCGTGCAAAACACCTCATGAATCTCCACAGCCTTTCTACCTTCTACCTCGGCCTGAGCATGCACCACGGTCCCGTCTAGTTAAGATCTTTGACTCCTCTGAATCACAAAGTGCAGATCTGGTGAACTTCTCCGATACTTTGATAACTATCTGCACTGAAACCGGTTTGATCAGGATCCTTCGGAAGTTGTGAGAAATTTTGTTGAAAAGCCAACCTGTTGCTCCAAACCGTCCTCCGCTGTTGATGATGCTGCAAAACCTTTTAACGAGGTGGAAAAAGCAGCATGCATTATTGATGGCAGATGACTGATAGTCAACATTAGTTTCCTCTGCAAAACACAGCCGCAATGTCTCCAAACGCTATCATGTTCATAAAGCATAACCGAGCTATGTTATTTATTTATTTTATTTTATTTATTTATTAAACAACACTGATTGAGTTTAAACTACTTTGGGATATCACTAAAAGGTTGTAAACACATCCTATACTTTTTTTTATCCTCTTTTAACTGTAAACATTTATTTCCAGTTGTACATTTGTGCTCTTGAAATACATCCATAGGTCTCGAGACATACAAGGAATTTCCAGTGGAAACTGTGCTGTATCTGCTGGTTACAGATCAGGAAGCACTTATAGCCTACGAGTTTCTTGGAAGTTGCTAACTGATTACCGCCACTGACATTAAGACATAAACAGCTCCTTTTTATTTACTGGACATGGACACACTCTGTATATTTGGTCTCTGTTGCTCCTCTCCTACTGCCTCAGCAGCACTCCTTTCATGGAAGTGAGGGCCTCAGCCTCCTCAGCTTTATCAGTTCTCAGAGCGCAGTCAGTTTCATCATTTCCTACTCTGTTGCTGGACTGAAGGAGTCACGGAGCTGAGATGAGGCAGGCTCAACATGCACCCGCACATTTCTTGTAGGTCAGAAGGTTTAGGCGCTCCGACTGAGTCGTTGGAATCCTGCTGACGGATGTTTATGTAGGTCGCTTTATCTCTGAGCTGCGTTGTTCCTTTCAACAGTCCGCCCAAGTCTTTCTCAAAAGTCAGGACAGGAAATATAGGGTATTTGTGCTCCTGTTGCACATGCTGCGGTCTGGTGTTGTATTCATGTGTGATGTGTTTGGTAAGAGGACCTCAGACAGTGATGCAAGGACGCAGTATCATCGGATTAGCTGGAATGCATGAGCACTATTCATCTTTTCCTCAGAGCCATGATTCAAGCTAAGCAGTCACTACAGCTACGTGATTAAAATAGCTTCCTACATGAAAGCTTTTTTTCTTTTTTTTTAATTTCTGCAGTTCATTCGGCTGCTTTCAATGCTACTTCAGTGCTCACTCAAAGAAACTCACTTAGTTAAGCACTCTCTTCTCTGAAGCCAAATTTAGCAACAGGACTTTATAAAGTAACAACAAATAACAAATACGTCATTCACGGTTTAAAAAGGACGTGTTTGTGCGTGTTTGTGGCTGCGTGTGTATGTCAGTGTTACATGGTAAGTTCAATTTAAGCGGGGGCACATTTTCGTGGTGACACTTAATTCAATAAAACCACTCAAACCACAGAAGAATGAGTAATTTTAAAAGTATTTGAGATCTAATAAAAGCAGAGGCAGAAACTCTTTGAGTCTTCCCTGACACAAGCACCACACCGTGTGTGTCAGACTGTTGTCGGGCACTGTATTGCTTCTCGCTAAATATTTACATAAGCGTCAACAGCCATAAAGACAATTGCTCTTTGTGTTTACACTTGGTAGGCTACTAATATTTACCATATAAATTATCTTAATTTCGATTGCTGGCATGTAAATATGTGCTGATTGATGCAAAGCTTGGGCTGACACGATAAGTCAATGAAAAGCGCTAACGCTGACTGGGAAGTCACCCGGGAAGCGCTGTTCCCAGTTGAAGTGACGGTTGATGGCGTGGAGTGTTTGCATGTTCTCCCTTTGTCTATTTTGAGTTCTCCAGGTGCTCCAGTTTCCTCCCCCGGTCCGAAGACATGTATTAAAGTCAAGTGAGAACTTCAAATTGCCCCCAGGTGTGAGAGTGAATAGTGCGTGTGTGTGTGTGTGTGTGATGGACTGGTGACCAGTCCAGGGTTTATTCTCTCTCCTCAACCTGAAGTATGTGTACTGGAGCAGACACCATTGGCGAGACAATGACCGGATGATCCTAAAGTTACATGTACAGTTCGACAAATGATAGGAAAAGCTGCATTATTTGTTATAGCTCCGCATATCAAAATGGTAAGAGTCCACTCCAAACAACATTACGATCCAAACCTTATCAGACCCTTGAATAAGAAAATAAAGACGTCAACTACATGGTTCCCATTAACAAGAAATCTAAGCGGTCCCAGCTGAAACTTTAGCTTGTATTTGTTTTTCGATATGAAATCTAATTTATGACGCAGTTCATTCAAGATGCATGGTGTTAACAGACGCACGCTCACACTCTTGCCTCCATTCTGACCCTAAACATATTACAACCTGCATCCTGTTGTATTTGGCAGGGATGATATCATTCCACAGCACGCACACACACACACACACACAAACACTCAGGTCGCGTGACACGCACTTACTCACACACCTGGCCTGTGAAACATACACTTTGTGTGTGTGTGTGTGTGTGTGTGTGTGTGTGTGTGTGTGTGTGTGTGTGTGTGTGTGTTGTGAACCCCAGAATAAAACTGCAGCCACGTGTTCCTATTCAACCATCAGAGCGCCGCAACGACCGAATGCATGAAGCAATGCCGATCTCAATGCCAGGGTGAGTTGAGTGATTAGTCAGTTTATGAGAGAGTCACACTGTGTGACAGCCGTAACCGGTTATCATGGTGATCACACCCTGGTTTCCGTGGAGACGGTTGTGTTTCACCTTGCCTGCCCTGAAACAATGGCCAAGAGCCTGACAACACGAGTGTGGCATAAAGCCAGGCAGTTAATCCTTCAACTATTGATCGCAAGCTATGAAAACATTTTTTCCCCATTACTTTCCTGATTAAAGGGAGCTCTGAGGAATCTGCTCTGATTTGGTTGGGCTTTGTACGAAAGGTTCGCCGGTCTTGCCTGAGAGCAGGCAACCAGCCCTCCAAGGCAAAACTCCTTTTTTGGCCGAGAGCTGTGAGGAAAATATCCCATACAAGTTTACACTAATGCCAGGGAAACCCCTGGGGCCCAGATGAGTCAGCTGGAGTCTGGCTTGCCTCCAGACCAGACGTGATGACATTCCCAGAACCAGGTGAGTAGATGTACAAAGGAAACGAGAGGGTGGATGACTCTCACACTCCCGCTCTGCCTCTGTGAGAATCGTTGCTGACATGGGAGTGGGCCTAAAAAACGATCTGGATGAAACAGGACTGTGACTTTTAACTTTATCTTCATCTCACTTCAACCCAAGGGCAGCATGGCATCACAAAGGTGAGTCTCACATGAATACGATAGAGTCTCTGTTTACAGGTGGGTGTACCAGTTGAACCCATCATGGCAATCTGATGATTGAGATAAGTTCTCGATGCAAAGAACCCTATTTTAATACAAGGAGAGACACCTGGATGCCACAGCGTAGCCACTGTTTTTCCAAGTGCTGTGAGGCTTTATTTTCCGTCGAGATGAGGACCAGTGAGTTTCATCTGCCGGCATGTACAGTGGAAGCAGTAAAACTGGAGACTTTATAACAGCCTTGTTTGCGTCTCTGTGGCTCCGTGTTTACATGACACCATTATGTGATCATAAAAAAAGGAGAAGGCTGTAAAGAGACTTATGTAGAAGAGATAAACTGCCTGTGTGTGCGCTTGAATGTGCAGGCTTGTCATGTGAGCAACATTTTAAAGTGAATAAAAAATGGGAGACACAAGATCTAAGTGTGTGTGTGTGTGTGCTTTTCTGTATAACAGACCTCCATGGAGGAGGCCATTACCCTCTCTTTTAAGAGGGAGGGCTAGGACTAGATAAGCTGCTATAGGTTTATAGGTTTATAGGATATATACATCTCTCACATATACATTGAACTCTATCTTCTCCATTCTGTCTGTGTATGGCTATCAGGCACTTTCATCTCACGCTCCTCTCTCTCTCTCTCTCCTACTACATACATATTGTTGCTCACTTTGTAAAGTACCTTGAGATAACATCTGTTATGAACTGGCACTCAAAATAAATGAAGTTGAAGTTGAAGTTGAGTGGAACTGGGATTGGCCCCAACTCTGCAGGAGTGTCTGGCCATCACTGAGCTGACCTGTTCTGTCTCTGTCCAGGTCCCACCAGGTACTGCAGAGCGTCTGGGAGCTGGGCCCCTGCTGCTGGGCCTTCCTGCACCCTGAGGCAGGACAGTCGGCCTCCAGAGTTTGGCTGCGTCGCTTCTTGCTGCTGAAGCTGGTGACGGTGCTGCTGTTCCCGGGTGGAGCAGGCCTCCCTCTGCTGGTGGGCGCCGTGTGTAGCCTGCGGGTGCTGCTGCTGCTCCGCTCCCCTCACATCTCCACCAAACCGTCCACGGTGCTGCTGGGCCAGCTGGCCCTGGCAGACAGCCTGCTGCTGCTGCGCTGGGGGCTGCAGCTGGGGGGCGCCCTGGCCTGGGCCTGTGGGAGGGAGATGGACCGTGTGACCGAGGGGTCAGAGCGTGTCTGGCGTTGGGAGGCTGTGAAGTCTCTCTGTCTACGGCTGCTCGATGCTCACCAGCTGGCCACTCTGCTGCTGCTGGGGCTGCTGGGAGTGGAGGCCATGCTGGTGTCTCGCTGGCCTCTACAGACCCGCAGAGTGAGGACTTCTCGCTGGGCGCAGCTCAGCTGCTTCCTGGTGTGGACGCTCGTCCTGCTGGAACTGCTCCTCTCGCTCCACTTCACACATTCCCAGGACTCCGGACCTCTTTTTCCTTGTCCCACAACACTACAAAGCTCCCGAGCTTCCTTTCCAGGCCTGGAGCCAGATTTCTCCTCCTGTTTGAGAAGAACATTGTGGCTGCTGAATTTATGGCTGCATTATTCTGTTCTCTCCAACAAACCACAGAAGAGGAGAAACTCCTTCCATTAACAGCATTGATTGTTAATGGCACAAACTTAAACAAATGTATGATACACTAATTGACTTTTATCTGTTCATGTTAGAAATTATTTGAGATACTGACAATAATGTTATTTGGAGGGTTTTTATATCGATGTTCAAGCAAGACTGCATTAAACTAAACATACTGTAAGGCAATACACTTCACTGAAGGCATTAAGTAAACAAAGAGTTCTATTTATTGTTTTTTCAAATGGGAAAAGAATATAGTACAGTTAATATCTTTGTCTCATGATCTTTGTCTCATATCTGAAAACGGGGATTCTGTGAAACATAAAAGTTATGATGAACATATGATGACTGTAAAAACTGGAACGATGTGGAATCTTCAGGCTGCATCACTGGTTCTTATGAAATGAGATGATCGTTCAAACTAACAGTCAGAGATTACCATAACCTTCAAAGTGTAAACAGGTGTAGGCCTCATGGTTATTTGATCTGGCACATAGTCATCCCGTTTGCGTTTGAAACATCACCTTAAGTGAAATCTAATCCAGGAACCAGGAATCCAGGAGATGCTATCTCTTGCTGCAGACCAATACTTTATGGTTTACAACAAAATGGATACAGAACGCCAAACAAAATAAAAAAAAAAGTGTTTATTGTCTGGCACTCTGCAAGTAAATCGGCCAGCCACAGACACCAACCAAACTAACATAGTCAGTGGTGCAGACTCAGAGTAGTACAGCATTTTCTGTGTATAAGAGTCATACACTGATCAAGAAGATAAGAGGACGCCACAGGGCAGATCCCACGCTGGTCTTGTCTCTGGTTGAGATATCACTCTCGGCCATCATCCTTCCTTTGTACAAAATGGCCAGTGAGGACGTGAAAGATCAAGAATGTGCATCCCAAGATGTACATCCTGTGGATAAACTGTTTAGATTAAGGCTTAGAGGATATCTGTGGCCACATCGCTCAGCACAGGCACTGCTAACCCACGGCCACTTTCATGCTAGATTGATAGTATCTAGTCATGGTAATGCAATAGAGTAAAATTCTCCTAATGTGAAGATATTGTAGGCACGCTTGCGTTTAGATCAACGTGAACCAAGAGTGTCATTTGAAGCTTTGAAAGATTTAATAGTTGCAATGTGAATTCTATCCAGCAGAGGGAAGCACAGCGCGAATTAATCTGCTTCTGAAGCAAGGAACCTCCCACAAAGAGCAAGGGCACTCGGCTGAGAAGGATGTGAGCTGCAGCACGGAGCTACATAATGCGGCTGCCTAAAGGTTCACTGTGTATCGGTGTGTGTGTGTCTGTGTGTGTGTAGCTCCAACTCCAAGTGTTCCTGGAACTAATCAGTTGAGGGTAAAAACCAAGGAACAACAGGGTGAAGAGGCTGGAGGAACACTGGTGGCGGCTTCCTTCCCATGATGCTCTCTGCTTGGCAGAGGCAGGCCTGCACAGTGTACTGTGCCTGTCAGTCAGCAGTAAACAATGCGGGAGGTCAGGCCTTCAAAAATAACAATAGATTCTGTCGGTCCGCTTCCGCTTGTCAAGGTCCATTCGTGTGCTTTCAACTTTTCAAGGACCAGAGGTGAGAAGTGTGTGCCACAATGATCCAGTGCAGAAAAACAGGCGGCGAGTGGAATTCCTCCATCCGGGTGAAGGAGAGATATTTACATAAACGAGTGGACTGCATCACATTGGAAAAAGGTCATCTGGCTGATCATTAACCCTCATGCCATACAGTATGTTATCTTGTCCTTTCTAGCCAGTGAATTGCGTGGGTCAGTGTCAGCATGCTGTGGTGAGGTTCTAACAAAAGACTGTCAAAATTATTACCTCCAGATGAGTGGTGAGGGATGGCCAACATCTGACTGTGTTTATTTCGTGTCACTGTTGCACACAATGTTATTCTAATATGAAGCAGGAGACGTATCAGATATCTATACTTTCACGTTTTCAGCTGTGTTACTAATACCGTCGCCAGTGGCTCTGTTCTGTCTCCTCGTGTGAAAGCGGGCCAGCGCGAAGAATAACAAGTTCCTGATGGAGTTGAGACATCACTCAAATAACTCTGGATCGATCCTCATTCGCCGCTTTATCGCACTGGACGAACCTGGATGTGTGTCAAACAGCTGACTAGGTATAGACGTGCAGTAGGACACAGAACAGTAATTACCACCAGATCCTGATTATCTGCCACATGCAAACACATATCTCTCTGTTGGCTTAAGGAGTCATTAGAGGCTCTTAAAGTCTTATCGTTTCAGCTGCTGTGTGGCGCCGCAGGTGTTTAATAACCTCAATCAACCTGACACGCACAGCTGTGGACAGTTAACAGAGCAACTGTATGAAAACCCTGGAAAGACTCAGTGATGTGTGAACAACATCGTTAAGATGTGAGATCCGGACACCGGTCCAACGTGTTTCAGCCTGGCCTGTCATAACATGATTATGCTGTTGGACGTTCCTCTCGATGATGTCATATGTTGGACAATGAAAATAGGAAGTATGTGTGAGTTGCGGAGGGGTGACGTGGTGCGTCAGTGAATAGCACTGTTGCAAAGAAGGTGTTTGGTTTGAATCCCAGTTTTTGGTCTGCATGCTCCCTCTGTGCATGCGGTTTTATCCAGGTACTGAGGTGTCCTCCCACAGTCAAAAAATATACATGACTGGGTTGACTGGAGACTCTAAATTGCCTCTAGGTGTGAGTGACAGTTCCAGACATTTGTAGCTGAAATAAGCAGATTTTCTCTGTACGATCCATATACAATACTTCCTTAGCTGGTTTAGCTCCTTAATAGACAAAGAACATCACTTTTCATTGCTCTCCAATAGTAGACTTTCTGTGCCTTTGTATCCAAGTCTTGGAATCTTAATTTCATTTTTTTTTCATGTTTTATTCATAAGCTTTTAAACAATGGGATTGGTCTCTATGGCAACACCCACGTCTCAACAAAGCGTTATGAACCTCATTTACTTGGACATCAACGCTCTTACTTAATCAAATAGTGATGGAGGGTGGTTGGAGCTTCAGGTTAAATTAAATGAGTGTTTAACAAAAAAAGAACAAAAACACCCCTGCACAGTTATTCTGAACAGCTACGGAGACTGAAAGTTTTTTTATGCAATCCTCTAAACATGGTCATTTCTGCAAAAGAGTTGCACATTTTGACAAGGAGGCCAACTGCCTGGATTGTAATTATTGCTCATGCTTATCCTTATTTTTATTATTTTCCCACTTCTAAATCCACTTCAGATCTGACGTTACATCTTATCTCCACGCCCAGTACACAGCTCTTGGATGTTGAAACATGCCACATAAATAAACACGCTTTGCAAAGAAGACCGTGTTTGGAAGTGACCCGATCAAATCTTCAGCTGACTCTCCGCTGCGCGATGCATCAGGTACGTCAGCCTGTTACATCACAGAGACGAACAGCAGGCTCTGTCTGCACAGGCCGGGGTCAGTCTGGTCAGCCTGTCTGCCTCGCCTCTTGCTTTGGAGAGCGACTGCTCACCCATGGCTGCTCATGCTGCACCTATCAGTGCTGTGGGATAAACACAGTCTGCCTGCGGCCTCCCTCTGCGGCCTTGGGCTCAGCCCGCAGCATTGATCCGGGCTCCGGCTCTCTAATCAGGTCAAAGCTGAGTGTTGTCTCACGGGGGCGAAGGTCAGTTATAGACATATACACGTACAGGCATTGGGACGTCCCGCCGCACTCTTGTTAATTTGAGTCCAGAGGGTCTATGAAGTTCAGGACTCCTGCGTGGCATCGCCTCGCTGCCTTTGTCCAGCCCTGTTGTCAGGGCAGAGGTATGTATGGCACGACGGGGTTGCCCCTAAAAGCTCCTGGAGCCAGTGAATGAGAGGATGGACGGAGGCAAGGGGAGGAAAGCAAAGGAAATACACTCATCATCGCATTAAAGCAGGGCCGGACAGAGGGGTTGAAGAAGAGAGGAGATGGAGGGAGGGTGGAGGGAGGTGCAGTAATGGGGTCTTTGTTCTGGTTGGTGTGACTCACAAAGCCTTCGCCGGGGCAGCACAGCTTAGTTACCGTTACCAAACACAGAGAATAAGGAGGGAGGAGTGTGTGAGTGGTGGTGGTGGTGGGGTTTCTGCAACCCAATCAAACCTTACATGTCCCTTAGTCCCTCCACTCACGCCATTTCAGCACAGTTTTTTTTCATCCCCTGTCGCTGCTCTTATAGGTTTGATTTCCCTTATTGGTAAAAAACTGAAGCCACTCCTGGTAACTATCATCTGGTTACTTTGTCTAAGCAAAAGTATGCTATTCCCACTGGACTCAATCGTACATCAACATGTTAGAGTTGTTATCATTACATCAGAAGCATCCTCAAGTGTCATGGAGACTGTAGACTGGTCTTATCTCGCTATCGTACAGGAAAAGATTCAGGGCAGAGGACCACACAGGAATCTGCTGCTGGCAGAGCATTCCTGTGTTAACTGTGTTAACACACAAGAAATCTCAGAATTAATACATAATATGTAAAAAAAAAAAAGAAGAGAGAATTAATTATTTGCAAGATATGTGAAAGTGCACAAATATAAGGACATGCTTCATATGAGCATATTCACTTCACAGTCCAATCAAGTGAATTAGAGATCAGGGAAGGAATTCATTTAGAACAAAGTGTTTTAGTTTTATAAGGAAAGTACTGACCTGACCCCATGGAAAAATGATGAACTAGAGATTTTCATGGACTATAAAATGTACACAGAACACTTATCGGAGGATACCATTTGACCCGTCAGGAGGAAACATTAATCTGAAAATTGTTTTTCCCCCTCCGCCCCCCCAGCTGCCCCTCTATACGTCTGGCCGAGCTGTGCTGCCAGAAACCATGCCTTCAAAGGAAAACTCTTTCTGCCGGACCGAGGAACACTGGAAACATGTCATGAGATGTCATTAAGGAAAAATATTTTTAACTCGATGTGTGATTCATAAAAGTACACAATCAAGGAGGGGGGGATGGGGGAGGGTGAAGACATCTGGTGGTGTGTAACGTATGTGCGTGTGCCTATTACACAGCGATGTGTTTGTGTGAGTTCAGCTCTATGCAGTAAGCAGGATGTCCTGTCCTCCCTGCTGCTATTGTGAAGGGCTCGGGCTGCCAGACGCAACCCCCAAAGACCACTTCCCCTCTGTCAAGTGCCTCTCTCTCTGTCTGTGTCGCTCACACCCACACCCACACCCACCCGCTCACACACACACACACACACACACACACACACACACACACACACACACACACACACACACACACACACACAGACCCATGCCAGTCTGAACACAATGGGAACCTGTCCAAGGCCATGCCCTGTCACCTGGCTAAAAATACTCTTTTTGGTTACTTCAGACATGAAGACTATAATGCAACAATAGCATGGCAGGACTTTGATGGGCTAAAATAGCATCACGCTCTACGGTATCATAGTGCATTTGGCCTCATGGGGCACTTGAGACGTCTCCCTATTTAGAAAGTTATTACAACGTTGTTGATTGCTCTGAAAGTAAAAGGTTATATAAAGATTGTATCACTTGCTGCCTCCTATTAGCAAAGGAGCTTCAGTTATTATATGACATAAAAAAGCACTTAGTCTTAGTTTCAGTTTGACAGTTTATAAACCCTTCAGAGACTCATGGTTTATCTGCAGCAATATGATGGATTGGTAAATAATGATGTGGCCTCACAGCAAGACGGTACCAAGTTCAAATTCCACTCAGACTGAGTTTGCATGTCCTCCCTGAGCCAGTGTAGATAAAATTCTCACCACAGTCCACATGCATGTTTAGATCGATCAGTGGCTGTGTGTGTACTACCTGCCTTCAGAATATTTGCACTGGAGGTTCTCTCCACTAGACCCAAATGCAGAAATGTAAACTAAGGCAGGTGAAATCCAAATGTACAGACAGATAATAAGAGGAGCAATAATAATAATAACGGGCAGCAGGATAGACAACAAAAAAACAAGACATAAATTCAATGAAGACGAGGGACAGCTGGGGGGACTAAAGGGAAGCGGGGCAGGGAAATCAGGGGAAATAATAGACAGGTGTGTACAGGAAAGCAGGAAACAGAACTCACATGAACAGACATGACCAGCAATTTACCAAACAGACTCAGCCAATAGACATGGACAACACTGAAGCCAATGACAAGATGACTTAATAATGCATTTACCTCGAATGAATAAACATGAGACCTGTTGACATATACAAAGTCACTATAAAGATGGTCCAAAGCATACAAAGATTAAATGGGGTGCGACGGAGCCTCTCTCCAATGCACACACACACACACACACACACACACACACACACACACACACACACACACACACACACACACACACATTCACCATTCACGAGTCTTCACTTGACCTTACCAGCTATTACTTCATTACTTCATAAATACAGATTTGAAGACTGATAGAAAAACTTGAATTGGCTACACATATATAGTGCAATAGAAAACTAGTTAGAGTGCAATGGCATCATATGGATAGATAGACAGATGAACTGAGTACTGGCTTTAGCTGTATAGTAAACTGCATGCAAGTAAAATTGAATTATATGCGTGAAAGAGACCCCATGTCATTCCTAGGACCGTGTTTTCATTTCAGTATAATTTCTGTTGATTAAAAGTTTGCATCTTGTCCTTTTTATCTAGTGTTATTATGCATGATACATGAACTGACTACGTAAACTAAACAAGCAGTCGCTGAATGAGCCTCTTGTCATTTGTATGCAGACAGTGGATGGAAGTCAGAGACACAGCAGGAGCGCAATGTGTCAGCCTCATGAGCGCAGCTTTGTATCGCGGTAATAAAGTGTTTTAGTTTGTGGCGCTGTCACACTGTCCAGCTGATGACACCCCCCCACCCCCCAACTCCCTCTTTCTCTCCCTCCCCTCTCCACAGTCCTCTATTCACCCCCTCCCCCCCCCCCCCCCCCCCCCTCTCCTCTCCCCCAGTCCAGCCGAGGTGCTATTGTCTCGCTTCCTGTGAGCGTGCGAGCTGGAGGTGACGCTGTCCCAGTTCAAGCAGCAGTTCAGGGGAGAGTGTAGGGAGAGAGGAGAGAGAAAAAGAGAAAGAGTGAGAGAGAGAGAGAGAGAGAGAGAGAGAGAGAGAGAGGGAGAGAGAGAGAGAGAGAGAGAGAGAGAGGGGAGAAACTGCAGGACTGAGCCCGGCCAGCAGCCCGGGAGCGGCTCCTCGGTGCTGGAGCATGGAGAGCATGGAGGCTCTGCTGTGACAAACCTCACATCAGGAGGAGAAGAGAGGAGAGGAGAGCCGGGGAGGAGACTAGAGGAGAGCAGAGCTGTCACCGTCCAGCTGCAGCTGCCGGTAGGTCGCATACAACCACCTCTACTGTTTTTGCTGAGGGAAAACTTTGCCACCATGGAGGAGGTTATGGAGCTGGCAGCATGCATCCTCCGAGCTCCAGGAGCAGTTAGTGCTGCAGGGGCAACAAGGCTGTGCACTGTGCCATGAGTTACTGCTGGAGTGATGTGGTGTTGTTGACTGGATCCCAGTAGGAGTTTAACGCTGTGAAATGTGGGGAGGGGAAACATCTCTCGTTACGGGCCTCAATAATGGGGTCACCCATTCAGCAGACAGTGTACACTATCAGTTTCGTTTAAAATGAATAGTAATGAGAGCTGTTGCTAACACATGATTTACATATTGTACTCAATAGACTCTGTCCAAAACATAGAAGTTTTGAGCTGGAATGTTGATTGTTGTGTGTTAAGTTAACATCGGTCTCATGTTTAACACTGATATTGGTAAAAACAAACACTTGTATTGAACCATATGTAAAATCCAGTCTAGAAAATGCAAAAGTGCATTACAACTCAGTCTATTATAAAAGATTATAAATGTAGTGATCAATGTGGATTAATCCTGTGTTTGTTGGACCATAAAAAAAATCCTGAAACCTGAATCTGCTTTCAGGAAACTGTCTGAAAGAGGTAATCAGCTGTTTTCAGCTGGTTGTTACTTAACATGGTCAACCTTGGGGATTAAAAACACACTCTGTGAACCCTTTCCACGTGCTCTGCTGGGTGTACACACAGTAAAGATGTCCACTGTACGCGCTGGCCGTCCTCCGCCTCCAGTCCTCCCCGCCGTCCTCTGCATCACATGTGAGAGAAGGGAACAGCTGGATGTGAGCTGAGCCTGAACCCGATCCGTTCAGATCAGCGGGTCCCAGAGGCCTGTTTCTGTCACAGCCGTGGCTGACCGCGGGGGGAACCCCTTTAACTGTGCAGCTGTCCGCGACATGTACATGAAATCCATACACACATGTAAGCACACACACGCACACGCGCACACACACACAGACATGCACTCAGGTCTGAAATCCCTCAGCAGGGCTCCACTCAGGGATCTGGGATGGTTCTTGTTTCTTTTCAACACATATAGAGCTGCCAGATCCAGTCTTCTATAGTCAGGGCTGCTGCAGGAACAACATCAGCTGAATATGAAGCCGGCCCCGTCAGGGGTCCTGGGACGCAGCCACGGGCCACAGAATCCTGCTCAGTGTGTGTGTGGACTGGCACAAGGACGTATTTGCCTGCTTGTGTATGCACGTGTGGGGACGTGTCCATGTGTAAGTGTGTGTCTGCTGCAGGCCGGGTACAGTGCAGGCTTTGTGAGGGGCCGGTGGAGAGTTTCTGGGGGGGGGGCGTGTGAAAACGCAGTAAAGATGTCACATTGCAGCTGGCACAGGACGGGCCTGATGGAGTGCTCGCACCCACAGCCTCGCCTTTGTGTGTGTGTGTGTGCTGAAAAGATGTATAGAGTGAAGCTTGTTCGGAGAGACTCGGGATTTACAGTCGATGCCAGACGAGGCCGACCACCTCGCTCCTGCAGCCTCCAATACGGCCGAGAGTTTGTGAATTGATGATTTAGAGTGATTTTGAATAGTCGGAGGGAGATCTCAGTCAAGAAAGATAAAAGAGTGATCAAAATCAATGCGGCAGAGGCCGAGATATCCCGGGCCTCCGGGCCTCCCGGCGCGATCAAACAGCGTCTCCGTTTTCACATGGCCGAGATAACCCTGATGACATCACAGAGGTCAGCTCTCCACACGGGCCGCATGAGGAGCGCACAGCTGTTTCCACATGCTGAGCGCTCCTCTCTCATGACCAGCCGAGTGAAACTGATGTGTTCAATTGGTGGAGTTTCCATCTTTGAGACCGAGCCGCAGCGAAGTGGAGGCGGAAAACTCACCTACGCTCCTGTCTTGGCCGAGAGAGTCACTGCAGTGACTCAGTCTGGTACTGTATCATCTTGTGGTTTGCGAGAGTTTGTGTTATGCGTGCTTGCCGTCAAATAACCACAGTTTACAGTGAATAGCGGTGTTTGTGATAATTCCTGTTTGCTGTCCGGCTGATGCATGACTCGTGCGATGAGGCCCGTGTTTGTCTGCATCTGACTTTCCGTCCTGATCCAAACGCGTTTATTTTAAGTCCAAGTTGTGAAATGAGAGCGGTGGTGTACGCGTGTGGTGATATGATTCATAAAGCACTGGTTCATAAATCAAAATGTTTCCAGGGTGGGAGTGCGAACTCTGCGGCCATCGTTTCAATACAAATGAGTCAAACCTCAACTGTGTGCATATCCCGGAGCACGCTGAGCGATAAGAGTGCGAAACCTCTACTAACTCAGCACATTCCCGGCAGTTTTAGTTCCTGTTCTGAGAATACACAAATATTTGTCCAAGTAAATTAAATAAATCGTCAAAAATAGTGTCTGATAGTGAAACTTGTGCGCTTCTCCACAACCCTGTTCTGAGGTAGTGGGAGCAGCTCTGCTCTGCTTGTGTACAGGGCAAAACCTGCTGACTTATTCATTGGCTTGGATGCCTTCTGAACTTGGATTTTGCATGGTTCAGGAATTAAGCGTGTTTTACAGACTAATCTGCAGTTCCTCTCTGAGCTGAACACTGACCAAACATGCAAATGGGCAGAATGTTATTGAGGGAATTATCCAAAACACCTGGTTAATCTTTCACTATTCCAAACGTTCCTTCCTGTTTGGGTTGTATTATTATTGCCTCACTGTGAAGGGACCCCGACTCACCTTTGAAAAGAGGCTCACCTATGCAACGGATGCAGAGAGAAGCGAGTGCATGCCTATTTACGATGAGCTCCATGCTATAGAGACCCGGAGTTGTTTATCGCTAACTTTTATAGCGAGGAAGTGACTGTGTGCTTTTCCTTTTCTGTCCACAGGATGACTGGCCGGCCCTGCGGGCGTGCATCCTGACTGTCCTCGCCTCCGTTTGTGTGTCCACGATGACTTGGAGGGGACTTGACTGGTGGATTCCCCGCTGACAGCTTCCATCCCCCAGACATCCGTTTTTGACTCCCCCTGCCCCCTCTCTTCCTCGCGCCCTCGGTGATCCCCCCCCGGCAGTAGGCGTCACCATGGCCAGTCTGGTGCTCAATGAGACCGGGATGGAGGACTGCGGCATCGACGACTCCTTCAAGTACAACCTGTACTCGGTGGTCTACAGCGTGGTCTTTGTCCTGGGCCTGATCACCAACTGCGCCGCCCTCTTCGTGTTCTGCTTCCGGATGAAGATGCGCAACGAGACCACCATGTTCATGACTAACTTAGCCCTGTCCGACCTGGTCTTCGTCTTCACGCTGCCTTTCAAGGTCTTCTACAACGTGAACCGCCACTGGCCTTTCGGCGACGAACTGTGCAAAGTGTCCGGCACGGCCTTCATCACCAACATCTACGGCAGCATGCTCTTCCTCACCTGCATCAGCGTGGACCGCTTCCTGGCCATCGTCTACCCGTTCCGCTCGCGCTCCATCCGCACGCGCAGGAACGCGGCGCTGGTGTGCGCCGCCGTGTGGCTGACCATCGTGGGCGGTGGGATCTCCGTCACCTTCTTCTCCACCATCAACAGCACCAACAGAGCCACCACCTGCTTCGAGGGCTTCTCCAAGAGCACCTGGAGGACCTACCTGTCCAAAATCACCATCTTCATCGAGGCGAGTGACCATCCTCGGGCTCAGACAGATAACAGGCTTAAATGTTACCTGTATTCTATCTATCTATCTATCTATCTATCTATCTATCTATCTATCTATCTATCTATCTATCTATCTATCTATCTATCTATCTATCTATCTATCTATCTATCTATCTATCTATCTATCTATCTATCTATCTATCTATCTATCTATCTATCTATCTATCTATCTATCTATCTATCTATCTATCTATCTATCTATAAATTTCCGTTCCATTTTGGGAAAAAATATTCAAAATATGAAAAAGGAAATCGAAACTGTTGTCCATCAACATCCTCCCGGTCCTTTTTACTCGTTTAAACAGGCGTATATTTTGATGTTATATTAAAACAGTCATATATACGACTTGCATGATTTCGCAAAATATTTTGAATTTTTGTATTTTTTTCATAACATGAAAATTCTAAGATACAAAAACTGTTCTGGAACAAATTAATTTCATATCTTCAGGTGTGTGTATGTATATCTATATATATATATGTATATACAAATATATATATATATACATATATATATGATTTTTTTGTTTATTATCTTGATCCTGGACCATCACGTTAGTAGTCATTCCAGGGATATTTTCTGCTTGTTATTTTCTACTTGGTGTGTTTGTGCTGTTGTTTGTGAGCTAGTGTCAAACTGGTTTTGTCTCTCATTCATTCCCCAGATCGTGGGCTTCCTTCTTCCCCTCCTGGCCAACTTGGTCTGCTCCTCGCTCGTCCTCCGCACGCTGCGCCGCCCGGTGACTGTCGGCCACGGCTGCGACAGCAAGAGACGCGTCCTGCGGATGATCCTGGTCCACCTGGCCATCTTCATCATCTGCTTCGTCCCATACAACTCCATCCTCTTCCTGTACGCCCTGGTGCGGACCCAGGCCCTGGCTAACTGCGGCGTGGAGCGCTTCGCCCGAACTCTTTACCCCATCACTCTGTGCCTGGCCAGCCTCAACTGCTGCCTGGACCCGGTGGTCTACTACTTCACCTCAGAGAGCTTCCAGAAAAGCTTGACCATGGGAGGCAAAGGGTCCGGCTCCCGGCCCGAGAGCATCCCTCGGAGCGACACCGAGACCCAGGACGCTGGAAACACTCTCCCCAGAGACACAGCAAACACTCCGCCCGGAGACACGCAAACCCTGACCAGCAACGGGAAAGACTCAAAGATATCCGAGAGTCAGTTCTGACTCAGCGGGGACCAAGGAAGGCAAAGGTGGAGGTGACGGGGCTCCACGGGAGTCCTGAATTTTGAAAAAATAAGGCAATCAGCTGTTTGCTCCTGGAAGTGACAAACACATAACTCAGCAGATTAGTTAAGTCCTGAGGTAAGTCCTGAGGTATGGCCTGGGCTTTACGGATTAATCCACTACTGGAGGGCAGAGGAATGTATCCTTGTGTGTTTATTATGAAACGCTACGGGGACCAGAGACCCGGCCGGGGTCACGCCAGACAGAGCCTCTGAGAGACTCCGACCCATCATCACTCAGGCTTAACACGCTCACAAATGCACTGGATTGTGGATAAGATGCCGATTTCCCTCTCTTCGTTCTCGAAGAAGAGACTCTTTAGTTTTTTGTTGTTTTTTTTTTGTAACACACTGAGCCCTTAAATTTCATTCTTAAAAGTTCAAGGTTTCACACTACATTATATCGCTGTAGCCACTGATGTTATGACACGTTCTAGTGCGGCGACACGCATTGTTATTTCAACACAGCAGCGCGCTGACCTGCTGAGTGAAGTGTCTCATGTTGAAGTTTAAGGCCATTAAACATACTTGTTTTGAATTGCTTTCCCGGCTGCATTTATTATCTCTGTCCCCCGCCTCGTGCCTGTTGGTTTCAGTCAAACATTTTCTGAGCTGGCCTTTGTCTGGGTGACTGTAGGGCTGAACTGGCGGGGGAGTTTTTCTCCTCTATTCTGCTCATTTATCATCAGGCGGCCGGCGCGATCTTGTTCTTGGAGCCGAGGGAAGCTCTGATCCAGTTGAGGAGCTTGGCCTGTTCGCTGTGTCACAGGCCAAATGCTTATTACCACCGGAGCAATGGTCCATTGTTTGCTTCTGAATGAGGTCTCTCTGTCTTAATCTGGCCTTAGACTGCAGAGCTGCGCAAAGTCTCTTACATGCAGCAATGTACACTCTTAAGCGCGAGTGAACCGCGCTGGATAAATACTTACAAATTATCACGTTACGCTGCTCGGAGCATAACAGCAAAAAAAAAACAACAATCATTAGTCAGCACATCCAGGAGTTGGCTGAATTTGTGGGACATTTGGTGAATACGTTCGTCCAAAAAGGCCTCGAGTGTTTTATCAGAGCATAAAGTTTTATCATGCAGAACCTCAGGGGGGCCCATTCATAGAGGTGTATTATTAAAGGACAAAATGGCTTTTCAGAGCATAGCGTGAAGGGGGAAATGTCTAAACACAGTGAGCAACCGCAAACTGCCTTGGCTGTCGATTCTTTGAGGGAACGCAGATGAGAAATACGCAGTAGCTTCCAATTTGTTTAGCACCATCCGTGCTTTATTTCCCCTGCACTCTTCCTGCCCTCCTTTTTTTTCATACACCACAACAGAGTTTGTTGCCAGACGGTTGTGAGACGGTGGTTGATTACTCAAATATTTGTACTTTTCATCAGCAAGTTTTACTCAAGCTTAAGTGAACTGAGTGAAACGTTGCATTAGACTAAAACACACAGCCCAGAGGAAGCGAAGCAGATTGGGCTAATACACCCGCAGCACGGCTGTCTCTCTGTTCCTGGGACTTTGAGTCTGGGGCGTCTGCACTGCAACAACTGTTGATTCATTCTTTCATAGAGTTATGCACGATTTGAGATTCATGGCCATACTTGGGAATGTAATGGGCCTCTATACCTTCTGCAGAACTATGCATTAAGTGCAAGGGGAGACACAAAGTAATCCTAGCAGGCCTCCCTAGCAGTGTGAGTGATGTGACCATGTGCATCCAGCCGCAGAGACAAAGAGACAACAGTGGATGGATCCAGGGACTCGGAGGTCAAGGGAAGCAGAGGGCAGCGGTATTAGAGACAAGTACTGTAGGGCAGGAAATAATAATAGTGGGAGTGTTGAAAAATATGAAAGGCTTCGGTCCTTAAGTGTTTCATTTCAACCACGTGCCAAAATATTTCAGCAGACGACAATGACCCCCTCCTCAAGTCTCTTTGAAGGAAGCAATCAGCCCCTTGAACGGCTGAAGGAAAACAGCGGCTCAGTAGACTGTGAGCACTGGCCTGTCCTGACCTCTAGTGGTTGCGAGTTAGAACAAGCCGAAGAAAAGTCCGCACCTATCTGTCACGTGCATCTTGCTGCCACAACATGTGTGCTCAGCATCTCCCCATGCATTTGGGCAGTGCATGTTGTGGGGTGAAACCGCAATACGGCAACACAGGAAATTCACACAGACCCGCCAGGTGCCTGGCACAGCCTAGGAAGGAGTAAGCAAACCGTTTTTTTTTTCGTCTGTTTGACATCTGAAGATAACAGGATGGATAAAATGGGTGCAGTTCTACTTATCTCAGCTGCGGCTTTGCATTTCGAATGCACAGGAACATCAGACAACTGAGAACTCATGTGAGACTTGAGAGCGCATGAAATGTCTACACTCGATTATCAGTTACAAAATAAAGGCTGGGATTTACAGCAGAGGCAAAAAAGGGGAAGTGTGGCATCAAACAAGGGAAGTGCAGTTGTATTTTTGTCATAACTGGCCATGCACCGACCACGTTGTCTCCATAATATAATATAATTACATTTACATTCATGACAAGCAGCACAAACTCCTCCTGTGATTGCACTTCGAGCACACTCTCGACTTTTCTCTGTGCCTCAGACCCCGTCTTAATAATGACTCTGACGTTGTGAACCCTAGTAAAATGCACGAGGCAGAGCTTCCCTCTCTACTCAAGTAGATGCCGCGCATGTCAGAGATCAGCCCACACTGGACACCATGCAGCTCAGGCAGAAGCGCAGTTCAACAGAAGCCGCATTACTGGCAGGCTGATACAGACTACTCTCATGCACGTGGGCGACAGGTCTCTCTCTCTCTCTCTCTCTCTCTCTTTCTCTTTCTCTCGGCAGCAGAAGCGCGGCAGGTTAGGTGTTGTTGTTGACCCCGTTTTGCACTGTACAGCCCAAGGAGCAGAGTGCGTCGACTGTGCAGAGGAGCGCGAAGCTTCTGGAGCATGCTGTCACCGGTGGTCACCTGTCGCCCTGACCTCTGCCCTTCTTCCTGATCTCATACACAGAAACAAAAGGTAACAGTATCGTTTTTTTTTGTTTGTTTTTTTGGCATCATGCTCGCCATCATGCTCGATCTGGACTCATTTAGCTGAATCTGAAGTCATTTTGCTGAGGCCAGAGGCTTCGACATTCAGTCTTCTTTCACCATTTCCCGTCATATTCGAGTGTATCAGTGGGAGAATGCTTTGAGTTGCTTGGCAGCGCTGTCTTCAAGTCAAATGAGATGGAAATTGTAAGAGAGGCTTAGGGTTTATTTTGTCAGTGTCATCAAGTTATCTCACCGCAGCTTTTATTTATGTGAGTGCTTTGAAGAGTCATCAGTTGGTCTTGGACTGTAACATGTGACATGTGAAGAAAATTTGCTTATTGTGCAGAAATGAAAATGCAACTCGCTAGTTTACCCTCCGAAACTCACTGGCATTGGGCTTTCGTAAACTGGAGAGCTGCTGTTTCTCAAGGGTGAACGGGTGCGGGTGACGTGGGGCTGTCAGAGTGACAGTCCTGACAGCCAATGGGAACAGCACGCTGCTGTGAAGCTCTGGGACTGTGCATCGTCCTCGGGGCCCGCCCGAGGTAAGGCGTAGTCCCTGAGAGTAAAAGCAAGAAAAGGGTGAGACCTCAGTGGTGACTAATACATTTCCGTTGTGGTCGTTTGGACTGATTACTCTTTTAAATCATTTCTCTCTATAAACCCCTGTGGACTGCCATCTGGCAAATACGTTGCAAAAAAACCCCAGCGCCTTAAGAAATTCAGCTGTAAGATATTAATAATGAGAATGCCTGGGTTGCCAGGTTGCATAAACTGATTGGCATCTGTTTATCCTCCACCTGCATTCCAGTAAACTGTTTGAGACCTGAGCTTCTCCTTTCATTTATCAAACACTTGTTAAAAGTTCTTAAATCAAATGAAAGGAACTGAGTAATGCCCATTCAATGACATTTAACGATGAATTGCTGTTATTTTAGACTTTACTTAACTGTAAGAGAATCCCTTATTGATTACACTGTTCAGCTTCTGAGTTCATGGCTACACACTAAATCAATACCTCTAAATTGCTTGCAACTCAGAAATACTCCCACAGAAATTGAGGAACTCTCCCTGAACAAACTTTAGAAAGACTAAATGTCTCTAGAGTAAACAGTACATCTTAATCCATCCTAATACTGAGCAACTTAAGAAACTGCATCTAAAGCTAATGGGTTAGCGGATGAAATATATCAAGAGTTTATCATCATTTAAAACCACTTAGTTTCATCCTATAAATTGTTTTTTATGTTTTTTTTTTACAACTACTACCCTCAGTAAAAGTGGAACAGGAAAACAGTCATAAATAGATCATGTCAGAGAAGCTAAATTTAGACACCTGTCTCGTTTATGTCGGGTGAATTAGATCCATTACATTCAACTCATCCTCCTTGCTCAGGTGTCGAAGGTGTCTGCGTGAACTCGAACCACCCTCAACATGTCTGGAGGCCTGCTCAACTCCTCCTCGCAATGTGGATACAATATGACTGACTGGAATCTGCACATGGACAAGATGTATACCTACTTCTACTTGCTGCTCTTCTTCCCCGGGCTGCTGCTCAATACCACCGCCGTCTGGGTGCTCTGCAAACATATCAGGTAACCACACACACACATACACACACGTGCAGACATGTCAAGCATTTACTTTCACTTTTCACTGATCTGGACCCTCCTGCAGTAAGAAGACCAAGGCGGTGATCTTCATGATAAACCTGGCGTTAGCAGACCTGGCCCAAACTCTCTCTCTGCCGCTCCGCATTTACTACTACTTCACACACTCGTGGCCCTTTGGACAAGGCATCTGCTTGTTCTGCTTCTATCTCAAATACCTCAACATGTATGCAGCTATAGTGTTTCTGGTAAGTGTAAATTACTGTCAACAAGATTACGTATACATAGCTAGCTAGATTGGAGAGTCCAAATTCCATCTACGTATGAGTTTTAGAGAATAGTGTGTGTGTGTGTGTGTGTGTGTGTGTGCAACCTATGATGACCTATGGTCCCTATTTCCTGCCTCTCCTTTGTGCTTTGTGTTCATGTGCACTTTATAGTGGGTTGAAATCCATTTTGTTAACTTCGGATTTGCCTCCTGGGCCTCAAAGCTTCACATTTCAATAAAAATAATCTTCTGTTTACAGGTGTGCATCAGTGTGCAGAGGTGCATCTTCCTGCTCAACCCGTTCTCCGCCCGCCAGTGGAGGCGGCGCTATGACCTGTTGATCAGCACCATAGTGTGGGTGGTGGTGGGCCTGGCCTGCTCGCCCTTCATCCTGATGCGGAGCAACCCCGTCAAAACGGCCAGCAACATCTCCTCCTCCTCCTCTCTGGAAGCCAACGTGACGCAGCCTCCCTTCGGAAACACCACCGGAGTGAGGTTGTTCTTGCCTCCTGTCGTCTCCAAAGGAAGCTGCTTCAAGGACCTGCCCATGCGCCCTCTGTCCGTCTCCCTGGCCGCCACCATGATGACTCTGGCCGAGCTGTTCGGCTTTGTGATCCCTTTCATCTGCATCAGCTACAGCTCGGTCCGCATCGTCCGCTCCCTCAAACAGAGCCAGAGTGAGGACGACATGAGCTCCGCCGGCATTGACTCCTTGGGCCGCAGCCGGCTCCAGTCGATCACCTCCAGCAGCCAGACGGACCGAGAGAAGCAGACGAGCGGCGAGAAGCAGCGCGCCCTGCGTATGGTGCTGAGCTGCTCGGCCCTCTTCCTGTTGTGCTTCGCTCCCTACCACATCAACTTCCTGCTCTACCTGATGGTGTCACAGAACATCGTCTCTCACTGTGCCACCCGGGAGGCCGTGCTCAAGTTCCACCCGGTGTCCCTGTGCCTCGCCAGCCTGAGCTGCTGCCTCAACCCTCTGCTCTATTACTTCCTAAACGCCGAGTTCAGGCAGCACCTGACGCGTCGCACTCACTCCTTCACCTCCTCGCTCCTCTCCTCCCCGGTCAGCCCCCCCACTGACCGACCCCTGCAGCAAAGACTCACCAGCATGGAGAGCAGCTGCTCGGACAGGGAGTAAGCAGCGTTCCCTACTAACACTGACAAGGACATACAGTGGGAGTGTTTCTCGTGTCAAAGCTACTTGGCAAAAGAAAAAAAAAACTGTTCCAAAGAGCTTTGACCTCAGTGTGAAGGACCTCTCACTGTAGAACAAACAAATCTTCAATCTGTTGCTGAGATGGTTCCCGAGTCTTAATTTGCGCATTAAATATGCTTGTTGTTTAACTTCAACCATTTTAAATAAGCTATCTCAAAGCTGTGAGTGCATTCACGTGGATGTATTGCAAATAAAAGCAAGTCTGAGCTTCTCTGGTGTGCTGTGTTTATGTTTGACATGGTGTTTATTTCAGAAAAGATTTCCTCTAACTGACAGAAAATGAAAACAGGTGGCAAGTCATCCTGGTTGTGCTGTACTTCCTCTCACGATGCAAAGCGGTGAAGGCAGTTGGCAGCAGTTTTGCAGCGCTGAGAACCAGTAAGTGTCAGTCTCGGAGCGCCGTCACTTTTCCTCCCCACCTCCTCTCGCATCTGCTCAACCCAAGTTCGCAACTCTGTGGCTGCACCCACCACTCTAAGGCAGATGCACGCACCTCAGGAAACACCGCCTGAATCATTGTCTTGTTTTATCAAGCTTTTTCTGCTAACAGAAACCATCGAGGTGTGAAAATAGTGACAGAAACAAAGCAGATGTACTCCTGAATATAAAATGAGGAAAAAAAAAACCTGCCCTCAGTCTTGTGTGTGTCACCTAAAGCACAAATAGCAGAGCGATGTCCACAAGGAGGGAAAAAGGCCTGATAGCAGAAGTTGTGGTGTCAAAAATTCTTGTAAACCACTCCCCCATACTCACAGGAAGCCCTATGTGTGCTGAAACCCCCCAGAAACAGAGCGAGAGAGGACAGACACAGAGTAGAGTAAGGATCGTGGGATATCAAAACAGGAAATACTATAACTTTTGAAACAGGCCGGGATTAAGAGACAGGAGAAATTTTGCCTCAAAGTTAATGATAAAAAGAGAGGAGAGACTGACAGAGAGAAGGCGGGACAGAGGAGGGGAGGAGGGAGGTGATGGCATGTGAGTTGGCTTGTGCTTCACCCTTCTGCTTTTTGATACGACGCGGCTTCAAGCTTTAAACTGAGGTAAGATCTCCACTCTTATAAGGTCTTTTCAGAAAAAGAGCGAGAGTTTGTGTGAGGGACTGTAACAGCTGGATGCTTTCAGAGTGGAGTCATGCCTCATGGGGGATCTCGCATGTTTCTTCAGTGTGAGGAATGTCTGTTATGCTGAGGGTGTGAATATGAGTCTGTGGGCCGACGTTTGGGTCTTGCTATCAGGCCAGGGCTGGTACAGAGCAACGCTATGTGTCTGGGGATGGAGATCATGACATGTTTTGTGTATTTGGGACAGCACATGTGGAGGTACCTGGCCCCTCGCCGACAACATTTTGGGTGCTGACACACGAGGCCAGATGTCACGTCTGAGTGGAAACGGCATAGCGCTCCTGCAGCCCACGGAGGGATGAATCACAGGAGGATGAGATAATGGGTTTCCAATGGCAAAATCTGACGACTCAATCTGCTGAATGCTAAGGTTGGTAGGATTTGTCTTTCAAAGACAGACCCGCATGCTTCATGCATCTCTATCTATCTTAACACCACACAAAACCAGCGAGTTGACATGTAGATATGAGTCGTCTTAGACGGCAGACGAAATACTATTGACATGAGCCGCAAGGAGGAAATGAAACAAAAGCTTTTGACTATTATGAAGAAGTCCTCTGAGGTCACATGAGCACATTATTCTGACAGAGGTCTAATGTACTTTACGTGTAAGAAGAGAGAGTTGGGGGGCATCGGGCTGTCACACGCACATGGGTCAAAGGTTAGGGAAGCTAAAAGGGAGCCTGGGGACTGAGGGGCCTTCGGGAGAGCTGTCTGAGTGCTTCGAAGGGGGAGAAAAGGCAGTCAGAGCAGAGGCCAGGGAGCCGTGGAGGAGTGAAAGCCAGTCCCCGCTTTACTTACCCTAAAATTCTTCTGCTCATCCTCACTGGGAAACAGGACAGTGCTGCACGTGGTTATCTCTGGGAGGTGTTTGCACTCTACACTTTCTTACTGTAGTATTTATTCCATTGTCTTTTACGGCTTTTACTTTTTTGCTTTTTACTCGTTACTCGTTACTCTGTTACATGGTAACATAACACAATAGCTGTGGCTGCTCAACAGTTTCAGATTTCGGACAAAAGCACAAAATATCACACTGTCAAAGTTTAAACTGAGTGCTTCCCAACTTTCCATAAAGTCAATATTTACCTCCTGTGCCTTTGAGTCCTCATGTCTTAACACAAAGACAGCACAAATGCTGCTAAAATGCTAAATATTAATTATTATCACTGAGTACGTGCACCAGGTGGATGATGCCTAGTTTATCAGAAAGAAGAGTTGGTGTCAGCATGTTTTCTCTCCTGCGTTATCATTTAAACAAATAAAGCTAGTGTGAGTATTCATTGCGCTACAGCTGAGAAACTGTGCTTTGTTTAGAATACATCTTCAGGGGTGAGGCTACAGTAGATGTTAAACAGATGGTCAGCATCACTGTCATTTCTGTCATGTTATTTCCTCTGCCACTTGTCTGCGGGAACTGACGCTCTGAAATGCTCTAAAAATCTTCATCCTTCATGTTATAATCCCAGATTTTAAGGCATGACCTTGTTATTGGAACTGTTAGAAAGAGCTGCGACTCATAAGGAGTGAACCGTGTTTGCACAGTCTGACCAAAGTGATCGGCGAAATTACAGGTTCAAAGGTTTCTCGGGTAAAAGGGCGGCACATGTGAATCATCATCTCAACGAGAAACAGCAAATTCAAATGAAGTTTTTCTTTATTTATCTACCTATTATTGTTATATATTAATCTTACTTTCCAAGTATCGAATAACATCCCCAGTGCAGCAGTTGCACCTCTGAGGCAAAGACGGCAACATGTGTAAAAGAGAAGTTGTGCACTGTTGGACATCTCTCCATTCTGTCATATCAGTGGCCGAAACATCCTGTCCCACGGACATTGATCATCGGCTCTGAAATACTCAGCCCACACTGTGTATTTCAGACCTGATATAGGTCAAAGAGAACGGCAAGCAAACCCACAAAGCAGTTACCATTTGCAGCAGCGTGGTGTTTACTCCACTAGACTAGATGACACAGTGCCTTTCCATTTCTTAGGTTAGAATCACCTCCCGAACCACATTTTAGGACCCCCATCAGTTTCTGTAATAAAAAAAATATATACACATATAAAACAGTGGTGTGAATTCTGAAAGGGTGAGTTTCCACAGAAACAAAAATCACATCTCGAATGGGTTTTTCTGACCCGTCAACCGCACTCTGCTATGAATGACTCCTTCCTGCGAGCTATTTCACACACGCCTATTGCACGCAGGTGGAGATGCTCTCGGGTGAGCGCTGCATGAGCGTGGCATCTTCAGCCCTGTGGGTTTGCAGATCTACAGTAAATGGTGCTGCAAAGGCCACAAACACGCGTTTCGTGGCGCTTTCACTTATGGTGCACAGCTTGAGACAAAGGTTGATGGGTTGGAGGCCTGTTTGCATATGCGTGTGTGTGTGTGTGTGTGTGTGTGTGTGTGTGTGTGTGTGTGTGTGAGTGTGTGAGTGTGTAAGCGTGTGTGTGAGAAAGAGTGCCAAACAATGCGGCATGTGTGATTGAGAAAGGCTCTTTTGCAACGGGTAATAGATGTTTGGGCAACATGCAAACGATGCGGGCAGCAGAGGCTAATTTATTGTGCCATCTTGTTTTCTGCAGAAACTGGCTTTCTCTCGTCCCTGCATGCACGGTTGGAAAAAGTTCACCAGGGACCAGGAACTGGAGCTGGTCTGAGACATAAACGGCCTCCCAGTGTTGGACACGCACCCGATCCCGCCACTTCGACACGCTCCGAGGGACAGCATGGCCGCCTGCACTTGTCCATCGCCAAACCACGAGCAAATTTCCTGATACAAGCTTCCTGTTGGTTCACAAGGCCGCCTGTGTTCACAGTCGCCGGTAAGCACGCTCTCCCTCCTCATCCTCCTCTTCCTCCCTTTCGAGGATGAGCAACAACAACAGCTGTGAGAGCGGCGGCGATGTCCGCGCGTACCAGCACCAGGTGTACGCGGTGGTGTACGGCGTGATCCTGGCGCCAGGCCTGCTGTGTAACGTGCTGGCGCTCTGGGTGTTCAGAGTTTACATCCGGGAGACCAAGAAGGCCGTGGTGTTCATGATGAACCTGGCGGTGGCCGACCTGCTGCAGGTGAGCTGAGCCCCTCTGTGCTTACTTAGATTTGGCCGTTCTGTTATAATACGCTTGCACATATTCCGTCAGCTTTGCATGCATTTAGGTGTGTTTATATATTTAGATGATTTTAAGTAAGATGAAACTGACTGCTGATTGTACAGCAACTCTTACTCCAACTTAGTTTGAATCACTTAATAAGCAAATAACAGCATAAAAGCAAATAAAAGCACTTTTTAAAACTAACTATACAACAATTCTAAGCCAAACGCACTACTTCACTTTTGAGTATTTTTTTTAATGGATTTCATCATTTGTATATTTATGTAGGTTTATCTACATATCTCTTTCACTCCTAAGTTATTAATTTCTATCACTGACATAAACCCACTTTACTTGAATCATTAATCATGTTTGTGTAAAACAAACTACACGATACCACACACTAATCACTAATAATATTTTTTTTTGTTGTTTATTTATGCACTTGGCAGCTATAATCTCCCCCCTGAAATAACCAGAACTGAGTGCAATCTAACTGGCAGATTCACAAATATGTCAGACAGTGAAAAATTGAGCATGTGGGATTTCTGGTGGAGCTTCCAGCAGCTCTGAATGTCCTTCATTAGAGGCCATTTCACTGAGTTTCAGGGAAGAACAAAAGGTTTTAGAGGTTAATGCTAAATTATTAAACCTGATAATGTACCAGAACATATAGTATACATATTTTATTATACATAATTATTACATACAAAAACATATATTCATATTATATACATATCACTGATTCAAGATGGCGAGATTGCACAAGGCCCAGCTGACTTCCTCAGCATGTCTGTGCTGTAATATTACATTTACACCTAGTCATCTCAGAGAGAAGCTCTCGTTCTTGGTGACATACATTGAAGAAAAACACATGGAAGCCACAGCCCAGAGCACAGTGTAACAGTAACCACTGCTCTACATTCTTCAGACAACAGAAGATGACTTGGGCACTAGTTAAGTTAAGAGAAGGGAGCACAAGGGCTGTTACTGTAATAACACTGATATCATATGAGTAGATCAGCTGACTTACTGTTATAGAAACAATGTTCGTCCTACTGGGCTGTGTCCATTTACCAGCTTCCTGTCTGCTGGCCTCGCTCTCCTCAGGTGCTCTCTCTGCCTCTGAGGATCTACTATTACCTGAACGACAGGTGGCCGTTCGGCCATCCCCTCTGCATGATGTTCTTCTACCTGAAGTACGTCAACATGTACGCCTCCATCTTCTTCCTGGTGTGCGTCAGCATACGGCGCTGCGAGCTCATCATGCGGCCGCTGCGCTACAAGTCGTCCCATCGCAGGGGAGACGTGCTGGTGTGCGTGCTGGGCTGGCTGCTGGTCTGCCTGTGCTGCCTGCCCTTCCCTCTGCTCAGGAACGTCAAGCCGGGCCCGGACGACAAGTGTTTCCTGGAGCTGCCCATGAAGAATATCGGCATCCCCGCGGCCGGGGTCCTGCTGGTCATAGCCGAACTGCTGGGCTTCTTGATCCCTCTGGCCCTGGTGCTGGCCTGCACCTGTCTGACCGCCTGGAGCCTACGGGCCAAGACGGCCGGGGCCATCCCGGACCACGGGGAGAAACGCAGGGCTCTGAGGATGGTGCTGAGCTGCGCTGTGGTCTTCCTGGTGTGCTTCGTGCCCTACCACATCACCATGCCACTGGACTTCCTGGTTAAGGCCCAGGTGCTGAGAAGCTGCGACATCACGGTCCTGATTCGGAGATGCCACCCGGTCACGCTGTGCCTGGCCAGCCTGAACTGCTGCCTGGACCCCGTCATCTACTACTTCACCACGCATGAGTTCTGGAGGCGGCTGAGCAAGCCCGAGATCCCGGAGGGAATACATTTTAACAGGAGGTTGTCCTGTATGACTGGGGGAGAGGACGAGGAGGATGACTAAACTATTAAATCTCAACCACTAAACCATGGGAGAAAGTCTACACGTCCCTCAGAAAGAGGGAACTTCAATGGAAAAGCAAACTTGATGTGAAAACGTTAGGGGGGAGTTTCAAAATGTGAATTTTTTTTTTCTATTTATGTTTGAATAAAGGGTGTGTCTGCGCTTTCTAAATTTGTAAAAGTGAAGCGAGGAGTGATCTGTTCCTGTTATGACCACTGGACTGCCCATCGGTGCCAACATCTCTAATATCGGCAGGAAATACAGAACACAGGCAATGAGCCGTGGCAGTTACGTTGATTGATTTTAAAATCGGCTTTATGGCACTTGAACAGGCTCAAAGGGCGATAAAAGGGTTAGGGGTTCCGGAGCTTTCATTAGCACTGAGGTGGCAGACAAAACAGGCAAACTCACTCAATCAGTTAGTAGGTAAAGAAATGCAACTTTATTCAGCAACAAAGTGAAGTTCGTTTCAGTAGCTGCACACAACACAGTTTTTTTTTAATCTAATCTTCTAGTATTGTTAAAAAGCTGAGACAGAAACACAGTTTTACAAGCACACTTCCTGTCTGATTGTCTTTCTGTGCAGGCATCGGGTGGGAAACCACTGAAAAAGGACTGGTTTAGATGGCAAAAGGCCATTTGTTTTGCATGCTTTCGACGGCTCTCTCAGGGTCTCTGAGGACAAGCATTTTCTGCAGATTCTCTGAGGGATTTTTACAAACATATTGCTCCTACCACAATTTATACAAACTGTCCTGCAAAGCGTGCAGCTGCTGACGGGGAGGGCGGCGGCCGCATACCGCGGCCGTCCCGGCGACAGGACTGCAAATTCATACGTGAGAATTCAAAAGACTTGCAACAGAAAAGTGTTTTCAAATTTGGGGGAAATTTCCCTTTTTTTTGTAGCTTATTCATTCCCTCGGTTCTCGGACTTCCCTTCAAGTTTTCTGTCACGGATGAGGTTTCTACACAAACACATACACTGGTTTCGTATGGGTGCTGGCTGGACTGCTCGCCATCAGTATGACACCATCTATTACACAAAAGTCATCACACTGCGGGACAGCAGAGGGCTCCGGGAGCAGCAGGGCACTCTGGGAAACATCTACAAAAACAAAAACAAAACAAAAAAAAAACTGGAGGGCTCTGGGTTTGTTTCCATCCATAAAAGACACTGACGACCACATTACACTGTACTGCGTGGTACATCCGCAGGGTGACTTGTGCTATATCACACAGAGTAATATCTGGTCACAGCTTCTCTAGTGGGAACAGTAAGCTGACTGACACACACACACACACACACACACACACACACACACACACACACACACACACACACACACACACACACTCATAGTGACACGTCTCAGTATCACTAGGATAATCAGTAGTAGAAGTAACAACTCTCGTCAGGAGGTGATGGGCTGTTGGGATACAGTAACAGCGATGAGTCTGAAGGAAGCAACAGAACAAAAAGCAACAGAACAAATATAAACTTAGTATATCCTTAGTAAGCAGGCTGGTTATTAGTACGGGACTAACTAGTGAGTACTTGAGCTATGACTTACACAGGATCAAAATACGGCAGAGCAGGGGAGTTTTACTGTTAACACCGCAACTTAAAATCACTGTTCACTAGGGTTGAAAAGCAGGGGAGCCAAAGAACTGGACTCAAGAGAGTTTTGTACAAAAGTAAAACTTTCTGCTAAAGGTTGTTCCCTCCCTCCTTGCCTCCCTCCCACTCCCTCTCTCTCCCTCCTACTCTCGCTGTCTCGCTCTCGCTATCGCGCTCGCCGTCTGGCCTACGCTCCTCGCTCTCGCCTCAGGCCTTGCAGATCCTGGTCTCGGTCACAAAGTTGTTCTCAAAGTGGCGGATGGTGAAGCATTCGTCCGCCGAGCGCTTCTGGATGCCTTTGCCTGTGGGACACGGAGACACGCACAAACACATTTTATCCACATTGAATTTGAATCCAGTTCATCATAAATCTGACAGGAAAGAGTGTATCTGATGTTCTGCTTTGAAGGCCTCGTGTAGATTATTGTTCGTCAGGTGACGTGGATGGTTTGTTGTAATTTACGAGGTAATAAAAGCACTGGTTTGGCACCCAGAGCTGCACATTGTTACCTAAAAACTGTCAGTTTTACTCCAGGTTGTGATTCAGAATGAAGAGTGAAACCACCTGCTGCTACAGGATTTTTTTTTTTTGCATCTACAATCACTACCACAAAGAGATGACAGACAGAGTAAATATTGACCAGCTGCTCTTTCCTCCACTCTGCCATGGGGAACAAACAGAGCTCCGAGTGAGCAGGAGCAGCCAAAAACCCAGCTAGTGCTCAAAAACCATGACACGTCCTGTCAAATGGTGAACGTTAGACCGGCTGTATGCAGCAGATGGTACGTGTGTGGGGGGGTCGGTCAAAAAGGGCAGAAAAACATCTTGTGTCAACACAACAAAGATGCTACTTTACATTCTGATAGTGTTGAGCGTGTGAAAAGACTCCGGAGCATTGCCTTAAGGATCAGTCTGTCCCAGGCTGAAATTCCCTGCTGAGAGGGATGAACGCACAGACCTGGCAGGCTGGAGCGGCGCTGCATCCTGTAGGTGTCCTTCCCGTCACACAGGCGGCGGATGTAGAAGCCCAGAGGCTTGATGTCGTCGATACGACCCGTCACCACCAGGTCCTCATGCACCAGGTAGCTGCGGTAAGAGCCGGACTGGGACGGGAGGAGCAGACCAGGAAGTAAGGAGGAGCCGAGTCAATCACAGTTAGTAAAACATCTCCAAATTGCTGCGTGTTGTGAAATCAGATAGTGAAATTCACTGATTGCACAACCCGTCATCGTCACCTAATCCCCTTATTCTACTACTGCGCTTCAATAAGCCGTAAGAGGGCATTACACTGGCTGCACACCAGTTAGTTGCTCCAGGACACGGGCTTTTTCTTTTTCCTGACAATTTGTGGCCAAAACATTCGCCGCATCGTATCACGGATTTCATTCCTGTTTCGCATCACAAATCTAGGGACGAAGAAAGAGAAAACGCACACACGTGTGAGCTCTAAATTCTGGAGATTACTCAGTCTGATTCATAACCCAGACGGTCTGCAACAGGGGAAGGCGACGTGCGCTGGAAATTTTGACTTTACAAACGGCAGAAATGTCAGATTTGCGCAGGATTAAAGGGCAGACAATCCCTGGAATTATTATAAATCCCGGATTTCCCCAGGTATTATTAGTCTTGGGTGAAAGCGCTGTGTCAGTAAAGTGCGCTTCCTCGACGGCCTCGGCCTGTGCTTCCTGCTTCCAGCCTGCCAGCCACACACACACACGCACACACTGAGTGACGCTCACCATCAGCTGCGAGAAGAGGTCAATGAGGTCCTGAGGCGGCAGAACCACCGAGGTATTGAGAGGAATCACGAAGCAGGTCCTCAGAGTCAGGTCCAGGTAGGCCGTCAGCTTCTACTCGCGGACACATGAAACGATCAGGGAGGAATTCCAACAGGGCCGCGAGCCTGTGGGACATTCAGCGCTGGAGTGTGAATGTGAGTGCGAGTGCGTTACCCTGTTGAAGTCGTGCAAGATGAAGGCAGGGTCTCCGGGCCTGAAGCGTGGCGGGGGGACGCTGATGACGGCCATGCTGTCTGAGATCTCCATCTCCTCCTCCACCTGGGGCAGGTAGTACGGCTGGCCCTCTCTGCCCGCTCCGGCCGACACGTCACTGAACTGCATGGCACCATGGTACAGCCTCTGGGGGAGACACACACACAAGCACAAGGGGTCGCTTTGCTCTGTGTCCCCATATGCTTCATTTATTTTACTCTATCTTCAACAGCATGCACCAGAAGTGTCTGCAATGAGATGTCTTGAGGTCCTTCGCTGCATGCAACCAGTGCAGTTAATCATAACAAGGATGAGGTGGGTCTTTTACTTGAAACCGCAAGCGCATAAGATTCTTGTAAATCTATCCAGGGGCCGATACTCTGCAGCGGCCGTGTACTCCGAGAGACTCAGGAAAAAACAAATGCGCAGGGCGAGGTGTGAAATGGAGAATAAGATGCGTCGTCAAAGATAAGAGAGGCGCGAAAATGACTTTCAATCTCTGAATTGCATTTTCAGAGCGAATGTGCCAAGTCACTTCGCTAGGTAACGATATCTGTCGAAAGGGAAGAGAAGGTGGACCTAGGAGTTGATCGAGGGAGCTGCACAGCTTAGAGTCTGATTCCGGGGCAGTCTATTTCCTGTTGCTGAGGACACTCGACTGCATTAGTCTCACGTAGGCTCACACCATTTTTTTTGTGTGTGCTGGTGAGAACTTCAGTCATATTTGACACCCAGATCTCTGCCAATTAAACCGCTCACTCACTCTCCCTCTCTCGGGTCTGTGCAGCACTGCCTACCATGTGAACCTGTGTAGGGAAACGCCAGTGAGCGAAAGTGACACATTTACCGGGCCTGCTGTCTACGCCGTCACCCAAACATGCAGTGCCACAGCAAGTTCAACGCAGGAGGGGTTGTGCTTGTGCACGGTATCAATAATTTAACGAGACATTTTTGTCTGTGGCCCATTTGCATGAGAGAGAGAGCCCCTGAGGACACTGAGACACAGGACTGAAAGTGACACCCCTCCCACTGACAATGCAGCAAGAACTCAGAGGCGGTGAGGACTGTACTGGATGACAGTCAGCGTTTTTATTTCCTAGCAGCTCCAATCAGCAGCCAAAAGCTGCCTTAATAAATCTTCTAAGAGTAACTGCACTCTGATTCGCCCTCCTCCCCTCTACATCTCTGATACAAGCGATAAGAGCTTGAGGCTTTTTCACTCTATATCCTGTCAACGTCACACACTCACTGACCACGGCTACAGACTGCTGCTGCTCTACCTTCTCATTGAGGGTTATTCAGTGTTTAGCAGTGTGCTGCAATATGTTTCAGTGTCATGCATTTTACTCACATCTTTCACCTCACATCAAGTGTCTCAACGTTTGCTTCACTTTTCACGGAAAGTTACATCACTGATTTTTCTTTTTGCTGTCCCTAGGGAACTATGGGCAACGTCAAGCCGATAACAGAATAAGTGTTATTCGATATGTATAATGTTGCTTTGATTTGCACTCACTGCTCCGCGTCCGTTTATTGTTCTGTTTAATACACGCTGATAAACTTGTTTCCTAGATAAAGGTCTGATCAGTTTAGGCATCTTGTGTTTGTTTCCGGCATCAACAGTGACTTTGTTTGTTCAGGAAACACAAAAAAAACACTGAACTGTTTGTAGGGCAGAGGTCAAGGATATGCATCTTCACTTAAAACGTTAACCTGATATTGCATGGCTCTCCATCTTAACCTGCACTTATGCAGCCTGAAATATAGACAAAACATTTCTACACATTTTTAATCCTTATACAGCAAATTAAGACCTCTACGACATCTCTATGTCTGTGATTTTATGGCACCTAGACTAGAACACCTCCTAGATACAGCGAGGGACTTAACTCTGTTAAAAAAAACACCACTAACATGGCACACACACACGATTTACCTTGGGTGTGAAGTATCGATAGAGACATGCTCCGCCCACGATGAGCCCACTCAGGATGAAGGCGATGCCAAGCAGAGTGAGCAGACAGCGACCTGTAGAGCCCTCTCTGCCTGCTGGAGCAGTGGCCAGCTCAGGGTCCTGCACGCACGCACACACATACACACAAACACACGCACGCACGCACGCACGCACGCACACACACACACACACATACACACAGGGATGTTAGCAATGCTGTATTGTAAATCTGATAGATAGATAGATAGATAGATAGATAGATAGATAGATAGATAGATAGATAGATAGATAGATAGATAGATAGATAGAGAGCATCATATTCACTGCATGCTAATGGACTGCAAGTATCCACTGTAGGAGTGACATGTGACACAAACATATGGGACACGTGATAAGACAAAATAAACCAAGAGAGTTAAGATGGTGTCAGCAAGAGACATATAATAGTAGAAACAATAAATAATGACACATGCACTAAATTATTCAAAACGTAATGTCAAAGGCAACATTTATGAATTTAGAGATTTTAAGCAATGAATCACAATTAGGTTCATTGCCATGTAGTTACAGTACAAAGGCAGGATGACATACGATAAGACAGCAGCACACACTAGATAGTACACAGGATATATACAAATATGTGTGCAGGACGTTAGTGCAAATGTGCATGTAGGGCACTGAGCATGCTGTATAATGCACAGTCTAAATAAGACCTGAGATTAAAGGATTTTGAGCACAGTGCTAAGAGTAGTGCGCAGTGTGTGTAGTTTGGGGGTAAGTATGGTCTGTGCGGTCGACTATGCTGCTGGCTCCGCACGTCACGTCTGATGGCAATAATAATAACAACAGGATGAGGAGGAGGACGGAGCAGGGAGTCCGGCCTCCCTCTGCAAAGCAGCTGTGGGGAGGATGCCTGGTCCTGCTGGCGCCGCCGCAGCAGGTGCATTTAGCGGAAAACGGCGCAATCCGCTTAATGTCACGTTACAGACCACGGTCCCTGCAGCCAGCCTGTTACATATGCACATCCTCGGCCAGTGCTGGCTGCTTGGGGCCGGTGCAGGCCTAGGACCTTCATGCACGCATGCACACGCAAACACACACACACTGACTCACATAGACTCAGACACAGTGGGGCCGGTCGCTCACCATCACAGCTGCGGGCCCCTCTTTGCCCAGCGCTTTCTGCGCCAGGGCCGAGTTGAAGGCGATCTTGACCATGGTGTCTTGGAGGATGAGGAGCGGACTAGACGGTGCTGATGCTGCTGCTCCGGCTCCGGCTCCGGCTGCGGCTGCGGCTGCTAGGACTGCGGCTCCGCACGCTCGCTGCGCTGTGACGCACTTTGCAGCCTCGGCTTTAGCAGCGCTTCCGGTCGCCGGAGGGGATTAGAGGTGACTCCTGAGACGCAGAGCGAGAGAAGCACTGCGCGGTCAGGGCTGCACAGCGGAGACAAAAGCTCGGGAGGCTGCGGTGGCTCAGAGCACAGGTTGTGCCGGTCTCACTGCTGCAACCATTTGTTGTCTCGGTCATTGACGCCGCTCCGCTCCCTAACAGTCTGGGTGCTGGCGACATCTAGCGGCAACAGGGGGCAACTACAACACATTTCCGCCTTCGCAAAATGGAGAAATGCCCTACATTTAGACAAACCCAAGCTTTGGGATTTAAAAAAAAAAAATCATGTTTATCTTTGTTTATTAAAGAGGACCAAACATAGTTGCAAACATTGAGGCTATGCAACATTGGTTTAATCAAAAATCCCTTGCATGCTATTTTACCAGCCCTGCCAAATATGTTTTGTGTTGGAATATAACACCTTTTCATGCTGACCTGGCAACCACATGGAGACTTTATGCTGATTGGCTGTCTTGCTTAATCACATGACTTCCAGTTCCCTGTAAAACAACAGATTAGCAGGGTGTTTTTTTCTGAACAGCAGCAGCTATGGAGCGCATGTGTTTGACCCAGAATCAGATACTGAGGAAGAACCAGGACTGCCTACGCTGACATTTCACCAGAAACTTCACCAAACTGCTGACCAGCAGTCATGTGCCCTCATTTACTTGCGCACCTAGCATTATATCTGCTCACTATCTTGCCTGCTTTGTAACTACTGGTGTTGTGGGGTTCAGCTTGAACCTATAGCACTCTACTGTGTACAGGCAGGAAATCTGAAACCTGTTCCTGGACAGATATCTGGTCCATTATAGGGCACACACACTACTGCCTCTCAACTTAGAGTCTCCAATCAGCCTAATCATGCTTGTTTTTGGAAGGAGGAAGTAGCCGGGGAAGTACCCAGGGAAGTTCCACGTGAATGTCACCCAGTGACCTTCTATTTTTATTTTACCATTGTTTGTCATGGGACTGGTAGCTGAACTGGTAATGCCATAGGTGCACAATACATAAACCATGCCAGACAATGCCAGTACCTGACACAGTGAGTAATGGTGCACCTGAGTGAATGAGTGAATGTCCTGAAAATAGATATGTAGAGTGTGCATCTATTTATAATGACCTCTACTGCATCTGATGTGTATTACACAGAAGTGGGTGTTAGTGTCATTGCACAATGTCATGGGGTTTGAAGTTTTTATTGAATATATTTTTTTCACTTTCACTCAAACTGGAATTCCTTAGCCTGCTGTGTGCTGTGCTGCACATGGCACAGTCATGACTTCACTTTATCATGTAATGAAAGTCAGATTCTGAGTGTATAAAGTGGCCTATTCATCACTGTGAATATTCCACTCTGTAAACGCACTCTGTAAATACGTCCCCCTCCTACGGGCTGGGTACTACCTGCCAGAGTGTGTCTGCCCACTCACACCCACCGTGCACAGGCTTCGCTGCGCTGCGTGGAAACACAGGCCGCTGCCAGGCCTGCGCTGCGTGTCTGACACACATCCCCGCTCCCCTGGTCCGTGGTGGTCCTCTGCTTCCTCTGCTTTCACTCTCCTGACTGGGTTAAGTTTGAGCGTACGAGTAAATAAACATTCACTGCTGCACCGGTGCTCTAATTCCACGCAACCCACGTGGCTCCTCTCCAGCCCTGCACGCTGCAACTCCGGCACATGCATCTCCCTCACAAGCACACATACACACACACACACACACACACACACATACACACATGCTCTACCAGGCTATGATATTTCCTCTGTTAAACAGACAGATTGGACCGGTAATCACCACTGAAAGGTACATAAACAGAGCAGCTGATTTCTGTACCTAACCCCCGCCTCCTCGCATCCCCCCTAAAACTGACTCTCGCTGAAAATCCTAAGTGGTCCTGAAGGCTTGTTTATGGGCTCGTCTTACGCTGTGTTTGATCTGAGAGCTTGCCCGCACACGCATGCATGAACACACGCACATAGACACATATGTGCAGCGGGAGAGAGGAGAGTGCCAGCATTAGCGGTAATAGCCGAGATGATAAACAAAAGACTTAGATTTAATCCTGAGGGCTTCTCAGCATCACACACAACAGAGGGAAGGAGTAAAAGCCGAGGTGGGAGTGAAGAGGCCAACCGCGCTCTTGTTCCAGGGGGAAACAAGGGATGATTGGAGGAGAGAAGCGTGTGGGGATATAGGGAGGGGGGATGGAGTGATTCCGGGGGAGAGTAAAGTGATGACTGGGAAAAACACGGAGAGGGAGTTAGAGGGAGAGGCAGAGCAATCTGCAGTGTCTGATGCTTGAGTGAGTTTTCCGTGGAGCTGATTAACGGCAGATTAAACTCGCCGTCCATCCAGTTTACATCTCAAACTTTCTAACGCGCCTGCTAGGTAGGGTTTCTTGTGCCTCTCAGACTGAAAAGAGCAAAACATACACAAACGGACACCCATGTTTTTGTCCACGGGCGCATGGAGGCGGCGGGCGTCATAATGGTGGATGGCAGGCGTGCATGATGGAGCTTGAATGCCAGTGTTTCCCTGTGGACTACAGCAGACATCCAATAAAAGCAGCACAAATACACACGCATACAAATGTATACACAAACACCACACACACTCACTTCTTGAGTGCCATGTCAGCAAACTGTGAAAGTCTGCAGAGGCATAGCTGGCCTCACAAAGTGTGAGAAAAAGATGCTCTCATGCATGACATCACCCGCACGCAAGCCAGCAAATATGAACACACACACACACACACACACACACACACACACACACACACACACACACACACACAACACACACACAGATATACACCTCATAGATTTGTCATCAATTTCAATAGCAGACATGTGAAACCGCGGGTGACAAATGACTTTGTCCCTTTTTTGCTGCTCCCAAGTCATACGCACCCTAATGTACACACATGCACACACACCCGCAGACAAACACACACACACACACACACACACTCACAGCCCTCAAAACTGCTATGGTAACAGCTGGCCACAGAGCTGTGTTGAACCAAAAAGTTAGACACACAGCTCGGTGCCTCATAACGTCACTGACATGTGTTCATGTGGACCCACCATAATCACCATGTGCCTGGAGTGGGAGAACACTTAGTGGTCAGAGGGAGAGAGAGAGGGAGAGAGAGAGAGAGAGAGAGAGGGAGAGAGAGAGAGAAAAAAAACGTCAGAGAGGAGCAGATCTCATAGTGGGCATGTGGCAGAGAGCGGTGATGCTGCTTCAAAGTTGCCTCTCAGGAGAGAGAGAGAGAGAGAAAAAAAATCAGCATGGATCACACTCTCATGATCCCTGCCCCACCACACACACTTTCTTGGCAATCACGTGTGGCTTTGAGACAAGGGTGACAAATGAGTCTTTCCTGTGAGTATCAGCTTCTAAAGCTACCTCCTCGCTCCCCTAGCGCAGCCTGTCCGCTGCTCTTCATCCGCTCAGTTCTCCTCACCTCTTGGGAAATGTAATAATTTCATGCTGAAGGAGCTGAGGTGGGGTGGTCAGTTATGTGTGTGTGTGTGTGTGTGTGTGGGGAGGGGGGGAGTGGCATCACAAAAAAGATCAGCATCAGCTATTCATAGGTCTCTGTGTACAGCTTACATAGGTTTTTGGTTACTGTTAGATATTTCTCAGTCAGAAATGTCATAGATGTTTTCAATAAGGGGAAAAATCTAAAAATATATAGTCTGGTTCCAGAAAAATCCATCTTTTATCTTTCTATTCATTATTATACCCTTTATTCGCACAGGGTGCCTATCTCTATTGCACCCAGAGTGAAGGCAGGGAATACACCCTGGTCACCAGTCCATCATAGGATACACAGTCTTACACTCATAACTAGAGACCTAAAAAACATATCTATATGGACAATGGTAGGAAACCAGTGTGCCCAGTGAAGACACATGCAGACAGGGAGAACATGCACAATCAACTCATGACGAAAGAAAATGTTAAAAAGTTATCACAAAGTTAACAGGAATATTATTTGATTTTAGTTTTGTCCATGCTTTCATAATTTCACGGATAGATAGATAGATAGATAGATAGATAGATAGATAGATAGATAGATAGATAGATAGATAGATAGATAGATAGATAGATAGATAGATAGATAGATAGATAGATAGATAGATAGATAGATAGATAGATAGATAGATAGATACATACATACATACATACTTACATACATACATACATACATACATACATACATACATACATACATATAATAGATAGATACATAAATACATAGAAAGCTTAGTGATTTAGTGGGAAATTTAGTGGTATATATTACACTCAAATAATTGGTGGGAAAAAGAAGAAAAGTGTGTGGGTGTAGCCTGATTTCATTTCTGTCATTTCTTACAGACACGTTGAATATGAGGTGTTGGAGTCACTTATTAAAGCTAAAATAATAAGTGATGTAACATGGAGTTTTGAATGACTGTATTCAAGAAGAATTGGGTGTTTTCTGTAAATCTGTGACCTAATGTTACCGTCTGTGTGTTTGGGTGACATGAAAAGGAGAAAAACCAAAAGAAGATTTCTGGAGCCCGGGAGTAAAACTGAGGACAGAGGGTATGACTGGAGGAAAACGAGAATGTGGGTCACAGATGTGTGTGATGAAAGGCAGCTCAAGGTAAGCAGCTGGCACAGGTAGAAAGGGAGAGTGGAGGAATAAATAGGGATGGAAGGATGGATATAGACACATGTCTGTTATGCTGCTGAGGGTTAAACTCTGGGGAAATTACCTCATCAACGTCAGACTACCCCAACATGTAGACTTGGGCCATGTTGACTTTGTGATGGTGGAGAACACACACACACACATGCACACATACTCAAACACATACACACACACACACACACACCCTCTGAATCATAGCCAATAGCATCATGGCCTGGTCGAATGAATCACTTCCAGATCCAGTGACGTCACCTCTGTCAGGTTCACGGGAGGAGCACACACACACACACACACACACACACACACACACACACACACACACACACACACACACACACACAGAGGAGCACCTTTCCAACAGGGGATGATCCACTCATCTGTATTTTTCATCAGTTACAACACAGGCGTTGTTTCATTGCTTTTTATTCCAGCGATTTTATTGAAGTCAGACAGAAACTGTCCTCACGTTACACGGTGAACTGACGAACTGAAGCTCTTTCAGCTGAAGGCCGTGATGCCACAGTCCAACTGCACGAGACCTTTAATACGGTTTTAGCAGTTGTAACCTTTATGGCCTTTATGGTAAGTAGTAAAAATAAAAACTATAGAATGGAGACAGAGCAAACATTTCTTCAGAAGAGAAAGTTCTTCATTGCTCATTCATTCGTAATTTATTGGGCACACATCTTTCTTCCTAGCAGAATTCACTGAGACAAAATCAGGGATCTATTAGTTAGTTTCATCTGTTTTAGAAGTCATTCAAAACAGATAATTTTACACAACCAGAAAAAAAAATCATTAATGTTATAAATTGAGTATTTAAAAAAACCTTAATCATTGAACCGTGAATCCATCTAATAGTTCTAACCTGGACTCCATGCAAAGGATGCCTTATTAAAACAGGCACAGTTGTATGAACATGTTTTGGTTTGTATGTCTTGATCATTGTGCAAAGTTTTCCTTGTTTTGCTACTTCATCTTTTCGCTAAAATTAATGAGTTTAAGCAACTTCTCTTGCCTCTCTTGTTTTATGTGTTTCTCTCTTGTAAAGCACTTTGAGGTTAGTCAGTCCAGTGGTGGATTGTAAAAATGGGTGCAAAGCTGTGTATGGTTGCTATAATGAATGTGTGGTGCTTTGTGTGGCTGAATGACTTCACATGACCCATTACACCGACAACCAGCGCTGTGTATTGCTGCAGTAACCCAGTGTGTGAAGGGCCTGCTTGTGTGTGCATCTCTTTGTGGCTGTGTCTTTGTGTGTGTGCGTGCATGTGTGTGTGTGTGTGTGTGTGTGTGTATTTGTGTGTGTGTGTGTGCATGTGCTTCACAGATGGGTAGGGAGGGAGGGAGGATAATGGTAAGCTGCTAAAATTGATGACATCCCCAACACCACCCCCATTTCTCACCATGTCAAAGTTCACCATGCTAGAGAGAAGGCAAATGTGATGTGATATACTATGGATGAAAGTGATAGCCTGTGTGTGTGTGCATATGTGTGTGTGTGTGTTCTAAAGCTACCTGTGTGTGTGCGTGTGTATGTGTGTGCACGTGTGTCTGATTGTCTGGAAGGACTTTCCTGTGCTTCAAAAGTCTAAGCCCAGTCAGGATGTAGTTATGGAGCGCTAATTTGAGAGCCGTCTGATTGCGGGCTTTCTGTGGGCCTCTACCAAACACACACACACACACACACAAAGGCACACACACAGGCACACACTCTTTATCAGTCATTAATCTATCAGGTGTCATTAACAGGGAAGGATGGGCTGATTGGAACCAGAGGGAGACAGGATGATGTCAGTCTAACACACTTCACTGCCAGGGTGCTCATGTGTCTCACACACGCACACACACACAGACACACACACACACACACACACACACTGGCAGTGGACATGTGACTGACATGTCGACAGATAAAAGTGCAAAAAAGACGGTCCACGATGGGAAATACTTATTCATGCTGTCTGGCTGCCTCCAACCTCTGAGCCACAGCAAACGAGGACGGGTTTGCTGCCAACACCATCGGCTGTAAAAGCCGATCAGAGGACGGATGAGCTTTGATTTAAAAGGCACAGACACAGAGTGTGAGTCTGTCATCAGTGAGTGAAGATAGAAAGAGGACACTGTTGTAACACACCTCCCACAACAAACACGAGTCCACTTTTACGCACATGGACCCGCAGTGCGTGGCTATCTTTAGCGGGCCAGCTATTGTTTAGCAGCGGCAGTAATCTGTAAAAGAAGAGCTGCAGCTGAGAATGGATCTCTTTATTAACACTGACGCTGACTCATTATCTATAAATACAGGCGGGAGCCACTAATAAATCATTTCTCGTGGCCCTGATAGCACGCTAACCACAAGGCATTAAGGCATCGTGAATGTAAACCACACGCTGGCAAGCGGGCTCTCTGCATGTGTGTGTATATGTGTGTGTGTGTGTCTGTACGTGTGTGTGAGATACACCACGCTTTGGCAGGCAGGACGATGGGGCTCGAACCGAGCTTTTGATTGAAATAGCATGTTGTCTTTTGAGTTCCCGTTTCGGCAGCGTTTAAATTATAGTGTCTCTACGGAGCTGCAGAAAAGTCTCTCGGGGTGGGAATGAAGTCAGAAAAAGATTTTCTATGAGCCGCATATGACGACGATCTGAATGTGACTAGAGAGACGCTTGAATGAGATTTTTTTTCTCTTCCCCCCTCTGACTTCAGTGGCACGGTAGCAGGATTAATTTGTCCAAACAGTTCACAAATCAGTGTTAAACCACCGCCATTTGTGTGGCGGTTCATGCCTGCAGGTGACTGCATTCACAGGGAATGTAAGAGGCCTCAATGGCACCGAAATATGTTTGGTTCCTAGTATCCCTTAAGCAAGTGAAGTAACTGACTGATTTTCCTTTGGGAAATTCATGATATTCTGTATTAGCTATGTGTAAATTGATTGTGCCAATGTATTTCACTATTCAGAATACATAGAGAATAAAAAAGAAACCTTCCTGCTTGGCAGCTTTATTTGATAACTACTCCATTTGCAAACTGACGTTTCTTCCTGCTATTTGTAAAGTTGTCACACACAGCCTCTTTTTCATTTCTCTTTTCAGAGCCTTTTCATTTGGCCTTCAAACAGGTCAAACTGCACATACTGTAAAGCCAGTTCAGACTTTGTCGGTAAAATGTGAGGTTAGTAACAGCAAGAATAGTGCTGTTATTTTAGACATGTAATTGAAAAGTCACCCCCCTCCCTGCACGACTTTATTCAAAAAGCCAAATCCACAAAACACACAGCCTGAATACAACTACCGAGCACTGGGGAGAAGAAAACCTGAGAAGACAGGTACTTTTATTGAATGCATCAGTTAACTGTGACAAAAACAAGTTTTGAAGATGCCACGATCATATCATACATTCACTGTGTTTCTGTGTGTGAGCCTGGAGTGTGCGTGCATTGGGCTGCTGGGTTCGCTGCTAGACCAGATGGCCCAGAGGGTGCTGGGGGTACTTATTGTATTCAGAATTTCCACAAATAAAATGCATTACCCGCTCTATCTGCAGCACGCGGCAACACATAATACACAGAGAGCGCAACTTTTGAGCCAGGTCTGTATTTCAAGGGGACTTTGTGGGCTGCTTGCTTGTTTTAATGTGCATACTGTATATCTCCACTTACCACTTGAATCCAGCTAAATTTGACCAGCTTTAATCTGCAGTGGTTCACACTGGAATAAAATAACAACTCCAGCCAACAGTTCTCATGCGAAGTGAAGCTTTTGGAAACACAGTCTGTGTCTTAAAACTTATCGCCAAAGCTCTGCAGATGAGATCAACTGCTCTTCGTGTTTGTCTCCATGTCCACTGGCTTAAAAAATACAATTCTTGTGAAATTTACACTGGTTCCTCTATTTGGATTCCTTGCACAGTTCATCTGGGCTAATCCTGCCCGAGTCGAGCTGGAGCCGGGACAGAGCAGCTAAACTCTGACAGGTTAACCTTCCTCAGGGGTCACTGTCTCGCAGTCTCCAGTCCAGCATGGCCTCCCGCTTCAGGCCAGCGCTGCACCAGCCAATCATAGCCCCATCCAGGCCCATTTTGCAGAGATGAGGGATGAAAGGTCCGATTAGGGCCTGCTGGAAGTATTCAGCACATAGCCCCCCACCCCAGCCCGGCCCATCACCCCAGCCGGCGGCCCCTCTTCCCTCAGCCCCGCGTTGCTGTGATTGACATGTGAATTACAGTGTGTGGTGATGATAATAAGAGTGCTACCCGGGGCCAGGCCTGCGCCTTCCAGCCAGCAGCCAATCCCCGCTGGCAGCGGCTGAAAGACAACCGCTGCCACCATCTGAAGAGGCAAATAAAAATGACAAGCTAACTGTTAAAGAACTGCAGATTTTTCGCATGTTGTTTTAAAAGCTTTTGTGGCTCTGCCAGGTTTTTTTTCTCCCCTTTTCCCCTACATTTTCACTTTACCCCCCCCCCTCTCAACTCCCCAGCTCGACCACATCCAGACACATGAAACCCAACATTTATCAGGGCAATCTAAAAATAATTCCTCCGCGCTGTGGCGAAGCTTTGATAAAAAATATTTGTGTTCAGAACGATTGTGCTCACTGGGACAAAAACAGATCGAGACTTGTGTGAGTGTGGGGTCCCTCAACAAGCTGCCACCACATAAATGCGCCAAACGATGCTTTCCTCCCCTCGAGTAGTCACCACTTCCCTGTTAACAACACCAAGTGCAGCCCTCAACACATTTCAAGCTCTCTCTAAAGTCAGCTAACAATCCCAAAGCATGTTTTTGTTTAGCGCTGGCGTTGTTCACACTTAGGCCGGGCTTGATCCAAGCAGCCCAACATAATGTGCTGGTTACACATTATGGCATTAGGAAATTATTCTCTAACACCCCGTGGATTAGTTTTCCATCCCCTGACATCCCTCTGGGAAGAGTCCTGCTTGGCAGAGCCGCTGCCCGTCTGAGCCGTCACTCCGAGGAGTTGATGAGATGGAGAGAGGAGGCGCTCAACTCTGATCCTCACATGCAGAGTCTGACTCTCATTATCAATTAGGGCTGTTTTTGTTTCTTTTTACCGCAACCATTAACCACACAGTTACTGGCAGTCAGGGAGAGAGAGAGAGAGAGAGAGAGGACACAAGATGGAGATAGAGAGAGGGAGACGGAGAGAGAGAGGGGGAAAAAAAGGCAATTTTCATCAAAAAGAATTAGCTATCCAAACAAGTGAGATGAATGTGCCGTGGAGCCGGACTCACGGCGGGCCTCATGAAAGCGCTGCGGACAGATGAAGATCTATACGTGTTTAATAGGAAGAGGGTGAGTAGCAGGGGATAAGTAAAGGCTTAGAGAGAAAAAGGGGGAGAGGGAAGAGGGCAGAGCGGGGGGGGAGATAATTCACAACACACTTGTGGTGAGAGGAGGAGGCCGTCTTGGCAGAGATGTCTCCCTCTCCTCTTTTCCTCCTGCCCTCATCCCTCTCTACCCGGCCGGCCTGGCGCAGGCAGAGTGAGCCGGTGAAGGCTGGATGCCGTGGCACATGAGCCATTAAATCTCCCTCTGCTGTGGGCAGCGGTGGTGGTGGTGGGGGGTGTGATTGGGGGAGGCAGTACCAGGCCTGGTGCCCGGGCTCCTGCAGCGCTGCCAGCCCAGAGAGGCTGAGAGTGGCGGGGCTCCACACAGGGAGCGGAAAAGGTGCTGGAGAGCAGCACAGAAACCAATCACGGCGCTCCGAAGCATGACCACACTAATGCTCATCAGGTTAAAGCTGGATGCAGGAAATCCAGCGCTGATATCTTGAGCAAATAAGGTCAGGGATACTTGTTAGTCCTCACACAATCATAAATCCTTGGACGAGGCCATGCCCAGATGTTTCTGAAGAGACGCTGTGTGAAACTGATTTATGGAGAAATTGGCCGCCGCCATCTTGGCAGTTTCTGACTAATCAAAAAATGGAAAGGAGAGGGAAACTCAGTGAAGCCGAGGCAGGCCGAACGAAACCTGGCTGCCAAAGCCGACCATCAAAGTTTTCACTAAAACCATCTTGCCTTCAATCCTGCATAGCTGTAAGCCTTAATATAATTTAAACAAACAAGCTTGATAGCTGTGACTTAAAGCAGTTTTTATACCGCACTGTGTTACTTTCTGCTGCACATTTGGGTATTTTAATATGGGTTTTTCTTGGGCATCGACTTGATTTTGGAGCCAGCCTCAAGTGGCCATTTTAGGAACTGCCATTTTTGGCACCTCCAGGTTGGCCTCATTCTTCAACCCCGGAGGTTGACGCTCAAAGAAATCCCACGAAAAGACCAAAACCAACAGAGCCGTCGACTGTCTTTTATACTTTCCAACTGTGTCTGCGCAATTCCAAGCCCACTGGCTCCGACCAGAGATGTAAATGTAATTTTTTAAGCCAACATTACTCAAAAGTGCTTTTGTTGGGGCCGATTTTTTAGCCACTGGTTTGGTATTCTCCTCTGGCAACGGGAGTGTATGTGCATGTGTGTGTGTGCGTGAGACTGAATCAAAAAGAACTACAATGCCCATGTGAAGGAGCCAACAGTGTGACTCACTCATGTGTTTTTAAAAGACTTCTGGACAAGACAGAGGTAAAGGATATATCACAGACACAGAAACCATGTGTGATGGAGATCAATTCAATTTTGGTTTTGCTGTTTTCATTGGATTTGTTTACAATAATAAAAATATAGAATATCACTGACCTTCGCCTTAATATACTCAAGACTGTAATGTGTCATAGCAATTTTTAAAAAACATTTCTTAGATTTGTCTTTGCTCATATGTTCTCCAGTCTGATTGTTGAGTGCCTCATTTGTTATTTACCTGAAGACCGCATTAACTTTTGGAAGATAGTTTATCGACCAATCAGCCTAAACTTGCATGTTTTGGGTTTGTGAGGGAAACCAGAGTACCCAAAGAAAACCCAGACACAAGGAGAACATACAAACTCCAGGAGTAGATCCCAGGACTTCCTGCTGTGAGGAGACAGTGCTGACCACCAGTTCATTGCTTTTGCCCCAACCCTAACCACACAATAGAAAAAGTGATTATTACACAAAAACAGCCTCTGAAACTGTCTCTCATGTGGTTCACGAGTTGGGATTTTGGCATCAGAAGTTCAATCCTGTTAGATGTGTGTTTCTCCAAGATCAGCAGAGAGAAGTCCTACATGTGATCTATGTCACTCCGTTGCAGAAGCTGCTTAGTTTCCGCAGGAGGAGGAGGAGGATCTCCGCAGGGATTCGACAGTCTGAGAGACATGCTCTGGACTCTCAGACAGCTCTACTCCCTCTGAGAAAGTAACAGGGAAGAGGTTATGAGTAGCAGATGTGACACTGCGCAAACACACACATGTGCACACGTACGCACCATGGAGCCGATGACATGTCAGGGTCGAAGGAATTTGTCACCCTGTAATCGGCCATGTTGTTAAAAGCTTTGACTGGTTGCCTTCGCTCTGGTCCTGCTCTTGTCTCTCTCTCTCTCAGTGGCTCAGGATGTTTTGGCTCTGTCTATTTAAAGTAGAGATGCCGCGGGTGGCCAGCAACAACACTGTGCAAATAATAAACCCGGGTTTCGAGATCAAATTTATGCAAGCGCTGTTGGAAACAATTAGCACATCGTTGCACCGGTGAGGAGTGTGTTTTCCAGGTGAGGCCTTGCTCATGCCCCAAAACTCGCATCCCATTAGAGCCACAACACACTAAGTGTGTACAGCGTTCTGTGTTCAAACACTGCACTTATGTCACAGCGGACGAGGGGTGGAAGTTTGACATTTGGCAGCGTGTGGGCATCCGCTCCAGCGCTGGATGCCCAGAATAACCCTCGCACACTCACGCAAACACACACATACACACACACACACACGCACACAGAGTCATATTTCCATCATTTCAGAGAGCATTAAATTGACTTACACTCATTTATCCAGACTCACTCCAGCCTTAACTCTTACCTTGCATTACACAGTGAATAATCATGATTTATGGGATGGGGCCTTGTTTCCATGCAAATACTGTACGTCCCCACGGTGTGACTGCATGACTGGAGGGATTTATGTCCCTGCAACACATGTAACACACACATGCTCACACACCACACACGCTAACTGCTCAACATCAGGAACCAACTTAAAACAAACCATCAGTTGGCCCGTCACATCCACTCAGCACTGAGCAACAGACAGACAGGCCTGTTTATAAACACACACACACACACACACACACACACACACACACACACACACACACACACACACACACACACACACACTCACATCCAAACACAACGCTTGCACATACAACCATTAATTTGTACGCATATGGACATATACAGTACAGACAGAAGTCTACCATGAGTGGTGTAAGGCTGGCCATGATTAGTTTTTGGGCACCACCCCCTCAGCTATACACACGCACACACTTCAGTAGGTCATATAGTCAGGCATTAAACGCATTAAAACAAATGATAACCACTAATAATATTACTGATAACACAAGCTTCATTTACTTACTTTACATCATAATTTACTAGATTTTTTTTCCATCATTAATTTGCACGTGGACATAATGACTTTGGCCTGATCAGGTCATAGTGGATACATTAAATGTCATAAATCAAAGTAGAGTACAAATGTTCTAAGTACTAAAAATATAAAGCTGGAATTCATGTATATGTTGATAATTTCTGCTGGACAAAGTAATTTCCCTTCGGAGAAAGTAAAGTACTGATCTCGTCTTTTCTTTTCCTACATATATATAACATATGGGCACAGTACAGATGCTGTACTGGGTGGTATGGCTACCTTTTGGGTACCCCCCCACCTCCAACTACACATTCACACACACACACACACACACACACACACACACACACACACACACACACACACACACACTCCTTGGCCGAAGTGCCGACTACAAAAAAGAGGATAATAAAAATAACTGAACCTGGTGTATATATTAATAGGCTTTCCTTTAACCAGGTTAAGTTGTGAAGTTCCTGCTTTGATTAATGTGTTGCATTAAAGCCTAACAGGGCCTTCAATTGGAGCCAATTACTCACCAATGAGCACATTTGGCCGCTGACACGCGAATCAAACAGCGACCAGGCGGCCTGGAGGCGCAAAATGATCGCGAAGCCTAATTGCAGCTGGTCATCAAACTTCCGCATTAATGGAAACCTGAGGCCGGCACTAAATTGGATTTGAGACTCTGGTTTCCGCAGAGCGTTGCGCGCATTGCGCCTAATAAGAGGAAACACGTGTGCCAAACATCCCGGCAGGTTTGTGCTGGATTAGGAGCCATAAAACAAGGAGGAGAGGCTTCCTGTTGTGTTGGGACATCACATCAATGCAGGAATCGGGATTTATGACCCGGCTGCTGAAGACAGCACGGAAAAATAATCTGTGGAGGTGGATGGAGATGGAGGACGCGCAGGCGCACAGACCTGTGCGTAAAGACAGACAGAGGGATAGACTGTTAGACAGACAGCCCGGGGTTACTCCTGATGCTCCTCTTTATGCCTGGGATGCACTTTTGTGAAATGAAACGACATGTTGGGAAGGATAAACATGAGTCCAGGCCGCGGTGCTGCAGCAGGTCCTGATGACAGAGCGCATGTGATCCCGGTTGGTCATAGTTCTCCATTTCCCGGCTGTTGTCAGAGATTTCCATCACCAACCAAACCAACCGTGCTGTAAACACAGCCCTCATTTGTTTTCTCCTCACAGCAATTATATCATGTGATTAAAAAGCATTTTAAATAGAGCCTCGCTTGACTTTTATTTGTGTAAAGCGGATCTATTTCATGTCGAGCAGTAATGTAATAATCCCGAGCTGTCATTACGGCCCAGTTTTTCCTCTGTGCGCCCAGCTCCATCTGATCTGCGCATTTATGGGAACCAGACTGGCGCAAACCCTCACCGGGCACCGCAAAGGCCCTCGGAAAAAAAAAATCTCCCGCACCGGAGGGATGGGAGACAAGAGAGCGCTTTAAGCAAAGCCTGCAAATTAATATAGGAAATGTTAGCTTCAACACAAACGCAGCGAGCCTCATGCTGGTGTTTCACCTTCCAGATGGTCCGAGTTAAAAGACTTAAATATTTGTGCCGAGACTCCCCCTCCAGTGCTGCGAGATGTTTCATTCCATTTATCTATCGGATGTCGAGATGGGAGGAAGGAGTGCGGAAGACACACAATTTGAAAAGAAAACCAAAAATACAACAGAAGTTAATTATGCTCCAAAACGAGAGGAGACGTGTGTCACCGTTTTGTTACGTTGATGAATATTGAAATATTTAGCTCTTAGATCAATTGTTTCTTGATACTATTATAATTCTAATTTAGAAGTTAAATAAATCACTCTCCCAAATATGCCCTTTAAAACAAACGTGCCCTCAGATAATTGCAATTTATGCCTTTGAGCTACAGTAATCTCGTGCCTCTGTGGCACCGTGCGTAAAGATGCTCCTGGATGCTCCATGGCTCTGACACCCTCCAGCTGCAACAACTATCTTAGCAGATGAGTCGAAAGGCTGTCTTTCACTTAAGGGGGAAACATGAATTCATGTATGTCATCTACACGCAAATAAAGAGAATTTCCTGACTAATACACCTGTGCTAACCTGTAATACACCATGTTGCTGAAATCCTCCTGATTGGTCCAATGATGATTGATTCAGGTTCATTTATTTTTTTCTCATTATTTTATTCTGACAATAACTGCACATTTACGATTTGTCTTCGGGGTTCGAACTGGAGGCCGGGATGGGTGTCTGTGTGGCTATGCCTTGCAGCTCAGGCCCGTGTGGAGGAATGCCCGCTGCGTCCTCCCCTCCCTCCCTCCATCCCTCCCTCTGTGTGACGCGCAGGGGGAAGCCGGAGCAGCGAGTCAGAGGGAAAGGGGAGACAGACACGGACAGAGGGGGGAGAGAGGGAGAGAAAGTTTAGTGAGGAGGAGAGGCGTGCCAATAATCAAGGATTTTGGATGAGGACGCGCGTCTCGGGGAGCACATGGGAGCGCACTGGAACAATTACGCAGCGTCACGGAGCCGCGACGAGAGAAGAGGGGCACCCTAAGGTCCTGCTGCCGCTGCCGCCTGTGTCTGCGCCCTGGCTGTATCTGTCCTGTCTGAGCCCGGAGGCTGCGCCCGGATCGGGACCGAGTCAGAGTCCAGACGGAGAGCCGGGGTCTGTGCGCTACGATGCAGGGTCTGAGCTCCAGGGCTCACGCCTTTTCCGTGGAGGCGCTGGTCGGGAAGCCGAGCAAGAGGCTGAAGGTGTCGGAGGGACAGGAGTCCAGTTCAGCTGCAGACACCGGCACAGACACCGACACCTTCACCGGTGAGGCGCGTCTCCACTGGTTCGCTGGTTCACGCATTTTACGCAAAAGGATGGAACATCTGAGAACCTGTGCACAGGCTGCAGCTGCATGTCATTGAGCCTTTAGATCAACTTTATAGAACATTTTAAAGCATTTTCATAGTTAATTGTTTCGTCATGTTCCACAAACAAAATGATCAAATAAAATAAATTTACTTTGGTAAAATGTTTTGTTATAACATTTGAGATCGTTTGAGCAGTTGGAACAGCTTTTTGCAAGATTAGCAGTTTATCTGCAACTTTACTCAAAACTCAAAACTTTATTCATAATTTGGCGACTTCACTTGTTCAGTCTTGCAAAACAAACAAACTAACAAGGTTGCACATTAGACTTAGCGTTTTTTCAAGGTAGCCATACAACTTGTTGGAATTTGTTTCAGTGTTTAAGGTGTGAAATGAGACGCAAATTGGATAAATAAACAGAGTTTATGTGTGTATTAGCAGGTGTGGATGGGTACCCAGGAAGCGAGGTGAAGGCAGCGGGCTCTCCTCCTTCATGTGAGCCGGACACACGCAGGAGCAGCCCTGAGGAAGAGGCGGAGGAGGCCGCGGGAGAGGAGGACAAGAAGCCGGGGGAGAGGGAGTGCAGGCTGGCCAGGGAGGTGCGGGTGGAGCTGCAGGGCTCCGAGCTGTGGAAGAGGTTCTACGAGATTGGCACAGAGATGATCATCACCAAGGCTGGCAGGTACAGGGAGATCTGCTGCGATGACTCTTTGCTGCAAAACTTTTTTAGCCAGCAAATCCTGAGCTGAAAATGAACAGTGCATGCACTAGTAATATTTTTAATGCGTGTGTTTATTTTAGGTGATTAAAAATATCGTGAAATTAAAAATATATTTTGTATTGGCCTCTCTCAACTTCGGCCCTTTAGCCACGATCCTGCAGCTCTTACACATGATCACCTGGGATGTGAGCCTTTTGTCTAAACTGTTTGTTCTTTGCTTTTTTTATATCTCAGATGAGACGAGTTTTTCATTTTCCATAAACCAGGATAAGCAAGTTAGTTAAATATTAGAACTAACATAAACCGCCCCTGGTGGGATAGACGAAGCTGATTGGAAGATTGATCGTATATGTGCTGGTCAGAGGTCGATTTTTAAATTTCATCCTTTATTATTTTGTGCAATTTCTAATCTCATATTCCTAATGGGGAAAAAAAGTAAATAGCGCGCAGTTTTAATTCACCACGAGGGGAAAAAGAATAGTCCATTCTCGTAAGTGAATTTTAGGGCATCATTTAATTCTCTCCAATTGAAATAAACATTTTTACGACCAATTTGCTCTTACATGGGATTTGTGGGACTCTCTCGATTCATTAATGTTTAATAGAGAGTTTGGTGCAGCTAATATTAGAAATTGGCATCTTAAATAAAGCTGCGCTGAATTAAATCGAGAAGTTAGATGGTGCAATACGAGACTGGCTCATTTAGATTCACATTATCTTTTGGTTTCGAAGGAATCCACTAACAGGCAGCCAAGCGCGTCCTCCTCTGTAGTTTTTTTCTTCACAGAAATGAGTTATTGGTACATAACTAGCTGCTGAAATCTAAGTTCCGTTTATTCAATTACGGGGAGCAGGGGCTGTAAATCTCGGCAGTGACGATGCCCTCCTGGCCCCTCGGGGTCCCTGAACTTCCCTCTGAACTTGGCGGCTGCAGGCAGGAAAGTTTCTGCCTGTTGTTCCCGCTCTCGGTCCGGGATGTAAAAACCATGAGCGCACACCGAGGAAGGATCACGCGCCCAACTCTTCCTCCTCTCCTCTTCCTCAGGAGGATGTTCCCCTCCGTGCGCGTCAAAGTGCGCAACCTGGACCCGTGCCAGCAGTACTACATCGCCATGGACGTCATGCCAGTGGACTCCAAGCGCTACAGGTGAGTGTGTTAACACCTGTGTGTGTGTGTGTGTGTGTGTGTGTGTGTGTTCAGTCGACCTCACGCATTACCTCCGCACGCTCTCAGGTACGTGTACCACAGCTCGCAGTGGATGGTGGCTGGGAACACGGACCACTCGTGCATCTCTCCCCGGCTCTACGTGCACCCGGACTCTCCGTGCGCAGGAGAGACGTGGATGCGCCAGGTCATCAGCTTCGACAGGGTCAAACTCACCAACAACGAGATGGACGACAAGGGACACGTAGGTGACCCGTCTGAGCATGCGCAATGTGTGTGTGCGCGTGTGTGTTCGTGTGGGCAGGAGAGGAGGTAATAAAACTAGAGTTCCTACTCGGGTTTGCTTGTCTGTTTTTAGTCTCCTGACCAGGGGTGTCCAGTCCAGCTTGTGGTCACACTTTGCACGGCCCTCCAGCTTACTTCATAAAAATATATTATTTAAGGCCCAGAAGCACCATGAAAAATATATTGTTATGACTACATGGGTTTAAAATGTAATTCTGAGACACTGGGTACAGGTACAGTCCATTTCAAGGTCAACATATGAAGAAAGGCCCCTGGTTTAGTGAGTGATCGTGTGACGATCCTGATGAAACATAATAATTTTGTTGTCATTTGTCGGTCATCATTTTGTGGCTGATGGCCGTTCATAGTTGATAAATTTGCCCAAGAAAAATGCCTTTTCATCAAACATTCATGGTTAAAAACAATGAAAGAGGCGCAGTTGAGTAATTTTATCTCATAGATACGGGCTCTCACTGAAAACGGTTTAGGCAATACAGTTTAAACACACTGATTTTTTTTTTAAATAGCTGCTGTATGGTGGATTGGTGTACAGCACTGCTGCTTCACAGCAAGGGTCCTGGGTTTGTTTTATAGGTTTTCTGTAGGTACTCCTGTTTCCTGCCATAGTCTGAAAACATGCAGGTTTAGTTGAATTGCCCCTATACAGAAGGTGTGAGTCTGAATGGCGATACCATTTCCTTTTATGTGCTAAGGCAGGCTCTATGGCACAGTTTAGGTACAAAAGGGGCCCAGAAGATGAATGAATGAGAGCTTGAATCAGCTGTAATCGTAACAGCAGAGTGACCGCTGGCCTGATTTTGGTTCGCTTTCTCTCGCTGATCTAGCCTCGGCCTCTTGAAGGAAAGTCTGTTTGGCTCTCAGGGATAAAGGGAAGTCAAAATCCCTCTCATATGAAAGCTAAAAGCTTCAGGGATGTGCAGATGTGACAGATGTGGTGACCGGGGAGGATACAGGAGGCTTTTCACTTGATCCCCTTGTTTATAGAAAAAAAAACCCATAACTTATGTCTTTGGGGGCTTCATTTTTCTGGCGTATGATGCCGGAGTGTGGGAGCAGTTTGCATGAGGTCTGAGAGCTGGCTGTGTAGAAACAGCCTGACCTTCGCCGAAGCCGCTGTGGTCACTATCACCCCGCCTGACCCCTCTCGATCCCCGTTAGAGAGGCAGTAGGGAAGAATTGGCTGTCTCATTCAGAGCGGACACGTTTTGCTGCTAGATGTGCAGTTTTGGCAGGAGAGGTGCTTTGCATAGTTCAGGGAGAGAAAAAGTGCTTTCTGTTGTGAAACCTTACACATATTTTTATTTGGTGTTGAGTTGCATGGCGGTCAAACTGTTACATTTTTTGCTTTGGCTGTTTATGACACAAAATGCTTGCAACAAATACGCGAAAGGAGAATATAACAAGAGCACACCACAAACATTATCCCGTTCAGAGTGATAATAGCTTGACTGAACTTTTAGGAATATCAACTTGAAATCACGTCAGTTTTCATGACATAAGAATTGAAGGATATTTGATGATGGTTTTATTTGTTGAACTGGACATCTGAGCTCAATCTGTAGGATACGCAGGGCTCTTCTTTTTATTATATTTTTTGGATTATTGAGCTCAAATGCCCGTACCTTCAGCATTGTTGTAAATTATACTTTGTCATATTATATGTGACATTCATAAATCAAAAATGATAGTTAATTTGTCATTTGCTTAGAGAACAACATGCTTTTAAAAGGATATGAAACTTGAGGTTTTAAGATTGTCCTCATAGCCTGGATTTGGTCACTAAAACATACAAACCCATTAATTAAATTGTCAGCATACAAAAAAAGAAAGAACTTGCCCGATTTGATAATGATTTTATGGTGATAAATAGATTTATTTTCAAACCAAAACACCAAATGTTCTCTAATTTAATCTTTTAATTAATGGGGATTTTTGATTTTCTTTATTATTTTCTTTTTTAATGTGATAATATATGTTGCACCCTAAGAAATGATGTTAATGTCACGTTGTGCTGTATAAAATATACTAAAATATAATATTATATGACATGCATGTTTTTTACAACTATCCGGTATTTCATATATGAAACAATTTATCCATCTGTGTTTAGAAATTACCTTATGTTGACCAATAATGACAAGACTGTATGTCTGTATGTTACCTTTGGAGTTCTTATTTAAAAAACATATATAGATATGAAAAAACGATACATCAAAATAAATATTGACAGTAACATTTGAAACATCCCCCTCGCCTCTTTCTCCAGATCATCCTACAGTCGATGCACAAGTACAAGCCCCGCGTGCACATCATCCGACATGACCCTCGGCTGGACCTGTCCCAGATCCAGTCGCTGCCTGCTGAGGGCGTGCACAGCTTCTCCTTCCCGGAGACCGAGTTCACCACAGTCACGGCCTACCAGAACCAGCAGGTGAACACCTCCACCAGAGCACTCACATACTTTGGAACACAAATAAAAAATGAAAACAAACGAGGGAGCTGGCTAATGGGAGAACACGGCAAATTTAACAACCATTCCTTTGTTTTTGTTAAACACGGTGTATTTCCAGCTGTCAGCGTCGGGTCTTTTAATAGCGGTGCACACAGTAGTGATATTCCTTAATGAGCCAAATCAACAGCTCCGGTCTGCCTCGCCACAGGCTCTCATCGCAGTGTCAGGGGGTGATGAGGCACACTTGTCTGTGAAATCATGAAGTGTCCTGACTCCCTGCCAGGCCAGTTGCTGGGAGCTGGTGTGTGTTCCTGTGCGGGGGAGCTAGCCCGGCGGTTGGCTGCTGTTCCTGCAGTAACGGAGCCTTCCGCGGGGACTGCCAGCGCTTTTCATCGGGGCTCATTTTACGATCGGCCAACGTATTATTACAGAAACTCAATAACGAGCTGCGACTGCTGGAGTCCGCTGCCCATTAATGCCCCGAATAATAAAACTGCACCACCTCCAAGAAAGTCCTGTTTGACATGGCCGCTAGCCCTGGGTGCTGCTGGGAGATGCGGTCCCTGCGGGAGCGCTCCGCCGCTCTCCGCCGTCGTAAAGCTGAGCTCATTGTTAGCTTAACGCTTCGGCGGGTCGACGCGTCCACTCTGACCTGTGTCTTTTCCTCTCTCTCTCTCTCTCCCGGGCAAGATCACAAAACTCAAGATCGACAGGAACCCGTTCGCCAAGGGCTTCAGAGATCCTGGACGGAATAGGTAGAGGAAACCTCACCAAACATCAACACTTGCTTTAGCTCGGAGAGTTCTCCGCTAAAGGGCCCATGAGGGATTTAAGCTTCAACCACTGACACCTGACACCACGTAAAACCTTCAAATCAAGCTGAACTGTGTAGTGCAGAATTTCACACCTCTCAGAACCAATATTTAAATACCTGGAATAACATTTTTCACTACTTTTACAGTACGTGCGTGGGTGTGTGTGTGTTTGTGCGTGTAGGGGAGTGTTGGACGGCTTGTTGGAGTCGTACCCCTGGAGAGGCCCTCTCAGCCTAGACTTCAAGCCATTCGCCATACAGCTCCAAGGTACCGTGCCGCGGCTCTTATTACCCCTCTGCTCCCGGGCCTCCTCGCCTCTCTAATTTCTCGTGTCCCTCTCCACAGGGGGCTCAGGGTCTCCAACCGGCAGCGTGAAGAGCCTCCTCCCTCTCTCGCCGACCTCGCCCCTGCACCCGTTCTCCATCTCTTCCTGCCAGGACACGGCTCTGCACACCCTCACCCTGCCTCTCTACAGCAAGGCCTGTACGGCCCCGGCCGGGTCCCCACTGTCCGGCAGGGGCCTCCCCTCCCTGGGGGTGGACAGACGGGGGACCCTGCCCCCACTGCCGGAGCACCCGCTCCTCTCGGCGCTGCAGGCCAAGAAGCCTACCCACTGCAGGGAGCCCTGTCTGCACGGGACCCCGGGGGGCTCCCCCTGCCTCTTCCCCCTGCACGGGCCCCTCGGCCCCCAGGGGCCCCCCCTGCTCCCTCATCTCTCTGACGCCGCGGGCCCCTACTGTCTGTACCGCTACAGCTTCCCCCTGAGCCCCCCACTCGCAGCTATTTCCCGGCACGCCAAACTAGCCGAAGACACCACAGACTGTCTGCTGCGCCAGTCTCCGTGGCACCCGACCACCAACCACTGCCTCTGACAGCTGGAACGCACTCCCCGGCTCCGGCCCATTGAGCGCAACAAGCCAGAGCTTAGTGCAACAAAACAGAGAGGGGGCCGACTCTCTTCTCTTTGACTCAAAGGAGCAATAAAAACAGGACTGTGGCCGTGGGACCTTTTTTTTTTTTTGTTGTTGTTCCTTTTTTTGTATTTAAAAACTGCTTTGTACGCTGTGCTGGACTGACCAGCACAAAAACTGATCCTGGAGCAGATTGCAAGCAGCTCCATTACACCCAAAAAAAGCCCAACAGTGGAGACCAGAAATGTAGACAGGAGTAGAGTTCTACTCGGGATAGGAAGCAGAGTTTCTTCACCGCAGGGTAGAACAATGTTTTCCATCTTAACTACTTCACACACTGTAACAGTGTTACCAAACAGCATCAGCAGTAGGACCGGAGGTATGTAATATGAATATTAGTGAACTGGATGACTGTTAAACTGAACCGTAAGTGCCAATTAAAGTATTCTTCATATTTTTTTTTCTGTTCGGATCTTACGCCGGCTTTTGCAAACAATGTTCTTTTTCCATGCAGACAGCGTATAGAGACAAAGCAAAAATGAAAACACCTTTCCCACATTTTCCAGTTGTTTTCACATGAATATACAGTTTATCTCAAAGTCAAACAGAAACGCATATGTGCTGTTGTGCAACAGGAAGTAATCTCGGAAGAGAAATTCTGCAAAAATCTCCTTTGCGGCGCTTCAGTGCTTCCTAGGATAGGATGGACGTTAGGTTGTAATTATACAATTATTGAACAAAAGCATGTTTTGTGTTTTTCGAACTCTAAACTCAGCTGTATCTCCGTGTCAGGCTTGACCACCCCTGACTAATAACATGAGCTCATCAGGTCTCTCTGTGATTTTAGAGGAAAAACAACAGCTGCCAGGATTGAAGCGGCCAGTTTCCATTCCTGTGCTTTATTACCAATAACAGTACTAATCAGAGACGCATGGGGGTGAAAGGGTTATTCTATACTGGCTTTTATAGGCACGGTCCATAACAAGATTGGAACAAGGCTCCTTCTCTTCCCAAACGTGCTGAAGCAGCCATGTCATCATTATTGTCGTCATTGTTCCTGGATCAACAGCAAATCAGCGCTGTTTGCGCAAAGGCTTGACTTATGGAAACATGTGGACGCTTTTCAGAAAAGTGAATTCTGGTGGTGCCCGAGGAAAACCTTGCACTACTGCGGCCCAACATAACGCCGGGCTTTTTTGTCCATACCAAAGGGGGGCACGCCCGTTCAGCCTCTGATGTGATAATTCCTGCTTTCAGCTCAGACTCCAAACCCTACACCATCCCTCTCTCCCTCCCTCCCTCACTCCCTCGCCCTCAGCACAGCTATAGGAACAGCGGTTTAGGCAAAGCGGGGGAAATGGCCTGTTTCCCGACAAACGGTCATAACCAAACAGTCATTTTCTTGTCACGGCCAAGCATGGCAGTGAGCTAATGCGCGTTGGACGTGGAAATAGCAGGAAGGAGTTAATTGAGGAACTCAGGCAGGGGATGGCCCCGCGTCTCAACGCACGCTGCTATCAAACAGCCTGCGCTTTGTGCACAGACAGACATAATCTGCGCTGGTTATTTGATACTGTCTGTCATTTCCATGTTCGCCTCTGTGGGACAATCATTTTAAAGTTCCAACTAATTCCTGATCTTTCAATTAGACAAATTGCTTTCATACCAGGAGTAGCTGAACTCTGCACCTGCTGCTCTCCAGTAGAGTGACACACACACACACATGCACAAACACACACACACAGTAACATAGATTAAAGAGATTAGCACCTGTCATTTATCAGCGTCATAACTCTACCAGACTTTTACAAGCAGTAAAAAGTTTGGAAAACAGGCTTCTGGAGATGGTGTGAGTCACCAGGCAGAGACTTTGAATAAATGAGGAACATTGTGAACAAGGTGTGAAGTGTATGCTGAAGACAAAGTCGGTTTTATCTAATCTTAAATTTGCATAACGACCACAAACAACTTTCCATGGTATGTTACGTTTAATTGTTCTGCCATAAAATGCAGAACATGACAGGGTGGAGCATTATCATAGCTTTCTCCTTCAGCTTCAATACAGATTGTACAAATAAGATGAAACAGGTGAATTTTATAGGTAACCTTGTGGTTTTACTGGACAAAGTTACTCTAATTTACAAATTCCCAGTTTTTCTGGTGGACTTGACTAACAAGCTAATGACTGTTGCTTTATATCAACTTACCAAACTTCCCCAAACAATTTAACAGGAAGAAAAAGTGTGTTTTACTTCCTGGTTGAAAATTAAGTTAGAAATTTGCTTCGTAATGAGCTGTTTTCCATACTGGTCGCTCTGTTTAACTTTTTTGAGGAAGAGCTCGTCCGACCGAGCTGGTAAGAAACCACTGTTGCGTTAACCTCTTATCATCCGGCCAATGATTAAAAAACTGTCTGCCCCTCAGTTCTGCCAATTCGCTTGATAATGTGTCAACATAATCCTCTTGTAGGTGGTGGCTGAAACAACATGGAAACCGCGCTGATTCGACTTAGTAATAACACCAGGAGGGAAGTTTCTGGGCCGCTCCGCAGTGATTGACAGGTAGTAAAGGGAGAGAAATCTGACCCCCAAGTCATTTGTTTCCAATCATGTGAAATGGCATCCTGAAACAGGAGAGAAGCTCAGCCCAGAGTCAGGACGTGTAAATATACTCTGCCTTCATTAGATTAAAACATACACGGACACACACACCACGCAAACACACACGCGTCAGTTATCTCCTAATAATAGCCACCACACACTCGCTCACAAAGACCTCAGATGTACACACACCTAGACACACACACGCACACACACACACACTCTCACAGAGGCCTTTGCCCAGTCAGGTCCATGCCCTGCAGCCTTCACTCGTACTTGGCTCCGTCAGTCTCTCGTGAAGGTTTATACTGGACGCTATTTTCTCTGCAAACTCAATAAAAGCTTGTTATTTATCAGGTCAGATTATGGGACGTGACTGAACTCAGCTGTAAAGTTGAAAGTGAAACCAGCTGTGGCTGAAATTGAATTACACCGAGTGAGTAATGTGAAAAGCAAGGGCAGTTTAACAGTTATTAAGCGCTCTTCTACTGCCCTATCAAGCGGCCGTGCACCGCTCAAACTATATTTGCCCCGTGGAAAGCAGAATTTCCTCTCCTTTTTCCTTTGCTTTGCTCCGTTTCTGGAAACGATGACAAGTTTGTGCGAACCGTGGGCCACGGCTCTGCTGTCCTCGAGTCGCGATCTGCGGTCTGGCAGCATTAGATCACAGAGTGCTGACAGAGCCCGGAGACTCCCTGGATTTGCATGCGTGTGTGTGCAGTGATCGCAGTGCCGCCATGAGTGTGTGTGTCGACAAGGGTCACTGGGGCATTGCATAGGCATGTGCTCCCTGACAGGCCTCAGGAGCAGAGGTTAGACAAGAGGACGACAAACTGCTTTAACATGTGGGCTGGCACCTGGCCTGCATGTTTCTGTGTGTTTGCTTGTGTTGTGTGTGTGTGTGTGTGTGTGTGTGTGTGTGTGTGTGTGTGTGTGTTGGGGTTTCCTTGCGCCATTATCAGTCAAGGTGTTAATAACCCAGACAGCTCTTGCACTCCTGCTCACACCTCACTGCTTACACCCTTCCTTCCCCCTTTGTGAAGCTGTGTGTTCATTAGTCGCAGGCATGTGCCTCAGTTGTGAAATAAATTCCCAACAAACAAACTAAATATTATCATCGGAGTATCACACGACTGCAACAATCCCCACACACAGCTTAAGCTTTCTGGTTTCTGAAATATGATGCAAAGTATATTCACCAGTTATGAGGAGATGAATTTTGACCAACTGCAATATTTAATATGTCAATCCAGCAGATGGATTGGCATCCTGTCCAAATTCCCTTGTGTTTGGATAAGGTCCATCAGACCCCATAAAGTTGTTAAAATAAGGAATTAATGAATGAATGTATAATTTCTGTTTTTCTTCTCTTTCTTGACACACACCCCTGTGTGTTACAACAGGACATTCAGTGAGTTTTTTTATTTCAAGAAGTGGGATGTTATTTTTTTATTCCAGGAAGGTACATTTATATTCTATTTCCTTTTGGTCTGTTGAAATGGGGCACATTCTTTTGCAAATATCATCTAACATTTGTTTAAGTTATAAGCACAGAACTTTTACTGTTAGTGCAGTAATTATCGTAGTGATACTATGGTTGTTTCTCTGCATATTAAGATTTCAAAACATAATGAGCATATACAACTTGATGAACTGGTACATAAAACTACCCAACATTACCTAGAATATTAAAACAATATATTAAGCTGTAATTTTCTGTAATGCCAATTTAATGGGTACTAATATAGGGTCCAATTTGCCTGCTTATTTTGTAAATATATGTCAACACATTTGGAGTGCTTTACCTGTTTTAAGCATCTATTTCCGTCGGTGCAACTTCAGGGTTTGTTTTTCAGGCCACAGCCCAGCACAAATTTAGCTAAAAGCCACATGAACATGCTTTATGACCCTAATGTAATTCACTTTCTTTACCTTTTCCTGCTCAGCTAAATTCTTTTGTCATCAATGGAGCTGTGTGTTGGAGTGCAGGGAGGCTGGAAGAGGGCTGTCAGCACTCAGCTCATGATCAACAAACACAACACACACTCTGACCCTGGCTGTCCATCACGCTGGCCCTCCCCTCCCCTTCAAACACAGTGTGTGTGTGTGAGAGAGTGCGTGAGTGAGTGCGTGCTAATTCTTTCCCCTGTCTGATGGACCTGAGGGGGATTCTACAGGTGCATGTGTGTGTGTGTAAGTGTGTGTGTGTGTGTGTGTGTGAGGGAGCAGCAGAGAGGCCCCCTCTGGCCCTGGTTTTATTTAATATGGAGCTATAAATCAAGCCTTTTGGAACAAGAGATGTGAGATATTCTTTTTCTCTTTGCCCCTATCTCTGACAAAGGGATAGATCGTTCTTACCTCTTTTTGCTTCCTGTGTATGACAGGTTATCACTCCTGGGACAGATACAGAGAGGGAGGAGGGGGAGTGCAAAGAGAGGGTCGGAGAGTGATTGAGTGAGAATGATGCTCCGTGGCTGATGTATCGGATGGCAGACGAGGGGCTGGGGTGAGGCTGCGGGGTGGAGAGAAAAGAGTGATTTAACGCTGGCCTGTACTCTCCTCTCCTCTTATCCCTGCCCTGCTTCTTTCATGTTTCAACCCAGGGTCGACCCGCCTGCTGCCCCAGATGGTGCTGTCTGTCTGGGCTGCCCTCTACAGGATGTGCCCCCCCTTTACCCCCATAACTACAAACCTATACTCGCTTAATTGATTTCAGGGAGCGAAGGCCCTCGCTCTCTTCTGTTTCATACACACACACACACACATACACACACACACATAAAGACAGCTTGCCAACAGCCAGTGCCCCCAGTGCACACACACATACACGCGGCTGGCGCTGTGCGCTGTCAACGCTAATTCAATTTGAGACGCGGGAGTGTGACTAACAGCAGACCTACAGAGTGTTTTACCATATGCACCACACACACACACACACACACGCTCCAGAGTCACATCCACTGGTATAGTAATAATGCAATTCCAGGGGTATACATCGTATTAATAGATTGCGTCTCTTCCTGTTTCTCTCATTACCAAGAGACGGTGGTATTGCCACAAACTAAAGAGTAACACCTTATTAACCCCTTCAGATTCCCGGCCTAATCCAGGGTCAATTTACACAACCACCAAAGTGAGTCACAAAGGTGTGAATGTTAAATCTGAAAACAGGCAGGGATTTGTTTGTTCAGGGGGTACCTACAACCCTAATGAGTCTGTAGCAGTGTTTCCTTTAAATATTTAGCACAGCCGCCAACAGTCAATACAGGAATTAAATGTTAAAGGGTCACTCTGTAACATAGCCTGAAAAATACACATAAAAATGCTTAATATATAAACAAGAATACACAGACACAGCAACAACATTTTTAACAGTATTTAGTAAGTAAATCAAACTGAACTGAAAGGAAGTAGTGCCACTGCTTACCATTAGTGTGGCTTGAGTTGTGCATGTTCCCTCCTTGGGTCACATAGGCTTTTTTTCCCATGTACTCACAGTTTCCTCCCACAGTCCAAAATTGATTGGAGACTCTGCTCCTCAGAAATGAGATTAGTTGTTCTGAGGTGTGATGGAGACACCTCAGACTGGAGACCAGTCCGAGGTATATCCCCTGCCTTCATAGGTTCCAGCAGTGTGATACCAGTAAGTTACAATGGTAATGGATGGACACAGAAGCAGTGATGATATTCTGATATTTAGATATAAAAGTATTAAGGTTTTCAAGACCACTTAAGCACATATCGGATAGTTACTGAGATGATTCTTTGGACATGGTTGGCTACAAACAGTACTCCAGACAGCCAAAACCAGGAAAAGCAGAGACGACTTGGGGTGTTTTTACAGTTTTGAAGCACATGGTGTAAATGAGAACTTTGTTTGATTTAGCCCCAGGCGACAGTTGCCAAAGTGAGGTGATGAACTGTAATGTAATAATGGAGCGTGGCACATACTCCATACTCGCACTGATGTGCGCGCAGACACGGAGACTGGCAGACGGCCTCAGTAAAGAGTAGAAGACAAGACTACATGTCCATGTTCACGGGTTGTTTGACTGTAAGAGATATCAGGGTGGGTGATGGGTGGAGGTGAAATCTTAATGAAGCATGCTCTGGAGAGCAGGGATGGATGGGGCCAGCTGTATTGGCGTGTGTGTGTGAGTGTGTGTGTACGCATGTGTATGTGTGTGTGTGCGTGTGCGCGAGACAGTAAAACTGATTAAAAGCAGCGTTAACACATCTGACAGGAAGCAATGGTCAAGAGGTGAGTGGAAACAGGGGAGAGCACTGGGCTGGAACGATTAGACACACACTTATCAGCGGCGGCGGCGGCAGATGGAGACCGGGGAAAGCCCTGGGCAGCAGCGATTGGTCACACATGCCCATCGATATCCGAGTAGAACCAATCAGCTCGGCTTCCTGTGTTTGACCTGACCCTTCACACGTAGTAATAGAATATTTCAAATCCCAGGTTGAGGAGGAGAAAGGTACATGGAAAGGGAGAGGAGGGAGGCGACCCGCACGACCCCATCGTGTGAAAGTTTTCCATCTCAAACGCTTCCCGAGAAGATGGCGGCCTCCACCTGAAATGATGAAGCTCCTTCCAGCCTGCAATCACAACTGATGACACGCTGTGAACAAAAAGGGCTTGACATGTGATCACTGCACAACTTTAAATGAACAATAGCAACATGAATTATGTATATGCTTGCCACAGTATGCAGTATGTGCAGTCTTTGCCTCTTCACCTGTCTCTTTATGCATGTGTGTGTGTGTGTGTGTGCGTGTGTGTGTGTGTGTGTGTTAAATTCATATAAGGACATCCATATCTTGATACATGAAGTGTTTATTCGCTCTGTACTTCTTTTTATTATGAAAAAAAGATTTTCCAAACGCTTCAGTCTATAAAATGTCTTAAAAAAAGGGTTAGGGTTAGGGTCGAAATATTTTCACAACTTCAAAATTTGTTTTTGATTTCTTGGCAAAAAGTTCAAAGCATTCAGTTGGCATGACAAATAAAACCAACTTGTCTCATATGTGGAGCTGGGACCAGTTAAAGGTCTCAAATTAAATTTATTTCCCAGAGATAAAACTGAAGGCTCAGTCATACGTATCTTCTCCTGCTGCACCCGAGCTCAAAGCTGTCTGTCTGGACTGCTTCATATCCTGCGTTTCAATCATGCAATGGTTTACGCATTCCCCCCTCAGTGTAATTAGAGCTTTTTCTCCAGACTAATGCGTGTGTGGCTCTGATCAGCTCACCCCCTCCCTCTTCAGAAGCAGCCACGGGGACAGGACCACCGGCCCACCGGATCCCTGTCTGTCAGCACGCTCCACTCCTCCAGGAGAGACAGAAAGCCACTAGGTATCAACACCCGGCTCGCACACACACACTCACTCACTCACACACACACAGAGTCAGACAAATACAGGTTCCAGCCACAGTGCAGCGCTCATACGAGAGCTGTCTCCAGCACATCTGGAAGAAGCATCCCTGCACATATGCCGAGATGCAGACTCGTTGCCTCAGATTCAGAAAAAAAGAGGTCATGAAAGACCTTCTCCTGTCTTTAATCACGCCTAAAGAGACGGCCACTGGAGGTTAAAAATAGATTTAAAACAAAACTTGCCAATTGATTGTGCACGTCTGACAGCAGCGGAGGGACATGGAATTTTAATTCCAGGTGATCTAACTCCGGCCAGAAATGACTGACAGCTGCTGGATCACTGGGGTCAGTGTTTTCTGGAGAACTATAGCGTCTGAGGGAGGGCGGGAAGTATGCGCGTAATAAGCAAAATAGAGACTTGTGTCAGTGCGGGGGCACTGATGATGATTGTGAATGTGGTTAAGTGTGTGCTGATGATGATTAGGAAGGACACAAAAAGGGGTCAGAGGTGGCCGAGTGTCACTCTGGAAGGCTGCCATCAGCTGCTGCTCGCGCACACATATTTGTGTGTGTGCGCTCGGACGGCACCTGTAATGGCTCCCAGCTGAGTCTCGCTCGCCTCCCATGGGATGGGGGCAAATTCTGTGCGTGTGTATGTGTGTGTGTGCATGTGCATGTGTGTGTGTGTGTGTGTAATGAGGCACTGGCATGCGAGCGGCAGAAGGCCGCTTCCTCCACAGGTGACACCTTTGACCTCTCATCTGTTTCCCTGTTGGAGGTAAGGGGGGGGTTGAAAAAAAAAAGTGCGATGGAAAATGGAGTGACAGAGAAGTATGCAGGGATGCATTCTTTTCCGAAAACATGGCGGTAAAATGCGCAAAAGAATGCGACGCGTAAAATGTGTTAAAAACTCTTTTATTATTAGCTCTGCCATTGCATCAGTGCATGCAGAAAATCAAGAATATTCCAGGAGAGCTCAGCTTTTTCCCAGAGCATGCTTCAAGGCAAACATCATAAAGCACACTCTGTTTAGGTAAAACACAAGTCAAATGTGTTCCAGCACAAAACAATAGAAATTTGTACTCAAGTAAATAAATAAATACATACATATATATATTGCTACAATATTATATGGTGGAATGAGGTAAAAACAAATCCCATTCTGGAATATAAGGAATACTTATACATGTGTTATCCAATACGTGCCATCCATAAATACATAGCGGTAGCAGTTGAGTTGTGACTCAGTTCCCTGTGAATAAATAATTTGACTATATGCTGAATATGAGAGTGCAAATTAGCATTAATATGGAAGAGCTGCTTTAGCTCTGACAAAAGGAGCAAGCCTGGGACACAGTGGGGGGGCACAGGGCTTGCAGGCACGTGGCACCTTACTTGTTTTTTTCCCCCTCTCTCTCTTCCTCTCCGCCTAGTCTCGTCTCGCTCTTGCTCCGCCCGCTCCTCTCCCTCGTCGTGATCCCGTCGCTTCTTACGTCATTATGAGACCTGGTCTCGCAGCCTGGCCAGCCTCTGGGACAGCTCATCCTGGCAACGACACAAAACGGTTTCAACACAGAGGTGCAGCTCTGTGCTGGTCTTGTTCAATATTTTGAGGATAGCATTTGTCACCGGGTGAGCGAGTGAGTCATCCGTAAAGCCCAGGACATTATCCCTTTGAGGTAGCACAATAAAGTGGCAACAGCTTGAGGGATGGAACCAAAAGAAAAGAAGTGCATCACTCAGGTTGGAAAGCCGTAAAGTCTTTTTAGGTATGTCCTTCAGGGACTGCAGCTGTGGTCTGCTTGAGTGATGCTGGTTACGATGGATTCCACTGGTGAGTTGTCATGGTGGAAAACGTCTCAGAACAACTCCGGGGTCGAGTCGAGCACCGCCACGCTGCCACGCAACCCTCCTTTCCGCTGTCGATCCGTATGATCACAGTGTTCCATGCAGTCATTGTTTAGGTGAGGAAAGGGCTAAATTGGCTTCTCCCGTGTCACACTATAATGCTCTGTGGCGCCCCACAGCTCGGCCAGAGGCTGCGCCTTTCAGCCATTGTCGGAGGGGAAAAGCACTATTTGGAACGTGTTGAGAAAACTGCTCGACTGACGGAGAAGTAAAAAACTGAACTAAGCTGTCTCAGCACAATTAACGTTGAGGATGCAGCTGTGAGTTGTAGGAGAGGTGTGTCGTTCGGGTGACAGATGAAAATGTGGGAGTCGATGAATATAATGTGTGACTTGTGTTGCTTGGATGTCAAACAACTGCCAGAAACAATAAATATAATGTGTGAATTTTCTTCCAGGGTTGCAAGACCCAGAACGGCAGCGGCATAATGAGAGGGGTGGATGTGTTACCTGCTCTGTTGATGCCACAGATGAAGCCAGTGAGGTAGTCTGTCCTGGGGGCAGCTCCAGATTAAGATCCAGCCTAAAAAAAAACAAGATTAAAAAATAGAATTGATAATAATATATGCTCAGCTGCTTGGCACTTAAAACAATAAGGGACACTAGAGTTGCTCTGATCTGCCATCAGTGTCTCTAAAAGTGCAGCACCTGTAATAATGGGCTTTTAAACCATTTACAGGGAAGCTTCGTTAACAGTGGAGGAGGTTATTGTGAGCTTGAAGATGAAGATGACAGCCAATTAAAAAAAAGGTTTCAGCACATTTTGTTTTGGGTGCCTTTTACGTCTTAAAGGTATTCGCTCCACTTTAGTGTGTATGATGTTTTCCATAAACTCCCTCATTTGCATTCACTCTTTACAAACACTGAAATGATTGGTTTTAAAATGTGTGGAGGTTCAGGCGAACACTCACCCTGCTTCATCAGCCATCTCATGTAACAGTGTGTCCACCTCATTCTGCGGAGCAACCAAACGAATAACTGTTTCAGGAAAAAAAGGCATTTAAAAGAACCACTCAAGGTTCACACGTCATCACCTGAGGTGTGGTCAGCGTGGTGGTGTTGCCCATCGTGTCCTCCATCTGAGCCGTCTGCACATCCAGAGTCTCGAACTGGCTTTCAAACTTGTCCATCAATGCAGAGATCTACAGAAATGGACATAAAGCATCACTCTAACAGCCCTCACACTGTGTCTCGTTCCACTTTGTGTGTGCGTGGCTGGCTGCGCTACCTTTTCCAGATTCATGCTTTTCAGCGTAGCGTCCATGGACTTGACCACTCCGGACATGGATTTAGACACCTGGGCCGAACAAACACAGAGAAATAAACAGCTGTAGTGTCTGCACTCCTCAGACTTTTCACTGAATCAGCCGATTCAAAGTCACACACAGTCAGGTCTCTCAAAGTGCTCTATCCCTATCCCTCCACTAGGTGTCACTTGTAGCTTTCACATTTCAAAGATGACGCCGATGGGGGATTAAGACCAACGTCCCAATACTTGGCCAAATTAGTGTGAAGGGGGTTTATTAATAATGCTGCTATTATGTTAATGCTTCATGAGAGCGGCAGCAGTATTCTAGCAACATACAGAGGCTCTGAGATGTGTTTGTCAGCGACAGCGTCTCACAGTCACCCTCACTTTCTATAGACACTATTAGGGTCTATTCTATGAAGTAATTCCCATCCTACAGTGAACCTGAATTAAAGCAATTTAAAGAGGCAGCCACTCTCATAAGAGCGAGACGCTAAAAGCTCAACGTGTAAAGCACATCTAATGACATTACGCAATTGGCGGCTTTTTGTTTGCATGTCTGCTAGTCTTTTTGGCTCGCTTTTTCACTCACCCGTCTGTTTTGTGCGGATTTCTTGACTGAGTGAGTCTTACGCAAAGACGTCTTTAGAACTTCTGCAGCTCTTCACCTTCAGAAATAAGATGTTCTTGAGAGTTTAAATTTACTTTAAAAGCTATATGCACTGTCAATTATCTAATAAATACTCACATGGATGTCTGGCACAGTGGTACAACTGATTCTCACCATGTTAACTGCCATGAGATAATAGCCATGTGATTTCTACATCTTTGTCTGTGAACTCAGTAAATCCACAAAGGGACAGGAGGTGGGTCATTAAGATGGATGGCTGTGGGGTCTGCAATTTCTCATACAGTTCGAAACATTACAACCTAGGTAATATGGGTGATGAATCTAGGGAGACAACATGGTGTGCGGGTGAGACTCTAACATGCACTGTAATGACACTGAGTCACTGCTCAGGACCAGTTTGTGGCCTGTTCCTCACAATAATTTCTGTTCATGTCTTTGTACGAGTGCACTCTCATCTATCCATCCATACATCCATCTTGTATTTTACCCACTTTTTACCCAACAGGTGCAAAGCACAGGTCACAGATCAGAGGTCCATTACAAGACACATGCACAATTAACTCTCACACCTAGGATTTTTTTTAGTCTCCACTTTATGGTCTCCAATCAGCCTCAACATGCATGTTTTTAGACTTTGGGATGAGAATTGAGCACACTGAGAAAACCCACATAGACATGGATTTAGAAACATATCGAGACAGTAAAAATATATAAACAACTACAATAGTAAATGGAAATATATATGCAACTGTTAAAAAAAGTGAGGCAGTATCGAGGTAGCAGGAACAAATAATAAATAAACATAAGGTGCTGAGTAATGGAGGTGTTCAAACAAAAATATACTGCAGAGAGATGTGGGTTTTCTCTGTAAGACATGTGTGTTATTGTACAGTGTTATGGCTTGAGGAAAGAAAAAAAAAGCAACCTAGGTACTCCAGATTACTCCCACAGTCCAAATACAGGCATGTTTAGATCAACAGGAGACTCTAAATTGCCCCGAGGTGTGAGTGTGACAGTGAATGGTGGGTGTGTGTGTCCTGTGATGAACTGGTGACCTGACCAGGGTGTATCCCCCGCTTTTGGTCTGTGTAAGCTCGAGGCAACATCAGAACCCAGTAAATCATTAGGGTTCAATGCAGCTAAGACAATACATGGATGGACATCATCACTTATCTGAATATGTGGCCATCTACATACTGTACAACTGTGGGGAAATTCTTCATGCTGTGTTGTGAAGAATAAGTCACCTATATTAATCACTGAGTTGCAGTGCTGACCTGGTTCATGGTGACAGCAGTCTGGACCCTGGAAGCCACAGCATCCACCCGGGCGCTCATCCTCAAGAAATTAATGGACTGATGCTTCTGACGAATTGCATTCTCTGAGTGGATCCGGGCTGCTTCCATGTTTCCCTTCTGGATGGCCTGATAGTCATAGGAAACACAAACATTAGATATCCCGGGCTGTTCCTGGATCCTAGTGGACGTCCAATCTATTGGACCAACCTGCTTCACTTTAGCCTTCTCTGCCTTTTCCTCTTTGTCACATTTCTTGGAGTTACGCTGCAGCTCCTTAGCAGCAAACTTGAGGTTGAACAGGTGCTCTGTGTGGCTGGTCAGGGGGTGGTTTATTTCAGAGATGACAATACGCTGGAACTGTCAACTATCAAGCACTCCAGGCATAAATATAGCTTAATCCGACTGAGTGTACGCATGACAAACTGTTTATTATAGTGGAACGCAATGTAAAATAGGGAAGACATTAGATTTGAGTTAGCTAACAGAGTCTGTTTTCCATCATCTATGAATGAATCTATGATGATTGGGCAGAAGTTGCAAGCAACAACAGATCAGCAGATCAACAGTCAGGCAGGTGGAATTTACCCTCCCACATGTTAGCCCACACAGGAAAGGATACTCTCCATGCTCGACATGATGAAGACCCAGGCTGACTCTGCAGCAGTTTGTTTTGATTTCACCTTCGTCACAGATGCAAGGAGGGACTTGGGTTCACTTCCGCATTCGTTTTAAAGTCTCTGAAGCAGAATGTCTGCATCAAGCTTGTCTCGGAGTAGAAAGGACGGACTCGTAGATGCTGTAGAATGAATTTCCCTTCGGAGAGATTTTCGTATTGATTCAGGTGAGCGAAAAAGGAGACACAAACGGCTTACAAACGATTGAAAGTGAGAGTTCTGTAACGCATGCGCAATGGAATCGTGACGTTGAGGAGCAGGAATTTTCCAGCAAAGTTTTACCATTTTGTATCATATACGAGGAAATAATTAATACATTAGCACAATATTACCATATTTATACAGCGTATGTGATGTGATGTGACGCGGATTTCAAGGATAAATAAATAGATTCGTTGGAATCGCCATATACGTATGGGGCACTATCTTGACGTACGTTCATCTTTGAGTTGTAATGTCGTGAACGCATCGTGAACTATCTCGACGTGTGTGGATCTTTGGCCGCTGTCTACCGTTCACCGTCGTCATAACGGTCACGATTTTAGCATGGCGTGCCTGCGCCTCCTACGTCACGGCTGTTGAAGGAGTGGACGGGTTCCATCCAGGCTAAAAATAGTCCCTGTACCCGGTACCGGTGGGTTGTGGTACACGTCTAGTGACGTCATTTGCGCTTTTTTGGTGAGGGAGTAAACTGACCTTTTCTACTGAGTGTGCCTGAACACTCTCCGTCATTATTATTTTATATCACTTTTAATATTTTTTTCCTCATGCGTCAGATGACATGTCGCGAGTATGTTTTCAGAGACAGGTCGTCAATGTGCACAGGTTTGTTACATGTGGGGTGATTTATATGTAGGGATAAATAACACGCGCGCGCACGTGTGCGTGTGTGTGTGTGTGTGTGTGTGTGTGTAAGAGAGAGAGAGAACGGGGCTGGGGGGTTGTGGGGCTGAAAGGCTGGGTCAGGGGGAGGGAGCAGCATGGATGACTCATACTGTATCTGCTGATAGTCTGTATGGACATAACGCTGGATATAATGCAGGAGAGTAAAGAAGTGTATGGATAGGAGTAGATAGTAGATAGACAGTAGATAGATGAATGGATAGATATTATTGTTTCCTTGGGGAAATGAATTCAGATACCAGTTAACACTGTAACTTGGAGGAAAACAGCATAGGAGCTATATGTATCAGTGCAAAAAAGTTTCAGACTACACAAGAGGTAGCAACAGTTGTGAGAGCATTGTGCAAAAACTACACTGCAAAAAACTGGAAGGAGCAGAAAACTCAACGCTCCTGCTTATCCAGAAGATTTAGCCATTCACAGAGATCTTTCATTACCTTAACCCGAATAAGGTCATAATAGGAATAAAACGTAGAGTATTCCCATTATATTTGGATTATGCAGACATAGTTTATCAACTGGTTCTTGAATAGAACTTTTCTTGTCTTAAGGCACTTTACAAACACAAGCGTCATTCATCCATCCATAGGGCTCAGTATCTTAGTATTGGACCACCAACCTCCCCTTCCATGGCAAAGCCACAGTCACCTCCACAGGCATTGTGGTCCACTTCAAATCGTATTTACACGGCAAAATACAGGCACTCAGTAAAGTGCTCCATTATCCAGCTGGCTCATTCGGGTTATAATAACCCTGTGAGTGTGCACAGTCAGTCATTTGGGAAGTACAAATGCACAGGCATAAGCTCAAGGTCTCCTTATTTAGCTCATAAACTGCTGTTTTTAAGGAGGCATATATTCAAATTATATTGCAACTGTTAATGCCCCATGCACCAACATAACACTACACTCTGTCTTTTGCAGCTAAGAAATCTTTGTAAAACTCATATCTGTTAAATAGACTGAGCTGGAGATTTTTATTGTGCTTTTGTGTTTTCCAGTCTGCAGATGGTCCAGAATGCTGCTGCCAGGTCACTGCCCATCGCACCCCTTTTACACTCATTATGTTCGCTTCCACTTCAGTTTAGGATCCATTTTCAGGTACTCGTTATCACAGGGCGCTCCATGATCGGGAACCTGAATACATTCTTGACCTTCTCCACCCTAGCACCAATAGGTTACTCTGGCCTTCTTACTTCTCAAGACTAAAAACTTCCACTGAGCATGAGGTTAGCAGCCTCCATAAGAGTGTTTATATGTTTATTTATCCTTGTTTTTAACCGCCTACTGTGGTTTTGTGTATCTTGACAATGGTGCAGTGGTTATTGTCATTGCCTCACAGCTAGAAGCTCCCTGGCTCACGTAGCAGTCCTGGTCATTTCTGTGTAGTTTGCATATCCTTCCTGTGTGTATATGGGTTTTCTTGGGGTACTTCACTTTCCCCATGCAGTACAAATAAATGCATCAGTAGTCAAATCTGCAATAGTCTGGACCACGTCTTCCATGCGTTCACCTTGTGTAAACTGGAGGTAAGCACCTGAAGACCCCCACAAGGTATAAAGCCATTTAGATGTTTTCACAACTTTTATCTTGTGAATTATCATTCTCATTACAACTGCATAGATAACATTTCCTTTCTTATTCCCTCAACGGGAGAATTCAGTGTTGCAGCAGCAACAGCAAGTGGATGCTGAAAAAACATGATGTTTAGAAAACATTAAGTATTAATCAATCGCACAGCCTGTTCCATGTTTCTATCGCTCTATATTTTATTACGTTTTTTTTATGTTTTCATTATCTTGTTTTTAATGATTGTATATTATCAAGCACTTTATTTATCTAATGGCGCTATCCAAACGGATGTATTATTATTGTTATTATTATGATTATTATAATTATTATTATTGTTATGACCGCCTTCATTGATGTGAGCGTAGACTGCACAAAACAAACAGACACATCCACACGCACGCACGCACACACACACACACACACGCAGTCCCGAGTCATAACTGAATGACGGCAGGTCGCTATGGAAACTGCGTTACGCTCCGGGCGGCCGGAGGAGAAAACAAGAGCGCGAGGACTCATTTCAGCACCACGCGAGCTCCTGGACAGCGCCCGGATGAGCTCGCGCGCAGATCGTAGCCTCGCATGCCTTATAAGGGACAGAGCAGCAGCAGCAGCAGACAGGGAGACGCACACAGGACCAGAAGCCAGATCAGACCCACTCTGCAGGTTCGGTTCTGCTGTCACGGAGCCAGTCGCTCCCTCACACGTCACAGCAACAGGTAAGAGCACCTTCGGCTCTGGGAAGTTCACACTCTCTTTTGTGTGGCTTGAGGGAGCGCACACACCGATAGATCGGTAGTGTGTGTGTATGTGTGTGTTCGATCGCTCTGAATTACACCTGCCCTTTACATTTAATTGCGGTAATTAATCTCACCTGGTTAGTTCGTGCGTGCCGAGGTGTAGAGAGTGGGACAGAGTGGCTCTGGATCACTTTGAGTATCTTTCAAGTAGTAAAACAAAGATAAAGGTGAACTACTATCTTTATTTAGTGGTTGTTTTTATGGAGAAAGTATAAGTTCAGTGCCAACATTTTTCAAGATCATGTGCTTTGTATGTTTTCTTCCAGATAAACAGAGACACTGAAATGAATTGGTATGCTTATTATTTCATTGTTGAAGTGAGTATAAGGGAGAAAAAGAGGTTGTTTATGTAAGATCTCTTTTCATTCATTGAATTCATTAAAAAAAGTCTTGTTTTTATCCAGGCTGTTCTATCTACAGGACAGCATTCTGTCTCTATTTATGTTGTATAGCTATGGAATATACACAGCATTATTGCTTATGTTTGGTTTGCATCCAGCTGGGATGTGTGAGACCCTGCAATCTGTTAGGGTTTTCACTGGCCATAGATTATGTGTGAGCTGAGCCGATACGCCTGGATGAGTCACTCAGGCTGCAAGTTTGCAGAAGAGTGCAAAAGGGGAGGGGGAGATACAGGGGCTAGCTGGAAAACAGTCCCGCAGTGCCTGTCTGCCGCCTCGACACATTGTTTCATTGTGCTTACGATCTGTGTCAACATCTGGAACATCTCTAGTTTGATTGCTTGCTCTCTTTTTTTTGGCAACCTGAAGTGCACCTTCTTAAAGCGGACAGATGTCTTATCCAGAGCATTTTTTCCAGGCATTGTGTTCTCAGACTCAACTTCTTTGTCTTCTGGTAAGCGCTTACTGTAGCTTTTTTCCTCTTTCCTGGAAGAGCAGCAAAGCCTCTTTATATAGCTGTACAGACGCTGTAGAGTGAGGCACAGTTGTAGGATTTGGCTGAGACATGTTCAACATGTATTGTAAGACTTCTAAACACCCGCTATAATAGATTGCTTGTGGTTGTAGCAGACTATTGCCCTCAGATGTCTGACAAACTGCAACCAGAAAGCATCCCATTATTGTTCATTAGTATCCCAATGTTTACCCTGCTAGTATTGACAAATCATAGCAATCAGCAGCATTCAGCTCTAGCACTGAGTGACATGTATTGATTAAAGCAAACAGTGGATCATAATGGGCTGCTATGAGCCACACTTGCACTCTCGAACATGAGCACTCACTCCATGAAACACTTTTATTTGTACCCACAACCACGCTCAATCCCAAACCAGACTCTTCTGACTGACTTGGTTAGGCAAATGCTGCTGGGTTTATTGAAGAATACATCCAGTTAGCCGAGGGTGATTGATGGCATCTGGATACGGAGGCTGCGTGTGAGAGTGCTGGAGGTGGTGGTGTGGGGGGGGGGAATTACACGTGTGAAAACAAAAATAAATTGGCGGATATTAAATCCCACTTTGCTCCAAATTGTGTTCGAATGTACCAAGGTGTTATATAAGAGGCTGTTTGCAGTCACACGAGTGTGCGTGTGGGGAGTCATTGTTTGAAATGTATACACATCATGTGCTCCACACACAAAAACAGATGTGTGTCTTTAATTAGTGACGTTGGTGTGATTAATGCAGTCTGCTGGTGATGACTCATTCAGCTTAACCCTTGCTCCTCTGGTGGAAACAATCAATAAACAAAGATTCAGTTTTCCTTTATATGCTATTATTATTATTATTATTTCTATCACGATCATTATTACTATGACTGTTATTATTAATATCAATAGGATTATTATTATGGAGATTTCTTTTCGTGTGATGCTTTCGTAAGACCTGAGCCAGATATTGTGTCTGAGTGGTGCAGTCTAAATAAAGGAACTAATTTGTGTGACAAAAGTCTTGCATAGTAAATATGTTTGAGATATGGAAAAAAAATTGCAGTCAAACGGCCTCTTAATTTGTTGTGATCTGGTTGAGCGTTGGAAGAATATTTATGCAAGGCGCATCTATGTGGATTGCTCCATGTGTCAGCTTGTCAACACAGCCGTTACATTAGCATTGTTGAAAAGCTGTCAGCAAAGCTGTGACTTGCAGACAGCAGACTGGCAGGGAATGTGCATGTGAGTGTGAGCGAGTGCTAAATGTGCGTGTGTGAAAGAGAGGGAGATGGGAGATGGAGAGAGTTAAACACAGTGCGCACTTTGTTGGGGGAGTTTTAATAAACTCTCATGGCTGTCCTCCGTCCGTCTCCTCAGGGCAACAGCAGCATGTCTGAAACCAAACCCAGCCAGAGGTTCCACAGCCTGAATGCCGAGCAGGTGGAGGTTCTCCATCAGGTTTTGTCGGAAGTGGTTCCGATCCACGGCAGAGGGAACTTCCCCACGCTGGAGCTGCGTCCCAGAGACATCATCATAGCGGTCCGGGCCAGGCTGCAGAAGCAGGGCATCACGGTGAGGGATGTTCGTCTGAACGGCTCCACAGCCAGCCACGTCCTCGTCCGAGACAACGGAACCAGCTACAAGGACCTGGACATCATCTTTGGAGTGGAGCTGCCCAGTCAGGAGGAGTTCCAGGTATGGTTATTGTACTGCTTGGTTAGGAAAAGGAAATAACAATCTGTAATCTTCATTAAAAAGCAGTCATTCTAATGTATCAGGATGTTACCTCTGGAGCATTGTAGTATTGTTTTTTTAGATTATGTTGTTGTAATCCTACCCGTAATTCGATTGGAGAACATTTTACCATAAGGCTGAATCAATAGCACCGCTTGTGATATGTTTTAACTGAATTATACAGAGAAGTAAAACCCCAAGAGCATCACAAGGATACAAGCTAGATTTCCTCTCGATTGCTGTCATCAGTTGTAGCTGTCACGTTGTCAACCTCCTCTCCTCCAGGTGATCAAGGAGTCAGTGCTGGGCTGCCTGCTGGACTGCCTCCCTGCAGGCGTCAACAGGGAGCGGATCAGCAGCGCCACCATGAAGGAGGCCTACGTCCAGAAGATGGTCAAGGTTTTCAACGAGCACGACCGCTGGAGCCTCATCTCCCTCTCGAACAACAGCGGCAAGAACCTGGAGCTCAAATTTGTGAGCGTGCTGAGGCGGCAGTTCGAGTTCAGTGTCGACTCCTTCCAGATCATCCTGGACCGTCTCCTGGAGTCCTACATGCGGCAGGAATCCCAGCAAAAAAACATCACTACTGACGTGAAGGACCAGTGTGCAGCGAGTCAGAGTAAAGACTCTCCGTCTCTGCACAAACAGGCCACTGCTCCAGATACCGAGAAGTTGGCTGGCGGTGAGGTCTCCAGCAAAGAGGGGGCTCAGATCGGCCCAGCACAGCAGAGGGAGGAGGAGCATGAGAAGGAGTCCCAGGCAGAACTCTCACGACAAACTGAGCAGCCAAAGCACTCCAAAGCTGAAAAAGATGACAAAGAGGAAGCACCTGCAGAGTTGAAAGATGCATCAGAAGACAGTGAAAGCTGCAATGAGACAGACTCCTCTGACAAGACATCTCTAAACCCCCTGTCAGAGACGAAACAAACCTCCGAGGAAGACCAAGCGCCAACTCAGATTGAACTCAGACACGAGCTCCAGCTTTCGGACAAAACCAAATCCCCGTCAATGGTAGAGGAGTCGGATCAAACACAGTCCTGCGATGGCCAGCAACCAGCAACTTTGAATCGCAAAGAGCCCTGTGCCCAGAAAGAACAATCTGACCACACAAAACCGCCCGACGAAGGGGAGGAACAGATGGGACCGCCCGAGCCGCCAAAAACCTCAAACGAAACCCAGACGGAGTCTGAAAAGCTGGCAGAAGAATGGCACGGTACAGACTTCTCTAAGTGCTTCAGCGAGGATCAGACAAGCGATGAGACAGATAAAACACAACATGTGTCTCCTCCAGACTCAAGCACATCTTCACATGCAAAGATGGAGACACAGTTAGCAGATGAAAGCAAACCAGAGGCAGAGACAGGGGAGCGAGCAGAGAGGGAATGCAACACAGATATAAGTGAAGTGACAGCAGAGATTTTAGCATCAGAAGCAAAAAACACAGAGGACACACAGGATATTGATTGTTCCTGCTCCACCTCTTCCATATCTCTTACACTTCACAACACACAGCCAACTGGCACACAGGATACACTGGAGATTCACAGCACACCACACAAAGATAACTCAGATAAAATGGCTAACACTCTCGATGCCGTCAGCCCTCCAGATACTCAGGATACTTTACCCGCACCACCTGGCCTTGTGTCTGACAAAAAGACCTCCCCCGCTCCCACAACTAAGCCCTCAGACAGACTGTCTTACATGGTGGTGCTCAAACACTCCTCTCCCAAACCCCCCCGCCGCATGTGTAGGAAGGTGACCCCAAGCCACTGCCCCAGTCCGGTGTCCGAAAGCGAGCCTGCGTTAGCGCCCTGTCCCGATCCGAGCCCCTGTTCCCCCAGCCCTGAGCCCGAGATGGCCTTAGACCCCAAGCCAACAACTCCCAGTTCACCCAGTGTCACTAATGAAACACATCCAGGGCCCGAGCCCAGTCCTTCCACTAACCTTACCTTAGCCCCCGACCCAGCCCCCGATGAAACCCCCACCTCAGCTGTGGATCCAGAGTCAGTTTTACCTCAAGAGCCGTCCTCCCCTCAGCCGACCGCAGACACTTTGTGTGAATCAAGGGTTCAGAGCCTTGAAGAGGCTCCATCCACACTTGGGCTCTCTGATGAGCAGAGTCAGAGTCTCAACACACCCGAACAATCAGATGACACAGAGGACACATTAGTTTCCCAACCCGATACGCCCAGCTCCACCGCCCCAGAGCCTGTATATACCTCAGAAGCTGAGCTCAGTGATGAAGACGAGAACCGAGAACTTCAGACCAAAACCGTGGAGCTGAACCAGCCCAACAGCAGCCCGCAAGAGACTGCTGTCAGTTCTCCCTCCCCCGTTTCCTGTCTCACCCCTCCCATGCTCAGTCTCCCCGCTCCCTGCTTCCCTCCCTCGCCGCCCAGCCTCAGTCCTCCCCCGTGTGTCACCCCTCCGTCCCCCTGCCTCTCATCTCCCATGCTGAGCGCCGTCAGCGCCACCACCAGCTTCAGCTCCCCTCCCCTGAGCTTCAGCCCGACCTCGTCCTGCCGTAGCACGTCTCCGTACCTCACCCCTCCCATGCTCAGCCTCAGCCCACCTCCCCTCTGCCTCAGCCCCCCGTCCCCCTGCCTCAGCCCTCCCCTCCTCTGCCTCACCCCGCCGGTAGAGTCGGAGGACCATGTAGCTCAGGTATCTCCAGACATGGAGCCTTTGATACTCAACACAGCTGACGAGGAGCAGATTAAAGAGGCCTCCCCCGAGCCAGGAATTCCTCTCCTACAGGTGGAGGATAAAAAAGAACAAGATTACATCTCATCGTTGCCTCGGGTGGCAGAGCCGGTTTCTTTTCCGATCACGATCCCGAGCGCCTCCTCACACGCGCCGCCTCCGACTCAGTCTGGAGACCCAGGAGACTCCGCACCCCCAGACGCTGACGAGGCATCCAGCAGCTCTGTGCCGGAGAGCGACGAGCTCCCCAAGGTACCGGCAGACATGCCTGAGCAGAGCAGCGCTCCTCGGGCGTCCGGCTCGGTCCCTGACGTGGAGGTCCTGGCAGAGAGCATGTACGGTGACTTCGAGGCAGCCATGGACCACCTGCGCTACCGCCTGATCGCCACCAGGAACCCCGAGGAGATCCGAGGTGGCGGCCTGCTGAAATACAGCAACCTGTTGGTCAGGGACTACCGGCCGGCCAGCGAGACTCAGATAAAGACTCTGGAGCGCTACATGTGCTCGCGCTTCTTCATCGACTTCCCCGACGTGCAGGAGCAGCAGAGGAAGATCCTGTCCTACTTGAAGAACCACTTCATCGGCGAGGAGAGGAGCAAGTACCAGTACCTGATGACGCTGCGGCGCGTGGTGGACGACAGCACGGTGTGCCTGATGGGACACGAGAGGCGTCAGACCCTCAACATGATCACCGTGCTGGCCCTGAAGGTCCTGGGAGAGCAGAACATTATCCCCAACACAGACCACGTCACCTGCTTCTACCAACCTGCCCCGTACCTCGCCGAGCACACCGCCCCCTACTTAGCAGAGCCCAGCTACTGCAGCTACTACATACCCCAGGGGGGATCCACTCTGCTCTACCAGCCGTACCCCTTACACCTGCACACACAGACTGGACTGGTTTAAAACACACACACACACACGTCGTCACACAAAAGAAAAAAACATTCACACACTCGCCGTGGAGAGAGAGAGAGAGCTGGAGAATGGAAATATAATCCAGGGATAAACTGTTTGGTCTATAATAGACCTACGGGGGTGGGATTGAGTGGGTTTTTACAGTAAACACCCAGAGTACTCTGTAAGGTTCTAACATGATTATATTTAATTATCTGGGCTTTGTGGGAAAATAATAATTCTTCCAGTATTGTTAAAATTCCAGAAAATGCTGTATGCACTGCATGAGTCATAGCCCTTTGGTCTCCCTAGGAAACCAACTGTGCTGTTGACATTCACACACAAACATGCACCGACACACACACACACACACACACATTACAAACACACACAGACGCGAAACACAGTTCCAGGTTCTTGACTTGTTGTACACACTTTTCATGTTCTTACTGTGTTGTTCTTAATGGGTTTGTTCAGAATGTGGACCTTGCCTGTGGTTGATATTGTGCATGGATAAATTAGGACTGTTCTCTCACTGCCAAATACTGTGTGACTACTATGCTTCTTAAGCAGTTCAATGTAACTTTGTTAATCTGTTACCGAAGGGGTGTATTCTGAAAAAAAGAAAAAAAATGCAGAGGGACAAGTCTACTGCTGTGTACAGTGCGTTCATCAGAACACACACACAAACAAACAAACAAACAAACAAACAGCATACTGTACACATGCATGAGTAGCTGAGTATACGGTATGTTACGTCAAAGCAAAGGCTTTTGATTTAATAAAAATGGATCTATTTTTGCAAGACTTTCCAAGATAATACTCAGTGGTAAACAGACTGGTTAGTTCTTACAGAAAAATGCCAACAACAATGCCTTTGCAATAGACTGTACAGCGTATTGGTTCCAGTATATCGTGTGCGGATACACTGCATTGTTTTCAGGTAAATTGTGTTCAGATGTAGTGCTTGATTCCTTTCCCTCGTGGAGTCCTTTCTGTAATCACGTGAAGTACTGTACCATCTAGTGTTGATTAATTTAATGCTAAAGTTTACTCTATGGAGGTGGTCAGGTTCTAACCATCTTTGGGTCATCTCTGAACATGGCAGACTCAGATCTGCCCAAAGCAGAGGGATTACACAGAAAACCTGCGTGACTCCTCTCAGCTTGAGTATCAACATCCTCCAATTCACACAGTCAGAATCGACACAAGACGAGTTCAAATCCACCTCAAACCAGTCTGAATCTAAGTTTGAAGCCGTGCAACAGCAACTATGACCAAAGATGGTTCGGTAGGGAAAATCAAGTGCCTAAATGTGAGACATCATTGGCATGTCTTTATCTCACTGCACTGGGGGTGTTAATGGGGTGGGCCTGGGGCTGGGATGGGTGTGTGTTCAGTTGTTGACCCCTGTTATTGCTGCCCATTTTGATGTCTTCTTTAATGTAGTCCTTTGTTGTAGTTTATTCATGTACATTTTGATAAAAAAAATAATAATAAAGGGATGAACTCGACAAACCATCAGAAAGTTAAAGCGAATTCTTTTCAGAAATGGCCACGGTGCACCTCGACTTCACAGCGACAACTAGTTCTCTCTTTCTCTCTTTTGGCCCTCCTCCCGATCGCACCCCTTCCACTTTCCCTCGAACTGGCATGCCGCGCAGCTTACGTATCCTCCCCATGATTGCGCCCTGCGATGATCCACTTAAGCATGACTGTCAAATGACGATGGTGCCCGGGAGAGCGACCCAAAGCTGTGAAATTCTGTCTGTGTGAGGCCTCTTATCACAAATCACCTGTCCTTCGGATGTGTTTGGACCCGAATGACGCACGCTCTACGCAACACAGCAGACTCAACAATGTGTAAATGCGAGAAGAATATGGTTCGTGAGGTGTGAGACAGGGGGGGAGGGGGGCCAGAGAGGAGTGTGCGTCTGTGTGTGTGTGTTCAGAGGGGAATATACTATGTGCAGAGGCGGCATCAGGTGGTCCACTTAACATCTAGTAATTGAAGAGGCTTACAGTATAATGAAACAATAGAGCTCCCTCCTTACTCCCTCATTGCTTCTATGCTTCCCTCCCACTTCACACCACTCATAAGTCGTGGGCTCAGGGGGGAGATAGGGCATCTTGCTGGTGGGGGCGGCTCAGGCGTGATGGCAGGTAGTGGCTCTGTCACACACACACACACACAGCTATTTACACACGGCACAGGCTTGGCAGTTGTATGCGCACAGCCACAGTCATGTGTCTCTCTGGGAGAGAAGGCGAGCATGTGATCTAATATGGTCTGTATCAGCGTCTCGCAGACCTCTGAGCCACTCGTGTCCACTCAGGTTTCCATAGAGACAGAGACAGGCAGCACGGTGGGCGCAGGGAGCATGACGAAAGACAGGGAAGACCCACACACCAAACGAGGGGGCGAGAGGCGAAAACAGGCAAGGAGAGGAGAGGAAGAGGTGGGTGAAGTGAAAAAGAGAAATAGTGGACGGAGAGAGAGAGAGAAAAAGAAAGAGAGGAGAAAACAAAGCTGAGGGGCAGAGAGGAGGCGAAGGACGGGAGAGCGAGTGCGGGGGTGAGGTTATGGATGAAGCGAGGGAGAAGGAGCAGGGGAGTTGATGGGGTGGAGGGGCGTGGGAGGTTGTCAGGCCTTTCAGTCGCAGGGGAGTCACTGTGAGGTGGCTGCAGTGACGACAGCAGTGATGTGAGAGCAGGAGAAAACACACACACACACACACACACACACATGCAGGAGTGTGCGCACACAGAGACACACAGCTGCACGCACATCAATTTTCCTAATGGCCTGCCCACCCATCCAACCCTCGACAAACAGTTTCAAACTCGCAGAGACAAAAAGAGAGCATCACCCACACATCTGTCTTTCTGTGGCCAATGCATTGGATTCGACTGTCTCCTCAACGCCGTTTCATAATCTCTCACACGGCTTTTACTTTTGACAGCTTTAACCAACAAGTTGAGGGCTGTTTATTTGCTCGCATTTCCAAATCTTTTCAGACGTCAGAGCACAAAATCAGGACGGTTGCCGCGGCTCACGCAGCCTGTGGAGTTGGACATGAAAACAAAAGTGCCAACTTTGACTCCGGGCAGGGAACAGGTCCCTGCTCTCAGTGTGAATTCAAATTAAAATGATTATTTCTGCAGGCCAGTTCTTTTCAAACCTCCCATCAACTTGCTGTCAAAATCGATTCATTTATAACCCTGTGCTGATTACCAGCTCCTGGAGAGACTCGTGTGAGAGCAGTGTTGATACAACAGTCACCCTTGATCCCACCGTTATAAAGCATGCAGGTGATAGAAAGCAGAATCATTTGTGAGGGGTTTTTGGCTTCTGTGCACATGTGAATTGCTGTTTGTGTGACTGAAGAACGCCAGGCAATAAAAATTCCTTCCATAGTATTCACCATTCATAATTTTTTTCATTCACTACAACCTCCCCCTCGCTCCCCCCTCCCCCCAACCACCCACGTCCTCTATCTTCCTCCTCTCCCCCCTCCATACCCACCGTGTATCTCCCACCCACCTGCTTCCTTGACTGCTATGACTCAGTCCTCTTCCAGCTGAGGGTACAAGAGGATAAAAACCTTGATGAAAAACAGCCAAGAAAACCTTTTTACTCCGATAAATAGAGCAATTGGCAAAGCAAGTGGCTGCTGCATCTTTAGTTCCAATGCCATGCATACACACACACCTTCAACCAACCCACCCCCCCGCCCCTCACACACCAACTCTGCCCCTGCATTGGAATTGATGCACTCATACTTTATCCACTAATTCATCCTTAACAGCAAAAATGGGAAGGCGGCGAGGAGTGTTTCAAAAATAGTTTTTCATTTCTCTAGATAGAAGTCTGTGTCATCACGACTCCGTGACATGGATGGATGGTTTCTTAAAGGCAAACTTGCCAAATGCGTGCTGCACGCCGAGCCTGAAAACCTTGAGGAATCGAACCTGTCGATCACATTTCTCTGTTATTCTACTCACAGCCCATCTGTCCTGTTTCAGATTGTGCCGTCCTTCCTCTAACTCCTCTTACATCAAGCAAATTGTGCAGTGATGCACAATACGGTAGGAGACAAATATGTTTCCTGAACGGTCTCTGTGCCTCCCGTCTGCTTGCCTCTCAGGCATCAAATCCATTCACAAACCCCTGGGTCACACAGACCTGAGTTTATTAATTATGCAAACTAAATGCAGCATAATGGATCACAATGAGTGCCATGTGACATAGGCACGGGCTTGCATAAGAGGTGATCAATCAGGCAGACGGAAAGGCCGATTTACTGGAGTGAGGTGGACAAGAGATGCAGCTCAGCTGTACATGCAGCTGGCTGCTCTCCAAGTTCACCATTATTTGACCTGACACATGGGCCACTGGATAATATATGCACTGCAGTCTGCAGAGACGAGGCTTGTATGGACTCCACCCATGACCACCCCAGACTATTTTGAATGGGTTTTTAACCTAATCTGGTTAAAATTCATCAAGGTCCTTTCAGCCTGGGCTCAAGTTCGCAAACCTTTTGACAAAAAGTCTGTGTCACAGACTGAATGAAAACTTCAAAACTTGACGTGGCAGTGGAAGATTGCTGGCATATTCCTTCAGTCATGAATTCAGTAAATAACCACCTCGTACACTCACTGATGGAGTGCACTTTATTCTTCACTTTGACTCACACTATACGCTATACGACGTCAGTCACTGCTGCATTTAAATGGGCAATATGTTAAATCTAGTCTTCACAGTTATTTCACAGTTGGCTTGAAGTGTAGGATCTGAAATGAAAAAGCACATGACAAACTTTAAAGAGAGATTCCTTGTTTGGCACAACTGGATTGAACTGGATGAACTCATTGAGCACTGTTACCTCACTGCAAGAAATTCCCAGATCTGCAACCCGGCCGGAATGAGGGCCTCCCTCTGTGGAGTTTGGACGTCTTCCCGTGTGTGCGTGGGTTTTCTCTGAGTAGTCTGGTTTCCTCCCGCATTCCAACAACATGCATGCTTGGGGTGATTGGAGACTAAAGCATTGTGTGCACTGGAAATAGGCACTAGGACACTGCCACAACACCACTGGGTATAAAGAAGATGGTGGATGGTGGCATGGGTGTCGACTAAAATCATATTTAATGATATGAAAGAACTATCGTCTTGCTATAGTGGTACTTTATAGGTAATAAAGTGAAGGAATCATGTTTGGCCACATCAGTCTGACTCCTTGACCTATAACCGTATAACTGATACTACATATTTCCCTTTTTTGAAGAATCATGAAAAAATGCTGTTTGGCTCAAGATTGCATTTCTTTCTTGTCTTTTACTCTTCTTGAAAGAGTGACAGAGCTTGACATCACTGGCAGGTCAGAGATTAGACTCAGACCTACATATCCGTGTGCGTGTGTGTGTGTGTGTGTGTGAGTGTATACTCGTGTTTGTATCTGGGTTGTGGGAGGGTTTGTTTGTGTTTATATCAGTGTGTGTTTCTGTGTGTGAGGAATGGGGGGGGTGTTTGTGTGTGCTGATGTTAATGCCTGTGATCCGTGGCACTGCTGCTGTTTGCAGTGAAGCATATATTAGCATGGGACTGGAAGAGGAGGGGAGTGTCTTACCGTGTGTGTGTATGTGTATGTGTGTGTACGGGTGTGTGTGTGTGTGTGTCTACACTGATTGACGTCACAGACGCCCACTCATTTCCATCTTGTCTGCTTGCGCGGAGAGAATAGATCCCCATCTGCATCCAGCTCCTCTCCCCCCTCTGCACACTTCCTCTCCTCTCCTCTCCTCTCCTCTCCTCTCCTCTCCTCTCCTCTCCTCTCCTCTCCTCTCCTCTCCTCTCCTCTCCTCTCCTCTCCTCTCCTCTCCTCTCCTCTCCTCTCCTCTCCTCTCCTCTCCTCTCCTCATACCCCCCTCCCTCACCTCCTGGTACTTTCTCTTCCTCTCACCCTGGCTCTCTCCATTCACTGGCTCTTTGTACAAGCCACCCCCGTAGAGTGCAGCCAGCCCCGCAGATAGCTCCACACAACAGTGGAACACAAACAGTTTAAGACAGCCAGGCGGCAGCATCCGCTCTCAGTGCCACATTAGAGAACCTTGCCACTAAACATCTGTTCGCTTCAAGCATCACTAAGGTCCAGTCTGCTGGGAGGACGCCTGATTCTGGCTGTTCTCCACACACCGTGGCTCTGCGTACCTGTTGACAACTTGTGCCTGTGCACAGTCTTTCTTCTTCTCTCCTCTGACTGTTGTGTGTGCGTGGAAGCATGTGCACACGTGTGACGTCCCCCCCCTCCCACACACACACACACACACACACACACACACACACACACACACACACACACGCTGGTATCCCTGGTGACGACATGACATCATTTAAATCACTTCCTCGCAAAAGGTCATCCTCATCCTTTACACCGAGAATTTCCTCCCGGTCCCCAACCCCCCTCTCTCAGGCTACTACACACACCCACACACACACACATTCAGCCCCCCACTGCATGCAAGACCTTGACCAGAGTGATGTGGACAGTGGCTATGAATGGATGAGTATGCGGGGAGGAGACGGCGGCTGGAAAGGCGTGGGATGAAAGAATAGGATATGCACATGTTTAAAAAGGGAAATGGGGCTTATTTTAGCCGACATATCATAAGCTATCAGGGAGTTAGAGGGCTGCATGGGAGGCTGGGATGGGAGGGGGGCTAGTACGAGGCTGCGGGCACCTTGCGGTTACTAGACAATGAAACGAGAGAGAGAAGAGGAGAGGATGGAGAGCAGACAGTCAGGCAGACTGGCAGATGGTGAGACAGACAGCTAAGCAGGAAGACAAACACTCAGTTCAGGCAGGGCCAGGCGGCCCAGCCAGCGCGCACAGACGAAGAGATAAAATAATATTGGAGTAATTAGCTCTTTGATGTGAGAGCGCCTCAGGAGAGGGGCCGCGTGTTTGTGTCCGCGTCTTCTCAGCATCAAAGCTGTTAACGAGTCAGAGGCCTGATCACAGGAGACAGGATGAATGGACGGATCAATGAAGGTGTATGAGCCAAGGAGTATCACAAGGCCCGCACAGATGAAACAAGAGGGGAGAGGGGAGTAGAGACCACCGAGGCCGAGATCAGAAACTTTCCTGTCTGATCAATGCTGTATTTCCTTTGCTTTACCCCTCCTTGTGTCGCTGCACTCCATCGACAGAGGAAGCTGAGTTCAGGCCTTGTGGGGTTTTTTTTTTTTTTGCTCTCCGTCGATGAATCTTGTTGAAAACAGGTTAAATAGAGAAGTCTGCACATCAAACAGATAATGCTGACAGGATTAGAAAGAAAAAGGATGTGAGATGTGCGAAAGATGAGAAGGGGGGAGGCTCTTGTTGTTTTTGGGATTCTTTTTTTCTTTTTCTCTACAGGGATTTTGGAGAGCGTTTGAAGTGCTTTTTTGAACGGTGAAATCCGTCTCCTCTCATTCAATAATGTGCCCGAGGAAAATAAATATATCATACGGCTTTTAACAAGGCAGTTAATAAAGTGGGAGGTTTGATCCGAGCTGTTCAGGCTGCCCCTGAGCACAGCGGCCGCTTGCTGGGTTAAAACTAAGCCTCGGCTGCCATCTAGTGGCCGCTCGCTGCAACGGCGCTGTGCACACAACGAAATAATCGACAAAATGGAGCCCAGTGCTCGGCCATGACAATGCAGGTCAGAGGGGCTCCAGGATCTGCACCAAGCGGCGCAGGAAACACAGCCCAGCGACGCAATCAGTGATTCACTGATTCGTGCTTCATGATTCATGCTTAATTGCACACACACAAGTGGCGCAGTCTGAAAGAGAGGAGGCCTGCTGCAGCCAATTCATATCCCATCCAGGCTCTGTTTTTTTATAGACGACACTACAAGTCGTTTTACACCGTGTAATCAAAAACCGTTCTCGGCTTATTCTTGACGCAAACTTGAATGAGCTTTGGGTTTGTGAGGAGGCAGCCAACATACATGTATATTGACGTTCATGCACACATGCTGGAGGCCAAGGCACATGCATAAAGAGCTCAGGAAGAAGCCTATTCATGGTGTGTTTGCTGGCATTTCTTTCGCCCTGTTGCTGCCAGGCTTCCACCCTGAGTGGCAGCACGCGGCCCTGTATGCAAAACCTAAAAATGGAAGCTCCCTTTATACGATGTTACTAAATAAATCTGTGATATTTTGTTCGGGAAGGGGAGTCGGTGTGAATGTGGGTCACAGTGTGCACGCTTGAGTTCATGGAGAGTTAAATGTGAGAGTGTGAAGCCCTAAAGGGGATGAGGGGATGCAAGGGGTGGATAGACAGAGCCTGCGGACCCATGAAGACAGGAAGAAGAGAGCGCTAGGACTCTGTCTGCAACACAGGCGCAGGCAGGAAGCAGGCTTCAGCCGAGGCCTCCAGTCTGCTGCCGAGCGCAGCGTCCTTTAATATTTCAGTTCTTCGCAGCGAGGGTGAATCATTCTGCAAGGATGAAGAAGGAGGGAACGAAATGTCTCCCAGTCAGACGCACACTTGCATCAGTGGATCCTGGAATAGCGTCCTCAGCTTGGTCTGACCTTTCCCCGACCTGAGCTGGCTATAGGTCTGCAGCAACCACCGTCCAGGTTCAGCTACTGAGCTAAATGTACATTTATGTCCCATGCAGAATGAGATTCCTCCATTTGCAAACTACGTACTATGTTAGAATCTCCAGGTTTGTTTCCATGATCCCTGGTTTATACCCTACGCTTGTTAAATTAAATGCAACATTAAAGGGAGATATTACATTACCCTGCACAGACTAACACAGAAAAGCTCTCAGGTGTGGTTAATAATGGAGGCAGTTATAACTAGGCTGGGAATGAGATCAGACACAGGAATTAAGAATTAAATTACAATTTCCACATGACACACGGTGAAGTTCAACACTCGGCAGCATCATGAGGCTACCGGGGAAAATTTGCTTTCAAGTCACCACCTCCCACTGTGTCAATGCCCTCGCCCCGACTTCCACCTCTCAAAGAAACAAACGCCCCGCACACAGATTCGAGGAAAATTCCCAGGACTTATTTTTATTAAGAGAATTTCAGAACATAAGAGAGGGACCAGACACCTGCATTTGTCAGAGAAGGTTTCCAAATTCAATCGTTTTAAAAAAACCAGAGTGTTTAGAAAAGCCGACATGACAGCGTGGATGGAGCAGGAGCTGTTTTACACGCAGGGTCTTCTAGGAGACAGGTCGGAGGCAATCGCTGTTCCCGGAATGTTTCACATGTTCATCTTCCTCTTTCTTATGTGGACAACACACTTCAACACGCTTTTTTTTTTTAAACACGATTTCAATGGAAAAAAAAAAACAAAAACAAGGAGACAGAAGCAAGGGGAACTCACTGCACATTTAGAGGTCTAAAAGAATCACCCACATTAACATGGCTGAACCGTTAATAAAACATGGATAAAGGCTGAACTGTAGAGAGAGGGGGGGTCTAATCTGTGGAGGAAGAAGAGAGGGGAGGAGGAGGAGGAGGATGGGGAGGGGAAGGATAAGGGGAAGGAGGAAGAACACAGGAGTACACAACTCACAACGTAGCCAATCCGGCAGGGACGCACTTTCTACACCACACAAGCCTTCAACAATCATGAAATGCCATTTAAAAAAGATTTTAGTGTGTTCATCTTGCTTGCAGACACTTGATATGACCACTGCAAATCTGCAAGGCGCTCCATAATCAGCTTTGCTTTTTGTGCTAAAAATCTGTACGGATACTTATAAAATCATTGATAAAAATATTCCTCTGTTAACAATACGCCTTGGAGGGAAACCATGTGAGAGACTTGGGGGGGCTGGCTGGCTGGCTGAGGGGTCGGGGTGGGTTTGGGGTGGGGGAATCATAGAGGAGGAAGAGGAGACGGAGGAGGAAGCTTGGGCAGTGGTGCTACTCGGACTTGGCCTCCTCCTTGGCCTCCTCGGGGGCTGCCTCCACCTGCGGGATGAGGCAGACAATCAAGGTCAGAAGGTGGAGAAGTTAGACAGGACATCAACCGCAACCTCTGGCAACCTCTCGACCGGCTCTGGGATGGGGGGTGTTGGGGGGTGCACCCACCTCGTTGGTCTTGGCCTCTCCATTCTCAGAGTGGTTTTCCTCGTTTGCCTCTGCCTCTGCATTCTCCTTCGCCTTCTTGGTCTTCTTGTCCTCCTTCTTGTCGTTCACAGCCTTTTCTTTCTGCAGGGTTGGGGGGGTGGGGGCCACACAGACAGGCGTTGAGATCACACCCTGGGATTACCATTACCTCAGAGTCGGGGCCTTTCAAGAGTATCTCACCTTTGCTGCCTTCTTGGCCTTTGGTTCCGGCTTGGGCTGGGCCGGTTTCTGTGAACAGAGTGAAATGTGTTAATGCAATACTATCTAGCACTGGTACTAATTCATTTGCTGCTGTGCAATGTTTCTGGTGGTGGTGAGGGTGATCAGAGACTCTCGTATACACATAGTTATCTATCTGTATCGATTAATGCATAGTTAGGGTGAATTCATCAATTTACTGATGTTGGTACTCAGTATTAACTGTCAGGGCCTGAATAATGCCCACTACTGGTGTTTAGTATGACGTGTACCAAAACTGTACTCATACAAGTAAAGGTCTTTCTTAAGGTGGTTTTATTACTTAAGTAAGGCATAATTTCAACTTCATTGCGGTTTTAGAAAATTGTTACTACTTAATTACCTGCCGAGTGATCTTGCCTAATTCTTGAACTCAGTAATGTGAAAATTATATGTTCTGAGGTTTCATAATGCCCATTATGAGGCTAAAGCATATAATTATAAGGAAAAACTTTTGCGTATGCCTGTTTTCCCTCCTCTATAGCAAATCGTTGCTCTCTGGTGGTTGTTTACAAGTGTGCAGACGCTTTTAAGCATTCCGCCACGTTTCATGGATTATCTTAACTGGATCTGTGGATGTAAATGTGTTTGTATGCGTGTCTTCTTACCGCTGATAACCGGGCCGATCTCCTCTGAGGCTGAAACAGAACAAAGACCGTTATCATTGGGCTTTTATTTTGACGGGGACTATATGCAGGAAACACACCTCTGAATTCGCAGTTAAGTACTTTTTATCTGATAATGGCCTATCACAGGCCAAGTGGAAGTTTTTGGAAATTGTCCCTTTCATTGAACTTATTACACTCTGTTTAACACACTCTCTGCTTACCTCCTCCTTTTCTCCTCCTTCTGTTCCGTGAGGCTGAAAAACAGAAACACAAGAAGTTAAAAATAGGAAAAATAGGACAAATAATGTTTTTTCCAACTTTAAATTGTGTTTTTAATGAAAGGGACATGCCGCTAAATGCCCCGGACCCACATTACGAATAATCAGAGAGCCACCGAGAAAACTTTCTACTTTGGGGCGGAAACAAAAATGAATTTTGAACGGAGGTTGTTTTAAAGGCCTGCGGGCCGGAGCAGCTGTGCAGGTGTGCGGTCTGTGCTCCGGGCCTGCAGAGCTGAGCCATGTGGCCCTCTGGAGCCCCCTCTGTGAGGGCCCAGGCCCCTTCGCTCCCCTTCACTCCCCCATCTCTCTCCCTCATTCAATGCATGGAGCTCAGATTTGAAAGCTGGCGCGGGAGTCTCACAGAAGGGGGAGGGACCTGCTGCGGCTCGCACGCGCCACCCTGCGGCAGAGCGCCGACACTGCAGCCATTTGGGACTATGAACAAAGAGAGAAAATATACGTTTTTATCGAAACGCCGTTTCAAATGTTCGCTTTCGCGGCCAAAATGCAAAGTAGAAGCACTAAGGCATTTTCTGGTGGCGTTTTCGGCCGGTTTGGGGGCGGAATGGCGATAAGCGAGGCGTTTGTTCTCGGTAGGTCGGCGACGAAGGTGGACAAGAGCTGCTGCAGCATGGCTGCTGCTTGTGCTTTAACTGCATGGAGACCGACAGACTTCTGACTCTACAAGAGGACAGCGGCTCACCCGGCGAAAAACACGATTTTTAGGCCCTGTCCGAGCAGGAAAATATTCATTCTAACACATAAAAAATGTACATTATATCTAGAAAATAGGCAAAAATTCGCCAGCGACGAATGAGGTTTCTACGTTGCGTTATAATTAAGTAATGTCTCAGAGGGATGTCTTCACAATCGTTTGCATTGCATTTACAGCTGCTGCCGCCTTCAAACTATTTTTGCCGACTTCAGAATACGTACCTTTCTCTTGGGCATGTTGATCTCTTGGAGGTTTTCTTACAAGTACAACTAAAAACTGTTTTTGTCAGTGGGTTCAGTGCATGTGAAGACGAGTGTCTCCCTTATGCTCGGCAGTGTAGTAAACACACTGGAACAGAGAGGAGAGTGGTTGAATGGGGGGAGGGGTGCGGCTACAGCCCTGATTGACGGGCCGCTCGGCCAATCACGACGCGCCATTCGGGGCTGCAGAAGAACACTTGGAATTTTTTCGGAGCCGGTGATGATCGGAGAGGGTCTGTGCAGGGAATGGCTCCTTGCAGGGGAGGAAGAACGAAAAAGGGGCTTCGGGGAGGAAGGACACTGTGGCCCCCGGTGCAAGGGTGCGTCGTGACACCGGGGCTTTTCGACGTGCATGCCCCCCCTCCCCTCCCCTCCCCCGGTGTAGAGCCATGCATCTCCCCCTGGCTGGCTCGCCTGCAGAGCCGGGGCTCACATCTGCTCTCTGAGAGGGAGAGAGATCCCTCCACTAATACACTCTCAGTCCAATATGGCGACCACTGCTCTCAGACTCCGACACTTTTTTTTGTCAGTTCCTAAATTCGTTTCAGAGGAGGAGGCGGAGGAGGAGGAGGAGGAGGAGGAGAAATAAAAGAGGGAGATAGAGAAAGCAGCCCTAGCGTCGTCTGCTCCAGACGCCTGCAGGGGGCCCACCGAGCCCGTGAAAGCACCTTTCAGTGCTGTGCACAAAAGCACCCAAGTGTTCGAGGAAAGAAGAAAAAAATCACAGCAGCTTTTATTTCCTTTTATTCCCTCCATGCACACGCACGCACGCACACACACACAACACGTCGCACCTGCAGCGGTGCAAAGTTGGCAGAACAATGGCCTCTGTCTGGGCCTGGCACACAATGGGGGTCGATGCCCAAATATTCAGACAATATAACCCTGTTGTCTTGATAGGCCTATCGCCTCCCTGTGCGTCTGCGAGTGTGTGCGTGCACGCAGAGCACGCACGCACAGACAGACAGGGAGAGAGAGAGAGGGAGAGAGAGAGAGTCTGGGAGGGGCTGAGAGAGGAGGAGGAGGAGGAGGAGGAGGAATGCAAAGCTCCATCCAGTGCTGAGAACCGGAGCATTTGCGCAGATAGTCTGCGCTGCCTCAGACATACACACGCACGCACACACGCGCGCGCGCGCACACACACTCGCATCATTTCAGCTGGGGAAGTTTACTGCTCCTGCTCCTGCTGCCGCTGCTGCTGCTGCTATCATTGTGGCGCTCCCGTTGTATGTGAACAGCCCGATCACTGTGTGTGTGTGAGAGTGTGTGTGTGTGTGTGCGAGGAGCAGCCGCCCGGACCCAGCATCAGGGATTGAACCATGGTGATCAAAGTGTACATAGCATCGTCCTCCGGATCCACCTCGGTAAGACTCCCAATACATTTGTTGTAGTTCTCCTGCAACATCCAGGCAGCTGAACTTTGACTGTACTCGTTAAGTGATGTCTAGGCTGTCATCCTCTTGACCCCTCAGGAACCACGCTGCTCTAGACTTTGGACCCTCCTGGGGTCTCCTCTTTCTCTCTTTCTTTGCCTTATTTCACTTTGGCAGATAGGAGGGGCAGACAGAGAGGAAGTTTGAGTAGAACACTTTTGTCTCTCAGCTGTGGTTTGGCTCAGTGTTTCCTGATGTGACAACTTTGGGGTTGTTTTTGCAGCTGAATGCAGGAAGCCTTACACAAGAGTCCCACTTGAAATGCTCCTCTCTGTCTCCTGATGCCTGTTTAACTGGGCTTGTAGATGTAACTTGCCCTGACCAGAAAGTCCTGAGTGTTGCCTTCACTGTCCTGCAGCCTCCTGCCAGTTTCTCCCAGAGAAGAGAGGAATGACGGTGATGCAATTCTCCTGGGCCCCCCTTTTAGTCCTGCAGCTGCAGCCGAGGAACACTTAAGCTCTGTTTAGGACGTGTTGTAGGTCTGGATGTGTAGGAATGTACAAATCTTGTGCAGCAAATGCCCCGGAAAGTTTGAATTTTGGCTGTGACACACTTGCTACAATGAGACATTCATTACAAGATTCTCAGCGTGATAGGGCATGTGAAATACGGGTCACGGGCTAGTTAAATTTAAGTGTTCAATGGTGCAAATTTGAAAGCGATTTCATGGAAATAGCAAACAAATAGTTGCCAGTAAATTTTGCCAAGTAGTTAAAAAGCCATATTTATTTTCATTGCCACTGCAGAGACCAAAGTGCTTCGTCATGCCAGCAAATTTAGATCACCTTGAGGATGCTTTACCCTCCCTGAGCAGCTTGTATTCACATCTCACACTCACCGAGAAAGTGAACAAGCAGAGTGTCTTTCGGTAGGACAGCCACTTTATTGCTCTTATGCTAACTAACATTCGTGAAAAGCCCAGCAGTACTAGCAGTAGTATTACAGCACAGCAGCTTCCAGTAAGAGCAGACAGAGTTTAGGGCCAGTGATCCCATCACTGTGCTGGAGCTTGTCTGGGAAAATGCTTTACCACATATTGATCTGTGTTTAGTAGAGTCTGCTCGAAGCCAGCGTGCTCATGTCCTCTGTGATGCTGCGTAGACACTAATGTGCTCACATCATCTGTGTCTATTCTGTATCTGTTTCCTCGGGTGGAGGAAGAGCAGCAGCATTAATGACTTACTGTAAGTAAAGTGTCATAAACAATTAATATCCCCTTTATTGTCATTTTTGCGGAGTACTTTGCCGACTTATTTCTTTGAAGTGATTTAGATAAAAGGAGTTATACACTATTTATGATATTATCTCTCCCAGTGTCATGTCCGTTTATGATATAGTACCAATAAAAGGTAGATCCAGGCCAGTGAAAAGCTGCCAAATGACTTATTGTGGCCCAAACCCTCTGCCCTCACCCAGCTTGCAGTTTGATTGCATCAGTGACTACAAAACAATGCGATTACATTCCACTATCCAGCAGTGTCTGCTGCTCCATTAATCACTCCAATCTAGTTCAGCATGTGAATGGAGCTGCCGCCAAAACAAGGGAGACAAGTAGGAGTAGGTCAGAGACAATATCTGAAAGCTTTTGCTCCACGGCTAGTAAGAGAGACAGTGTTAACTCAGCTCAGGTGATGTATCAGCACTGACCGAGCTGTGATAGTCAGCATTATTCAGGCGGATGCATTTTCTAAAGACATGAAGTTGGGGCGCATTCAACCCTCTAACATCTGAAAGCGCATCAGGTTTAATGGACTGGACTGTTCTATCTCACATGTGGCGGACACTTTGCAATAATACACAAAGGTCAGCTAGATAGGAGCACAGTAAGGAAGTGAGATAATGACGAGCTGTGGTGTCAGGGTGATTGTTCCCATCTGCACAAATAGTGAATTGATCAGACTGGGTGTGTTCACCCAGTCACACACTCACTGCAGTCCAATAGTAAAAAAAAAGAAAAAAGAGAGAGAACAAAACAAGCTACAATCCTCTCCCAGCCACAGTTGGTCCGTGTCAGAATTTTGCAGCACTTATTGCCAGCTTATCCCCCTACCACACACACACACACACACACACACACACACAAACACACATGTGCCCCCCTGACCTGTGCTGGTGCCAAGTGAGAGTTGACATCATCATATTTCCTGGCAGTAATGTGAAGCAGAGCGCTTGAGTCACCTGAAGAAATGGCGTTGTGGCTCACTGTGAATTCTCCAGAGACACTTCTAGTGTTACCATCAATGGCTTTGTGAAGATTAGGTCACGCCGTTTCCTTACATTAACCTGAGCGGGGACAAACACTCAGGGATAAACACGTTAGTAGTTGCACATGAAGAATCTTTGAGAGGCATGTGCTCGTCTTTTAACTGCTTCTTAGGTTACTTGGGAGTTAGATTTGAATTCCAAACAAGGCTTTTCTCTTTAAATATATTCATGTAAATTCATGGCCCCTCCAAGCACACGAAACATACAAAACACACAGACACCTGCAGCAGAGTATGTGCAGCAGGGCACCTGCAGCCGGAGGAGCACTCGGCCAACTGAAAGGGCATCTGTGGCAAGAGCCAAAAACACTGGAAAACACCTCTGCAGTTTTACTACCTCAATTCTCTTGATGCACTGCAATTATGCCATTAGACAGCTTCCTTATTGCCACACAAATGCATTGAGAATCATCACAGAGTCCAAATCCTCTGCTCTCTACCTCAGATTAGCTGCCCTCCTTTTACTTTCATAGCTCGGGCTGCTGCAGGGAGTCTGCACAACAGGTTGCTTCTCTTGGCCTTGTGCTGTTGTTTCACCTTTAGGCAGCAACGAGGGAACAGAGCCAGAGCGGCAGCGTAAGGCTGTTTTGTAACCATGTTGTAACGCTGACTGAGCCCAGGATTGGGTGGAGGCCACTGCTGCTGCTAAAATTCCTGCAAACGTCTGTTTTCAACACAAGTCAGGCTCAATCTAATCAAGACGAAAGCTTTATCCCTTGCAAACACACCAGGCTTGAGTTGATTCATGTTTCCTTTAGTCCAGCACTGGAGTTTCCTCTTTGAAATGTGGGACCCACAGGCCGTATGAAAGGTCACGCAGTTAACTTACGGAGCCAGTTTCGCATGGCATCCCAGTGAATTGAAGATTAATTGACCCCAATCTTCAGTCAACACTGATTGAATCAGTCTCCACCATATTGATCCAAGCGTGCGTTGCGGATTCAGTTCATCCAATCAATGCCCACTATTGTCCTGTAGTTCTATGCCTTGTTAGGGATTGATCAGGTCAGGATTTGGTCTAATTCCTCGGTCACAGGTCTCACATGATGAAGATGATGACATTGACTATAAGTAATGGGTAAATGGTGGTGTTTACAGCTGCCTAGCCACAGATATCTGAGGCATTCCTACTCAAAGTAATCACTCTCGCAACTATTCCTCTGCAGCATGCCTCATAAACCTTCAAGCTATTCCTTTATGGCTGTTGTGTCAACAGTGCATGCAGAAGGGTATGCCTGCAACAATGTGAGAGGCCATCAACACATTTAAAAGTTTATTGAAGTTATTTTTACATTTGCTCTTGTTGGACTTATTCCCTTGTGTGCACACAATGAATCATGTAATGACTTCTGCGGTGACTGTGCACATGAACTGTCTTGGGAGTAGCACATTGGCAGAGTGTCAGATCAGATTAGAATTGGTGTCAGTCTGCAGTATAAAGAAAGTGTCAGGTAGTGTGTGTTAGCGTTTACTTTGTCGGTCTCTGTACCATTGTACCAAAACCAGAGGAAAGTATTTGAACCTAGTAAGTGTAATGGGAACTAAAGTCTAGCTGGCACCATGCATCTGTGCTTTGAACATGCTCATAGTGACAACGGCTACAGGAAGATATGCAGCAGGTATATTTTCACCTTGTTCATCACTTTGGTGTACATCATCGTGGTCTGCACTCAATCAGGTGGCACAGCCTCTATCAGACTTTGAAGCATTTTCACAGGGACAAGTCAAAACATTGACCTGCTTTATTACTGCCAGTTCATCTCTGGAGACCACTGAATGTCTATAAATCTAGCTAAATCGCTTTTCGAACAGTAAAATCCAAAAATGTCATAGTGACGCTGCTGGTAATGTCAGCAGGATTATCACATTTATAATCGGCCAATAGCAATATCCATCCAAAGCACCTACTGTATGATCACCCTGTCCAGATAAAAGCATCTGGGACAGTCTGTCCTCCTGGAGCACACATTTGCATGGAAAGCCAAGTTATTATGGTGGTGATAGAGGAAGCGTGCATTACGGAATTTTAAACTGACTGTAGCTCACCACTGCCACTCTGTTGTTTTTCCCTCAGGAGTCACTTTCTGGAATTCCAGAGAAATAGATAAGGAGAGAATAATACAAGGGAACAGGAGAAGAGTTGTTTATTACCACACCCAAAGCCAGGGTCTGTCTGCCGAGAGATCGCCAGGGCCTCCACGGGAAAGTAACAGGGAACGAAGCAAAGGGCTAAAAGGGGGAAAGCTGGTAACTGTCACTGTGCAATTAGAGTTAAGGGCAGATGGCACGTGGCCAGTCTGCCCCTGCAAATTAATTTTGCTTGGCAACAGCACAATGCGGCCGAGCTCGGGCGATGGGCTGGCTGCACCAAAAGAAAGTAGATCATTGTGTTTTAACCTGCCAGTTCAGCAGTTCAGGACAAACTTTGTTTGTGTGGTTTTGGAGGCTGAGTGTTGCAACCTTAATGTGTGCGATGCTAATGTGAGTGAGAAGGAGCAGGAGGAGGCAGCCAGAGGATTGACTGTGTTCAGAGACTGTGTATTGAGTTGAAGTCAGTCTGAGCTCATGGTGTTCCACTCCACTGCGCCGTCCCTCGCTGGTTTTCCAGAGCAGGTGGGGGCTTTGGGACTTTGGCCTCGGGCGAGCAACGGCCATTAAATGATTCAAACTCGGCTAATCTGCCAGCATTGTCAGCTCCCTCATTTCCATGCCACTGTGCTTTTCCAGCAGATGGCCGTTAAATAATCCACCTGACTTGCAGGGAGGAGCCCTCACGCAGGGGTATCTGCACTGCACTGGCAGTAAATGGATAAGCATCCATAGAACCTGGTGGTGATTTCACCATGAAGTCGTCTCAGTTAGATTTTAGGTGCGTGTTCAGCTGAGGTTGGATGTGTGTGTGTGTCTCCTTGCAGCAGACCTTATTTGGCTCGTGTTTGACCGGTAACCTCCTCTCGAGTCCCAGAGGAGCATTAGTTTCCGTCTGGCCTTATAGGGCTATACTCCTTCTAATACACGCCCACCGAGGCCTCATTGGACCACAAATTTCATACACTTTCACAACCAGATACACGCGAACACATTGCTGTAGATTGTGGCATAAACAGGAGCAAAGATACAGATAGAGATACACATTTATGCTCTCTCAGCTTAAGTCTTTTGGTGTGTGAATGAGATTGTCTGTGACAGAATGACAACTTTAGGACATGCCCGAGAGTGCACTCTGAAAAAGGTGAAATCCCCCAGGAGGATGTCACAGTCTCCTCATGAACACTTTTACTTCCTGTTGAGCTGTACAGTCAGTTATTTGCATCCACTCGGATGAAAAAGCCTGCAGTAGGAAATGTGTCGCAAATGAGGCAGGGGTAGAATCTGGTTTTGTGCCAGTGCATCAGAGGAGTCCTTTGTGGGAACAGGACACCTTTCAAAAATAATCACATCTGCGTGAAAACCCCAGATAGTGGGATAGTGACAGCAACTCTCATGTGGGGACAGCCAGAAACCTTTCTTTGCCTGAATTTGTGCGTAGAAACCATTTGTTTACTTTAACAGTTTGTCTAATTAAAAATATGCAGCACATTAAAATGTGTTGAACAGTCCTGTGCTACACAAAGTGTCAGAATGTAAGAATGGCTGGGAGTTGCTTTCTCCTTTCACTATCTGACATTTTTCCTGCAGATAAAACCTCCCTCCCTGTTCGGCCTTGCCCAAGTTCACCCACCACAGTATTCTTGTATCACTTCACTCACTCGTCCACAAACGAGTGGTAACTTAGTAACAGAGCAGCCAGCCACCCTACTGGTGTAATTTCTCACAGCAGAGAGAGAAAAAAAAGTGTCCCTTTTTTTTTTTGAAGCAGACCGATGACAGTATGGTCAACCACGGCCCCTTCTGCTTCCTCATAAGGCTGAAGTTAACACATGTCTAACTGACAACTTCCCCTCTGTCACCCTCTCTGCTCTCCCCCACACGCAGATTAAAAAGCAGCAGCAGGATGTGATGGGCTTCCTGGCAGCCAATAAGATCGAATTCGAGGAGTGTGACATCGCGGCGAACGAGGCCAACAGGAAATGGATGAGGGAGAACGTCCCGGAGGAGTCCAGGCCGGCGACGGGGAACCCTCTGCCCCCACAGATATTTAATGAGAGCAAATATTGCGGGGTGAGGCACTCTCGCAGGCAGATGCTCTGCATTGTTGGCACATGATTGTTTATGCAATTACAGCGCTGCTCTGATAGGTCACCTAGCTGTGGCTGCCAATGGCGACGTCCAGCTGACGTCCTCAGCTCACACAACTCATAACAAATATTTTCAAAGCTACACTAATCAAAAGTTTGTGTCAACAATATATCATAAAAATATGTGACCAACCCACAGCCTTCGTGTAGTTCAGCTGTGTGTTAGACTTTCAGCTCATTTTTGTTTAGTTGACAGAAACTAGATATTTAAAAACTCAATCAATGCACCTTATCTATTTCACTATTTCATTTACAATATAAACAGAGCTGAAAGAGAAAAATGCTAACATTGCTCTGTATCCACGGTTGGGCCTGGTGATAATATAAATAAAATCGTATTAGTCATGTGCTACATTATTTAGTTAAGTCAAAATAATACATAAAAAAGTAATAGATTAATGTGCAGAGTTACCTCCAGCATCATTCTTAGGCTTTGTAGAAAGTTAACTCTTTGTTAACATGTTAGCAGTGAGGTGTCACTCTGATAATGTTTTCTGCTGCCTCCAAGTGGTCAAACACAATAGTTATGGCAGCTTTCCATTTACTGTGATATGAAATGAAGTTAAAATAAAACGTTTTTCAAATGTTTTCTGCCAGAAAAGCATTCTGAGCTGTTCAGCATATGAGGCAAAGGAGTCACAATCTGAGAGTCACTAAGGGAATTTGACGCCGCTCACTCATGTCTATCCGTTAAATATCAAACTGGATCCAGATGCCGTTTAGCTTAGCTTAGCACAGTGAGTAGGAATGGAGGGAAATGGCTAGCCTGGCTCTGTCCAAAGGTAACACAGTCAAACTGGAGCTCACATTATACCTCACTTGTTTAATCTGCACAAAAGCCAAAGTACACAGGAGTCACATAATCCTTCATAAATCTGCAACTTGTCTCCTTTTCTCTGGTTTTTGTACAGATTGAATAAACACGATACAAAGTGTTTGAAAGTGATCACAGACATGTTCAAGAGCATTTTTCTACCTTTGAACGTAGCTGGGCTAGCTGTTCCTGCCTGCTTCCAGACTCTCTGTTGAACTTTCTGGTCAACTTAGCTCAGGTTAACCCTCACCTTGCTCTGGTTTAATATTTAACAGACAAATACAGTACTGGCATTAATCGCTATGTAACTCCCAATACAAAGTAGGTCTTTGTTTTCCTACAGCCTATTTTTGCACTTATTCAAAAGTGCTGGATGTGTGGGGTTGTGCTGTTTCCACATCCTGTTGCTCATACTGTTTCTTTACAATGCATCCCAGCCATCTGCCCTGTGTTAGCAGATGCTAATTTGCTCCCACTAAATGACTGTATCAAGTGCCACTATGTAGCTAATGGATGGCTGGAACTGCAGTTGTGCATGCATGATGAGCCGTATTTGAATACATGCAGAGAAACATCATTTCCCATGATGCTCGCAGCTGTTTGCGCACACGCCGGTATGTGTGTGTGGGAGAGAAATGAGGGAAAACAAAGGAGGGAGAAGGAGAGAGGGATCAGGAGTGAGAGTGCAATAGACTGATGAATGTGTTAGTTTGTTTACTCTAGCTTACATTCTCAGAGACAATGCCCTGCTATCAGCCCAGTTACCGAGGCCTGTCCCTCGACAAATAACTCAACCTCGGGTGTTTCTCACAAAGAGTTCTCCATGCAGTATCACGCACAGATGGTTGCCCTCTGGCGCTGATCAAAAGCCTGTTTCGTGCTCTCATTCCTCAGGTCAGATCGGATCTAGACAAGCTCATCCTCTGATCGCTCTAAAGTTTTCTCCGTGTGTGTCTCCTTTTTTTCTAAGAACTACGAGGCCTTCTTTGATGCCAGAGAGGACAACGCTGTATATGCATTTCTGGGCCTGACTGCTCCCCCGGGCTCCAAGGTGGGTTCCTGAGCACAATCCCACACTGATATCTGTCCCTTAGCTGAACCACATTCCTCCGGCGGAACCGTAATTCCTGCAACAGCAGCTTATATGTCCAAATATATATTTATCCTCTCAGTGTGATTTCCATACTGAAAACACACACATTACATAATACATCTGTTCATGATATCCTGACACCCAACAGGGCCTCTTCTCCTTTCTCTCACGCCTACACACTGGCGCCTCCCCTCTGCCGGAACAGGAACTGCGGGGAGGTGTGCCAGTTACCATAGAAACAGAGGGGGTTTTCCTCTCTGCCGTGGCAGCAGTAGATACATAAACCAATATCCTCCATTTTAATATAACGCACTGTCCCTCTCCTCTCTTTCTCTCCAGGAGGCCGAGGCTCTAGCGAAGAATGCACAGCAGTAGCAGCTTTGCACCGTGTCTACCTGAGACCTCAGGCCTATAGTCCTAAACCCAGACCTGGACCCAGACTGACCTGGACCTGATTTAGGAAAAAAAAAACAAAAAAAAACACAAAAACACAAATTTCACTCAGCTTAACAATCCATGTTTTTTAATGTGCGTATATGTTGTTTTTATTTTGAATCTGTGTACAGCTGTGCCTTGTCAGCTGCAGTGATGGGAGGCACTAAAGCAGGGCGTTATGTGTATCTACAGACAGCCCAACTTCCTCCCATGAACTTCAGCCTGCTAAGCCTATTGGCCTAACGACATGCCAATCAGACCTGTCAGCACAAACGTGTAGCCTCCTGTCCGAGACAGTAATATGTGCACACTGTGTTAATTGCACCACCTATTCATCATTTGGCACTTAAGAACATAAACCACGTTCACAACATCAGATGTTAAACATTGTCATGACTTATTTAACCCGACAGGTCCAATCAGTACAAAATCAATCAGCCCAGTGTACTCCTGTCAGTCATGTCAGTGCCCCAACTATAGCACCCTTTGTAAATGTTTCTTGGTACAATCCCATCCTCTGTGTTTTACCTACTTTATATTGTCTTAATGCTGTTTTAATAGCAAAAGTTTTTCTACAAGATGATATATGTTTAGAAATGATGATGATACATGCCAAAATTACAAGTCTGCAAACATAGAGGGATGTGAATTGTGAAGTGGAGTTTTTTTATTTGTCATTTTTTGTTTTAGGGGAACCAGACAGCTGTTTTGTTTTGCAATAAGCATCCTGTTCCACAATGTGTTCCTTGTCTTACAGAAGTTGATGCCTTCCCTAAAGTACAATAAATGAGACTGCAAATAAAACTGCAAGCCCGACTGTTGTACTTGTGAAGTAAATATGCACATGATAAATGCAGACACTCATTTAACACGCTGTTAATGTTTCAAATGAATCATTCTAAGTTGAAAGAGGATAACAAATCTTTCATCGAACAACACTGCAAAATACAGAAAAATCATCACAGAAATCTCTCCAAATGTTTTCCAACTACTCAAAGCCCCCCAGCACAGTGATAAAAGTAACAAAGGATATGTACTGTGTCTAGGCTTTTCAACTCATCTGAAACACATCCTCACTCTTCTACATTTTTTTTTTGCTTTTTATATTTGACCTTTTTACTTTTACTAAATCAAAAGTGCATCATGCACAGTTTGCTTTGTCCATGACTCCTGTTAATTAGTCAGTAAAATCTGCAGCACCAAACATTTTTGTCTTATCTTCCCCTGTATCGGAGCCCCTGATCACCTGACCTCTCTCCACACCTTTGTGTTAAAGAAGCAAATGATGAGATCAGTTTTAAACAAAAAAGAAAGCTGGCTGCTTTTTTGCACATATACGTAGCTGTTTTCACCTTCACTCCCTGCTCCATTTGGCAACCTTTCAGACCTGAGTTCTCTCAGTAGTTTGATGCCTTTGAGGGGCTCTGACAAACTGTAATGTACAAACTGTCTGTACATTAAATTGGATTTAATGCAACTATGCAAAAATGTATGTAATCCTGTATGAACAATCTAATAATTGTGTATTCCTAAAAAACATTTTCTGGAGGAGCTCTTTTACTTCATGCAGATGTTTTTGAAGTGTCAATAAGGACATACACTTTATTTTGGTGTGAACACTTGCAACACCATGGAAATTGTACATACCAATAAAGGAAGTGTGCTGTGGGGGTTGGAGGAGCCACTTCCCTATTGCAGAAGTGAAACAAACAGAAACAGCCCAGCTACAGATAAATTTAACAGCGTGCATTTCAAGGTGTAAAAGAAAAGTAAGAAATAAGTCCAAGTGAAGACAGCAAGCAAAGAAGAGGACGGTTTATCTGCAGGATGTTGGCAGAAGGTTTTCTCAGACTGCTGCTTTACAGGGAGGAGAGGAAATTTGCCTCTGTTTCCAAGCAAAAGAGATTGCAGACCCACATGGATCGAGCCAACTGTGTTCTTCCTGAATCAAACTCTACGGTTGTACAGGCAGAACCAGCTGAGGCAGGTGAGCAGCTTTGTGAAATATGTTGACAGGAAGTTTGATACAGTGACATATTTTAACTTTATTTTGGCTTTAGGTGATAATGCCAACTTTTCACTATCTAGTTCTCTCGCTTCCCTTCTTCCTTTCTGTTTCTAATTGAACAGACATGATTCAGTGCCAAATAGCAAGCAAAAAGTTACTTTATTTTTTCTAATCAGGTCCAGAACTAACACCAAACAAATCCTCTGGACTTAAAGTGATGCCTCCAGGCCCTGTTGGTCTCTCCATCCCAGGGTTTTCCCCTCTCCTCACCATGAACCCTGACTTAACCATGTGCCTGGATGACTGTAGCCTCCTGGACCAGTATCCAGACCTGCAGGTAGCCGACTCTGGCCGTATCTCCAACAGCAGAGTGACCATGACCCAGCACGGATTGCTCTCTGATGTCTCCGGTCAACCAGAGATGGTAATATCGATTCCAGATCAGGGGTATCTAGCCATGGGAGCCAATGAGAACATCAGCCTGGACCTGCCTGGCTCGGGGTTGGAGCCCATGAGTAACTCTGTGCTGAATGGGTTGCTGGACAAGCAGCTAGAGAAGGTGTACATGCAGCACCTGACTGACAACCTGGCGCGGTGTAACTCCCACCTGGGCTGCAGCCTCCTGCACGGCTTGGTGCCTCCGCCACAGCCCAGCAGCATGGGGCCCGACTCGCTGGAGGCCAGCCTGGAGACCGAAGGATCCGAAGAGGTCAGCAACAAGAAGATCAGCTACCTGAACACGCACACCTCAGGCCCCTGCTCATCCAACTTCAGCTCGCCTCTGCTGAGGATCTCAGAAAATGTCAATGCCCATCCACAGTGAATGTAATCATGCATGCACCATGCAAAAGTAGCCAGGGTACGGCCTTACCCGTCCATTCTGCTTCTGCACTACCACATATCGACTTGCAACTTAGCTTAAAAACAGGCAAAATTCAGTGAATCCTTGCATGCTTTTATCTTGATTCACTCATATTTACACAGTCTTTGTTTACTTGCTTCATGACATGATGGCTCACATTAACTTGCTCTGATATGCCATCTGCTGTTACTTATCAGTACTACACCATCCTGACATTTTAACCTGTCATACATGTGAATTTATTTTCTGACCATAAAACTACATGCACATGTGTATGTAAGTGTTTGTGTGTGAGAGAAATAAAGCTATTTATTGTACTAAAGCAAACTACTGAGTACATTCATAGACTTCATCATGTAGGGACTCACACTTGTAATGAATACATCTGGTTTGTACAATAGAATAAAAGATTTCCAACATTCCAACATTGTGGTGTGCTGAAATCAGAAGCATATATTCTATATTATTCAAGGTTGTGTTGGTTATATACTTATTCAACAACATAATAACAGAAGGCCATCCTATGGCCCAACTGTACACAGACAGAGATTATTAAACTCAAAGACAACCCTCAGAGAAGGAGCATAGTCTGACTGTCAGGATACAGCCTTTACACTACAGGACAAATGTGAATTATGCTTCATGTTCTACTAATATGTTAACATGTTACACCTATGTAGCAGTAAAAATTGAGTTACATTAGAATACAAAATATAAGTGACTGTATTTTAAAATCGTTACAAGTTAAATATATTAAATCTTTTTTTTTTCAATGAATGGGTTACATGATTCATCAGTTTTACATTTATTAAATCAGCACAAAGCAACTTCTTGACCTTCTGGATTATTCTCTGGTTCAATCGAGTGTTTCGCAGTAAAAGCACAGTGTCTCTCTACAGTGTTTCCAAAGAGTTGTAAAGTTAAATATGGCAAATACTTGAGATTCTTGAATAGTGATCATGAATGTCATACTGATACTACTGTAAATTGTGAGGCAATTCTAGAGTAATCCAAAGAATCTAGAGGACTTACTCTGAGTATCTGACATTACATATTAGAAGTTACACTTAAGGGAATGTATTTTTTGTAGTAGTAACCTTTCCAATACTGGCTGTTAAAGGACTATCTAACAACAAACTTATTTGAAACTCACCAAGAAGGTGAAATCTGTTTTTATGGACTGATGCGCACTAACATTGTTGAAATGAAACATTTCTATGAAAAATGAAAAGGTCAGAACTAACAAGCCTCTTTGCACAATTTGCAATAAAGACACTGCAAATCAGTGGTTTTGATAACTTTCCTCAGTCAACTGCATGTCTCCAGCATCTAATACTGTAATACCATGGTTACGCTTATGATGGCATCAAGTGAATGATTAAAAATGAATGGTTCTTAGTGAGACCTTGCTGAAGTACCTGAGGATGCTTGATCATGGTGCTTTAATGAGGGGCATCACACCCGGCAGGCTCCACCAGGCTGACGCATGGCCTTGCATAGTGTCATCACAGCGAGCTCCTGCACGTCACACTGAGCCCAGCATGGACTGACAAAGCAACAGCCTGAAGATTTATGGTGCACTGGCCTGCTTAAGGTTGATTTGCAGTCTGTGAAGGACAAAACCTCACAGCTGGGCTGCACTGATCCATTAACGTACACCAACACACAGGACCTTTTAAGAACATGAAACCACCAAAAGGCAGAAGATAGAAAGAGAGTCAGTGATGTTTACTCCAAGCAAATTGAGTCCCATCTGTAAAAAAAAATCAGGTTTAAGTAACACCAGTGCTGTGGCTACAATATGGGAAGGTCTGCCTGCAAAAATTCACTTCTATCTTTGTGTATTTTACCGTAAAACCAAAAGGACCAGAAATCGATCATCAACTTAAGCCATTTTCACTGGGGACCGATATTCTAAGAACATCACTTATTGCTTTCAATTGCAATTGGCTTGTAAAGAGATTAAGAAAATCTGTTCAGTCACCAGAGATGGTGCCACTATTGATCAATTCATGAAGACTTTAAAGTGGCACAGGGGCTCTGAAGGCAGCTCTCGTCCATTATAGTTAACTTCTCTGCCAACTAGCTAAAATAAGCATTGATTTTTTAACAAGCTGATTTCCAAAAAATGTATTGTAAACTGCTAAAAAAAGAAAAAAGAGAGAGAGAGAGATCATAATTTTAAGATTTTGACTTGTAGTTGCCCTGTCCTGGTATTCGAAAAAAAGGGCAGTTTTTTGTTTCTTCTCTTGTCTTGGTCCAGAGAAAAACATGCAGTGACTTTATGAAAGCAGGAATAGATTTTACAATGGAAAAGAACTAAGTATTTTCACATGCCATCTGATGCTGAACTCCTGAATTTAATAAGAGAGGCAAAGATGCTGTCTTGGCTGCAAATTAAAATCCCTCTGTTGCCATGAGAGAGGATGCTTGTTCATTACAGAGGAATAATTTCAATGTTACAAATAATTTATTCACTTGTTCAGTTTATTTAAATGAATCACAAAACACTCAGAACACTGAATTCTGCTTGGAGTTTGCATGCTTTCCTCGTGTCTGCATGGGTTGTCTCTAGTTTCTCTGGCTTGGTTCTGGTTTGGGTCTGGTTTTCAGCAAGCACAACCACAAGATCCTTACAATCTACGAAAAGGTGCAACTTTTGGACATGTTAAAGGAGGGGGAAACTTTCGTCGCTGTAGGATGCTATTATGGCATAAACGAGTCGACGGTTCGTAGTCTGTAGTCCGGATGGAAGCTGTTCTAGCGAGTTGGATTGAAGATTGCTAGAAGAAGAACATTCCCATGGACTCCAATGTAATCCGAGAGAAAGCTAAGCAACTTCACGACAAGTTTGTGTGGGATTGTGACGACGACAGTCCTCAACCTAGAACTTGTGCTAAACCTCGCAGCAAGAAAAATGAATTTACTGCCAGCAAGGGCTGGTTTGATAGATTGAATAAAAGGTTCGACTTGGCACGTGTGACCGTGGATAGAGCCTTGGCATCCCAATCTGCTGCGGAGAAACATGTCTCCGACACTTTCAAGACGGTCATTGAGGAAGGTGTATATCACTGCAGTCACTGTGGTCGAGAGAACCATCTCAAGTTGTTCCGTGATGAAGCTAGCCGCACTTTCATTTTCGAGGAACAACTTCCGGATCTCAAAGTGAAATGTGAATATGGCTGATTGAAGGCCAGTAGAAGGAGGCCTCGTCAGTATGATCCTGCACGGATTTCAAGCTGTTGACCTGGAAGCTATGGACCTAAAAATGCTCATTTTAACATTAAGAGAGGTCACATGACCTGGATGGTATTGAGCAAAACACTTTTTTTCATTTAAAAAATTGTGCTTCACTAAAATGTAAAGAAACCAGTTTCGTCTTGTTCAAAATATTACAGTGATTCTGTACTGAGTGAATCACTCACATGAATTGGAAGATATTGAGCAAAAACACCTTTTTAAAAATAAAATGTGTTCCATCACAATGGAAAGTAAAGAGCTGTCTCTTGTTTAGACTGACTACTATTATTCTACACTGATTTAGAGTGAATCCATAACTTGACCAATAACTTGAACTATGATTCTGCACTGATTCATGCACTGAAAGCAGTGCCAGCATCTGCATGTCACAATGTTCCCTACCCGTAACAAATACCTAACATCTAAGAGAACATGAAGAGTTTAATCTGTTTAACCGCATGGGAAATGTTTATAAGAGTGTATGAGGCGTTATGAGGTCTTAAAATAGTATAACAGTTCGATTTTTGAGTCAAAGTATTGTGTGTGATGGTTTATTAATCACACTCAATGCCAGTGAAGCAGTGTTACCAAGGTCCGTGTTCACTTTAAGAAGTTCCTTTGCAGGCTTGTGAAGTTCCAGTCTTTGATCAGCCGCGATTAAATGACTCCCCTTTGTGAATTCACACTGTTGGTCAGATATATTTTTCACTCTTAAATGAACAAAAAAACTCATTTTTTTCAGTGTGATTTAAAATAATGGACCTCCTTTGATCTCTGTAGAATATTACTACCCTGTACCCTGAAATTTTGAGATGTTTTTGTGTGTGTGTCTAGCTCTGTACTGTTGGTTGGGTATCAATGCTAGCTCAGGGATTCCTGTGCACATTAGTGGCTGCGTGAGTCGAGGACAGGTTGTGTTGTGTGTGTATGTGTGTGCGTGTGTGTGTGCGTGTGTGTCGCCCACCCTCCCCCTCCCCCTAAATCCATAACCCCTGGCCTATTCTCTCTTCCTCCCTCTCTCCCCTGTTGCCCCAGCATGGCTGCAGGATGGCTGCCCTGTGGACTCTCTCTGTGGCCGTCTGTGTTTGCCTGCTGCGGCCTCTCTGTTCAGCCCTGACCCCCCCTGCACAGCTCCCCCAGCCCCACAACCTGCCCCCCGTGCCAGGCCTCAACAGCAGCGAAGGCAGCCTGTCCGTGGACGTGCCCATGGCTCTGAGGGTTTTCAGCGTGGACTATCACCATGTGCAGGCGCCCTTTGAGATTGTGCTGTGGATCATGCTGGCCTCGCTGGCCAAGCTGGGTAAGCCTCAGTAGATTCTGACAGGAAAAAGCCAACGTCCAGTGAGATGTGATTACGCTTGGTAGATGTTGTGAAAACTGAAGACACTACTGGGGTATATTTTGCTATGATCGAGACTTCATCGACTTTTGTATCACCAAGTTCATCAAACTTTATCACCATTATTGAATTCAGATTACTTGTCAGCATATTAACCATATAGGACACAGCAGATAGGACTGGACAATATCAGTTTGTGTTTTCTGGTCTGAAATAAAAAATATTCAAAAGTGTTGATTAATCCCATGATATGATATAACTAGAGAATACACTAAAACATTCTTGTTGTAGTTAAAGGGGACCTAGAATTTTGTTGAATACTGAAACTATTCCCAGCCGAAGATGTACTGCAGGTCAAAAAACATTGTCACATCTTCATTCATTGATAGATAATGAAAAAAATAGGTAAAAGTGACAAAATGTGATGCAAACCATACAATTCCCCAACTCCAAAATAGGATCTGAGGCATTTCTAATGAAAACAATATTCCTTTGCTTTTTATGTGAGCAACAGAGCATAAAGAGAGGATGTAAGACAGATATAAAACACCTCTTTCAGGTGTGTTCACATGTTTTAAGATGCATGCAAGCCAGTCGGAAGAGTGATGGCTACGACGTCCTGACCTCCAGGTTTCCACTGGTCAGGCCGAGTCCCAGCAGTGGTCCCGGAGAGCTGCCTCCTCATCATGGTGGGCCTCCTGGTCGGAGGGGTGATCTACGGTGTTCGCCACTCCGCTCCCCCCACGCTCAGCGCAGACGCTTTCTTCCTCTTTCTGCTCCCGCCCATCGTGCTGGACGCTGGATATTTCCTGCCGGGGAGGCTGTTCTTTGAAAACCTCGGCACCATCCTCTGGTTGGTACACAGCCGAAGCTTTAATTATTGTATATGCGAGAGAGAGAGTGTGTGTGTGTTCTAAGACTAATTTATAGCATTGATGAATCAGTGAAAATAAATATTTCAAAAGTCAAAACTTGTGAGACAGATATACAAATATCTAAAAAATATAAGTGACTTGCCCTTAAGCATGAAATTGACTTTTTGTTAAGAACTGATTAAAACACATTAACACGCTAAATGAAGATGGTGACCATGGTAAACAACATTTAAGTCAAGTCAGTTTTTACAGGCTAGACTTGATTCATTCATCCACTATCTTCCCCACTTACCCACTTACGTAACAGTCACTTTTTAACAGTTGCAGTTCAGTCAGAATATTGCAGCTTGAGTTATGACCAAAGCTAAGTGATCAGAGTACATCACTCCAGTGGTTCCCAGTCCGCTACAGAATAGATTTTAAATGGGCTACAAATCACTGAATGGTTTGGTCCAGAATACGTCAATGGTGTGTTAATAGGATATTAACCCACTAGGGTTTTGAGATTTACTGACTCAGGCCAGATTAAGGAGCCCAGAGATCAAACCAGAAATGATGAAACACGATTTAACTACAACATCTAACTTTTGAATCCAAGTAAATCATATTTGATACTCTACTTGGGTTTAACCAAGAATTTCTCTGTCTGTTTCATGTTTATCTTTAGTATAATTGGAAACACTTTCAATTGAATGTTTCTTTTATTTATTCATTAATTTTTAACTGTACTAAGTGCGTACGGTTTTAATTCTCACTGTTTATTTTAATATGAAGAACCTTGAGGGCATGAAATTCACTCCATAATTGAAGCTGCCTTGCCTTGCTTCGACTTAATCCTCTTCAGTGATTCCAAAACAGCATATAAATGTATTACAGATAAAGATTATACACATTAAAAAAATCTCTTTAGACATGTGTTGTGGTGTCACTCAGCATACAAACTGCGAGGCTAGCATGTCCTGTGTCTCCGGCTGCAGGTATGCGGTGCTGGGCACCCTGTGGAACGTGCTGGGCATTGGCCTGTCTTTGTACGGCGTGTGCGTGCTGGCCCACAGCTCCCTGGGAGACATCTCCCTGCTGCACTGCCTGCTGTTCGGCTCTTTGATCGCCGCCGTCGACCCCGTGGCCGTGCTCTCCGTCTTCCAGGAGATGCACGTCAACGAGCAGCTGCACATCCTGGTGTTCGGGGAGTCTCTGCTGAACGACGCCGTCACCGTGGTGCTCTACAAGCTGTTCGAGTCCTTCCTGCGGCTGCCCTCCGTGTCGGGCCTGGACGTGCTGCTGGGGGGCTGCAGGGTGGTGGTGGTGGGCCTGGGCGGCCTCTGCGTGGGCCTCTTCTTCGGCCTGGTGGCGGCTCTCACCTCGCGCTTCACCACCAGGGCGCAGGTCATCGCCCCGCTCTTCGTCTTCCTCTACTCCTACCTGTCCTACCTGACCTCAGAGATGCTCCATCTCTCTGGCATCATGGCGTGAGTGCTGCGCAGTATCGTACAGAGCCCCAGACATGACATTAGGGCAAAAATATATATAACTTGTGCATGAAATACTAGTTGGTTCCACAAAATACTCATTTGTGGCCACAAAGTAGTTATTACATTTGCACAAAATACTGAATCATAATATATTATACCTGGACAGCAGGGTCCAGTTGTACCTCCCCCGGTGAAGCCACTTAGCTCTCAATAGTGTATTTAAAGGCCTCTCGCTAATAATGAATCCTTGCATTGCCAGGCTTTTCAGAATGCCTTTGTAGCTCATCCCCAGCCTAAAGTAAAACTCAATCATTATATCCCTGTTCATTGCCTCTATTCCTTCTCTCACTGTCAGAGAAGCTGCACACGATTTGCCTACCCAGCTGTCCAGGGATTATTAATAATTAAAATGTAGTAATTTGTGCACACGTTATACTATTTTGTGGCAACGAATTAGTATTTCGTGGGAACAAAATAGTATTTTGTGGGAACAAATTAGTATTTCGTGCACACTTTCCACCAACGTCATGTCTGGGGCTCTTTAGCATCATGTGGTATCGTGTGGTATTGTAAAAAGGAAACGTGACTTTGACTTTGTTCTTTCTGCAGCATTGTGACCTGTGCTGTGACCATGAAGCAGTATGTGGAGGCGAATGTGTCTGAGCGCAGCAACACCAGCATCCAGTACTTCCTGAAGATGTGGAGCAGCGTGAGCGAGACCCTCATCTTCATCTTCCTGGGCGTGTCCACCATACAGGACGTCCACATGTGGAGCTGGCCCTTCGTCTGCTCCACGCTGCTCCTCTGCCTCGTCTGGAGGGCCACAGGTAGCATTCTCTGCTCTTTCACCAAGCTCGCTCTGTGGCACTCCAGGGGCTCTGGAGCCTCCTGAACACAGCGTGTTTCCCTCCGGTCTGAAGGCGTTCTCCTGCTGACCGCGGTGGTGAACAAGCTGCGGAGGAACGCTGTGACTTTCCGAGATCAGTTCATCATCGCCTACGGGGGCCTGAGAGGGGCAATCTGTTTCTCCCTCGTCTTCCTGATCGATGACTTCCCAAAGAAAAGACTCTTCATCACAACGACCATTGTGGTCATCCTGTTCACTGTCTTCGTGCAGGTGGGGTAGGAATATAATGAGAAGTTTGATGAACGACCAGTTCCCGCATTTCCTCTTATATGTGGATGTGTTTGGTTTTGTAGGCTTGTTGTCTGCATATATGTGTTTTGTTTGTTTTGCCCTGTTCCCAGGGGATGACCATTAAACCACTCGTCGAGCTGCTGGATGTGAAGAGGAAGAAGAGAGCTTTGCCTACAGTCAACGAGGAGATCCACAGCAGGGTGAGAGCTCGCATTGTGAGGGTGCAGGAACAGACAACTACACATGCCTCCACATTTCTCCTCAGCTGTATTTCTTTGTTTCACATTCTCAATAAAACAATATTTTTTAAGAATCCGCATTTGTTATATTATTCTTTATCTTGAACTGTGTAAAAAACATAATTGACATGTTTTATTGACAATGGGCTTCATGTCTCCTGTCAGCTCATTGATCACCTGCTGTCAGGGATAGAGGACGTGGTCGGCTACTGGGGGCAGCACTACTGGAAAGACAAGTTGGTGTTTTACCTTTATTTACCCTTCATATTTGTTTTCCTCTTCAAAAGCATTTCCTCAGACGACCAGTAGATGGAAGCAGACGTCAAGCATTCCTGATCTTCACTGACATGACGGGCACTGCAGTGGGTTTCCTGTGTGTGTGTGTGTGTGTGTGTGTGTGTGTTGTGTGAGAGAGGTTTGAACACTTCAACAGGAAGTACCTGCGCCGTGTCCTGATCCGGGATGACCACCAGGCCCACTCCAGCATCGTCAGAGTCTACCAGGAGCTGGAGAGAAGGGAGCAGAGGGGGGACGAGGAGGCGCCAGCGCTGTGAGGAAACACTTATCTACTGGATGTTTCTTTCATAGTGGGGCCCGGGGATCCATTTGAGTGGCTCCCACATAAAGAGGATCCTCAGAGCTTGTTATACATGTATGAACAGTGATATGATTTTCCTCCAGTTTCTCAAAGATCTTTGCACACTTCTCTCTCAGGGTGGATCCTCGTTCTCACGGCAGGCCCCTCTTACCAGAGGAGATGGACAGCATCAGGCGTATCCTCTCCAGAAATCTACAAAACTTCAACAACAAAGTACATCTTTTGCTCGACAGGCGTCACCCTTTTATGCTATTTGGGCTCACATGAACGTTTTGGCCCTTCAGCAGACACCAGCGTACAGCAGACACACTCTGCACCAGGACGCCACCATGGACCGAGCCAGGAGGCCTCTGCACCGACACCACAGCCTGGGAGAGAGACACACGTACAACACCATCACACACTGGCCACAGGTGCTGAACCAGAGATTCAGTTTTATTGTCCCTGATTCACATTTTTCACATGTCCGATCAGTCTGTGATTTAATCCATTCTGCTAAGCCTGTTTCTGCAGATAAATGTTTTAAGATTTATTTTGTTTTCTAATATGAAATGAATTCCCTGTTTGAGCTCCACAAAGTGAAGGTTGTCCTCCCGCCGGCGCTTTATTTTACTTTGTACTCGTGTTGTGACAGGCGGAGGATGGCGAGTTCAACGGCTCACGCAGAGTGAGAGCAGGACTCAGCAGGTCTCACACAGGTAGAGTGACAAACAGATAAACAAAACGCACATTAGAGGCAGTTTACAGCCTTAATGACAGACATGTTTTATATGTTTTTCTGTCTAAATATCAGATAACTTTTTTTCCACGCACATCTCTCAGCACCTCCTTTGACCATTGACCCTGACAGCTTTTACTTTGAGTTTCTTCTTTCGGCAGTGTGCTCCATAAGCCCGAGGCCCGTCCTCCAGGAAGCGTTGGTCTCAACTCGGACAAGGACAGCGGATCCAGAGGACCAGTTGTCTCCACACAACCAAGCGTCTGTGGGACGAGCTCCAAAGAAACAGCTCAGCTTTGTGTTGGAGAATGAGAGACAGCAGTGAAGACAGACTGAGGAGAAGACAGAGGAAAAGGACTGTAAATCATTGAGTTCACGATTGCTCCGTCACTTCAAAATAGCTCCATAAGGTGATAAGTACCTCATATTTATTTAGCCATAGAGTTGTGGGTTTCAGGATTGGGTTGATGGAAGCTTTAAGCTTTAATTTCATGGATATCTTTCAATTAAAACCTTTAAAGTGGATTCAATAATTCAGTCAGAATGAAGTGAGTCTTCTGGTTTTTTATCATTCTGACCGTTTTCCCAGCTACAATAAAACATGTTTCACCTCTCGAACACCTCTGGTGGAGGTCCGAGGATCATTTGCATCTAGAGTCTAATTCATTTTCAAAGAGGTACTCCAAGTGTGACACCTACTGTAGAAATAGCTCAGAGTCGTAAATGCTGAATCCACGCCGTCCGTGTTGTACATACACACAGACCAACTGTGCTGCTCCTTGTTTCCTTCATAAATGCGCCGCACACCCCATGGTAATTTGACAAGGACAGACTTACTGCATCCTAAAATAACTCCTGTCCCCCCTGCCCCACGTCCTCAGTTACTGGAGCTTCTTTTCCCCACAGCTCCCAGCATGCCAGGGAGTGGCTGGGTGGGCCTAGCTGTTTTCTTTAGGACCGGGGCTGGGCAGAGGGCTGTGTGCTGGACACCCGCGAGGAGCCGAGGAGAGCCTGACGTGAAACCTGAAGGCTGAAGGGAAAAAAGTGCGGGAGATTTTAGGCCAGAGTTATGAGGGTGGGAGCCGCAGCGTTGGCAGGGGGGATCTTTGGGGTGGTGGGGACTCTGTGTTTCCTGGTAGCCTTTGCAACGGACTACTGGCTGGTGGCCAGTGACAACTGTGGACCGTATACATTGGCAACGCAAACAACACTGACAGCCACTGGAGATGCCAATGGGACTGAGGTAGGGCAGAAACATCTGAGCACCTAACTGTCCATGTTCACACAATGACATGCTCTGAATCCAAACCTAACTAGTTGATGTGAGAAGTGACAGTGCTGCATTATTGGTATCACTGAAACATCACGTCATGTCACACCACAAAAAATAACCCTGACCCAAACCCTAACTCTAACCAAAATGGAATTTGATCAGATGCTATGGATACAGAAGTATGCTGGCTATGCCACTATAAAATATTTAAAGATAGCAATATTTTTATGACCAATGTAAAAAAGAAGGTATCAAGTCAGTACGGTTGCAGATGTCAAAATATCCTGACTGTTAGTTTCACTGATCAGGGAGTTCCATTCATAGCGTCTGGAGCCCTCACAGACCTCAGTTACTTACATCTGACTCAGTTGAGTCAGCGAGGGGGTCAGGGCTTGAGTCTTTAGGGGACAATGAGAAAAAAAGGAGTTAGTTTTTTGTCAGTGGAAACAGAAAAAAAACAGTTCCAAACTAAGCTGGAACCAGCACTGGAACCATAACCCTAACCCAATCTTCAGTCTGTACTTAAGCTGTAGACAGAAAACACTTAGTAATCAATGAACCTGTATGATGGAAATGAACACAGTGATCCTCTAGTGAATTTGTGTTCCAACAACAGCTAATTCACGATAATAAATTCTTGACATTCAGCAACAACCATCTATCCATCTAGGTCCAGGCAGGTTACTAGTTGTAGGGTACACACTCCTAGTGGGGAACCTCCAATCAGCTTGGACATGTATGATTTTGAACCTGGCGTATGTGGAGAAAATCTATGCAGACTAAAAGTCCCCGAGTCTTACCAGGAGTTGAACCTGGGACCTTCTTGTTAAGAGGCAACAGCAGTGACTACTTATAAACCCTGTACTCAGCAGTGACCATAATGCTGTAAATGCAGTTCTGTAAGACGGATGACAGTCAATGTATCGGTGAAATGACGTGATGCAAACGTCTCTGCCAAAAGATTTGATCTCTGTGATTCAGCGTCTGCTGACAGCTGTTGCCACATCAAACTGCATTATGGTCGTGTTAGGTCCTAGCAGCTCTTGGTCAGGCTAAGGGAAAGATCGTCATCTGGTTTCACACAAAAAGGCTTTGCAGTGACTCAGTATTTAACCGCAAACTTTCCCAAACCTTGACCAAAGTATTACGTTACAGGTCTGTGCATATGCAGCCAGGACTCTGGTCTCCAGCTGCTGTCCACCCCGAGCGTCTCCTCGCACTTTCTGAGACGTTCATGACACTAACAAACAAATAAAATAGCGGCACAGAAGTCTCAGAGTGAATTACTCAGACTGGACAAAGCTTCCTCAGAGCATCACAGGGTCCCTCTCCACACTGTGGTACTCCACAAGTCAACTGATCTCTATGTGTAAACTCCGCCGAGTGCCCCCTTTTATTTTTCCAGTTTATTCTTCCACGCCACATTTGTGAGAGAGTCCACTAAAATGCAAAGCGAGGGATATATTTATAAAAGCTAATCCCCCGGAGAACTCCGCCCTGACATCACAGCACAACAAAGTCTTTCATTTTTAAATAAAAGTGGATGATTAGAGTTGCTGTGCGTTACTCGGCGCCATCAATCATATTTTTGACAAGCAAATGGAGAGTCGCACTCATGCGTGTTTCAAAGTTTCCCCCCTCGAAAACCTCAGCGAGGAGCAGGCCATAATCAGAACCACCACCGCTGCCGTGCCGCTGCCCCGCCGGAGCGCACAGAGGTGTCGAGGAGCTGACAGAAATAAAGGTCTGGCCCCCGTCCTCAGGCCTGTCCTCTTGACGTCTCCCTTTTACTCCCCCAGGTCCGGTTGGTGGAGACCGTCACATCCCCCGATCTGTCCCTCACCCTGCACCACGAGGGCTTCTTCTGGAGATGTGTCTTCCAGGTGGAGCCCTCAGCCCACGCCATCCTGGCCACCCTCTTCAGTGCGTAGGCCCTCGGACAGAGGGTGTGTGTGTGTGTGTGTGTGCGGGGGGGCACAGTGTTTTCCTTGGGGCTTTTCCAGTGTGGTTTGCATGGCAGCGTGGTCTGCTTGACAAGCGCAGGAACGAAAACTACTTATCATTTGAGCATTTGACTGAAAATATACGGGACGAGAGCAGGAAGAATGTGTCAGCACATATTTCTGTTTCGGGGCTGCACACGCGTGGCATTTCTGTCGCAAACGCAAAGCAGTAGGTCGTTTTGAGCCTTGGATTATTTTCTTTTTTTTTTTACATTTTCTTTATCCTGCAGCAAACCAGCCAGAGTCTAAGCACTGCGTTCATGGTTACCTCTTCCCACTGCCTGTTGCACTTGGACAGGTGCCTCATCCCAGCTATGATCCCACAGCAGGTGACGCACTCACTCACCCACTCACTGACTGTACACACATATTAACATAATAACATCCTGCAGAAGAGAGAAAATTAGCCTTACAAAAAAGGTGTTTCACCCTTAATAGAGTGCAACTTATGTGTGTAATGTTGGCTCCCGTTCTTGTGTAGACACACAGAAAGGCGAAATTCACAATTTGCATTTGACCGGTGAGAATATGAGTAAATTTTGCTTAAACTCTCAAATCAGCATCATTATACAGTGTGGAGCTGAGGGGTCACGGGTTCGTTTCAGAGAGCGTAAACTGCGGGAAAAGTGCTCACATCTCATCTTTAATATGCATGTAAACAAGGGTCATAGCTGAAATTTTGGAAGTATTGAAGGTCATAGGTCAAAACACTCCCAGTGTAACACACACCCACAAAGATATTCCCAGAACATATCCACAGATATAGATAATGCTTTCTATAAGTACAATAAGAAGGCACTCAAAATGGATAGTAGGAAACTGTTTTGGGAATAGACCTGGAGGAAGGGGCTGACAAAATTTCGCAAAAAAACGCAAGGTTTAGAGGTGGTTTAGCTTAGCTTGGCTCAAACACTGTTCAAGAATCAGGACTGGCCTGGCACTTCTAAAGATACCAGATTATACCTGGTTTGTTCTAACATGTAAGAGGACACTGCACTAATTAAGAAACAGTTCAGCCCCCTTGAAGCCACAAAATGGTTGTACGCACATCAAACAAATGAGATATAAGCTGTTATTAGGTGTTTCTTAATGTTTAGAGAAATCCCGGTTTGCTGTCACCCCCTTTTTAATATTTATGCTGCGCTGTCCATCTGCGTCCTCTAACAAATCCAAAGAAGATGGGCTATTAATTTTCTGCTGGAACCCTAATCTGAAAAGCTTATACCCATGCTACGCAGAGGTCAAACTCTATCTTAAATTGTAGAATGTCATTCCCCCAGGTTGCCAAAAGTCTCAAATTTGCAGAAAAGAAAATTACTGAGAAGCCGACCACGGTGTCCTCAATGATAGCCTCAGCTCAAATGCAAACACAGCTGTGCCAGGATATGTAGACGAGAGCACGGACCGGTAGCTGCTCTGACGCTGGCCTGGCTGTCTCTCTCTCTCTCTGTCTCTGTCTCTCTCTATCTCTCTCTCTCTCTCTCTCTCTCTCTCTCTCTCTCTCTCTCCCTGCTGCAGTGTTTCGAGGTTTCTGGACCCTTCTGATAATCCTTGGCCTGGTCGCAGCTCTGACTGGAGGCTTCTTCCTGCTCTGTGGCGTCCCCTTCATCAGCCCCAAGCTCTACAAGCTGGGCGGTGTTTTCCTCATCACAGCTGGTAAACCGTGTGCATGTGTGTGTGTGTAGTCACAGTATTTATGTGCAGGGTGACACATGCTGCCAGGGGAGTAGGTGCGTGCACACAAACACACGCCGCCGCCGCTGTCAGCTGCTCATACCTGTCACATCACAGACACACAGCACAGCAGATGTCACTCCGCGGTGCCGTTGCCATAACAACAGCAGGTTAAAACACTCCCGCTGTGGTAACAGTGGAGACGAGTGTGAGCTGCATTCCTGCGCTGTTGCTCACAGCAGTGATAGCCTCTAACTGTCTGATATCCTGTCATCCCCTCCCTCCCTCCTCCTCCTCCTCCTCCTCCTCCTCAGCCTGCTTGTTCCTGTTCCTGCTGCTGCTCTACGTGCTGTGGATGGAGGCGGTGGAGGTGGAGCGTTACGTGCTGCAGGAGAGAGGGGACGCGTGTCCGCAGGCCCAGGTGTCGGTGCTGTACGGCCTGTCCTTCATGGTGGCGGCTGCAGGCGTGCCCCTGGAGCTCGTCTCCGGCCTGGTCTTCCTGCTGGTGGCAAGGGCGCTGAGTGCCAGCAAGTGAGGCACGACTGAAGGGACTGACCTTTATGTACGGTGCACCAGGGACCCAGAAGCACACTATAAATAGTGGCTGGAAAGACGTGATTGATATTACAGTGCCACCATTTGGATGTCAAGTAGTAGTAGCAGTCCAAGATGCAGATTTCCTATTAAATTTGTATAAAATCATTCTTTGTTATGGAATAAAATTACCACATAGTGTGATTATGTATGTGAAACTGCCATTAAAGGGGGCATAGAATGCTTAAATGGAAAATTTTTTATTTCACATTTTTTTAGTCCTTATATGATTCTGTCTTTAGGTATGGGAATATCACAGTCCATTTCTGCACAGATCTGGCACCTTTTTATACTTATCTGCAACCACATAAACATTTAATGCTAACTGGCTGCCTAGCCTGTCACTCACATGACTTTACTGTCCTTACTAAACTATGGAAATCAGTGACTTTCTCCTGAACTAACTGGGATGAGACGGGAAGCAGGAAGCAGATACTGTATGTAGTAAAAACCCGCTGAAATTTCACTGAAACTTCACTGTGGCAACCTCACAGGACATCAATAGCAATAGGAATTGGACAGTATAGCTTGTACCACACATGATGTTTTTTACTTCTCTTTTCAGATTTGCTGATGTTTTTAGCTGCATTTTCAAAATGAGCTTGATTTTAGTTTATAATGCTGAGGTAAATGTTTTTTCATTCTCTGCCCCCTTTTAGCAGCAACATATGCTGTATAACAATCCTGTTTTTTTCTAAACAAAACTGTATGAATATAAATATTTTTTTCCACTCATTCTGTTGTCATTTCAATTTTTGTCACTGACATAAATGCTGCAAATGACGAGTCGTCGGAGCGGAAGGTGAGACGTGCATGGCTGAACCAGCTGTGGCCTCTGTCCTGCTGCTGGCACACAATCAAAGGAGGTCTGCAGGACCGGAGTGAGGAGGGAGGCACCAATGGCTGGATGGGCTGGAGACAGAGGCGGTGGGGCTTTGGGTGGGGGTGGAGCAGGGGAGGGATGGATAGGGGCTGATAGAGAGAGAATTGATGCTTGCGTGGGGCAGTGTGGGGGGGATCAAGGGGGCTTTGAGAAATGAACAGCTGTTTGTGGCTTTGGTTGGTGTGCAGCAGGCCGGCCACCTGCCCCCTTCACCCCGACCACATTTCACTCCCCTCACTGAAATCCTCACGCTTTCTCCTCTCTGACCATTTACGTCGCTCCATCCCACTTTAAATTCAGTCAACCCCCCCCACCACCACCACCCTCCACCCCACCTATAATAGATAATCAATTGACACACATCCATTACACGTTCTTTCTTTTCCTCGGCCTCACTCAAACGGGAAGGGTGGACTTGTGATTGTATCATAACTGCCTCGGTATTAGATGGTTCCTCATTTTCATTGGTCTAAATGGGAAGCGCAAGGAAATAAGCAGGAGGACTCTCGATCACAGATATCAGCTTTCATCTGCTCCTCAGGAGAGCAGAGGGATGGGGGGGTGCTTCAAAGAATACAATGATCAAACACATAGAAATATGTGCTCAATCACACACACAGTCACACACACACACACACACACACACACACACACACGCTGTGATCAACCACAGAGAGTTAATTACCGACATATACTGCATATACACTGGCCATCATATAGATGATATGTATATATATATATATATATATATATATATATATATATATATATATAAATTAAACATCAGACGATCTGGGTGAACTTAGTTTTGCTTTGTTGCCCATCATGTTTTGAACTTGATTGTTATTGGTAAAAACAAATGATGATGTTGATGATTTCTGATAGACACAACAGATGTTTGAAATATTGATCCTGTACGTAACAGTGAATGTCTTGAATGAGTTTCTGGTTTCTTTTCATTCTGAAAAAGGTTTCAGAGGAAATGGTAAATGGACATCATATGTAGTGCCTCTTCATGACCACACACCGCATTCATCCATTCACACCCATTCATACAGCGGTGGCCAGGGATTTCCAACCATTCACACGCATTCACACAGGCCAGTTTGCCCAAGGCTACTTTGACATTTAGGCTGCAGGGGGCTGGAATCCAACCAAATACTTTACAATAGGCGACTGGCCCTGAGCCACAGTCGCCCCTACACTAGTTCTTGTTTTCAATAGTGTTTCATAAAAAAAGAAACTCTGGAAACATGTTCATGTCCAAAATTTGTAAATGAGTCACAAAAACAGAGCTTGTTCGTGTTCCCTCTATCCGTCCTATAGCTGTGAGCTGTGAGGCCTGTGGGTGTCCTGCAGTGCAGTCCAGTTGGTTTAGAGCCTGTCTGAGTGGGAAATAGAGGTGACTGGTGCTTTATGAAACGATGGGAGTTTGACTTGGCCGGGAGAGCTTCGCCGACGGTTGGCTCGTGCTCTTGCCCTTTGTTAATGGCGATCATCATCATTCACACGCAGAGGCCGCTTGGTGTCGTTTCAAATCTGATGCTGGCGTGGCTGAGACCTGGACCCTCAGACCTGGTGGGGAGGATTAGCATAAAAATGTAAAGACTTGGAATCAGCGCTGATTTCCTCACAGAACCTGTTCAAATATTAAAAGCTGTCTGAATTTTAAGTTTGTGCTCGCGCATGGTTGAAAAGCCAAGATTCCTTTGATTCCATCGATGCAACCACCATATAAGACATGACCTTCCTCTGACATAGTGCTAATTTTCTATGGTGTTAGAACTGAGCTGTGGCCCTACGTTTTCCAGCTAACAGAGCCCAGGTATGACTATCTGCAGGCATCTATTTGCAGAGGAATAGAAGAAATTTTTCTCGGTGCTAAACCTTCCACTACTGAGGAAGTGGAGCGCCTACACTGCTGCCTTCACACTTCAGAGCCCCACATATCAAAAGAGAACAAAACAGCTGATTAAAAAGCAGCTTTCAATTTACTTACTTTCTTCTCTTTTACATTTTATATTTAATTTAGTGGTGTTAGGAGACATTTTTAACATCTTATGTAATAGTTCAACTGAGCGCAGAGGGTTTTCATTAGACTTGTGATCACTTGTAGCTGAGATGAATGAGTTGCATATGTCTATGAGGTGTAACAGCTGAAGGTATTTGAATCAGCAATAGTGAAAAAAGTCAATGAACCATGTACTACATGTAATTGAACCTGCAGGTGATACTGCATTGTGTTTCCTTCTTTTCCTCTCAGTAAACCTGTGTGACTGTCAAAACACAGTGGATTACAACCGCACACATTCAGAAAACCACGACTGCAGGTGTGAATTCACTATTCTTAGAGCTTCAGAGCAGCAACAGCTGCAAAGTCAGAAGGTTATCAAAGTCATAAGGGTTAATCCTCGAAGAATCGCGAGGGCTGTTAACAAATATCATGGAAATCTGCCATTTAAGATCAGAATTTCTTATTTAGCACTGCAAATGTTGGTCTACCAGTGGAAAGGTCAAGGGTTCAGCACGAGTCTCGTCAAATTTGAAATCTGCAGAGTGGTTGCTGAACTATCTTTATTCACTCCAAAGGTGGACGGCATCGAGCATCTCTGTCCTCTACACCCACTGGGTACAGGGAGAGGGGTCGACTGTTATGAAGCAACATGAAGAATTTAATATGTATTATGTTAATGAGGGTCTCAGTGTTACGAACATGTGTGTATTCTATTAATTTCTAAAAGGGTTTGTTGTTTCTTGGCTAGTGTTTGATCCTAATTTAAATTACGATAATGAGGTGTATCTGTGTTTCTGACCTTGTTGTTGGGAGTGTGGTCACTGTGTGATGCCTCAGTAAAAACAAGGTTGCAGGACCACGCTGTGCAATAGCCTGTAACATAGCCCACTCTCATTTCTCTGGCTTGATAATACAGCATTTTGTAATGTTTTATTTTTATTTTTTCATTTTTCACGGTTTGATGACTACGTTCAGCCAGCAGAGGGCTCTCCAGCTCTCCTCTTCTCCAGCACTCAAACCTCCCATGCATGGATGGACAGAGAGGAAAAATAAGAGGGGCAGTGAGTGGAAAGGAGAGGAAAGGAAAGGAAAGTGAAGGAAAGGAAAGGAAGCAATTACTGAGCCGAGCATTCAGCTACACCCCGGCTTGTTCAGTGACTGTAGCTCTTCCTAATCATAGTTAATTAACTCTTATGTCTCCTCCCCTGTCATCCACAACAATGGAAACACACTATCACTTCATTTAAGGAAGAAATAATCTTGCACTTGAAGTGTCAGCAATTATGGCATTATAATATTATGCATATGGCATAGCACGCATCACATGAATAAAGACATGACACGATAATAAAGTAATAAATGGTTTGCAAATTAACCCCAACAGACCCGACGAACCCAAAGAGCATACGTCTTGTTGATTAGGCGTAATGAGTGTGTATCATATGAATGCGTATGCATAATATATTTTCAGGCACGGCAGCATTATTCACTGCTAATTTCTCCACTATTTGCTAAAGGTCCCGTGTATGCTACGTGTCAGACAGCAAACAGCAGGATGTGGTCTCACACTCGCTGGGGAAAATCAGCCCAGTGTGGACCCCTCACCCCTCCGTCCTCCGGAGCACCTGGACTGAATACTGGTGGGCTCTAATCCAGTCAAAGAGGGGGACACACTTGGTGAGAGCTCTTTCCTTCCTTTCTATAACCCCCTAACTCCACCAGTGAGCCGATTACCTGCTCTGTGTGAGTGTGTGAGCCCAAGCCCGCAAGGTCCCGAGCATTGCTCTTTGTGTGTGTGTGTGTGTGTGTGTGTGTGTGTGTGTGTGTGTGTGTGTGTGTGTGTGTGGAGATGGACACAGTTCCTCACAGATAAAGGTTTTTCTCCTGTCAAAAATGACTGATAATAAGAGCTGATATGTGAGAAAAGCTGGCCTTATGGCATCACTCTTGCTTTTTTTTGTTTCTTTTGTACACCCCAAATCCCCAGGAACAGCCCCATAGCCCCCTCCCAAAACACACACACACACACATACACACACACACACACCCAAGGCACACATGCAGACACACTGCTAATCTGTATGGCAGGGTGGCTGAGGTAGAGAAGGAGCAGGTGGAGGGATAAAGAGGAGTTGCTGTGTGTGTTTCTTTTTCTATTTTTGTATAAATACTAGTGTGGTCTTATTAAAGACATCCCTCCCCTTAAACACCCCACAGCTGACATACACACACACACACGTGTGCACACCCACATACACACACACACACACACACACACATACACACATGCTGTTCATGCAGACAGATTATGTCTCAGACAGTCAGAGCTCCTGCCTTCAATTAACCTCACAAAGACAGGATCACTTACACACACATCTGATGATGATAGCAGGAGGGAAACAGCAGAGAGGTGTGTGCTCGTATGTGCCTGTGTGTGTGTGTGTGTGTGTGTGTGTGTGTGTGTGTGTGTGTGTCTGTATGAATGACTGCTATCTATACCACAGACAGGCTTGCACAGGGCCAACATAAAGCACGTTATGTCATCTCTGTTGTCTCCTAAAAGACATTCCTGTGTATCACCCTTCTGGTTCAAACTACAGAAAATGTTTTTGCAAACGTGACAGCACATTCAGTAGATGTTATTTTTGCCATTGATTAGCAGTAAATAAATGAAACCGTCAAGGAGGGATGTACACTTGTGCATTGTCTTCTACAGTAACTGGGAGAATTTGGCAGGAAGATGCTGTAAACCGCTGAGGTGAGATTCACACGGCAGCAATGCCAAAGAAAACGTGAAAACATTGGTAAGATGTAAAGGCGTTGGTGCTCACCACACTGAGAGTGTTGCTACTTGAGATGCCATTCTTGTATGGAATCAGGATAATGTTAAAAAAAAAAAGCTTTTAGTTTGTGTTCAGATGCGAGCACACAGAGCATCTGAAACCTTTCCTATTGGTATTGGGATCGAGAGACAACTTTCTTATCCATTTGTCAAAGGCTCACTCACATTGTGTTTTCTGTGGTTCATGTGTTTGAGCTGCCATCAAAAGAATGGAGAGTCGATCCCCAGCCCCTGCAATATACATGCACAATTATCTTTGGACAACATAGGCAAGAAACTCCTTAGAAGAAGAAGAAGAAGAAACTTCTTAGAAAAGAGACTGTTTGAAAGTAGACCTTATTATACCCATCCGAATGACACTGACTACGTCTACCTGGACACCTGGACATTCCTGACAATGACCTCAGTCTATGTTAGGCATTCGTTTCGATCATGCTGTTTACATGAGATGCTTCTAGAATGTTCAATTCATGTTCACATTTACATGCTTGAGAGCTTAGAAGGATTAATACCCACTGAATGACCACATTTCATTCCATACTACACACCTCCCGAGCATATCCTTCATTATCATATCTTTCATGATATGGAAATATGGGAACGTGGGAGGACCATTTAAGCAGTCTGCTGCAAAATGTGATGCAAAATGCTGCAAAATTTCCAGGAGACTGCATATTGAGAATAGGGTATTTACATGTGGTGCATCCATGGATCAGGAGGTCATTGGTTCCATCCCAGCATCATGCAGACTACGTGTCAGTGTATCCTTGGGCAAGATACAAAACCTAAGTTTCACACCAAAGAAAAATTCATACCAATGTTTGAACATACATGGATGATCCTGGCTGAGCAAGACGGCCTCTGCCACCACTTTATGAATGAGAGTGCATGGGTAAATTTACGCACCTGTGTGTCTAAAGCACTCTGAGTGGTCATGAAGACTAAAAAAGCTGAGAAATATGATTGGAATACTTCACATGTGTTTTTTTGGGCTTTTTCCAAATATGACCTTATCCAGGTTAAGATGATGGGCATATTTTACTTAGACTGCTGTCTTGTCCTAGTTAAGATGGAATTTGCTGTTCACATAAACATAATTGCTGACAATTTAATCAATGATTGTTTGACACATGCCCTGGTCCATGTCCAAAACAAGATTAGCAATGTAAAACAAAGTAAGACAATACGCTTTTGGAATTAGGGAGAAGCTTTGGCCATGCTCATGTAACTTTTGGATTATATGAACATGATGAAGGCTTTGACTGGATGCAAGCATGGGAATGAGGGATATTTTCAAGCAGGTCATTGAACAAATGAAATGTACGCGTGTCATTAGGCATTAATCTTACCATGCTCTTGAGCATGTAAACTGACATATGAGCAGAATGTTTTATGAGCAGCACGTGTAATTATGATAATAATCAAATGGTCTTGTTCAGAATAAGCTGTGTTGGGGAGTAATGGAATAATATTACAGTGAAAATAGATTGTAATCAGAATACGATAAAGGGATTTATCTACTTCACATTAACAGCACCAAACAACATCCTGATCGTTTGGGTTACAGTCTGTAGCAAGTTTGCTGTTGTAGCTATATTAGCAAAGTGAGATGTAGAGAATAAATGAGTTGAATGATCAAAGTATTTAGAAAAAGTAACTTATATTGAGTAATCCAGAAGAACAGAGCTCAAATTCTATTTTAGAGCATGTATTATGAACAGATTTTAAAAGTAACCCTCCCAACACGAAGAATAAGATTAATATTTAAAATATCACTGTCCGTGAAAACTTGGCCACTGTCTAATTTATGCAAACTTTTCTTGCCCAGTGGTCTGTTTACCAAGAGCAGCAAAGAGAGCAGTGGGATCACCCCTGACAATTTAATGTCTCTCCGAATGAGGCAGTCCGACCTGGCACGGTGCCTGCCATGTTATATAAAACTATCCATGTGTTGGCTCAGAACTAAATACCCAAAATATCCCTACACAGAGTGCACGTATGAGAGGTGAGGTCAGCTGCTGTGACAGAGCCGGCAGATTAGAGTCAAACTCTCCGGTAAATAAAGCCGCCCGATTGAACACACGCGGCGTTAATCATTTCTGATGCGGCTGCCGTCTTCACTCACCTGCAGCTGATCTGTCGAGGGATGTAAAGCCCCCCCCCCCCCCCCCCCCCCCCCCCCCCAGTCTATGTGTTTGTGTTTTGGCCCTGGCTCACTCACCACTACCAAGGTAGGACGCACACATACACCCTCACACACACACACACAGTTGTACATGCACTGTTAACTCTTGGAGCTGTCTGGCAAACAAAGCAAATCAGCGCAGATACAGTACGGTCGAGTCCAACAATAAATACAACAAAGTGAAATAAAAACAAAGAGATTAGCAGCACGCGGACAGACAGACAGAGCAGAGGAGACATTGCTTTGGGCGTGTGTCCCAGCCATCTCCTTTCCTTCCATCTACTCTACGTCTTTATTTTCCTTGAAGACCCCCACCCACCACCACCGCCAAGCCCCTCCAACTCCTTTCATTTCTGCTGAAGGAGAGGAAGAGGAGACAGAGGAAGGAGGAGGGGGTTGCGATTAGTTTCAGGGTTCCAGCCCAGTTGATTGGCAGCTGGCAGCATATGGAGCAGCGAGGAAGGTTTGCCCACGCTCACTTCTGAGGAAACAAATATTTGCCTGAAGGGGTAGAGAGAGAGAGAGAGAGAGAGAGAGAGAGAGAGAGAGAGAGAGAGGGGGAGAGAGAGAGAGTGTGAGGGAGCAAGAGAGTGAGAGGGAGAAAAAAAATATTAATTAGTTTGCAGAAGCGCCGAGAGATAAAAGTCGGCAAGACGTATCCATCAAAAGGCTGCAGAGTTAGCTGCAAAATGGAAATTTTCCCCAAGTTGACAGATCCAGTAGGCTGCCGGCGGAGCTGAGGGGGAGAACACATGCGAGTGGGGAGAGGCACCGAGGTGCACAACACGGGGGCCCCAACGTGGAGCCCACATTAACATCTGTGCATACGTTAACATATTCTGAGAGGAATTAACATTTCGCCATGCATCTTCCACGCTCGACAAACGTTTCTCTGGCCCCTCCAATTATTTCTTAATTATCCACATCGCAACGGTGTTGCGTGAAGATAAATCCGACACATACGCAGCACATCAGAAGCACTCAGGGTAAACACGCATGTCCAGAGGTGCTATGTCTGAGTGGGCCCAAACCAGCAAACCCAGAGAATGTGAGAACGTAAAACAGTGTTTGTTTACATCCACTTGGAGTTTTGTCACTTATTATTTCAATCTGTAAACAGATGTGCACCCCATGCAGGGACTGCTCTAATATCTGACTTGACATTTTTGTTTCAAAATTTCATATCATAGAGACATTATTTTTTGCTGTTTCACAGCTTATAAGTGACTGCTCAAACTTCCTAAATTTAAGCACTTCACTTTCATGTTATCTGTCACACCTGGTGGTGAGTAAAGAAGGGTGCAAAGTTTCAAACCTGGTGCAGTTAGTCATAAGTAATATAGTTATCCATCCATCCATGCATCCATCCATGCATCCATCCATCCATCCATCCATCCATCCATCCATCCATCCATCCATCCATCCATCAATCCATCCATCCATCCATCCATCCATCCATCCATCCATCCATCCATCCATCCATCCATCCATCCATCCATCCATCCATCCATCCAAATTGACCCTAATGTGCATGTCTTTGGACTGTAGTAGCAAACTGGAGAAAACCCATGCATGTTCTGGGCATAACATACAAACTCCACCTGGAAAGGCCCTCAGTCTTGCACCAGGGACTTTCAGTGATAGTGCTATCCACCAAGGAACTTTCCATCTATTATCTTATGCTTTATACCCACTGGCATCATGGGAGTCTTCTGGTGAAGGCATACATGACGAAGGCTTTGTCCTTCTTCCGACACCACTAAATAACCAAGTCACCCATAAGAGAAAAAAAACATACTTAAACAATCATAAAAAACAATATATTGGAGGTTTTAACTTTTCTGGATTTCAGTGTTTTTTTTTTTACCAGAGCCTTGGCATCAAAGACAAGTCATGTCTGTGGAGAGCCAAAGCCTGTACTGACAGATCTTGTAGTATCTGGCAACCCATGTGCTACAGCAGGAGATGCTACACTACACAGGGTGGGAACTGTTCGGATGAAAAATAAATAATAAAATAAATAAATAAACAAAAAAAGAGGGAAGAATTCTGTTTGCTGCTGAATTCGCTAATCAGGAGCAAAAAGAAAAAGAACACATAAAAGAGGCTTTGATACATGCCGTTCAGACACTGACCATGGGATTATGCGGCACTGATAAGGTAATTAACAGACTATGATAGTGTAATTAAGCAACATCTGAGAAGAAAGGCTGCTGGAGTGGCGCGTTGGTGTGGGCGCACATCAAAGCCCGTGGCACTGCTTTAAAGGGGGATTGGCTGTGCGGAACAGTTCGCTTCAGCGCCGTTTCTTCTGCTAAGGTGCCGACGAGGACCGAGAGAAAGCCCGGCGTGCCGCCGAGAATTAGCTGACAACACCATATGACATTATTGTGATGGAAATAGAATACTTTGTTTTCTTTTCTTGTCTTTTTCCTTTTTTTTGGGAGCAATTCAGTTGCACGAAATGGCCGGAGATCATATCGAGGGAACACAGAGGCAGTAAGTGATAGCTCCATTGTTAGAGAGCCAAACGGTGTCTCTCTCTATCACTGCTCAGTCTCAACAGATTTCACTGAATGAATGGAACTTGCATGAATTCGCTTAGGTATTTACCTTGCTTTTGCTTCGTCGAGAATGCCTCTTTGTGGGGTTCGTCGTAAGGCCTTGTAGAGTGCGCTCTCTGCATTTGCCTCTCCCCCTCTCCCTCTGTGTGCACTGAACCAGCACAAATTCGGTTTTATTGTATTTGTTTGTTTATTTACTCTTATCTCTTTTCCATTTCAGAGGCTTCCTATCAGAGACCTGCAAACCTCAGAAGCCGAGTGGCAGGGGAGCTCCGGGTTTACATTTTGCGCGCGCACGTGTGTTTGAGTGTGTGTAGATGTGTGACAGTGCATAAGTATTTGTGTGTGTGTGTGTGTGTGTGTGTTTCAAGGGACTGGTACAAAATTAAAATACAAATAGAAAGGAAACATTGGAATCATCACTTTCGTTATCGCCAGCTATACGGTTTTTACTCCTCCAGGGTGATGAAACAGAGAGCTCTGAAATGTACGCACTCCGTGACTCACAATATCTTTTAAGCATTTTAAGCATTATAAACACTTGGCGAGACTGCAGTGGGTGTGAAACTCATTTCAGGCATTAGAGGAGGAAAGAGCTCACTGAAGCCAGCAATAAAGTACTCACTCTCTGATGACTTGTTGTAAATGTTTATTTCTGAGCCAAGTCTGTGGGATTTCCCAGGGATAGCACCTGATTGAAGACCACAGACGATACACCTGATGTGTGAAAGAGTGCAGCCTGGGACCTCCAGGCTCCTTTTTCCAAACTGCCACGTGGCAGCAGCAATTGTAAGAAAAAAAAAGTTGGCAGTGGATATGAAATAATCCTTTAAAAATCCCACAGAGGGTAAATTTACAGTATTACAGCAGCAAAGGGGCGACTGGTGAGAGGCCTTAGCGTGACATTATACATCAGTAAATAATGTAACAAGCAAAACAAGGCAATAATTGAATTAAGCCATTTTGTGCACTTGGGGAATATTGATATTACTCAGCTTAGTGCAGCCTGATGAGTGACTTTGTCAGCCTGGGTGTGTGTGTGTGTGTGTGTGTGTGTGTGTGTGTGTGTGTGTGTGTGTGTGTGTGTGTGTGTGTGTGTGTGTGGTCTACTGGGAGCAGAGCTGGGTCTACAGTCTGACAGCAGCAGGAAGGAAGGGCCTGTGGTCTCTCTCCTTCGCACGCTGCGGGTGAAGCAGCCTGGGGATGAGGGAGCCGCCCCGTGCTGTCAGAGTCCTGCTCGGCCTGCTCGGGACCTGATCTCCATCAGGGGAGGAGAGACAGCTCAGCCACCATCCACCTCCCTCCCTCCCTCCACCTCCACCTCCACCTCCAGCTCCACCTCCACCTCCGCCGGATTGAGAAGGCATCAAAGTGGATATCTCTCTGCAGAGTCCCTGTCAGCAGAGAAGATGCTGCCGCAGCATCGCCGCTCTGCTGAGACCTCCTGAGACCACCTGAGCCTCCAGGCACTTCCTCACACAGAGCATTTGTACTGTCACTCCGGCTGGTTTATTTACAGCCTGCTACATCTACCACCGCCTCCTCCAGACAGTTTCCCCCACACTGGTCAGCTGTTTGCACAGCTTTGCACCAAAGTATCAAAGAAATATAACTCTATCCTTGCATAATTACACACGACACTGAGATAGACTGCAATTATCAAAATGTGCAATGAATCAGAAGTAAACACAGCTGCAGTCAAGAAGCCACCTCACTAATGGTTTAAGCTGTAAACAACAACATGACGGAAGACTGATGGTGACGGGGCGACACAGTTGTTGGGGGGTTTGCAACATCACCTCAGACTCCTGGGTCGGACTCAGGGCTTGTCTGTGTTTACAGTTGTCTATAGAATCAAGGAGAGTAGTAGAATAGAATTGAATAGAATACATCTTTATTCATCCCACAAAGAGGGCATTAAAAATATGTAATGTGCTGTACTGTATATATAATGTAATACATAATATATGCATATATGCTCTGGGATAGGCTCCAGCAGGAGGTCAAGGTTAAAATGCAAAGTCGGGGATATAGAGAATATGTGTGCTACGGTTGCCAAATACCTTGTGCATTTTGGAATATAAAACCTAAAAGTTGATAAACTTCTCAGTTCAGTGTGGTACAGTGGTGGGTGTGTGGGTTCTCACATATACAGTAACATATATCTACACAGGACGCAGAAGACATTGTCAGTCACCGTGGACTACACCTACAAAGCTAAGTGAAGTCAGGAGAGAGCAAAGAGTGAGAGAGTTGAAAATGAAGAGAAATATTTTTATCCTTATTTTTTTTCCTCTCCAGTCCAGCTGTTAAGTCCCTCACAAAGTCTGTGACTGTGCTGCAGTCCCTATGAGCTTCACACAGCTCTTCCCACACAGTTTTGCCCTTCAGGTCTTTTTCTTTTTCTCCACAAAGGCAACTTGACAACATTCCTGCTTCTCGTTGAAAATACATAAATTTGCTTCCACAGATGTGACTCTGGTTGCTGCTGTCACACCACCTCCTCCCCTCTCAACTACATCATATGGATGGTCCATATGATGTAGTAAAATAAAGACGATGTTACAGATATGACGTACACAGGCATAAAGTATTAGACAAAATCTTCTGCTGATTCCATAATAGACCCAGTTCATATAAAATGTATATCACAACAAAAACTCACCTCTCCCTGAGGACATCACAGCATGAGGTGAGGATTTATTTTAATTTTGGAGAGCATCTTTTAAATCTTTTTATTTTGGATGATTAATCAACTTGACGTGGGTGGGGGAGGCCAAAGCACGAAAACAGGATGCTTTTTCAAACCTCTCCACGTCAGGGTTATGGTTAATGCCTAAAGCCAACAGTGTACTCCAGGTGTGTTTGTTTTTATCTTGTCCGTGCCAAAAGGAGAGGCTTTGTTCGTCACAGCGGGAAACCTAATGGAGAGCAAAGATTCCCAAAGCGAGAAGTTCACTGCGGCTCTGTGGTGTGAAGCTCCAACTCAACCCCGGAGGAAATCACATGATCGTGGTGGTGGAAGCCAAACGTGGCTCTTCTTTTAACCCATTAATTTTTCTTCTGTGCTCACACTTGATTTTATTTGGAGTGAACTCGCACACTGGTGGTTTAGGACAGTTCGGTAGAGCTTCCTGTAAAGTCCCATCAATCACTGCCTCATTACCAGCTCCGGCACCGCTGCGGTCCTCGCCAGTCAGCCCAAGTACCTAGGCCTGTGTGTGTGTGTGTGTGTGTGTGTGAGTGAGAGAGAGAGCGAGAGAGAGAGAGAGAGAGAAAGTCTCTGGTCCACTCAGGAGGAGACAGCCAGCGATCTCGCCAGGATCTGAACTGCCTCTTTGATCTCCCAAAGCCAAACAGAGGGAGAGAGACGCTCGCCCCTCACAGAGAGGATTAAATATCCCTGAGTCGGGACATCACAACTCCCTCTCACCCGCCCCTCCTCCCCCTCCTCCGCCCCGCTTCCCTCCGCTCCCTTCCTCCTCCCGTCTACCCTGGTTATCACTGAGTCTCCAGAGGGGCTGCAGGGAAAGGAGAGCGAGCAAGGAGGAGGAGAGGGAAGAGAGAAAAAAAAAGGGAAAGTAAAAGAGAGACTGTGCAGTTTTTAAAAGCCAAGAGGACATCTGGGTCCACGAGGACTTTGACTGTTTCACCCACACAGGTCAAAGTCTGGATAGGTCACAGCTCTGCCCCGGGGCTCTTTGTGTGTGCATGCGAATGTGTGTGTGTGTGTGTGTGTGTGCGTGTGTGTGTGTGTTAGTCAGAGAGGAGAGGATTTGTTTAAGGGAGAGGAGTGGAAAGGGTGGAGGGGATGGAGGGATGTTGAAACAGCCAGATGAAAGAGTGCAGGAGGTCTGAGCTGTTGTGCTAACCCCCGTACACTCGGAGTTGCCCCGTGTGACTTCCGCCCCACACACATCTTGAGAAATTCTTCTATTAAAGGCTTTTCCTGTAGAGAAATATGTACCTGACAAAAATAGCACCGGTTTTGGCTACACTTGCTCTCGTGTTATACTGCAACACCGGTGCACACTTCTTTGGGACTGTTTTTCCGCGGTCCGTTTTCTTTTTAATTTGTCCGTCCGAGGCCTCTAGATCTCAGTGTGATGGTGTCAGGGGGTAACGTGGGTGATGTGTTGGCAAGATATCACACAGACAGGGACTCGCAGGGTGATAGCTAGATACACTAATCTTCTGTCAACCTGGCAATGGAAATGAGCCCACTAAGGGGCGAGACCCTCCAGAGAATTGAGATGAAAGACTTTTTCAGAGTCTCGACGTTCATTCCTCGGGATATGAGTGATAAGAGAATATTGAAAATATTGCAGACGCGCAGGTCCTCGCGAGTTTGCTCATAGTGCCGCTGGTTTTTTTTCCGCGCTGGAAACGATCCGCCCGGCGCTAGCCGTGGCGTGGGAAAATTTGCAGGAAGCGCAGCGAGACGGTCCTCTGAGAAAATGAAGCCGGCGTTTGGAAAATGACACAGCCGGTGTCATTTTTAGTGGTGAACATCACAGATACGACTTGTAAATTATGCAACGCCTCGCTCCTTCAGACAATCGCCGTCGCAGAGTAAATCAATACTGAACACCTCCAGTCGACAAGCCCCTTTAGAAAGACAGACCCGGGAACATACAGCTCTGCAGAGCACCACACGCTCAGATGCAAAGCAACAGATCGATGGCACACAACTAACCACTCAATATCCTTCCACGGGTAATTAAATGTTCTCAGTATCCGCTATGTGTCAATACATGACGTCTTATCTGTGTCATACAAATGCAGACTACATCTGCCCACAATTTGAGATAATTACTGATCAAGACGGACGATTCAGCAACCCCACAATCCTCTGCGTGGGCAAGTAGACGCTCCATGTCAGTGGGTAATCTGAACATAAACGCAGAGGTGGGAAAAAAGCCAAACAGCGTATAGAAAGCAACACCTTCAGGGTGAAGCGAAGCGCGATACATTTAAGGAGCATACCCTCCACAATGTCAGACACGCAGTCACGGAGGACTATTTAACAAGCAGATAGTAAAGTCAGGGGCGAGCAAAGAGTTGGAGACACTGATTGAATTGGATTGAATGTTCAAGGTGGGAAGGTTTAAACAAGGCATATGTGTCACTGTAAACGTGATGGTTCCCTCGTAGTAAAAGATGCAGTTTCTAACCTTCAACAACTGTTTTTGTGCCTCTACCAAACCAGACATAACACAGGCAGGCTAAGACTGTTTACGTAATGGAAAGCAATGGTAAATAATCATTAGCGCATCAGATGAGACAGTTTTATATGTAACTCCAGGGAGAAGTGACAAATTAATTACTGATGTCGCAGTTTAATTTGGAGGACTTATTGAAAATCTCAGAGCAACCACTAACATTAGCAATGCTGCAACATTATGTAACTTCACCCCTTTAGTTTTATCTGGATGATGTCGCTACCTCTGGGAAATCGGATTCTGGGCACATTGCAATGGATCTGGATTTCTCCCAGTCCAGCCACAGACAAAGCCACATCATAGACCTGACCTGAATGGATGAGTGAAATCCAGTCTCGTCAGCACAAATATCACATGTTGCAATCCAGAGCGTCTAATTAGAAGAAACACACTGAGGATCTGCAGGCCCTCTCCCCGTCCTTCCATTTATCACTTCCCGAATTCCTCAGAAATCCTCGACTGGGGCTGGATGTGCCAGAGCGAGAGTGCATGCACGTTCAAACATATGTGTGCGTGTTCCTGAACTATTACCTCCAGCTGAACAGAAGCGAAGGTCAATGCGCTCTACGAGGGGTTAATACAATCACCATTACTGCTTCCTGCTGCTGCGGCGGGGCAGAGGAGGCAGGGCGTGGGGGAGGAAGGTGGGGAGGAAGGGGGGAAGAGGAGGAGGAGGATGAGAGAGCCGGCAAGGGCAGACAGAGGAAGGGGCAACTCTGACATGACAGTGACAAATTGCCTTGTATTTATTCAAATGGTGTAACGTGATCTCCTGCCTCTGTTGTAATGTGTGTTTTCAGTGTTTGACCCTGCTGATGAGTTAACGCTAACGAGCACATAAGGAGGAAGTGGCGAGGTGAGGCGCACACGATGAAGTTTAGAGGACGCTCGGCCGACGCGGAAAACATTCAAATAGACTCGCGCATACACGCAAACGAGCACGACGTGTCTATCAGGTGGACGAATCACATCATCGCGTAATCGTCTGTGTCGTTCGATTTGTGGAAGCATGGTGAATAGTAAAACCCGGTTTTGCTATTCAAGATGAAGGATGAGGGCTACAGTTTATCTTTTAATTAAACAAGGCAAACTATGTACGGATTTTTCGATATTTGTGGACTCAGGAGAGAGAAACTTGTGGGCTCCTGAGGTGTTTTTGGCAGACGTACACTCCTTAATAAAGAGCTAAAATAATCTTATGGAAGCCGAGAAATGGCTTGAATTGAATTAGGGTGTTAGTGTCGGTCTGTAATGGATGCTTTGAATAAAAGATAAAGAGGAGTCCTGCCATGGACGCTTCGAACTGTGTTTACAGTCCATTATTGACTTTGTGGAGGTGTAAAAGTCCAGCTCATTTCATTACTGGATATGACACTTCAGAGCCTTTGCTGTGTTTAGGTTGTTAGCAGACGGTAAGCAGAGGTCGTGTTGAGCAGCACAAATGGATCATTTAGATACAGGGAATAGCAAATTACACTGCAAACCTGTAAAAACACAATGCGCCAGCCACAAAAATACTTTAGGGCCAAAAGGCCTAGAGGGTCTGGGTGGTCACTGTTGAAATGTCTAACATTGTTTTGTTATATCTGCTCTAATTTCCTCATTTTCTTGTTTCTTTTTTGCATTAGAAATCTGCTGGAATGAGGCGTCATTATCATCGTCATCACCGTTAGCTGTCATTATCAAACTCGAAAGAAAATCTCACTTGTAAAACATGCTTCACTGCTTGCGAACCAGTTTCTTGTTTCCCCATTTCTACAAGTGCACACAACAGGTGACACGACACTAAAATGTTAACAAAACTGTGATTTAAGTAATCCCTGTGATTAGATGTGAGTGGAGAATTAATATTATGCTTCCTGCTGATGGTAATTGAGGTGTAGTTGGAAATGTTCAAGTAGAAAAACAAGTATTAAGAGGAGAGAGGTTTTCTTGTTCTCTATGATAACATAAAGTTAATAAATCCTGAAGAAAATCTGTTAAAGGGGGCCAAGAATGTAAAATCATTTTCGCCTCAGTGTCAGACTATGCCTAGAAAGGGTCCAAAAACATCAGCACATCCTCGTTCACCTAAGAACTTCGGTTATTGAAATCAGAGTTTTAAAAAAAGGTCAAATCTGAGTAGAAACATAATGTGGCGTAAATTATGAGTGTGGCCCGTACCAAACCAAACCAAAACCAGCCAAAACCTCCACAACTATTTTCAGCGAACATTCAGGTATGGAAGCAAATGATGTTTCCTGCAAAATGTCACTCTCCTCTGACTCTGGCTTGAACATAAGAGACTGAATGTATAAATACATTAAACCATTCACAAGCCCTTTTTAAGGAACTTTTTCACGAGACAGACAGAGAGGACAGACCAAACTCTGTGACATAAGACATGATCTCAGTAGTGGGACTAAACAGCAGCACATGCCTCTGCCGGTCCTTCTCTCTCTCTCTCTCTCTCTCTCTCTCTGTCTCCCTCTCTCTCTCTGTCCTCTGGGTTATTGATACAGACACCTGCGGGGATCCGGGAAGTCGACACACACTGATGAACGCAGCCAACACACACTGACACGCGGAGCCAGCGCGCTGCAGGATGAGTCATGGATAGCTGAGGTCAGTGCAGAGATCGGGAGACGTTAGCCAGGAGAGGGGAGGAAGCACCTGCTCTGTGGCTGCAGGGGGAAGGGATGGAGATGAGGAAGAGGAGGTGAGGAGAGGCTGACGCAGGCCCTCACACTGACGCAGGCTCCACAAATCAGTTTTCCTGAAACAACAAACAAAAAAAAACACAAGCATGTTTTTCGATAAGCACTGTCTGCTTTTGTTGAATCTTCTATTCACATTATTTGCAACATAGGCAGTCATAGATTGACTGTTTCTCCTCCTCCTCTTGTATCTTGTGACAACCATATCTGTGAAAATATGAACTCGTCTCCCTCTTTTTTTTTTGCATCCTTCATACTCAGTTCATCACAGCTTCCATGTGCTCAATGACTGCCTTTTTCTCTATTTCACTGGAGTTTAAAACATGTTTGCCTTCATGCTCTACAACGGCGTCATTCTGAAGCACGCTGAGACCTTTATCCAGCCACTTGTTAGCCCCTCGCTGTCGCCTAATTAACAGTTAGTTCCTCACTTATTCCCCGGTAACTGCTCAGGAATTCCTGTGCGTTCGGTGTTTTGTCCCTGTCAGTTGAACAAAGTGTTTCCTGTCCGTCCTTCTCCTCCTTGTCCTCTCTCGATCCCCTCTCCTCTCCTCTCCTCTGCTCTCCTCTGCTCTCTCCCTCGCTCTCACTCTCTCGCTCTCTCTCTCTCTCTCTCTCTCGTCTTGCTGAAGCCTTATCAGTGCTCCGGGGACTAACTGACATTCACACAGACGCTAATGACACCACAGGAATGGAAGGCTCTACGCACTCCGCTCTCCCCTCTCGCCTCCCTCTCCCTCTCTCCCCCTCTCTCCCTATCTGTTTCTCCCTTTCTCATTCTTGCTACTTTTTCCTCTTGTTCTCCCTTCCTGGGCAATTAGACAGAGGGAGAAGTCCCAGTTGCCTGGCGGTGGTAATCAAACATCTTTTTCTTGTCCATTTAACACTGGGATTAATTTCCTACAAGGTTAATTAAAGAGGCCCATCAGACAGAACTGATTATTGCAAAGGTTACTGTAGCTCTGCTGCTCGCCGTGTCTCAGCCCTGCATCTGTACACAGACAAACGTGCACGCACGCACACACTTCAACGCAGTTGTCCGTGCATGTGCAGCCGCCAGCCTGAAACAGAAATAGGATTACAACCTCTGCTCATGAGGAATCTCAAATTGGTACATTTTCCTGGGCGATGACACGTCGATGGCTCGCTGACCGTAGAGCACGCGGACTAATCCGCGTCCTCGAGTCCGAAAAGCCGTAGAGCTGGCTCGGCTTTTTTTTAGAGCAGCCAAAACACACTGGTGACGTGAAGATGTGTTTATATGGAACTGCTGAAATGTGAGGTTCGTACCGTGCGCATTTTGGGTTCTGGACGGTGGAATTATGGTTTGGGTTCGGCACCGCTCACAGAAGCACGAGGAAGTGGCATAATGCAGGCATTTGTCTCTTACTGTAGCGCTGGTAAATATAGAGACTGTGTTTCCTCTAAATCCAGGAATGGAGGAAAACAGTGTCTGCAGTTCCTTGTGTTGTATTTTCTTTTTGTTTCACTTCAGGCTGTTTGTCACCAGATCTTCCATGTCTGACAGAATACACCAAAAAAATGAGAGAGGTGAGTGTCGGCCACAGTTTTATGCTGTGCTTCTTAGCTGTTTCTCCAGTCTCTGGTCTTTCTTAGAGAATAACCTACACATACATGCTATACATTGTACAGGGAAAACTAGTAAAATACCATTTGCTAGAAAAGAGAGAAAGCGATTGCTAGCATTGCTATGATTCTCACTGGCACATCAAGTTATATGTATCTTATCATTGTCACAGTTACATATTTAAGTCACTATTTACACAGCAGTGGTCATATTTGTCATATTTGCACATCATTATTCAATACTTTGCTGGATTTTTATATGATTTTATTTTTATTTTTATCTCAAATCTTGTTAGATTTTACTATTATTATGTACCTATTATCTATTATGCTTAATTATTGGCTGCTACCTCAGTTACCAGTTTTATTTCATTCTCATTCAAGTGCAGGTTGTAAGGACAATAAAAACTTGTTGAACCTTTGGATTACCAATCATTTCTTTCCTCAAGGAGAAATAAAAGCCATGGGGAAAAGAAAACATTAATAATTCCAAACCAAAAATACACTTCAAGTTGATTTTTATCAATACATATTTAACAAAGTACTCTCCTCGTGTGTGTATTTGTTGACGTTGTATTGTGTGTTTCCAGCCTCTGAGTATTTGCATATGCCTCCTCATGACATGGTGTAAATCATGTTAGCCATGGAGAGTGAACTGTGACTGCTCATGTCCAGCTCACTGCAATCACTGAGAACAAAGGTCACCATGACAGGTATAACTAGGCAGAGAAAACATTCCTATTCATCTGGTTACCATAACAGCAGCCAGTGAGAGGAGGGTCACAGTCCACACACACATTCACACACACTCTCACACACACACACACACACATACACACACACAGTCTCAATTAGCAGAGCAGAGCTCTGAATGCCAGCCTGTTTCTGTTTATACCTCACAGTGAGAAGCGCCCTCAGGTGACACACACACACACACACTCGGAGTCTCACACACACAGTCACACATGTGCAGGTTCATTAGCATGCTAATTGGAGGTGAGGACAGTGTGGTGTGGAGGTGGTGCAGTGCAGCCCCAGTATATTAATCACAGGCTCTGAGAGACCAGCTGACTCTCCAACCTGGTCTCTCAGCCCCCTCACCCAGCACTCTACCCCCCTCCTCACCCCCTCACCCCCTCACCCCTGCACCTCCACCCACCCAGTCTGCCCACCTCCCACTCTCCCAGTGAGGCCGGCCTCTCTGACTCGCTGCCCAGCTGCTTGAAGGAGCTCTCGCTGCACAAGGAGCGCTGTGTTCACACAGGTTCATTCACACCAAACACTGCAGTTTTCTTTGCTCCGGCTCCAAACACGACAAAACGTATACACAGCTTTTATTTTAACCGTGTAATGTATCTAATAGCTGTCTTTTTTTTGCATCTTATTCAACGCTTTTCACGTGGGTCTTCCATTGCTGCTACCTGAAATAAAATGTCCTTCTGGTTCTATTCTTTTTAAACACAAATGGTTGTGTTTGCATCCATCCATTTTCTTTACACCTAACCTGTTTTGTTGGGGTCTGCTGGAACCAATTTTATTGTAAATAGGGCAAAGGCAAGGAGCATACCCTGGGCAGGTCTAATCACAGGACACACGCACATGCACACTATTCACCCACACTCCCCACACACAGGGCCAATTTAGTGTCTCTAATCAACCTGAACATGCATGATTTTGGACTGTGTGGAGCATCCGGTAAAATCCCACACAAAAACAAGGAGAACATGCCAACTCTACACAGAAAGACCTCAGTCTTAAGGTCAGTGAGTTAAACCTAGGCATCAAGACCATGTTTGATTTAAATAAATTAACATTTACACTGATTACACTGATGTTCCAAAGCTACAGGAATTAATATTCAAGTCTATTGATGCTACTTGGATGTGAGACCCAGGCTTTGGAATAAAAAGTGAAATAACTATTGTAATTGCACGATTGGCCACTCTTCACCTTTTCTGACCACATGGATGCAACGCAACACAGACACATTAGCCATTTTGAATGTCACAAAGTCACGATGCCGAGCCCTTTCACACATCCAGCAGACAGTCACGCTTCTGTCCACCTGATGACTGTAAATCCATTATCCACCCTCACTTTTGCTCCGATCTGTACCAACCCGTCCAATGTCTGTGCGCTGTTTGCTGACTTGAGCTAATAAACCCAATTCTGGGTGCAGCTCATAGTGGTCTGAGACACAGCGCATCTTCGCTTATCGTGGCGCTGTAACTGTGCCAGGTATCTAACAGATAAGGAGCTGATATGTTAATGTGCGAAAAGCCCCAGTGTTATGCAGGCAGAGAGAGAAAAAGAGCCGATGAAGCAGCCAAAAGTAACCTGCTGTTACAGTAACAAGGGACCCTGATAACACAGTAATAACAGGCTAATCGTATTTGGGTTCAGAAACCACAACATGCTAATTCAATTAGCTTAATAAGCCCCTGTAGATAAAAGGCTTGTTTCGGCTGCCGTGATTGGCTCAAGGTCCCAGGGAGGTGGTCCTCTGGGGCAGAACGTCTCAGCATCCACCGCCACCAGTAGAGGGGGAACTTCCAGTAAGCCACAGTGTGTGTGTGTATGTCTGAAGAAGTGGGAGATGTTGTGGGATCTGAATCCCCTTTTTGTCACGAGTATATAGACATCTTGGAGTGCTGGCTGATGGCAGAGTTGCTCCTGCGGAAATGTGAAGCTGCCTTGCAGCTAAGCTTACCAAGGCAGAGTGATACCGCTCTTGTTGTCAAAAGATCGGACCGAGGTGATATTTCCTTCAAAAGACTAAGACTTTGAGCTTAGGCCGACAAACAAAGATTCTCCAAAGGAGCCAATCTGCAGCTCCTCCTCCTCCTGTAAAAAACTGTGCATCCTCTTAAAGTTCCAACAATGAGGGGGGGAAAAAAGTTGCTCGTCCCTTGGAACTTTCTTTATTGTTTGTCTCCACAAACACGCAGCACAATGGTGAACAAAACCCTTCTCAGTCTATTGTCCTGGTGCTGTGTCTCAGTTCACTCGCAGCGTCTGTCTCGGCGCTGGGCTCTTTGTGTGGAGACGCACCGAAAGGCACGGCCGCATTGTTTCAGCGGCTGAGGAGCAGAATGGAACTGTTACAGTGCAGAGAATTGGCAGCTGAGCCCTGCGAGGAGATTCTCCACACAGTATTAGGGGAGAGGGATCACGACGCTCCACCGCCGCGCTGGCCCCGCTCACCCCTCACACACACACACACACACACACACACACACACACACACACACACACACACACACACACACCCCAAAACTAGATGAACAGCCCCGGCTCCCTCCCCTTCCCTGTGAAATCTGCATTCTCTCTTAACCCTTTGTTTCTCCGTAGACGAGCTAATCTGTTTACGGGTGTTTGTGAGGGCGCCTTTGTTTGCACCACGCACATATGCGTGTGCACACGTACACACACACACATTAATCTGCAGGCCACGAGCCAGCTGACACCAGCAGAATATAACACCAATCCCCACAGACTCACACACACACACGCACACACACACACTCCTGCAGTCTCTCCTCGTCTCTTTCTGTCTTTCTGTCTTCCACCTATGTTGCCAGTGTACGCATGTGTACGCCTGCGCATGCAACATGCGACAACATGCATATGCTCCCCAGCTATAGAAAGTGGGGGAGGGTGCATCCAATCAGCAGTACGTAGGGCAGATAAGAGAGGAGGCAGTGTCAAATGAACAGAGGCAGTGTAGGCAGAGAGAGGATGGTGTCTGGAGGCAGGCAACTGCTGTAAACAACACAGGCCGTATTTAAAGAAGGATTTGTTCGGATGCAGAGGGCACAGCTGGATCTGTACTGTACACATCAGCAAAAAAAAACAACAACAACAACAGTGCTGCACACAAACACACATTCCTTCCCTGACTGGGCCCGTTTCTCTCCTCACACCAGCTCGATCCCCTTCATCAAACGTCACAGCAATTTGAGAGATTAGACAGCGCGGATTAGACACCACAAGGCTGCCTCTTTTTGAAGCGTCGGACGCCTTTGTGCTCCATTCTTTCCACCTCTTTCATTTCATAAGACGATATTATATCAAGTGGTGGTAAGACGCTGGCACTGACAATAACAGCGTCTCAGTTGATTCACCGACTGCTGGATACGAGTGAGTAATTATGTAAGAAGTAAACACTTCTCGCTGGCTGCTTATTCCACCTTGCACTTGCGTACTTGTTTATTGGTTGGCCTTACTAGATTTCCCTGCCTCCGCTTCTGCTCTGATTAATGAGATACACACACACACACACGCACCAACTTGTACGCACACACACCGAGGCACGTGCTCTCAGCACCAGCTCCCCTCTCACCAACTTAGCAGCGCTATTAGTAATGATTGAACCCTATCCAGTGGATGTAATATATTAGCAGGGAGATTATTCTGACGTTAAAACATGTTCCCTGTGCTGACAGCATCATCAATCACCCTCACACTGCCTGTAGAAGACTCACACACTGGACATAATTGCTTCAGCATGGGGCTGGGGAGCGGGAGGGGAGCAGGGAGGGAGGCGGAGAAGGAGAGTGTGTGAGATTTAGTCTGAGTGTTTGTATTTGCATGTTGGCCGCACAGGCAAGTGCAGCACCGAGAATAAAGGATGCCGCGCAGCCTGGACTGGTGCTGGCTAATTCACATTTATCTAGAACCAGCTGTAACCTGAGTCACTGCTCAGGAGAAATTATGCCACAGAAACTGCCTCTGCGCAACATTCTTGTATTGTCAAATGCAGATATTTCCTCAAGTTACCCTTCATTGTCCCTATAGTATAGTATTGGGCCATGATGGAATACATACAGACAGAGTTGTGCATTTAGAATACAGAATATGTTTAATGCGGGTACAATTTAATTGGATGGTGACTGGAGTACAGTTATGTTGTATCAGGTGATGAATTAAATAGAAACACTGTAGATAGAGGGACAGCACGGCAACAAGGTCCTGGGTTTGACTTCTGGTTGGACCAAGGGCTTTTCTGTCCAGCGTCTGCATGTTCTCCCAGTGTGTGCATGGGGGTTTCTCCAGATACTCTCCAGGTTTACCTATTACAAAATGGAAAAAAGCCCAGAACATCCAAAAGCATGCATGTTTAGGTCGATCAGAGACTCTAAATTTGGATGGATCACTGGACTGTCGTATGCATTATTATATTATCACTCTTACTGAGCAAACTGCCATATTTTGTGTTATTTTGTAATCTGGAGTAGCATGTATTTTTAAAGTTACTCTCCAAACGCTGTCTGTATAAAAAGCTGGTGTCAGGAGGCATTGTCTGGCATAGTTTGGTTCACATAAGGCACCAACGAAATATCGGAAAAGATTGTGGTCTGTGTTAAAACACGGACATTTGTGCATGTGATATTATTCACATGACGCAACTTCAACACGTCATTTAGGTCAACATGCATATTCAACTAATAATAACTCTGAGTTGACTTGCGGTGTGTCTTTGGACAAGGACTCTGGTCTCCTGGATGAAGCTCCCATGCTTGACCCACCCATCCACCCTGACCTCATCCCCACACGGACTCTTACTCTCTTTACACTGTCACCTCGCTCTGAGTGTCTGAGACCGCTGCAGATAGGTTAATGTTGGGGTTTGTTGAAGGTCCACTGTAAAAGGTCACTGTGTGTGTCTGTGTGAGATGCTTTGATGTCCTGTGAACAAGAGTCTCCTCTGTTACAGCCTGCCTCTCACCAGGTGGAAAGTCTTCTTTTATGCTCTTTCACCTAATCTCTTCTGGCAACAATGGTGGAGACACAAGGGATAAAATACGCCATTAAGTAAATATGCTGCATGTATGACTTCACTACAATAACAGTGCATACACACTGTAATTAGTACAATATACTTTCAGTCACATTTACTTATTTTTACATGTTTGTGAACAATGCAACTCAGAGTTGTGGTCTCCCAACAGCTGTAGAGGGACTTGTATCTGTGTAGGTGGACAGTGTGTGGTATCCTGCAGCTGCTGAGAACAACTCCAATGAGAGACATTGTGAACGCATGCCAGAATAGGCCAGAAAACTGTAGCCAAGTCACCAGAATATAATATTGGCACTGGTAGCAAACCACAAACACGTGAAATGAGTTCAAATGTATCATAGCAGCGTTTCTACAACAGGTATCAAGGTGACGTAGAAGTAGACCTGTGTTTAAGCAGTGTTTGTGTTGACACACTCTGAAAAAAAATATCTTACAATACTGAATCATAATCAAGTGCTTGAGTTACTTTTACACAATATATGGCCTCAATATGAAGAAACATAAACATTAGGTGGGATAAACAGCCTTGAGTTTGTAACCCCTTTCACGTCATAATCAAGAATTTTGTATGTTTCTAATACAAAAACATGAACAGGTGCTGCTTTAATGGCCAAAAACTAAAAAATGCTTTTTTTTATACTGGTCATTGTCAGCTGGTGGAAACTATGTTAAGCACAATTGCATTTCATTGTATTGAATGGGTTAGTTGCATATTCTGTAAAATATTTGTCTTCCCAGCTACATTCACATTGAGTTACTTGACAGACGCTTTTATCTGGAGCGGCCTGTAACCAATAAAGATACAAGTTGTACCTCAACATTTTAACTGCCCTTATACAGAGAAACTGTTTCAGCCTGTTGTCAAGTACTTCCAAACAGGTGGACTCAACTTCTCTCATCTCATCTGAGTTTCCAACATGTTTCCAGTGCTTTGCTGCCCGTGACATTATTTTTTCATCACTAACCCTCATATTTGCATGCTGCTCACATGAAGGTATAGGTGTGGAAAAAAAAACAGCATGGTCTATGGAGCCTATTTTTGTATTTCTGTTATCTGATATAATCCATGCTATTTCATGCTGCTCCTCCTATAGCTGCAACCCTCTCTCTCTCTCTCTCTCTCTCTCTCTCTCTCTCTCTGTAATGTGATCCAGTGATTAGTATTCTGCTCAGGCGTTAGGATGGAAAGCAGAGTGGCTGCCGAGAGGTGTCCTGAATCACATCACTCATATTCCACTAGAGTGTGTGCGTCTGTGTGTGTGTGTGTGTGTGTGTGTGTGTGTGTGTGCGTGTGTGTGTGTGTGCGTGTTTCAAAGAGTGAGAGTGAGAGAGTGAACCAAATCAATCTTATATCACCGACTGGCCACTAAGTGTGGCGTGTGTAAGCGTCACTCTGCATTGTTTAAACACACATTTACCATCTAACAGAGACGCTGAACTGCCATTTGTCAGTCCCCCCCACCCCCACCCTCCACCTCCACCGCCCCTCCACCCCCTACACTCATGCACACACGTGGCGTGTGTGCATGTGGTGCGTTTGTGTGCGTGTGTTCGCATGCACGCCAAGGTCAACTGCACCTCATCTCTCCTGGTTGGTAAACGCAGACAGTCCATTCACATGCCGAATGCCGCACGTTTATCCCACGAACCAAACGCACCCTTTGTCTTTTCAAAGATTGCCAAATATAGAAAGTGATATTTTATTTGATTTACGTTTTCTCTTATCTGACAGGGGCCATTATTGTCACACTTCTACACCCACCACTCGGTCTTCTGGACAACCCGAATTTTACTGTAAGCAAACATAAATAATCTGGTTTTGTATTGGCCAGAGTTATAGCTTGATTGTATGGTTTTATCATCAGTGCTAATACGCTATAAAATACAGAAATTACAAATAAAATGTTTTATGGGCTTTAAACAACAGTGTGAAATACAAATGGGCAGGAGTTGGCAAAGCTGCTGACAGGCCAACAAGGGTATAAATTAAAGCTCCAGGCTGTCCTCTCTGCCCGGGCACGTAGTTATTTTTCAAATGAAAACGCAGCCACACCACACCAACTGTTCAAGGCCACGCCCGGCTCCTGCCTGTGCTCCATGGAACACAGTTGACTCAGGGTGCTAATGGGAAACTACGCATGAATTGCAGAGTTAAGCCAAAACTAGCTTACCATTGCCATTTTTAAAAAAATCCAAAATAGAGTTGGAAACCACACCTCACTATAGTGACTAGAGCCTGATTTGGCTAATGTAAAGTTAGCTGAGGTAGCCACAAAAAGCTTAAATTGAATCTATTCTTTAAATTGTTTAAATCAAAAAATTGAATCTATCCTTTTTTCCTACTATACTATCTTTTTTTACTACTATCTTTTTTTTGTTTGTTTTTTAGGATATATAAAACAACCCCTATGTTGTTTTTCAACAAAACATGCTGATTGTTTTAATATATTCAGAAATAGCTAGATACACTTGCTAACAGTCTCTCTAGCTAGCTATTTCCCTTTCATGGGACTAATCAAGGAATATTTTAACTTCAGCTCTGACTGCTGTGGAACTCAAATTGGTGCTGCTGGAATACAGTTAAATCACACATCCACACCTATTAAGGCGATTCACTTTATAGATTTTAACACAAAGGACATACAGACACCAGACATTTCTTGCTCAGAGGCTACAACTCCAGTAACAATGTAAGTTACAAGCTCATTAACATGTGTGAAGCTGACAGGTCTGCCTTTCCCTTTGGATTCTGCTACTATTACCTGGAAGCAGAGTAAAGGATTAAATGATATTACGTAGATACTGAGACAATAGCACAAAACACAGTTAAATGCCGACATAGGCAAAAAATAAAGACCTGCAATCTGTCACAGTTTGTCGCCCACCTTTAAACTAACTTTTTCAGCACTAAATCTACTATACAGTTACTGCCTCTTTGATTTTGTTTGCCAGATTATATAACATTCAAACATAATTAACCGCAAAGCCCGTTTGCTTGCAGTAAGGAAAATTCAATTCATTTTATTGGATTATTTTGCTTCTAGAATCAATTCCACAGTCAGAGGCTCTGTTCCAACTCTCCGACTACATTACGCCATCATGCACAACCATTATGGCCGTTTGGAAAAATTAGCAAGCGTTATTGGTGCTTTGTTTTAGAAACACATCTCATCTTGCCCCCTTTTTAAATCACAAATGTCTGTTATCTGATTACTGTTTTCTTACAGTAAATGGACTGTAACAGATTCCAGTTAACATTTCCTGACAGCCTCTAGCATAATGACACTGTGCTGCCAAATTCTTCCTTGTGTGTGAGCAAAAAGAGAAATATCATTACAAGAGGAATTTCTGGAAATGCCGCCACACTGTGAGGATATTACCATCGGGAACATCACAAAGGGTGACTTATGCACACACGGCCTGTTTACTTAAAGGTGTAGAGATGCTGTGTACAGGTACACAGAGGGATAAAAAAAAAGGGGAGAGCGTGTCGATGTGTGTGACTGGGGTGTGTGGCCGGGGGCAAGGAAGGAAGACGGAGTGTGTGTGTGCATGCATTAAAATAGGGGATTTTCTTGTCAGAGTAGCAGGGTTGGGGATTAGTTTAGGATCTGACTGAGACAGGAGGAGAGGAGGGCTGGCCACATAAAGAGATGACTGGGCAAATATGGGCACATACATCAATATCAGCACTGAGCACATTATAGTGGGGCGCAGCAGGGCGAAACACATACTGTAGACAGCCGGGGAGATTTTCTTTGTTTATGCATGACTGGAGAGAAGGAAATTAATATCAGTGAATTGAATCCGCTCCTATGGAAGATCTTTTCGCTTCCCCAAACCTCAGACTCACACGCCAAAATAGATGCAAGTGACACACACACACACGCAAAATGCACACACACACCCTGCTGAAAGACAGGCACTAAAATAACCTCTGTTCCAGCTGGTGGACTGCTGAGGCTCCTGCTGGGCTGTTTTAATGGGGAAAATTAGCCAAGCAGAAAGGTGGATCCTGTTTGTTATGCTCCACTGTCCCCCCCTTCCACACAGTCGGCCAAGGAGGCATCCTCTGTTGTACTCTCTCTCTCTCCCTCTCTCTCTCTCTGAGCTCTCTTGACATTGTGTGTCTCCACCAGCTGCTGCTGCCTACATACATCCCTCTCCTCCTCCTGCCTCCAAACGCCAGGCACAGACACATGCAGGACATATATCACATACGCACCCACATGCACAGCAGTGGCAGCAGAGTAATGTCAAATATGCAGTGTTTACATCCGAACGAAGGAAGCTGCCAATGGACTTTGTGTTCAGAATATACCACCAGTCGTCCCAGTCAAACCAACTTGCCCCTGCAAGTGTGTTCACCACCAGCAGCTCTCTGTGTCCCACCCACATGAGGATGCCAAAACAAAAGTGAGAAAAGGAAAAAAAGGGGTGAATGGGCTTCGGCTGTCGGGGGGTTGGGTGGGTGGCTGGGTGGGTTTCATGATGCTGGAGTCAGAAAGAGAGAGAAATGAGAGTGAGAGGTGAGAGAGTGAAGGATGAGAGGAGGATATGCACAGGGTGAAAAGCTTCTTTGTTCTGGATGCCCTTGAGACAGCTGACATCGCCACAATAAGACCTTCTTTCAGAAGGAGAGGGAGAGAGGGAGGCAGAGCACCAGAGAGGGAGAGAGAGAGAGAGAGAGAGAGAGAGAGAGATAGAGAGAGAGAGGGAGAGAGAGAGGGAGAGAGAGAGGGAGAGAGGGAGTGGGATTTAGTACTTTTGGCAAACTGAGCTGGTGGTAGTAGTAGTAGTGTAGATAGTATTGTCACTTTTATGTGTCAGTATGTGTGTCGGTTTCAGGACAGTTATTTATGATGGTAACATGGTAGCCTCAGAATCAGCTGACGTGAGCACAAAGCTGTTTTACAAGAAAAGCTCAATCCAATTTTATTTCACTTCATCACCGTATATCTTTTTGCCTCAAAACACACTGCTTCGCTTGAAAAAAACAACATCTTATTAAGCAACAAAACAAATCCCATATGAATACTTGCTAAAGATCTAAGGTCTAGGGTCCCCAATAAAGATGATTTAGAATAAAAAAAAACTTTCACCTTGGCTTTGGAGAACATGGATGATCTATGCCCAGCCAAGGATGCATCGCAGGTCCAAAAACACCATTATGTCCTCACTATATAGTGTGTTGTTAACCACACCACTGACCAGCTCTTGAACAGTGTGCATGTCCAGGTTTATAATGGTTAGTTGTTTGTAGTTGTATCATTCCAGTCACCGCCAAGTTCATAAAAAGTTACTGAGCTCTGTTGTTTGATCATCACATGATCATTCACATGAGTGTAATGTCAGTGTAAAGCCTACTTGAAAACAAAGTACCACAGCTTCTATGTTAACACCACAGAACGATGAATACTTGATGCTATTCTAGGCCACCTTTAACATTCAGCCATCAACCCACACAGAGACATGGAGGTCCAGGACTGACCTTGAATTTGACACTTTGACAGAGGAACAAAAGAGTTGAGTGCCTTGTCCAGTAGAGCCTCTCGATGAAATGAGCTGATGATCCTCCAATATAATATGAGAGTGCCTCAGGTTTACGTAAAACTGCCTGCAAGTGAAAATTATTTTGGCATAGGACGACTGACAAATCTAAACTCTACATGCAGATAAGGACAAAACAGCAAAGCAAAGCATATGTGAGGATGAATTCTGTGTGTTCTGGATGGAAAACCAGAAATGATTTCTCTTTTGGGCTATTATTTCTTGTCATATGTGTGAATTTAATCATTTCTTGCATTTATCTAAACTGTAATACAGATAAACACAAAGATCGTCTTTGCTGGTGCCCAGTGACAAGTGTGTATTGCCACCTGAATCCATGTGGAATATCATCCTCACTGTGAAGTTTGAACAATGGAAATGAGCTCGCATGATAATCCCAATCCAGTAACAATGGAAGTCCAACGTGTGTTTTCATTCTTAACTATGGATACTTTGCCTGTGATAGACTGGTGTCCTATGTGCATGGGAAATAGACACAAGCAGACTCCTGTGAAACCATCACATATCAGAATCAGATGAGGATTAATTTCCAGTAAGAGCACGGGCTAAACTGTATTGTGCATAACATACGTTTTCAGTCTCTCTAAATACATTCAGTGCATTTACTATCATTTCACAGAGGCCTCGCAAAAGTACTTAGAGGGAAACAAAGGCAGCAGATAGAGGCACAGGTTCTGGCACAGGGGAATATTACTAGTACTTTGAGAGCACTTTCGGGCAGTTCCACCTTGAAAAACACAGATAATGAATAGCTGGTACAATGCAGCTACTTCATTAACACGTCGATTGGCTGATCACTCATGTAGCTCAGTGTCTCTGACGCTAACTGCAGCATTGCTGTCATTGCTGTTGTTTCTCTATATTCCTCTGTTATTTGACAACAAAGACCACTGAGATTGTACACTGAGATTGTAAACCCCAGATGCAATAAATCAAACCTTTCTACACCACAAGTGGCGAAAACGCAGTTGAAGTTGGGGTATTTTCTCTACACTTAACCTCACTTGCAGCAGCACAGACAGAGGTTAGAAAGACTGAATTCATATTTTCTTTCCTGCAGAAGAAAAACCTTTCTCTGCGAGACGCACCACCATAACTGGGATGCTTCTATTTTGTTCTGCAATTCCAGCAACACACTTGCTGCTTCGCTTGTGTCACATCCTGGGCTGTATCTCCCAGACACACACACACACACACACACACACACACACAAACACACTTTAGTAATCTGAGAGTGTGTTAGACCTCTCTTCCTCCTCATCCAGAGTTCCTGGCCCCAGGGGGTGGAGGGTCTCTTCACCCGTTTCACACGTCCAACCCAAACACACAGCACCCTGCACACACACATACACACAATCATACACACATGCAGGCACACATGCACACACTGGCAGCAGACCACATCAGAGGGGGTCCATTCCTTCCCAAGTCCACAGGTCTTTGGATAAACATATTATTCTGGATTAAATGTTTCCCATATTTGTTATTCTTCCCTTCCAGACTCCAGGTGGAATTGGTATGAAACCAAAAATCATATGTACATTCCTTTGAATGAAAGAGTGGGCTGAGGGGAACGCTCCGAAAGGGGAAGGAGAATTCCCTTTCGGACCGAGAACTTGTAACAACATTTGTGCAGATTCTTCAATTGCCCCAGATTCTTCGTTACACATCTAACAAAGGCTGCGCTGTGTTGTCGAGAAGTGGTCTTTTCCCCCTGCAAATCTCACCGCGCTGCTGCCCAGAAACTCTCCACAACACCAGGAAGTGTGTGTGTGTGTGTGTGTGTGTATGTGTGTGAATGCTCCGTGGAGGTCCTGCTGCTGGCTCTAAATCCCATCCAATTGGTCCAAGGGGCTCGGGGATGCTCCGAGTGTGTTCCTCTCACGCGGTATCACTTTGAATGGAGATGGAAGGTGACAGCTGAGCAGCAGCTCCGGCCACCGTGAGGCCTAAATTGGAGACTTCAGAGGCCGAGAGTGATGATGGTGGAGTCCTGCTCCGTTATGCAATTACCTACCAAATTACTGCCAGAGCCTCTCGCCCTATCACAGCGTGGCCTGGAGCCTTGAGCGAGCCAATGGCTGAGGTGTTGATGTGCGGTGAGGGATCCCAGGCTGCCCATGTATAACCCCAGTGGCCATGGTAATATCATATGAGCCATAATGGAGGCTGGATGGAGCCACATGTTGCAGGGGGGGAGCAGATTTCCAATCATCCCGCAATCTTAAAAAATGATCACTGTGAAGCTCCAAGGTGAGAACCTTCATTGGAGATTTAGAGATCCTGAGTTGAAATGTTTCAGGAGCCAACGCAACATCCCATCGCCGGCATGTTATTTACAATCTCAGTGCTGCATATTAATGTGACCCTGTGCCACAGTGGAGGCACACAATAGGCTGGAACCTGGGCCGGCGTGCTCGTCTCTTCCTATGGTGTTTATTTTTGTAAACTGCGCAGCCTCAACTTTGTGCAGCAGTGGGATGTGCGTTGTGGACAGAGGGTTCTCACTGCACTATGTTTGATGTCTCTCTCCCTCTCCCTCTCTCTCTCTCTCTGGACCCTGGAGACATTCCTCATGCATAATCTCTGTGTGTCTCTCTGATCTGCCTCTGCTGGTGGAGTTTAACGCACACACACACACACACATACACACACACTCCCGCATGCACGCACACTCAAATTAGAGGCGAGAAAAACACAACCATCTATTTCCCAAATAGCGAAGAATAAAGCAAACAAAGGCAAAGAGGAGTTTTGTAATGTTTATTGATGTGATACAAGGAGCAGTAAAGCTCTTCAGGCGCTATCCTCGCTGCGCATATGTCATTTAACTCGGCGCTAAACAACTCAATTGAATATGGTGTTTTAAACACAGTTACACTGCGCACGGCTTAATAAAACCATCTACTCCTGTAATTCATCATCCTTTACTGAGCGTTTAGACGGGAAAATCAGGGAAAAGGGGCTGTGATTGGAGGGAGGGACGCTGCTGTGTTGGGCTCTGTATTCTGGTGAGGACTCTCTAACTGTAGAGCAGAGGGGGCAAAGGGGTCATGAGGTGTGTGTGTGTGTGTGTGTGTGTGTGTTGCAGTGTGTGTGCGTGGTGTATGTGTGCATGTGTGTGTGTGTGTGTATGACGGCAGCATCACCAGTCCTCCGGGGGTTTGCAGGCTAATTAATAATGAATCCCAGAGAGTCTGTGTTTGAAATGCAGATGTGCAACTGCCGGCTCCGCCTGCTCCTTCAGAGGGACCTGTGTATGTATGTGTGTGTGTGCGTATATGAGTCTGGGTGTGTGTGTGTTTGGGGGGGGTGGTGTTTGGGGGGTTGCACAGGGGAGAGCGTGTTCAGCTGTGGCAGAGAGAGAGAGGGAGAGAGAGAGGCAGAGCTGGTTTTCGACATAAAATTCACCCAGACTGTTGACGATGAAAAATCTTCCACATTTGATTTTTTTGAGGGAAAGATTTCTTTTTCTCTCGGCCACAGAAGTTTTCACAACAAGTTCGCCCTCTCCTTGCTCCTGAGCCCTCTTTCTTCTTCGTTGGTGCCAGCGCAGGCCTCAACCCCGAGCTCTTGTCTGCTCTCAGCACAGAAGAGGAGAAGAAGAAGGAGGATGTGGAAGAGGAGCTGGAGAGGGACTGAAGAGCATACATTACATTTCTATAGACTCTCTGCTCTTCTTCACTGCTCTCTTTTTATAAGATACTGCCTGTGTGTGTGTGTGTGTGTGTGTGTGTGTGTGTGTGTGTGTGTGTGTGTGTCTGCTTTGTGTTGGAGCAGTTTGAAGTTTAACAGATGGTAATGTTATGTAGATTTTTACCAACCCTGGCTCCTCCACTGACCCAGGGACAATATACTAGCCTCTTCTGCAAACAGCACCTGTAACACACACACGCAGGCGCGCACGCACTGCAGGCAGTGAATAATCTCTCTGACAAACATTTGCTTTGTTTGAGCGAAGGCAAGAGGGACAAACAGTTTCAATTTTGCTCAGGTGTTTCAAATTCTTGCAGATAATAATAATAAAAAAAATTGCAACAATTGCTTTTGTGCAGGTGAGTGTTTGTTCTCCGGGAGCTGAAAGGCTCCCCCGACCTCGGGCCTGCGTGCTGTTTGGACTGAATTCATTTTCTAATTAACTGGAAACCAAAAATATAATTCGGCGGCGGGATTTGCATCGTAGTCAGAACGCTATCACGCAGCCGGGCCCGAGACGCGACGTGTAATTGAAGCTGCGCGTGGCGCTAGGTGTCGTTCAGGGGCTGCAGGAAATGAGATGACTTGTATTTTGAAGTTTCCTCAAAAAGCAACTTTATCTGATTGGGAGAGGGAAAAAAAAACCCAGGGTGTTTCAACTGTATCTGGACTGTCAGAGGAGCATCACGAGGGCCAATAGAAAGACACCATTCGTGTCATGAATATGGAGGCATGACATCACGGTTACATGGATGTGCGCAAGTGATGTTGATTCACATTTACGCCGCATTAATAGTATTGTATATTATTTCAGATTTGACACGAATGTCATCCTCAAACGTGTCATTATCCGGATGCACTGTTACGTTTTGAACGATAATTGATGCCATTTCAGGAGCACAGCCGAGCTTCTGGGATTGTTTTACTAATTCAACCTTAACTACGAGCCTCCGTTTTAAATAGATCCATGCCCCTGATTTCTAACCCTTTAAATAACAACGCACCTATTCGGATATCAGAGTGAGGAAAATTGTTGTCAACCTCTAATCCTGTATTCATTTATTCTCTGACACGTTAATTATAAAATAGAAAATTAAAAAGAAAATAATAGTGTTAAAAGCGGAAATGTGGCACCAAAGTGTGGCCTCTAAATGTCCACACTGCGTTACTGGATGAGCAGGACAAATTTAGTTTTTGTATCCGTTGAATATGAATATGAATTTCCATGTCATGGGATAAATATCAGCTCTGATGCTTTTCTCGCCAAATTCAGTGGAAACTTAAATTTTCATCCAAATCCTCTCAAAGCAGAAGTCTGGAGGAACGCACGTATTCATATTTATCCACGTACAGTCAGACTGTATAATGATAATGGAATCGCTGGATTCTGCTCCTCACACACAGAACCAAACAATCCCTTAAATCAGGGTCTGGGTGCACACACGCACGCACGCACGCACGCACGCACGCACGCACACACACACACACACACACACACACACACACACACACACACAGCCTCATGCATTATGAATGGACATTTACACTCGTGCTCTCTCGTGGGATGATTTTCTTTACTTCCTTTAAATTCACTCACTGTGGTGGTGTGTCCTGTGCATTTCCTCTTCCCCATTCCTGCTGGACACATACTCACACACACACAAACATACACGCACACACACACACACACACACACACACACACACACACACACACACACACACACACACACACACACACACACACACACACACACACACACAGGCAGAGGTGAGGTTTGGGCCTGCACATGAGTGACGTGTGGGGTGTAAAACGGAGCTCAAACAGCTTCTTTTAGGAGCTGCAAACAGTCGAGATGACAGCGAGTGTGATGTGAGATTAGTTTCGGGGTTTGTGTTTTCTGAAGGCTCGTCTTGTTCAAACACGGTGTCACTGTCCTTTATTAGCCACGTCACGGGTTAATGGGAGTATCGATTTTAGTGTCTGGGAGTGTGTGGAGTGTGTGAGGAGGCTGTCAGCCTGCAGAAAACTACAGGGATCCGTTTTAACCAGCCATGTTGTCCAAACCAGCAAAAAACACAAAAACTACATTTGAGGGAATAGTTAGACAATAAAATCCTGCTTTTTCCCCCCGCTGGATACGAGTTGTTTCTAATACTAACAGCTGGGTCAGAGCCACAGTGTTTTTTGTTTTGTTTTGTTTTTCATGTGTACAGGCTTTAAGCAGAGGTGGGGCAGAGATTTAGGCTTCATGGGGAAAGTTTGCAGAGGTCGTGACACCGGGTGACAGGTCCCACCCCGGGGCCCCGGGCTGTCCCAGCAGCAGCCAGGGGCCCAGCTCTGCCTTTTACACTCAGGCACAGCCAAGTAATGATGCATGAAGAGACAAAACACCAAAACATCTATACCTCCGTCCAGTCACACGTTCACAATCACACTAAATCTCTTAATACTGCGGAATTATAGCGAAATAAAAAAATATATATACACATTCCAGAGATGCCAAACATCCACATGAAAATTGCACATTTTTATTGTCCTTGTTCTGCTCTTTAATTGCAAACGTGATCCCATGTAAATACGGTTATTCATTTACATGCATTTAAATTGTCTTATCTATTTTATAAAGAGTGTGGCATGTGTTGCAAAGCTGCAGTCATTATTTTTAATAATAAATGTTGCAAATCACGATGCAAATTGAAGTTCAAAGCCCATAGACAGGGGAGTATAAATGTTTCACGTGGCAAAACGTAAATTATTTCCTTGAAAAAAATATATATATATATTTTGCATTATACATATTTGTTTACTCCACTGCCTGCAGCAGAGTCAAAGGATGATCAGCCTCAGATTTAATCCAAATAAACAGCTGCTGGGCAAGAAGGACAAACAGCGGCAAAGTGTCAGCATTACATGTGTGCAGAAATGAAAGAAATTATGAGTGATTAGCAGTGGAGGTTTGCGAGCAGTGTGCGGCTGTAAGTGTAGCCGGGCTGGCCCGAGTTATCTGTGAATGGGCTCTTTATTGGAGGCGCGGAGCGGGGATTTGCCTTTTATTCGCCTCGCTATGGAAACGCGCTCGACGGCAGAAAAATGTTGATGTGAATAAAAGGAATCAGCACAAGGAGCGTTTCTACACAAGCATCTGTTACACTTAGAAACTTAGACCATCGAGAGCAGCACGACCCCCTCTCCAAGTCCCTCTGTGCTCACACACTTTATTTCTGTAACAAATAGCTATATATTCAAGGTGGAGGTTTTTTTATATAGCGACTCCGAGCTTGGCTGAAATTCGGCAATTAGAAAAAACATTTAATTTATCAATGATTTTTTTTTCTTAAAAGGAGAATTCGTCCTCCAGAATCAATTCGCTGTGCTGCGTTATTTAACGACACGCAGTGAAATATACTGCCGCTGCCATTGTGCTGGAAATTGACAACAACAGAAGAGAAAAAAATCTGTGCATTCAATTCTGCATAATTCATCCCCCATAACGACTCAATCCAGCCCAGCAAAGTAGGCCAGCAGAACAAGACCGCCATTCATGGCATATACTCACACACTTTTTAAAAATGAAATCTCGACAAATCACACAGAAATCAACGCTAGAACACATGCTCGAGGCCTGTTGAATTATTTCCCTGTGTGTGTGTGTGCGTGTGTGCGTCTGTGTGTGTGTGTGTGTGTGCAGGCCGGCTACACGGAGGCAGACCCGGTGCAGTCCCTCCCCTCCGGCTACCGGGCCCCCGGGCTCTGGGCTCCGGGCCCCCGGGCCTGAGCGCCCCCCGCAGCCGACTCCCAGCTCACCTGCTCCGGCCTCCTCCTGCTGCTCCTCCTCCTCCTCCTGCAGTAGCAGCAGCAGCTCTTCAGACAGCCACCCCGCTCTTTTAATGACTTTCTGGTGGCCGCAGCCTTCTTTTATTTCTCCTAAATGTATGAAAATGTATGCAAATTTAAATCAAGCTTAACCTGGGAGCTCCGGCGATATATTTAATGGAATCTCAAACCAATAAGCTGACTGCGGACCCGGTCTTCTGATGGCAAATATAATTAGGCGACCACGGCGGCTCTCAGATATGCAGATAGATCTTTTTATTCCTCCCTGCGAGAACCTGATGAAAGATCCTTAAAGACTGGAATTAAGAGGCTGCAGTGAGAGGACACAGTTACTGCACTTAGTGGAGAGGGAGAAATCCACCAGTTTGTAGGTTGTAAACATTCCCCAGTGTGAGTTGAGAAATGTTTAATGCTTCATAATATCTCGTCTAATTCTTTTTTTAAAGCCTAGATTTCAGTCAGGGGCTTCTTGCGTGTGTTATTTCTGTGGTGCAGGTGTGCGTAAAACACCTGTGCGTAAAAGTCCATGTTGCTGCGTAAACAACTGAGAAAGTCCTCAGTAAAAGTTAATAATTAGCGGTGAGAGCTGCTCTGGCTCTGATTGCATCCTTGGAAATGAAGTGCTGGCACGTCTGACTGATGCCGTGGCTTTAATCTCCTCCTCCACGCGTTCAAGGGTGACAGGAGCGGCCATAAACCCGTGCGTAAATCAGTTGGAAACTTTAATTAATAAACAGGAACTGCGCTCCAAGCGCACATCTCTGCACAGCCGGGCCCACTGGACCCACTTCCGGTTCGACTGGCTGAGGATTAACCCTCTCCTCCCTGCGGCTCCTCCGCATCCAGAGGCGCAGGGAGGGATGCAGGCAGCGGCTGCTGCGCTGCGATTGGTCCGCCGCCTCTCTCCTCCGCGCCATGATTGGGGGAGGCGTCTGTCCATCAGCGGCAGGGGGGAGACTCCGGAGAGAGGGAGATGTCAGAGGCTGAGCTGCTCCCTCGCTTCAGTAGCACTGGTGGGGTTGAGCAGCCAGCATGGCCACAGCTGCCTCCAGCCCCTACACCCTGCTCAGCTCCAGCCCCATGATGCACCCGGACAGCCAGGCCATGCAGCCGGCCAGCCCCTACCGGGGCCACCAGAAGCTGCTGCAGGGGGACTACCTGCAGAGCAACGGGGGGCATCCCCTGGGCCACCAGTGGGAGGGCAGCCCCTGGTCGGCCTCCATGGAGCAGCAGGACGTGAAGCCTGGCCGGGAGGACCTGCAGCTCATCCACCACCGCTCCCCGCACGTCGCGCACCACTCCCCGCACCACAACAGCCACCCGGGGGCCTGGGGCTCCATCAGCAGCCCGCAGCAGATCAACATCTACTCCCAGAGCGGCTTCACCGTCAACGGCATGCTGGAGCACACCCCCCCACCCAACCCGCAGGGAGGGGGGCCCCCCGGCCTGCACCCGGGCCTCAGGGACACGCTCAGCCCGGAGCACGGAGACCTGGGCGGACACCACTGCCACGACCACTCGGACGAGGAGACGCCCACCTCGGACGAACTGGAGCACTTCGCCAAGCAGTTCAAGCAGCGGCGCATCAAGCTGGGCTTCACGCAGGCGGACGTGGGCCTGGCCCTGGGGACCCTGTACGGCAACGTGTTCTCGCAGACCACCATCTGCAGGTTCGAGGCGCTGCAGCTCAGCTTCAAGAACATGTGCAAGCTCAAGCCGCTGCTGAACAAGTGGCTGGAGGAGGCAGACTCGTCCACCGGCAGCTCCAGCAGCATAGACAAGATCGCGGCGCAGGGCAGGAAGAGGAAGAAGAGGACGTCCATCGAGGTGAGCGTCAAGGGAGTGCTGGAGACGCACTTCCTCAAGTGTCCCAAACCCTCGGCGCAGGAGATCTCCTCGCTGGCGGACTCTCTGCAGCTGGAGAAGGAGGTGGTGCGGGTCTGGTTCTGCAACCGGAGGCAGAAGGAGAAGAGGATGACTCCTCCTGGGGAGCCTCCGCCGACGCACGACGGACCCTATTCCCACGGTGCGAGCGCGGGCGACGCGTCCTCCTGCCATGATCTCTGACCCCTCCTCACCTCCTCCTCCTCTTACTCAGACTCTCCCCCCTCCTCCTCCTTCCCCGGCCCGGACCGGTCCAGCACTGAAACAATAACAGAGATACCTGCTCAGCCTTTTGTCATGAGGGCATTACTCTCTACACCTGGCGTCACATCTGCAGATCTACCCTCGGAGCCCTCCAAATTGTTTTCTACATTCTACACGGATCTAAACACAAAAATGTGCCTATGATAATAACCTGCCAGCGCCTTTGGTTTGAGTCCCCGCTGCTCATCAGCTTCTCTCTCACACTTTTCTACAACAACAACAACAACCGCAACAGCAACAACAACAATAACACCACTTTTCCTAATTGATTCCTTGCAGCACCAGAGGCCATTTCACTCTCATGCTTCCCTCGGGCTTGTTCAGTGCTTTAGTTGTCATCATATTTACATGCATTATTTTGTAACTTACGCGTAGCAGATCTGTAATTATTATTATTTTTTATTTTTGCATATGCAAATAGAGGCCCTCGATTCCAGTCGTAGAGGTATTGCTACCAACATAATAGCACTTGGAGGGTTTTCTTTCTTTTATTATTATTATTATTTTTGGTTCGTTAAATCCCTCCCTTATGGCCTGTAGCTTACGAAGATAAACACAAACGCGCGCGCGCATACACACACACACGCAGTGTTACAGCTATTTATAAACTCATCTATTTGATTTCAATCATCTTCGACCATATAAACTGTGTGGACTCTGAAACAGAGCCGAGAAATAGGAGGAAGGGGTTGATGACGCTATACACCTGCCTATAATTTTATTGTACGTTCAGTATCAAAATTTTATAATCTTAAATACTCCTGTTATTGGTTTATTTCTTAAGTATTTTTTCGAATATTGTACAGTTTTATATATTACCCTTTTGAAGTCATTAATTTAAACAAATGCTCTTAGTTATTCATGCACTTAATTAGCAATGTAAAAAAAACACAATATTTTCAGTAAGATTGAACTGTTTCGGCGGTTTTATTCCAAATTTCGATGACAGCTCAAGTAATTATTTATTTTCAGTATAAAGCTTGTATTATGTTTTGAAATAAACTATGTATGTTGTAATAAACAGTTTCTTGCTACAACTGTTCACTGTCCAAAACAGAAATTAACTTCTGAGAAATTGACACCAATTATATTATTATTATTACTATTATTATTATTATTACTATTATTATTTTATTGACATCAAAATAGTGAGAAGCAATAATTAAAATGTATGATTAATTATCTTTATTCAACGCTCCTTTAAAATTTTTATACAATTTGAAAATGGGTTAATTTAAAATCCTGACTCCAGTTACTCTACTATCAATGTTATGCTCCATTTATGTATTTATACACTTGTGCAGCCATGCTTGTGCAGCAGAGCCTTCACTCAGCTTTGCTGTCGTGTCAAAAAAGCAACTTTTTCCAAGTGTTTCACTCCACCAGCAGCTGTAAAATGTCCGCTGCTCCTCCAGGACCTTGGCTGCACGTCTGCAGGCTCTGTGGATCACAGCAAACTGAGACGCTTTCTCCTGCAGCTCCACTGAAATGTTATTGTCCGGGCCCTCTGCCCTCCTCAATCAGACATGCGTGATTTATCGCCTGGGCCGCTGGGCCTGACAGCAAAACACAATGACACACACACACACACACGCTCAGACACACACAATCAGAAGCAGATGAATCTCATTTCAAAGACTACGGCTGCGTATAATTGGCCATGCAAGGGCAAAATAGAGCTATACTCCTAAAAAAATGTTATAATGCCTAAAAATAATTTAGGGACGGTTTAGAAATAAGTAGGCCTATAGATGCGGGCTTTCTTAAATGATTCAAAAATAGGGCTGGAGAGGGAGAGTGAAGGAGGGGAGAGAGGAGAGGAGGAGAGGCGGAAGGGTGCTAGGCCTTGCCTTGAAATGGAGAGCCTGACTGGAATACTAATGCGTCTGAATTTATGCATCTCCTCAGTCTGCAGCCCTGAGAGGGGGGTGGGGGAGACAGAGAGAGAGAGAGAGAGAGAGAGAAGAGAGGGCGAGGGAGGGAGAGAGAGAAAAGGGTGCGAGGGTGGAGGTGAAAAGGGGCGGTTGTGTAGAAGAAGAGAAAAGTAAAACCATGGCTGATTGATTCCATCCATCTATTTTAGTTTGAAATAATCCCTGATTTCTGGGGCTGGGGTGGGGGGTTGGAGGGTGAAATGCCCCTGGATGGAAGAGGAGCCAGCAGCCGAGCAAACAAGCAAAGCGAGCCAAGGTCCAGAGCAGCACTGCAGTATCCTTGAGCCGCCTCCACCTCGCTTTCAGAGTGGAGTCAGGACGCTTAGAATAAAGGAAAGAATCAACACTCCCAGCCCCCCTCCAAATGTGTCTTCACAGAGCGTCTATACATGTGAATGATTGACTTGGAAAAAGGTGTAAAGGACAGTGGGACAAACATAACAGGTGCCAGATGACAGCATATTCCAGTTCAGTGCTGATATTCAGGTAATTCTTCTTCCAAAGTGCTTGAGGTGGGACGGCCTGCACCAGCAGAGGATCCAGCCTGTGAATCACACACTGAGTGACCAGCAGGCCGGACAGCAACAATAGAGAGAGGCACGAGCGGAGACTCACGGAGGACGAGCAGTTTGTTTACTGGCAGGGGATGACGGGACAGGCTGACTCAAACCTTCCTCATAATTGCATCTCATCTCAAACCTTCTGTTCTCTTTGAATTTCTCCTGTATGCTGTTTTCAAAGACTTTCCTTGGAAGTTAAGAAGTCAAAAGTGGACAAATAATATAAGTGGTTACCAAATTCCTCTTAATAAATTGTTTTCCAAAGCTTTTATTAATAGTGTTATTTTTTTCCCCCCCAGCACTGCAAGCCTTTTGAAGAAGTCTGTGAAGGTCAGCAGCGTGAATAAAACACTCTGGGATGAGAGAGAAATATTAAAGTGCGAGAGCCCAAGAAAAAAAAGTTTGCGAGGCGCTGATGAAGCATTTGCATTAAAAACGGCTTGGTAAGAGGTCAGAGAGAGGACGCTGAACATGACATATCCGTGATGAGAACAAAGCAGAGCGTTACGGCGTTGCCGTACAGGCCACAACCAGCCAGCCACATGAGAGCAGTCATACACGGGGCTAATCAATATCGCCCGCTGGACTTGACCGAGTCCATCTCCTCTGCAACTTTGGCAAAAAAAAAATGTTCCTCTGCTTTATTTTCAACCAGGTGTCCTGGTTCCACCATGAAGCATCACACCAGCGTAGGGACTGATGTTCATTCTGGATGTTCTGCTGAATTGCACTCACCCAGTCAGGCTTAGGTAATGCTGTCTGTCTACCAGCTCTAATGGGTCCGACCCAAGAAGTATGACTTTTACGCCCTTGTTTTGCCTCAGTTGTTTGTCTGGAATTTGTTTGGCCTTCAGCGCCAACAAACTGTGAATAATTCATTTTGGGCTCAAATATATCCTGTCAATAGTGACGTGATGTCAAAATTAATCTGCAGCCAATTGGAAAACCTTTTAAACCTTGGTCGATATTTGCTCTATGTTGATGCTTTTTAAACGAAACTGAAGTTGATAGTTTGAACAAATGAAGAGTAAGTCTGGCGCGATGCTATAGAAAACAATTAAATCTATCAAGATGTTTCATTTGGGGAGTTTAGCGATATCTTTTAATGTTTTCAGAGAGAAAACCAAATAGACAGACGTTCTGTAGATTCCCTCTGAAAAGGTCAAAGAGGTCGTCGTCTGTAGATGAGAGTCAATGACACACTTCACACAGGTTGTCCTGTGAAATGAATGACTCTGAAGCCAGAGCATTAAGAGAGACTGTCAGAGGACGGGAAATTGTTGTTTCCCGAGAGCAGGAGAGGCTTTAATTTGCCTTGGAATGACAGATACGCATTTTCGGTGCATGCTCTTGATTTGTCCGAGCACATTTCATTGTGATGCTTTTCACACTTGTTGCAGATGTATCCGATCGCTGGCTCGTCCCGTTTTCCGTGTGTTTGTGCTCCTCTTTTCTCCACTTGAAAATACTTTGACTTACTCCGGGGGCACCGGCGCGACTTCAAAGAAGTGAATCTGACCAAACTTGATAAGTGATCGCTGGAGGGCAGAGGACCTCTGTTGGTAGTGATAGTGTATTAGCGAGCAGAATCAAAGTGGATCTGAGAGCAGAGGGGAGAAGAAAGCACACAGGATGAGAAGGGGAGGGGGAAGCTGAAAAAGAAGAAGAAGAAGACAGGAGTCGGAAGAATCTGCAATACGATTAATCGCGTAACGTAAAATCAATTTCACATCCTGGGTTCTTGGCATCCCCTGACAGGGCGGGGCGGCCTCGGCTCCAGTTGGGAGAGCGGAGAGAGGCTGGGGTAAGACGTATGGCAGCCAACAGTTCCTGGAAGAATCATGGTGAATAAATTAAACTCACTGGTTAAAAAAGAAAAAAGAATCGACAATACTGTTTTTGTGAATTTCACCCCTTGAGAGTGGCGCAGGCTGCCAGAAAACCTCCAATTTCTATGTTCAGTCACTGACAAACAATTAATCATAGAAACGGTGTCAGAGGAACAGCTGCCCCCGTGATCTTATTGTTCCTCTCTGCTGAGGCTGTGGCTGTCGTGTCTCTGCAATTACTTTGACAATTAAAAGCATATTAGGGCTGCGCCGCGATAGCTCCATTAAGGAACACGGCAACTCGGAGTGACACCGATAGTTTGTTATTCCGAAGCCGATGCGGCTGCACATCTGCAGTCCAGAGGTCTCCCTTCAGGTCAGACAAAATATTGTGCTCTACTAAGGAGGGAGCGTCTTATTTACCCCGTCTGCAGGTCTATTATACACCACCCACAGACCACAATCTGACTACTTAGCATCCAGTCACTCCGACACTCACCTAGGGGGGACGTAGAGTCTCCAAATGACCTTTGCATGCTTGTTTTTGGATTGCGGGAGGACTCTCTAGAAAATTTACACAGACATGGGAGGAAATGCAAACTGTACACAGAGGTGACCTTGGTTCGACTTGGATTTGAATCTTCCTGCTGTGAGGAAACCCTAAATCTGAAACCCAGGCCCGGTGGCGACCTGTGCTTTGACCCCACACTCTTTGCTAACAGCTATACATCTCTGGCCATGAGTAACACACACACAAACACGAGCGAGTGGTATACATTAGAGAAGAGGGGCCTGTTTATGGCACTGAGAGTAAATCACTGTGTCTGATATCTTCATTTGAGACAGAGGGCTGATCACTGCTCGTCCTGCGTGTTCCACATTAACTCATTATCACACACGCTCACTCCATTAATTCTCTCGCTTTTATTAGCAGCAAGAGTGGATGCACGCACACACACTCACACACACACACACACACACTCACGGGCAGACGTATGCACACGGTGGACCGATGACAAGCACTGCCTCTACCTCATCTGACAGCTAATGGCTTCATTAGGAGCAGCGTGTTAATTGGCTGACTTTGGGGAGACGCTGGTTAATGAGGATAAATAGATTCACACCTGAGCGGGGTGCTACCCAGCCACAGCGGCACTGTGGGAACTCTGGATGACGAGCAAGATGTGGACTCAAAGTATGACTGCAGCACCTGTCCCCCTCTCTTTTTTTTTTCTTTCCACCCCCCTCTCCTTCCCTTTTTACTTCCTCCCAGCCCCAACACAGTTGTGTTTTCCTTGCCAGGCAGACGTATTAGCCAAGCGGTTGATTAGCTCCAGGAGGCCAAAACAAAGAGCAGTATGTCAAAACAATTAGCCCCACTGTTTACCTCTCAGCTCCCAGGCCCGACTGCGAAATGCATCTAATCCGGGGAGGGAGAGAGATGGAGGAAGAGGACCAGGAGTCAGCTCGGACACTTGCAGGGAAGGAGGACAACAGCTGGTCTATAGGGCAAGGCTCTGTGTGTGCGTTTGTGTGTGTGTGTGTTTCTGCGTGTGCATTGATGGGAACAGTCCTCGTGCCTCAATCCATCTGCTTTCTTGCCTAGATCTCCATCCTCTGCTGTCTGGTCATGACAGCTCTGACACACACACACACACACACACACACAGTCTCTCTACACACCACTGGTTTGAGGCGTTCTTGCTCTCTGGGGAGCGGGGGGTTGGACAGACAAAATGGAAGCAGGCGAGACTGATCATTTACATAAGGGTAGGACAGAGCCACAGAGGGACCGTGTGTGCTCAACAGAACACACAACTTCTCCTGGACTGGACAGTGTTACCACCTAGTGGTGGCCGACGTGCTCTGCATCTCACTGAGGAGCACCAGGGGAGGACACAAAGAGAGGTGAGGCTACTTGGCCTGTTTATACGGCTCATTAAATGACAAATCTTCTCCCTTCAACTGATGCTTTTGGTACAAGGGCTCAGTTTTAACAAACAAAACGACATTGGAGTTTTCTTCCAACCAGGGAGCCTAAAGGAGCATTTAGCAGCTGAAGGCCCACATATCAGAGATGTGGACCAGAACAAGGCTATAGGACAGTAGATATCGAATTTACATTTGCTATAGAACCAGAAACAGGACTCAGTCGGGGCTAATAAGGCTCTCTCTCTGTTGGTACATGGATAATTATCCTCAGACATGTTCAAGGTGTGACCTTGATGAGGGGATACATTGCCAGTGTTGCACTTATCTTATTGTGTTTCTCCACTGTGGAGAAGAGGAAAATGTGAATATATGAATAAATGCATCTGCAATTTGCAATCGTCTATTTCTGCAACCACCCTGAGACAAAGAGTGGACACATTTTCCAGTAAAAAGCAACAGTGAATACTTTAGAACTAAGCCTTCATAACGATTTTACAACTTATTGTTAATGTAACAAAATCAAAAACCTTATTTTTCAAGTCTAAGTTTTATCAATGTCATTGAAAAGCATTTAGTGGGGGAGAAAGCAAGAGGTAAGTTAGTGACTGTTCTTCAATAAAACTAGTTTTGTTACCAACTTGATACCGATGATGGAGGAATGCCGAGCCCACACGTGAATGCATGTCAATAATGATCTTTAATGTCAATATATACAGAACTTGAAAGAAAAATAGAATCTTAAAAATCAAATGAAATAAATACAATATCATACAATTTCCACAATGTCTTTTTGAAGAGATATCCATGGAAATCTTTTTTTTTTTTCTTTTTTCTGAAATTCAGCCTCTGGTTTGACGGGGTGCGTCCCGTCCCCCCCAGAGAGATCCCTACAGCTCCCCCCCCCCCCACATGCTCTTCATCTTCTTCATTATATATATTTTTATATATACTTTTTTTTTTGCAAACTAGAATTTCTGTTAACGTTACCACATTGCTTCACCTTCGAACTCTAGACATTAGCTTCTGTCCGTTTGCAGCTTATTTTTTTTACCCCTTTCCATACACGGTTAGCATCACAAAGTAACGCGAGTCAGACGGTGAAATTGAAGGGAAAAGAAAGTACAGGTTTGGTTCACACATGCTCTTTATGTTCCCAAAAGTGCTGGCAGATGATCTTGATCCTGAGGGTCTCGCCGCTCCGCCGCAGACACAGTCGCATCGCACGCTCGGGTTTGTTGTAAAACGTCCGTCAGTCAATATCGTGCTGCCAACACTCTCACACATAAACCATGACTTCACTTTGTAGGAAAGAAGTTAAGAGAGCAAAAGCAAACGAGGGGAGGAAAGGAGAAAACCGAGGAGGAGGAGGGGGAGGGGGAGGAGGAGGATGGCAGAGTGTGGATGAAGAGCAGTGAGGGTGGGGTGGGGTGGGGTGGGGGGGAGGGAGAGAGAGAGGGCACAGTTTACCGAAGCAGCTCTGAATCAGCCAATCACAGTGAAGGAGAACATCAGCTGGTGCGTCTCTTCCCCACGCGGGGAAGAAAGAATGAAAGGCGAGGAGGGCGAGTGCATATGAGAAGCTGTGGAAATAAATACAAGTCTGTCTCCCCAGCAGTAACAGATATGTGAGTTTCCCCTCTTCCTCTTCAGCTGACTTCTTCACGATGCATCCCACCGTCCAGTGTGAGTGTGTGTGTGTGAGTGTGTGAGTGTGAGTGCGTGCCTGCCTGCATATGTCGGCTGTGTCAAATAAATAGGTTAAAAAGGGAGACAGTGGGTCTGACTGGCCAGCACTTCGGTCTGTGTGTGTGTGTGTGTGTGTGTGTGTACGTATGGGCGTGTGCGTGCATCTTTTGCGTATGAGAGTCCGACTGAGGGTGAGGTCAAAACTGGCGGGCGAGCGGTCTGAGTGTGAGTCTGAGTGTGTGTGTGTGTGTGTGTGTGTGTGTGCGTGTCTACATGTCTGTTGAGGTGAGTTTCTTCATGCTGCGTCTCTGCGCCAGGCTGGACGCCGCCACGGGCTCCAGCACCGGCTGACTCGTCTTCTGGCTCAGTGCGGAGTAGGTGGCAGCCATGGCTCCCTGGAAAACACAGAGCGTAGCTGTGACTTTTACAGATCCACCTCCACCAAGATGTAAACTTCTCGGCGATTCTGTTCACATTCTGTTTTAGGTAGGAATGATTTATCGATCCCCGAAGGGAAATTCATTTGTCTGGCGGGAGCGCCTGTTTGGTCCGTCTCCTAGCAACGACTTCATGGGGAACTTCACATGGAAGTTACCTCGGCTGGGGATGGACTCAAGTGTGGTGATGATGATGATCACTCACAGTTGACATTTCCCTTGATGACTGATGGCACAAAGGACCTACATCTAATCTAATGTAGTAATCTAATTCACACCTTTTGTGCTACTGGGAATCCTGCTTAAACCTGTTTATATCATCACAACAGGTCTGCTGAGTTACAATACACGTTCACTGCAGTTTCCGGAAGCTTTGGAGAAAGTTTCGAGAACCAAACTTTTCAGCCAGTTTCAGTTCAGTAAAACCCTATAAAAAAATGGAAAAAAGAGAGAGAACAGAGCTTGCTCTCTCCCTTCATTTCTCCAGGTTATCTAACAAAAAATGTACACTCATTCACTCAAACGTCATCTGCTTTACCGAGAGTGGCGGGAGAGGTGCCTCTGAGGTCAGAGTTGAAGGGATGAAGTCATCTGAGCTAGGGAGCTGAGCCCCAGTGCTGCTGGCAGTGGTGCAAACTGTGTGTCAGCCCTCGAATGGTGTCAGGTCCCAGACGGCGGGGAGAGAGAGAGCCCTGACTCAGGACGGCCTCAGCAGCACAACGCAGAGCGCAGGACGCGATGCACAGTCACTGGCGTGCTAGCGCAGAGCTGAACTGTAACGTGACCGCTTTGTCACAACTCGACACCCGTGCACCTCCTCCTCCTCCTCCTCCTCCTCGGATAATGTGCCTCAAAACTGCAACGTGGACGTGACCTTGTTTACGCTGCTGGGATTCGCAGTCGCCACAGCCGGGAGGCGACACGGGGAGTGGTCAGAGCCGATCGATAGCTCCGGGTGTCTCTACAGGGGAAGGATGGGACCAGGCGCAGTGGCAGAACGTCTACGGGGGAGATTTGGAGTGTCCGGAGGGAGGACTAAGCCGCAGGGCAAAGATCTTAATTCACCATTAACCCGGGGTGGCGGCCCCACCTGTGATGGCGGGGCTTTGCGGGGTTGCGTCTGCACAAACAAGATCAGGGCGTCCTGCCGGGGCGGCCAGACTCTCTCTGCATGACCGGGTGAGGAGGTCAGAGCTTTCAGAGTGCTGCTATATACGGCCCCGGCCGCCCTGAGGCGGCTTTCAGAGCGCCGATCCTGGAGTAGTGACGTAACGGGACGGGACAAAACAGCGACCGGGCGCTAAGATGCCCTGGCAGGACGCGCTCAGCACAGCGGGAGAGACAGCAGGAGGTGTTCAGCATGCTCAAAACGTGTTTTCCATGTTGTGGCTCTTACACAAACATAACTTAATGAAAGGTTTGAGAATGAGATTGAGTGGTTCAAGCGCTCAGAGGTGATGCTTCCTCAAAAGGACATGAGACTGTTCTTTTGTCCCTTTTACAGGCTTGTTGACGTGGTCCTCAGACTGTCCACTTCACAAGTTGTGATCGACGCCGATTCCCTTTCCTTTCTGTTGCCAGCTTTGTTATCGACTCTTTCATCCCGCCTGCCTTAACCTTGATGTCGGACTGAAAAGAAAAACACCATTTTCCCATCCTTTCTTCGCGGCCTGTCGCCCAGCAACAACATTGCAAGAGCGACCCGGCGAGCTGCGTTTGAAAGCAGCGGCTGACCTGTGTACGTGGGAGGGGAGGGGGGGGGGGGTAATGGAGAAGATGGAGGGACGGACGCATCTGCTCCGCCCGGCCTCGGCATTAGTATCGGATGAGATGAGGAGTGTGTGAATCAGTGAGGGTCGGGCTCGCTCTTAAATGTCAAGAGGCGCGGGCGCCGCGAGAGTGTGTGACATGCAGAGGGGCGCGAGGCCCTCTCCTGCTCTGAGGAGAGGACGCCGCTCCTCGTTTTAGAAACACTCGAGTCGTGAGGCCTGGCCGAGCCGGCCCGGCCGAGCGGTCAGGGCCCCGGGTCACAGCCCCCCCCACCCCGGCTGGTTCAGGACGCTCACCTTGACGAGGTGCGGTGCGTCATGGCGCGTGAGCTGGAAGTGTGGTAGCGTGTCTCTGCAGGTGATCCAGGAATGCTTGAGGACCTGCTCGGCTGTGTATCGCTGGTGAGGGTCCACGTGGAGCATGTGAGAGAGCAGGTCCTGGAACACACACACACACACACACACACACACACATACACAACACATGGGGACGGAGGTGAGACCTACACACGTCCATTTCCAGTGATGGAGAAAAGGACTCGACGCTGTGACCTCGTATAAAGACACAGAAAGTGCATGGGAGCCTGAAGGCGCGCTTCGACGCCACATCGTGGGCGTCAGTACCTTTGAGGTGTCTGATACGGTATCCCAGTTGCCTCCCGTCAAAGAGAACTTTCCCGATCCTATCCGGAGCAGAATCTCCTCCGGCGTGTCGTTCGGCCCATTCGCAAACGGCGTGTACCTAGTCCAGAGAGCACAAATCAGGGAAAAACCATTATTTACTACTATTTCCTGTACCGCCATAGATCCTACAGTACAAGCGCAAAACCTCAGCTGCCCCCCCTCTAAAGCAAACACGCACATCGACTGAAATTATGATGTGGGATTTACAGCCGTACAAGGCTAATCGATAGCCTCAAACGTCCGTAACAGGGCCAGAGGCACGAGCGGAGGGTGTGGGGGGCTGCTGCTCTGAGTGAGGAGCATCCATCATCCCCGCTCGGGCTGCAGCCAAACTGTCCCTTACCCTGCCAGCATGGTATACAGTAGGACTCCCAGACTCCATATATCACAGGCTGCGTCGTAGCCTTGCCGCATTAGTACCTGGAAACAAACAAACAAACACAAAGACGGTTACGTACGGAGGTTTGCACGCCCCTCTGAACTATTTTTTTTTTCCACGTCCTGGTCTCTCACCTCAGGTGCCACGAAGTTGGCGGTGTAACAGGGCGTGAGGAGCAGGCCGTTGCCTCCCCGCAGCTGCTTGGCGAATCCAAAGTCGCAGATCCTGATGGAGTCGGGGTTCCCCGAGTCGTCCATGTACAGGATGTTGCTGGGCTTCAGGTCTCGGTGTACCACCTGGACCAGGAGGAGGAGGAGGAGGAGGGGGAGGAAGAAACATGCAGCTTTGAATGCTAGAAGATAACACAGCCACGTGTGTGTGTGTGTGTGTGTGTGTGTGTGTGTGTGTGTGTGTGTGTGTGTGTGTGTGTGTGTGTGTGTGTGTGTGGAGGAGTGGCTCCTCACCCCTTGGCAGTGGAGGTAGTCAACAGTCTTGGTGATGGTGTAGAGCACGGCGCTGGCCTCGCGCTCAGAGAAGAACTTCTGCCGGAGGATCTTGTCCAGCAGCTCCCCGCCCTTCATCAGCTCCGTCACCAGGTACACATAGCGGCCCTCGTCATACACCTGTCTCACACACACACACACACACAGCCTGTGAGTGCTGGCCAGCGGCGCCTCCAGGCCTCGGGCTATGAGCGGAGCTGCTACTGACGTCTTTCAGAGTGATGATGTTGGGGTGCTGGCCGTATCGCATCAGGATCTCGATCTCTTCAGAGGGGTCCCTCTTAATTTTGTCGATGATCTGAGACACAGAGGGAGAGAAGCTGCTGTCAGACCACAGAGGGCTCTGTGGCAACCCGAAACAGGAAGGCCGTTGCTTAAGGGAAACGCCAGGTCGCTGCTGCAGTTAGGCTTCAGACGCTGAGGCAGCGCTGCCCTCTGCTGGCACGCATCAGTTATTAGCCTTCAGCCGGTTTCCTTGTTTGCACTCAATAGAGGCATATTAAACTGTGTTGTGAGCTACTTCAGTGTGTTCTAGAGGAATGCAAAACCAACTGTGCACGCTCATCAAATAAAGCCTTCAAACTGGATTTAAATGCATGAAGAAGGACCTGGGCTTTGTTTCCAATTAAAACAAAATGAAAACAATGAAGAGGCGTGGACTGTGGCTACAGCATCCTTAAGGACTGCCACACAGGCTGAAGCTTAAATGACGTTTGCTCCTGGTTCTGATGCTGATGCTGATGATGAACAATCTCAGTGGGCTTGGTACCTTCACAGCATAGTCCATAGCAGTGATTCGGTGTACACAGCGTTTACAAATGGAGTAGGAGCCGACCCCAATGTCCTCCTGCAGCTCGTACAGGTCGGAGAACTTGGCGGAGCCCCCGTGCATCTGGAAAGAAGGACAACTGAGTAAATGAATATAACACTGGCTGAATGAGTCTAAGAGGTGGTCTGATGTGTTCGCCGCGGCCGTCACTGCAGCCCCGCCCCCACCGCTCTGACACTTTCCCCTCACGAGTGCGCCACCAACGAAACACTGGTGGGAGATGTGACCGTAAAGTACGCAGTCAAACTGCCAGAGCAGATTTACTGCCAATAGCCAGCCATTGCAACGTCAGTTTCCTGTTCGCACGTCCCAGAATAACGTGAACCTAACAGTCCAGGGCACGGCTGGGGAGAGGGTGCAGCCAATGTGCGAAACACAGCCTGAGCATCATGTCAGACCATAACTTGACTTGGAGCAGCTGTACTCGTTCATATGAACATGTCGCACCGCTGAAGAGGTGGAACGTGTGTGTGTGCGTGTGGCGTCCGTATCTGGACGACGACCCGGGGAACAACTGGCCTGTGTGCGCATGCAAAGCGCCGATAGCGTGTGTTCACCTGCACGATGGGGAGTATGCTGAGCAGCGGGGAGCTCTTGTTCTCGTCCATCGGGGCTGGGGCCACAAAGCTGAAGCCTTTGAAGAGCTGGTGGGCGTTAGCGCTGGGAGGGATACCTGGGGAGTCTAAACGTACGCCAGACAATTAATGAAACAGACACGCCGACCCACCAAAAACAACACCCGCTGCAAGATCGCCCGTGTTGTTCCTTAAGTGGGCGCTCGCCGTTGCCACGGCTACAGGAGGGGCCGCTCTCTTTTTAGGCTGCGGAGCATGCGAACGCGCCATGTGTGTAGGTGTACCTTTAGGCGTTTTAGCGGTGAACTCTGGGTCGAAGCAGAACGTGTCATCCGGCTTGCCGGCCGCAGGCTTGAATGGGGGCTGGAGCTCTCGCCTGTACAGCTTCTGAGGAGGAGCACAGGTGTAGAACACGTCAGGATAGATGGATAGGTTGATAGATAGATAAATAAGTAAACAAAATCGGACTCTGCCCGCGGGCTCCTTTCGGAGCGTGTGAACATATGTGAAAGAGGAGCCAAGGCCCCTCCCAGATTAACCCCCGTTCCCATCCGTCTGCAGCTCGGTTCGGCCAATAGCGTCCCGCTGGCTGGTAAACGCTCACGCAGGGCTATTAGTGCACACACAGCGAGAGCTGGCCGCATGCCCAGACACACACAAACATAGTTGGCGTGGCCAAGACGGATGGCCAGTAGTCGCCAAGCCAACCGTTTGTTAGGTGTGAATCCTCTGCAGAGGCTGGAGGGTTACATGTGTGTGGGCCGGTGTGAAACCAGAGAGGGAGGGAGGGAGAGAGAGAGCGCGTGTGTGTGTGTGTGTGTGTGTGTGTGTGTGTGTGTGTGTGTGTGTGTGTGTGTGTGTGTGTGTGTGTGCGCGCGCTCACATTCCAGTCGATGGTGGAGAAGAAAGCGTGGCGTTTGATCTCCTCCACTCCGTCCGGCCCGGCCCCTGAAGACACAGATCGCTCAGGTTCAGTTCACCTGGCGCGCTGAGGCGCGGGATCAACGCGTTCGCACGTTTCTCCCTTTCTGCCGCACGGCTCCGGCGGCTGCCAAAGCGCTAACAGGCCGGGGAACGCGCCCCGCTTCCCTTTCATGCCGCTCACACGAGCGGCTCCGGGGCACCCCTCACCTAGTCTGTTGGCCGGGTTACGTTTAAACAGCATTCGCAGCAAGCTCTGGGCTTCCAGGCTCAGGAACTGAGGCATTCCCAGCTTCGCTCTGGGGAAACAGAGAGAGAGAGAGAGAGAGAGAGAGAGAGAGAGAGAGAGAGAGAGAGAGAGAGAGAGAGGCACGGGTGAGGATGGACAGGAGGAACAGCTCTCATTACTTACACGTCTAACTTGTCTCACTTCTATCAAGATTACAGTCTGGATGGTGCAGGCCGACTCACTTGAGAATCATGTTCATGGTCTCATTGCGGTCTTTCCCTTGGAATGGTAATGTCCCAGTTAGCATCTCGAACTGCAAAGAGACAATGGAGGGAAAACCAGTGTTACAAGGTGTCTGAAGCAGCACAGATGAGCCAGTGTGTGTGCGTGTGTGTGTGTATATGTGCGCACCATAAGTACTCCCAGAGACCACCAGTCTGCACTCTGCGTGTGTCCTCTCCTGTTGACCACCTCAGGGGCCATATACTCCACCGTACCACAGAAGGAATACGCCTTCTTATCAGCGTCTACTGACTCTTTGCTCAGGCCAAAGTCTGCACGACAGCAACACAGGAGAGAGAATTCAAAGTGAGCGCTCGCGCCGCGCCCATCGCGCGCTCCCTCGGAGGGGAGCATTAAATGCTGCTGCGGAGGAGAGTCAACCTGGGGGCGAGAATGAAATAAAGAGAGAGAGAGAGAGAGGCGAACCAGCTAGAGCGCAGGACGTTAACTAGACCACGGGCTCCTTGATTATGGCGGCATGGCGGTAAATCAAAGCGTACCTGTTAACTTGATGTGTCCAGCTTCATCAAGTAAGATGCTGCAAGACAAGAGGACAGTTCCTCGGTCAGAGAGGCATGGCTCGTCATGCTGGTCTGAGACTGCATTTGTCCTCGCACAAATTTAGGTGACAAAATTATTGTTGGGTCTGCGTGCATTACAGTCTCAAACCTGTCAATCACTCATTGTTATAAAGTTTCACAGAAAATGAATCGGAGTTGACTGGACATGAATGGAATGAAATAAATGAACGTGTACGAGTGATTGTGGCTGTGGGGCAGCATCAGCTGCTTTGAGGAGGACTGTGTTTTTACATATGGCAGATGTGATGATGACTGATAGTGAAACTGTGTGCGAGCATGAAAATGATCTGGTTTTTTGGACTGGTGAGAGCTAAATATATAAAAAGGAACTGAACACAAGTCACACAGGTGCGTGTTGTGTCTGAGGGGCTGGATGAGTATGAAGGGTCAGAGGTGGGGGGGGTGTCTAGGACGCGTACTTCTCTGGCTTGAGATCTCTGTAAACTATGCCCAGGTTGTGCAGATGGTCGAGGGCCAGGGCCAGCTCTGCAAGGTAGAATTTCACATCTTCCTCTGTAAACATAACCTGATAAGAACTGGACAAATTTACTCTCTGAACTCTGAAGAGGAGAGAAATTCAGCAGGAAAGATTAAAAAAAAACTTCAACATCAGGCTAACAGAGAAAAAAACAACAGAGAATTAATGTTGTCACAGTATCAGCATTTCAAATAGGTTACACAAGTCAGCAAGCTGTTGATTTGACATTGCCAGCAGCTATCGCTTTGGTTCTGAGACATGCTCTCAACACAAGGTCTGTCTGCAGAACAATCACACATTGTCTGAGTTCTCTGGAAGCATTTGAACGGGGCTGATCTGAGCCCCGGACTGACAGGCTACTGATGTTCCTAAGCAGAACACAGATTCCAAGAAAAGCAATGGCGTTTCCGTGAGGAATTAAGTCATAATCGGAATAGAACGAGCAACACAGAGAGGACTAACGACTTGGCGGCGCGTGCGTGAAAATAAATAAAACACGTTGCACCTGTTCCAATTTGTAGCCGTCAACTTAAGATTCCTCTGGGTTTTTTTTTTAAGAGAACACAGTGGCGCATATAGTTCAGATTCTCACAAAGGTGTGCAAAAACGCGAGAGAGTGCTGTGAGATTTTACAAGAGGAGAGGAAATACCATATTATTCATATCGGGTGCAAATTCAGATGATCAATGTGAAGAGGCAGGAGGTCAGCTTACCTCTTTGGATAAGCGAGTGAATACATCCCCTCCCCTGAGAAAGTCCAGTATTAAATACAGTTTCCCTTCTGTCTGAAAGGCTGCAGGAACAAAAGACGAGCATGTTATTAACCGGACATTAGGACAACCGCTGGGTTGCCGCGTGAAATGGCAATAAACACAGAGTATGACAGTTTGCTGCTGAGATAAATTTAGCAGGGAGCGGTTTTCTACGAGTGCACCTAGTCTTTCGTTATTAGAAGGAACTGGTAATCCAACAGGTGTTTTGGGATCATTGGGCAACTCTCCCAGCCCCTGTCTAAACATGAGCAATGCATACTGCTGGCATTAAACCGTGTTTTGTTTGTGCTTCCCGCGATGATCTAACTGTTTAGGAATCGAGGTTCGTTCCTTGGAAGTCATCAGAGACACCGCGGGCTGATCCGCTCCGATTGGCAACGGCACGCTCTCAATGTGAGAATGGTGACTTGGAGGACGTTGGGGATTGTAATAACCTGGATCTTAACTAACTGCCCGGTCGGTACATGGTGAACTGTGCAAAAGCACTGCTAAATGATGGCTACAATGCAATGGCAACTGTGACGATGCACGTACCGTAAGCGGCTTAACAGTAACTAAACCTGATCTGCGGATGTAATCTATATGATTGTATTTAATCTCCCGTTTGTTACGGAAATGGCCGTCTCTCTCTTACCGTAGTGCAATTTCACTATGAAGGGATGATTGACTTCCACTAAGATGTCTCTTTCCATCTTAGTGCGAACTCGGTCCCTGACTGGGGAGACAAAAACGAGAGTGGGTGAGGACGGGATCGTGCCGGCACCGTTTGCATCACTGCAGATCGGGGACGAGGCGGCGGTACCTTTCAGAGATGCCTTTTTTAGAACTTTCATTGCATATAACTGACCAGCATCTGGTCCCAGGATCTTCCTGACAAGAAACACCTGAGAGGACGCGGGAGAGTCAGACAAAAACATCCACAATCGGTCGACTTCTTGACTGATTTCACTGGCCCGCGGCATTTGCTCACCTTGCCAAAAGAGCCCTGGCCGAGGACTTTGAGCAGTTCAAACTGAGATGGATCAGCTTTCTCACAGCCCTCTTTCACATGGTGAGTGATAGGAATCTCCTTATATGTCCCTTCATCCTACACAAATAGAGTCAGTAGGAGACAGTCAGTCATGACTGGAGGTTTGCCATCCCACACACACACATACAGAAATACACACACATGCCCACCATTACTTACACAGTGTGAGAAAGACTCTCCCTCCTCCATGGGCTCGTCCATGATCTGATGCCCATTGACCTGCAACCAGACCAACACGTTTGATCAGGAGGAGCAGCAGCAGGACAACACTTGGACCAAGCATGCCGGCTCCTTGTTTTGAGGCGAGCGGGACTGTGACTACAGCTGCCGCACGCCCACACGCATGATGGAAGATGCAACAGATGAAATCGATGAGTCACACGCAAAAAAACAGCGCGCTTTCACTTGTCCCAAACCGTGGCTCTGTTTGTTGTCAAACAGTATGGAGCCCATACTCCCGAGTCCTGTCCAGCTGTCCGGGCTCTCATCCTGTCCCTATAAAGCCCCTCGTTATTAGCATTCTAGCTTAACCCCCAGGCCAGGGCAAAAACAACATGTCTGACTGGCTCTGACTCTGATGTTTGCTGGAGCTGCAGTCAGCGCTCGGCCTCTGGAGGACGGACCGGGGTCCAGTTCTGTCAGGACTTGAGGCTGACGAGGTGGCAAGGTGCTTTTTTTCTGTTTTTTTTCTTAAACCGCAGATGGACGTGCTTTGTTCCACATTCACAAGCCGGGCACATCCCTGTGCGTTGAGACTGTGCTACTGTCAGCAGAGGAGCGTCCGATACCACGGCCTCTGCACATTAATCGAACGGTCTGACACCCTGTAACATTACCCAGGTCTACATATTTGAGCCCTGCGCCGAGGCTGAGGCTGCATGATGTATTCAGTCCGGCGTGTTTGTGTGTTGAATTCCAGCAAGCCTCTGAAGAGGGGGGATGAGTCATAGCCCTACGCAAACCCACTCAGTGGGTGGAGCCACCGACATACACTCACTCACTCACATCCTCAGAACGGAGGCCAGCAAAACACTCTCCAATATCCCGGCTTTGCAGAATATCATTAGGGAACAAAAACGTTCGAGTCAGTCGGGGCTTTGGCGTTCGGAGTGAGGCACCACGCGGAGAAATGTCATCATGTAAACCCGGCTGCATCCCCGGGGCACAGCATCCAGGCTGGTCTCTGCCGGGGCAGAGCTTTGTGTCATAATTCACACATGCATTCTCACTCCCACCTTTGCTGTGGCTCATCCGGGCTCGGAACAAAGTGCAGCCTACACTTGCAGCAACCGGTGGAGCCTTTTACAGCCATTTAAGAAACAAAAAAACAAAGAAACGATGCCTGACAGCCATGCATTGCCATATGAGCATACACAACGTCAACACTGGCATAAAATATGGTGAATAAGCATGGTGTTTTAAGGTCCAGAGTGATACCAAGTGGATTTAACATCCCACTTTTAGCGGCTAAGCTTTGCTTACAACTGTGCCCCTGGCCTTATCTTGGCAGCTTATGAAGGATTCAGGGAAAGGCAGATCATTGTTTATTCCAAGAAGATAGAGAAACTTTCAAAAATCTGTAGCATTGTGGTCAATCATGATTCTGTATCCCAGCAGCACCTGAGCAGACTGAGTCTGTCGGCGCACGGCAAGGAGATTAAAGAGAGGCTGAAGTCTCTACAATCACTACATGATGGGTTTAGTTCGGCAGAGAATGGACTAAGTCAGTTATATAAGTTGCGGTGGCATTAAAGCAGCACGCACTTTATATGCACAGTTTGTGTTGCGGGGTATGTGAGACGTGTCAGAGACGGGTCTGACAGGTCGGTTTGATCGCACATGGGGCGAAATTTCATTTTGAAGCCCATGCAAAACACAAGGTCAACTTTTCCACAGCTGACAGCTTTGCTTTCAGCGAGACGTCGGTCTGTTTAGATGACAGTAAGATCTCCCTGTCGCCCCGGGGCCAAGTGGAAACAACACATAGCAGGGCTGTGATTTACTGGCAGCTGCTTAGGTCGGTACTTTTGATCAGATTGTGCAAAGTGTGAAACTTCTGGCTAAGAACGGCATCACATATAGGGGAAACGCGATATGTATGTCAACCCTGCTGCTGGTGGTTAACTCAGTCCGCAGGAAACCGAGCAGCTGGGGGGAAATAAAAAAACACTTTACCTGTTTGTCCATTAACCAGACGACGCGGGGTGAAATATAAACTTGTTTTCGCACAAGTTTGGGGCTCGTCCGGCGAGCTAATGCTAAAGTCGCAGAGCCAGGCTACGCTAAGCTAGGCTAAGCTAAGCAGCAAACTCCCCTTCTCCGGAGCGTAGTAAATAGCGAGAAAAGCGGCGTAAAGCGGGCTGCTTTCACAGGCTAAACCTGCCCGTTGTCGTCGAGATACCAGAGGACGCCCGGCGAACTACTAAAGCCGGAGCAGAGCAACAACAACAAAGCTCTCCCCCCCATCTGTTAGCCTTAGCTGCGCGTTAGCATGCATCACTGCGGGTCGTGACGATCCATCGTCGGTAACTTAACGGGACAGCGCAGCCAGCACAACACAACCTCCCCCGAAATAACACGTTAACATGCAAAACACGCGTCCGCTCCACTCACCTCACTACTAACGCTGTTTACCTCCATCTTGTAGCCAGGATCCCTCTCTCAAGACTAAGGCATCGTAGTCCGCCTAGACCCCCGCTCCACGCTGCATGTCTCCCCGGCGTGTGGGAGTCGGTCTGCGGGAAGCTGCGAGGCCTCGGGCCGCTGCTTAGGGGCTGGGCTCCGGGGGAGGTCGGTACCGGTACCGGAGGATGTGCTGATGTGGATGACTGGACCATACGCTCTCCCTGCGGCTTTCCTCTACCCTGCCATAGATGCGAATATGGCGGCTATCGTGGTACCTGATCGTCAGTGAATGAGAGTTTATTGACGTATTTATGACGCAATTCAGTTAAGGATTTCCCCCCCGTCCAAAGCAAAGAGACAGACTGAGAGAAGGAGAGAGAGAGAGCGAGGGAGAGAGAGGGGAGGGGGGGGGGGGATTGATGCTGTGTGGCATGAGAAAAACAAACACCTCATGCAGCGAGAGCGAGGAGTCTGTGATCTTTAGGCTGCAAGTTGTGCGATTTAAAGCCACTGTTTTGTAAAGCCCGTCCATCCCTAGTCCAAGTGGAAATAAGAGGCTTACAGCTCATCCACTTTCTCTCCGGCTTTGTCTCTCTCTCTCCCACCCACAGGCACGCAGTCTTTGTGTGGCGAGTGACATAGTGCATGTCTGCATGTAAACACAACCTTACTTCAAGATTCAGTCAACGTTTGCACGGTCTCCTCGTGTTTCCCCTCACCTTCCAAACACAAGCATGTTTAGTCTGATTGGAGACTCTAGGGTCGTCCATAGGTGTGAGTGTGACAATGGTGTGTGAGTGTGTGGCTTGTGATGGACTTCACACCTCTCTAGGGCATATTCCATGCCTTCAACCTATGTTGGGAGATGGACTCCAGGAGACCCAGAGACACTGTTGGGTACAAAGCGGGTAAGATAATGGACCTGCAACTGCACTCTGGTAAAATATTTCAGCAAATGACCACTTAATGGCCTGGTTCTCATATAGTGCTTTTCTCTTCATGACCACTCAGAGCACCTTTTACACACTCGTACACTGATGGCTGTGGCTGTTCTACACAGTCCACCTACTTAAGGGTGGTTTGAGGTTCAGTGTCTTGTTGCAGGATGAAACAACTGACCTTCCAGTCCATGGACAACCATGCTGCCCCTCAGTGGGTATACCTGGGTATGACTCTGCGTTACAGTTAATGTAGTTAAAAAAATAGTGTGCCTCCCCCACCTACACTTTTTATATGTATGACTGAGTGAGCTCAATAGGTGATACAGAGAGGTACTGAAACACATGGACACACACACACATAAGTTAGAGGTTGTTTATTGTTTTCTCCGGACGGGTCCAGAGCAAGGCGAATGATATGCAATAAAAAGGCATTTGTCAGCCCAACAGTCATAGTGAAGCATCAATCCACAGGCACTGGGCGTGGAAAATGAGTTTACCAGAGTGTTTGTGTAAATGCATGATGAAGTAAAGCCTCCTCCTCGGCGCTTCTTTCTACGTGGGTCTGTGGAAACGTCTGTAACAAGCCTACGTGGCGTGACGTAGGTGAGAGAGTCACTCTTGTTCTGACGCTGCTTTCTGCAGCTGCTCCTCTGATGCAGAGGGCTCAGCGACTTCAGGCGGCGCTTCGTCTTCGTCGGCGGTCACCAGCAGGGCTTCGTCTGCGGCCGGAGGCTCCGCGCTGCTCGCGCGGCCCGCCGGGGAGTCGCCGTGGTCGGAGGATGTGTCCGCTGACAGGGCAGAAAGCTGGGCTACCCTCTCCAAGGTCATGTCCCAGTCCTGGTCTGACAGCTGAGGTAGACTGGCCATGAGCTCCTGAAACACAGCAGCACGTCTCAGGTTAGACGCCCCCACGAACTGTGGCGTTTCACATCAAAGGGGACCTAGAACAGAAAACTCTTTCTACCTTGGCTTTGTTTGATAACAACCTGGCTAAAAATGTACAAGCTAAAAAACCTCTTTCCCAAATATCCAATTACAGTTCTAACATATACAGCCATTTGTATATGCCCCATAGCTGTTTATAGTATGTCTGTTACCACTTAGTGTGGGGAAAAGTTGCTAAGCTGTTTTGTGAATGTACTGTTCATTCAAGTGAGCAGCTGGCCAGCCAGCCAATCACTGCGCCTACCTATCACCCATTTGTGGTTGCCAGATAAGCATTAAAGGGCACCAGACACAGATCATATTGCTAAAACAAAAGAATTACCGCCAAAGGGCTCGTAGAATAACATCTCAGGCATTTCTGATGGAGCCAGTGTAATCATAGCCTGTACGACAACACCAGAGAATGAGGATGACAACAAACCATTATATGCTGTTTACCGTCATGCATTAGTGTGCCCTGTCAGTGTGTGGGCGTGGGTGCGAGCATACCTGCTGTCTCTCCAGGTCGTTGTTCCTTACAGCGCTGAGCAGGCTTCTTGTGAAGTTCGCAAGTTCCTGGTATTTCTGTTTTTGGTTCTCTAGCTCATTCTCTAAGAACTGCACTTCCTCATGCTGAAACACAAAGGGTTCAAAGAGGCAAAACAAGTTCACTCGTATTTGCGTGCTTTCTATTTAGAGGCACGGGAAAGGAAACAGACAGACATTAAACTCAGAATGCTGTTATAGCAGTCTTGAATGTGTCATGGCCCGGTGCGTGTCCTCACCTTGAATTCCAGCAGGTTCTGCACTTGCTCTAGATCTGAAGCCACTAATTCGCCATCATAATCGTCATCATCGTCCTCATCCTCATCAATCACCTCGATCTTCTGTTAAAAAAAATACAAAACAGAGAAATAAGATCAAACGATCGTCACTTAACATCAAGAAAAAAATCAAAACGATCTCATATGAAAGTTGTATGGGGTCTTTTGTCTGCTCTGGATTTTATTCCTTGTCTTGTCTTTTTCTAATTTACAATGATGTAAAACACTTTGTAGTGCAGTTCTGGATGAGACTTGTCCCATGTGTGGCTCGGCTTTGATTTGATTCAATAACAAACGTGCAAAAGCACAACTTGCTCTTTGTACTGTGCAGTGGTAGCTTTGTTCTCGCTAAAACAGATGTGATGGAATCGGCTCAGACTAATCGTGAAAGAGACCATCTGACTAGAGAAACCATTGACCTGACTGGGCAAGGTGTGTAACGACGCACTGAATATATCACTTGCAAATGTGGCATTTATAGGACACTTTATGACATGTTCTACTTGGAAAAGCTCTCACGCTGGAAGCCGTGAACCAGGACAGGCAGCAGCAGGGGCACAAACTGACGAACAGGCATCGTCCTGAACCTGAGCTCGTCCCCCCGTGACCTGTCACAGTGTCCACCATGCGGAGGTCACGTCTGTGCGGCGAACACAAAGTGCAGTTGTGGTGTAAAATTTCTGATGGGACCGGGCACGAGGGGAACATGTGCCAAGCGCACATCTGACTAATGAAGTACAGCTGGTGCAGTTTTGTTGCTACACAAACTAATTGGACTGGATTAATGTGGACCCGGCACGCTGAAGCAGAATGAATGCGCTCTGATCCATTTTACCACATCCGAGAGTGAGCGCTATCTCTCCCGGTGTCCGTTCCTTAAGCGGCTATATTTAATGAGGCCGGGCTGCGGTAGAGGAGAAATAATATAAAGTACCACATTATTGGCCAGTGGAGCAGCAGAGGGCCCATCTATTCCGTCTTCTCCGTCTCTGTGCTGAGAGCCGATGGTGCCATCTAGGAGCCAGAACATTGCATGAATGCTGAGACACGCAGTTTCCCGTGGAGCTGAGCGCCCACCGCACCGGGCGGGCCTTACCTTCAGATAAGCAGACAGATCCGCCGTCGTTCAAGTCGTCTCCGAGCTCGGGCGTCCTGAGCCGCTCCTCGTCGGGGCTCAGGCCCGCCGGAGAGTCGTTTCCCAGGGGCGAGGTCGTGAATACAGCAGGTCCACCCTTCGGTGCGGGGATTTCAATACCCATCAGGCGGTACTTCCTCCGTCGGTTACTGATCCATGTCTGCGAATGTGGAAACACATAACATGACGCAACCGTTCACAGAGCTGGGGTCCTAAGAGTTCAGATAATAAATGAGAATTTCCATTAGAGATGCCACAGTTACTGTGAAGCATTTAATGATAAAGTGTCATAAACGTATTTGCAAATCAGCAGCGGCCACATTTGAGTGTGAATTTGTGTATTGCCCAACATATCAGCCATCGGGTAATCAGAAACTTACATAAGAATGCGCATAAAAAAAATGTGTGAAAGAAAAAAAACAGAGATAAAGTCTGAAGTGAGGGAAAGCATAAAATGTTTTTTAATAAGAAGTACAGAAAAGCTGACAATGCAGAGAGTCGGGAGATATGGAAGGAGCTGTTTAATTATTGCAAAGATTTGAGGATTAACACATAGCATCACACAGTGTGTCTATGTGGGCAAAGATGCTTCTGCCTTGCAATAAATACCCGAGTAAGTGAGATGGCAGTGGGTCATGTGTGTGTCAGGACTGAAGGACTATATTTAGTCCATCAGCATTCCTCCCATGGCCCTGATATATAACTGCGTGACTTTTACACAACTTTGACTAAGTTACAAAAGTTCTGTGACCTAGAAAAGTTACTCTTTGCTTTTTTTTGCTTATTAAAGTTCAGACAAGTCAAATATTCTTGTTTTCCCCTAAATGTCAAACTTGTGGCCTGACTGGCAAATCTGATGGTTATTGAAATCTCTGCACCAAGATTCAAGGTGGCCTGGGGGTTAACATGTGCTTATCAGGATTCCTCTGTTTTGCTCTGCTTGGCTGTTTTCTTTAACACTGTGCAGTTAAGTTACCTTGACTATTTCAGTGTCTACATTGAGTTGGTTCGCTGCAGCTGTGATCTTTTCCCTGCAGACTGAGCCCAGGCTGGTCATGCCTCGGTCCCAGTAGCGCTTCAGCTGGATGAGATCCCCGTCACTGAACTGGGTCCTATCCTGGAGCTGAAAGCACAAACACCAGTGTAAACATAAGACAGACTCTATAACTAAGGACATGTATTGAAACTTTACAGTAAATCCTACAAATGTCATGGTTTCCTTTGTTAGCCATATATTATGTGTTCATAGTGTGTGAAAGAAGTACTAACTGTTCTCTTTCTGGAGTTGCTGATAACCCAGGGGGCAGCAGACATACCGGATGAGGTCTGCACACAGAGATACACATGGACACGTCAGGTCTTGGCGTTCATGCTGGAAGAAATCTGCAGCAGCTGGACCCTCTCCTACCTGTGTGCTGGATTCCCCTGTGTGTGAGGTCTGTGCTGTGAGGGAGTAGCTGCCCTGAAGAGGTGAGCTGCTGTGGAGCAGCGTGGGTCTGGAGCTGGTCATGGGGGGCGTGTGGCTTCCCTTCACCACACACCCCTCGGCCCCGCTCGGGCTGACCGACGACCGCTCCCGGTGGATGTGTGTCCGAGCGGCCATGTTTGCCAGCTCCTCTTCCCTTTGCCATTCGTCTTCTTCATCTCCGGTTTCCATGGCGATGGAGAAGTTATGACTGGTGTCCAGAGTGCGAGGCGCCGGCCTTTGACTCTCCTGGCCTTTGCGGGCGGACGCGACGTGACCGGGCCTCAGCACGTCCCCCTCGCCTCGCTCAGACAGGGTGAAGACCTGCTGGATCCTCGGCGTCTGCTCAGAGGTGGGGGCACAGTTTTGCATGGGGAGGGAGACCCGGATCTTCTGAGGGGTGGGCGGCTGAGGTTGGGGGTTGGACTGAGGTCTGGGTTGAGGCTGAGGCTGGGAGGGAGAGGACCACGGGCGGGTCTGCGCTGTACCATACTGCCTGGCCCAGCTGGGGGGTACTACCCCTGCTACGGGACTCACCCCTGCCTCCCCCAGGGATGAAGCCCCCTTCCTGACTGCAGTGTAGACTAAAGGCCCTGAGGCGGATGTGAGGGATGGAAGGTTCTGAGAGAGAGAGACCAGCTTGGAGTGGAGGGGCGAGGAGGTGGAGGAGCTCCTGCTCTGCAGGGCCTGGTTGATCACGACCGAGGACGAGGCCGCTGGGGGCTCCGAGTCCGACTGGGACGGGGGTGCTGCGGGTCTCGGTCTGGAGCGTGGGACGGAGTTGAGGGAGTAGATCCCGGTCAGTATGACGTCGCTGTTGTTGTTGTTGTTGTTGCTGCCGCTCCCACTGCTGTGGGGGGAGGAGGAGGAGGGAGAGGAGGATGGTGAGGAGAAAGAGGGGAATGACGTGGATGGCGGGAGGAGGTGCACGCGGGTCTGGATGTTCCGCGCCGCTGCTATCTCAGCAGGGAGAAGTGTCCCCGCTGCCAGGCTGTGATTGGACAGGGCGCCTCCGGCTAACGTGTGGTTGGAGAGCAGTCCCCCGGCGAGCGCGTGACCGGACAAGGAATGAGACATGCCTCCGTTCTGTTCCACCTTGGAGGCCAGCTTCCGCCTCTTATTGCCGACCCACGTCTGTTAGGGAGAGAGTAAGCGACTCAGTGACATCGCTAGATGAAATATTCCTCCAAACACTGGAGAGGTTCATTCAGCGGAGTCAGGATAATAATCCCTGACTACGCGCTAGATGGAGGACTGACTGGGAGGAAACCACAATCACTGCTTAATTACGACATGGGCAGCCTTCATTAGCTTATTCACAAGCACACACAGGTCCATGCGCAGGCAGGCTTTACCCGGACGACGCTGAAGTCCAGCTTGGCCTCCTGAGCACACTGCAGTATGAGCTGGAAGCAGGCCTTGCTCTGATTGGTCATCCCATTCTCATAGTAGCGCTCCAGGATCCTCTGCTGCTCGGCCGTGAACACTGAACGCAGGTTCATCTGAGACGCGAGAGATGCACAGAGATAAAGAGCGATGCAAAACTTTGCGCTTGCACAAGAGCTGGCTCCTAATCACAGCTCGCTGTCAGATAATGCCAGATTAGGTCGACAAGAAACTCAGAATCTAGAAACTCACAACACTTTTGCAATTTCATTTCCGCTGGTGGCAGCTGACGACACTTAAATTCCATCTCCCTCAATAACATTTCATGAATTAAGCGAAACGCATCAACTGCTACATAATAACATGCAGGGGAGCCTGTATTCTGATCTGAATTTGCTCGACCTGGGGCCGTGTCAGTGGTCTGCAGCTGGGGAAAAGAAGTGATGCACTCACAGTCTGCAGGCCTCGCCTCTGTGGCCATGCATCCATTCTGCTGCTGGAGGGGAACGGGGCGGCCATGCAGATCACAGCAAAACCTCCATGGTCTCAGATAAGCGGCACATTGATTGCGCTCATCCCGTCTCAGCCAACCTGGCACGCCGCTGGGTAACGTGGCTGAGGAGAGAGCAAAAGGAAAAGAAAAAACAGCCATGAGTGAAACTCAAAACACACGCTTCCCTTCTGAAGAGCGAGCATGCGACAGTGAGCTTCATCAAATTATGGACGGCCAGTCAACACTTTGTCATATAATACATCACAACGTTGTGATAAGTTACAGCAAGCCGCGCGAAGCTGATACATACACCACGCTGTCAGTCAAAGCACAATGCGCAGTGACAAGCCACTGTGTAATACTATCAATCACACTGGTTTGTTGTTCTGTGCGAGACGGCGCTTTATTTATGAGCCAAAAACAATTCTGACTGGCGCCGATGCCCCGCAGTTACAATTACACGTGCATTAAACGAAGGTTAAGTATTTTTAGTCCCTTCACCATTGACTGTGCGCGAATCCCTGGTGGAAATGTCGCCAGCAGGAAACGGCAGTTTAAAACGGACCATTGATTATCAGACTGCTCGTGCTGATGTCAATGCCGAGCACTGTGCAAGCATTTCAGTTTATATCCCACCTCACTGCGGGTATATGATTACGCTCAGAATGTAAACCTGGTGCACCCTTCTTATTAAGTGCTGCATGTGAGCACACCTGTGAATTACGTTTTACAGACACCACTTTCAGAATGGCACTTACTGTGACCACCGTGTCATTTCATGCACCTCAGAAACTGTTCTGCACATCTCCGTTATCACCGTCTATGCGTTTACTTGCCAAAACAAAGAACTCTGAGGCACTAGGTAGGGAGTTATGGTAAAGGATTCTGCAAAAGCGTAATTTGGTTTTAACCTTCCATCTGTCAATTACCTTGCCTGCTCTCTACCCAACATTGTGGCAGGGATCTGTTGGAGCTTATCTCAAGATAGATGGATAAACAGGAACTTAATCTCTTAGGGAGATTCCCCTCAAGAAATCTAAATTACAGGTTACAACATAGCAATACAACAAAATATCAATATATCAGCCGATCAATCGATCTATTTGCAGGAGTGCATCATACAAAATGTGGAAGATTTTGCAACAGTTTGTGAGTGTGGAATAGAAAAACAATGAAGTGTGCAAAGTTGGAATGTCTGTATGCAAATCCTGTGATCGCTGTGTAGTTTAAGGGAATTCAGCCAAGCAGACTGTTTTCATCAGTCTACGTGCAAAAAACGGAAACTCTTGAGGAGTAAACTACGCTCAAGGATTCAGAAAAAACAAACAAACTATTTAATCAGTATAGTTTTAGGTTTAAACGCACTAAATCGAAGTTAAATGACACGATCGCCCCATGTGCCATTCGCACAGCACAAATAATGAATGAAGCCCGGTGTTATGAATGAGTATCAAACGTGGGAAAGTTTAAAAAGCAGGAGTGCGCGACGTCCATCCACTCTGAACAGTGGACGGAGGGGGGACAGAGACAGAGCGACTGGCTGTAAAAACACAATGACACGCAGGGGAAGGCTGCGAGCTCTCCCCCAGCTGCTCCAGGTATTGACAAACACAGTGAAAAATGTCACATACGGGAACGTGGAGCGACCAATAAGCATCCAGCGGGCTTTATTTTGGTAAGCTCACTGCGCATGGCTGCGGTCTATATGGAAACATTACCCCAGTATTCCCGAGCAAATAGTGCGCACGGCGGCTCTAATCCGCCTCCGGGGGCGGCAGGACGGGACTCCACACACGGTGTTGTGGTACACACACACCGGGGACAGCAGCACAATGGCCGGCAGTGAGTTAGCAGGCAGGCCCGGCCCGGGCCGCCATGTCGGAGCTAGCCTAGCCTAGCTCTCCCAGTGGAGCGTTCAACTTTTCCTTCAAATCTGTGATTTCTCGACCCGGCCGTGGTCGCTAGTGGCCGAGCCTGGTTCCCGGAGGACCCGGACAGACCCGGGTGGTGCTGGGAACCCGCGGCGAGCAGTAAAATCACTTCCCTCCTTACCATTTTTTGGTGTCAAAATCAGACGGACGTTCAAATTCAGCAGATTTCTTCAGCAGTGCCCCCTGTGCTAGACAATGAAATCAGAACGTCCGATCATCAATTCTAATCATGATTGTGACGTAGCCGCAGACAGGAGCCAATGGGAGCTCGAGATCACGGCTGTGACATTTGCACGGGGCTGAAAACTGAGCGGCGCGGTCCCGCCCACCGGTGACTTTGTTCAGGGGGCTGGAGGAGGAGGAGAGGAGAGGAGAGGAAGAGGTCATCGACGTGGAGGCGATGGAAACTTTGGGTTGTTGTGACCTCATCGCCTCGCTATGTCACAGTATCCTTTCAGGTGCCCCGTGTGTGACAGTAAAACTGCTGGAATGCGTTTCCTGGGAATGTCGCCAACAGGAAATGTTTCTCCGGTCTATTTCACCGCAGGCTGAGTGGCTCTGTGCAGACTCAGACTCGGAACAGATGCAGTCAGATCTGTATCTGCAACTGTTGAAGAGTTATTAGATTTGCTGGGGAAACAGGGACCGAGAGAAAGAAAGATTTGGCAGGAAAATAGGAATTACTTTATAGATCCCCAAGTGGAGATTCATTTGCCTGACAGCTCATTCGCAGAACAATGGAAAAGCCTGATGACTGTAGGTACAGAGGATCTTTTGTGTCTTTCTGTCCTTCATAGAAAAAAGAGAAGCTGCCCACTGCCGCCATGTTCTGGTCCATCAGGGTGCTACTGTATGTACTTTAGAATAGCCTCCCCAACATGTATCTCTTTGCCACATAAAACTACAAAAAGACCCCAAAAGTGTGTTATAATGCTTCAATTGTTATTTTATAAAGAGCCCATCAAATTCATGACTGAAAGACACCTACAAGTCGACACAGTTAGTGGTCTAGGCCTGTGTGACCTCATAGTAGGCTATGGCCATGGATATACAGTATATACTATACTTGCATAACAATCTGTGTTGGCAGTTCTGTGTTAAGCTGTCATCATACAAATAAATAAAACAAAATAGAAATCCATCATTTATTCATCAAACTAAGAAGATATGGATTGTAGAAGAATGTAGAAGAAAACATCAGACATGGCTTTATTCCTGGCAGCCTCTTCTAAAAATCAGCCATACTTCACCGTTAGGATATCAGACTGAGTTGCATTCTCCATGGTTACAGCCTAATGACTACGCGCCTCAAAGCATTTACAAAGAATTCAGAGAGAACAGTCCAATCCATCAGACGGGCCGGGCAATAAATGTTCTCTACTTTGAACTGGGATGAAACAAAGTCTCTTTGTAAATAGCATCAACACATTAATGGCAAGCTGCTGCAAATTCTCACTTGAAGGACTCAATTCATTGTTTTTGTCACTTTGTAGAAGCCGCCTGTCCGTTTGAAGCCTCATGCGAGCGCCACTGCACCTTATAAACAAACTTTCTTTGTCATTTATGTGCAGCCAAAATAAAATCTGTTGATCACTGGGTCTCGAGATGTATTTCATCACTGCCTGTCTGTGAGTATAACCCGGTCTGATTATCTATCTATCTATCTATCTATCTATCTATCTATCTATCTATCTATCTATCTATCTATCTATCTATCTATCTATCTATCTATCTATCTATCCATCTATCCATCTATCTATCTATCTATCTATCTATCTATCTATCTATCTATCTATCTATCTATCTATCTATCTATCTATCTATCTATCTATCTACCTATTTATTGCACACGACCTACCTGCAACATTCCCAGTTTCCTTAGATGCAAATTGAGTCGTCTATGTGACTTCTTTTGTGATGATGATGCTGTGTGTGTGTGTGTGTGTGTGTGTGTGTGTGTGTGTGTGTGTGTGTGTGTTGCACTGGGGGAGATGAGCTGGGGTGGCTGTAATGCTGTAATACATGACGTCACCTGTGCCCCAGGTGCGCAGCAGGGGGCGCTGTTCCTCACAGTTGAGCCCCGAGTGCCTCCAACCAGCAGACGCCTGACAACTGATGCTGATCTCCCCATCCACAGACTGGGGAACCTAAACATCCAGCTTGGTGATGTGGCACCCGCCGCTCTAACACACAAGCACACACGACACGCTTGGATTTTTTTCTCCCCATTCTTCTTAAACCTAGCCTCCGAAAAAGAAGAACTATGACATCAATTCACCCCCTCACCTTGACAAAGTGAAATTAAAGACGCGATCTCTGTATCACCTCTACAGGTAGCCCACCTCAAGTGTGTCACTCAATAGCTACTGCACCGTTAATATGATCGTGCTGCTTAGTATATTCTCTATGTGTATTCGTTCATTAGTTCATTTTGCATAAGGCCCTGGCCTGGACGTGTGTTCATGTGCGTGCAAGTGTGTGCGCGCGTTTGTGTGTGAGGAAGAAGAGGAGGGGGGGCAGCGAGAGATCCTCCCTATATGGTGTGCGTTGCACCATTCCCTGCTCTGTATTATGAGTGGTGGCCCTTGTGATGCTGCAGCGAGGAGCCGAGGAGGGGAGGGGAGGGGGGTGGGGGCGATAGAGGAGGGGAGATGAGGGAGGGGAGGGGTCGCTCGCACCCACCGAATCCACTTCTCACAGCGCGGGAAGGCACGAGAGAGAGAGAGCAAGAGGGAGGGGGGAGTGAGTGAGTGAGTGAGTGAGTGAGAGAGGGAGGGTAGAGGAGAGAGAGAGAGAGAGAGAGAGAGAGAGTGCGTGTGTGTGCGCGTCTCTCGTGTGTGCGCGTGGATTGCACCACCGCATCCCGTTCACCGTTTCTGCAGGCGGCCATGCTCTGATGGAGAGAATACAACTGACAGGCTCTGCTCCCTCCTCACATGTCGTGTCCACCGCCGCTGCTGCTGCCGCTGCCGCTGCCGAGTCGCTCCAGATGTGACCGTTTTATGTCGAGTCCTGCGCCGTTCACCTCGGAGAGACTGTGACACCATGGCCCTGGTTATGGAACCTATAAGTAAATGGACGCCAAAGCAAGTGCTGGACTGGATGAAAGGTAATTGCCTTTTCATATCCGTTCATTGCATCAGGCTGATGAGTGCTGCTGAGTGGGGATGATGCTGATGCTGCTGATGGAGGAGGAGGAGGAGGTGGTGGTGGTGGTGGAGGAGCTGGTGTGTGCAGTGTGCAGTGGAGGGCCACACTGTGTGCATGCGTGTCCTCCCGAATCCCAACCTGCAGGCTGCAGGCGTGTGTCTCATTCAAGTCACTGGAAGTGGGAGACAGGGAGTGGAGATTCAGCATTCTGTCATCTGGCTTTGCATGCCGAGCCTACAGGCTGCTGCTCCTGCTGCTGCTGCTGCTGACTTCACCACCTCCACCTCCTCCTCCTCCTCCTCCTCCTCCTCCACCTCCTCCAGCAGCAGCATCCCTCCCATCAATGAATGGGGATAACGTATGCTGCCATCGGAGCTCTCCCTCAATGCCACCTGCCATATCACCCATATATATGTATATGTATGTGCGTGCACAACGTGCGTGTATGATTAATGTAGTTAGCTGCATGCAACCCCCCCAGCCCCCCCACCCCCCATCCCTAACGCCAGGCGTACAGTCAGTTTCAGCACCCTGGACAGCGCAATCCCGCCTGCCATATAAGGCAAAGGCACCCATCACACTCCCCCTTCTCCGTGGTCTGTCTTGCTTTTTCTGTTCCAGCTTTTGCTGGAGAGATGAGACCCTTCAAGCAGACAGTATGAATGAGTAATCACTAATCATGCATGTGTGTGTGTGTGCTCGGGTGTGTGTGTGTGTGTGTGGTAGGAGCTGCTCTCACGCTCTGTGGTCAGCTACAGAGCTGTGAGAGAAACTGTGGTAGGCCTATTGACAGACAATGGAGCCGGGGAGGGAGGCTGTCCGCAATCCCTTACTTAAGAGAATGACTTAATCACGACCGTGTGATGACTCAAACTAGGAATGTGGTGTCCCCCCCTGCTTGCGAGCGCACATCTTTACATTGAATACAGATGAGCGGACCAGCATCCGATTGCCTAATCTACCATTTCCACAGAAGTCTGTGCTTGTTCTACGTGTGTTCTGGGTTCCCTTTTTTTTTTTTTTTTTTGGTTACGGCAAAGCTCTGATGTCGGCGATTAGGAGTCAAGGTGATTGTTGGAGCCACGGGGGACGTGGCGAGGCAGTGTTTGGGATGCGTTACGTTGAGTGATTATGATCGTGTTCCTGGTTTTATAATTGCTCTCCTCAGCCACAGCAAGAGGCAGCCAGAGGAGCCACGGCGTCACCCTTTGATCCGTGGAGTGTTCACTCGGAAAGCTTTGCTCCGGTGCACTGTTCATTAACACAGGCCGAGTTGGAATTTGGTTGGAGATTAGAAGTGTAACAAATGTGGTTAAGAGTTTTGCAACATGCCTCACACGGTGTAAGGGCATTAACTGGTATATCTGTGGTCAGGGCGTCTAGAAGTGATCCGAGAGACATTTTTACATTCTGATATTTTAAAACAAGTAGGCAGTGCAGATCCAGTTCAGATATAAACCAGCGAAAGTGTTAAAAATCTGCATGTGGCATTTTAAACATGGACAGACTGCAGACAGGTAGACGTCGAACCTATGAGCTGCATTTCATTACTGGCCCCCAGATGCTCTGTGTCTGCAGTTTTCCTGCCTCGCAGCCCTTTACTGTTGTCATAAATGTGCACAGTTGCACCAAACAGGTGACAGGGCTCATCTCATCAATGCTCCACTCTCGGTCTGCTCGTCGGTGTTCCTTGAAACCAGAGTCTCCTGCCCTCTTCCACACAGAGCTCAGACAGTCCTCGGCGTATGGCGGCATCTCCCGGCGTTGTCCCTGCTCCCTCCTCCTTCCTGTGGGGCTTCAAACATAGCTTCTCAGTGTCAGGCTTACGCTCAGATCTTATTTTCTTACGAATAAAGTAAAAGGCGAAAGGCTAGTACTAATCTCTATGCTTACAGGGGCTTCTCTTTGCCCTCTTTTTCTGGAAGCTCTTCATCTCTCTCACGCTGATCTGAGAAGCTTGTGCCAGTTTTCGGGAGCGGTGACATTGTGACCTCCTTAAGAACCACTTTAGCGATTTGTCTTGTTCACTATAAAAGAGAAAAGTACTTTAAATGTACACAGATGGAGCACATTTGGGTGCTGATAACAACACCGTACACAACACCGTGCCTTTTGCCTGTGTACAAAAAGATAATTGTAACAAAACAGCAACACCTTTTGCTGAATTGTGCGTACTCGTCTCTTTTTATTATATCATCACCGGGGGCAGTGCCAGAGTAGAGACTGTAGGAGACACAGAAAAGAGTGGTGCAGCAAATCCTCTCTGCTGGACCTGAGCAAGCACCAACCGGCAAACCACGGGGGGCGTCCCTGAATTGTGTGAACTTGCTACAAAACTCTCTAAACTCGCAAACTCTCATCTGTATGATGTTTTCATTAAGTTGAGGAAAATAAATGCTTGTTCAAATCATCCATTATCTTACCTGCTTTGTACCCTGAGCTGCTGGGGCTTATCCCCAGTGCACATAGGGCTAAAGGGATACCATTCACTTTAACATTCTCAGGGCAATTTGCAATCAACCTCAATGTTTTGGACTGTGAGGGAAACTGTAGTTCCCCTGGAGAAAACCCGTGCAGATATAGGAGAACATGCTAACAGAACAGATTGACAGGGCATATATCATGTCTCTTAAGGCTATCAAAGGTAGAAAACATCATTGGGACTGTTATCACGGATGCTCAGTGATTCTGCTTATCAGTACGTTGCAATTTCGTAATAATGATGTCACATTCACGCTTCGTTGTTTACACAGTAAGCATGGAGGGCTCTACTGTGTGGCTATATTTCATGGTGAAAAGATGACACTGAGGCCAACACCTGCAAAGCTTTCATTTGGCCACAGCTGCAATAAATTTGCAGGAGTGTCACGTGTTTGAGTCGCTACTTATTGCCCCAAGTGGGTCTCATCGGCAGCAGGAGAGCTGACGTCAGGGTGCTGAATGCTTATAACCATCGTGAGCGTTATTTCATTGTGAAAACTTTCACTCTACAGATAATCTCAACATCATCTTCAAGAATTCTTCATGTGTTTCATGTCAACTGAAGCGTTGTTTCAAGATGAATGGAAATGAGCTCTGTGAATATTGAAAAACATTAAGCAGCACTTGTGTGCCATATCTTATGATAAAAGAGAGTTCATGCAAAATTTTTTTTACTTTTTTATTTTATCACTCAATCGATCAAAAGGATCAACAAGAAATCTGATTGATAAGCAATATTATTAACTGAGTCTGAATTACTGATGTCTTAATTCCCATCTCTATTGCTGTAATACCGAGATTAGTGTAATGGGTGAATAATGATTTGTCTTTATATTGAAAACAAACTAGTTATCGGTGCCAAAGAAATGATTTTCCTCTGGACTGTTGTGAATTAGAAGACGTAACATTAAAGGGTAAAGTACAGTTCCTGAAATGTCCACTTAAGGTCAGGAGTAAATGTTCTCTGTTACTTTCAGTGGTTTTGGCCAGTGACGTTGTTTTGCATAGAGTTCCCTCTAACTTTGAAAGAGCAACATTTGCATTTCAGATGTCCTGGTGAGATCATCGTCTTGGAAATGTATCAGGTTTTGGTGACATTCATCAGAGAGACAAAGAAGTGCACTTTTCAGAAATCCATCCTTCCTCGGGACAGAGAAAATGGTCAAATTACAAGCTGTATCTGGCACCGGCTCCTCCATTCTCCTGCCATATGAGAAAATATGAGACAGAGAGGTGGGATCCTCTGCAATCCGATTGAGAAAACCTGACACAGCGAGCTGGCGGGCCGGGCAGCCCGTACTGTAGCCGTAGAAGAAGTGCCCCAGCAGCAGAACATGGTGAGGCTCGCAGAAAGATGACTCATCAGCGTTTGTTTTGATTCCAACACCCACACCGGAGGAGTTTCCTCTATGTGTGTGCGTGAGGGTATGTATCTGCTGTGGGTGCATGCAGACGCAATTGATGTGTAAATCATGGCGCGTGCGGCCCTGCGCTTCAACGTGTTCGGCAGCGGTGAAAAATGGACCTCTCCTCCTTCTCCTCGGCTCTCGGTGGCGTCCGCAACTCATAAGATCAGCCTGCGCTCTCAGGCGCGGTATCGGCAGCCTGCTGATGCACACAGTGACAGGAAAATGAATAGGGCAGCTCACTTTCCCTGCAGTAATCTCTCTTTTTCTCCTTGCGTTCTGATGTCCTGGAACCAAAAGAAGCTAAAAATAAAGGTGATCTGTGACGTTTCAGTTGAAAAGTGCGAGGGGCTGTGAGTGACTGAGATCATGAGACGCGCAAATTTAGATCAAAGTCCAAATGTGCAGCAGTGGTACAACATGGACAATGAGACTTAACCGCACAGCCAGGAAAAAAATAAGCTTTGTTCCTTCTCTGAGAAGAATGTTCTGGATCTTATTTTGTCTTCCAGCCTCCCGTGGTGCTGACAACCATGTTTAGTACCCATCCGAAACCGTGTCCCCCCCAACACGGATCCCTGCCGACATGCTAAGAAAGTCAGTGGAGGAAAACACGCTTTTCCTGGCCCTGACTGTGTGCTTGTTGTAGTTTCAGCTGCATTAAAGATTAAAGAGCATGCCTTATTGAGAGGAAACGCACTCTCACATACACACACATATACACACACGTAAAGGAAACTCCTTCAGTCCTCGATTTTCATGCACAAAAGGCAACCGGGATTCGAGGGCCGCTTGCGGACGCACGCGCACATGTGAGGTGGGCACTCAAAGGAGCGCTCGCAATCACCGGACTATATGGCGCGGAGGAATGTATGCATACTGACACACAAGCACAGACACACAAACTCTAGAGCAGCCGCTTTAAGTGGGGCAGCGGTAGCCATGGAAACCAGATCAGATCGTGTTGGAGTCACAGCACATGTCATAAGATGGGGAACCAGGAACACATGGAGATGCCCAATATACGTCCTGGGTGTCTCCAACACACATTAAGACGCATGCAGCATTTGTGCCAGCATGCTCAAATAGAGTGAAATGCGCGTGCGCGCGTGCACACACACACACACAAGCTTCCCCTCTGCTTTATGGCCCTGAGCAGGGAAAGGGAGAGAGCAGGAACACGGATTCAGAAATGGGGAGGCGTGAAGCGAAATGAAAGAAGGGCTGAGGAGGCTTGGATAGGGGAGGAAAAAAAGGGAGTGTGCAAGTGGGAAGGGCGGGCATGACAGAGAAAGAGGGGGGGAGGAGGGGATGGCAGCGTGGTGCGGAGAACGGGAGCTGCAGTGGGCATCATATCAAAGCACCAGCTCCATCCGGGCGCTGGGACAGAGGGGCCTGTGTGCACGCGTGTGTGTGTGTGTTCGATTTTGCACCTGTTGTTCCGGGGGCTGCAGTTTTACAACACACACAGTATATTAACTTCAAGGGAAGTTTCTCAACTTTGTGGCCTGGGCTCAGCGTGATATATAGACCGGGGCAGGGGAACGCAAAAAGCCTGTGAGAAAATTTCAGCCCGACATGACAGTTTGATTGCTGGTTTTATAAATTGGCAGATGCGGAGATGCTCTGATTTATGAGATTAAACCAGATTACAAGATAGATCTGTAATTAAAGCTGTTATCCTTGTATGTAAATTAGCCAGGATGACTATCTGGATTTGGTTTATTGTGACTTAATCTGTCCAAGGCATTAGCAAAGCTAGTTTGTCTGTTTAAGATCAGGCCAAAAGCTGCGTCCAACAAAACATGTCAACATCCCAAACGGAGCACTTGGTGGAATCAGCATCGCCTCCTTCAAGCTCCTCAGCCATTTGTTTGGGTCTTTATGAGAGTGGTGCCATTTGTCAGATTATGCCCAAACACCAAACATGCTGAACGTTTATAGCAGCTCATTATGAGTTCAGTTCATGAAGCACAACAGCCTGGCAACAGTAATAAAAACTCAGGAGGAGCCAGTGATTCACACACTCACAGAAGATTCATTGAGGAACCAGTTGTGTGTGGGTGCAGGCATTGGTGCTTTTTCTGTTTTTTTCTAGGGATTAAAGCAGTTGTAGCATGCTGACCATGACTGTACACCACAGCAGGAACAAATATTATCTTCCTAAACCTGGAAGGACTAATTTGGCGGGGTCTACAAGCGGTATTTTCCTGTCTTTCTCTTGGACTGTCCGGAATCTTTCCCCAAAGGGCAGCTCCGCTTTCCCTGAAAGGGGTAGAGCAGGAATATCTGTGTCTCCTGAGGTGAAACTAAAGTTCACGTTAACATCTTATTGTTCTTCCCGTAGTCACTTTGGATTCTCATTGGTCAGTTAGATCCTCAGTACTTCCCTGTTGACCCTGTTTTCCATCCTCTTGCTCTTTCGGGTTGGCTCCCGAGGAGGCCGTGGTGCACTTGTAAACTCATGTACATGGAGCCAGAATGCCACAGTCTTGAGAATATTCGGTCATGATGTGATGAATATTTCACAGCGGGAATATTTTTAGTGAGTGTTGTGTCTTTTCTTCTCGCGCACCGAAGCACTTACTCCTGCTGGAAGCTCACAGATGGGCGGGGGTGGGGGGGCGGGAGGCGGGGGGGATTGGAGGGGTGGCAGGGTGACTTTGCTGCTCTCAGCTCAGGATCTGCTCTGACCCAAACGTGGTCTCGGGGAGACTGGTCTCGCAGCCTCCGCAGTCTGATTTCATCTGATGTTAATGGCTATGTAACCGCTCTGCCATTTTTCCACCGTGAGCCACGCTCGGCTGTAAATGCAGTCTTTTTTTTTATTGTGGCCTTCAACAAGCTCTCAGTCAGAGTGTACACCGCATAAGCTACACTGTGTGTGTATGTGTGTGAAATTATAGTGTGTGTGTGTCCTCCTTAGTCTAGCATCAGTGCAGGGTCCTGAGGGGCAGCAACTGCTGATCCCTCACTTCTGCTCCGAGGTATCTCTCCTCTCCTCCCCATCTCCCTCTCTCCCTCTCGCTAGCGCCGGTTGCCTGGCAACCCTCGTGTTTTTCGAAAGAGGAGGGGTTTATTTTGCCCAGGAAAGGGGAGAAAAGATTGCAGGGAATTGCATGAAATGTGGATGAAGCTGTCAACATGAGTTGCTTGCCCAGGCTTCAGCACGCTGCGATACAGTGATGGCGGGATCATGGGACTGCTCAGTGTTTCTCACAGAGATGTTTCCCTTATCTCACCGAGGACACCCAACACGAAATGAAATGTGAAAAAACAGCAAACAAGTCTAATACCTTTGCGGTAAGATGGTCTGCAGCGTAAACAAATCGAATTTGAATCCTTGAGGTCGATCAGCTTCATTTGATGATTGAAGCGCTGCTCTGCTGTTTGAATTTCTAACAAATCTGAACGTTTTATAAAGGAATAAGATACAAGCCCGCCCCATAATCTTCTCACCGTGAAATATTCAGAGCAAATTAACCAGCAACGTTCTTATTTTTCTTATATCAGCACTGTGGTGGTGAAACACGATCAGTCGAGAGAGAGAGAGAGAACTCGCAGCCCAATGGTGTCGTTAGCTCCATCCAGATTGGTGGTTACACATGTGCAATAATACGTTTTCCCAGGATACCCTGCCTAATTCCAACAAGGCAGAAGAGCAGTGAACTACTAAACACTATACAGAAAATTAACTATTTTTACTTGCACGAACAGGGATGATGAGAATTAACGTTTTTTAGAATCAGATAAGCAGAAAGCTGAAGTGCCTTCATATATTGCAACGTTTTTGTATGCTCAGTTCAGCTTACTGTTAAACAGGAGAGCACAAAAGTGGAAAAAGGTGTCACGGCCGAGCTTAACATGCTGTGAGCAGCCCAATTGGCATTTGGCATCATGCTGAATGCAGTAATGGACACTGGCAAAAAGAGAAGCCTCGAATGTAGAAGTACAAATTGGTTTTTGAAAGGCTGTTTACAGATATATGAGGTGTACAGGGCGATGTCCTGGTTCAGAAAACACTGCTCGGCATTAAGTTCCTGCATCGCAGCTGGAAAGAAAATATTTACAGGAAACACTGTAGTGCAGCCCGCACCGACTCCCCACTCTGTGGAAACACCATTTCTTTTCGACTATCTATGGTTAAGCCATTGTAAAATATCTCCTTCCTAAGCCAGTAAAGCTCCCAGGGGGAACTAGCAGAAGCTTATGAGTCCGACTGCACGGAAACATTTCTGACCTTACTCATGCAAAGTGACTCTTTGTTTATTTCGGCTGCATGCGGGGTATGATTTGTTTGACTCTTATTACTCTGCGTGGCCTACTTAAGCAGGAGGTCAGTTTTAATATTTCCCGCAGTCTATGAGCGCAGTAAACAGGCTGACGTGAGAAGGCACTTGGGGTGCAGGGGGTGGGGGGGTGGGGTAGAGTGGGGGGGGGGGGGGTTGCTGTTGCTTGATGCAGTCACAACCGCTGCAGATCCTGACTAATAATATCTGCATCATTTTAATATCATCAGCTGCCTGGCGAGGTGTAGCGCTGACAAACCTGACCCCCTCTGTGTGTGTTTGCGAGCACCATGTGCTATTTCCAGCTGGCATATGAACTCGGCAGATGAACCCAGATCAGCTGTTTGTCCTCTAGGGGAGGCGTCCTGACTCATGTGATTGGCCAGCAGCTGTGTGTCACAATGCATACGTACATGTGCTGTTTGTGCATGTGTGAAATGCTGCGCTTGTGCCCGCACAAGGACGCGAGCGAGCATTCGCACATATTTGAAACCGCGTCTCTTATCACATCTTATTGTTTTCAAATCTGACCCATTTACATGTTTTCTCTCTGAAAGGATGCAGTTGATTTAATCTTTTTGTCATAAGGCTCCATGACATAGCCTCTGAGCACACAAAACAACTTTTGAGATTTTCTTGTTTTGCTATTTTGTGTGTGTCATGGCGCTCCTGGTCAAAAATGACACATCCATTTTAGATGGCCATAAATCTGTAATGAAGCACACATATCATCATCAAATGTTGTCTTTTATCATCTTTTATCAACTCCAACTCTTTTAACATTGCAAGGCTTTCACTTGCATTAGGCATTTAAGGCCTGTAGGCCCCAATGACCTGAGGTCACACAGGTAGTTCTTTCAGAAAACGCATTATGTGTTATTTTGACTATTACAAAGAACTTGAATATTTGTTATGGCTAAAATAATATCAATCAACTTCTATGACCTAGAGGCCAGAAATGTAAAAGTAAACTAACATCTTGTTATGCTCACATGAATTTGAGTAGATAAAAAGACGAAACACAACACTCTGTCTTATGTCTTAGTGAAGATTTGGTAGCACTTTATAATAACTCCTCCTTATTAAGCACCTATTTTAAGTACCTTTAAAGACATTAAAAGATTAAATCATAAGAAAAAATGAAGATGTGTTAAATAATACTTAACTAATGGCTATAAGATGGACCTTTTCACCATGGACAAAGCATTAACATACATCTACAAATGATTAAATAACGAGATATAATTGAGAGTTAACAGTTAACTAAAGATTAACAAATGCTTTATAAGGAAGAGTTATTATAAAGATAGGTAATAAATTGGTAATAATAATAAAATGGACTGGTATTTTTTTGAAATGAACACAGCAGGAGGGTCAAAGACAATGGCCGCGAAGTGCACTACCGTAACCTCGGCAACTTATTCATCTATGCAGCCATAGTACTGTAAGGTGCTTTCCCCAGAGGAAGCAGTGGACCTTTTTGATTCTTTATTCATCACCTCATTATATAATTTATATACTTTATTTGAGCGAGAGGAAAAAAAGGAGAGGGAAAATGTGCCGCTATAAGCGATTAGACACCAGGAAGAGGACTGAAGTGATGACTGGAATAATAAGTGTGACGAAGTTAATCCACCTTTTCCACCTGCAGAGAATCTATATAAATCTTTTAAATATCTATTTTTATTTGTTTAAACAAATTCATAATGTATGTATACATATATATATATATTTGTGTGTGTGTGTGTGTGTACATTTAAAAAAAATATATCTATATGTATATATAAAGAAATGTCAGAATACTTCAATTTATTTTCGAGTGCGAATCAGAGACTGGGGGTGGGAGTTACAAGATCAACTAAAACAACAAGTCATTTTTTTTCTCGCCACCCAAGAGAATTCAGGGTGATAAAACAGCAGCTAAAGAGGCTAAAAAAAAGTCTGCAAGGACCACCAGAGGACAGTGGTAAAAACGGCAAGGGCGGCAGAGACAAAATCCACATTTCGATGTCCTGGACTCACCCCTCGCTCGGTGACAGAACAGTGGCGACGAATGTGATGTTTACACTCACATAATGATGTGGCTCTTGAGTGAAGGGAAAGTTGGTTTTTAATTGGCTGGTTTGTATATATTGAACAAGAAGAATTGGGTTATGTGTGTCTCATCTATACTTGCTCCTGCTGGTTGGCTATATACATCTGCACATTCAGTCTATGTATGTGTTGCTGTTGACACGGGTGGTGATTTGTTGGATATAGAAATCTGTTTTGTCTGTAAGTAACTGACAGGAACATCATGCTGAAATGCAGCAGTACACTTCCTTCTATTCTCATCACCAAGAGCGTTTTGTGCATACGCATGTAAATCCACTTGTGCAAGTCAGATTTAGAAAAAAATACGCAACACGGTTCTAATTTTGGCGCAGCCGTGCTTTATTTGAGCACTGCACTAAATTTAGTTCACGGTTACACTTTTCACTGTTCAGATTTCACACATACACATGCACAAGAAAGAACAATGAACAACTCAGTGAGATTCTTAACAATTCATGGAATAAAGTGCTGAAAATAGTGCTGAAAAAGTACTTGGCATAGCAGCTTGTGAGTTTTTTTTTTACCATGCTATTGAACTATTGTTTGTGTTGCAGTTCAGTGTAGTTGGACAAAATAGTGCTACGTTTCACACTGTTGCACTATTAAATGTGTTATCAGACATCACACTTTAAAATCTCAAGTTTTTCTTCCATGTAAAACTATAATTTGTGAAGAAACTTGTAATTTCACAACAGTTGGGATTAAGGAGTGAAAAGAGTTAAGATTAGCACAAAACTGGAAACACTCAAGTAAAAACAAGTACCTAAGATCAGTACTTCAGTTAAGTAGCACTTGCACACCATCCCCACTGGTAGAAAGCACTGTGATACCAAACTGTGTGCACATGTGAAAACAGATTATCACGTACGTGCAACTATCATTTCATCTAGCTGATAGCCTAACAGGTTTCCCTGAGCTGCAGCGGTAATGTGTTATCACATGTCAAGCACATAGCAACGCATGGGATATGAGTGTTTGTCCAAAGGGAATGCGTTCCATTAAACAATTTGCACTTGTGGGGCCACGGAGCGGAGCATCCTACCGACGTGCTAGATTGAAAATTGCTCTTCTGTGCTGTGTAACAAGATTGTTTGTCCCTGTCACTCAGAGCAGCAGTAGGCTTACATTGTGTCTGCAATATCCCACAGCATGCAGAGGAGCAAGATGCCTCTTCTTTTTCAGTGAATCTCCTCGCGCGCGTGTGTATGTGTGTGTGTGTGTGGTGACTGTGTTAAGGTGCTACCACACTGTCTGCTCTCTGTCAGCATCACTTCCCTTGGGCATCAGTGTTTTCCTCACAGCTCAGCTCGGCTTTAACAACATGCCTCTGCAGAGGCGTCAAGACTCTGAATAACAACAGCAGTTGTAATTGTATTTGTATGTACAATTGTGTTTGAAGGGAGAGGCAGTGTATATATATGTATATATTTTTTTTGGTGTGTGTGTGTCTGTGTGTGAGAGCCTGAGTCTGTTGCATGGATTTGCTCCCCTTCCTGCGTTTTCGCTCTGTGCGTGCTCGTTTCAGAGCAGGCTTGTTCATTAGGTCTGTGGGGAGGTGTGCTTTCTGCTGACTTTGTTTGGTTCAAAGCCTGAGGCTCGTGCTGATCAATAGTATCCCGGACCCACCACGTCTATGTGCTGCTGATTGGCTCTCTGTATGGCGCGCAGCCACAGCTTAACAGCGGAAATTCATACATCAATATGTCAGTCACATCTCTCTAGGTATATTTTGGACACTCCCTTAACTGCACTCTAGAATGTGCATTGAATTTTTGTCTTTTTTTTACCCCTGCTTTGATTCGTTTGTATGCAATAAACGGTAACATCAAAGGAAATCTTATTACCGGCTGGTTTACATTCATATAGATACTGGAAAGCCAAACCAGCAGATGTGTTTTCTGGATGACAGTTTGTGAGCTGCCAGTAAAGCCTTGATGAAATTTCTGGCTTTAGGCTGGGGTTTAGCTTTTGTCTGTATTTGGCAGAATAAAACTCGCATTGACAGTGTATTTCTGTGTGGGCGTCTGCTCTCATGCATGAAGTCCGTGGACCAAGATTTAATGTACATGCATATGACAGACCTCAGCTCAAATTTGTATTTAAGTCAGTCAGAGATCAATACTTTCTACCACTTTTTTCTGTCTCCACTGCCCTTTTAAAAACATCTCCTCCCTCTCTGCGAAAGCAGCCCCGGCAGATCCTGGCACCCAGTGAGAGTAGATAAACGTCAGCACCGGCTAACCTGTGTCTGTCTGTGGTCTCCCCAGGTCTGGATGACTGTCTCCAGCAGTACGTGAAGAGCTTTGAACGGGAGCAGATGGGGGGAGAGCAGCTGCTGCACATCACCCATCAGGAGCTGGAGGAGCTGGGTGTCACCAGAATAGGACATCAGGAGCTCATCCTGGAAGCTGTCGACCTCCTCTGCGCCCTGGTCAGTCAGCCATTACTGACAGTTTTCCTTCTTCGCCTGTGAAACTGTGCCTGGAGTGATTGCTGTTGTGTGCACTGTGTGCCTATCACACTGCTGGTGTGAAACTACCATGAAAGCTATTAAACCATAAAAATGACAATGGGTAGTTAAATATGGTCAAACTAAATGGGAAATATACGTGAGTATTAATCAGTTTTCTTTCTTTAGAAGAATCAAATTGTGTTTTCTCAGTTTTGGGATGGGTAAGGACCCCATCCTGCCCTAACCCATCCAGACTCTAAATTCAACCTCTTTTTCACAGTCAATGTGGCTTCCACATATTTTAATACTAACGTTGTGTTTTATTAGACAAAGCAGCAGAAAATGAACTATTTTGGAGACTTGTCACCGTTTCAGAGCACCACTTTAGAGCGTTTTTGGGTAGACCTCAGTGCTGTCTGTTAAATTAGCCAGACACACGGGCCTTCGATTACTCCACTGAGTTTGACAGTGAAATAATAAAAAAGAAGTGCAAGATCGATTAGGGTTTGTTTTGTTCTAGCGGCTGAGTAGATGTAAAAAATGAATTGCGATGTCTTCATTTTTCCTGAGATCGGAGGTTATGTGAGAAGGATCAATGATTTATGTTTTCTTTTGGACTCAAATTCACTTATTTTAACGAATTGTTATTTCTCAATCCAGCTGACTGTATATTCACATTGCACCGTTACACTGGGAGCACATTTTCAGTGCAAATAGTAAATTATAGTCTTATAATAAATTTTTACCTCTTTAGTATAGAAACTCAGATATATAATTGAAACAAGAGCCAACTAGGATCTATTGTGTCTAGTTCATGTTATGAATAAATATAATTAACCTTGTTCTGCCTTTTGAGATCACGTGTATGTGACAATAGTTTTCCTTCTTGTAACTGCTGAAGAAATTCTCACACAGGTCGGGCAATTCATATATTGGTTGTTGTTGTTTATTTTCCCCTGCCAGTTATTGATATTGGCTCAAAAAACAGCAAGAAAAATCCAGCGTCATTTGGGCCCTGCTTTGTGCGTGCAGCCTCGGTCACTGCCGACTGTATGTGCAGTGGCCCTGCTCCGGATTAGGGAATTAGGGGGAATTAGGTGCTACTCTCCCAGAGAGAGAAGGAGAGAGAGACGAAGGGAGAGTGAGAGGGAGGAGAGCGAGGGAGAGAAGAGAGAGTATGTAGAAAGAGTATGCAGGATGCACCTTATCTCCCAGGCACACATGGCTGGATTAGTTTGGGCTGTTTGAATGTGTGTGAGTGTGAAAATGTGCACATGCTTGTGTGTGTGTGTGCGTGCGTGTCTGTGCACTAATCAGCGTCTCTTCTCATTCAAACGTTCCAGCATGGGAATGAGTGTCCCAGAGCAGCAATCACCATATGTCCTGGAACTGGACAGCCAACACACACAGACACGCACACACACACATTAGTGATGCCAGGTGGACAGGGTGTCTCACTGCGACTACTGCTGTGAGGAGTTTTAAAAGATAATTCCTGTTTATTACAACTTGGATCTTGCTATTTGTAGCGTAAAGCTTTCCATCCTATGAGGCGTGATAACGCTCACCTTAATTAATGAATTGCTGAGATCTGGGACCAGCAGGTGGGGAAAAACCAAGATCAGATCAGTCATCAACCACACAGTTTTGAACAGAACCCCAAGGTGAGCGGAAAGATCATTACCTTCCCCTTCATCAATCTAGCCAGGTCCACACAACAAGTTTTAAAGCACGATCGTGCATTGTTAATGTCATTTTGGATAAACAGGCTTATATTTTAGATTATCTTGCTAAACTGTTCTCTGGTTTAGAGTTTATCTGCTCATTTCTTGTTTGCACAAGATAATTATCTTGTTGGAACACGTTATAATTATTTTTGTAAATGATCTTGTGTGTGCAAGATAATTATCTAGTGCAGAGAAGTTATTACTTGTGTGCACACTTTTTAAAAATCACCTGGTACAACCTGAAGGACTCTGTACTTCCTCAGTCTTATTTAATGTTGTTGTTGTGTTGTTAGATATGCTGTTTGAATAATCAAAATGACAATAGTAAGACTCATTACATTAAACTGTAATTATCCTTTAGGCCCACCTTGGGAAAGGAAAACTCCACTGACCTCCCTGCTTCTCTCTCTCTCTCTAAACTGCACTCTCTAGGTGACGTAGGGTCACAGCTCTGAGGCACCTGTAGACACAGTGATTCTTTGGATAACAAAGGACAATTCTCTGCTGTCAGCAATGTAATCCATCATAAGAAAAGCAAATCCCAGCCCCAACCGTTATGACTTTCTGCTCTTTCTGGTGTTAAAAAAAAATAAAGGGGACTTCTGTAGCCTTGGATCAATGCGAGTTTCAAGCGCTGCCTGAGCTCTCTCACTGTAAATGTGGCAACGTCCCCTCTTTTGTGTCTGTGCAATTGAGTTTTTTGCCCCCTAGCATCTCTGCTAAATAGGTGTCTATTGGCGTAATGAATTCTCAGTGAGATGTGTCAGGAAATGAGCATAGCTTCAGAATGAAGTGACAGATCATCCCCCAAATCTGGGACCTAAGTGATAAAAACATTGGTGTCGTGGTGTTACGGTTACATGAAAAGTGTAAAGGCAGCTGATGTACTGCTTCAGCTAGCATTTTAATATTGCAATGAGACACTTGTCAGTTGAGACCTTGGCATTGCCAGTAGGAGTCTTCCTGTTATTGGTGGTGCCCCCCCAGAGACTGATCTGGGGATCAGAGATCTTTGTGCCTCTTTCAGCATGTCTTTTACATGATGTGTCCTTCATAGGTCTAACGGCCGTCAAACACAAACTCATTTAGATTACATGGAACAAACCCAGTTCAGTTTTGTGTAATTTCTGTTAGAAGCCACTAGATTAGGATAACGAAGAAAAAAAAACGGACAAAGAAATCTTGAAATAATCTGCATTAACAATTAGGTAGCTGTTTTCTTTTTATAACCATGTCCTGATTCTACTTTTACTCTGCTTTTGTTCTGAGTAAGTGAAGTGCACAGTTATCTCCTAGTGTAATTCTTTCATGCAGATGAGTCAGCTTTCTATCTTGGATCCTTTTCAGTGCTGCTCCAAAGTGATTTTAAAATCCTGTTGGTAATGTGAATTTTATTAAATAGTTGGCCACAAGTTGTATATCTGATCCTTTTCATCTTCATTTGAACTTTCTGAGCTAATTAGACAGGAAATATAGGAAAGCTTTAATGAATACTGAATGTCTGGATGTGAGGTAGCCTCATATAATCAAATGAGCCCCAAATGTGTCTGTGTCTGTATTTGTTAGTCTCTATTTGGCCCAAATAATTATCCCTCTTATGTCTCTCTCCTCTCCGTCTTCCAGAGTTGGCCAGTACTCTTTAACATCTTTTTTCTTGCTTGTTGATTGCCTAAGGGTGACCACTTTCACATTAAAACATGCTATCCATTTGAGGACATTACAAACAAATCAAGCCATGTTCTGCCTCATAATCTGTATCCTGGTTATAAGCAGCCAGAAATTGCTCTTGTTATATGACAGTCCAGGAGCAATAACACAGCTCTCGTTTTGAATCCAAACAATACAAGAGAGTTGCCGGCCCTGTTTTGAATAAATAAGACAAACCTGCAGGAAAGAATTTAAATTCACTCAATATACAAATCTCATCTGCTTCGGTGAAGCAGTGGACCCGCATCCTCCGAGCTGAGAGCAACACATGCATCAATCAATAATCTCTTGATACACAGGGGTTAGATACTAAACTGCAGAGGCTTAGGGGAGTGACAGTAAATGTGCAGGCGAGCGGGAACTCTCATTAACGCATTGCTTTTGAAAGACCGGGAATGAAATGGTTAACAAACGTTTCATAAATGATGCTGGGAGAGCAATTTCTGTGCACAATGGTAGAAAAATCAGCATGGAGGAGATGCCACACCACACACGGCTGCTATGGCAACCGCATCGACATGAAGGTGGAGGGGCGGCTGCTCTAATGGCATCGCCCTCTTACTGTATTGATTCGACACACACACAGGCACACATATGCACGCAGCGCTCAAATTATTTCTCTTTCTTCCTCAGCGAGCACACACACACACACACACACAGTCATTCAGACGGTCCACACTGGGCATTATTCCCTCGCTTCATCTCAGCATGCTGTCCCCCGGAGAGAGCTGCACGCAGCCTTAGATCGAATCCTAGGACAGGCTAATTACAGCTGTGCACACATGTACGGCTCCAAGTTCATATATACATCGACATCCACGCAGAAAACAGAAGATTATACAGAACACAGTGTATGCATGACCCAGTTTCTGCAAGATGCATAGCTGGGTGCTCGCTCTTCCTCTCTCTCCTCCTCTCTCTTCCTCTCTCCCTCTTGTCTTCTGCCTCTTTTGCTCCTCACTCCTCTCCCATTCTCTCTCTCTCTCTCTCTCCCTCTCTCCGCTGCCACTGTGAAACCCTCTCTCCTTTGTAGTCACTGTGGTCGTGACTGTGTAGAAAAGATCTAGAGGCAGAGGAGGAATAGATACGTCTAGCTAAGCCTGTGCATCTGACGATACAAGGATGTCTGTGTGAGTGTGTGTGTGTGTGTGTGTGTGTGTGTGTGTGTGTGTGTGTGTGTGTGTGTGTGTGTGTATAGCCTTTGTGTCAGCAGGAATCAGGCTCTGTCGGCCAGGACATGGCTGGAGGTGTCTTGGGACGCTAAGCAATGTGGCTCAGTGGGTCTGTGTGTGTGTGTGTGTGTCTGTGTGTGTGTGTGTGTGTGTGTGTGTGTGTGCGCACATGGGTATGTGTGTATGTTTATTTTGAAGGGTCACAGTGCAGTAATGGGCTACTTGACTAGCTGGGTGTTCTTGTATTAGTGCAGAGATCGGCTGTTTTGTGAAAATGGGAAGAGCTCTAATTTCACTTTGCTCCACTCAGAAAATTCCGATGGTTAAATTGCAGTTCCTACATTTTCTGTTTGGCTTATAAAACCTGTGAGGAAGTTATCTTAACTTAGAGAGAATCAACTACATCTGTGTGCCTGCATATGCTGCTACACTTTACCACAGATGTTGAGGATAAATAAAGGATTTGTGCACACATAAATGTGCACATATAAACCTTTATGCCCTATGAATATGAGCATGTTACTGGCTATAGACTATAAACTAACATGAGCATACTGAACATCATTGTCATTCATTGAAATGAATCCCGCTGTTTTTCCCACAGAACTATGGTCTAGAAACAGAGAACCTCCGGACTCTGTCCCACAAGTTGAATGCCTCAGCAAAGAACCTCCAGAACTTCATCCTGGGCCGGCGGAGGGGGGGACACTATGACGGACGAGCTTCTCGAAGGCTACCCAACGACTTCCTCACCTCGGTGGTGGATTTGATTGGTGCAGCCAAGAACCTACTGGCCTGGCTTGACAGGTAGGAGGCCCTCTTCTAGGGTGGCTTTTTTTTGCAGGTCCTCTGGTTTCCCCCAATGGTCCAGAAACATGCATGTTTGGGTCAACTGGAGACTAAATTGCTGTGTGTGTGAGAGTGAAAGGTGTGTGTGTTTCCTGTAATGGATTAAAGACCTGTCCAGGGTGAACTCCCTGCCTTCGCCCTGCACTGGGACTGTCTCTAGCTGAACCCAGTACCAATAAAATAAAGGCAATAGATGGGTGAAGCAAATGGATTGCAAAAATCAATTCAACTCAACTGTATTTTATGTCTCAATTCATAACAAATGTTGTACACACATACTAGATACTAACCTATACTATATGGAACTGTAATATATGATTCTATAAACTTTAACTATAGTATGAAGACTTTTGTGTTCTTGTCTTCCTGTTTGTCATTTCTTGTTTGTCAACCAACCCACTGAGGCTTCACCCTCCTCTGTTTGTCTTCTCTCAGTTAATCTGTACTGAGAAAAGACAAGCTGTGAGAACTTAAAGGAACAGTTGGTAATGGTGGGAATTATGCACATTTGCTTCTGTTCCAAGAGTTAGATGAGAAGATTAATAACTCTCTCATGTTTGTCCATTAAAAATAAGCTTAGTTTAGCACAAAGCCTTGACAGAGCGAGCCAGGTTTGCCTCTTCTCCAAGTCTTTGTGCAAAGTTACTTTTTCTTTTTTCTACTGTTACTGGACACAAAATGAGACCTTCTTAACATTAATATTTAGAACGGAACAGTTATGCAACGATGTGTTTGTTTGCAGCAGGCACACCTGCTGTTAGCTGCGCAGGGCTCACCATTCGGTGGACAAAGTAATGTTTAGTGTTGTGTCGTACCATATGAAGAACACATTTGAACACATACAAATAAAGCAGAGTTGAGCCTCAGCAGATCCCTGGGTTGTGCAGCCTCCTGGCCATGATATAAAACCAAATATTGTTGTTTGTCTTTATCGCTTGCTCCTGTGCTCAGAGAGGAGCAGACAATAGCTTTTATTTGGCTCTCTCACTGCCATATCACAGCTTTTTACAATCACACTCTTAGCAAATAAATGAAAGGAACAAAGCGTCATAAAAACACCAATATTGAAAAAAAGCGTCCTCCAGAGTAAAGGAATAGAACGGCCAAACGTGCTTTGTTGCTATTCATTTACATGCCTAAAATGACATTTTTAGTCCCATTTCCCTGCGGAGAAAAAAAACAAATGCTGTTAAAATATCTTTCTATTTCCAGTTCTTGACAGACATGAGCATTTGACAAAAGTGAGACGTCTGAGAATGAAATCATGACAAGTGTGCATTTGTCTGACTATGAACTCTATTTCGCTTTTTTCTTTCTTCATTTCCCATCTGTTTCAGGTCTCCATTTGCCAGTGTGACAGAATATTCATTATTGAAGAACAACATTGTGCAGCTCTGCCTAGAATTAACCACCATTGTACAACAGGTGCGTGAACACACACGCACACCCTCTCACAGGCTGGATGCATACATCACACGATCCATTGTGTGTTGCACATTTGAGTTGAAAGGGTAAAACTAAAGTGTATTTGTATTGGCGTCATCAACATGGATCCGGCCTGGTCTGGTCTATAGCTCTTCTCTATAGATTTGTCTATGAGTGGAATATGTGCCCACTGCCACAGGCAGTTTGCTGCATGGTGACAGGGTGAGGGGCTCTCACTAATAGCCTTGGGGTGAGCACGCATCGACCCCCTTCATTTCCTGTCACTCTCATTGCATTTAGATTTGCCGCTCTCATACACAACTGCACGTTTTAGGAAAGTAGAACTAGATCTGCGTACCGTAGAAATCTCACTGTTTGGACGGAGACTGCTCTTCTGGAGACCGTCCATGTCCTGCCTGTAAGAGCCTGCTCAGAGTGTATGAGAGTGTGTTTGTACGTGTGCCCAGAGTGAGTCCTGGAGCCGTGCAGATAACACCCATCTCCTCTTACAAGGGGCCAGGGGAGAGGGAGGAGAAAGGGGCCACGGTAGGGCCACAATGGGCCAAACGGACGCCAGGCAGCCAGGGTGCAACCAGATAGACAAAGGTGGCAGCAGGAGCCGCACTAATGCATCAAACAGACGAATTAACTGCTACCATGCACATCTGGTGGATTCAGTGGGCTGCTTTCCCAGAAATAGATTAACCATCAGCTATCGTTAAATAACAATCTGTCATGTACAAATAATGTTGCTGTTAAATCCTACGGAAACTCGCAGAGCTCCAGCATCGCTCCAGAACCGGCCAATCCGATGTTTTTCGGCTGCCGAGATTAGAAAGTAATATGCATAATGCGCAAGGTTAGAAATGAAATAGCTGACTGTTGATGTTCTCCATTGAAAAAGAAGTCATCAATCTCTCTTCCTGCTGGCCGTCTCATTTCTCTTACATCCTTCTTTCCTGCCTGTTATATTTGGAGGAGGGAGACATTTGAGCTCCTGCGCGGATGCTTGCGTAAATCATTTCTCCAGCTCCTGACTTCTTCTTCTTCCTTCTTCTGCCGTCTTCTCCTTTCACAGGATTGCACCGTGTACGAGACAGAGAACAAGATTCTCCATGTGGTAAGTTTCTGCTTTAAAATGTCGGAATACTCAACAATTAGAGCCGTTAAATGGACAGATGAAACTGTCTAAATAAGTGCTAGGCTGTATAATATATGACAGTATACAGTATAAGTTTGTGCAAAGTTAGTCCACACATTCAAAGGCACTCCTACATCGCACCTCTCCCACATTGTCTAAAACATAGCTATGAAACAACCAGCACCTATAATGTCCCTAAATTACGGGGTCTATATGTTTTTCTCCACACAAATAATGACCAAAAAAAGTGTGCAAGTCTAACAATGGAAGCAGTTGCCAGGCAACCAGCCTCATAACCTCTTGAAAAAACACAAGTGGTCGTTTTTACACTTGTGTTATTGTGCAGATTGGACAGAAGAGACGAAGCATGTTAATTATATGTTAATAACTACATTGCCGAGGTGCTGGTAGGCGGATTTCGCTTCCTTTGGTCACAGCCACGTTCGCTGTTTTTCCACTCTCAGGGCTTTGAGCTAAACTGAGCCCACTGCACCAACAGGAGAGCGCTATCAGCGTCTTCATCTCGCTCCAATAACACAGTTGTAATGGTTCTGAAACAAACACGCCGAAAAGAGACATGGGTGGAAGATGTCTGTCTAGGTTTGCGTGTCTCTGTATGTTTCCTGCGTGGGAGTCTTAATGTGTATGTGTGTCTGTGTGTGTGTGTGTGTGTGTGTGTGTTTTTTGTGGAAATTTGTGGCATGAAATTGTGCACAAAAAAGGCTAGGGGCCTTTTTTAAGCTTCAGTTTAGCTTCCATGTGTGTCTGTGTGTGTGTGTGTGTGTGTGTGTGTGTGTGTGTGCGTGCGTGCATGCATGTGTGACGGAGAACTGTCTGAGTCCACGTGTGAAACCGAGTGAGCAGCTAGTGTCTGATACGGGCTGACAGTTGGATTGGGACACTTCCTGCTGCCATTCAAGGTCAGGAGGAGGAAACCAAATAAAAGGTTGGCAGGGGGAGCTCACAGTAACCTAGCAGGGCATTTCACGCCAAGAAATAAACCCCCACAAAGACTTACTGTTATTATATTCTATAAAAGCAATGGAATGCCGTAATTCTGTAAATACGACTCTTCAAACAAACAATGTCATCCCCTGGTCAAAGTGACCCCCACCCCTCACCCCCAGTGCTCTGGTCCTGGATCCAGGGTTGAGGTTTACCTCTGTTACTGCTCGGGACAGGATGGTGACATCAGGCAACTTCAAATATTTAAATGGCTCTGCACACACACACACACACACACACACACACACACACACACACACACACACACACACACACACACACACACACACACACACACACACACACACACAAAACCCTGGGTGCCAGACTAAAGGCTACACATGACTAAGTCTGTTATGTGTGGGAGGTTTATGTGTGAAATAGGGAGACAGCGTGAAGTGAGAGGGAGAGAGAAAGAGAGAGAGGGAAGAGGAGGAGGAGGAGGAGGAGGAGGTGTTTGTTTTTAAGATGCCTCTCGCTTGCTGATCCTTGTTTACTATGTGTTTAAGAAATTAATAAAGTGGAGGTGAAGTGGAACTGCCACTAAATCACACACTCAACACCCAAGGAGGGTAATGGTGCACAGTTGAAATCTGGTGTTGTCTCCCTTTCGAAACAAGTGTAATGTATCGGATGTTGAGAGCACTCTGGGCCAGTATGTCGCCTCGATGATACTCATTGTTGGTGCATGTGGCATTTCTGTAGTTGTGAACCAAGTAATGTAGTGCAGATGTTTAGATGCAGACGTGTTTGCCAACTAACTGACTCATTAGCTATGTACTGAGATGATTTACTGGAATGTAAACACTAGCTTGCAAATTCATGTCTAATTTGCTGCAGTTTGACTCATGTTGAACCGTTAAACAGCCTCCTCCACAGCTCAGAAATGTTCAACACATACATATGTCCACCTTCAAAATGTGTTTCTATACATCTTGAACCAAACCAATACTATTTTAATAGTATACACATTATATAAAGACAATGTCATGGACCAGCTCTAATAGCACTATTATATGTACTATTCAATTTATCTAGCACCATATTGCGATGACACATTGCTTATTTATCTAATACTTAATTCTGATAAATAACTGTAGATACAGTCTGTGTAACTGAGTTATGCTCTTATAGGCATTTTCACTCTGGAAATGCACATATTATTGCAATGCCTGGTTTTCCTTCAGTAACACATGCGTGGAGGTTCATCCTCTAGATACAGCTCAGGGTCCAGGTGCTGTGTGGGCTCTGCTCGAGCCACTGTGGTGTTGGTTGTGGTTGTACATTTGTCAACTTCTGCTCAATAATGCAGAACTCAATGCAACTCTGCTCTCCTCCAGACTACGGCCCGCAGCAATCAGATGGACCGTGTGGATAGAGTATGTGTGTGTGTGTGTGTGTGTGAGAGAGAGAGAGAGTGAGAGAGAAAGGGAGAGAGAGAAAGAGAGATAAGATATGAGCATGTGTGAGTCTGTGTGTCTGATGGAGCGTGAAATGTGTGTGTGTGTGAGTGTGTGTTTTTGTGCATGCATGCATAAGGATGAGAGGAATTACGTAAGACTGTCCTAGTTGTGTGTTTTCTCTTTCCCTTGTTTTCTTTCCTTTCCTCCCGGACGCTCCCTCTCTACCTCCCTGCTCACCCTCCCTGCTCTCCCTCCCTCCCTCTCTCTCTCTCTCTCTCTCTCTTTCTCCCTGTCTGTCTGTCTCCCTCCATCCCTCCCTCTATCCCTCCTCTGTGTCTCGGCTTAGGTTCATATTAGCCACACGTGAAGATGGTGCATTACACAACTGTGTGTGTTTGTATGTTGAGAGTGTGTGTGTGAATGGCAATGAGGGAGGTGGTGGATGGGGAGAAGGGGGTGGAGGTGTGTGTGTGTGTGTGGTGGTGAGGGTGGGGGGGCAGGGCTTAATCCATTTGGCAGCATACTATGTCTGGCTTTCTGTTTGACTGCCCTTAAATCTCACGCCAGCCAGCCACATAAGTTAACTTCCCTATAATCTGCGCTCTGATTCCTCGGAGGCGAGTCAGATCAAGGCAGGGTGTGTGAGTCTCCATGCTGGTTACTGGCCCTTTTGTCTCACGGCCCATGTTAATCCCAGGTCAAGACTATTAGTCCGACGATCAAAGAGGGACACAAGCAGAGCCACAACATTGTCACTCGCTGTGCTTTCCAGCTGGCAGCCTCACATGCTATTTATGGCTCTATAGGAGGGATTAGAGCATCTCTGCCTCTACCTTCTCTCAATTTATTTCTCACTTCTCTGTCCATTTCTCGCCCTTTGATTCTCCAAATTAAAGCGTCGTCTCATTGTCTCTGCGGATGAGTCTTGGGTATCCCATTACGCAATGATACAGCATAGCATTACTGTACCAATGGAAAGCTGAACAGGCATTGCGACATTCAAATAACTGACCCAGAAAGCAATGCGTGGTGCGTATTTACTTGTAGGTGTGCATGTGTGAGAAACAAAGAGAGAGCATAAACATCACATAGTCAGTTCACTGAGGATTCTCCACCTTTTTTCTCCTGCACTGAATGAATCATAGGCTCTGAGCTACAGTCTGTGCATTTGTGTGTGTGTGTGTGTGCGCGCGACTTCGTTTCTGCACTACATGTAAGTGCGTGTGTTTGGTTGTGTGTTCAAGACCTCCATTTCATCACTATAATCTGGTAATTGCTCATTAGGATTGAGATCAGAAGATTATTTCGTACAGAGTTTATCACTGTCATGCTCCTTGTGCGGATTCAGAATCCATTCTGTATATTGTTTTGCATGTATGTCTGTTACAGCAGACGTGTATGTGCGTGTGTGTGTGTGTGTGTTAGCAGCGACGCAATGAGGCAGGATAACCAGGGTAACAGTCTCAGTAAGCCCGCTGCAGTCAGTCAGCCAAGATTAGAAGGCAGAGATGTAGCTGATGATAAATTAACTTGCATGCGTGACCAAGCAGACAAATAGCCTGAAAAAAGGAGAGAAGGGGTTTATTTAGAACAAAGGCAAGGTGAAGCCATGCCTTTTATTTAGCGTATTTGCACAGATACACAAGGAGGGAAATGCTTTTGCAACAGAGTAAAGAAAAAAGAAAAAAAGAAACACAGCCCAGATAATCTCACCACTGTGGGCTTTTGTTCAGTTAACGTGAATGCAAAAAATAACCATCGTCCTCTCGGCAGAAAATAAATAAATAAAACCAAAACACAGATACAAAGCAATGGAATTTGTGCTCTGTAATTTAGACGTTAGAAAATGTCATCCGGCCACCCCGGGGCTGGCTGGTATCGGTGATGTGTTGTCCTATCTGCGACGGTGTCTTGTGGGCATGCCTGTGGACAGACTGTGACAGGAAACAGTTTGTGTGCTGGAGTGATGGAAGTGGCGATGTGGAACAATCTGATGAAATGATTTCTGTTTCACCTCCTCCAGCTAGGTCACAGCATCCCTCGTGGACCAAAACCAATCTCAATAACTTTCTTTCTCTTTTCCTCACTTTCTCTCTCTCTCTATCTCTCCTCTCCTCCCCTTTACCTGCAATGGCCTCTCCAGTGCAAGACTTTAGCCGGGATATGCGACCACATCATATCTCTATCGTCGGACTCTCTGGTCTCCCAGTCGGCCCATCTGGAGGTGGTTCACCTAACCAGCATCATGCCCAGTGAAGGCCTGGTGAGTTGTTTATAAAGATGCTCTAATCAATAACTCTTCTCTGGTGGCTGCAAACCCACAGATAATCATCACCTGACTTTACAGTCAGAGTTTTATCATCCTCCAGCCAAATGTTTTGGCTTTGAGACCTGCAGCGCCAGCAGCAGTATGCAACCATGTCAAATGAAAAAAGCTGAAGAGCTCTACACGACTGAATGCTAATGTTTCACTGCTTCTGCCAGATGAGCAAATAGGCCAGTATCTGCTAATGTGTTCACCATGTTCATGTGGAGATCTCCTCGCACACATCCACACTGTTACAAACAGGCAACGTGTGCGTTCGGCCAGTGAGGTATCAGACCACACACGGTTGGGCCGTGGGCTGTAACCTGCTCGAGCCTCAGTCAGATAAATGATCAGTGAGTGTGTGAGACACACCAGACTGACATACTCAGCTCTGCAGTCTCTCTGCTGCCAGGGCAAAGACAGGAGAGGTGACAGCATGACACAGGGCTGCACTTTTGTCATTTTCTTCATAGGGTGGGGGTTGACATTCCAGCTCAAAATGTCCACTGGTTAACACTGCTTATAAAATCAAAATAGCTTTAAATCATGGGGGGCAGCTCAGTAAGTCACATATGAATGTTTCTTTTTACATTTGGCACAGCATTTAAACTTAAACTCCCCTCCTCTTGATTTTATATCACCTTTGCTGCCTGATTCGTGATTATCCAAATAATATATATTAACATTATATTTCACTCTAATCCACCTTCGTGGCTGTCTTTTTAGGGGATGTATATCAAATCGACGTACGATGGACTCCACGTTATCACTGGAACCACAGAGAATGTGAGTGGGAAGGGCGGCTCTTCACCGACTTATGATTTATGTTTCCAAATTTAACAATGACAAGTAATTTATGGCCCGGTGCGTCCTGACTTTGTCTCTGACGTCCTCCCTGCCACTGCAGTCTCCGGCAGACCAGTGCAAGAAGATCCACGCCGGGGATGAGGTGATCCAAGTCAACCACCAGACAGTGGTGAGTTTCAGAAGAGCGAAACACTCTCTCCACGCCTTTCCACTGTGAAAGCGTCTTTTGTTCCCCATCCTGTGCTATGTCGACGGGACGTCGAGGTTCATGATGTCTGCTATGGCTGCCACCACCACCACCACCACCACCACCAGGGCTGTTGCCACCATGGTGCTTCCTGTCCCGTGCCTGTGCTGCTATCTAGGCTAATTAGCCTTGCTGCGGGAGCAGATTATAGGACGATTGTTACAAGACCTTTGTTCAGTCCGGCGTGATTGTCAGGCTCCATTTTTATGATTTTTTTTTCTTTTTTGCCGGCGTTTGTTCCCATTGTCGCGACAAAGCCCCTGAAGGAGGCATCCCGTTCGGAAATGAGAACTCGTGTTCCACTTTCAGGAGGCGAACAACTCGCATCTCCCTGCCTCTTCGACTCCTCGCATCGGAGAGGGAGGCTACGGAAACGGGCGGCCATTTTAAATGGAACGGCGCCTTTTTGCGAGAGAGCATGTGATCCAGCGCGCCGTCTATTGCCTGCGCTGTCAGCGCTGGCACAGACGATTTGTTCCACCGTTTATTTGAGAGTTCTGAGCGCAGGGAGCGAGAGAGGGGGAGGCAAAAAAAAAAGAAAAAAAAGATTTGTGTCTGTGTCTTTTGTGTGCTCTTTTTCTTTCCTTGAGTATTTCCTCGTACGTCTCGATAGGTGCTGCTCATGCGAAAGCATGCGTGCAGGCGCCCGGGAGTGGCGTTGATTGACGTGCGAGGAGAGCTGCGTGTTATCTCTCTCTCTTTCTCTCTTTTTCGCTCTCTCTCTCCCTCTCTCTCTCCTTGGGGTGACAGTGCAGATCGCACCCTGCCAGGTTCTCAGCTCCAACCCCTCATTACTCCCACAGCTAGACCCTCACCACTCTGATCCCTCACTCTGGGGGAGGAGATAAGCGAGGGGGGGGAGACTGAGTTGCATGTACGTGTGTGTGTGTGTGTGTGTGTGTGTGTGTGCGTACGATGGGGAAAAGTGGGGTGAAGTAGTCAGGGGATGCTGGGATGAGGCAGAGCAGTTGGGTGAAAAAGGGAGGAGGAGGTAAAGAGGGACTTAGGGAGAAGGGGGAGAGGATGAAAAGGAAATGAGAGGAGAAGGTGGGGGGAGTGGTGACGGCAGAGGGAGGTCTCCAGTCTATAGAGTCTCTTTTTTTCACGTCGAACCACTGAAGAGGAAGATGGATACACACCAGCAGGGAACTCGCTGTCAACATCGTGGCTGATAAGTTTATCTAGCGAGGCTCCACATTTAAAAATTAGATTAGAGCGAGTATTGAATGAACAAATTCCATTACATTATGGAATCATTATGTGGGCCTATCCCACGTATTTAGCAACAGCGATGCCTTCATGTCTATGCATGAGCTTCTGTTTGAGACCCGCTTCAAAACAGGACTCAGTTTTTAGCTCTGCTTCTCTTCTGAGGTAAAATGTGGAATTTGCTCAAATAACAAACTGATTGTTTGAAGAGGCAACATAATTATGTGGAGGTAATAGCATCTGGGAAAATAATGAAGACCCCAGGGATTTGAAAAACCTCTCAAGCAGCAGTTTATGCTCTATTATTATTTTGGTAGGTCTCTCTGTTTCCCCCGGCTCTCTGTGTATTTGCATAACAGAACAGTTCTAAACTGGCCTGGTTAGGATAGGCTTTGTGTTGACGCATACTGTGTACTGTCCACCATCTCTGAGGATCTAACAAGCTCCACTGAGGTCCATTCCAGTTCACTTTTTCCACTTCTACAAAGTCAGGATTTTGCATGTCTGCAGGTCTACATCCCTTCTATATAAATGGGTAACATTTGAAACAATATAACGGGAAAATGCTTCTCCAGCCTTGGCTCCTGTGACTAAAAGAAAAACTTGACATTTGGGGAAACATAGTTATTTTCCTCCTTGCTGAAAGTTAGATGAAAAGATTGATGCCACTTTCTTATCGGCGCATTCAGTATGCAGCTCCAGCCAGCGGAGGGGTGGCTGGAGGCAGGTCCAATACAGATAGCATCAGTGTTTCCTCCAGGTTAACTGCTTTGTGCTGCCAGGTTGAAGGGGCTGTTATCTGCCCCAATTAAACACTCACTCTGCCCAGGGGCGGATCCACGCGGTTTGGACTGGGGTGGCCCAAGAGGAGAAGTGAGGCAGGGCAGACACGGTGCACATGCACACGCTAACACACATTAACCAGCATTATTGTGTTACTGCATGCTATTCCCACAGCTAATTACAAGAGGGTAGAAATATTAAATAGAAATACCTTTAAATGTAATTATAGATGCAGCGAAAATTCGGCCATCAATACTAATCAGCAGAAGATTGCCAAAAAGAATGTATTTTCTGGATTCGGCCAAAAGACTTTTAACACCAAAACAACTTGACTGAAACAGGATATTGCAGGATTAGCAGTTATGCAGACAGTGAAAGGACATATCACTCTTAATCTTCTCAAAGATCAGTGGGCCTCCCTTTAGTCAGACCCAGTCCTCCTGCAGCAGTCAGAGCACAATATCTGGATAATTACTTTTACTTTTTTGTTTCTTGGCCAATTGTTTCCTCATTTTTACTTTCATTTTCATTTTGGTGCATCTCTGAGTGTGCTGTAACTTACTTCCTACTTGGTTTTTATGGTTGTGGTCAATAGCAGATGGTCCTCATTGGCCCAGTCAGTTTTTAAGTTTCTGCCACCATGTCTTAGCATTTCCTGACAGATCTTTGAAGCATTAAGCAAAGTATTTTTCCTTTTCTTTGCTTTTCAGAATCTTTATCATGATAATTGTTATCATCCATCCATCTATTTTCTTTATCGGTTTTGGACAGCACTTAGATGTTAGAAACCATAAAATATCCAGTCTAACCACACATTAGCGTGCTAGTCTCCACAATATATTCCCTCACCTGTCTCTCCTCCACCCCACACCTGCCTCTGCGTGCGTGGAGGCGCTAATCCCACCCTCAGTGAGACCCGAGAGCTGACGACATTAATGATGGTGTGAAATCTTAGCAGCAGTGGCGGTGGTCATGCTGCTGCATAATGGCTATAGGGCTGAAGCTGCTGGTGCTTCTCGCGTCACGTCAAGAGTCTCCCAGGCAACGACACGACAGGGTGGCTCGCCAGCACAGCATCGCTTCCCTACAAATCATCGATTTCAGACTGAATGGCTATTTGGTGTGAATTTGGCACCCAGATGAACATTGTTCTGGCCTGGCAGGTGTTGGCCTGGGCCTGGAGGCTGTCTGCAGGTGAAACACTGAACACACACAAAGTGCTATTCTGTGAGATGTGGAGGTGCCGGAAGGCAGATTTCGCACCTTTGGACAGAGCCAGGCTGCCTGTCTCCTTGTTTCTAGTCTCTGTGTGAAGCTAAGAGAAGCCATTAAATATGTGGTCCTGAGCTTACTTAATTTTTAGCTAATAGACTCAAAATGAAACCAGCCTTTCAAGAGGGAGGCTTCAGAGCTCTGAACAAGCAGCTGTTGAAGATATTCAGAGGTTCCTGACACACCTCTCTCTGAGTGTGTCCGGGTTGACTGCCGGCCGCGTTTCTGTCATTAGATAATGAATTACAGTTGGGACAGCAGATGACAAATGAATGATCACAGTGTGGGTGAGTCCTCTTTCGTTTCAGTGAGCAGAACAGGACAAACCATACGGTAGTAACTCAGCTCGGTGGCAGGGCTTGTTCGCTGGTGAACATTGGCTGAACCCACAGTTCTGAGCCGGGCCAAAGAGATCAGGAGACGGGGCCGCTAAAGGCTGACACAGGCCGGTCATCATTGTGTCAGGAATAAGGTCAGAGCAGCTCTGTCTTTGTGTGGGTGAGTGCATGCGAGTGCGCCAGCCTCTGCGGACACTTCCAGTAGCTGGAACCAGTGTAGCCAATCAATGGCCTGACAAGTGCTGCGAGCTCTGGAGACAGGCTGCCCGGAACATGAGAAAACTCTGCAGTCAGCACTCCTTCCCCCCCTCTTTTACCATCGCGCCTTCTCCCCAGAGCTCCATTTACAAAGCTGCTCTTTATTTTAGGATAACGGCGGTTGCAGTTTGGTGGGGAGGGGAAAAAAAGGAAGACACTGTTAGAAAATGCACAGAGTGACATCATCATTCAAGCTTGTTTGACGATGGCGCCTCGAATTCAGGATAGATATCTGAAAATGAAAGTCAATATTGGGAGATAAGTTGCCTTTTTAGTGCTTCGATAAGTGACCTTTAAAGGGGTCACATCGAACAAAGGGAGTGCATACATCTTCTAGGGCAGATGGGTGCCTGTCGAGTCCATTCCAAACAACTGACATCTTGTACGAGGGTAGGCACTGAGCAGTAGGTGGTGAGTAGGTGGTATCGCAGATGCATGGAGGTGTACAAAATGACCCTCCAAGAAGACATGTTCTATTGCAGGTTACCTCTCTCCTCCTTGTTTCTTATCATATCTCTATTAAAATACCCCACAGTAAATGATCAGCAGCATGTGGTGTTTCAGACAGCTTGCACTGGGACCTGCGAGTGGTGGTTTTCAGCAACAGGCTTTTACTACTCACAGTTTGTGAGTGCCGGTTTCCCTTCAGTGGATTCTGCTCTCCCCAGTGTCTCAGCAAGTGTGTATGTGTGTGTGTGTACAGCAGATGTTTCGGTAGCCCGGTGTGTGTGCTCCTCAGGTGGGCTGGCAGCTGAAGAACCTGGTCAACGCTCTGCGAGAGGACCCATGCGGAGTCATCCTCACGTTGAAGAAAAGGCCCCAGAACACCCTGAGCTCCACGCCGGCCCTGCTTAGGAACGTGCGCTGGAAACCGCTGGGCCTGCAGGTAATTAACTGCAACACATAGACGCCTGAAAAGAGCCGTTGGTATTGTGTCGACCTGAGCAGCAAACTGGTGAATACATGTATATATCTTGGACTTTGGAGCGGCGCTTCCAAATGTGTGATATGATCATTAGGCACAGCATCGTACTTCTTCGACTCATTCTCTTTTTTTTCAAAGCAAAGTTGTTCATTGTTTGACCTTGTACCAGTCCTCCATTTGAGCATTTTGATACATGTGTTGTTCAAAGCCATCGGCGGCTAAACTTCCACCCACAGTACATATTTTTTTAGATTGGAATTACTGCAAAATGAAGTGATAACAATAGGCACTTAATATTCCTCGTCTCTTGTTTAAAACTGGCTGAATGTGCTGCTCAGGGGACTTGTGTGGGGTCCATCCACACTCCCACTCGCATTCGTATTTATTGAGACACAGGTCTGATTCATTCAGCCTTTGCCCCCAAGGACAGCTCCTCTGAGAACATTTTTAATGTGCGGCATATCTAAAAGGCGAGAGGCTCGTTTGAAGGCGTACAGCTCGGAGCAGGTGAGCCCATTCCACTAGAGGACAGACACTTTGTTACTCTATCACCCGCCCAGAGCCCAAGAATCTTGCTTGGAAGGAAGTCTTCAGTGTGGTTTCTATAAAGGCCTGGAAACCATTACAGGCGTATTGTAATTACAACTTCATTAGAATCTTGGGCCTTAACAAGGTTGCTGCCTTGTTAACTCATTGCTCCTAAGCTCTGAGCACGAGCTTATTGTTATATTTGCAACAGCACAGGATTGTGGGAATTGTTCCCCTCGACGGGGCACTAAGGCAGGAACGCTGCGTGAGCGGCCGGATCGAGGCGGCGAGGTATCTGTGGGAGAAGAGAAGACAGTAGTGTTTTAGATTTGTTCTCTCGGAGAGACTGGAGCTCTTAATTATTCATAAGCAACTACAGGCAGCTCCACTGGCTCTGAAACAAGAGCCGCTACTCAGCAAATGCTGGAGATAATGCACCGAATCCAAAAATCTCCTGCTAAACAGCCTGTATGTGCGAGAGAGCGTGTGGGCACGGAGGTGGGGGGGGGGGTAGGGGTTTGTGTGCACATTTCCAAACGGGGCCGTATGCACGGCTGTCCATCTGTATGTGCCAGCGCAACTGTGTGTGCGTCTGTGCATGTGTGTGCACGCATGAAGAGAGTCGTTCTCCGCTATCAGCCGCGCAGCTCCTTTGAGGGGCAAAGGAACTGGGTCACCGCGCCCCGTAAGCTCGGTTCTGGAGGCAGACTGCACACACACACACACACACACACACACACACACGTACACACACACGCTCCCAGAGCAAACACGCAGACGAACACATGTGCGCTCGTACCTCTAAGCCCGGTTTTGGAGGATGAGTCGTGCGGCTGGGAAGTTTAGCCCAAACGTGGCAAACGTTCAGACGGATTAGAACTGAATCCGCAAAGGAAACAATTTATCTCGCAAATTATCATGCGAGTCCAGCCTCAAATCCCACCATGGCATCCTCTTTTATTTTACCAAATAACAACAAATATCTCTCCCTCGTTCCCTCCCTCTCTCTCTCTCTCTCTCTCTCTCTCTCTCTCTCTCTCTCTCTCTCTCTCTCTCTCTCTCTCTCTCCTCTCTCTCTCTCTCTCTCTGTCTGTCTAGATGTTTGCATGTCTGTCTCGTCTGCAGCAGGACGGAGTAAAAAGCAATTCGGTGATTCACTTTAATTACAGTGATGCAGGCAGTGGTTTAAACTGATAAGTTAGAGCTTACTGTGTAATGCACGGCTGCGGGCACGCGTGTGCGTGTGTGTGTGTGTATGTGCGTGTCTGCTGCAGAGTGTGCCCATGTGTGGCTGAAGGCCACAGCAGCGTCCTCGTCACAGGTCACTTCACTGGTCACACGTGGCCCGCTCATTGTCCCTGACCCCGCCTTCATAAATCTGTTATATGTTTAGATGCATAAATAATCAGGCTCGGAGAATGCGCGCTATTTTAGGCGCCGTGTATAATGTATTATTGATGAGCCTGCTGAATGGCTGAGAGGTTATAGTTTCTTTGAGTACATTTACAGTACAGTTTTTGTGGCTATTTTTGCGACGTGGAACGCTATTTAAAGACCTCTGCCATCCTTTCAAAGAGAATGTGCTTGAGTTTACACAGTTATATCTGCTGTTTAAAATTATCATTAATCAGCTGTGCTCTAATGAGTATAAGCTTGTGGCTTTGTACTCATTAGAATGGTTGGTTAATAGGAGATATAGTAGCAGAAATCCAGTCTCAGGTTTTTGAGAAACATTTTTATGCTATCTTGAACCAATTCACAAAGCCTTTAAATAACACATTGAAATCATTACAGTGGACAGAATGAGGACTGAGAGGAACATTTCAGGAGTAAGAATAGCACATATGTAAGCTAAAGCTGGATTTGGGGGCCAATTTGGGAAAGTTTCGTTCTTGCCATAACTTGGATTGATCCCGATACAGATCCTCATGAATCACGCAAAAATAGTTTAGTGAAAGTAAAGTTCCCAAGCCCAGGCAGAGGAACCTGGCAGCAGGTGGAGGATGGTAGCTAGTGACTTCTGGCTTCACCAAAGGCAGGTGGATGAATCCAAGCTGAGGCAGAGATTGCAGGCAGATGGACACAAGTGGAGACTGATAAAGTTTAGGGTTTACTCATAAAGCTCTGAAACAAAAAGGCAGACAAACGGTGATGAAAGTGTAGCCTGTTTGGCGTAGAGGATATAAGAACATGAATGATGGTGGAGCTACATTTAGCAGCTTCAGGTTCAGGTCCTTCTGGCTCACAGTCAGTGTCACATCCCATTGGGACAAGAAAAATCAGATCATGAGCAACACCTGTGCTCTGCTGCTCCGACACATCATAATGTCTGCTCTGAAAAAAAAAGGCTTGTTGGGCTTCGTATTGCATCCTGCCAGGTAAACTCACCACCATCAGCCTGTTATTTATAACCAGACTGGAGTGTGTGTATCAGAGAGGTGCAGGTGGAGGGTGATGGCAGCGTCGGCCCGCACTGGGTATGAGCAGTCGATTTTTCTGGAGTTTGGAGTGGACGCAGCAGGGGTCAAATGGTTTAAGTGCTGTTTTAACAGACTGGAATTTCTCCTGCTGTGGAGGTCCCATCTCTCTCTACTTCTACCCCCCCACCCCTTTTCATGCAGGCAGCAGTGGGCTGTAATCACTAAATTACTGTTTTCACTCTCGGCTCCAGTCACCACACTGCGCCGCTCCCCCGCCTCGCTCTCCCTCTCCTTCTCTCCTGCACTCGTTCCCTCTGTCTCTCTCTCTTTGTCCTATTTCCTTTGCTCTCCCCCCTCTCGCTCGCGTCCCTCTCTTTCCAGCCCGACTTCATTATTTATTGTGAAGCCGTCTTACTGTAAGCTGCCTTCAGATGAGGGAGAGAGTGCGAGGGAGAAAGAGATGAAGATAGGGACTGGGCCTGGGGATGGAGGCAGGCGGTGAAGGAGGGGAGGGGAGGAGAGGGGGAAGGGGAGGGTGGGTGGAAAGTTTGGAATATAAAATGAATTTGCCTAATGCACTGCTGATGAAATGATGAAACACCGGGCTTCCTAAATGAGAATGCTGCCTGCCTCGCCTCCTCTCTCTCTCCGTGTTTATCCATTCTGTCCACGCTCGCGTCTCCTTTCTAAAAATGGAGAGTCCTCCTCAGACATACAATAAAATGGCCCATTTCTCAAAACCTGGAAACCTCCTCCTTGGGGAGAAATTGTCGGTGCGAGCTAGAAATTTGTCACCCCCAGCTGTTCCGACTGAGAACAAATATAATTCACTGGAAATTTGGACTGAGTTTCCGCGACATCAGAAGTGAGGCATCGGGTCCTCACAGAGGACCTGATGAATGAATCTACGCATCCTCGAGTGGAGCTGAGGTAGGAGGCCATGATAGCTTTCCTCCGACCTCTCCTTCTTCTCCCGTAGCTATACGGCGAGAGGGGTAAGGAGGAGAGAGGAAGAGTGGGGAGAGGAGAGGATAGGTTGTCATGGGAACAGACATGGAGAGCCCTGTGTGAGTGAAGAGGTTTGAGACCAAATGACAGAATAGCAAAGCGATTGAACGTGGGAGAGACTGCACAGTCAGACAGAAGTAAAAAAAAAAAAGAAAGAAAAAAGACAACATGGCACCCCTGTGGAAATAACTCCCTTGTTTTCTTTTTTATTCGGTTTTAAAACGAGTGCCAGCTGCAGCACGAGGAAGATATCTCAAATAAAAGCTTCCCCTTCTCTCGTAACTCTGTAAACTGCGTGGCAGGATAAAAAAAAGATGGGATGCTCAGTTTTTGTGCTCTTCCAGGGTCCCCTCATCATCCCCAAATTGCACCTCAATAAAAAGTTGCTCCAGTAGATTCATCTCCTCCTCCTTCTTTCCTCTCTCTACTCCTCTTTCAGCCGGTGCCCACCAGCCCCACCAGCACCTCCCCTACCCCTGGTGGTACCCTGGGCATGTCCAAAATGGACGCCCCCAGCATGCAGGACGTCTACATCCTCTCTCCGGTCTCTGGACTCTATGGCACCAGGTCAGTGTGCGCAGCTGTTTCCTGACTCTGATTACGTCGATTACAGTGACAGGGATGATGACAGCTCTCCCCCCACCATCCCCCACCCCCCAGGGAGGAGTTGGGTCTCATGTCCTGTGACGACATCAGCCGCTACAGCGTCAGCTCCCAGTCCGGCTCCAAAGGCTCTGAGGCGGTCAGCTACTACCTGGACCAGGACAGCGGCCAATTCTTCTCCCTGCTGGAGGGAGACGGGCCCCCTGGCCCTGACTACGACAGGGGCCGCAACACCGGAGTCCGCCGGCGGGATAAGACCCCCACCCATGGTAAGATGGACAGCGGAGCGGGACTGCGTGAGTGCGGTTTGTTTTGTGTGGAGCAGCATGGCGTCACCCGTTTCTCCTCATCCTCTTCTCACTTCTCACGCCGCCTCCTCATGTGTTCATCGCCGGCTTCATGGGTCCGCTTCTTGTGTCTCTACCTCACGTGCACAAGTCCCTGAACACACTGATCACATGCCAAGGGGTCCGTCCAAACACGCCCGTCTCCAGCCCCCTGTCTGCCCCAGCACCCGTGTCGCAGCCCCCCCCCCCCAGCCCCCCCAACAGGCATCCTGTACCTCAGCGGGCGACGCTCAGCGGACGTGGGATGTGCAAGGCGAGGGTCATGTGACAGGAGGAGGCGCTGGTAGAGTCCCAGCACGCAGGGAGGCAACAGAGTAGCACCAGCTGGACTCGGAGGTTAAATGGGAATGAAAACAGCCTTATATTTGGTCTTATTTTGGAAACCACCTCATAAACAGTGTTTGACTCAGTGTTGCTGGCAGTGAGCACGCCATAGGGAATTATTCCAGGCGGATTCCAGATCTGTGCTTAAGTGCTGAACTTTTAAGCTGCTTTTAGCTTGTTTTTGGTTTCATGGCAAACTCTGAAACAAAGCAGGCAGCTGTTTTAAATAGATAAATAAAAGATGAGCTCTGATATGCCCGTGATAAATAGTTATGGGTAAACAGATTGAAGGGCCAGATAAAAAGTAGATGTCTCTCTGAAGACCTGTGTTTCTCCTGTGTGGAGACCAAAACAGAGTTAAAAAAAGAGCAAGAAAGTAGAAGAAAATATGAAATTGGGAAAGGTTTCTCATTTGTCTTATCCTGCTTCTTCTCTGACTAGGCAAATCACCCATCATACTGTCTAACAATACTTGGATATACTAATTATTTTTATTTCAGCTACTTCAGAGTTTTTCTTCAATATGTGGACATGCAGATCTGTCAAAGCAGTAACCTCATACAATAATCCATTTAAAATTGTAGCCATATTAATCATAACCTCTGGATGCAGCAGCCTCAGAGGATTCAGCAGGGGTATTTTCTGTGTTTCTGGAGTTATGAAATGAAAACTACACTGAGATTATGACCTGAAAGCCAAGGCCATGTGTCCATCGCCTTGCATGTGGTCACAGCCTCCAGGGTGTCCCGTTGCTCCGCCCTTCACCTGCACACACTCTGTCTTACCTGTCCACCCCACCGGCTGTCTCCCACAACGTCTCCCAGTCACTCCTCCCAGCGACGCCTTCCCACCCACTCCCTCCCTCCAGCCGACTCTCTGACTGCTGATTGGTCGTTCCAGGTGACCTCAGGCCTGTTTCCATGCCTCCCGAATATAACTGGATGGCCGAGGCCAAGGAACCCAGCATGGGAAAGAGAGGGAGCCGAGGTATACACACACAAACACTCTCACACCAAAAAAAAGAAAAATCAAAGAAAGAGAGAAAAAAAGTTACAGCCCCGAACACATGCGACACAAATGGTTCTGACCGGGGACCGACTGCTTTGCTCCATACTCAGCTCGATACATTTCATCCTCTGGTTATCCATGGTGGTGTGGTTGTGTGAGGATACATATCTGCCAGGTATGTATCTGACAGAGCGACAAGTCTACATAAATGCAAGGAAATTGCATTTATACCGCCTCTCTGGAAATGAGGATTTTTTTTCTTTTTTTTCCATGTGACCAATTCTAACCAGCCTCACCGTTTTGCAGCGCAGCTCGATCTGTATTCAGCGGAGGTTCCTCCACTCTACCATCAGAGAGTCAATGAATAACATTAAAGCACAGTACTACTATCGGAGGTCTGCCTTTCTCCTTCTCCTCCGTCTCTCCCGTCACTTTTTAGAGTTTCACATTTGTGTCTATGATAACAAACAAATTAAGTTAGAAGCTATTTTTTTTGCCCTGAGCCAAAGCGGACTAAAACTTTATGATACAGACAAGATTTAGCTGTAGTGGCCTCCAAATCAGCATAATCGTTGCAGACGGATTAGCTGTACGTCCCCGGCTGTGGATCCGTATCAGATACTACAGCTCGGAGGCACTTTTATCCCTTTCTGTGGGGCTTTTTATCTGCGAGGGTCTATTCACCCTCGTTCCGTCTCCTCTCTGGGGTTCTCCCTGGGCTCTGCGACGCTATCTCTCCCGCTCTGTGCTCTTCCTCCCTCTGCCCTCCGTTGTGTCGAGCCTGTCCATCGTCTAACCGCTCCGTCCCTCCGCCACCCGCTCTCCCCACAGATTCGGACAACTCCCTGCTGCGCTACCTTAGTGATGACAAGATCCTGGTGATCGAGGAGGAGCCCGAGGGCCCGGGCAGGGAGAGCCGGCGAGATTCCACCAGACGGTCCCGGCGCAAGAGCCGCAATCCCAGCAGCCCTAGCTTCCCCATCAGCCCCTCGATGCTATCGTCCACCCTGCGTCTCGACCAGCCACCTGATGCTTTGTCTGTATGTACTCTCTCTCTCTATTATTCTTCTTTGAATGATCTTACTTGTCTGTTGTTTTAGACCAAGTTTGTAAAACTGTAAACCCTTGGAAATTGCACATGTAGAGTTTGTTTCCATGGTTAAAAATAGAATAAATGTATAATATATTAGATAATATATTATGAAAAATAACACAGCAGTTTATCATTATGTTGCTCATTAACATGTCTCCATGATAGATTTATAGATAGATAGAACAGGATATGCAATGATCGTAATGCAGCAGAACAGTGATGAAAACTAAAGGCAGGTTTGCCTTCACATTTTCTCACTTCTGATTTGACTCCTGACTTCTTTGGTTTCTTAGCCATGTTACATGTGAAACCCTGGCTGTCAGATGGGCAAAACCAAGCACTTTTAGTGGACATGCTCTGACAGCATGCCAGTACCCCTAAGGATTAAATTGTGGCCCTGTTTTGCGGCTGCCTGCAGCAGCTCTTTTGCTGAATCCTGGACCAATTTCAGAAATGGTGCTCCCCATTAGTGACTTAGACTGAAAAACATGAGAGAATGGGGCCTGGGTTGGGAAAAATACTGAAGACACCCTGTAAATACAACTATGAGAGATGGAGGGAGAGCAGAATCTCTCTTTATCTGATCTGCGACTTATGGACATGTGATATATGACAAAGTATTGCAAAAAATAGCATTTTGTGTGTGTGTAATCTGGGACTAGTTACTGCAGTTGTCAAAGAAATGTGTTGCCACATTTTCCTTGTGAATTGTTGCCTAATAGAGGCACTTCTGCCATCTCCGTTGTACTGATATAAACGAGTGAGCTAAAAGTAATTATGGGAGGATATTTTAGCTGCTTTATCCTCAGTCCTGGAGGGAGCAATTTAGGTAGATTATCAGTTTGCGTGTAAAAGTTTTGCCTTTCAAAGGCCTTTTTTGCAGTGGAGATTTTTTTTTTGGACTTGTCATTGTCAGAAATGCACCGGTGTTATTAATAACAGCACGCCGGCTCCGTCCTATTCAAGTGTCCCAGTCAGCCGTGACAGTGAGACACTGAGACAGTGCCGAGGCCCTGAAATTGAAAGCACTAAAATGGAATTTAGCCATCACTGAGTTTTAGTATTTACACCTGTGCTTTTCTCCCGGTGACACGTCAAAAATGTCTTCGACGAAAAAAGACTTATTACTGGCACTGAAATCACCTCGGGGGCTTTAATCCTGATCGAGCCACTTAGGGAGCTGGAGTAGAGTTACCTCACCCGCTGGCTCACACGACTTCCTTTGTCTTACAGTTTATAACTGTGTCCTCTCAGAGGGCAGCCGCATGTGTCTGCGGATAGGTCGTATTGCTCACAGGTTCGCACACATTGTGTGTGTGCGTGTCTGTGTGTGTGTGTGTGTGCGTCAGGTAGAGGAGACAAAGGAGAGCGGGAATGATTATTGTCATTGCACGGCTGCCAGATTCACAGATTATCAGAATGACAGAAACACTGTGAGACACACCCCTCTGTAACTTCTGCCAAGCACACACACACACACACACACACACACACACACACACACACGCCGTCGCAGGGGTTCATTTGTATGCAGGGTAGCCATCTCACGACTCGTCCTAACTCATCCTAATATCCCCATCCCCTCAGACACGCCTGAGTCTAAATAGGAGTTTATTCTTGACAAACTCACACACATGCATTCATGCACACACACACACACCCAGTCACACACTCGTATACACTCCCACATACACACACGCACACACACCCACGCAAATACGTATCCCTGTGAGCAGGTGTATGACTCAGCATCAGCCAGACCAATTACAAGAGCGACTGACAGACTGTGCTTAAAACACGACACACACACACACAATGAGGGCGCTAACAGCCGAGCTAACACCAAGCCTCTCTAACCCTCTCAGCTGTGCGTCTCTTATGGTGGTGACTCATATCTATTTGGTGGCACATGATGTAGCCCACGCTGTCAAGCTAACTAACAAGCATACGCTAACCTTAATGACCTGCTTGTTTTCTCCCTCTCTCTCTCTCTCTCTCTCTCTCTCTCTCTCTCTCTCTCTCTTTCTCTCTCCCCCCTGTCGCTCTCTTTCTTATTAATACAACAGACGTTTTTGAATGTTCTGATGGACTCCAGAATGTAATGCATCGCATCCATTGTATTGTTAAAAATGAGATAATCATAACTTCAGTCAGATTGTCTCATTTACGGGACGTCAAGGTGCACAAGAAGTGTCACCTTGCATCTAGTATTGCATTTGCTTTGGAGTGAATTGAAAGTGTGGTGAACGCACATAGTGTATGGGTTTAGCATAACATAGCCAAGTTATTTCTCATAGTGATTTCTCATGGTCCTATTTACTCTGTTTTTTGTTCTTACAAAATACTTTAGGCACGACTATTAAATTAATGTCTCAAGTTAAACAGTATTTTTTTTCATAATACGACCTTTTACAGTATGACAGTTAGCTAGGGTTTATATGTAATTATATCCTACACAGATCACAGCACAGCTAAACCGATAATTTGTGCAAGTGTATATCTATGAGCATTTATGTATGGGTGGAGGGTTTTTTAATGATGTCTCTCTCTTCTTTTTTTTTTTCCTCTTGCCCCTCAGCGAGGTGCAGACACGCTGCGAGCGGACACAACAGACAGGTGAGCTCGTGTTTGTGGTCGTTTGTGGTCTGACCACACGCTCGTAACTGATGGAAAGAGATGTAAGAGTCGTTTTGTGGTTATACTCAACCCTGCACATCCTCCCGCAGGTACTCTGGCTCAGGGAGCTCCGGAGCGGCCTCCATGAGGAAGGTAGGCGAGCAGACCATGACCATGTCACATGATGAGCTTTTTCTTTGGTCGTGGCCAAACCTCATTGAAGAACTTCCAACTGCATCCGTTGCTACATGGGGATTGATCATGTCGCGCATAACAGCCAAACATGCGGCCAGGCAATAACAGGGGCAACACCTGAGATGAAATCCATTCAGGTCTGAAATAATTAAATAAGAGATAACAGTAAGATGAGGTAAATTGCTTTCCATATTTAGGTTACTGTGACACAGGAAGCTGTCTTAGTCATTAGCCCTAGCCTCTCTTCCAAAGCACTGTGAGTTGTAGCGCTCAGTGAGTCAGCTGAGTTGAATATAAACAGATATTTATTCTGTTATGTTAGCCAGATGAATGACTGGCAAATGCGTGCGGCTGTGTTGACTCTGATACCTATAGATTGCTCGCATTGGCTTCATCTAGTTACATCAGCCTGTGTGCAGTTTTGCTGAGAAGATAAAATCAGTCGTATTGACCATTAGCGTTACTCTGAAAGAGTACATCAAAGTTTCTCTGTACCTTCAAAATCTAAGAAAAATCAATTAGAATCAAAGAGGCAGAGTTTTGCTGCAGCAGCAGAAGCAGCTGTATTTACTACTGGTTACACCTGCAGCTCATTGCTAATCCTGGTCCGCTTTATGTTTTTACTCCGCGACATTGGCTTTAGTGAGTTGTGACTAGCGCTTCGTATTTCATTTTTTAGCATTGAACATTACAACCAAAGGAGCTGAGGGTTTGTTTATACTGTTTCAGTTCATTTTAATAGTGAAAATCTTGGACCCTTTTAAAGGTTTTTTTTTGCATGTTTAAAACTTGTAATTTTAGGATCTGTGACTGAGAGAGAGAGAGAGTTCGGCTCTCCATCACAGGTTGTAGGTCATTTCCTGGCTGTAGCAGTTTTAGTATTGTGATCCCTCTGCGCCTGTAATCCCCTCTGCTGAGCGCCTGATAAAATGGAAATAAGATAAACATGGAGAGTGAACTGCTTGCACCCTCCCTGCATCAGCACCATCCCAGAAAGTTTGTCCAAACTTGTCTTTCTCTCACTCTCTCTTTTTCTCTCTCTCTCTCTCTCTCTCTCTCTCTCTCTCTCTCTCGGTTTTTTGGAACTAACACCTTTTCCTTCTTTTTCCTTTCCAGTCTTTCCATTACACCTCTCTCAGAACAAAAACCAAAAAGCGAAGTAAAGGTAGACACTTTCTCTCTGGTTCTTGTTTTGCCTGATCTTTATCGTTCTACTGCTACATATAGTGAATGTATGGCGATCTATTGCCTACACTTGTCTAATTCAGATTCCAATTGTATCCTTAAGCATTGCATATGGACAATAATGATTAACATTACAGTTGAAGCATCTGGGTTTGCTCTCTCTACAGGCTCCCTCACTAGTGCCAGTCGAAGGAGAATTTCCTGTAAGGACCTGGGCCACGGTGACTGTGAGGGCTGGCTGTGGAAGAAGAAGGATGCCAAAGGATACTTCACCCAGAAATGGAGGAAGTACTGGTTCATCCTCAAAGAGTCCTGTCTCTACTGGTACACCAACCAAAATGTAAGGAATCACATGCAATCACACAGATAATTTAAGGAATGCAATTAGCATTATATCAGTCAGATGACTCTATGAGTGCGATATCAGCTACAAACCTTGCCCAGTAGATGCTATTCTCAGAGAATCATGTAGAGAAAAGTATGCATTTACATGTAATGTGTGAGAGCAGGCACAGGTCTCAAATTTGTTTAGCATTCTTGATGATTTCAACTGAACTCATATAAACTTGATTATCTGTCCGCTGCATTCATTTGCCTCTCACATGATGGCAGCTACTGTATCATTTGAATATTTGCAATTTGATGAAGTGAATAACGAGCTGTAAATGTGATCATTTGCATAGCATAGTCAGTTTTCTGGCCACGGTTATCGAATCTTGTCATTTCCATGTGAAATGCGGATTTTTATCCCAGCCAGTGCAAACAACATATGCTGTTTTCATATGCTCATCGAGTGCACTACTACCTCCCCTCAAAGAAGGGTTCATCAGCATGTATGACATTTTGTTCTTGGTGTTGTTGATGTACCACCACCCTCCATCTGTCTGCGCCTGCAGGATGAGAAGGCTGAGGGCTTCATCAGCCTCCCAGAGTTCAGAATAGACCGAGCCATCGAGTGCAGACGGAAATTGTGAGTGTCCCTCACATGTCGCCGAAATTACTAATCAAGCACATTCGCTCTCACCCACACAACATGAGCCACAGAAACACTAATCAGTCTTCTTCTCCCTGACTGACTGCAGCGCCTTCAAAGCCTGTCATCCCAAAATCAAGAGCTTCTTCTTCGCCACAGATTGTCTGGAGGAAATGAACAGGTGAGCGAGTGGGTTCCTCCGAGTCCTCGGGAGCGTGTTTGTGTCTCACCGTTGGACAATAGTCAGTCGACTGTTGAGGACACGTCACGTGTCCGCCCATGAATATTTTAACAGAGTAAACCAAGTTTACACAAGGCGCAACCCACACAACACTGTGCATGAATAAAGCATGAACCAGGCCCTCTGTTGTTAAATGTAGAACTGCGTACGTCTGTGTAAATGAGTGTGTGTGTGTGTGTGTGTGTGTGTGTGCGTGTGTGTGAGCGCGCCACACGTGTTCCTGTGTGAAAAGGAGATGATAGTGATATTTGCAGGAGTGCGATCTGATGAGCTCTAATTATCCACACCTCTCCTCAATAACATGGAGAGATAATTGGGGGAGTAATTAACCGGCTATATTTGACTTCCACGCCGCGTTATTAGGCTCATGCGAGAAAACGCTTTTGCACGCGCCGCACACGTTTCCGCGTGCGATCGTATATGTGTGCGCGCGGATAGGTCGGATCAAGTAGATTCTCATTATGTCTCTGTGATGGATTGTGGCTTCATGCCGCCGTTGCATGTGGATTTTTTCCGAGCTTCTGAGAGCCAATCACGTGTGAGGAGCTGCAGTTGCTGCTTTGGAAAATGCAAATGATGTCTGACCATTCAGCAACACTGGAAGCTGGGAGCTTCAAACATCCAGGGACATTTTAAAATACGTTGGGCGTAAGATTTAACTTTAGATGCTGCTTCTTCTGGAAGCTTCTCAATGCCTTGTGAAAGTTTTCGTGGTGACATTGCAAAAAGGATGGGAAGGCAATAGATACAGTATAATTATCAGGACTGACTCAATTTTCTTAAATTCATAAGCAGACCAGAATCGTTACTCCACTGACTTCCTTCTGTCTGCGCCTCTCGGCCTCTTTCCCAGCCGCTCCTGCTGTAGATGTAAATCTTCAAAAAAATGGCTCACAAATACAGGCTCTTTAATTTCCCTCAACAGCTCGGAACTGTAGTGTTAAGCAAGCGTTGCTCAAACAGGAGGGGGAAAAAAAAGTGCTTTTGCCGGGGACTATTTTCAGCCATGGATTAATACACATTTAGTCTCCCTGGCAGCAGAATTGTGTCAAAATAAAATACAGTGTGCATGTTCATCTTCCTTAGGGAATGTCTGCTGGTGTGTCATTGTGGCTGTGTTTTTTTTTTTGGTAGAAAGCGTAGTTTCTAAAGCACGGAATAAGCCGTGTGATTTCTTTTGCTACTCGGTGAGATCAGTTTCCGCATGGACTTTGGTGACCTGTTCCTGTCGCGCACACATCCCTCTCATGATCAGTTTCCTGCTCTTCAGACGCAGGCCGAGCTTCTATTCTTGGAGGCGACCTTATTATTAGGTGTCTGCGCAGAGGAGTCACAGGACAAGCCGGGGGTTGGCAGGGGAGACAGACAAAGGGATGGGATGGAGACAGGGACGAGCGTGCGCGCGGTGGCGGAGACGAGAGCCATTTGAGAGCGGCTGCTGAGAGAGAGTGGGACTCGGGATTGTCACATCTCTCTTTCTGCATCCATCTCCCTAATTATCTCAGCACTTTTCTCCCCTCATCAGGGGCCACAGAGTCAGTTAGACGCATATCAACTGTTAAGGGACACCATTTAAATAATTCAAAGTGAAAGTTTTTATTCATCACCTACCATTTACCCAGCATAACCCGTCCTTTCATCTCCTCCATCCTGCTCCCCTTCTCTTCTCGTTCCTCACCGTCCCCTTCCTGTCTCAATCTCTGTAGGTGGATGAACCGGCTAGGGCTGGCTGCCATTGGCTACACACCAGACGACAAGGTGCCACGCCCTGACGAAGGTGAGATGATTTACTTGCCGACTGCATTCACGACTTTGCCCTTTTGTCTCTGACCTGCTAAAGTGTGTGTGTGTGTGTGCGTGTGTGTGTCTTACTCTCAGACTACTGGAGTGAGAGTGATCAGGACGAGGTCGATGGATCAATGACGCTCAAACAGGAGGGACCCTCGTCCCTCTGTGATACTTATCACCGCACACCATCAGTAAGTACACACTCGCGCACACACATGCTCAACATTTTCTTTGCAGTGTTCCATTCTGATGGAATATTTTATTCCTAAAAGCCCCACAGTATTCAAAGCTGCATCGAGCAGAGCTCTCAGCATTAATAAAACATCAGAGTGTGAGAGTATCTGGTTCAGTAAGCAGCCAGGACCACTTCTGTGTGTTCTGCTGCCAGAAACGGGTTCACACTGTGACCTCTAGGTGGCGACAGTCGCCGTAGCTCACGACACCTCCGAGAGAGAACAGCGAAAGCTGCAGAAAGTACTGGAAAATAGGTTACGACCACAGAAAAGTCAGAAAGTCAGTATGTGCTTTTAAGTATACTCATGAACAAACTTTCTACTAGTAAAATAACAGTTTTAGCAGTCTATGTATATTACTTTATCTTTTAAAAATAGAAATTGTATTATTTGTCTTTTGCTCTAGTACGCAACAGAAACTTTCTGTGCCATTTAAATAAAGCTCCTGGTAACATGTTCAGCAACACCTTGACTTCACCTAATATGTTTTCTCAGATTCAAAAGCAAATTCTTGAAAGTTAGAACTCATTTTTGTGGGAATTTTGACGAAAATCATTGTCATTTTAAAATCCTGTAACCTTCAATAAGTCATAAATATTTTATATATTTTAGTCCAAAAACTAGTCTGATGGTATAATTTGTAATTGAATGCAATGTCAAAATGTAGCAGTAGATAAAATACAGTAACAAAGTACATTCCACTACTAAATGTAGTGTCAACTAACAAGTTCATACATCCAGGTCCAGTGGCACCTTATTTTCCCACTCCTGGAATTACTCATTTGCCATCTCATTGCTTTTTTTTGCTCTCATCTTTTGATCTCTCTCTGTCCTCTACACTTTCCTGTCTTTCTTACTTCCCCCTCTTGTCTGACTGTCCTTCCACACCCACCCAACTCCTTGTTTTGCGGGTCACATTTCCCTCTTATATCTGTGCCTCACCTGTCTATAACCCTGCCTGTACACCCTCTCCATACTAACAACCCCTCGCCCGCCTCACACACGCCCCTCCAGGCAAACCTCCTCCACAGTTATGACCAGCTGCCCCGCTCAGTCAGCTCCATGAGCCTCATGCGCTCCACTCCGTCCCCACTCCCACCACTACCGATGAGTGCCTCCACTTCCCCCATCCCTCCACAGATGGTCTCTTCCTCCTCCCCTCTTCCTCTCCAGGTCAACTCCTCTAGCCCCTTCCCTGAGCCCAAACACGGGCGACACTTCTCCAGCGAGTCCACGCACTCCCACTCCTCGGCTGAGGACCAGCGTGGGGATGGCATGGGCATGGGGACGGGCACGGGCAGCACCAGCACCCACTCCTCGGGCTGCCGCTCCTCCCACCGGGAGCGCCGCTCCTGGCAGGACCTGATCGAGACCCCTCTGACCAGCGCCGGGCTGCACTTCCTGCAGACGGCGCCGGGGGAGAGCGACTACGGGGGTCTGATGGGGACGATGGGAGGGGATATGGGGCTGTATGGGGGCCTGGGCAGACAGGGCATGTCCCCGGAGAGACGCAGGCAGGCCACGCTCCCAGTCCGGAGACACCACGCCGCAGAGAGGGACAGGGAACGGGACGGACCCTTCCCTCTGGAGAGGGGGCCGCACTCGCACAGCCACACGCACAGGCGCTCCCACAAGCAGCGCAGCCAGAGCCTGCCCAGGAACAGGGACCCCATGCCCGGGAAGCTGCTACACACCTCGGCCCACATGGAGGAGAGGAGCGAGGACGAGGAGGCGGAGGGACAGGCAGATATACTCCAGGGTGAGGAGGGTAAGGAGTGCACAGTGTGGGGGTGGGGGCAGCAGAGGGTTGAGAGGCACAGGTAAAAAAAAAAAAAGAAACACCACCACTGCCTTGTGATTGTCACACTAAAAAGTCATGGTTTTTGAAGGGATGGACGTGGATCTTTTAAGGCTAAATTAGTATTTGTCTAGGTTGTAAAAAGTACTCCACTACAAAGTGAAAGCACTTAAGCCGTTACAAGTACTCTGGCATTAGACACTATATTATTGGATTATCGCTGTTATACATTGGCATTGGCTGTTGGTTGAAAGAGAGGGATTTCAGTTTATTAATCCGTATGCTACTTCTTTAAATTTCAACGGCTGAACATAATTCATCAGTCCATTATGTTGGTCTTTAGTGTCCTGTTTGGGATGCCTGGGACCCCCCTGAACTGATCCTGTTAATGAAATATTAAAAGGTGCTTTGCTTTCCATTTTGTGGGGGGAAATGAAATTGAGGCTTTGCTTCCCAAACGCTTCCAAAAGCCTTAAGTCGTTTATCACCTCTGTTAAAATCAGTGTGAGCTAAAAATACTTGTTACATTATGAGACTGCTGCTATTAAAGAAACATGGTATGTTCCAGCTCCAGCTGCTGAGGAAATAGACTTGTCAGGACAGTTTTGCTTTATGAAAAATGAAAACCTTTCACATTGCAGGTTATATTGAACAGAACCTGGTAACTGTACATTTCCATGACCGTGCTATCATACTGTAAAGCTCAGAGTGATTCTGCAGACTGATGACAGGAACAGCCACCCTTTTACATGCCTTGCATCATAATTACAACATAAAACTGCCTCAATGCACCCTAACCTAACTAGTTCATACAACATATACTTCTTTAGAAATTCAGCTGTGATGTAAGTCAGTGTGGGGGGGGGTGTGTTGAGCTAAAATGCTGTTTAGAAGGTGAGGTGGAGCTTTTTGCAGCTTGTCACTCAGGCCTGGATATTCTCACCTGTGTCACACCAAATTGGTACTAAAGAAGCTGTCTTTACATTGTCCTCATATTGCCTGTTTTGTTCAGTCCATGGTTCAGAAATGAGATGCTTTTACAGGGCAAATAAAGTAGGGATATGATACATTTTGGAGGCTCACAGGCCTTGTATTTTTGCCCCTTTAGGCAGAAAAATCAAACAGATTATCAATTTGCGCACGCATTCATTTTCTGCAAGTCAACTCATTGATTTTCAGCTGTGACATTTTGCCATGCTTGCACTGAATTTGACTCTGGTCTCTCCCCTCCTGGCCGCCTCAGACCTGCGGGAGTTGAGAGTGGAGAGCAGGGAGCGGCGGGTGTCGGAGGGCAGGGAACGGCGGGTTTCGGAGGGCCGCGAGCCGGAGCCCCTGGACGGGCTGGAGCAGCTGTACCGCGCCCTGGAGCAGGCCAACGTGACGGCCCTGGGGGAGCCACGGCCCTGCAGCAGGCAGGAGCTGCGGCGCTGCTTCACCCAGAGAGCCCGGGACCCCCTGCTCAACGACCGGCTGCACCGGGTCCGAGCCCTGCGCAGCACATTGAAGGTATGACCCCAGCAGAAGAAGGGAGGGGGCCTAGAATGACCAATGACTTGAATGAGAGCCAACAGCATGCACTCAAACATCAGCACATCCACAGTCATATGTAAATATTCAATGAATATTTGAATGGCAGTTTAAAATTGGGAAAATCTTAACAGAATGTATTATCAAATATAATAATAATAACAATATAATTGTCTTACAATTTGCTTAGAATTTGAAAGGTCCCAGATGTGCTGCAAGGCCCCTTTATGTTCACTCACCTAAAAACAGGATTTTCAAATGACTGTTAAATAGCATCTGAGGGATTTCTGGTGAAACCAGTGACCCATGCCTCTATGTTAACACCAGAGAGCAAGGATAAATACTCAATTCAACCATCTAAGGCCACGTTTAGATGAGCTCAATTTTGAAGTGGAGCTCAATGTGTTTGCGCTAACTCTCCGGCGCCTCTTTGCTCCCAGGCCAAAGAGTCGGAGCTGGCGGTGATCTGTGCCCTCCTGGAGGACCCTGGCCTGTGCTCCCAGACCTTCAGAGAGTGGAAGCAGTGGCACAGCGAGCTCTACTCAGACATCTGCCAGCTCAGCCCGGGCACCAACGGCCAGGACGACCTCTCCCCGCTGGCCGCGCCTCTCATGACCCACACACACTCCTTCATTGAGACACATGTGTGAGAGAGAAAGAGAGAGAGAGAGACGAGGGGCAAAGACTGAACGATACACACACTCACTGACACACAGATACACATAAACACACAATGCTTTACATTAGCTAAATCCTCTACAGATTATGACTCGGAGCACACACACACACACACTCACACACACACACACACACGCACGCACATGGATATTCATACACATGCACACACACAGGAACACATTGTAAGATGTGTAAATATCATAGAGGGTACAGTCTGAGACCTGCGTGTATGAACTTTTGATAATCCTGAGGACCCCACAGGGTGCCTATTGCATGCCTGAACAGAAAGCATTAATCTTCCTTTGTCTATGGAACTCAGCATAAACTCCACACGCTTGTTGAGCAAAATGGAAAAAAAAAAACAAGGAGACTTTTTAACACGTTCGTTCCTTTGTATCGGTTGGTTTATGGTTTTGCTACTCTATTTTCTCGTTGATTTTAGGGAGCAGGGGGAGCTATGTAGCAGCAATACAGAGGAGAATCCTTTTCACCACAGCACTGTACTACTTTTGTACTGATGAACTTTGCACCCAGAGCCACCAGTTCTCCCCCTTTCCCTCTCTCTCTTTCTCTCTCGCTCTCTCTCTGTTATTTTCCTCTCACGGCATATCTCGTTGATTTACAGGGACCTCACTTTGTTATTTCAGGCTGATCTGACGGGTCAGTGCGCAGAGAGTAAGGCCAGCGGCTTATGGCGTTAAGACTGTGAAAGGTAGCCGTCAACGCTGGTTTATCTGTTATCTGCGTCACGAGTATCGAGAACCATTGTGCTGGTAGATGCACACGATTTCAAACTGTGAAATGTTAAAAAAAAAAAAACCCACAATTTTATCTATATAAGGAGGCTCATCTGATGGAGTGCAATTCTAAGATTCGGTTTGCATTCTCTCTCTCCCTCTCTTTCTTTCTTTTCTTCTCTCTGTGTTTCTGTCAATCTCCTCCCTCTCTTTTCTTAATTGTTCATTCTCTCTCTCTCTCTCTCTCTCTCTCTCTCTCTCTCTCTGTCTCTCTCTCTCTCTCTCTCTCGTTCTCTCTTTCTAGTCCTCAAAGACTTGTGTATATGTGTATACTGCTGTGTATACTGATGTAAATGTTTGCGTTCCACTACCACTGTGATATGCTTCTAGAGGTAGCGGAGGGAAGACAGAGAGTATGTACTTGCGTGGGTGCAAACCAAGTTTTTCTTTCGTTTTTTTTTTTTCGTTTGTTTACTTTTTCTTAAACAGCGAATGCAAGAGCTAGAGAGTTCTTTTCAAAGGAGTCACTCACTACAAAGAATGCACTTTCTATATCTCTATATCTCATTGGCTGCATCACAGGGTCTGTCTCATCGGCCTCTTTACCATTGCTGTTCAAAATATCAGGTAAAAGCATTTGCCGTCTCATTTTCTAAAGATTTGTGTACAGTCTACAAATATATTTAAACATAGAAGAGTATATAAATCTATTTACGTTTTGTGTCATAGATATAATGTTAAGTATGATGTATTCTATGCCAAGGTTCTGCAGTGTCCCCCTCTTCACTCTGTCGATGCAGGGTGTTCAGCAGTTGAACATCTAGGAGGCAGACGACAACGACCACCATCACTGACAGTTGATTGACAGATTTTAATGGTTTACATCACAGCTGACTCTTCTCCTGGTGATGTGTTGCATGAGAAACGGCCTGGGACTGATTTGATTGGACAGGGTAAAATTTTGCCGATCATTTGTGTTCTTTTTTCCCCCCCTTTTGCTGGTTTCTTTTCATTTTCCTCTCATGATTGCAAGATGAATTAGACTTGTAGCGCATGATACATGCAAAAGTACTGTTGACAAATGACTTTTGATTTTAATGTTGATAGTTTTGATGATTTTTTTTTCGCTAGATAGTGTTTGAAGACACACACTGTACAAAAACTGAGGGAGGTTATTTCGCTGCTCAGTATTAGACCTGAGGCAGATCCTCCTTTAGCATGCGCCCGGGAGGTTTCAATTAAATTATTTTGTTTTCTAAGAAAGAATGACACGTGTCCAAAGGCTTCAGGAACCTCAACCTGAGAGATGACAGTACAGTTACTTCTAAGGTGAAAGCCTTTCTTTTTTTTCTACATTCCCTGCAAGAATATGGGTGATATTGGGCAGTCAAAGACTTCCACACTGAATGGTCTGTAATGTCTGTGAAACTCAGATGAATCATTTCATCTGCAATATCAGGCCAAGGACTCAATGGTGCCCCCCAGTGTCGGAGACTCAGAGACATGCGTAGCACCTGCTGCACCCAGCACTATCTGTTCCTATTCTTCATATTTTACTGTAATTCTTTGAGTGTAGGTTCAGGTTTTATCACCACGTCACACTGTTGTGAGATATCAAATACACCCCAGAGATACAGCTCATGTTTTTTTGAATGGTTAATTTGAGAGTACCACAAAGATACTAAATGATGCAAGCACTTTCCCTGTGCCTCCCAACACTCTCTTTGGCAACGATGGACTGATGATACTGGCGATCCTACACACACACAGCTGTAGAAGAGTTTCAATACAGTTTTAGTCTGCAGACCTCTCTACGTTTCTCATCTGTGATGTTGGTCTTCTTTTTCCAACCGCTGCTCCACCGAGCAGGCGACATACTGTAGATTAAGGAGTGCGAGTTATGATTTGTAGGCACAGACTGTGTTATCCCTCCCAGATCTCTGTGTGTGTAGACCTGCAGAAACAGGCCGAAAAGGGAGATTCCACTGTGTGTTCTTTCAGGGGTGTACACCTCATGGTACATTGCACAGGTGTGTAAGATGTAAGTTGCACTGCGACATTAAAAAAGGAACATATTGCTCTTTTTCAAGGATAATATTAGCTTACTGTTATTCTGTACATTAAACTGACTAAAGATGATATTAAAAAATGAAAGAAAATGACATTTATTCTTCCTAAAGTAGCCTTTTTTGGTTTCATATATATGAATATATATTACAAAAAATACAGATTGTAAACTTAAGTTGTTAAACTTTGACTTCAATAAACTGAATCCTCTGCACTATGAGCTATGTTATATTTATGTGTACCTCTTCTTGGATATGCCAGAACAGAACTGCATTGTTTGCACTGTGCTTAAGTTACATGGATCAAAATTATCACATTTACCTCGAGCGCCCATCTAATCATTCGAAACCTGTGCAGATTTTTATTCTGGGACAAAACTTGATCAATTTAGAATTTGTTATTAAAAGTGGAATATGTCCCAACAAAAAATTTTGTTTTTCAGACCACATTTTGGTACAAATTCTCCAATTGAGAAACATAGAAGACACTGACGACAGCATTAGGGGGAGTTTGGCATCCGGTAACTTAATTACACTCAGGGAATGTAGGGGGCTGGCACAAAACCACCACCCCTCTAATTCTTGGACAACTGATGCCAAGACATGGCAACAAAATATGGTTACATGCCATGCATGATACCAAAATTGTAATCCAAGGATTGGTAAATTGTCATATCCATCCAAGAGCCTTCTTCAATTGTGATTGATTTATTGGGGAATCCTGGATTGAACCAATGTGAGTGTTTTATCATAGTCATTCTGAGTAACTAGCTATTGTTCAGATTCATTTCGGTCACCTGTGATCTGCTGTAAATGAATTAGGAATTTGCCTTGAAATATCAATGAAAGTATATAATAATGGCCTATATATAATGACCTGCATGGTATGGTTTACAATGTTGCCTTACAGTGTAGAGGGTGTTGGTTCTTATCCAGTCCTGGGCATCTAAATGTGTGTTTTTTCCAGATAATTTGGTTTCTCCCCACAGTCCAAAACATGCATTGAGGTCATTTTGGAGACTCTTAATTGCCTCTAGGTGTGAGTGCCTTCTTCAACCCCATGTCCACTGCTGACTTTTCACTGTCATTGTCACGGGGATGCCTATAAAGCTGGTAAGATAATGAATGGATGGATATAAATTGACACAAATGTTACTGTATACATTTTAATAACATGCACACAACTGTTGACGTTAAATACAATTTGACGAAGTGAGACGACAGGAGTAGAGCAGCATTTAGCAGTAGGTGGCTTTTTTGACAATATGATTCAACAACCGACAACAAAAAAGCTTCATGTCTGTTCTGGGAGCACGGGTTGACTGTGACTGTCATTGCTGAATTTCATTTCATACAATTTAAGATAATTAAATCAAAGGAACTAAACTACACCATACAGCAGCCATTACCACATGGGCTACTATTGCATTTCCCTCCCCGTCCGTCAGAGGGCAGCAGCGGACCGCGGAGCTGATCGCGCGAGACTGCGACCTCGAGTCCGAGAAGAAGGAGGAGGAGCGCTGTCATGGCGGCCAAGGTGAATGCTTGACATTTTCTCTCCGGCAAACTTCTCACTGTGTGTTTTTCAATGAAAACCCGGCTATACTGTTAACATTAAATACCCCGAGACCGCCAGTGCAGACCTGGAGCCACTGTCACTCTCCAGTGTGGAAGGGAACCGCTCTGTTAGGGTGTTAGCGGCGTCGTGTGGGGGAAAGCTGTTAGCTGACAGCATCTGATCTTTCTGTAGTCTTCTCATAAGCTAAACAGCTGCAAACATCTGGCTCTGATAGACAGCTCAGACTGGGTTACAACGTATAGTAACTATACGTAACTATAGTAGAGTAAGAGGTAGCACTAAACGCGAGTTAGCTCATTGTGAGAAGTAAAGTAATGCAAATTAAAGAACTTTGCGCATTATATTGACTTGACTATTTACTACATACTTCTATACAATATTTAAGATCATTTTGAAGTTTTTTTTGAGTCAGTACAGCTCTAAACGTACGGTTACAGCTTTAATAGGGTTTCTTAGAGATAGGGAGAGGACCTCAGACATCCAGGAGGAGCTCAAAATAAAGCTGCTGTTACTCAGTATAGAGAGTAGAGGATCTAGTTGAGTTGGTGCAGGTATCTGGCCAGGATAGTAGCTGGATGCATTCCTGGGGAGGTATTGCATGCATGTCTGTATATAATAGTATGTAATAGAATAGAAATAGAAAAGAGTATGCCTTTATTTTTCCCACAAGTGGAAAATTCCCAATATGGGCTGGAAGGATAGACCTAGGACACACTTGAGAGACTTTATTTCCCAGCTGGCTTGGGAGCACTTTGGGATCCTCCCAGAGGAGGCTAGATTTCAGCAAGATAATACTGTGTTAACATGAGCTCCATCTGCAACCTGAGCAACATTAAAACAATGCTCCGCAAATATGATTGAGTTGTATAATTATTGAACAGTTACACAGCAGTTCATAGGAGATACTCTCCCTTTTGATGCTCGTTAATATCTTTGTATGGTCTTGTCTGAACTTCAACCACATTTCCATATGTAAAGCATCCTCCCCCATCACAGGAGCCAGCTGTCAATAAATGCCTGTCAGTGTCTTGTAACGTATCCCCTGCTGTGTCCTAGGTGGTGCTGGTGGCCGTCCCGACGGTGCTGGGCATCGCCTCCGTACGTGTGTATACTGTGAGGGAGGCGCCCCCCGAGGGGCTGGTTTCTCGGCAAAAGGTATGACAGGGTCCTCCCGTCAGCGCGCAGGGTGTGAGTAAAGACGAGAGTTGGATCTCACAGTTGTGGCTCTGGTTCTGCCTCTGTCCCCAGCTCAACATTTACACCCCGGTGCGGCCGTCTGCCAGCGTGGAGTTTGCTCCAGAGAGGCCGGGCGTGATTGAGACTGGGTTAACCACAGCGAGAGAAACCATAACGCCATTTTACCTGGCGGTGAAGGTATCACATCTTCTACATGCGTATTTGTCTGTCTGTAGTGGCAGAGTAGAATAGGTTCAGCTTCACAGACACCACCCACCCCCACGTAAACACCATTCTAACACCTAAAACCCCATACTGTATGTGTCTAAGTATGTTACACGAATGGAAAAAGAGCTAACAAGGGCAAATTGGTCTAATCTTGCACCTGCAGTGTTAGTTTTCCATCCCTGATTTATGCTCCTCTTGTTTGCGGTTACAGAGCACAATCCCACACGCTGCAAGTGCTTTGTGCAGGTACGATCTTGCAAGCCGTGAGGGTTCAAAAGGCAGACAGGAAATAGAGTTCACACAGTTTGCAGCTCAGCTGTAAGGCCCGCTAAGGAGATTCGACGGTTTGGCACTTCGGATGATGGGGGCTGAAGAGACACTTCACACTGACTCAGATGTGTCTGTTGCACAGCTGTATAGATAGTTGTGATCTTGCTAGCAGGCTGTGGCGCTTGACTTCAATTCTGTGCTTTTTTCCTGGCAGGGCGCTTATATCTCTGCAAAAAGGGGAAGTGTTAACCTATACCATGCAGGACAGGGTGAGTCAACCGCCTCCACCATAGAATGTCCTGTCATACCAATATCCCTCCATTGAACCTTCTTTGTGAAGAGTGAAGAGTCTATAATAACCCCAACACAACTTTGAAACAACAAAGTTTTGACGCGTTCAACTTCAGTGCTAGTTTTAATAATCACCATGATGAGAAAGAGAACTTACAAAACGCCAAGAATTGAGGCTGAAACTTATTAGTTACGAGTTCCAAGAACATAGAAAAACAGATACACGGGCATAAGCTAGAATAGACAATGAAGACCACTTGATAATAAAACTAAAAATAAGATAAATATGCATATAAATAAGAATAGAATGCTTCAAAGTAGTAGGAATAAGATGGAGAATGAACCCCTTTGATAATGCTGGCCCAAATAAGGTTGGAAATAAGATCCAGAGGAATACACGAGATGAAAAGTGCAACTCGGCGAATAATCAGTTTGAGTTGTGCTGACAACTCAAAGATAAAACACATTTTCAAGCCATCTTTTAATGCCTTCAGTGATTTACTCTGCTATGAATTGCCACACTGTGCTGTTTCTATTGGATGTTATGTGCCTGACCTTAGTTAGAATAATACTATTCTATCCTCCTCTCCATCAGTGAGCATACTCCTCGTACTCCTGCATTATTATGTTGTTACTGCCATGGACGTCGCCTAGTCAGACAGCACATTTGCCACGTTGTTGACCGTCTCTCTGCCTCTCCCAGATGCCTACTATTACTTGAAGGACCCTCCGCCGGAGTTTCTGCCCAGATTTGGTACCATCACCATGGCAGGCCTGCTCGGCATGTTCTTGGCACGGAAAGGTATTCTCAGTCCCGAGTCGCTTATCAACGTGAACGATTTGGGCCCGGAGGGAGCTGTTATTTTGGTCCTGAGCTCATCGGGCCGGGTTCCACAAAAATGAAACTCAACTTCATTTTGATAAAGGGGCGAAAGCACAGTGAAACAAAAGCGTGCCAATGTCATCATCATAGTCATTATCTGCCTTATATAGCGCATGCACAAGTCATCTCTGGCTTCAGAGTTCTCTGTAAGCGTACGCGTCCTCCGACCTTGATGCCAGGAACAAATTTGGAGCAGAATATTCTGTTTCGATAAAAACATGTTGATCGCCGCTGGAAACCGATTCTGCTAAATGCAGTCAACACTGCAGCTGGGCCTCGACGGTAACCAGGAGGCCTGCAGATAAACAGCGACGTGCACACATGTGGAGGAAGTTGACCCAGTCCTCGGAGGAAGCTGCCGCTGAGCTGCCGCTCGGCAGCAGCCGACCGCAGTCAGGCGAGGTGTCAGTTGCCTCAGCACTCTTTGTTTACGTCTTGCTCCCAACGCGGGGAAATCCTTAAGATGACATCGACGCCCTCTCCGTGCCCGACGTTCCACTGAGCCCATGCCCAGTATGAACTGTCCTCTCCCCCCCCTCCCTCCCAGGCTCTCGCTTCAGGAGGGTGGCGGTTCCAGTGGGGCTGATGAGTGCGGGGGCGTCGGTGTGCTACCCAGCCCAGGCCGTGGCCGTCGTCAAGGTAACGGGGCCAGGCTACCTTGGGAAGCGGCGATCTCACTTGTACAGTACACACACACACGTGATCTCTGGGTCATTGTTTCTCTCTCTGTCTCTCTCTCTGTCTCTCTCTCTCTCTCTCTCTGTCTCTCTCTCTCTCTCTCTCTCTCTAGGTGACGGGGAGGAAGGTGTATGCGGCGGGCCAGTGGAGCGGCGCTGCCGTGTCTTCGCTTCTCACACCCACACCTCAGCCTCCCCAGACTCAGGTCCTCAGTGCCACAGTCACACATGCACACGCACACACACACACACACACACACACACACACACACACACACACACAGATTTATTGTTCCGTGTGTGAGCGGCCAGATTGCACCATGCTCGTTTTGCATCCAAAGTGCCGTTTGTTTTCTTTTGTTTTTTGTTTTTCTGTGGATGTCTGCATGAAAAACAATCATTCACTCCAGGTATTACTAACCGTCTCCCCACTGACCGGTTTCCCCGCTACATGTTTCGTTTGCTGAAAAACTCCCTCCTGCATGTTAATAGGTCACACTCCGTATCCTGTCTTCACCCTGTCACGACGGCTGCCGTGTTGTGGTCGCTCTGTTCTCTGTGTGCGCACACTTGGAATTTTTTTTTCGTTGTTTTTTTTGAAGTGAATGAAAGTGCATGGTGCAAGTGTAGTCATGCTCAACACCTGAAAGGTGAAATGCAAGTCTGCTGCGTTATTCTGTCTACAGTTGCTACTTGACGTACACTTTTAGTGCCATTAATCAAATCATGAAAGCCACACTGATCATTGCCTGTAGCTTATCTTGGCTGAACACGTCGTATTCTTTTATGCCATTAGGCAGCTGCAGAGCCAGATCCACAGGCTGCGCTAGGCAAAGAGGCCTCGGGGGCAAACTCAGAACCAAGCTCAAAAATCTCAGAGACGGAGCAGGTGGAATCTGTTCCTGTCCCTGAGCCTGTTGTTGCAGAGGAGACGTCATCAGTAACACTGGCAGAGATGTCCACAGACCAGAGCCCTGCAGACGCCAGCGCTGGTATTGCACATATCGATCTCGCTCTGTTTTTCTCCCCGTCTTCATCTCGTTGGTGTTGTTTCAGTCACACCTGTTTTTTGCTGCCCCTGTCCAGATCCACTGCCAGCAGAGACAAAGTCTGAGGAGGAGCCTGCGCCTGTCGAACAGGAAGAGCCCTCCGACACAAGACAAGCAGATGGCGGCCCGGCCGAGTCTGCTCCAGCAGAATCTGCTCCAGTGGAGGCTGCTCCAGTGGAGGCTGCTCCAGAAGAATCTGCTCCAGCAGAATCTGCTCCAGTGGAGGCTGCTCCAGTGGAGGCTGCTCCAGTGGAGGCTGCTCCAGAAGAATCTGCTCCAGTGGAGGCTGCTCCAGCAGAATCTGCTCCAGTGGAGGCTGCACCGGCAGAAGCTGCTCCTGCAGAGGCTGCTTCAGTAGAAGCTGCTCTAGTGGAGGCTACTTCAGCAGAAGCTTCTCCAGTAGAAGCTGCTCCTGCAGAAGCTTCTCCAGTAGAAGCTGCTCCAGTGGAGACTGCTCTAGTGGAGGCTGCTCCGGCAGAAGCTTCTCCAGTAGAAGCTGCTCCTGCAGAAGCTTCTCCAGTGGAGGCTGCTCCAGCAGATTCATCTCATGCAGAAGCTGCTGCAGTCGAAGCTTCTCCAGTGGAGGCTGCTCTAGTGGAAGCTGCTCCAGCAGAAGCCGCTCCAGCAGATGTTCCTCCAGCAGATTCTGCTCAGGCAGAGCCTGCGTCAGCCGAGGCCCCTCCAGCAGAAGCTGCTCCGTCTGAGTCCAGGCTGGCTGAGACCGCTGCTCCCGTGGACGAGCCCACTGGAGTCGAATCCGTTCCACCTTCTTCTGAAGAACCTCCTGCTCCAGAAGCCTCCAGTGAACCATCAGGTGCCATGAATATCCTAATATCAAAGAGCAGGACGTTCTAGTAACCAGTGTCGCTCCAGAAAGTAAATAGAAATGATAGTTGAGGACAGTCCCATTGAAATCAGATCATGATTTAACCATTGAAACACATCTTTACATTGGTTGTGAAGTTCCGGGGGGTGTCAGAGTCCTGCTGCTGACCCTGTGTTTTGTCTTCCTCCTCCGCAGTGCCAGTTGTGGAGCCGGCCCCTCTGTCCGAGTCAGCTGAGCCGCCACAAGTGGCCGCTGTAGATGAGACACTAACCCCGACACTGACGCAGCCTGAAGCACAGAGCAGCAAAGGTACCGCTGTAACCCGCTGCACCCACTCCTCCACTCCACTTTCTGAGAGGAAACACACACACTCATGCTGGCATCGAGACCATTATCTCTTCTGAGAAACACACCTTAATGTGTTCCTCTTTGCATCAGTACGCGTTCTTTGATAATCCACCCTTAAGATAAGCCGAGGTTTGACGGCAGTAATGTCTCCCTCCCCTGTGAAATGCACCAGCTCGGCACAATGGGCAGTTCAGATAAGTGCTGCCCATTCAGACCTGGCCTTGACATGCAGACAACGTTACATCGAAACGGCCCACCTGTATCCAGACACGCTGCTCTGATCAATAATACGAGGCTGGCCAATACAGAGGGCAGTCTGTCTTTACCTATACACATACATAGATGTATATACATATAAATCAACATGCGTAGACGCAGAGAGGGAAGAGAACTGGATGTCATTATCATCAGCGGCCTCCAGAGAAAACAATCTATAGCCACAATCAAATAAGCCTTTTTTTATTGCCATAACCCGCCTGATTCTTCAGCTCCGCTGCAAAGACCCGTGCCATCGACTGAGCGCCACAGGCGTGTAATGCGATGCTGCCAGAGCCGTGCTATGGACGTGTGCAGCGTGAAAACCTGAGGTTCTGCACCCAACCAGACAGCCTGGCTCAGACCTGCCCAGAAAGATAACACTGCACATTGCGTAATAATAATAATAATTATAAAAAAAATAGTAGATTCGGCCTGTTTACTCTGAACGGACTGAGTCTCCCAGGAAGAATAAATCTCAGGCCCGCTAGTGCAGGCCCAGATGTCATATTTGCCTCCAGGACGAGGGAGCATCCCGATACATGACTGAACACAGAGAGGACAAATAACAAGCTCAAAAGTGACCGCTTGACCCGATCGCCTGTTACGTCCTCGTGGACTGCTAATCAGAAGAGGACAGCTCATATTTCATGGATATAGAGGCTCATGGTTAACACAGGTTTCAATGCTGGGATGCCTCTGGGTATCGTAGAAAGTCAGGGCCGGCTGTGGCGTTGACTCGTGTCTGTTTAGTATAGCATACACCGTCCGTCTGCGTGAATTTAGCCTTGGAGCTGAAAGGTGGTTGCATTTCTCTGGCTGTCCTCCAGGTGGCTCTGGTTTCAAGGCAGACCCCGCTCTGATGGACTTCGGCCAGTCCAGCCCCGAGGATGAAGACCTGTACAGCACACGCAGCTGAGAGGCCTGCAGCAGACAGGCCGCTGGCTAGCGCTGCCTGCCTCCTCCGGAAGACTCGCTATCAGTCTGCAGTGTAAATAGGCTACTTTGCAATCAAGCAGAGGCGGAAAGTTCTCATTTTCGTCTGCCCACATCATTTATTTTTCCGCAACAACGGTCCAGGAACATTTGCGCCCGATCAGCGGCGCAGTGAATTCCAGTACACACACAACTGTCGCTTTGCGTTAAATGACGGGAACCTGGAAAAAATGTACGCCCACAACTTTTGTTTTTTTTCTCCTGTTAATTTACATGTTAGAGTGCACGTTTTTCTCTCTGTGCCATGTGACAGTTGCCCGCTTCCTCGCTACAGCTCTCATTCTCTTATTTATTGTGATTTAGCCCATTGCATTGGTAGTTGGCAGTTGGAAAAAAATCCAGCTACACTGGTACGGGTTAAAGGTCAGTGCAGTGCTGTTCCATTTTGTCACATCGAAAGCTGTCTTCAGACGTTCAGAACCAAAAATAAATCTTTATTTTTCAGAATTGTCCGTATTAGGAAGTTGTGTTTTCTATTTTAAGGAACAACAAATACTCAGCCCACACAGTCTGGATAGTATACACATAAACACATACTGTCCTTGTTTATACGTGTGTGTGTGTGTGTGTGTGTGTGTGCGTGTGTGTGTGTGTGTGTGTGTGTGTGTGTGTGTGTGTGTGTGTGTGTGTGTGTGTGTGTGTGTGTGTGTGTGTGTGCTGTCACTTGACAGTGAGAAGGTCACTGGATGAGTTTGCATGTTCTGCCTGTGTCTCGGGTCTTCTCCCACAGTCTAAACCCATGCATTTTTAGGCTGATTGGAGACTCTTAAGTTGTAAGTGTGTTACAGTGTGTGTGGTGGACTGGTCACTGGTCCAGTGTGCATTCCCTGCCTTCATCCTGCATACAGTCAAAAGTGGGGAAGATTGTTTGCTCACACATACTGTAAAAGAACCCCCCACCCCCTCCCACACACCTTTTTTTTCTATTGTGCTTGAATAGCTTATTTATGCCATCCTCCTTCGTAGCTATGGGGTTTCAAATTGTTGCTGAGGTCGTAGCTACTCTAATGAGGTGCCACTTTATAGCACAGTATTTGATACTAACTTGAACTTTCAAACTTTCAAAGTTTCAAACTTTCAAAAGGTTTGAAATCTAATGCGTGAGTATCCCCCCCCCCCCCCTCCCCCTCCCCATCTTGCACTAGCCTGTCAAAACCAGAATGTAATGTAATGTTCATTTCAGACCATTGATAAATCAGATGCTTTTTCTATTTTGGAATGAGAAAGCTTAGCAAGTGTCAAGTTTTGCTTTCAGTATAGAGGTTTTTTTAAGGGCACTGTGTCTCGGTGTTCAGCAATGTACTGTGTCCAACGTGAGCACATCTCAGCGCATTTGTTGACATGAGCATCTGGAGTGACTCGCACAAATTCACATGTCAACCGCTTGTTTGGTCGGTGAGATACAAGTTGTCCGAATGATGGTAACTCTGATCCCAGAGTGGCCCTCATGGTCACCGCGGTTTCCTGAAACACAAGAATGGTACAGAATGGTCCCATTTATCACAGTGATGCTTATTTTAAGGGACTGTGAGTGTGGGTATTAATCCTGGGAATGCCACGTAGTCTTAAAAGCACTTTTGGATGCCACATGTTTTTGCTTACTGCTGTGAAGACACAGTTTGTGTGGCGGCAGGACCGGGCTGGATGGTAACAGCTTTACTGCTTCTTTATTGCTCCTCGGAGGAACCCGAGCTGCCCGGACCTCATAAACTCTGCATGAGCTTGACCAGAGCCGCGACCCCTGGGACCGTGCTCGCATGAGCGTGTATGAGAGTGGGAGATGTCAGATCAATTGGATGTCAATGCTTTCTCATCCCTCTTCCTGTTGTACACGGCGAAAAAAAACACATATGGGAACCAGGCTTCCTGTGGCACTGGAGCTACAAGTGTGTGTTGAGTCGAGGTGTTAAGGGACTTGTGAGCGTGTGTGTGACTGTGCTGTTTTTTTTTTTTTTGTGCGAGCGCTGCCAAAATGTTGTGATTAAAAAGAAAAAGAAACAAGAAATCGTCTGGAAACTGCTCCGTGTCCTGAAATCATTATCCGGCCAGCACAGCTCCTAGAACCACATGGACATGCTGGTTCAATTCAGAGAACAGAGGGAGCAGGAATGCTGGAAATCTGTGCCCTCCTTTCTTCTCACACGGACATCTTGTCGCTATAAGCGTCTCTCTAGAGGTTCCCCTGTATATGAGAGCCCCCCCCTCCCCTTCTTCCACGCAGCGTCCCACACATGCAGCCACTCTAATTGTATTCTGAGAACTGATGTTGGACTGGAGTCTGTCATGTAGTCCAGAGCGCTCTCTCAGCTTTGTTCCTGACCAGCCGAGAGGAAGCGGGGCTCGAAGCGGGCCTGACCTCTCACCTCTCACCCCCCGAGAGCCGGATTTTCCACACGGGACCTTGCGAGAGTTATGGTTTTTGGTGGTTATCTTCCCAGGGTCCGGCCAGGGAGTAGACCCCCGCCATCAAATAAACACATTTATCAGCAAAAAAACATAAACATCTTAATTATGTAAGTCATTTTAGAGGGTCACAGTGGATGCAGCGTGTGTTTACTCACTGTGTGCACATCTCCTCTGTGTCGGTGAATCAGGGTTTACGTGAACGTGAATGATGCACACATACTTAAGATTATTCCACTGTTAGTCGTGGCGGCGTCCGCAGAGACGTAGCGGCGATACGCCTTGTCAAAGAGCAAAGAGGAAAGCGAAAATAAACAGCGTGCAGATAATTGGCTGCGAAACCCATGTCCAGTAAGTGTCGTGATGTAACTTTCGGTTGGATGCTCTCCGCTCCATCGCTCTCCTTATCTCCTGCCTGGTCAGGCACTGCCTGTAACTAAATCCCCTCACACACACACGGGCACATACACTCCCACGCGCCGTCTAATTGTTAATAATGCTGCCAGGGAAAGGCTGATTGTGAAATTTCGACTGCAAGGATTGGCATTCCCTCCATAAAATGTGCATGGTGGCCGGTCCAGGGTTTGTTCCCTGCCTTGGACCTACGTACACAGGAGATAGGTTGAGCCCTATAAGTTAGTTAGATAATGGTTGGATTTTGAGTTTTTACATTCAATGAATGCTGTAACGAGTGGCGCATATCAATACGAGCACTGCGAGTCGATTGAATTGATCGTCCGAAGACAGGATAAAGTGAGATTAACCCTCCGAGCGTTGACAAAGGTCAAAAAATGGCAAACACAAGGCATTCCCTGATAAAACAAGTGAAAGTAAGATGAACTGCCCTTTGGCTGAAAGCAGTAATGATGTGATAATGCTTTTAAATGATCAGACATCTGAGACACTTGGCAACATTTTGATGCCTGAGTCATACTTCACATTGAGGTAAATGATGATGCACCAGATACTCAGCAAACACATGTATCAGATAAAATAGCAAAATATTGCCAGTTTATTGCCTAACCACAGTACTATGAGGACATATAGTTAGTTGTATTTTACCACTGAGTTTCAGAGGAACTGTGGGGAGGCAGAAGGATGTCTGTTTTTTCTGTCATCTTCTATTTGCATTGGCCAGCGTGACACCATAAATATCCGATTTTAGTTGCTGCGTGTCATGACTAAGGGCCCTTGGCTTCTCTGTGCATGTGTGTGTGTGTGTCTCTGAAACAACTGTGCATACCCGGCATGCCAGCAGTTGAACATTTATCATGAAGTTTCCCATTTTGAGTGCATAACTACCCCCATTTGAACAGCTCTGACAAGCACAGCGCATTTCCCGATTTCTCCAAGCCTGCGAGAAAGTAAAGCGAGCTCTTCATTTGCGGCTCTCAAAAACCTCCTGCTCTCTGTCTCGCCTCCATCCGTCATTCTCTCCGTCAGCTTTCCCACAGCCATTAGATCATGTCACATCCTGATAGATACTCAATGGAGCAGACTGCACACACACACACACAGACACACACACAGACACACACACAGACACACAGATGCCAACACGCATGTAAACAGAGGCAAGAACAGTGCGTTGATGCACGCATGCCAGGCTCTGATTGAGAACACAGGGGTTGCAAAAGTACTGAAGTGCACGGACACGTGCATGCACACACACACACACACATGCAAAGGGAGAGATGCATGCTCACACCGTTGATCAAAGGCACTGTGATGTAATCAGTCTCAGAGCTTTGTACGCATCCCTCATTAACTTTCACCAGAGGCTTTAATGAAAAACCACTGGAGGGAATCTCCGCTTTCTCTCCTCTCTCCCTCCATCTCTCCCTCTCATCTCTGCGCGCTCACTCCCTGCAGGATCTGCTCGTCCTCCTCCTCATCCATCTTCCTCGCGCTGCCTCCCCATCACCCCCACCGCCCCCTCCCACCCCACACACACACACACAGACACCCCACCCTCCCTCTTCTCCCTCTGCCCTGGTGACTGGCTTGACTTCCGCTAAGACAGAGTAAATATTTCCCATGGCTTATCTGACCGCTGGCAGGACGAATATGACACAAAGTGCGAGGCTGAGCTAATTAACGCGCTGCCTCCGCTCCTCGGGTCAGGGGCCCCCAGCGGGGACAGCACAGGCTCCACATTTTGACAGAGTCGTAAAGTATTCATAATGGTTATGGTATGACACGTGGTTGTGTGTCTGCAGTCATTGGAGATTGGACTTATTACTCTAACACGCATCTTGAATTGATTTGCTCGGTTTTGGCCTTATCGGGTAGGGAATTGGGGAGGGAAAAAGGGGAAAAAAAGAAGGGATGGAAAAAGACCTCCCTCTCTCTCTTTCCCTCTCTCTCTCTCTTTTTCTTGCTCTGCAAGCTGGCTGGTGTCCAGGTACGGCCCAGCCCCTCGGTCATGATGGAGGTGTGACGTGTAAGCAACTTCCCTGTTGTGCAATCGTCCAGGGGCTCTTGGGGGTATAAGACCCCCCAACCTCATCTGGTTTCTCAGAGCCTGCAGTCTGTTTTCCTCACACACACACACACACACACACACACACACACACACGTACATGTGCGTAGACACACAGGCATGACGTCCGGAGTAGTCAGCTGTGTGCATTTCTCTTAGAGGGGTCGAGGAGCAATTGTCATGACATGGACTTTAGCCAAAAGAAGCACTGAAGAGTATTCGACTGGCTGCTCTGGACGCCCCATCGCTCTAGGTAAAGTTCTCTCTTTTAATGGGTAGAAATCGTTCAGGCATTGAGCGTTGACTTGATGAGAGCTTATTTTTTGATCATTATCTTCAAGTTTCCTCCCCAAGTGAGGCATAATTATTTTCTTTATTGGAAAAAAAAGTTATTTGAAGATGTAATTTCCCTTACATTATTGACTGTCTTTTATATTTGTTGCTATTAATAATGCATTCCCTCGGTGTGTCGGACCGTAATGGGTTCAGTTTCAGATACATTTAAGACTCCTGTGAAACTATTGGATCTCACATTAAGTCTACACTTCTTTCATCTAAATCATGAATGTTTCAAAAACGAATTTTGCTCATTAACACCGAATGGATTTTCTGAGGAATACATTAAGTAGGAGGATTATTACAACCTCCCTCATATGTATTTCATTACTGCCTAATTTCAAGAATGGTGTAATGTATTTGTGCTGTGATTAGTTATCAAGCGGGACAGCTTATAAACACTGGAGCCAGCTAAAGTCCACTGTGTAGGAAAACCTTTCTTCTCTCCCCTACAAGGCAGCTGAACTGTTGTTTTGTTTGATTTCCAGAACGACCTTGGAAAACTTAGAGGAGGGAAGTCAGATTGTATGACGCAAGGATACGTCCAGTTTCACAATGGTAAACTCAGATGAACTCTCGGTTTTCAACACCACCTCTGCTCTCTATTCAGTGGAACATCTGAACGCGTCTCTAGAGCCTCTGGACACCCCCTGCTCAGACTGGACCCCTATACCGGTGACCACTGTCATTCCCACCATTTACAGTGTAATCTGTGTGCTGGGGACGGTGGTCAATGCTCTGGCTGTGTGTGTACTGGCTCATAACAGTGCCTCCCGCAGAACTATAGCAAACACCTTCATGCTTAATCTGTGCGTGTCCGACCTGCTGTTCCTGCTCTCCCTGCCGCTGTGGGCCGTCTACTACTCCCAGGGCTACAACTGGCCCTTCGGCTCGATCGCCTGCAAAGTGTGTGGACTGCTGAATAACCTCAACCTCTACGCCTCCATCTTTTTCATCACCTGCATGAGCATGGACCGCTACCTGGCCATCGTTCACCCGCTCCGCTCCCAGACTGCCCGAAACCGCAAACATGCCAGGCTGACATGCGCCCTAGTTTGGCTTCTGGCATGTGCTTGCTCAGCCCCCACCCTGTTCCTGAGGGACACCTACCACCTGCAGGACCTAGGTGTGGAGGCCTGTGTGATTTTGTACCCAAGCGAAAAGTGGTACTTGACTCTTGGCTGGATGAAGATTCTCGTCGCCTTCTTGTTGCCACTGATCATCATCTCCTGTTGCTACTGCGCGATTGGTTGTCATCTGATTGGCTATCGAGGCTTGGGAAGTGGGCAGACTCTGTCTCACTCCCACAATGTGACCTCCTTTAAATCCCAGGAGAGCAACGGGAAACTGGAGAGGCCTCCAACCCCATGTGTGAGCCCCAGCTCCAGCTATGTCGGAGGCAGGCAGCTGGAGAGCCGGGGACTAGAGCGCGTGCTGTGGACGGTAGCAGCCGTGGTGCTGGCCTTCTTCCTCTGCTGGTTCCCCTTCCACCTCGTAACCTTCCTGGACATGCTAAAGACCGAGGACTGGGTGGGTGGCTGCTGGGTCACCTGGACCATCCAAAACATCACCCCTCTGTCTCTCTGCTTGGCCTTCTCCAACTCAGCCATCAACCCCGTGCTCTACTGCTTCATCGGGAACCATTTCCGGGGCCGTCTCGGGGGCCTCTGCAAGGGTCTGGGTGCTTGCCTGATGCCACCCGAGGAGGACCACAGCCAGAAGAGGGGCTCCTTCAGCACCAGGCTCAGCTCCTTCTCTCGAAAACTCAGTGACCTGAAAGACCTGGCGATTGTGGAACCCTCTGGCGCTGCTTAGTGGGCCTCCACTAAGGAGACTTCCCTCGCCCTCTGCTGGCTTCACACCCCAAAGAGTGACATGTCAAGTGACTGCTGAGCTCCATTAAGCATGGATGTGTGAGATGGAGCTGCGACAATAACGGAGTCAAACTGCATTCGTGCTCAGTGCTGCCCTACATGGACAGAGGAAAGGGTTAGAAAAAGCCTGAGGAAAGATGAAGCTGAAAAAAGAAAAGGCTTCATAGGTTTGAGGCTGGTTTGCATTGAACAGATGAATTATAAATGTGATACCCTAAATGCAGCAGCCGGCAGCTCTTTTTCGTAAAAGAAAAAAAAAAGAAGAAAAAAGAAGAAGAAGCTCTTGAAATACCACTGTTCAATACCTTCTCAGCATCAAACATCAAACAGACACAGCCAGTGAGTGGCAGGTGAACAAAGTGAAGCCTTCAGTTGTAAGAACCAGACATTTCCCACTCTGGATGGCGCAGACCAAGAGCTCGTCGAGCACACATTCATCAAACACACAAACGCTGCTCCACACAAATTATAACGCAATGATAATCACGCTACTTAAATGCTGGGAATCTAAATATTGTTTCTTAGTCACAGTTGGTCATAGCTATAGACTTATTTACAACCTGTAATGAGATAATGAGTTGAATGACAACGAAGGAAACATATTCTGAAACAGATCAGAAAGAGTGGGTCAGTTTAGACTGTGGCTATCTCAACAGCTTATTCTTACTCAAGAATATAATCATTTTCTGTCTGTAGTTTGATGCGTTCATCAATTCTTCAGTAATTCTACATTTCAATGGCAGATTGCTCTCAACTTAACTTCATGTGCAGTTTATACTTTTTGATTTTGCTGGGCAGAGGGAGGCCAAAACACTTAAAGTATACATGTATCAGGACAATTATTATCCAGTCATAACAATGCTACTTTTACCGTCCTCTTTGGACCATTATATGATATGTTTAATCATGTAACTTGTAACATTTGTATTGTTATTCTGTAAAGGCAGAAGTAAAAAAATGACTGCATTTCTCTGACTCCAGAAGAAATAAAGTGAACAAGATTTCCCCTAAAACGCTACTCCTCTCATTCATGCAACTCTACACGTGACTTCTACTACTGTGCCATTCTAATCCACTGTATCTGTGAAACAGATTCTATTTACAATTTGCTTCCCTTCTCCAAGTCTAACCCTCAACAGCTGTGACTGAGACCCCCACCAGCAGCCCCACAACCACCACCTGGGAATGAGAGTGTCGGGATTACTGTCAGCCTGGCAGATGGACATTCACTCTCCGTATGTTTCTTTTTTTTCCCCCCTCCTTCTCTCATGGATTCGCTACATATCCAGATATCATAATCTCATACTAATGCCCTCATGATGCATTCCAACCAGTTGTGTTGGTCAAAGGAGCCACCGGTCAATCAATGTTGTATCTCGATCTGCTATTTGCGTCTAGTATAGATCCACTGCATTCTGCATTGACCCTTGGCTGCCTGCCTGTGGGCTGAGAGTCAATGGAGAATGATGTAATTCACTTTTGTATGGTGGAAGTTGTGGGTTGATCATGCACAAGAGAGGCGTGCGGATAGTGTTACAAAAGCTTTTATTGTGGCTGGATAATTGCTTCTTAGTCGTGGCGATAAATCACGGTAGCCTGGATGTGTTTACAGACTAACACTTCCCTTAAAGGCTTCCCATCCTCTCTCCAGGCTACTTGCACTAGATCACTCCTGGCTCGCTCCTCATTAATCTTTCACAGCGTACCACTGGATGGCGCCATAGGGCTGTGGACTCGCAGGATGAGAGATGCCACTGGCTGCTTACCCAAACGGAGCCCCAAGTCCCGACGCTCATGATCTTTCGGAGCCAAGGGAAAGATGGCTCTGACACAGACTGATGACTCATCTAGGCTGCAGCTCCTAATGTAAATACACGGAAATCCGCAGCAAATTCTGCAATGAAGAGCATGCTGAGTGGTATGATAATGCCTCTCTGAGGGCTCTGAAAGACCCCATGCAGTCATCAATGTGCTTTACACAAACAGGAGCATTGAACGCAGGATGGGCATTTGCCTCTGCACTGCCGATGAGCTCCATGATGCCAGACGGCCAGCTAGCAGCTCAGGGAGATGGGAACGGCTGCAAACATTCAATATTTTAATCACCAGATTCTTAATTTGACACGGCAGAACTTTGCGACTGACGGGACAGATTGCAGGATGAGTTTGCTGCAGCCCCGGCAGTATGTTCACGCACACAGCGTCATTAGCCGATTCCTCGCCGTGCAGTGGAGCAGGTGTGTGTGTCCTTGAAGAGTGTTCAATAGAGACAGACCAGCGACGCAGCTGAGAAAATGTCTAACACGCAGGTTGTGGTTAAAGCTACAGTGAGCCTGTGTGAAGAGAAAACGTGAGAGCGAGGAGTGTGAGGAACTCTAACAGCAGTGACAGGTGTCACGAGCCTGGAGTTTAAGCAGAGAAATAATAAGCGCAGTTTAGTTTAATGCATGCTTTGGAGGGCGGAGTACCTGGAGACAACCCGTGAACACAAGGAGAACATGCATGACTTTGGAGATATTGTGTTTTTGATAGTTTTCCATTATTTTTTTGTATGTTTTTTTTTTTTACATTTGGAATCATCCCAAACCCACTGCCTTATATAAAACAATCATTAATATATCAGTTACAGTGGACGTGTTTCCTGTAGAAACAGTAAAGGCTCTCATTATCCCATTTTAAGGTTGATTTTTCAGTGATTGTTAATTGTGAATGCAGGACTGTTTCTTGTGATGTTGCGTTTTATTAAAGTGTTGGATAATATTGTTGTATATTCTGAATGTTACTGTAGGATTATACTATTCCTTGCTTACTAAATTGCTGTATCTGCGATCTTTCTCCACTACTGTTTTTTGGCACACTGACTCCGTATTACTTGGTGTGGCAATTCATGGAAACTGCGGTGAGGACAGAAAAAGAAAGAAAATGAGGCCTCCAAATTAGGGCTGTTTAAGCACATTGTTTTCCTGTTTGAAAAAGGTGATATTGCTTTTTTTCCCCTTTTCTCTCTTTTGCCTTCTATTGCTGTGAAAATATTCAGTTAGAATCTTTGAAGTTATTTCCTGTCGTACGAATACAATCATTTCCTGAGAATAGCACAAAGCCACATTTAGAGAGGCGTGTGAGTGTATGTCATGCGTGAAGTGTTAAAAAGAGGTAGGCTGAGCACAAGGGCATAAAGGTTGGAGGTTAGAGCTGCCATCAGTGCAGTTGAGGGAGTGGAAATTCAGAGCGCTCGTTCGCCAAAGCTCAGGTGAGAAGCAAATACAAGAGAAGCTGCCTGAGCTGCGTTCACAGGCCAGGGAGTACACGGAGAGGAACTTGCCTGCAGTGAAAGGAAAAAAAGCGTGTGAGACAGACGAGAGCTGCCACTTTGAGGAGAACAAAAAAAAAAGCAGGCTGTGATGGAAAACCTGCCTATTTACCACGGACCCATAGGCAAAGAAGAGGGAGAGAGGCGTCTGGGCCTGGACGGCCGGGACGGCAGCTACCTGGTCCGTAACAGCGACTCTGTGCCAGGCGTCTACTGCCTGTGTGTGCTGTGAGTATGACTCTGTGAATCCAGCCTCTGTCTGTCCTGCTGCTGTGAGACCTCACTAATCGCATCAACATAAAACCCTGTTCTCTCCTGTTACCGAGATTATTGATCGGTGCACTTTTAAGAAAAACACAAAGGCATAAACATAACATGAGTGTTAACTGAAAAAATGGAACGGCTCGTTATTAAGCCTAAAATGTGGCTCCCTCAGGAGCAATAATGGGGACGGCAAGGGCAGATACTTATTTCATTAAAGTCAGAGATGAACCCCTGGTTAAAGTTGTCTCTTTCTCTTTCTCTCTCTGCATGTGTGTGTGTGTGTGTGTATGCAGGAACCGCGGATATGTCTACACGTACCGGTTGCAAAGGGATGCCACAGGTTCATGGGCTGCAGACGTGAGACATTTTCCTTTTCTCATCTCTTTTTTGCCTGCTCTGTACACAGCCCACACGCGCCACACACAAAGCAGGCGAAACATCTGCGTGTCTGCCTTGCTCGGGCCACCCTTTATTAGTCCTGCAGGTCCTTTTGCTGCCTAATTCAGCAAGCTGCGAGCGTGGGGAGGCGAAGGCAGGCTTTTCCAGGGGTGACAGTACTGAGAAATGGCTGCGTTTCCGCAGCAACCCTCGGCGCACCTCAAATTCGAGACGCCACAGCATCGGGCCGTTTACTCCAGAGATGCGGGAATCGCATTTGACAGCATTTCTGATGGGATACGTAATTGAGCACTATGGGCTGGCAAACACCCAGAGATACGAATGTATAGAGACATCTGAAATCTGTGTCTCTCTCGCTCCCTGACAACTAAGCTATATGCTGTTGTAACTACGTTTTACCCTCGCTCATTCTCACTGACAGCATCGAGCGAGCGGGGGGGTGGGTGGGGGGGGACTTGGATTACACGAGCCCCACAACAAGTTCAATAACACTTTACATTATTCATGCTCAATATCAATCACTCTAATGAAATACTGTGGCGATCGTGGGGGAACATTTGCGGCTGGAGACAGAGGCATCCACAGCGCCTCGTGCTCGCTCCATTCAATTACGTGAGGTCTGAACACATTCGAAGGACACCACTTTCTCTGCTTTTCACAGCGTGATCAATGACACAGCGACGGAATAAATAATCCTTTCTTTAAGAGAAGCCCGTGCTTGACACAACGATAATAGTTTGAAAAGTTTAATGAGGTAATAAATGTTAGACGACAGCTGTGGGCAAAGCGTTGCACTAATTAAAAATTGCCAGACTCTGGTTTGAGTTTGTGCGAAGCAGAGGTGTTGGAGATGCTGAAGAAGGCAACTTGAGGCAAATTCTGCCCTTAGATCGTCTCTAAAAGACGTTCCTTGTGTGATTTCACTAACATTCAGGCATGAGGAGAACTGAGATAATTCTAACATCTTGCATGTCACACATGAATCCTAAAATAAATGCTTTTTTGTTGCCTACCAAAATATAAAAGCACCCAGGGGAGCAGATGCATCATGCGGCAATTTTTTTTCATTTTTTGTTTTTAGCTTTTAAAGCCCTTGAGTATATTCTCTATCCTTCTACAGCGCATTTTACAGTTGAATTTCTTTTGCAATCTTTTTATCTATTGTTGGGCCTTTCTACATATTTATTTATTTATCTTTAAATATGAGCTCTGTGTGGCTTAGTGGACCAGCTACATAAAAATATAACAGACATGATTCCCGGCCCATCCATTTGCCCACTGCGCTTGTGTTTCTCCCTCTACTTTTTGCATATCTGATACCTTTTATAGGGTAAACCTACAAAAACTCATTTCAAGCCTCTGTTGTCCTGCGCTTTTTGTTTCCCCGTGGGGTTTGATGTGGAGATGAAGAAGCTGAATACCCTTTTTTTCCCCCCCTCTCCACCTCTTTCTTGTGTTTCAGACCACTCCTGGTGTGCAGAAACGATATTTCCGGAAAATCAAGAACTTGATAGCAGCTTTCCAGAAGCCCGGCCAGGGAATTGTCATGCCTCTGCTGTACCCTGTCACCGCTCAGAGCCGCGCGCAGCCGCACACCCAGGCAGAGACGGACAGTGACGGCCTGTCACCCACACACAGCAGCCTACACCTGCAGCAGGCCCTGTCGCCAGCTCAGGGCGAGAAGAGGAGGAACAAAAGGGAAGTGCGCAAAGCTCCCAGTTAAGAGGCTGATACCACCTTATCACGAACAAAAACGCGTCCCACTGCTTCCTGTTGCATTTTGCATGTAAATGTTTCGTTGAAGACTTTTATGCCCTTTATGCCAGTATTGTGCCCTCCTTTCTCATAACTTCCAAGGTTGTAAAATATTTAACTACTCAAACATAAATATCCATTACCGCCTACAGAAGCTGACAACAAGTACAGTGCTGTTTCTTTATGTAACTCAGCTGTGTGAATGGCAAAGGGAAATAAATGATATCGGTTGAAAATAAACTCTTTTGAACGTGTTGACACGCCAGCCTCCGTCTGACATACAATATGGAACAAAAATTCAATTTGACATGTTGAAGTAGTGATTTCCATGGAGAGAACGCCAACTGCTGCGGAGGGGGCGAAAAGCTGTCATTCATCCGATTGATTGATTGATTACTGGCTCCTCATGAAAAAAAATGAGCGGGAGGAAGGAGAAAGGGAGAGCGAGAGAGAGAGAGAGAGAGCGAGCGAGCGAGGCAGAGAGAGCATCCATTCAGCCCAGACAATTCTTCAGTGCAGCGGTCTCCTAGCAACCGGACCCTCCATCCTTTCAGCTCCGTGATGAGGTTGGACAGTATCTCACGGAGCATATGGTTTAGGAGGGAAGGTGCATCTCGGCCGATCGGCGGAGTGCTACTCGGGAACGTATATCACCTGCTCGCAGTCAGAACATATGCATTGTGTGGCTCTGTCATCCGCAGCCCAGGAGAGAAACACAAACAATTAATGGTGGGCAGATGGTGGAGCGACGGCGGCAGGGAGGCGGGAGGAGGAGAGGCATACGGATGGGGAGGTGGATTAGTGGTAGCGAGATTAAGAAAAAAAATAATAAAAAAAAAGGAAAACAAACTTCATTACTTTCTTTTTTAACTTTTTTTTTTCCTTTTGGGTGGCGGTGCTGGGGGAGGCTTGGAAGTGGTTCACATGCAGTCTGATTGGCATTTCTTAATGAGAGGAGACAAGCTGTAGAGAACGGCACAGCCAACTCCAGGTCCTGCCCCTTCTGCACTCAACACCCACTCACTGAGCTTCAGCTGTCACATTTCTTTTTCCCTTCCTCTGCGCTTTCTTCCTCTCCCTTTCTCTCCCTCTCTCTCTCTGTATCCCTCCTCCTCTTCTCTCTCTGACAGACGCAGGTTTCTCATGCATATCTCAGTTTGAGCCGTAATGATGGGTGATAATGACAGCACAGATTTGAAAGTTACAAACTCCCAGAAACAAGAACAAAGAGCGCACAACAAATGTGTGGCAGCGAGGCGCCGAGACGGAGACGATGTGAGAGCACGAGCAGACCCAGAGAGGGGAAAATAAGCAACAATGCCAACTAAATCCCAGGGAGCGATCTGGTAATTCACACATAATAACTTTAATCAGCATTGTAACCCAATAAAGTCAGATTTTTCAGCGAGAATATTTACTATAGCCATGTATAATTCTTTGCAAAAATGTAACTGTTTTTCTATTGATTAACAATACTGACACATACTTATGAACAACAGAATTTCCAGTTGAGCACTTTTTTTCAGTGTGAAAGCACTGGCTATGTACATTCTTGATTTTAGTATACACACTCATACAAACTACTGTTGGAGCACACCAGAGGCGGGAAACCGGGAGAGGCTTCCTTCTCTAAAGGGGAGTGTCAGAGTCGACAAGGCCTCTCTTACACAATATGTAAACGATAGTATATCCGAGGTAAACCATGTAGGAACTCAAATGGCAACCGGAGAGCTCTTGAGCCGAGTCAATGAAGAGGAGTATTCACTGGCCATCCTAAAGTCTTCATCTCTACAGTTCAGTGAACTTGAGTCCAAAATGATGAACAGTGTTGAAACAACAAATGACAGACAGTCAGTCCATCCGTCGGTGTGTCAGTCGGTCGGTCAGAGTCAGTGTGTCAGTCCCAGGTCAGTCAGAATACAAAAAGCAAAGCCACAGCCAAACCACACTGCTTGTGCCACTGTTAGAAATTGGAGAAACTGGACGATAATAATAAAATACCATCATTTTGTCACAATTAAAGGCATTTGGAAATATTTTTTCCCCCAATCTCTCTTCTTGTTCTTCTTCTTCTGTCGTTATCCCGATCTTCTTCTTCTTCTTCTTCTTCTTTTTTTGATACAGTATAGAAACAGTAGAACAAATCAGAGTAGAGTAGAAACAGGCAGTCTTTGGTGGGGCGGGGGGCTGCTCACGTGTCTCTGTTACCTGCCCCCCACCTCGCTCAGTGTCTTAAAGTGGATGTTGGAGGGGCAGTCGGACAGCTCCGGCTGCTGCTCTATAGGCAGGGAGTAGTAGCCGTCGTAACCCTGGACGAGTCCTCCGGACAGCAGCTGCTGCTTCTCCGCCTCGCTCCACGCCCTGCTCCCGGCGTCCCCTAAATCCACCCGCTTCCTCTCCCTCTCCCACGCCCCCTCCACCGCCCTCTTCTTGGCCTCCTCCCTCACCCTGGCCCGCTCCTCGTCCTCGCTGCCGCCGTAGCGCACGCACAGGCACAGCCAGCCCTGCTGCAGCGTGATGTCGGCGAATCGTCGAGTCCTGCCGTTCACCATGGCGCTCATCTGCGACACGCTGACGTTGACGCCGCCCTCCAGCACGCGGCCGCCCACGCCCAGGCCCAGCGCCAGGTCCTCCTCGATGGGGCGGGACTGCAGGAAGTGGTGCGTGTCGCAGCCACGCACCGTGAAGCTCAGGCCGCTCAGGTGCACGGCGCCGTTCAAGATGGCCGCCACGCGCCGGCTGTCCTCGCTGGCCACGCCGATGACCTCGGCGCTGACGCGGCCATGGGAGATGGCGAAGCGGATGCTGGGGCCGAGCAGCGAGGGCCTGGAGCCGAAGGGCGGGGGGCGCACGGGGCGGTGGCAGGCCGAACCCACGGGCTCGGCCACCAGGGGTAGACGCTGGAGGGAGATGAAGCTCCTCAGCTGTCGCCGCAGCTCGCACTGGATGCCCAGCACCACCTGGAACAAACAGGCGTCATCCGTCAGACAGGGACGACGCAGAGATGATGAGATCAGGTATAATCAGATGAGGAAGGGCCACAGGTGTGCGGGTTTAATAAGATTAACCAATAACTCGGTGTTCCCCAGACACACACAATAATTTACTGAGTCAAAAACAAAAACAGAAATAAAACCGCACATATTAGATGAATAATACATTTAATTTGAATCGGCTTTTGTCAGTTTCAGGGTGTTGGTTCAATTTTTACTGGCTCACTGGCCCGAGAAATTGGCAAACCAAAGAAAAATGTTGCCATAATTAATGACAAGTTAATTAACTTGTTATCATTATTATTATTTGTTTTTATCTGATATGACTTTTGCCAAAACACGTGTAATTAAAAATATTTTTGTGGAGCTGCATATACTATACTGGGCAGAACTATCATGTAGCGTTACAGACAAATAGTACACATTAAAATGTTTGACTGTGAAAACTGAAACTGAAACTTACTTGACTCAAGTGACATGAATTGCAATTCTATAAGATAATTTAAGCATTTAGCATACATAAGTTATATAGAGTAAATTATATAGCTTATGTCACAAATTTTGGTTTAAGTTAAAAAAAAAAACAATAATAATAGTGATAAGAACAAGAATAAAAATAAAAATGTGAATTACAGTTACTTACAATAATCTACAATATACACAATAATCTTTTTATACTATTTATTTGTTATGCCCCTTGACCAAGTTTTGTATTTTATAATGACATATTTTCTATACACTTCAAATTTCACCTCACGCTCTCAGCTCACCTTGCTGGAGTCCCAGTTCTGTGTCTTGGTCTGAGTCTTCATCAGTTCGTATGTTTGTTCCATTCTGCCCACTTCAGGCTTCGGGAAGCCTGGGACAACATTATGAAGCTGGAAGCCAAACAGCTGCAGCCAGCTACCGATGTCTGGACACACACACACAGGAGAAGAGAGAGGGAAAAAGTTAGGATATGAAGTGCATATTGTGAAGCAAACAAGAAGTCATAAGGCCAGTGAAACAACACCTTCTACAGGAAATCTCACAGTACATGATGATAATATGCGTCCGAGATGGTTCGGGCGGTGTTTTCTCTTCCTCTGTGATAAACAATCCCGCTGCAGTAAAACGTGACAGACCAAATGAATGTTCCATTAACCAGGAGGACACACGCCTCCCGCCGACATCCTATATTCATTCTCTCGCTCTCCTATTCCATCTTTTTTCCCTCGCTTGAGTTTCTATTTTGTCTCTCGGGGAAACAGTGTGTTCTTGACAGACAGAGGGAACAAGACATAACAGCCTGTGTTAAAAGAAAAAAACAACAAGCTGATCAGAGGCACGGCTGTCCTTTTCTGCTGCCGGTACATCCTGCCTGTCACATCTCCTCTCTCTGCCACGCAGCTCACCTGTGGTTAGCTGTGGGCCCCCTACACTCACTCTTTATGGCAGATGTTTCACACGCAGTGGCGTGTGTGTGTGTGTGTGTGTGTGTGTGTGTGTGTGTGTGTGTGTGTGTGTGTGGGGGGGGGGGGAGTTGGTGCAGCTGGCTGGATAAATGTGATGTATGGCTGCGTGGCGGCTGCAGTGTTGTGGCTCTAGCACTCAGTCAGCCCCCGAGCGAACGCACACGAGTGTGAATCTCACCTGTAGTAAAGTGTGTCACTTCTTCCACTCTCCCGACGGGGCAGTTGTTCTTGAACGCGTACAAGTTGAACGGCCTGGGCTCCTTGCTGAGCTCCGCCCACAGCTCGTGATTGGGCGAGGTCCACCGGCCCGCCAGCGTGTCGTAATCCCGCCGGCCCAGGTGGACCAAGCGCGTGAACGGGTCGTACAGGCCGCCATGGAAGCCGATGACGAGCTGGAAGTCCGGGTTGGTGTCCTGGTAGACCTCTCCGTACGGGGTGTAGAGAATCTCCTTGACCAGGCGCCCCCTGCTGGAGAACACCGCCCGGGGGCTGCCGACGCTGTCGCAGGCCACGTAGTACTCCTCGCCACTGCTCAGCTCCATGGCGATGAGGTGGCCCTGCAGGTCGTAGTACAGTGACGTGATCAGGTTGCTGCTGTGGTTGTAGAGGTGGCTGACGCGGGTGGGGTGCGACAGGTCGGCGTAGAAGAACTGCAGCTGCTCGCCCTGGCTGCTCTTGGTGGCCACGCGCCGGCCCAGCCCGTCGTAGCGGTACCACACGGTGCGCTCCGTCACCCGGTTGAAGACGCGCGTCAGCAGCCCGTTGGAGTTGTAGTCGAACAGGTCGTTGACGCGCTGGCGCAGGAAGCCGTCGTCGTCCACGCTGTACTGCAGCTCGCCCAGGTGGGTGATGCGATCCCTCTGGTCGTACCGCAGGGGCATCAGCCTGAAAGGAAACGTGCACGGTGATGCTGCTATAAATCGTGTTCAAGAGTGACTGAGCACCTCCTTGCTAATGTTAGCATTGTTATTAGCCTTTTTATTAGCATTCACTATGGTCTCTGGTCAAGTCCAGACAGTGTAAGACTTTGCAAAGTTTACATAGAATTTCTTTCGAATATTAAGCATCTTAGGCATGGTCATGTTGTTATTAAGGTCCCAGAATGGTTAAAAATAGGGCTCTCAGCCCTATGTGATGTCTGCTAGACAAGATAATTAAAAGTGGTGTCTGGATAATAATGAGAACCAAAGACGAGGAACTTGGAACTTTCTTGTTCTGATCAGCTTGTCATCTTTTAGAAAGGTCACAAATTCAGATAACAACTCTTTTATGTTGCCCAACTCATAAGTCTTATATACTGTTAAAAGCATAATAGTGCCATTGATGAAAATAAGGAAGCACAACATTTTTCCAACAAGCATGCTAACACACATACTATGAGAATGCTGATATGCTTACGTTCAGCAAGTTGTATTGGAATTCCAATTAAATTCTTTTGAAGAATGAAGCCAATTCTGAATTACATCAAAATTATTAATTTGAATGTCATGGAATTTCAATTCAAACTCAAACTCTCAATTCAAATTCCTGGAATTGAACTGGAATGTGGGAAACATTGTCCATTAAATTCGGAATTTAGCACAAGCCTGCTTCTTAGTGGTACCAGTATCATCCACTGCGCTCAGGCGAGCATGAAGTAGAATTTTACTGAATAGTGTGAACAAGCCATAGTCTTGCCTTCTAATGTGTTCTAATGTGAAAGTAGGCTATCTTATCTTGAAATAACATTAAGCAAGACAAATATTTTGATGTTATAATGTGGAAATATAATACCATGAAACAACATAATAATTTCACATTATGACATGAAAAAATATAGTGTTGTAAACAATCTTTTACCATAATAACATGATACTGAGCCATTTTGTTTTATCTGTGTTAAACCAGTACTGAAAGTTCACCATTTGAAAAATTGTTTGCTGGGAGTTTGTGTCTTACCTGGCAGTGATCCCATGGCTGAGGAGGTTGATGTTGCCGTTGAGGTCGTAGCTGTAGCGCCACTGAGGCCGCTCATTAACCGAGGCACTTTGCAGCTGGCTGTCTGCGTCATACTCATACGTGTAGCGGGTGACGTTGCTGTCCACGCCAACCCTGATGTCACACGTGGTGGTGCGGCCCGCAGAGTCATATTGGATTGTCATCCAGTAGGCAATGGATTTAAGTATCTCGTACTGGACCTCGACCACCTGGCCATAGGAGTTAAAGACTTTGGTGTGCTTCATCAGATGCGTGGTGATCACCTAGACAAACAGGGAGAGTAGTAATCATGCATCTGAACACATTTTGTCTGCATTGTTTAAATTGAGGGATCACAGATTTCTTTCTGTGGGTGAAACAACATAACAAAACATAATGCAAGTTATATAAATAAGTAATTGGTTCACTAATAAAGTGAGTAACCAAAAGGAGGAGCTGAAAAATGTTAAGCTCGAACATTACATTACATTAGTGCAGCTTTCAGATATCACAAGAGGCCTAAGTAAAGTCGCCTGATCATATTGTACATACCTGGTTGAGGTCATAAAATATGACGCTGAACTTTCCAAACTGCTCCACTCGTCCGGATACGTCGACATACCGGTATAGGTCGATGGGGAGAGGAATCTCGTTGATGACTGCCTGCATACTAGTGACTCTGAAGTTGTTGTAACTGTAGTCAAACCTGGCGTTGACCAAGCCCTCTTCGCTAAAGCGAAAGATCTGCCGACTTGTCAGCGGACCTGAGAAGTTGAAAAAGATTGAGGTAAATGTGAGAAATTCACACATCGACCTGCGGTCCAGCGATGCATACATGGCCCTCCCAGCTCGCCGTCATGCTACTACCGCAAGCCTGCCTAATTAATTCAAATCAAGGACTAATTCAACATCATTAACGGGGACACATGCGGCGCAAACCACTCAATCTTAACTATCCCCACACCTCTATGGCATTTCCAGTGGTGACCTTTAATATGGAGAGATAATGAAATCTAAAGACAATAGCCATGATGGGCCAATGTGCTCCTTAATGTCAGAACATCAACTTTAACAACACCATTCATCACCTCTGCTACTAGCTGGTGCAGCCGCACAGCCTCCATTTGGAAAAAAGCCCCGCTAATGAAACACCATTATCGCGCTATTCGAGATGACTCTGATTGCAGTTAAAATGACTAAGTGTCTAGCTTCGGAGACTATAGAGAGCTGGATCAGCATTACATCTTCTATTTTTATTTTCTGTGGAATGTTGATTCTAAACCTGCGCTAATGGGAAGATGGCAGAAGCACTGAGAGTGATGTGGAAGCTTTTCTACAGCCCTAGGGAGCTCGCAGTCTGTTCGTCTCGCTTCTCTAGCTGTCACTTCCCCAAGCTGTCATCTCTCTCTCTCTCTCTCTCTCTCGGTTTCTGTTCCTCTACTCTCCCTCTCTTACCTGCCTCTCTATATCCCTGCCTTTTTTTGGTTCCTACTCTTCCATGTGTCCTCTCAAGGGACAATTACCACTATCTCTCCTCTCTCCGAGGCTCCGTTTGTTCTGCTGAAATGAGATCAGTTAAAGGAAGGTGAGAGTCTATTCACAGTGAGGGCAAAGCGATAAACACGCACGCACACTCACACACACACACACGCCAATGTTTCCATCACTTAAGAGGACACTGCATTGACTGACGTTCACCTGACTTACCTTCACCCTGACTTACCTTCACCCTAACATTACCACTGTTTGCCGAGCCCTGCCCTAACCTTAACCTAAGCGCAACCTTTAATCAAGTATTGTAAATCATTAGATCTCACGGTGAGGACCCTGAAACATAACGACGTGTTCCGTCTCCATAACAACGAGTCCCCACATGTGGAAACAGATCTGTGTGCCCACAACACACACACACAAACACCCCCGAATACACAGTGCCTTGCAGATTAGTGACACCTGACTATGGCGAGCCAGTCACAAAGCTGTGTGAAGTGAATCAGGAACAGAGAATAAACTGCTGTCAGCAGCCCTGAAGAGCCTCTGTAACTTGGGGGAATTGGTGAACTGCATTAACAATCACAGAATCCTGTCCCTTGTGAGTTTGTGTCTCACGAATGCGCGAATGCAGACAGGGTGGGTATGCAACAGTATATGTGCAATATAATACATAAGTACATTCACATGGTTTAGCGCACACTGTCTTATAGCCTTACACGCAGCCTCGCTTTGATTGTGCAGCCACGATGCGGAGGTGGGGAAGAGAGGGCACAGTTCAGAGCCTAAGGGGTGGTCTCATATTTAAAGCTGCGGTAGACCACAGCCTCTTCCACTCTTAGACACTCGCCTCTACTCACACACTAACCGTGGCTGTCTCAGTCTGAGATGAAATAGTACCTCGGCTGAGTCAAAACTCAACTGCAGTTTGAAACTGCTCACAAAATCTGACTTAAGATGTACGATTGTGTGGTCTAGTCCTAAGACGATCCACTTCATGTCCAAATAAATCCTTCAAGAGTACTCATGTAAAGGCAAATCTTTGCACTTGGTTGCAATGTTTCTCATGTCTGATTTTTGAGCATTTGTGTGTGTGTGTGTGTGTGTGCGCGCGCATATCTACCTGTCTGCCTGTATCTTATGGAGCTTATGAAGCCGTTATGGGTGAGATGAATGGTCTTGACAGTGCCAGAGGCGTCGTCATAAGTGAAGGTCACTAGGGTGGAGTCATAAACCACTTCAGAGAGCCGTGCAGCCGGTGTATACCTAGGGGAAAAGAGCAAAATCAAGAAAGGAAACAACTGGAGAAGAACTAACGAGTTTAGTTTTCTCACAAGCATTTAATTACAAAAGTGCAGGACAACGTTTGAACTTTTAACACGGATAAACATGTTGAATCTCATGAATAATACAGATCCCTTTTTTAGCAGCTGAGGAGCAAGTTGCATCGTCCTCCAACATTTCATCAAAATTAGACCGGCTGCTGTGGCAGTTATAGCCTTTCAAATCGTGAAAATGGGACTTTTTTATTACACTGTGGTGTCCCTGTTGAAGCCAATGAGTATTAAAAATGTTAAATGCTAGAATACTGCCCGAAACAGTCCTCCAAGTTCCATCAGAATCAGATCAGTGGTGTCTGACATGGTATGATGATAAAATATGTGACCTTTAATCAGTATCCCCATTAGTCCAATCAGTGTAATTTGATCGTGTGTGTGTGTGTGTGGCACATTTTGTGTCAGCTAGGTTTAGAGCTTTAATGGGGCTCTTACAGTTCAGAGATTAGCCTGTAATTACTGTACCTTCGTCAAGCCAATCAGCTGCCTGTTCTACATGGATGACTACAGCGCTGAGTTGCACGCATGATGCCTCCGGGTTTCATCAGTGTCACCCGCTGAGCGGAGCTGGCAAGCGACCTGCGTCCTACCTGTAGATGACGCTGCGTCCCGTGCCCAGGTACTGAGTGCGGAGCAGCCGCCCATCCAGGGTGAAGTCCTGCATGAAGGAGGCCTGGCTGTTGGGCGGACTGTATATGTTCCGGTAGTATCCGATGGACAGCAGTGACTGCAGCGTGTGCTTGGACATGCTGGGTGACGTCACGGCAACCAGGCGGTCCGTCTGGTCGTACTCGAAGATGTAGCTCCGCTTGCTGTGGATGAGCAGCATGATGGACTGCAGTAGAGAGAGAGAGAGAGGCAGAGTTAGAAAATACTGCAGCGGATTAGTTTGAGGTGCTGTTGGTTTTTTTTTCCCTTTTCTTTTCCTTCAATGTCATTCATTGAAGACAGTGCATCACAAAAACATTAAAACTGCACTTCAGAAGCAACCTTGGTTTTAGCTTGAAGACTGCTGATTTCTCACTTGATCACTGTGGGCTTTTTAATTGTTAAAACCTCAATGACAAATAAGCAAATAAATAAATAAAACACCATTAGAAAGCTGTAGGTTTTTCTTTTCAAACTCCAGCAACAGCCTTGTCTGACTTGCCAACAAAAAGTTGAAAAAAAAGTCTGCACACCTGTGGCCATATGTAGCCCCTGTAATGATACAATGCAAAAATACACTTCTATTTAACTCTAAGGTGTAATATAAAAGCATTAATTATACATACAGGTATTATTAATTTCTTGATGGTTCTGTAATATAAGCTCATTTACACTCTAATTTTGTCTTAGACCAAAAGCTGACACTGAATTTATTTCAGGCTGAATATCATTCCATTAAATATTTCAATTAATATCAAGGGGCGGAAATTATAGCTTCTGGTAGCTTTCATCTTTGCCACACACTTAAAGCAACACTCCCCTTTCCATGTTTTATTCCATCAACTAAAACTTACATGAACTCTACAGTATGTAGTTTCTTGCCATCTTTGAAAGCCTTGGAGTGTTTACTGTAAAACCCACTTTCAGTAAACACTCTTTTCTTCACTTTTCTTTTCACTGCTTTGTGAAAATTCATTTACAGAGCGATGACACTTGCTTGCACCGCATGTAATCCACCACAATGAGCATCTTGGCTGCATTTCCTGTTCTCACAGCTATGCTGTTGTTTCTCAAATTGATCCTCTCTAAATTATTATGACCAATATCATTATTTTTGCTATTGGACTTTAATGTTGCACTGCATATAATGAAAGATGCTTTTGCTTTTTCTCTTACTTTCATTGTATGTCACCAAGCTTTTTTACAGCTTTGATTTAACAGTTTTGGTTTCATATCATGGCCACGGCCTTGAAGTAGAGCAGGTGTGTTAGAAAAAACAAAAAACAAAACACAAAACACAAAACAGAACAAAGCCGTCAAACCTCTATCTTCTGGGTGTGACAGAGAGATGTCACACCGCCCATTAACACGCTTTCTCTTTGCATATCTCTCACCCTGTCTGAATATGTGTAGCTCCAGATCTTGCCATTGACCCAAGCCCTGGACACCACCCTGTCGTTGTCGTAGTCCAACCGTTCAGACCAGTCTCCGCGGTAGACAGCTGACAACAGGCCGCCCGCAGAGTAGCTGATGTTCACTTCAGTGTATTTACTGCTAGGGGACCAGAGCACGGGCCGGCCCAGCGTATCGTAGTGGATGTGGAGGGTGAACTTCCTGTGGTCGTCGTAGATCTTGCCTACCCTGGTGCTCTGATCAAAGTCTATAGACAGCAAGTTTCTGTTGTGTGCCTGGAAAGGAAAATCAAACTTTTTTAATTCCATGAATAATCGCAAATTCTAAAAAGAGCCACTGATATGCAGAAACACAGGAAGAGGCATGAGTCAGACATGCAGAGGTGTCTTTGGTTTAGATAAATTAATAGTGACATTTAGAGCAAACTGTGTCGAGTAAACACACACACACACACACAAAAAGGTGCTGGGGATTGTTTACTAATGAGCACACATTTGATAAAATGTTCCACTCCTGTGTTTGAGCTTTTTGCACCAGGGGAAAGAGTGGAGGTGTTGCAGCTGGGGTGTGATTTGTGGAAAGTTCCGACTCATTTCACCTATCGGCTTGACGTCACAGGTAAATCATAACATCAGTGCATCACGTCATAACACTCATTGTGCAAGGTCAGAGATAGCTTTTTCTCCGCAAGGAGGAGCTTCTCAAGTTGCTCTGCACAATCCTGAGGTGCGAGGAGTGTATCGAGGTCAGATTGTGCAACATGCGTTCATTACATGGTGGGACGACGTAATATGACCTTTTCACACAGGATGTGAGCCTCTGGTATGCTTGAAGGTGTCTACCACAGGTTATTAAGCTGCAAGAGGAAGATGGGCAAAGGATTGGTAGGTGAGTTTTACCCTGAGCCTCCGTTCATAAGTGCTGTAGTTAGTCCGGCTCTGCTCTTTCCTCTGCCTCCACTCTATCAGGCTTGGAGCGTGGTCTCCAGGCAGGCTGATGTTGCAGCGGCTGGCCGTCGGACTGACCCCGCCCCCAACGCCTCCAGGAAGGAGGGGCTCCGTGCTGAGTGACAGCTCCATCCCACTCGCCAGTGACACCAGGAAAGAGCCGTCCGCGCTGACTCTATAAGAACTCTGGGCGTGATCTGCAGGAGTTGGTGGGGTGTCATGTTTGTGGGTTACACACGTACAGAGAAACAATACAGACACAGAAAACCACACATGCACAAAGAGATGCAAACAGATGAAAAGTGTGAAAAAAACATGAGTCCCTCAAAGAGCAACCTTGAGACAAATCAATGAGATAGACGCTGAGAAAGCAATGAATGCGAGTCTGGCTCCTTGAATGTGTGTTTTGTTTGCCAAGTCCTCGACGGTGGGTGTTTTTAAAGATGTTCTCTACAACATTAGCGCCTTACTGTATTGTATCTTTACAAGACGGCAATCTATTTAGGAGGAAAAGCTCCTGAACAAAAAAGACAAAAAAAAGAGGAAGAGAGAAGAGGAGAGTTTGCACTCACTCGCTGCAAAGCCCTCTCAGAGACAGATGCAATAGTTGTGCGAGTGTGTAAAATGTACACACGTCTATATGGCTGAGATTGTGTCCACAGCCATTTCTAAAACACAATTAATAAAACAAAAAAAAAGTGAAAATAATCATGAAACTATATATTGATTGTAAAGTTTAACGTGGCTAATAAACTGGATGGCAAGTTCTATTCCCTCCATCACTGTAAAACCTCTCTCTATACACATGGTTATTGTTGCCTCAGAGGCAGGAGGAGACACGGTGAATTTGTGGTTCGTGGAAGTAAAAGAGGGGGGTCATTGCGACTCATCCCTGGCAGGCCTGTCACACTGGAGCAGCGAGCTTGTGACCACGTGTGTGTGTGTGCACGTGTGTGTGTGTGTGTGCGTGTGTGAGTGCTGGAGAAGCTTTTTTCTCCCTGCAGTCCTGTCATTGTGACAACTGCTAGAAAGCAATTAAAGGGATGACATGAGAAAAAACTGCTCCCATGAGCGTCTTCTCCACTCCACATTCATTTTCTCCTCTTCTCATCTCTGCCCTCATTTCCATCCCACACCCCTCCACCCCCGTAGCCATTAAGACATTTCACACGTCAGTCCAATCGGCCTCCATTTTTGGTAAATAAAAAGAAAAACTGCACTTTTTTTTCTCTTCCTACGGCCCATTAGTCTGGTGTGTAAAGAGGTCATATCTGATCCATATGTCAATTATTCATTGAAGGGGATGAATCCCTCCCCCAAGCCGCAAAGCAGCCACACATGGACGACTAAGAAGGAGAAAGACGGGTCAGTGTGTCTGACTTGACCAGAAATCGGCACCCTGTTATTGCTGTTTGCCAGTCATAAATGTTTAAATACCACAATGACCTTATAGTCAGCCCTTAACACACATCTGTGTTTTCCCACACTTAAAACCTCCCAGATGAGTCATAAGCACCTGCACCCTGTCTATGGGTAAACTAGGCGGGGGCGGATGCTATGTAATTAGGGTTGGCTGAGCACTGCAAAATTTCCAACATGTCAAACAATGAAGACATGAGAACACTCCTGATCCATGAGGAGCATAAAGAAAAAACACACACGCATACAATTACCCTTACCCACACACTTACCCTGTCTGAAAGTGTAGATAGTATCGCTGGCAGACAAGTTGGTGCTAGTGATGAAGTTCTCTCGGTTGGACGCCTCAACCTCAACACGAGACCAACGCTCCAGGTTGCTGTGGAAACCGCTCACCTCCCCGGTGGGGAGCGTGATGTTGGTCACACGGCCCTCACTGCTGTACCTGGCAGAACAAGCCAAAGAGACAGTGATGCAAAGCCACAAACACGAATGAGGGCAGCCACAAATACAAAAAAAAAAAAGCATGCACACATTATCGCTCTTTTTCCCTCCTAACACACAAGTGTAACTGTGCAGAGTGAGTGTCAGCCATGATTTATATGTACAATTATCCAGTTGTGGAATCTGAGATGGAGACTCAGGCGGCGGTGGTAAATAATTCAGACAGATGTGCTTTTGTGTGTGCATGTTTGTGTGTGTGTGTGTGTGTGCTTTGGACACGTGTTAATAAACATGTGTGATCAAAGTGATGCAGAGACGTCCCTCAGCTAAGTAGTTGCTTAAGCAAACACTGAGCTGAACAAAAAAAATCCGGTCTTCCAGTGAGGCATTGAAGACCACCAGATGGCACTCACATTTCACACCGTAAACTCTGCCTCGCATTAAAAACATGCACAAATATGCATACCCCTGTCTGTGCCTGCTTTCAGAGTCAAACAGCTGGACTGAGAGGAGAGCGAGGTGGGAAACAGAGGAGGGAAGCAAAAACAAAGACAAAAAAGAGAGAAAAACAGCCAGACAGAAAGAAAGAAAAGAAAGGGACAAAAAGAATGAACCAGAACAATACAGGGAGAGAAAAACAAACACGGGCAGACTTACTCATAAACAGTGGTCCAACTGTTCTCGTCACTCTTGGTTGCTAGGAGACCCGTGTTGCCATGGTAAGTGATGTGGGCGATGTCGTGGCCTTGGGCTGACACCTTTCTCAGTGTTCCGCTGTTGCTAAGCGACAGCCAGTACACCTGGCCACCAGGTAGAGCCAGCCAGAGAGGCACTCCGTGGGCGTCTCTCCTCACCTGGATCCCGTGGCCGTCCCGACACACCAGGCCGGACAGCTGGCCGTCCGTACCGTACGAGAAGTTGTACAGGTAGTGGCCCGTGATCAGGTGCTTGGTGTGCATGTGGGAGCCGTTCTGTTTGTGGGGGAACGACAGGCAGACAAACGTCAGAGATCGGGGCTAAGCAGAATGTTTCTGTGGTAAAACGGGAGCTAATGTAGTCTGAAATGTGAAATGTATCACACTGTGTCGCTCGGCTGGAAGCGGCCAGGTGCTTTGAGTAAAACAGAAAGTCATCAAAGCACCCCCTGATGTGGCACAGTGTCCCTAAAACAAACACTACATGCATCAGGCGACTGCCAGTCATTTATAAAAGCAGGCTTTTAATCAGGTATCGTTACGTTGAGACATGTATTGCAGAGTTAATAATATGTTATTTTTGCAGAATCTAATTTGAACTCATTAAAAGTTCCATAATTGTTAAATGTCAGGTCAGATATGTCAAACAATCACTCAGGGAAAGCAAGTGTTATTAGCAAAATAACATTAATTTGTCAGTTGTTTCAGTCAGTGGGCTTGTCAGCAGTTAGCAGCACAACAGGCAGGTACATGCTGTGAATATTAAATACGAACTAATCTTGATGCAAAAAGGTGTATGTGTGTGTGTGGCCCCAAATATAGGAATGCAGTGATGTGTAAATCTGGCAAACTGAAATGAGCTCAAATAGCTCAAAGCAACATACATTCATACATGCAAGGGCAATTACACTGTTGCTGCAAAGACTTTGTCCTCCTTTTCCACAGAGCACTGTGTACCTGGCTAAAGAGATAGAGCTCCTGATCCAGAGGAGAGCTGATCTCCACCAGTCCGGCTGGGCTGGGCTGGGGCTGGTTGGGGCTGACGGCTCTGATCCGGATGTTTCCCAGATCAGCAATATACAGGGTGCCATTGGGCGCCACGGCCAGAGAGGAGGGCGCTTTGAGACGAGCGTCACGGGCGTAGCCTCCGTCCCCTGATAAGGCCAAACAGGAAGACATTATTTCCCTGAGAACTCTTTATCAACAAAATGGCCTAAGTGAAAGCGCCCTCAGTTCTAAACACACTGAGCAATACAAATTATTCTTTAGAGAGCGAGAGAAATCGCAACTGGCGCACACAAGCTTTGCAAAATATGAAGATCCCATGGTGCCGCTTAAGCGTTTATCTGTTCGGCTCAGGACCGGGACTTGTTGGGATGCCGTAGCCTCCCAAAAGAGTTGCTACAACCACCTTGATAGTGACCTCGGCCTTATCAGACGGTGATAGTGGGTGACTGAATACATTCAGATGGCTTTGGTGGCGCAGCAGGATAATAGCTGGGTGAAGCCCTTTAGATGCTGTCAGCAGTGGGCCCGGGGCCTCTGATGGGTCCGTGCAGGCAGCAGGGTGGCAGTTTATCTCTTGACAGCATGCACATGATGGCGCATGTGTATGTTTGTGTACACGCCAGAGTGTGTGTGTGTGTGTGTGTGTGTGTGTGTGTGTGTATGCGCTCCCCATTTGTGCGCATGTTCAAAGACACTGCGTGACTGTCTACGGTGAGGGGATGGAAACGGAAAGCCTCTGAAGAGAGTAATCATCTGTTAACAGCAAGACATGATTGAAAATATGCAAAGTACAACCCAAGAAATAGGGATGGTTACAGCCCATTGGCTTGTGGCATGGGAGAGACACTTCCCTCCATTTTGAATAGAAAAGCGACTGATTTTTATGAGCAGAATTAAATGATAAAATCACATCCTCTGACACTTACAATGAAAGCATGGCCTAACTGTCAAAAGAACATCTGCTTATTTGTTTGGTCCTTTCCCTCTTGCCTTTATTACATTTCAGGTGCACTTCCATGATACACCAAGCGCTTCAAACCTTCAGCAGCGAGACTGGCGCTTTTTCTTTGGCCCGTAATTTGAATGGATTTAAAAGGTTTTTCTCAAGCTGGCTCTTACTGAAATTTAGCTGCAGGTTTTTGCAAAGCAGGAGCCTCTCCATGAATACCAAAATATCCATCCATTCACACACACACACACACACACACACACACACACACACACACACACACACACACACACACACACACACACACACACACACACACACACACAGACTGTGTGTACACCCTTCAGAACAGCCAACGTTCACACAACCAAATTACTTTCACTTATTTTCTCCCACCGTGACATTGCAGTCATTTCTTTCCTGTATATTGTCATTGTTTACATAAATATCATTATCTGATTTTTTTTAGATTATTTCCAAGGAGAGTCAAAACAACCCTTCTTAGATATTAAAATTCCATCAGAATTAAATAATTCAGACACATTCATGAAGAGACGAAAACAGCAGAGACAGACAAGAGAGAAAATGTTCTTCTCAAGCTCTGCTAATAAAATCAGTGGCCAGCAGGGACACAGAGGCAGCAAGATTTAATCACTCAATATTGAGACACACTGACTATTTCAATTCATTACATTTCTGTCAGGGCTTTTAAAACATCCTTGTTTTGTTTCCTCGTGTTTTACTTCTGAAACAGACCAACTATGTCATGATCCTACATGCTTTTATATGGCAACATGTTGTTTTTACAGCCTTAATTCTCTAAGATAGCATCTCACACTAACCGAAAAAGCAGTCATAGATGCACCTATACTGTGTGTGTGTGTGTGTGTGCCTGATGACCCACCAGAGAAGCAGTCACAGTTGGGGTCTATCTTACAGTCACAGTCCGTGGGGGCTCCAGAGATAACGGATATCTCGCCGTTGGTCGTCACCTGCGAAGCATTCAAAAACGTCAACCGCGCGGCTGCAAAATGATGCGGGAGATGATTGTTTAGCAGAAGGTAATTTGCAACAACAGCCTTTGTTTCGTCTAATCTCTAGCACAAACAAGATAATGACGGCAGTCCGCAAACACCTGAGCGGGAAATACAAATTAATGACAGTATAATGGAATAAGAGGAAAATACGTTTGGCTGCGCTTGACAACTGGTGTTTTCGATGAACAATCTGTCAATCATGCCTTTTTTTTCCCCAATGTTAGGGAAAATAAAAGAATCACCAATCTTCACTGTTTGGCCTAAATAGTGCTTTTGTTACCAATTAAACTGACTGTCTTGATGGAGTGTGCTATAAATGGAGGTGTAAACCACAGTCTGAATGCGATCCATTATAATGGAGGCTCCGAGGGAAACAAGTATTGTTGGAAGATGACTAGGGAAGATATGCCTGATTTGGATCTTTAACTTGATTATCCCTTGAGGAAATTGTGTTTTGTGACGCCGCTCTGTATTTTGACTTATGAATTATTTGGCTTATCTGCTTTCTTGGCGAGAGTTGGATGAGACAACCCCATTCTTGCCTGAAAAACACCTCTAAAGCTCATTAATTAACACAATGTGTCTTCTTTGTTTAATCCGTACAAATAACAAAGTGTTAAAAGAAGACAACTTGTTAATTGGAGAGTGTAGGCACATTTTGTTAGACAAAAGCAGGCTAGCAGTCTCCCCTGGTTCCAGTCTTTCATCTAAGCTGAGTTTACTGGCTGCCTGTGGTAACGTGAGGGTTATATCTCGATTCTGATCTAATATCTTAACACACAAAAAGCAAAATGTTGAACTTGGCTTGTGGTTAGGTTTTATTTACCAAGCGTTTGGGTCCTCAATCAATCCTATCAGGCCAAAAACCTCTGCACATTTATACCTAATTTTAGGCTTAGAGGTAAAAGCATTTCATTGTCCTGGGAAAATATTCATATGTCCTCTATTATTTAGGAGACCTGCAGAGCTGTCCTAATGAGTTTTGAGTCCCCGGCGGGAGGACAGCGATAGGACAAACCTTCAGTCACATTCTGCACAGGCGCTGAAATATAGAGAGAGGAGCTGTTGATTTAAAACAATGGCAGTCTCCTTCAGTGACAAGAGACTGGATTGGAAATGTTGTGACTTGGATCCATCTTCAAGAATAAGCCCACTTCAGAAAAAAACAAAACAAAACAAAACAAAAAACAAGTTCTTGCAATTTGGGCTTAATTGTGAGCAAACACAGCGACAACAGGGCTGCTTTGGGACTTAATTATTGTAAATTCAACGCACCTCAAAGCTGCAGCACCATGCATATTCAATAACTTGTTCGCCTTTATTGCGAGATAAAAAAAACAAAACAACAACAACCAAATTTAACACATATCGGTTATGCATGTGTGGCGCTTGATGTTGCGGCCAAAAGTGGCGGGTGTGTGTGACGGACAGACGTGCCCGGATCACGTGGAGCTGTGCCTACTCGATGACTGTGGCCAAGGCACGTTCCACATTTAATAGGGCTTATTACACAGATTTACTGGCTAAACAGTGCAAGATGCAGCTGGTGTCAGCCATTTACGATGAAATGTGGCGCTTAATTTGCGTGTCATTTCCTATCAGTTTTAAAATATACTGTCAGTCCGTACCTGTGCGGTGCTAGTTTGTCTTAAAAGTGACACCGCATTCTGCATTTAATCTGCCCACATCGCACTGTATCTGCAGCAGCTTGTCGGCGGCTCCACCGTGGTGATTGCACATGAGAACCACTGAGAAAATGTGCAATGCGTCATTATTAGTTTTATTTTATGGCTCAGTGTATAAAACATAGCAGAACTGTGTATGTGTGTGTGTGTATGCAGGAACTATCATGAATAACACCCCGTTGACTGCGTGAAAGATGAATACGATCCCAGGAATATCGAAGATAAAAACAGGTGTAACGTACACAGAAAGAGAGACAGGTTTTTCACCGCCCTATCAGACATGGCTGCCCAGCCTCCATCAAACACGCATTTTATGTTCCTGTCTGCCTCCACATGGACTCAGTGTGGTGCTGCTGACCACAAAGGGACTATTGATTGGGTCCAGCAGGCAATATCTTTGTGGCGCCCGGGCACAAATGTCCCTGTGATAGCATGCTGCTAGCTAATGGAGCTAATGGAGAAAAAAAGTCGTTTTTTTTGTTCATCCTAAAGAGGCTTTCAGGTTTCCTTGGATGCATTTTTTTTTTTTGTACAAGAGGCACCTGCTGAACACTTTGTTGCTCCACGTGTGACCATGATGCGGTGCAGTAAGTGCTATTTGTCAATTAAGCTTGAGATGAACAAAAAAACGAAAGGGGCGCTTTGCTGCACTCTTCATTGAATCTGCGGTTTTGATCCAGCCTAGGGTGAGAAATGTCTATAAGAATACCTTGAATACAGGGAGCCTGGCTCACATCAGCCTACTTAATTCTGATGACATTCAATCCATCACTGGTAATCGCCCTACGAAACGCAATCAGAGCCTCGCTAGCTGTAAACAGTCCACGTTGATTGGACCTGTTGGATGCGGTTGATGCGCCTCTCATCCGTCTCGGCGATGAACAGGGTTCCCAGGTGGGACACGGCGATGGCCTTGGCTGCCTCCAGGGTGGCACGCACCGCCGCCCAGCGCACCAGGTGGTGGTCGATCCCCGGGACCTGGCAATGGATGGGCCGACCTGCCACGATGCGCACCTGGAGACTCTCTGACACCTGAAGTGATGAAGGTCAAACGACACAGCCCGTCATGGACGAGTTGCCACAAAGAGATAATGCAGTGGGTAAGTAAGGGGACATAACATCTGAGTTCTTGTAACGGGATTCTGCAGGAGTCCTTAAGTATATTCCAAACAAAGCTCCAAAGAATAAATTAAACCAGAGGCAATGATTATTAAAATATACCTTTGGTCACAAGCAGTGACAATGACTCTCAGTTATACACTATAAATACACCAACGTTTGGCAGCCAAACTATTTGGAGAGAGCGTGAATACCTACAAAATTTAATACCACATAAAATTGTAATTAAGGCTTTTTCATACTTTTTAGGGGCCTTAATTTTCCTAAAATTGATTTATCAACTGTTTAATGCTTTTTAAGACCCTGCGGACACCATGCCGTAATCTCCAATTCAATCTGCTAAGGACAATAAACTTTGTTGATTAGATTTACAAGATACACACTCCATCGACAATTCCTACGACTTATGTGAACAAGCGCTGGGTAAGAAGCAAAATCTGAGTGGCACATTCTTAAAAACAACCTGAGCAGAAAGCCATAACAAGGTGCTCTTTTCTCTTTTTTTTGTTCACAGCCTCACTTGTGTTTAATGGCCATTATGTGACAGCACTACAATTGCAAACGTCTGTCAAAAAAAGTGAAACTCGAACAGAAAACTGTTTAAGAATTCATTCGCTGCCAAAATCAGCTTTTGCGTTTCTGTTAATCCACCTGCAGGACGATGTTGTTGTCCAGGATGTAGAGGGAGTTGTCCAGCGGGTTGATGGCCAGATCTGTGGGCCACTCCAGGCGCACCTTTGGGAGACACACACACACGCACACAAGTACATGCAGTTACTGTGTTTCTATCAACCCGAGAACAAAAGAGCAAGAAAGCCTCGGAGGGTATCGCCCACCGGAGTCAGTCACAGGTGATACAAATAATATCTTCTTAATAACATAGCATTAGGCCTCCTGACCCTCCCTGCTCATGCAAAGGTCAGCAGCGGGCAGGGAGCCTTCCCCGTGTTTATTCAAGGCTCACACCGGCTCGCCTCGGCAACGCTCCAAATGTCATCCAATAACCGCGATCGCCGCCCGCTCAGAAAAGCACAGCCCGCACGCTCTCACGGCGGGGGTCAAAGACAGGCAAACCCACAGCAGCACAGCCGCCCACAGCACCGGCTCTCTGCACCAGCAAACACTCAAACTGAGCCGCAGCTGAGGGATCGTAGCCCAGTGATTGATGAGTCCGAGCGCGGATTGGTAAATAAATGGATCATGCTAAATTGCCGGCGACGTGTCCAATTATAGACTCTGTCAAATGAGAGGGAAGAGGGTCCACCGTGAGATCCCATTTTAAGAGGTGGAGAGATACATCAGGCGCGACTCACTCCGTCCTCAGTCGACGAGGACGCTCATCAAACCTTTCCTGATCGCGACTTTGAGCTCTGCGGTGATGGAGGGTGATAACTTCTGCAGGCAGAGCCGTCCATGGTCTGGGTGTGCTAGCTTCAACTCTTCTGCTACTTTCGAGGGTGTCTCTGAAGTTTGCATTCACAAGGGCACAATCTGATTTCACCTAATAAATAAGGTCGCTAGTTCTGTCACAAGGAGTACTTACGTAGCCTATGTTGTGTTGTGAAAAAAAACAAAAAAAAAAACAACAAAAAAAAGAAAAACTAAAATAGGGAAAGGGTGCAACGTGCCACAGAACTTAAAACTTCGAGGGTGTTTCCATAAATATTTCCAGACACCTTTGAAAAATGGAACAATATGCGCAAGAGTTGTGGTATCATTAAAGTTTGCATTTCCTTGCGAGGAAAAACGAGAATTCAAATTTCAGTTTGACATTAAAGCAACTTTGAAAGCGGGGTTGTTCATTTTGCATCAATCCTCCGTACGTCTCGGCGCAGCTGCGGAACTTTCCATCAATGCTCGTGACACATTGAGGTCGCGCCGGTTGATGAGAACCAGCGCAAATGGAGGAAGAAGGCGACCGGACGTCGTCAGATGTGCTGCGAAGGCAAACAACCGACGTGGGAGCATTTTAAAGACGCCTAAGAGCCCCAGTGGGAATTCACCTGGCTTTAAACATGCGTATTCACACACATTAAGAGCCACACACAGTGACACAGACATAGGCGCTGGCGTCCCTATGTGTGGGCAAGGATCCCTCTATAGAGCCAGCGGTTCATCTATAATTCATCATCCGCTCTAATAGGCCTGATATACTGTAAGTCAGCAGTGTGATCTTAAGGCTGCCTGATCAAACCTGTGCAGGAGCTGGCTTTGGTCTCAGCCACACCGCTTCTCTTTCCTCTGTCTCTCTCCCTCAATGAAAGGCGCGCAGACGCTTTTGAGAGGACGACAAGAGTTTCTACGGTATGCGCCTGTTCAGAATGAGAAAACAATGTGCGACTGTAAGAGAGCAACTTTTTGTTGCTTTGATTCGCCTAATTATCTGACACAAAACACATACTGGAGGCTTGCCTCTCTGCAGCTTAGCACTCGAGTGACGGCGGCGAATCCAATCTTCGGAGCGAGACGTGACTCTGGGCATCTGGCAGTTATTTAAACTCGGGCGGCGTTATTAGCTTACCTGGCTGATGTCCATGCGCGCATCACAGCTTAGCGGCTGCGTCGACATCAGTCCGTTTGAGCCAATCACAGTGGAGAGCAAACCCCTCTCATTAATCTTCTGAATGGTGGTGCCATCGACGAAGTAGACAACACCTCTTTTATCCACCGCGATACCTAGGCGGGTGAGAGGGAGAGGCGGAATGAGCTTTTGGAGATGACAGAGAGAGCGAGCGGGGTGAGAGAACAAAAAGGGAAAAAAAAGGAGAAAAATCGTGAAAGAGAGCTTGAGAGAGAGGGAGAGAGCGGGAGAGAGAGAGAGAGGAGGGAGATGCAGAGGAGGAAGAGAGAGAAGTAAAGTGGAAAGAGGCGAGGGCTTCGGAGAGGCATCCAACTCAGTTAGACATTCAGCTCAGCAAGCGGCTGTCTTATCAAAGGCACTGCACCACAGAAATGTAATTATATTTCCATTCCAGAGCCCACTAAAGGGATTAGAACAATGCAACTGCAGGAAGAAGTTATTTGTCACATTAGATGTGAGCGGGGGTGCCGCAGTGAACTTTTGACATTTGCCGGCGGCGAACGCGCATCACAGATCTGCATCCATGAATCAAACGGACGCACGTCTGCGTGCATGCGTGCGTGTGCCCGCCCGCCCGCCCGCCCATCTCGTTTGACACGGCACATGTGTACACATGCTTTTCAGAGTGTGTTTGTGCCGTGAGCAGCATACACTTGAACTCTCCTTGCAGCGGAGCTCTGCAGCAGAGAGAGCGCGCACACAGAGTGGGAGAGAGGTAAGTCCAGGTATTAAAGGTCAGGGCAGGCTATGAATCATCTCTTATGGATGAGGAGCGACCTTCATCCCCATCTCATCTCCATACAAATAATGGCCCTTTGACTCAACTCCTGGGCAATAATATTCCACAACTCAGCCCTCACCTCTCGTACCGTATGCTGCCAATTCTGCTCGATTGCTTTCACTTAGCATCTGGGACAATAGGCCATATTTCAGTATTCCTACCTGCAGCCTGCGCTGCATCTGGCTCCCTGCTGTGCCGTCTGCGAAAACACTTTTTTTTTTTCCAAGGTTTATCATTAAGTTGTGTCAAGTATATGAAAACATCTCTCTGCCTCAAAGGATTTCATGGAGACTTATGAATAACTGAGCCTCTGGTCAGGTTGGTGCGTCTGAATAATGTGTAAACAACACTGGCATGTCTCTTCTCCTCCGCAGCAACGGTTGCCCTATTGACATGTGCTAATGCTGCAGACCCAGCAACGCGAGTATCCATGGCAACACGAGATGCTTGAACCGGCGAATATTTGACATTTTCCTCAATGAATACCAACAATACATTGGTCATCAATTGCTTGTCAGAGCTGCTCATCGACCCATTTTCATCATTTTGGTTCCCTAATGTAATGGTCTTATGAGGGCCTTCCTGCTCTAAGGGAACAGAGTGATCGGACCATGCCCGAGTGCAACGCATCATATTATGACTGGACAATGGAGCGTTAGCATCAGTATGCAGCGCGGCTCCGACTAGTCCTCCCTCATTCAGTCATCCTGTCACATTTTTCCTTGATTTTCATTCTGTTTCTGTCAGTCTTCCTTCTTTCAGACTCTGTCATAGTGGATTATGTGGGGATGTGTCTGCGCTCACTTTTCTGAGCCCAGGATAGAAATCACCACCGGCCTTATTCCCCAGGCAGCGCTAAGGTCTCATCCTCCTTGACATACAATAGCTCTCTTCACACGTGATTTCATTCATCATGTGCACACTCACACTGCGCCATGCAAACACGGCACCCTGCCACCACAACCAGACTCATAAATGTCCTCAAACCGTGCAACCCTGGGCCGACCCTGTGAGTCATAAATTGTGCAGGTGGAGTGGAGGTGGAGCGGGGGGAGGGCCAGGGTCACTGTGTTTCCTCCAGAGGCCAGAAGGTGAACTGCAGAGCTCTCCCTCCTGGCCCCTTCATCATCCCTATGACACAGACAGATTACACCACCCACGTCGCCTCACCCTCCCCTCCCACCCCTCAGCAACACCTTTCTTCCCCTCTCCGAGCTTTCCCTCTCTCCCCATCCGCACTAACTCGATCTTCTTCTGCACTCTCTTGGCTCCACCGTCACTCCTCTCTATGTTTTTTTTTTTTTGCGCTGCCCTTTGCTTTGTTTCTGTTGCTGCTCTCCTTCAGTCTCGCCCTGCGTGTTATAAATGCTAATCCAATCAGTGGCCTTTGATCCTTCAATAATGTCTGGGCCCTGTTTTCCTCTGTTCCAGCCCTTTCCCTCTTTTTTTTTTGATTTCTTCCTCTCTTTCCTCACGGCCGTGCCATTTCTCCTCCTGTCACCTGGCATTAATGCAGGTGGGACGTCTCAACCCTCAGCGCAGTCTGGGCCGACTTCGCTCTGAGAGTCTGCACATTCTTCCCATCCGTGGATCCTTTCAACTTTCCTTTCACTTTCACACCCTTTCCTCCTCCTAGCACCCTAAACCTGTCCCTGATCTTAGAGCTCATAAATCCTGCACAAGGACATGACGTGGCAGCCAGGACTCTCTCTCAATACTGATTTCTGTTCTCTCCCTCTCTGTCCCTGGATATTACTCTTTCTTCTTGTCCTTTGCCTCTATTGAGCTCCATCCTAAATTCCTTTTATTCTTTCTCTCCCTCTCGCCTTTGTTTGAGCCTCTCAGACACCCTTGGCATGCACACTCAGGATCTGCATGTCTTACATTTGCACGAGCAGCTTCTAAATAGCTGCCAATCTATCATCAACAACAAATAGAGGATCGGGCTGACTTATTCATCCGCACACAGCCACAACAATGGAGAACGACTGCTATTATTGCTTGGCATTGGCGAAAGGATTTACGCCAGTTTATGCGTTGTTTAAGAGTATTTCGCCATGTTTATTGAAAAGGCGGCAGATTAGTCCCCTTTCTCCTTGTCAGGGGCTGGATTTCCTGTTGTTGTGGGTAAAGCTGCGTTAGGGGAATTTACAGCCCCTCTGTATAGCCAGTGGATACTCACAAGACATCAAAAGATTTAATATTTCTCCCTGGGTGGATCTGGCAGTCTGATACTCATGTTTAAAAGCTGGCAGACACATTGGGGGAGAAATAATTGAGATAAATCACAACTCCAAGGGGAGTTGGACATTTGGCTAAAGTTGGGACTGGATTTTATCATCAAAGTAAAGTGAATTAGACTATGTTGCACTGACCTTGGGAAAACAGTGGCAAGGGAGCGGGGAAGAGCGAAGGAGAGGGTGATAAAGTGACGGTTTTCACATTCAGCTCAGATTTAGTGAGAAAATGCAGCCAAAGAGAGAGAGAGACAGACAGCGCCAGAAGAGGTGTGAAAGAGGAAAGAGGTGGTGATGAGACAAAGGGACATGATGAGGAATAGCTTCAATTAACCATTACAGGCCAATCACTCTCAATCAAACAATCTCTTTGTTCTCTGTCCTTGTCAAAAGAATATCTGTTATAAAGCGCCCCCTGTGGCAATGCAATACAATCCAATCTGATTAATGCCTTGGAGAGGGGTCTTAGAGAGCATCAGTGTTGATTACAGCTATTTGAAGAGAAGAAGTCACCGGGGAATCTCTGAACTGAAGAGCGAGGGAGAGGTGAGGAGATTTGTAAGGTGAGAAACGAGCTGAAGTGAGAGCACCCAATTATAACAAAAGTTGTGGATTATGCATCTTATTTAGCGCTACTGTAGCAAGCCCCGCCGGTATACAGTAACATCAGGATGTGGTGAGGGTGTGCGTGCGTGTGGGGTGCATATGCTGACTGCTAACACCTGAGCCCTCAGGGCTGAAGGAAGTCAGCCTTCTGCTGTTGCTCAAGTTTCTCCTCCTGCACCACTTTCATCCTTCAAATGTTGACAGCAGAGCTGCCACTATGGATGAAAGCGAGAGGGATTGTGAAATTGTATAGAAAACAAACACGTCATTGTCTGTCAGCCCGTCAGACAGCTGCCTAAGTGCAAAATAAGCAACACATTCCACATGGGAGACCTATTTAAAGGACGGGCTTATGGAGGAGAAGGCCTAATGTGTGAAGTTCCATTTATACCTGAAGACGCCCACACAGCCACAGCACGTGCCGGGGTGGATGCTGCACACACGCAGACACACAGACACACACACACACATGCCAAGACTGCCAGCAGCCTGAGGAGTAAGTCATCCAACCCAGCCTCCTGTATCCCCAGGCTCAGTGGGTGTTAATGATACAGAGTGACATATTATTACAGCATCTAAATGATGCTAGCTGCAGCTGATGATGGCCCATGGCGCCTCTGTACATAGCAACCAGCGTCTGAGTGACAAGTGAATGTAGATAGATGGACAGTTTCACCTGTGCGACCGGCCCCGGTGAGGGACCCGGACCATAAATAAAGTCAACCAAATTAGCCGGGGAGAGCCCGGAGGGGACCACTAACTGCTCCCGTCCGACTGGAAGTGCAGCTGAACGACAAACGGTCTCAAAGAGTCCTTAGTCGACTCTGCGGTTTACCGGTCTCTTTCATCGCGTTCCTTGAGAAGTCTACAGTGCTGCTCCTACTGTGTGAACGCGTGGCATGCACAAGTTTTGCATGTGGGTGTGTGTGCATGCGTGTGTGCAGCGAAGAAACTCCAAGATAAGGCACGGCAGTTCATCATATTGTGTGCATATGCAAATACAGAAGCGGATAAATCGTGGCGTCTGCAGATGAGAAAGTCTCACTCCGTGAGTCACACGCGCGTGCAACTTTGGTTGGCGGGACACGGAGTCTGCCCGTGTGCACCAAGGGGTGGAAAATAAACCTGTTCCCTCAGTCTCAGCACTGCCAAGCCGGCACTGCGCGCTGTCCTGATGTGCGCGTCTAAAGAGTGTTGGATTTCCGCACTTGTTCAAAAGAATGAGACTTAGGAGTATGAATTGATTATGCTGCCATCAGACAGCGCTCGGTATCTCCGACATGCCTATCTGTGAACCGCAGCGCTGTGGAACAAGTGCTGCCTCCAAACGCCTCTTATTTTCCCCAATCAAACACTTATCATCAATCAATACAAGATAGCGCCATAAACGAGGACAGGCGTGTATTTCTGGTAGATCTTTGGTAAGCAGAAATAATTCATGCTTCTTATAATTAATTATTCATTAAAGCCCCACAGAACAGACAGTGGCTTAGTAATTAAGTCTGAATCAGACGCTGTGGCTCATCTAATTATCAACCGCTATAAGTTTGTTAACATATTAACCCGCATTAATTAATTATTGATAGCTGCCGTCTTTTCTGCTGTTAGGCGCCGACTACACATGTATGGCGAGGCGAGACGCCGCGTGCATGCAGAGAAACGGGGGAGACTTTTGCAATTGTTGCATGCTAATTTTTTGCAAAAATAAACATTTTTCGGTGAAAATACGCGACTTGGCAGTAATTGCCTTGTTTGATAGCAAAAAAAGAGATCCAAAGCAATCACAGAGGCAGCACACAAACTCAATTATAAAAGCAATTGAAATGCTTTGGACTAGAAAGCTCCATGAAAGGCTGAGGGGTTTGGATCAGTGCGGAGCGTCTGCAGATTATGTAGCGCTGTTTAGAACATCAAACAAACACAAGGAGGTCTATCAATAGAGGCTCTTTTGCCAAACACACCATCACAATAACAAGCCAGCGAGGCTCCGCAATGGCAGAAAGAGGAAATGGGATCAGATGGGAGGGAACAAACGTTTTCACGACTGAAAAAGTGGAGGCGCAGCTCTAAACTGCTGTAGATTGTAAATCTGTATGCGCGGCTTCCACCCATACCAAGTTTCTCACATACAGAAACATCACAGCTCCTGAGCTGGGGGCAACCGCTGCACAGCCTTTATCACAGGCAGTTGGCTTAGCAGTCTGTTCAGACTTTCTTTCTTTCACAGTTTCAAAAAAGATCTTTGTGAGCCGGGGCTGCAGGTTCTTGGCCAGTGGTGTTCTGAGGAGCTGCAGGTGATAATGGCACCCAGGTGCAAACGTTTACCTGCTCTGTTTTTCCACCCATGTAGCAACATCTGACCCTCGCTATACCTCCACCATCACAGGGCAGCCGCACTCTGCCTGCCACCATCACTCCGCTTATTCATCTTCCTGTCGGGCGTGTGTAAGGAATCAAGGTGGGAACAACCTGCTCGGTTTACTATCTGCCTCCTCATCAGAGACGCCCCAACCAGGACAAATGTTTCCATCTGTACACGAGCATGTGTGTGTTGGGCATCCACCGTGAGCGAATGCAATTTATTCCTCCAAAGTGGCACGGCTCCACTCCTGCTGTCAGCCTGCCAGGCTCCCAGTGGAGGTTGACAGGCCAGCTGCCAGCAGTGGCCATCTCCACCAGTTAAAGGGACACGCGTGTCACATTTCCCATGATCACGCTGACGTTGTCAAACCGACATACCTTTAACAAGGCACCCATAACTAACTCCGTGTCCCTTCACCGGGAAAGGCGGAGTGGGTCCAGGGACCCAGAGGCTGTCAATCAAACGCGGGCGTGCACACAAGCTCACACAAACGCGGCACCTTTGATGCACAGGCTCAGCCTTTGGCCTTAAGTCTGCATCTCTTATTGACTCAGGGCTTCATTACACACACAGTGAGCTTCAGTAATCTCTCTGAAGCTACCGTACACACTCCGACTGCAAACAAGGTAGCTGTCAGTCTGTATAGTGTTCTACCTAATACATTACTTGAGTAGCAGGCGTTTTACAGGTAGTGCCTCATTTTAAGTCAGCATAAATTTGCCTCTGCTAAGCCCGCTGACTATATTTTCTTTGGTCCTGAGCAAATCTTGGCAGTGGGCTGACTACTTCCTCTCCGCATATCTATGATTTCTGCTCTGAGTCATGGTTATTTGGAAGCAGACTAAATAGGTTGTGTGAGATGGATGCCTCATCCTGTGAACAGTAGTTTACAACTACGTGACAACATGTAACATTAGGTACAAAAGGAACGATCCCTCGAGCACTGCTATGGTGTTTTTATCTTTAAAATACCTTCTCAGTGTAGTGAATGCAGACATTTGTCTTCCTGCTTGATCCCAAATTTTCAGTCCTAACATTCAGTCTTTTTAACTCATAATCTTGAACGTGGTAACACATCTGAATTACTCCAGCAACATGTCATGATGAAATGTAAAGATCACAGTTTTTGCTATTATTTGACCTTGTCCACTGGATTTCCACTTTAAAAGAGGGAGTCTAGTGAATGAACTTCAGGATCTAAATTAAGCCACCATTGTGACTCAGTCCTCACTTTGTCTGAGCTCCGCGATCGTATTCAAAAGTGTTTGCACGACTGTTTAAATTAACAATGTCCTACACTTCCTGACGAGCAACCTCTCGTGGTTATGTGACCTTGTTTAAACGTAAAAAGGTTTCACACCACAAATCACAGGGCGACGTGTTTGTTCCTCCAAACTTCTCACCAATAGCAGCCATCAAATCTCAACTGAATGGAACTTTCACCCTAAATATGTCAAAGCTGTGCCAGCGATTTTTTTTAACTGTCAGATAGAACAGAGGAAGTCAGTTTTGTGCATCTCTGTATTACAGTACCGAGTAACTCCTGCCATATTAATGGTGCTAATAACAGAGTCAAAGCTGAAAATAAAAGTGATTGTTTTTAACCTAGTTAGCTGTTCCCACTCCTTCCTTCCTAATTATGTTGTAGAGCTGTAGAGCTGAGATGCCTTAGTGCCTGTCTAAACAGATAACACTTAGTGTAAATGGAACTTTTTTGTTTTTTTTACTGATTTTGTCACATGGGTCTGTCAGCCTGTCTGATGCAACACTTTCCAAACAAACGACAAAAAAAAAAAAAATGGTTTAAGCTTTCAACCTTTTCCGACCTCAAGCTTTCAGTGATGAAACTATTTCTACATATAGTAAGTCACGTTGGCTTATATACCACTGTATGTACAGTGGAGCATAGGAGCTTAACATCACTTGCTCAGGACCATGAGTAACCTAGGAATTCTCAATGGAAACATGTAGTCTAAAGTGCCAGCGTGCAGTATACATAATTTACCAAAAAAGACTTTCCCATGAGAAACAGTGCAGTGCAGTTGAATAAGGCTATTGCCTATAGGAATAGGCTCCACTGTACAGAGCAAACAGGAGATTGGCTATATCCCTGCAATTCTTCCAACAATCATGTTAAAACTACTCACTGCTCGCAGAAGTCCTTGGTGCGGCATGCACCGTGTGCTCTGCTAGACGCTCTTTTCTTGGCCCTCTGGATTTGCCGCTGGCGGCTCTATTCTCAGTATTAGTTTTGGGAGAAGCGAATCTCTGGCAGAAGTTCTTATTGTGGCTGCTCAGCGATGCACGTCTGTAGCAAAAAGCCATCGCTCTTGTAATTATCATGGATGGTGCAGCGAGAAAACAAGCTGTGGTAGAAATAGCATGACCCAATGGCGTCTCAGTGATTTGCATTATCATAGAGTATGCTGCTGTTTGCCTTGCTGCGTGATTAATTCATGTGTGTATCATTAATGCAGGAATGTCCAGGGGCAAAGACAAAAGCTCGGTCAATGTGAAATGAAACACGGGAGCGGGCTGCTCAAAACCGCACACACATTGCTGTATGCACAGACTCACACACAGATCAGAATTTCGGAGCTGAAAAAACACAGTGTGACTTATCTGATGCCCTTGTTTTGAGAAGTAGTGCTCTGTTTAAGCCAACAGGAACAGTGATAGTTGACCCTCCGAGAGGGAAGGCAGCCACAGGGCCAGTTTAATATGCAGATGAGGGGTGGGACTGCTCCACGCTGCAGGACTTAGACGCAAAACACAGCGTTCGCCCGCTCTGCCTCCCTCTCTAAATCTATTCACACGCTCATTTGTTTTTTTTTCTTTTCCTCCATTTTCTATTAATTTCATATTATTCTTTAAACCTGCCTCCCTCAACTCTCTTTCTCTCGGTTCTGTGCTCCATCTTGTTCTCTATCAATTTAATCCATTCTTCCCACCTGCTCTCCCTCTCTCTCTCTCTCTCTCCCACTATATTTTGTGAGGTGCAACAATCAGTCTGCGTTAAATGCTACGGGAGCCAGAGGTAGAATAACAATGGCATAATCATTCCAGACGTATAGCGCCCGAGCAGCTGGCACAGAGGCTACGCAGCCCTGGGAGATCTTCCGACTTCAGTGCGACAGCTACAGAGTGCAGTTTGGGAAGTGGCAGAATCAGGGAAAAGTGAAACGTAGGCTGCGGTGATTAGGGCTGTGCATTTAGGGGACACTGCTGCTCGTATGGCTGCTGGAGGAGAAACATGGGACCAACGTTTGCTGAGTTAATGGTTTGAGCACGGCGCTTGCTGACAGCGTCGGATCCTTGATTCACACTGATGAAACAAACCGGGAATCGCTCCCGTGCACACTGCGACGTTTTCGGCCATTTTTTTTTTGTAAATGAGACCGGCGTCCAGCGAGTGAAGATATTCATTCGCCTAAGCTGCTTAAATGTCAAACGCCAGCCAAGACAGATACTGTACAGCATGGGGCCTGGCCCGGCCTGGTCTGAGGTTGGTGGCCAAGGCAGCAGCCTGCCATGTGAAGCATATTTACCCCTGGCTGTGAATCTTTTTTTAAACTCCCTGGCTGTTCAACATGCTAATAACCGCAACCGCTTTAAACCCCACTGCTTCATTCGTCACCCCGACCCCTGCTATCTCAAGTCCGATGGCGTTCCTCGCAGCTGTGTGGAAGAGTGAGCTGGGGACAAATGTGTTTGTCTGCGTGGGGAATAGGGAGACATGGAGAAAAGGAAACGGAGAAAAGAGAGGAGGAGAGAAAAGAAGAGGAGGGAAAAGAGAGAGAGAGAGAGAGGCCGACGGGGCAAGTGGGAGAAATGTGGTGGCAGCATGTCAGCTTCTGATAAGGGCATTAGTCTGCCCCCTGTGGGTCGGAGTGAGAGACTGACACTGCAAGGGCTCACACACACGCCTGCACACACTCCTCACGTCCACATCCTGTCTCTGTGGATATCAGCTTTGCTGTCTGGGACTAGTCAACAAATAATAGATAAGACCTGCGTATGGCAAACATCAGCGACTAAGCTCTCAATCACCGGAGTCAATCTTGGAACTCCTCGGTCCGAGCCTACAGGAGAAACACAGGCAGTCAACTTTACATAAACACCACCATTATTTGGCAAATTGTGTACTAAGAAGGTACCCCTTCATGTTGCAAACACAACAGAGGGAGTCCAGAGATGCGAGCCAAGGCTGTTGGCTCCTGGGGGACAGACGCCTCTTTCATGTCAGACATGGGATCCATCCTAAATGGAGCAAGGCCTTTTATTTACAGAGCTAATTGACTGCAGAGGCGCATGTGGAGCCAGCTCTAAACAATGCCCCAGATCTTGTATTCATGAGTGAGTGGTTGAAGGACACAGGATAATCCCTGCAGTTTACGCTATGGAGCGACTACAAACTTGGGCAGTGGCTGTGCCGTCAACAGGGCTCCGTAAGCTAAATGAAAATTATGGATCACTATTGAATAACTGTTTACTATGTTGTCATAAAAATATCCCTGCCCGTTCCAGCTCTGTCAACACCGAGATGTGGGGAATGATTTATCGATGATAAAGCGGGAGGGAAAGAAAAAGAGGTGGATGGAGTGAAGAAAGAAAAAAGAGAAGGAAGGCTCTAATTTGGAGCGAGGAGCTCACCAGAGGACACGAGACAAGATCAATCCCCTAGAATCACACAGCCTCCGCTTGAAAAAAAGAGAGGGACAGATATTTCTCTGTGAAGTCTACCACTCATTACCATTGGTAAGAGGGTGAAGGGAGGAGGATGAGTGTGGACTGTGGCAGATGGATGACAGGGAACCAAGGGGCTCCAGGCAGAAATCTCTGGAGCCTTTATGAGAGCTGGTTAGCCGGAGCACAATGGCCACATAAGAGTCTGTGAAGCACAGTGAGTCAAAGAGTATAAAATACCTGATCGTGCGTGAACATGAGGAGTCCTGGGACAGAATATTCCATTACTGCCGCAAAGGCAGAGATACAGCAAGTTCGATATAAGGGGCACCGACACCGAGGATAACAGTCCTCAGATCATCCGTCAAACTGCAGCAAAAATCAGCTCCAATCGTGTTTTCCTCTCATCTCATTCCTTCTCTTTTCATCATCCTTTCCCTCTCCTGTCTGTGTGTGCTCAGAAAGTTGGGCCTAATGACGGAAATCAAAGTTCCCCCATCAAATCTGGAGCGCCTTTGTTTCGTGGAGCCCGGTGACATTTGAAGCACGGAGACACTTCTCCTCCACATTTGTTTGTTGTGCTCCGTTATCGACTGGCTGTCTGGCCCCCGACGTCGCAGCCGGGCTGAGCGTGACTGACAGGGGGGGGGGAGTACGACTGCGGGTGCGGACTGAGTGACGGGGGCTGCGGCGAGACCTCCTGCATGTGTGACCCGGGGAACTGAGAGTTGGCCAGGTGTGTGGGTGTGATCGGTGAGGGCAGTAAACAGATTATTTTCCTCTTCCTGGCTGCACCTGCTTTTTTTTGTGTGTGTGCAAATACAGCCCCCACAAGACCAATCCAGGCCTATAACGGCCGTCGAAGATGATGGTGCATATGATAGCGGCTATATAATGGCCTCGTTCCACAGATGCTGCGTGGCATAAACAAATCATAATTATAATGATCTGCTGCCGCTGTGCGACAACCGCTGTGGAATATATGACACCTTACAAAACTTCGACATATAGACAGGAGTCTTAAATCATGATTAATAATAATTAGCTGCGGTAGAAAAATGCTCCATATGGTCGCCCTCCTCTCACCTCTAAACAAACCCAGGGAGGCGTTTCGCTGCTAGGAACTCACAAGCCAATCTATGGGCACCGTGACGGTGATGAATGACAGGAAATATTGTTTCCACCCACTCAACTTAGTTCTCAACTCTCCTCCTTATCTTCTCTACTTATTCATATTCACAGCTGCCGCCAGGTATGGGAGAACACAAACTAAGGGAAAGACACGGTATCACCGAGGAAATATGAGCCTTTACTATGACAACTGCTGCGGAAGGAAATGCTGGAGACACACATATAGAATAATTTAATTGATCAAATAATTATTTCTCTCACAATAATAATGCAAAATGTGGAGGTCCGTAACTTCAGATAGATCCTACTCATCATATGAACAGACTCAGTAAAGTGCAGGTTGCATATATTATAAATGTAAGCGTGGTTGGCTTTCATCGCTATGGTCGTTAGCACAGCATTAGCGCGCTCAGCCATGATCATTAGTGCAAGTTCAAGTTTCAAGTGCATCCATCTCTGCAACCATATAAATACAGCGAAATAAAATTGTTTATCTCTCACCGCCGAAGAAACATTACTGCTTTAAGGCCATGGAAGAAACTCTTGCACTTTGTAATGCAGACACCCTTGAGTGTGGACATTTTGCTACTGCAGACAACCGCGATGGACACACACACACACACACACACACACACATGCACACACATACACACACACAAAAGAAACAGAAACACCCTGCCTGACCAAGCTTTCCTGTGGGCGACGATGCCTTATTGATGACAGAAGTCAGAGGAGAATGGGAAGACTTGTTCCAGCTAACAGGCAGGGCAGGGGAGAGGAAATAAAAATGTTGTATAGCGGCAGGGAAGACACATTGCTGGAATCCACTCCTGTCAGCTAATAACTAAGAGTATAATGATTAACCAATTCAAATCGACACCCCGGGCTTAATGTCTGAAATAAATGTGCATTAATTTAAATAGCTTGAACTGGGCTAAAGCTGGGAGGGAATCAGAGCTGAATCTGCACACTTCTCTATTAGAAAAGTTAATACGACAGGCGTATTTTGGCTTAAGTTTAGCCCCTAAAAGTGACACTTTCTCCTGTAAGCCAAGGCAAGCCATGCTTACCCCATTAGTCAGGCTATTATTGCCATTTCAATAAAAAAAGATCAAATAGTTTCTCGTCATATGTAAAATTCGATTTTTTTTCTCATGACCAGCTTTTCTCTATTTTTTTTTTCTCACCCAATTCCTAGAAATGACAGAAATGGCATGTCTGCATCTCCACATGCAGCCGTTGGTTAGTATGTGGAGCAAAGTACTTCAAATCACAGCTCTGTCTACCTCCAGCACATCGCCATGCTCACATTACCCGGGATGTTTAGATGTAATGAATAAGACTCAGGTGTTTACAGCTCAGGGAGCTTTCATGTCAAAAGCCAAGGGTTGCACCGCGTGAGAGGGAGCTGACAACATAGCATTATCTCCATTCACTTTTAATGACTGTGAATGACAGGACTGATATGAGGCTACTGTGTTTGTTGGGGTTTCTGGGAAATTGTGCATTATTATTAAGGCACACGTCTGATTTATCAGAGCTTTCAGAAGAAATTACCGTTGAAAACTGGTGATTATGCCACTCCTACATTACATAAGATGAATGCACAGGGATTTCAGTCGCTGTACTTATTTGTGGACATGGCGCACAACTGTGAAGCTTTGAAGGACTAAAACCGAAAAACAGACATTTCTTGTAATAACAGCATATTTTCTTTTCACTTTTGTAGAGCTGTAGATATATCATTATCAGATCTTTGAATTTTGTCAGTTAGGGAGTCCAGCACTAAGAAAGTTGACCAAATGTAATCCTATACAATCATATACACAATCATTTACACCCAGATCCTAAACGAGTGCAAAAACTGATGGTATTGAACCCCAAAAAGAACTACAGTACATGCGGACATAATTTGTATTTCAGTTGTGGCAGTTACACTTTCCTGTGTATCTCAGTCTGTGAAGGTGGGCACTGATGCTGTAATGTACAGGTACAGAAGACCTTGCCGCATAAATGCTCATTAGTAAATTTGCTGTGGTGCGAGCTCTTCACTGGGCTCTTTGTTGAAAACGCTGATCCTCAGCAATATGTTGAAGCAAACCTGGTGTGAAGGACCATCCTGTGCAGACAGCAGAGGCACCTTCTTTGTCCGAAAATGAAAGGGTCACAGTGAGCGTCCTGCGGAGAGAGGGTTTCTTGGAGCTCAATCAACTCGGTTTGCAGAGAAGCTACATTAACCCCGGGATGGAGCCGGCGCCCATTGAGAATTCTGTGACATTTCTGACAAGAAATGGATTTTTTAATATAATATGGGCTTGTTTGCCCATGCTGTGATCCTCAAAGTGGATTTTTAAATTTTTCAATCAGCCATTCCAGGAACTCAGCGTGGCTCTGATGCTGATCTGGCTGCTACAAGAAGCAGCTGGAAGTGCAACATGCCCTCCTGCCCAGTGCGGCGAGTCTAACCACCCCCGGCTCCTCCTAGAAACACACACACTGCACTCTACGGCACTCACTGTGCTGCCTCTGCCACAGAGCTCGACACTAAGGTCATTGGGAACGGATGATTCACTTGTCAATGCGGTGCATACAATTCAACGGCTTCCGATTTCGTCTGCGCTTTCCTCTAAGTTTACAATAATTTCTGTATTTTCTTGCCAAGAGAGAAAGGTTTGAGGCACTGTTCGAGTGGCCTCAAAGTGCCCCAGTGTTCAGCCTCTACTGAACTGCCTGACATTGTTGTGAAGGAGCAATTCATCAAAAGTTGAATTTATCTGAAATGCAACTTATCCCTCAATCGGCTTCGGAAAAAAAAATGTGCATGTGATGCTGCAGTGCAGATAGTGCCTTCAAAGAGTTGACAAGTCCCATCACAGCTGTCATTACTTCTGAGTACATTTCCCCCAGTCCAGCACAAGGAGCTGTTAGGAGGATTATGCAGCAATATATTGAGGCACGGTGGCCAGTTTCTAAGTGCTACAGCGATCTCCTCCGTCTCCCTGTCATGGATGGTCATCCATGTTGATTCATCCATGACAAGAGAGATGAAGTGTGCCTTTTTTTTTTTCATGCCTGAACTTTTATCACAAAGTCCTTCAAGCATATCTTCAGCAGAAATCTCAGCGTGCCCTGCTGCAGAGGAATCTGGGAGCCGTACATGATTCACTTTCTCTTTCCATCTACTCACTCCTTTCTCTCCGTTCCTCCAGCACGGCCTGCACCACATCACTCATACAATACGCTCCCTTTGATTTCAAAGACTTATTTCCCCCGTATTTCTGCTCTGATGTGACGGTGACAGCAGCGACAAATAACTGAATGACGACAACAGCTTACCTGATGTTACTGCAATCTTTATGCTTCTTTACTACTGTCTGACTATGTTCTAGCTGTATTAATTATTGTCACTGTCTTATACCCAACAGTCTCGTTGCATAGATGTTTGAAATGCAAATGCCATCATTTATGCACCATAGAAAAAGCTCCTGCAGATAAGCTATATATATATATATAGCCTTTTCTATTCATATTTGGAATCATAGTAAAGGCTCTCTATTCTATTCTATTCTATTCTATCCTACTCTATTATATTCTAAATCTCTAGAATACCTAAATATCTAGAATACCAACAGCATCGCAGAGATCCCTGATGCCAATGATCATGACTGAACAAAAAGAGTCACGCATATAACTTCCAGCTGGAGCCTGGAGTTTATGTACAGCGGGAACTTATTGGAATGGTCGACTTTATGTGTTCATAGGTTTTGGCAGCACGGCAGCTACTTGACTGGGTTCAAGGAAATGTTAAAACAACAAACAAATTCAACAACATCACAGCATCATAACGTGGAAAGGACCGGCCGATGTCCATGCGTCACTCTGCAGCCTTCAAGGTCAGTCCGTGACATGCCTCTGGTCAGGAGCAACCCTCCGGGTGCTCATTCAACACAGCTGTTTATAAAGTTATCAGAGTAAGAATAACACAGGTGCAACTAATCACAGCAATGGTGGCCTGGTTCCAGTGAGGTGTCCCACTAAGCCGTGACAGAGAGCCAGCGCTCACTGAGGCAGGGTCTGAAACTAGAACACCTGAGTGGACCGCTGCCACCGTCGTTATTAGCTGTTCATTCCCAGCTGTTTTTTCTTCCTTTTATTTATTTCTTTTCCCCGCTGCTTTGACAGGGCAAAATGTCGTGCGTGGCAAAGATCTAGCAGTGTTTTGGCAGCCAGAAAAGATCCCTGGAAATAATTACCTCGATAAAGTAAATTACCTCTAAAAGTAACTTTCAGCAGTAATCAACACAGATCTTAAATGACTGATGAGTTGCCTGGTTATTTATGCCTAAAAACGGCGAAGCAATAGGCCCGAGCAGCATGAATCCATCAATCCGTCCCAGCTGGTGTCAACAGAACCGGCTGCTGGTGTGGAAGTGCGGGGTGCGCAGTCAGGTCCTCGAACCAATTAAGCATTATTTTAATGCCACAGCATATCCAAATATTGAAGGGCTTACAGTCAAAGTGGTGCTTTGCAAATTATGCGAGAATCAAAGCTTCCAATGATTTTCCCTTTAGTCGCAACACAACACCGGAATTAGTCATAACATTAATAATTGTGCGGGGATTAAGCCTCACAAAATTGATATCCTATATCAACATATTTGCATGTTATACGGAAAGAATGTCAGCGGCATAATTTAGAGAATAAATCCAATCACAGTGGAGTTGTGCTATAATTATCTTTTGTCGGACAAAACAGAGCATCAGTTCATTCACAGTTCAGAGTGATACATCATTCAAAATGCAGGAAATAAATCCCGAGTAAAATATTGTTTCATAAAGGGGCTGTTTCTAAATTGAAACAAACACATAAAATTACGACCTGAGGCGACATTGGAGGAGGAGTGATCGATTGAATTGATGGATGGAAGTGAAAGAAATATAAAATGCACGATCATAACTTTGCCTTGGTGCCCTTCCATGTGGATTAGAGCAGATTTCATCGCCTAATATTCTTCTGTGGGATTTTGGTTCAAAGCACACAGCGCCTCAGGGGTTATCAAAAGTGACGTGTTGAGGATTAGAACAGTCTGTCTCATGACAATCTCAACACTGAAGCCGAAACGTGCTGTGCTCTGTGTGAAGGAGTGAGATGTGATAAAATACGTGCATGCTGACTTTTTTTTTTGAGCAAAAAAGGAGAGAAATTGCTCATAACATCATTGTAATGAGAAGGACAGGGTCAATGTAGCGATCTTTACAGAGGGACCGGTAAGAGCAGCGTCCTCTGTGTTACTGAACTCTGATCTGTGGGCGCTGACCAAAACTCTGTGCGTATCAGCCTGGAGGGGTGACAAAATATGAATCATGCTCTTGGCAACAGCAGTGGGCACGGCTCAACTGCCCGAGGAAGCAAATAGATGCTGTGTGCACTGCCCCTACCTCGAGGGTTATTGAGCGCAGCCTCGGTGGCCTTCCTCCCCTCTCCGCAGTGGCTCTGGTCGAAAGGCAGGCACTGCTCGCCCGTGCCGGCCACCACCTCCAGGTTGCGTGACGGATCCTTGGGCTGCCCGAGGTTCCTGACCCGGTACACCCTGCGACTGCTGGTGTCGGACACGTAGAGGACCTCCCCCATCGGATCCATGGCCAGGTAGTACTTGTGAGCAGGGCTGGTGCTAGACAGAGAGAGCGCGTTCAGTAAATCTGAAAAGCTCGGGACTTTCGGCGGATGAGTATTATGATAATTCCTGCAGTGATGTGCAAATAACACTTTCATGTTTTTCATCACTTTCTTTTGCAGAAAATGTTCCATTTTTCTTATTTAGTGAGACTATCCTAGTCAATTATAATATTGCTCAGTATTCATGATTAGACAACACCATCAGTGGAAGCAAAGGCACTCGGAGGCAATCAGGGCATCCCAATGAATAGCATTAGCACAAAAGACTCCAGGAGTAAACTTGTGCCAGGGCTGCTACAACAAGATTAATGTCTCCTATTTTACACAGTACAGATGCCCACAGCTGCATTGGCTGAATAGCAGCTCTAAGTGATAATCTCATTCTTAGGATTCTGTGTCTTGAGAAAAAATGCTAATGGGGTTATGAATCCAAAATGTTAAACTGGAGATTAATCTGTTCCGCGCATATCACGACTAATTAATCCCACGCCGGAGTGACAACCTGGGCTAATCTCAACAAACCTCCGAAATGCAGTGTTCAAACAAAGTGAGATATTTGTCACATTTGAAATTGTGATTTTGTGGCGAAGCAGAAGGGGAAATGGCGCAATTACCCAAGAGGAACAATTATCTCCTTAGAACCATCTTTTCAACATGGAGAAGGATCCAGAAGCCTGATAACAGTCTCGCTGGTGTGAAACGTAAAACAGACCAAATGAACGTATACTACTGCATTTAGACTCATGTAATAATATATGCCATAATTAATATTTGCTCTATCCTTAAGCTCTTCTGTGAATGTCCACGTCGTAATTATAGTAAAGGAGCAAAGGTAGTATTGCCATAATTTCTATGGCTCTTGAGTTTAATGTGGACGTACTGTAATTTTCGCCCGTATAGCACAGACGCAGCATGATAGAGAGCGCTTTTATTGCTTAAAATGATGTAAGGTGCTCTTGCTCCTCATATGTTCATCGACGGAAGTGATCCCACATGCCTGGCAGAGATAAGACACCTTATGTATAAATGTATGCGTGGACTGGATAGAAGTGGAAAGCAGCAGAATTCCAATGAAATCCTCCTCAAAGCGGCATCCGTAAATGATCACAAGTCCTGTGATATGACACTCCTGTTGATACTCTGGCTGCTGGAGCACATCGAGCGAGGGTTGTGCTCACGGGATGCATTTTATCGACACATGGCTATCTGTTTTTGATTTGATATATTCCTTATCATGCAGGGTCGCGGTAAAAAGTCATCTTCAGTGGTTAAATCATACATTTTACTGCGGCAGAAATAAAGGACAAGCAACAGGAAAATGGATGACATGCAACAAAGGTCTTAGACTAAAATTACACCCAGAACATTCATATTGCTAAATTTGGCCCGAGCCAAATGAGCCATGTGGACACATAATTGTCTATTGTTCTCGTTGCTATTGTCAGTTTATGAGAGGTGAGGGTGGACAAAAGACTGGGAGTTTATTCAGAGAGAGCTAAAATAGAGAGACCGTTGCACCGAGGACAGAGCGAGGCAGGGGATTCTGCACTTTTCATACTGTTTTAATGAAAGTATCATTTGTGTGAGCCCGAGGCTCAGGTCAGCACACTATGAGCACTGACTTCACTTAGCCTTATATTGACCGTGCGCTGTATATTGTTCTCCGTGTAGGAGGAGTGCTAACAATGTGGCCGTGCTGCACAGAGTAGCTTTGACTTCCGCGGCTCAGATATAGAAAACCTTTGACGTTACCAGGTTACTGTGCTGGATTATTGAGCTGACGGCGATTGCAGAAATGATGGCGAGCTCGAAACTTGAACTCTGGACGTCGCAGCAGAGCATTTCTGCCAATTAAAGTCAAAGACTTTGAGAGCTTTGAGCACTCCTCAGGTCCAGATACTGAAATTACAGGGTTGAGAGTACCTCTCCAACGTCACACAGTCGCACGGTCTTTTTCGATTACAGTGAGTTCACACTTTGTGTGAACCTAAAAAAGCATTTCTTGCAGGTGTGTGAAACACAGCGGTTGGACAGCACTCATGCGCAGTGATACTATTCTGCCCCCAAAAGAGAGAAACTTTCTGCTGGTATTAGCCTCAACCTTCTCGCAACCCATAAAAAGAAAAAAAAAACAAGAAGAAGAAAAAAAAACACTGCAGCATCGGCAAGGGTGCTGTCAGTCATCTAGTCCATTAAGTGCATAACTGTTTACAGAGCTCTGCACTGAACTGCACATACATAATTTAAACTTGATCCTGAGAGAGTTATTCACCGAGTTTCAAAGCGTGCCACTGCTCTGCGTATCATGTGCCCTCTCAGAGCTACTGCGCTGCGTCTGGATGGCTACAGATCACTGTCTTCCTCTCTATTCTGACGCTCACAGCTCCGAATACGTTTATCCATTCATCCAGTGGAAGACAGAGGAACAACAATAACAACGGAGAACGGCCGGACTCCCCACGTTATGACAAAACAATGATCAGAGCGGATGGACGCAGTGATGTGCCTGTTCCTGAACGTCTCTGCGAATCAACCACCTGGGCTCTCAGATAATATTGTTGAGGACTTCCTTCCCTATCTGCTTCACTTCTACCTCAAACTCTTGAAGCGAAAGAATAGACAATGGGTTTTATGCCGAGTACATCCCATATTGTCTCCCCTCGGAGAGCACCTTGTTTTGAAGCCCTGTTGGCTGACAGGCACTTTGCTGGGAAGAATGTGGAGTGAAAAGCTTTGAAAGCTGAATATGGGTAAATAATTAATGAATTTGACTTTGGAGAACAATAGTATAGAATAAAAGAGGAACACTAACGCGCCGCCAACAGTAAAAAGCTACTCTGGAGGAAAGGGGAGGAAGCAAGAACTGAGGGAGAAACCTCCCGGGTGAAGAGAGCCTGTCCAAAGTGCCTTCACAGGCTTCCAGCTGCTTTAGGTGTTTCTTTCTATTTTTTTCCAAGCAGCAGTGCAGTCAGTGATTTTGGTCAGTCAAGTCTGCTTTCGCTCTGCTATGACTTTTAGTGGCATTTAGTCATGACTGAAGCACTGAACAATTCCTACAATGGATCCATTGTACTTACTCAGTAATTCCAGCAGCGCTGCTGCTAGAGCACTTAGGATTTTAGTCAAACTTTTACCTGGCTGTTTAAAATGTTTTCCATCGGGTTCCTTTTAGCATCCTCAAGTAGCTTTAAGCTATTTAGTTTGGCAAATCTGCGATACACTATAATCATTTATCATTTACTTTTAGCTTCAGAATTTGCCAACTAGTAGTGATGCGCACTAATTAGCAACATGCATTGTTTCTACGTTGTGGTTGTCTCAATAGGCAGCTTATATTTCATTAGTTAAAACTCTCCACCATCTTTGCACTTAGCTGCAGGCAAAAGCAGAAGATACCCCCGGGGTACGAGTAGAAAAGCTGTGTTGAGAATCACTGGCTCAGGCTACACAGAGGAAATCTATCACAGTTTTTGCATCACAGGCCCATTTACATTTTTAGCCTCGCAAAGATATGTACACACCCACCCATGAAGCACAACCGTAAACAGCCAGGCAGGTTATCCCTTTTTGCATGGTTTCAAACTTTGGCATGCTGGAGATATGGCATCTTGAAAAATCCTGTTTTTTTTTCTTTTTTCAAAGCGGATAAACGGTCTCTCTCTCTCTCTTTTTCTCTCTCTCTCGCTGTAAAACACCCACAAGCACACACACAATCAGCTTGATAGAGCCCCTGATAGTGGGGCGCATGCAGACACACAAACATGCAAACATACATGCACACAAACCCTATAACATCTGTCTAATCTTCTTCTGAACATGGAGTGCAGGGCTCATGCAGCATCGAGGCTCTGGGCCAGGGACGATGCCGAGGCCGAACGAGGCCTCAGGCTTTTAGTCCCGCTCAGAACGCGAGTGAACCGCTGCATCCTCCACACAGACTTCCAGTAATCCTCTAAAAACACAAAATCCTTGACTTTTTGGCCAATTTCCAATTCGCAAATTTAATATCGCCATGTGCAATTTAAATGAGGATTTGATAGATTTGACAAGCAGAGTGTATGCAGATTTGCTGCTATGCGGTGTGTTTGTGCACTTGTAGAGGGAGGTGAAGTTGGGTCAATGCAATTAAGCAGTCTGTAGGAAAAAAAAAGTGCTGGGAGGTGTTTTGCAACCTGGCCCAGTTTTTTTTTTTCTCTCTTGACACATGTTCTTCTTGTGTAAGTAGATGTGATATAAAGCAGGAGCCATTCTGCGCTTCTCACCTGTGTCTGGTGTCTCGGTTCCTGATAATGAAACACACAGCAGCGTTTGGAGAAGGGAGGAAAAAAAGAGAGGACAAAAACGTCATTTGTGATGTTAACAAGAGCTGAGAAAAAAAAAAAAAAAGTTAGAGCTTCCTCGGCTACAATGACTCAATTTTCTCCCCATAAGTGAGATTAGGGTTGATTTAGATGGCTGTATTGTTTCACATTAAATATTAACCTAAACAGGAAGCTTTTTTGGCATTTCCTCCCAGAGGACATGGAAGTATCAAATCCAGACACTGTGAAACCTTGGTCTGAACCAGAAATATTAGTCAGACGTACAATAATAACAGAGAATGAGAGAGTAAAGTTACATAAGGAGAACACTTTACAGGACAAATGGCTGTGCAAACCCGTTGAGATTCTACGCTTGAGAAAATACAGAAACAGGGAATGTAGTGCCTGCAGCACAGTAGGAGATATCATCGTCATAATCCACAGAAAAGAGTCTTTGTTTCACGGCAAAGACTTTGAGCTTCTCTCACATCGGAAAGAGGTAGATTAGACTCTGTGATGTCTGAACCTCATGCTCTCCAACGTGTTTGCGTGCAGACAAACTTCAGACTGCATTCTATAGAGATCAAACAGATCACAACCGCAGATGCAAACTGTAGCTAAAGCTATTCTAACCCACGGCAGCCGAGCTAATTTTAATTCATCTGTGCCGCAGTCGATCCGACGCTCACAATCCCACGGCCCCCCGCTGCTGGAGATCCCTGCCCAGATCAGTCTGCTCTTATCACACTCAAAACCCCGAGATCAACATCCTCACTTCAGCTCCAGGATGGTCCTGGTGTATCCGTCAGGATGCACCCTGCGGATGAAGTTGAAGTCGCCCACGTAGAGGGACCCGTCGGGGCCGCTGGCCAGAGCGACGGGGGCGAACAGCATCATGTCCCGAGCTGCACCGCTGCAGCCCGGACCGCAGGGGACGCTCCGGTAGAAACCATTCCCCATCACTGTGCTGATGACCGGAGGCTGCTGGGAGAGGAAGACGTTCTCCCCGTTGCCCTTGTGGAGGATTCCTGGGGAGGGAGGAGAGCAAGAAATGCCATGAAGAGCCTGAAAACATGTTCTCTCTCGATCGGCTCCTTCCCACGTGCGATGTGATGCCACAGGCCACATTGATCCTGTATTGACTGTGATATGATGACTATGTTTATCTGAGGGTGTCTCACTGGTTTAGAGATGTTGCTCACTTCTATGCACTCATCAGGACTGCATTTGCAAGGTTTCGTCTGATCAAACCAATGAAATAATTGTTCTAAAAACTGAAAGACTTTTTGGAAATCATGGAGTCAAAATCAGTTTAAACTAACTTTAATCTAAAGAGAGAAAGAGAATTTGGCTGCTTTCACCTCAGAGGTGGTGGTCAATGCTATGAAGTGAAGCTACATACATTGTGCCTATTCTTCAGAAGTTAGGAGATTGAGAAACCATCTGATATTCAAACATGATTATACTTGTTGCTCAACACAATTCCCCATCATTCTGGCCTGTGCACACTTTGTTTCTACACGGTGGGTTAACGATTCTGCAGAAAGAGCCAGTCCATACTGTGCTCTTCACCAGACCCAGCGGCGGCTCCACAATCGTTCAATTCCTTGTTCTTTCTCGTGTCTGCAGAAAAATCAGCTAATATCACACACAGCGCTTCGGGGTCGTGACGAGTCGTGAGCGATGACTGATTGGGGGCTGTCGTGTGGCGTGGCCAGTCTCCTGGCCAAGATGCAGCACGATTTTAGACCACTGTGATTATGTAGTCTGACAGAGTGACGATGAATGGCAAATAAATAAATAAATATATTTTAAAAAAGCGTAGTGGGCACCAGGCATCATCTTGGCCTTTGTGAAATGGGCATAAACAATTTTCACTGTTTTTGTGTGATTCTCTAAAGCACACAGCAAATCTATCCTTCAAAAAAAGGAATGGACAGATACACAGAAATACTCATTTGTTGAAGCCCTGGTTTTCAATGTCACATTACCTGTTTTCAATATTTAGAAAAAAAAAACAAGAAATGAGGGCGTTTCTGTGTGGAAATTGAATGTTCTCCCCATGTCTATAGGTTTTACCACAGATACTCCCACACAGTCTAAAAGCATGCATGTTTAGGTAACTCTAAATTTCTCCTATAGGTGTGAGAGTGAATGGTGTGTGTGTGTGTCCTGTGATGGTCTGGAGACCTGTCCGGGATGTACCCCCTGCCTTCACCCTATGTGTGCTGCAGAACCAGGACACCTCTTTCACAACTCTAAGGTACAAAGCGCGTCAGATGCTGTCTGGATCTTTGATAGTTCTGTAGCTTTGCATCAAATTGGATGATGAAAACATAAAGTTTAACGTTGCAGCATCAAGACTGTAATCTATTTGGGATACTCTGCGTGAGTGAGACCATGCTGTGGGAGCGAGCCTCGGAGAGAAAAAAATGAACTTAAAAAGATAAAGAGCAGAAGCAGATGTTTGTTCTTACCGCTGCGTATGTTGAGGGCATGATGCTTGTCCAGAGACCAGCCTCCCAGGTTGGACGGCACCAGCTCAAATCCCTGCATCAGAGCCGTCCTCCTCTCCCACTGGATCACACCGGGGCACGACTCGTACTCGTAGCCGACAGACACTGAAACGCAAACGCAGTCAGACATGAGAGGGCTTGAAGTCGTACACGGTAATAACTGCGTGCTGCAGGCCCGCTGCGTGGAACACCGCGGCGCGCAAAAGCTAAACGCCGGCATGTGGTACGCGACTTGACAGGCAGACTTCACACACAAGCACACTCGTTCCCCGTTGCTCTCAAAACTATACCGTATTGAGTGGTGAGACACATGAAAGGCCTGCGGGGAGACCTCATCAGTGTGTGTGGCTGAGAGAGATCAGTGAGAAGTGGAGGCGTAATCAGGAGGAGCCCATCTTCATGAAGGAGCCCTAGAATTAGCTGCGTGGCCTCTTAGTTGTAATGATACGCTGCATCCCACTACAGCTAACAACTATCAACAGCTTTTTTTTTTCTTTTTTCTTTTCCCTTTTTGCTTCAGCGGGATTAAATATGTCTCAGCAGCAATTTACCACTTCAGGCCTGGAACTGGTTTACACTACAGGGGCCAGGTGACAAAGCTGTAGGAGGTCTGGGAACAAGTAAACACGGGAACAAACACACATGTACATGTTATTTTGAAATACATAGAGAGAGAAACACACGCACACATCATCAGCTTTTCTAGAAGTGGAAACTAACTGACTAAATTGCTATACAAGCTTATCTCAAGCTTGCATATATATATATATACACATTCATGTGTGTGTGTGTGTGTGTGTGTGTCAGAAAGGTTTAAGTTGCCAGGGTGAAGTTGTTAACATTAGCATTATTTTGACTTTCTTTCTCACTAACAAATACATAAAAGCTTTTGTTTACATAACACCTGGCTCTCTTGAAGCTAAATGCCATATTTACAGCAGCCACACAACACAGTTGTGGCCAGAGGTGATGGAGGTGTCTTATCGATGCTGTAAGTTGTGAATTTTTCACATTTTTTGCACTTTACGGACTTTAACCTCAAAGTAAGAGGCCGTTACATCTTTATGTATCTAAAACTATTCTATTTTGACACCTCTGTCTGCCAGGTAATGCAAAGTGTGCAGATATACTCTTTAACACGCTGCCTTAAATGAAGAACAGCAGAGTTTAATAGACTTTGTCACATTTTCAGATGACCTAATGTTCCTCTGGTGAAGACAGTGATGTACTGTACGGAGAAGACACCTTGACATCTCAGAGACAAATGTGTTGGAAGAATACTTGTCACTGTCAATCACTGTTGGCTGCGATCTCTCCTAACCTGCTGCATTTTAACCTAACGCGGCTGAGAATAGATGGCACCTGAGAGGGAATAGCGGCGTGTGCGGCGGCGGAGAGCAAAAAAAGTAGAAAGCAATCACATTACGTACAAGATTTCCTTTAACACAGAGATAAACTCTCAGCAGGCACATGGGGCCAACTTTAAATCTCCGACTCAATGGGCACAATCGATAAAGTGATTGGGGAGAGAAAATAATGGCTAATTGGGGACAGTGGGGATTGTGAACAAGAAAAAAAGAAACAATGGAGTGTCGGACAAAAAGTTCTTTAGCTGATAACAACCCATGCCGGCTCATTCAAGGGCTTCATTGCTTTTGATATTGTGAGCCTTTAGCTTGTTAGGCATGCAGTCTTATGTTTATAGAAGGCAGAAACAGCCCAGAGAGGCATCGAGTTTCAATTTACCGAGGTAAAAAGCAAAAGCACACAAGAACAGACGAATGACAGAAACAGTAATTTCTGACCCCTTTAGTGACATTGTGTCCCCCTTAAACAAACCTTGCCTGGCCTGGAAAACAATCCATCCTGATGAAAATGCATTAAAAGTTGCCATAAATACATCACCATGGGACTCTATCGTGCTCTAAAAAAATAATAAAAGTGACTTGATTTGAAGAGCAAGGTTTTTTTTCCCAGGACAAAAGGGGCAACGCAATCTCAAAGGGAAAGTGTCAGTGTTGGGAGAACTGCTTCAAAACCGAATATCACTGTAGCTCCATTACAGGACACGGCAGGCACCCACACACACACACACATACCCGCCCGCACACATACACACACTCTCTCACACAAACAATAGGCATACATGCCATCGTACATAAATGCACACTCAATATCTCACAGGTGAAAGCTTTCATTCCCCTCTGCTGAAGCCTCAGGCGGTGTGTTCACCTCAGCAAACAGAGCATGATCTGTGTGTGTGTGTGTGTGTGTGTGTGTGTGTGTGTGTGTGTGTGTGTATGTGTGTGTGAGAGAGAGAGAGTGAGAGAGAAAGATAGAGAGAGGGAGAGAGAGAGGGGGGGGGGGGGGAGAGGGAGAGCGGGAGAGAGAGAGAGAGAGAGAGGGCAAGAGAGAGCGTACACCAACAAAGCACAGCGGACCGGCAGTGCCTAACTCCCTGCTGCTCTGCTTTTCAACCACGACTCTCTATTGGCCATTGTGACTTACACCCCATTTACACCCGATACTAAACTGTGATCTGTGTCTGCATGTGGCGTCTGGATGAGGAAACACCCGAGAGAGATAAGAATGTAAGCAGATCTGTCACATCTGGACAGAGGCTGGTGAGTTTACAGATATATGGATTGAAGATTACGGTGACATTTTATCCAGCGACGATAGATAAATATAAAGAACACGGATATACGAGACAGAGATAGAAAAGAGTGAACAAATAAACAAGTAAAAAAAACTCAAAATAAAAATAAAAAAAGTATGACATTGTCCATCGTTCATTCTGTATCCCTGACTACATGCCCGTATTATACACAGGAAAGGAATGTTTTACTCAAAAGAAAATACAAATAATTAGGACTTTTTGTCACTGGCTCAGATTTTTTTTTAGGTTATCTGAGGCTGATTTGATGCCAACAAAAATTTCTCAGGTGCAGCCTTTGTTTGTGGGGACAGAGGTCCCATATTACAGTGAATAACTAAACCATATAAAAACTGTCACAAGCACATTTTTTTCGGAGAGAAATTTTCTCCCTGGTGCAGTTCACCCCCGAAATCCAATCCAAATTCCTTTCTTGTAGAAACAGAGTTTCGGGTGTGTGTTTCGATGTTGACTGGGGTTATACCCTCAGTTGTGCTGGATTGACATCTGGAGGGAGGCTGGTGTGCACCACGGTGGGAAGAAAAGCCCAGCCAAGGGTGGGGCTTTGTAAATCTAGCGCCATGACGAAGAAGTTTTTTGGTGACTGCTGTCTGAAAAAATATCGACAGGGGATTCACTGGTTAAAGCCTCTTCGGCATCAGACTGATGGCAGTTCTGAGTAGCAATCAACAGGTGAGCTGGAGACAGACTCAATAGGGGAAATTCACATCTTTCGATGAAGTTATAAATCACCTCAAATGTTTCCTTGTCACAGAAAGCTCCCTCAGGACCAGCTGTTCCTGACAGCCTTCACCTTCTCCGCCGCCATCCAAAGCACCCGGTTGCCGCGGTAACCGCTGCGCGCATCATCGTTCTGCGCTGCCAGTTTGGACGAAGTGATGTCTGGACACGTTTTTAATTATAAAACAGGTAGACGCGTGGTGATGAGCAACACGATTTGATGGAAATTGTTGGAGTTCAATTTTACAACGGCGTTCCGGAAACAAAAGGTTGCTCCTCTCACAATTCCAATTTCATTTTGGTTCACTGCCAGGATCATGTTGATGTGGCAATACGAAGATTAGGCACTCAGTGTTTTTGTTCCAGGATTATGATTATCTTGTGCAAGTAATAACTATATCTTAATTAACTAAAACTTATTTAAAAAAGAAGAAATGTTCAACAATCTAGACCACGTATTGGATTATTTTTCCTTTACACACACGGCTCTGTATGGAGGTTTCCAGCTAGACGCTTTCATTCTACAGATCAGTCTGATGGCAGTGGAATAGCTCATTATCATACAATGAAAACATGGTGAACACATTTTCAAAGTGTCAAAATTGTGATGTCAACCAGACACCATCAGAATTTGCCTTTGCGATAAATTGGAGCGGCTGCTGCCAAAATTGAAACAGACAGCAAGACAACAAGTTTCCTCTGAGGACAGGACGCCTATATGGACAGACTGAGCATGTCGGGAGATGAAGAAAAGCTCTGCAACATAAAGAGATGGGAGGAGGATGAGGAATGTGTCTTTGGACATGTATTTTATCTGATTCCTGCACTCACACAATATCATAATTGTATCATGTCATAGACTAGAGCTTCTAGAATTGAATGAAGGTCATATTGTTATCCAGTGGATCGAAAATGCCTCGAATCAGGTGTGAAATCTCAGGCAAATATCACATTCTCTGCATTACACACATGCACTTCTGTCAGCTGCTAACTGCAAACATTACGTGTGCACTGAAAGCTGTGGCTCACATGCAGGTAACCGGGGCAGTCTTCCCTGCTGAACCAGTCCTGCACTGTCAGGGAACTGTGGCGAGGGCAGAATCAAGGGAAAACATGGATACAGTGGAGAGAACAAAGGAGGGCAGGGTGAGATAGGAGAGAGGTAACAGGAAAGATCAGAGAAAACGCAGGAAACAACAAGCGGCAAGGGAAAGAAAAGAGAGTTCAGGAGAGTGCAGAAACACAGGAAACACAAGGAGGGGAGAGGAAGATAGGAGGTGGGGGGAGGGAAGAGAGGGGGCATGGAGGCAGGTGGCTCGGTGAGGGAGGACAAATAAAAAAAACAGGATCATTTGAAAAAGGGTGAGAGATCAGGAGAGAGCTGAAGCAGATGAAATTCAGCTCGAAAAGATAAGGAGAGGAGGGGGACGGATCAGGGGGAGAGAGAAAGCCGGGGGATGGAGAGATCCAATCTCTGTACGAGACCATACACTCGAGTGGACAAAGCTTCAGGCCGGCCTGCGATATCTCAAGTGCTTATGGAAAGCTCTCTCTCACAGCACCGCTGTTTGTCTACATCCCGATGAAGACAGAGTGGTGATAGGAGGAACATCATCTCTTAAACGGACAAAGAAAATTTAAATGTGGAAAGTCTGACAGTGTCCTGAAATAGAGTTTAAGAAAAAGTTTGAAAAAAATGAGGTTTTTTGCACCAATGAGCAAGAATGTTGGACAAAAATGGACCAGATTCATTTAACCTTCCATGCACAAATTCATATTTTGCACATGAGCACATTTTCTCTCGACTGCCCATCCAGAAGGGCCATCGGCCTGCCACGCCTGATGATATCTTTAGTGCCAGTTACTCAACACTACATTTTCAAAGCCATCCAACTTTGCTTCACCTCTCCTCAGTACAAAGCTTTTCCCCTCTACCTCTGGTGGTGAAGGTCTCAGAGATGTTGTATAGTGTTTACCAGTGCGCCACCACTCACTTCCTCTCCTTCTCCCTTTGAATGACTAACGACTAATAGTTTAACCATGGAAAGTGCTTTCCTGGAACCCCTACACACCTGGAGTGTTCCACCTAGGGGTTAAAACACTGAACCGAGATAACGTGATCATCTATCGTGCAGTGAACCTTCAATCTCTCATTTCCCAGCAGAAAAGCATCCATTAACAGCTGGCTGATTACCACGGGAATGGTCAGTCATTTACACAACGACTTCCAGTGCCAATCACCAAAGTGAAGGAGCCGCTTAAAAGGCGCCAGGCACGTCAGGGAGGAAGATTAAATTTCTAGTACTGCTGGATTTACAGTGTGTGACATCCCTTTTCATTGGGCTGAGAGGTGGAAGCCAGACGTCTTTATTTATTTACTTCTTCCCCATGTGGAGGGAAGACATGTCAGGGAATTTTAAGTCTGAAAATATGTCAGAAAGATTAAGCTATACAACTTTCACAATGTAGCCTGAAGCCTGTTTTGAGCGATACTTAAATATTTTGCGGAGTGAGTGAGGCGAGCATGTCTTCTTGTCAAGCGTTAGATGAGAACATTGATACAACTAATAGTTATACGATGCAGCTGGAGCTGGGAGACGATCATCTCAGCTTAAAGGCTGGAAACAGCAGCAGGAACAGTAACACGCTGGAAAGCTTCGGATTAATAATTGAGCCAGTGCGGGTCAATAAGGCAGTGACGGAAATTCGGGCTTAAATCAACCCAGTGGCCATGGGTGAGAGTGATTTCTACTGTGTGCAAGTTTTCAAAGCCGATGTGTCTGCCCAGCAACACCTTTAAAGCTCTTAATGAGCAGATTATCCTGAGTGTTAAATCTGTACAAAAACAGAATAAAAACACGAGTTGAGAAGAAAAAGGTAACACTTGATAAAACCATAATGCTGATATTTTGCCTCACATTTAGATCAAATCTCATCCCTTCCCTTGCATGTCATACTGTGCCCATGACTCACTGTGTATTTGTTTCATTTTGACTTCAGTTTGACAAAGACAAGAAAACACGATGAGAGGATGTATGCAATGTCATTGAAAAGCCAGGGCAAGTATCGTATTGTACGTGGGGGACCCAGATGTTTTGTTGCTTCCTCTCATTTGCGTTTGAAGTATGAAAAGAAATTGGAAAGAGGTCCAATGTGTTTTCTTATTCGACCTACCAGTGGCGTGCGTCAGGCCCCAGACCTCCTGACCGTAGATGTCAGTCTTGTTCCACACCAGCCTGTGCACCAGACCGGGCCCAGCGGGATACCAGCGCTGATACAGCCTCCCCTGCACCGACGCCCGGACATGCACCTTGGACAGGCCGCCCAGAGGGGAGACGGGGGACATCGGAGAGGGAGGCGTGAGGAGGATCCGCAGCAGAGACAGGTAGCCTGCAGCACGGGTGCTCAAATAGCTGAGCTTCACAAAAGCTCTCGGGATGGCGACGTCTTCCTGCACAGCCTGCGGGAAACAAGATGGAGAGCGAGATGGAGAGTGAGAAATACAGGTGATGGAGGCAGAATCTATGAGAAATGAGGGAAAGGGAGTGATAAGTATGAAGGTATTTTATCATTAGTTTGTGTAACAAGACTCCCACGATAAGTGCTGGTGCAAAGGTGTGTGCTAGAGAAAACAGAACAATCATTACAAGTCGTGAAAGACCATTTCTGTTTTATTTCCCAAAGTTTATTTTAAATGAGAGAGATGGAGCTCTGACGTATGACACACAGGCTTATATCTGCCATACTTTACAAACCTGCAGAGCAAATATTTATTCATACTCTGTAATAATGGTCTTAGCTAAAAACAGGTGCCATTTGATCAGTAATAACCTTAAATCAAATTATCTCCTGGATGATTATGTGCAAGGCATCATTCATCAAAAGGTCTTAAGGCTTTGATTTCATTTATTAAGGCAGGTAAACACAGCGGGTGTTACTGAGCTTAGTTTGAAAACTTAATACTGTTCCTTCCACTTATTTGCTTGCCGTCTGTTTTTCCTGAGGTATTATTTGTCACAAGGATGAAATGCTTTTTCATTCTGACGATCTGCTCATCTCAATCTAATCTAATTTTGTGAGATGAGCTTTAACTTTGAAGTGCAGATTACGAGTTGATATGAATAATAAAGACACGCACACAAAAATACCACCTTCTTCTGCCACAAGAGGATTGTGTGACTTTTACTGCAGCACACATGGGGTATGGTGAATTTCTGCTTCCTGACAAAAAGAAAGTTTTTTTCTGTTTCATGAGTTTGATTGGAGGTGCAATGAGGTCAGGGACAGGCTGGTTATTCTAACAAAAACACAGCCCTCCAAAAAAAACTTGGAGTCACAATGGAGAGTAAATATATAATCACCACTTTGACCTCCACACCTGACTTTCAGCCACCTCATTTGTTTTTGTGGTGGGGGAGAATATGGAAGGAGCAGGCATTTGCATTTTGCCCAATCCTTATTTGCATGATGCAAATATGAAAAATTTGCAAGATGCTGCGCGGCCATGTCTGCTCAGACCGGTCAGTCTGCGGCTGGGCTGTTACAAAGCTCCTTTCAACAATGCATTGTTACATTTCATGCAGATTGGAGCAGAAAAGTCATTGTGCACCTGTAGCTCGGGCACCGCCGGCCCCTTCTCTGCACACGCTCCGGTGTATCTGGGAAGCGGGTAGGGCAGCACCAGCGGGTAGGGGCTCAGAACGCTCCTGATGTCACATTTCAGAGGCTGACTCTCCTCCCTGGACATGGTCACCTGATCCAGCACTAGGAAGTTGTTGTTTGGTGTCCAAATGGTGCGTGTCTGTGGCAGGAAGGGCGGCCGCTGGAACATGAGGGTCATGGACATGGCACCCAGGGTCACCAGGTCAAAACTGGAGAATCACAGGACAGTGACACATGATGAGACTGAAGCATGAGGGGAATAAGAGAAGGAGGCACTGTGCATTCGGCCTGTGCCTGTCCCTCTACCTTCCATCCTGCCTGCTGATAGTGTAACCGTATTCTGGATGCTGTGGGAAGGTGATGTTGACCCCAACCAGAGGAGAGCCGTCCTGCAACGCCACGCTCCCTCGGATCACAGCCACTCGACTGGAAAAATGAAAGATAGGAAGCAGAGAAAGAGAGAGAGGGAGAGGGAGAGAGAGAGAGCAAGGGGGAAACAATGAAAGCGAGAGGTGACAGGTTTACAATGATGGAGAACATAATCATTGTTTGAAGAGAGAGAGAGAAATACTGTGACACATAAGCCAAACGACCTTGTGCATGAAGAAAAAGCAACTGCATTTATTCCGCGCGCTACAATTCCCTTCCTTAGCACAGACAAATCTGCCAGAGATTGCCAGGATACAACAGCCATAAATATAGCTTCACCCACAGTAAAACCTTTCAACACCTGTCATATAAAAAAAAAACCTTCACATCATGTTTACAGTATATTATACAGTTACAAAAGCACCTGCAGCAAAGAGGGTAGAAAAAAAAAAGAATGTTTTTTTTCTTTAAAAAGGCCTTAAGCCCTCTGTCACATCTGGGCTAGTTTGAAATATTCATCTTGATTTTTGCGGGTAAAGTGTGAAATACACTGCTTAAATGTGAAATAATCGCTGAACTGGTTAAATGGAGACAGATTTAGACGCACACCCTCCAAACCCCACCCCCCCCCACTTTCATTGATGGAGCCTATCTGTTACTCCAGAGGAGGGATAAATGAAGGATGGTGAGGTTTCCCTGGGTGGCTGCATCGCCCCGTTTGTTACTCCTGTCCTGAGAGCCGCCATCGATTTCTCCACTGGCGGAAAAAAAAACCCAAACAGCTACATAATTAATTTATTTGTTTATTCTACAAGTGAACCGAAAGGAGGTGTGGGCAGGGTGGGGTGGGGATCACTTTGCCATTTTTCAGGGAGGCATCACTTCTTGTTTTACAAAGAAAACTTTCTAGGTCATTGTCATGTCGGCGAGATGTATTTCCTCTCGCAGACGGCAGTGAGAGGCCCCTGAAAATTTAATGGCGACACCTTCTCGACTGGTGTAACTGAATGATACATTAAGCATTAATATGTCGCAAACAAACTCTCTGCCGCTGTCGCCTGACACCGATACCAGAGGACAATGTGCTGCCAGGAGTCAAATCTCCAGGGAGACACGGATCACTGAAATGCGTGTGTGTGTGTGTGTGTGTGTGCGTGTGTGTGCACATGACCAGCCTCATAGAGATGCAAACGCACACACTCATTAAACAAATAATAGCTAATGGACGATTTAAAGACATAATCCAGAGGTATCTAACTCATTATCTACCATCCATGTCTTTCAGCCCGGCACGCAGTAGGACGCCTCAAGGACAGCAAACAAATACAAGGGGAGGTAGTCACACACACACACACACACACACACACAGCCGGGCCGCACAAAGAGTAAACAAGCACATACCTGGTATCAAAGGGCACGTCTCCGGGGAGCGTGTGTGTGGCCGCCTTGCCGAGGAGGAAGCGTATCCGGCGGTAGAAGCTGTGGGTGTGCGTGCTGGCGGGGGACGGCGGCGTGGAGGCGGGCGGCGGGCTCTGCTGCAGCAGGGCCAGGGGGTCGGCCGAGCCGTGGCACAGGGGGTCCGAGCCGCAGCTCAGCTGCTCGCAGCAGTCAGGGTCCACGCAGTCCATCAGGCCATCTGCGAGGAGTCGATATGAGTGAAGCGGTGTGGTTAAAATGAAGTATTGAACGGCAAACATACATGGTTTTACATGAGGAGTTAGCTGTTTGGAGGGCCCTTGAATTTTTTAAGTGAGCCATTAACATCTTTACGAGACATCATTAATAAAGGTTTTAATGGATTCAGGTGATGTGAAGGTGCTGGGGGCACATTTCAACACTCAGGACCAAGGCGCCATAGGTTTTCTTCACTGGAAAGAGAAAACATTCTCTTCCCCTTCCCCTATTTGTGGTTGCTGAAAAACTCCAGTGATAGAATTAAATCTACAACAAAGAACGGCACACGTGTCATCATTTTCACAATGTCAGTCAAATTGAATTCACATGGGGGCATCGGCAAACAATTATCCCATCTATAGCTGTAAATTGGATGTGAATCACTGGCATTATTTGAATAGGAGCCATAGAAGTCTGGCGTAAACAATGGGACACAAAGCAATGCGGCAGGTAATAGGAGCCAGGCTGGCATTTGTGTTTCCCATTTCAAGCAGCTTTCTGAGGAGGGAGGAAACAGTGCTGACATTTAAATGCATCTGACCTCCGAGCAGAGAGCTAAAGGCCAACAATATTCTATTATAACCCCCTCTGACAAAGGTAGCCCAGTACAATGGCTGATTTCCATGAGATTGCCTACTTGAAGGCGCGTTTTATTAATTTGATGAAATAGGTAAAATGGTGGTCGTTAAATGAAAGCAGGTTCGAGGTGTGTTGCTCATTGTGCCGGCATGGTTGTAAGCAATTAGACACAAAAGGAACACAGTCAAACTCAGTCCAACTGACTAGTCTGATATAAATAAAAAACGAATGTGCACGTGATCTCCACTGCTTAGAGTGTGGAAGAACAATACGTGCTCTCCTCTCTCCCATCCAGGCAGAATAATTGAAACTCTCTCTTCAAAGTTCCTCTTTATTCTCTGATTACTTGTGATAGCATCTTTCCATCTCTGTCTATCTTCAGAGACAAAACGATTGCAGCGGGAGAAGGCTATGAGAGCCTTCAGTATATCTGCCAATTAAGGGAGATGGCTGAATTGTGTGGTTGAAAATTATGGTATTTGAATAGCAGCACAGCGAGGTGGAAGGATGGAAAGATAAGAGAAGTGTAAATGGTCTCCACAAGGCTTTGTTAGTGAGTCTTTCACCAGTATAATCATCCCTAAGCCGAACAGTTCGATTGCTGCAGTACACACACTTGAGGAAGTTCATCAATATTCATATGGCATTATAACACCACATAATGTCATGCAGTACCTATATCCCCTTCTGCGCGTAGTGCCTTGCATTATATATTTTAATGCATTTTCTGTTTGAATGTACTGTAGAGAAACCTGTGCCTTTGTCCACCCACTCACCATCTCAACCTCCGCTTATACGTCCTCATACAGAGGAGGAGACGAGGTGATATTAACTTAAATCAACACGATGCATTACAGGGCCAGAGCGGTAAATCAGTATCGTGCTTTCACAATTCTCAATTCACAATTCTCATATGTGATAGATTTTGAAATAGAGTTTGAATGAAGCGGCAGAAGATGATAAATCCTGACCTTTCATCAGTAAACACGGCACATTGAGGTTATACCTGCTCTGCCAGCCACCCTGTTCATTAAAAGCCTACGACCAGTAGCTTTTTGGTTTAGCTTAGCAGAAAGAGTGGAGAGAGGAGCTTGTTTGTGTACTTGCCTCACTGACCACTGCTCTCTGGACAAGCAGAGGGAATAATCTTGGATGTATTTATTATTATTTTACCAAAAAAGGAGCATATTTCAAAATTAAATTATTCTTGTTCGTTTTATTTTATATTTGCGTGATTAGTTGATAACGTCATTAAGGTCCTTTGTTGTTTTGTCAAAACTGCAATTCCTCGTGCACCTGTTGTCCGAGTTATTCTTGGAATCAGTTCAAGTTTTCTGTGAAAAAGAGAGAGAAATCTTTGTGTTTAGATTGGAAGTAAGATTGAATATATATTACATTTCAAACACAATTAGTGAATTATTTGGTTTATGGTGTGACAGCCTTTTATTTCCTAAAAACTACAAATGATAAAATTAATAAGAAAACACAATTGGAACAATGAGGCTAAATCTTAATCCGTTAATATAATACACAGACCGTAAATGCCTACACTGCTGGCAAGCTGTGGTCCTGCTATGACTGCTTTATTCACACCCTATTTTACAGTCCACAAGACATTTTTATTGTGTGGCTATAATCTCAGCTAAGGGCGGGTAATTCATGTTTTTGAGCAGCCATCTACAGTGACTTTCTGAAGTGTTGACTCAGTCAGTCATGCCGGCTGTGGTAAACAATGCAAAGGCAAAGGCAAAAAAAAAAAAAAAGGTTACATCAGCACCCTCCAACCACCTGAAAAAGGGACTGTAATTCAGAGTGTGTGAGAGAGGTTTCCTGCTGCTGCATGATGGGATTCAAATGCCATTCTTACCAAAACATGAAACCACATGAAAATATGGGGAGGAAAAAAAAAACATAAATCGAAATAACAAAGAGCTTTTATAGTCACTCACGAAGCTATACTACCTTGTTTGCAGTGATGGATTACAGCATGGTCTTAACGGGCATGTCCATAATGGGTATTTGATGGAGTCTCAAAGTGAACGGGCACAGTTGAGAGCAACGTAATATTGCGTTATGCCGTTAAAACTTGTACTGTAATGGAGAAGAAGCTGAGATGGGACTGGAATGGCTACAAAACCACTGTAATGAGCAATGTTCTTGGTGCTGGCGATATGTTCCTTTCTAGGTTCCCACCAGGACAGAACAACACAGATAGGCGAGTGAGTGACGCGCACCTCTGACCTGTCACTGAACGTCCCGTAAGCAAAGGAGTGGGAAATCTATTCTGCTTGGTTTGCTGTACTTAGACTACAATTTATCTCGGTGCCTTTTATCCTAGCAGGTGGTATGCATATTAGACATTTAGCTGTGATAATATGAAAAAAAATAAAAGAAAGAATAACACGTACACACGTACTTGCAAAATGTGCCTGCTCACACACACAAATACATATTCAATATAATAATGACCAGCAGGACTCTACGGGAGTCTCAGCGGGAATGGGCCGGCACAGAGGGATGAAGAGGAGGAACAATGAGGCAGATTTTATCAGCGGCAGGAACAGGAGGAGACGCGATGGGACGGAATGGACAATCTGCCCCCGAAAAGACGGGAGTGAAAAGAGGTAAGGAAGGAAGGGAAAGAGAAAGAGAAAAATGATAGATGATGTTAGAATGTCACCTCCGTCGTTGTCTGTTCCATCACTGCAGTCAGTTTCCATGACAACGCTGCATCCAGGCCCACTCCATCCGGTCTGGCAGACGCAGCGCCAGCCGCTCTGCTCCAGGGTACAGCGCCCATGCCCACTGCACAACCCTGGGCAGCCGTCTGAAAAGGTGGCCCATGCGCGCACGCACACACACACACGCACACACACATTTTGGGCATTTGTGTGGCATGTTGGAAGGGATGTACAACACGTGAAATTTTAATCCTAAATAAAGACAAATTACCTTTTACAACAACGTCCAAATCGTGAGTAACTGTGAGGAAGGAGCAGACGTGAGAATAGGGTAAGAGAGGGAGCAAATTGGAAATTGGAAACGTGCCCGCCGACGGTGACACCTCTTTTTCCCGATCACGTAACTCTAATCAAAACATCACAGGGAATAATTAAACACTCCCACATGCGGCTCACCGATGGTACAGTGCTCCCCCTCCCAGCCAGGCTGACAGATGCAGGTCCCGTCGTGGCACTGGCCGTGCTCCTCGCAGCGCGGGTGGCACGCTCTCTGGTCGCACGCGGCGCCGATCCAGCCCTCCTCGCACTGACACTGGCCCTCCGAGCAAACGCCGTGGCTGCCACATGGCACCGGGCACAGCTCTGACGAACAGGTGGGCGGGAAGGCGCGCGAGAAGACGTGCGAGGGAGAGGAGGCAAGGCAGGGGGGAGGCAGGGGAGGCGATGGAATTGAGTGGTGGGAGAAAAGAAATGTTCAAAGAGGCACGAGGGGATGGGGAGAGAAGGAGGGAGGGAGAGAGAGGGGAAGAGAGAGAGAGAGGGAGAGGGGGAAATAAAATTCAGAGCCATCGGATATAGGTGAGAGGAAGAACAAAACACATGTGATAGAGGAGGATAACCTCCGAGACTAAAAAGCCTACTTTCTCACAATACACAGTCTTCCCACCTCTAATAGCCCTGCTCCCTGAAGGAAGGGGAGAGTGAATAGACTCATAATAACAGCCAAATGATTCACATTTGCACCACATATTTAAACTACGGGGACTCCGATTCCTCTCTATTATTCTTTTCTGACATTTTGATCAGATCTTGTGGGCACGTTAATTCCCTTTCTCTTTCTCCATCTCTCCATCTTCGTCTCTGTCAGCCCCCTCTTTTTGCTATCCCCTTCCGTCCCTCTATCGTGCAACATCCCTTTAAAATTCCTTCCTCTTCCGTCTATTTTCCTCTCTGTGCTCCCCACACCATCTAATGCTCCCTCTCTCTTTCTCTCTCTCTCTCTCTCTCTCTCTCTCTCTCTCTCTCTCTCTCTCTCTCTCTCTCTCCCCCTCTCTCTGCAGAAGCAAAGCCTCATCCATCAGTAAAGAGAGCAAAGTGCTGGAGGCACACAAAGACTACTTATCCAGCTGCAGTAAAAAGTTATTTCAATTTAAATATACATAGCATGGAGAGGGAGGAAAAAGTGGATTAAAGTTAGAGACTTTTTCAGCTCTCTATTAGAATTACATTAGCTTAGCTATGCTTCAACAAGGCCAGGACGCAGAATCGCTGGGTCCCTTTGATTAAAAGCCCGGCAGGTAGAGAGAGGGGCCACTCATATCTCAGATATTCAGCCACGGTCTATCATTATCTATGGGCTATATCACTACATTAAGGCATGCTTGCACCTGAGAGCAGCGGCTAATGCCAATTGCTTGCAAATTATTGGCGTGCAAGCAAAGCGGATCCTTCCCAACAGCAGCGTTGAGTTAGTGTGCTGGAAACAGGGGGAAGTGAGCGCTATAATGGCCATTTTCCTCTCTGCTAGTTATGAATTCAAGGAGAAGGACACATTTCTTGCAGTGCAGCAGTGTCCTGAATTCAATAGCTCAGACAGTACAGTACATGTCCTTTTTGTTACGGTGGCTAAACGACTGCCTCCTCTCGTCTGGTTCTACCTGGCAGAGGTAGCTGTAGATGAAAAATATTACAGTGACCAGTATGAACTTAATAAACATCAGATGGGATTTTTTGATAGGAATCTGGAGTGTCCTTCATGTTGGCCGTCTGAGAAAGGCCTGAACAAAGTGAGAACAGGGGTCTTATCTTTTTCTTTTTTTCTTTCTCCTGCATGTTTCACAGGGGGGAAATCATCTCACTGAAGGGAATTTGTCCGTGGCCGCTTGTGCATGAAACGTGCGCATGAGCGCCTCTGCGCGTGTGCTCCACTATAAATGCAAGGAGAGGTGGAGGTGGGGGCTGCAGAGTGCTTCCGTCAGAGAGTCACGAGAGGAAATCTCATTTAAGACACACACACACGCACTCAGACGCGCAGAGCCATTTCACAGAGTGGCTCCAATTCATATTTCTCTCTCATGTCTATCAAATCCCCAGAAAATAGTATCTGGCAAGACCACGCCGGCTACAAGAACACTGGCAACCTGGTGACGTGCAGTCTCAGTTTTTGGTGTTTTTCTTCTACGGGTGAACAATAATCCGTGGGTCTTACCGGTGTAACAGTCAGGTCCTGTCCAGTTGGGCTGGCAGGCGCAGGTGTCTGACTCGGGGAGATAGGTGCCATGTCCCGAGCATTGCTCCTGACAGGCTGGCAGCGGGTCATCACAGCTCACTCCCGCCCAGCCCGCCGAGCACACACACTCCCCGCGCACACACACGCCGTGGCCTCCGCACTGTGGGTCTACACAGTCCACTGGAAAGAGGAAGGAGGAGGGGGAGGGGGGGAAGAGGGGGGACAGAGTGAGTCAGAGGTGAGAGGGGGAGGAGGGGGGGGGGGGGGAGGGGGGGGCTCATTATAATCATCAGCTCACAGAGTATGAAAGGAGTGTTCTTTGCATCCCATCCAGGAGTTAACCACCCCAGCTACAATCCCTGTATCTGTTCCACAACATTACACTTCATAGGACACTTAGAACTCAGGCTTTGATAAGGGGTGAAACGGCTTGGTTCCTGCATGTGTGCGTGCGTGTGTGTGTGTGTGGTGGTGGTCCGTGCTATATGCCGTGTTAGTGTGTGTAATTACAGCTCTGAGCGCTGAGCCGGAGCTCAGCACAGTTCAGCTCGGCTCAGCTCGGCTCAGCCCGGCCGACTCAAGGTCAAAGACTTGACGGCATCTCTGCAGCCCGGGATCGTGCAGGCGACAGCCGGGCAGTGCTCGGGACAGCTGGGCCATCGGGTTACGATCAAGTATAACATCCTAATTGTTTTAAACATCACAGCTTTGTTTGTTTTCTGCTAATTTATTGGGCGGTTTTACAACGGACAGCTGCGAGCGGACGACGCCGGCAAGGCCCCGACCTGATGTCCTGCACAAATACGGCCCAACCGTTGGCGGTGTCATTTCTTGAACCGCCGACCATTTCTCAGTCCATTACCTTTAGATTTATGCCCCGACTACAGTAATATAACGTTTATATTACAACAGTAATATAAATACAATCTACACATTTAACGATTTAGCATTTTAAACTGCTTCGGAGTGGGCTGGTTAGAAACTCCCTCCTTTGGCAAATATAAATCACGAACGAACACGAACGAGCGGACTTTAAGTTGTTTTGTCGTAAATGTCATAAATAAACTAAAAAAAAAGTGACGCTCAACACTTTGGTTTTGTCATCGGCAACGTTGTGTGCTCAATTCAAACAGGAAAAACACATTTCCATACATTTTGTCACTGCTATTATTTTTTCCCTGTTTTCATTTAGAATGAATATGTTTTAGCTTCGTGCCTTCGGGCCTCTTTGGATGATGTAAAGAGGAAGTGTTACGTTGCCATGGAGTCGGTGAAATAGCTCTGTGCTCTGCTCTCTGTTTGTGCAGCCTACATTTGTTAACATTTTGCTAAATCTGCACCATGACAAGTCACGGCGAATTAGCGCCTCGCTGTTGCTATTTAGCTGTAACAATGCATGTGCAGACAACAATCACATGAATTTGCTTTTGGTGGTGTGGAGAACGACTGAGGACAAAGTGATTTGGAAACAAGACTTTCAGACTTGCAGATGTTTTCTTGGTGGATAGTAGACGTAGATCCTTGATGAACATTAAGTGCTGCTGCCTGAGGGAGGACGCTCCGCAGATTTAGGGATTTAAGCAGTTTGCATGATTTCTGTTCATGTCAATTGGCCGACTGAGAGGAGGCGTAATCCAACTATACGAGTTGATTTTGAATCTACTGTATTCAATGTTGCATTTTTTATATATCTTCATTGACTGATTACTGTCAAACTGAACAAACACAAATGTATGAGATTTGACTGTATGTGTTTGGCAAACAGAATTCACATTCATGAGTCCTATCTACCTGAAAACAGTGGAAACCAATATTCATTCTTCTTTCAGTTCAATTTCCACTACGTCGACTATCTCATTGCTTTGCCTGTCTGCCATTTGGTGTGTGGCAGACTGCAAACAGCTGCCCGCTGCAGCTGGAGCTGTGCCGATGGAAACAGTTGCAGCGAGAAACTCGACAAACAATAACGTCAGCTCTTATTTCTTTTCTCGATGGGTATATCAGACCAATAAGCCAAGGTTACGAGATGTCACATGCAATATAAAGCGCACAGGCCTGATTGTGAATGTTACCCTTGGAAAGATGTATTGAAATTGACTCGAATTGACTGGAAAATTGATTGATTTCACCTGACTTGATTAAAATACTCCAGAGCTGACAGGGTCCGTCGAGTCAGGTGAGGACTCTCAGTGGAGTTGTCAGCACGAGGAACAGACTTTGTCAAACCTCGGACTCGCTTGATTGATTATGAGTGGAAAAGCATCGATTAGCATGGATTCCAATTTGGCGCTATCTCGATCGGTCATTCATCCAGGTGTGTACAGGTGGAGGCATTCTTGCTGTGCAAGACGAGAGATAAGAGTGCGGAAACCTCCTACCTTGTTCACAGTTGACCCCCTTGTAGGCGGGGCTGCAGATGCAGATGCCCTGGATGCAGGAGCCATGGTTGGAGCAGGTGGGGTCGATGCACTGACCTTCCTCCACGTTGCACTCCGCCCCCTTCCAGCCTGCCAGGCACACGCACCTCCCCTTCTCGTACACACCGTTGCCACTGCACAACACGGGGCACGAGTCTGCAACCAGGCAAACACACGATTACGCCCACGTCCTCAGTACTACACATGCAAACACACACACACACAGTGCTGCAGTATATTAGCTGGGGGACCGCAGTAACCTACCGTGAGTGGGGCTACGCTCTCTTATCTCAGCTAGTGCGTGGATTCAGCAAATCCTCGAGCAGACCCTGTCTCTCTCTCTCTCTCTCTACCTCTCCCTCTCTCTGTTTCGCACACACACACATGCACATACGCAAGTACACACACACACTCCAGCTTATCCCTCACGCTGTTTCAATTTACTCAAGCACCACCTGAGCCCGGCTACCACGGCAACCCAGGAATTGTAGAAAATCCCCCCAACGTCACCTCGCTGGCTCTGAACAGGCCGTGAAAACAATCGTGAAAACGGCAGATTAGGAAGGAGAGCATTAGGGGTTTATAGAATGAGGGCGGAAAGCGGGCGCTATCTCCATGCAGCGATGGAGAGCCATGCGGCTAATGTAATGACAGCCAGGTAGAATAAAGTCAGTGGATGTCTGATGACGCACTGACAGTTGGAGCTGGAGGAGGCACGGCAGCCCCTGACTTCAAATGGATTAGAAAGACGATCCAGAACCAACAGCTTTTTTTTTTTTTTTTTTTTTTTCCTGCTGGCATAATTTGCAAAGAAGGCCCTGTGCGTTCATGCATGCGGGCATGTGTTATGTGTTTGTTTGATCCTTTGTTAAATCTAACACTCTGTACCCCACAGTTATGAATTCGCACTTCACTCTTTACAACTCTTGCCAAAACTTGCTGTCTAACTTTTCAAACAGAGAATATTATAACAGGAGCAAATGAGCAAAGATGAGAGGAGCGGATGAATAAATGATGAGCGTAAATAAATCATAGGATGTGATATCATATCAGCTGTTTCTACACAATGAGACAGATACAACTACAACAATTTCATGAAGATGGACAGAGGGAGTGAGAGAGTGAGGAACAGAGACAGCAGTAAAGTGAGAGGGAGCAGGAGAAGATATGAAACAGGCAGAGAGGTAAAAAGGTAACACTATGGAAAATACATGGACAGTCTCTCGCAAAAGGATGCTGCGGCTACGGAAGCTACATTTTACACAGTATCCCTAAATCCCACAAACACTGATTTAGTTTATTCCTCTGTGCCTTTGAACTCTGTTCTTAACATCTTAAAACACTGATGAGCCACTGCTTCACTATGAATCCGCCCACAAGCTTTAAATCCTCCGATAAGAGACAAGTCAACAATAAGAGGTGGAAGTGTGGCCTCTCCGAACAAATGAGGACCAGGTAAAAATAAATGAATAAACAAGCAAACATTCAATTTAAATGTCATTAAATACAGCAAGATGGGCATTTCTTTAGTTCAAGCTGTTTTAAAATTTCACTAATCCGCTGGTCTTTTTTTCCTTTTTTTTAACAGAATTGCTATTTTCAGGCAGTGCGGAGGATTGGTGGATAGTGCTGCCACCTCACAGTATTTTTCATACCATTTGCAATTTTTCCCTGTTTCTGCTTTGGCTTTTTCAGATACCCCGGTATTGTCCGACAGTCCCCAAAATCGTGCATGTTTAGATTCTCTGATTGGGGACTAATTACTCTGAGGTGTGAGTGAATGGAGTGTGTGTCCTAAGATGGACTGGTGACCCGCCCGAGCTATTCTCTGCCTCCATCCTGCAGTACATACACTGGCAATACACTCCCGCAACACTGTTGAGTACAAAGCAGGTAATGGATGGATGAATGGTTCCTGTTTTCATTCGCTTATCAATGTACGCTGTTTTCACTCAAAGGTTTGCGAGAGCGGTGTGAATAAAACACTTCCTGCAGATGTTTCAAATTAGCAACGACAGAGGGAAATGGTGCTGGGTGTGTTGCTCTCGGAGTCGCAGCAGGGCTTTTAATGCGATGACATATGTGTGGGGAGCTCGACTGGCCAAAAAGCTCCAGAAACGCAGCAGAATGGAAGAGGATGGGAGATGATGAATTAGAGTAGCGGGGCCGTTTCGGTTTCTGCTGGCGTGCTAATGGAAGTAGCTCTGCTGAGATGTAAACAGAGAATTCATCAAGACCAGTGGTCAACGTGGAGGAGGTGTTTTCAGTGAGAGAAAACACCATCGGCGGCAGCAAATTAAATTTGAGGCAGATCAAAACAGGAAAAGGCAGACTTAATAAAATGTGGCAAAATACAAGACTGAACGGATGACAGGAAAGGAGGAATGAAGTGTTGAGCGTTAAGTGTATGAACTAGTAAAGGCTGAGGAAAAAAAAAAGGCTTTTCCCAAAGTCTTTGAATCCAATTTAAAAGTAAATAATCGCAGAAGGGCCAGCGGTTAAATAATAGCTGATTTTGCAGAGTTTACTCAACGTTTAGAGGAATAGCAAACGTTGGTGAAATACTGGGCATCTTTGTTCCTTTAAAAAAAGTCCATGTGTTGATAGGTTTTAGAAAACAACAGATGAGGAGGAGACTGGGCTTGAGGCGGAGTGTCACAGCCAAAGCGCCGAGGTGAAAACGTAATGAGAGACAAAGCGACAAATCAGTTTTGTTGTGTTCACGGGGTTTGGAGCCGATGGGCAACATTTTAAACAATTGCAGCTTCATTACTGGTCAGGTCTCTCTTACCTTTGGCACAGTCTGGACCCAGGAATCCAGCGAAGCAGTGACAATGTCCAGCCACACACTCTCCGTTTCCATTACAGTCGGTGGAGCAGCCATCCATCGAGTCTGCAAATCCCCACACACACAAGCATTGACAAACCGGCCACAAAAGGCAAAGAGGAAAAAAAAGACACTTGAAAATATTCCTCTCATAACTCCATAAGCTGGCATGGCTCTCTGTTATTGAATGAGAGATCTGATAAGCAATGGATGGCTCCCCAGACTCAGGGGCTATATTAGATTAGTCTGATCCAGCTGCTATCACTCTCTGGGGAATGGCCAAGCACTCACTTACACTCAGTAGCACTAAGCACATTATACTGCATTACAGGTTGGAAACACACTGCACGCAAATTTACAAACATTAAGGCTTAATCAACAAACTGTTTACAAGGGCGCAGTTTGGAACGAGAGCGCACAACATAAAATCTGACATTGTGAGTGCACAAGTTAGCGGCGAGTGTCTCTGCAGTGGCTCGGCAAAGATCAATGCGACGCTTGTTTCTACCGGTGCCTTGTCTCATCTGGATCATTTCATCACTTCCTCCTGTAGGCCTTATGAGTTTCATCATATTCCTCCATCAGACTTCAATTAGCCGCCCTCCTTTTAACACTCTCCATTTCTCCCATTGATATGTCCATCATGTCAGATCTCATCCTCTGGCTCCACACGGCCAGCAAACATCGATAAAGAGCCGGAGCACCTTCATGCTTTGAGACCATTACATAAGCCTGATGAGCTCTGTCAGCTCTTCTCCACACTGAGGGAAGCGCCCACAGATGGGAGGAGCTGGAGATCTGAGCTGTACGGACAAGCGGGTTGAGGTCTAGCTCAGCGAGATAGAGTAATTAAAATGGGTGTCGGGGATGTCATCCTTTATTTGACCCTGCGCCGTCCGGCTCGCCTCCTCCTGCACAGGCAACCGGAGCTCTGCGGTCCCCTGACTCGCTCCGCTCAGGGTGCAGAGATGACAAATCCTTCAGTGGCACGGCTCACACACACACACACGCACGCGCGTGCACACACGCATACATTTACAAACACACGCACGCAAAGTTATTATGTGACATCCGCCGTGAGGCACGTGTGACACATGCTAATGAGACAGGCCCCGCCAGTAGCCGACAGCGTGGCGTTATCCGCAGCAGCAGCGCATCACGACAGAAACCAAAGTCATTTTCACCTCCATCACCTGTCATCGTAGCGCTGATGGAGAGGAGGAGTGGCAATCATCTCCTCTCCCACACAGTCAGCAGGACTCACAAACCTCTCTACCGTATACGTCTCTGTCTGGGAGGAAGAAGAAGAGGGAAAAAAAAAAAAGCCTCGCATACGCAAATTCCAATATTGTATCTGGCACCTGACACATGCAATGAACAAAAACTCGTCTGCAAGGTCACGGAGTTGCTTTTAATCCACAGGAGAGCAGTGATTCGCCAGAGAGCTCCGGAAGGCTGTAAGGTGCAGGGTTGTCACGCTGATATAGGCCCCGTATCTTTCAGGTCAGTGTCTCAACCATAAAAATCTCCAGGCAATTAAGAGGTAATGTATGGTGAGCCGTGTCTTTATTTGTAACAATATAAAATGCCTGTGTGTGCGTGTGTGTGTGTGCAGGTGCGCGTGTGAGCACTTGCTTTCTACCACCGACAAAAATCCTTTCGAGTTAGAAATCACTCATGCCATAAGTTATTGCAGTTAAATGCTATTATAAAATAGGTGCTTCCAGCCAAGTGATCTGATTGGTCAAATAGGCATTCCAATTGTACTTTATGAGCCTGTAAAGTTTCTGCCATGCTTTATGACCCTTAGGCTTTATGAATTTATGAAAAAAGGAAATGGCTGCTCAGCTAACTAGATGTATCCAGTTGCTGGATAACTTTTTTTTTTGTTTATCATTTATTTAGTTAAAAGTTTCATGAATCTGCTTGAAACTTGAAACTTTTTTTTTTTTACTCACGCACACTTCTGGCCACCGTGTAAAAGATATAATATTCGAGAGGATGTGTGATGACAGCTGAAGTATAGCAATTATGCATAATTAATAGCCCTGCAGGAAGCACCGCTCTCTGCCTGGGCACATGCTGAATAGAATTAAAGAAGATGGGGCTGGAGTGGAGGTGGCAAAATGGCAGAAATCATTAAGCCAAAGCTTTCGTGGGTCACATGTAAATGTCAATAACAGCGGAGGAAGAAAAAAAAAGAAAAAGAAAAAAAAGGTTTCCTCCGCATCTGCTGCTGCTTTATCCGGTACAAAACAGAGAAAATATGTTGGAAATCTGCATAATGGAATCTATTTTGAAATCAGCAGATGTTCGCACACATTTCTTTTCTTTTTCTTTTTCCATAACGCACGTGTGTGACCTGCCTCGATCACAGAGAAATGGCCGTACAGTGTGTGGACTTTTCAGCATATAGTACAGGGCAGCATATATATCAGCATTTGTACCAACATTTTTCTGTCCTACTCAGCAGCAGCACAGAGTTAAGATGTAACTCAATACCGGGCGTGTGGGTGTGTATGTGTGTGTGTGTATGTGTGTGTGTATGTGTGTGTGTGTGTGTGTGTGTGTGTGTGTGTGTGTGTGTGGAAGGCAACACTCTGACTTGTGTTCAGGTTGGCTCTGTGGTGGTTAGCTTGTACACGTGAGTGCGTGGGTGTGTGATCTTGTCTTGCATATAGAATGACATTATATATAGTTAGCAGTTGATGAAACACGTTCTTTCTTCCCTCTACTTCTGCGGAGCCGCTGGCTCGCTGTAATTCCTTGTGACACTGCTGTAGTCACGTACCCCTTTGCTCTTGAAAACATGTTTAAACACCGACATGTTTTACACAGTCCGTCCTTTTGTTTCTCTGAAAACAAGGATATCTCTGCCCATCAGCGTCATTTCATCTACTGCGTCTATATTCCTCATGCTCACATTTCCCTTCTCGTCGGGCTCGTGCGCTGTATTGATTGTATTTTATTTATTTTTACGGGAGTCTTTTTCTTATTTATTCTTTCTGTTTCTTTGTTGTATCCGGTTACTATTTGCCGCATAAAAGCTCAATTTCCCGACAGAGTTCATCTCATTTCTCCCCCATCTCCCCATGAAGCGCCGGGCCTCAGTGCGCTCTGTCTCTTATTAGAATTTATCGTACTGTACTTGGCTGGTTTTGTTTTTCTGCTTCCAAAACAATCCAGTGTCTGTTTTCTAACCCCTAATAGAGGTGTAAATGGGCGCTGGGATGAACTCTGACATTAATCCATTAATGTTATTTTCCTCTTTTTGGGCTGAATCACTTGATTAATCATTCTAGGAAAAAAAAAAGACAAAACTAAGTGAAGTAGTGGCTGCTTTTCCGAGCCCATCTGTTGTATCTACATTTGTTTAGATTAGCAAAAAGAGGAAGAGGGAAGTTAATTCTTTGCAAAGGCTGCTGTTTCCTTTTCAGCACAAAAATATGTGCCTGAAAATAGGTCTCGGATATTCCTGACTTTACAGACAGCACACACATCAACAAATGTTTGACAGGTTTGAAATAAAATCTGTGTTTAGCTGTCGCATGCTGTCAGTCGCTGTATAAAGAACTCAGTCAATATGACGATCAAAGATGTCTCCACTACAGTGTTTTGGTACGATGGAGCTGTTTAATGATCTTTCAAGAGGTCGGAGGAACACGTATCTACCATCGGCACAGCTTGCTACAGTCCCCCTGAGTAAGCTGGAAGCTGAACAATCCTCAGCGAAAGTGTGATGGAAATTCCGAATGGAGACGCACCCTTGTAATATGTGTAATTGCTATTTTAACATCTGCTATGTATAAATTATCAAGTGTTCCCATGACGTTACACCGCTTCTAAACTTCCCAACACTTTCTATTCTGTTGTTATCCCAACACTGCATTCTCTTAAAGAGCCCTGGACAAAGTGGGAGTGAAGAAACTGCCCCGGTAATTATCCACTTGTCCATATTCAGCCACGCAGTCCTGCATTATTCACATCCTTCAATTTACACTGCCACCCGTGTGTGTCATATCAATGAGCTGCAGTTAGCAAGCCCTGCCATTACTGGGGAGCTGTCCTCCCCTTTCCAGGAGCTGTCTAGTGCCAGGCCAAACTCTAACACCGACAAAAGTTCCTTTCCAGTCTCAATGAATCTTAAGTCTATCACAACCATTTTCTTGCATTCTTTTGCACATAAAAGGACAGCTAATTACACCGTTCTACTGCCACGAAAAACAAAAACACAAATAAATCGATGCCTTTGCAGACGTGTCTGTGTTGTCCTCACCTATGGGGGTGCTGTGGACCAGCACCTGCTCCAGGCTGCGGCCGTCGTTGTAGAGGGCCAGGTGCCACGTGCCCGGGTCCATGTACTCTATGAAGCCCGTTTCTTGGAGGCCGCTCAGGAGCAGCCCCTTTGGAGCTTTGGCGGTTGAGACGGGATCAGTCAAGGACCTGGGCAGCGCCTTCCCATCCAGCAGCTTCACAAAGTCGAACTGAGCACAAACACAAGAGGGATGAGTCAGTTTTACAAGCCAAAGCTTGTGCATCGTTATGTACAAGAATTTGGGAAAATCTCTACATGCAGATATCAGATACAAATTGTCAAAAAGGGAGAATCTGGAAAGGCTCAGTTCTTCACCAAATGTGTCTCACAGCAGTGGCTCAACAGGCCTGACACAGAGCTAATAGAACGGGCAGACTTTTACCACCCAGATGTTCAGATGGAGCAAACTATTATTTCATTTGTCTAAATCTTTCTCTGCTTCTTTTGCTCGCTCTCCTTCCCACCGCCGCCGCCTCCTCCTCCTCTGCCTCCCTGCCTTCCTCTCCATCCTAAAACCCCCCTTGAACTAGCAGGCACTCGCTGAGTCTCTTTCCCCCTGAGGGCTGTGTGTCACACTAGTGTCAAAAACAGCTAATTAGACCTCTTCATGAAGGCGAGAGCAGGGGCGCGCTGATGTTAAAAAGCAGATGACTCAGTGCGTGTTGTACCTCTGTCTGTAAGCGTGCCTCTTGCACGGCACAATGCTGTTATACACCGTGTGTTTTTCTCTTTTTTTGTAAACACGCGCCTGAAACAGATTAGATCTGCAGCTGACTCAATCAGATATTGCTACATTTCCTTCTGGAAATGACATGTAGCCTCAGTTAATGAGGTGGATTCTGTGACGACGGCCGTCCATATGTGTCGGACGGCTCATCTCCTTTCATTCCTCCGCTTTTATAAGACATTTTAAATCAGATCCAGCCCTTGGTTAAGACAGAGACAAAACCCTCTGATCACATTGCAGAATTTCAGCAAGTAACCGCACTGTTTTCATCATCTTGGTACAGCTGAAGCCACAATTCTATTGCTCCCATTTGAGCATTTTCTGTTTCCGTTGTCAAAACGGGCATAAAACAGTGATCTGTTTATGGCTCATAAATGCTACTTGTTAAACAGGCAGACAGCGACGTCTGCTTTGCAGCACTGCCGGCAAACTTGTCTGACACGACGAGCACAGAGATGGTTTACAGAAACTTCTGTTTATGTGGCACTTTTCACCTCTATAGTCACAGATAACCCTCACAGCCAATCAGACATGATCGGTTCCAATTACGCGATGGGCTCACTGTGCCCCAGTCGGGTTGAGTGAGCCACAGATCCTGTATGGGGATAATAATCTTGTTTGCCCAAAACAAATAATTCAGAGGTGGATGACATTTTCTCTGCAAACTATAATTTAGGGGCTCACACAAATTTTACAGTGTGTCGTAAAATATCCTTTATCGCTGTCGTGTCAGGTCACGCAGATCACTGAAAGGAACAGAGAAAAAAAATGTGCGGGGGGGGGGGGGGGGAGAAAAAAACAAGCCCATTTGGATGAACAGCATGTTACAGCCAGAGCCTCCATTACCTGGGTGTGTGTGGGCGGTATGTTCCTGCGACCGTAGACCCCCAGCAGTGCATTGTGTGAGAGAGACAGGTTGAACTTGATGTAGGTCGGATGATGCACAGTCATATGAAACCTCCAAAAAAGTCCCGGCGGGATGGCCTGGCTCTGCTGGGTTCCGATGTCGACCTCGCCACGGTCGATGGCGCGGCCTCTCATCCACTTCTCTGCAGATGGAAACCACAGACAGGTGATACTGTTAGGGTCGCGGGCTGCAGGTTTGACGGGGTAGGAGACAGGGACTTCTCTTCAGTGTCGGAGGGAGCAATTAGTAAGCAGCCCCGACGTCCTGAAACATTAGCGTGATCAACAGCTGCGCTAATGAAGCCAGACTGAATAGACACTGGGAATGACTGAGCGCCGGTGAAAATCCTGCTTTTCACCTTGCTTTGGCAATCCTTTGGATCGGCTCTGCATAAAGATGAACTGCTTTAGAAAGGAACTGTTTTGTCTGAGCGCTGTCTACTGGGGCTTTGTCGTGTGCTATATTAGCATCTTCTAACAAGAAAGAAAGGGTGTGTGCCCGTGTGTGTGTTGGGATGTGTGTGAAAGGAGGGAGACGGAGAGGTGGATGAGAGAAAGCGAGGAGGGCAGGTGCGCACGCGCGCACATGCACGCACGCATTCGCAAACAGCGTCACGGCACAAAGATAGTGTCTTGAGTGAGAGCATGTTTTTGTGTGCGAAGAGAATAGGTCTTTGCAGCAGTCCCCTGGCCATCAGCTCCTCTCCTCTCCATAAGCCTTTATCAAGCACCAGGCCCCAGTCTTTTGTGTAGGGGAGCAGACGAGCCTCTCCAGCCCTCTTTGTGTCGGCCTTTATGGAGAGATATATCTCAGCTTCTAAACTAAGATGGAGGAAATACGGTGACAGAAGGGAGCCGGCCGATCGTTACGGCCACAAAGGCAGAAGAACAGTTAGGGGCAGATTCATGGACGAGGCCGCTCACACTCAATCCATAATGCCTGCAGCTTTACCACTCCATTATGGCGACACCATGCCCACCCACAGGCCAACCTGAATATATCACATGTACTGTCGCACGGATAGGGAGGTAGCGCGAACGGACCTGTGAGCAGCGTCTGTTTCTACCAAATATTGAGACTTATAAGCCGTGCAGGCAGTGCAGCTGTGGGGAGGTACATGCTGGACTCTATGTGGTTGGTCAGTCACTCCTCCGCTTTGGTTTATATTGGAATGAATGAACAGCTGCAATAGGTAAATTATCTTATCATTTGGTTTTGAATGCAATCCATTGCCAAGCGTTTTCACATGTTCTCTATGTTGACATTTTAATTTGGTGAAATGTTTTTGTTTATGACAGAATGGTTGCACAAACTATGGCTTCCTTTTCGCTTGAACTGCACCGTTTTCGCAGCTCAATCGTTGCAACTATCAACTGTGATTTAATTGTTAAAAAAAAAAGCAGAAAAAAAGGCTGCAAGCGTGGCTGTGAAATCCTACTTTTGAGACCCGCTCTCATACAGTGTCAAAGATCACACAAATAAATGTCAAAGGATTGAATTTTTCTGTTTCATCTCCTATCCCCTTTATCGTGGCTATGGACTAAAGGGATTTAAGAGAAGTCAATTGATTAATTGGTTAACTGATTGAACTTGACTGAGCTGTGACAAGAGAGCTGGAGGGGCGACGGGCACGAGAGAGACAAAGGGAGGGAAACATGTGAGATGGATGAGAACAAAAAGACAGTTCAAAAAGGCTTATAATGAATGGTGGGAAGGGGGGTGGTGGGGGTGTGGGGGGAGGGGGGTGTGGGGGGGGCAGGTGCCCTCTGTATGAAGCATAATTTGTCCCTGTGCTAAAATCTGTACCAGACTGAATAAAAAGCTGCATGGCAGAACTAAGGTATGCATTAATGCATTCCTGCTGAGTCTACCTCAGCAGTCTGGTCCTTTTAATGCTAATCCTTACTCCTGTGGCTCGCCACAAAAAAAAAAAATAAAGGCCAGCAGAGGAATGGATGTCCCGAGGAAAGCAGCCTTTTATTCAACAACAGATGAATGGGACATGAATAGGGCATGGCAGTTGGCAGAGCACTGGCAGGCAGGCAGGCAGGCAGGCGGGCTTGACTGGCAGGCTGGCGGGCAGATGAGCAGGCAGGTCCTTCTGATGCTAATTACTGTATAGGGCCTCGCCGCGTCTGACGCAACACAGGGACAGAAAGCAGAGCCCAGGTCAGCCGCGAGGACATAGAGACAGAGAGAGGGGAGGGGGGGGGACGCGAGGACCATATCCAAAGACGAGGTGGCGGTGTCAAGTTACAGCTGCTGATGCAAGAAAGAAGAAAAATCCTGCTTGCATCCCCCCCCTTTCTCTCTCTCTCCTTCTGTCTCAGCAGCGGAGGAAAATGGTGCAGAGAGGGAAGGACCGAGGCATGTCGGGAGTCCCGCGAAAAAGCAAGACAGACCGCGCGGTGGCTGAGGCTCCTCCAGGCCTCCCCGGCCGCTCAGATTACTGCTGTCAATCAGCGTGTTCCAGCGGCGCCGCAGCCCTGTGTACCTCAGCACAAAACCTGAGACCAGCCTTTGAAAATATCTTTCAAAACAGCAAATCTGGCTTTATTCCTACTTGGCAGGCAAAAGGGATACAAGCTTAAACAAGCCGATATGTGAGCGGGGATGTAAAAAAAAATGTCTTCACACCTTGCTATCTTGTGGCTTTAATAAGCAAAAAGCAGCTTGAAATTCACACATGCCATCGGTTACTTTAAATGAAAATAATAATAAAAAGAAAAAAAATTGCATAAATTTTCTCTTGCAGTTTTAATCATTAGTTGGCAGCAGAAGCGACTTGTAAGCAAAAAGCAAAAAAAAAAAAAGTGTCTTACGGTTTATTTCAAAACGTCAGGCTTGTTTAAAGGGCCGATGAAAGTGTTGCACGGCCTATTCATGCCTGCCATCAAGCACAACGGGCCCTTGATTGAAATGATAAAGGGTTAGTGGGCAGGTCTGCTCAGAACCGGCGCAGTGTACGCCGCAATAATGATGCTGCCTCGACCAATTATACTGGCAGCGCTGCACGTTGCACAGCTAATGCCCCCACTGACTCCACTTAGCCACAATATGCTAACACATGTACGCAGTGGGAAAGTTTTCCCATACATTAGCCCGACGCTACAGAACATCTGGATTAAAGTGCTTCTCAGATTTTATACTGCTAGCCTCTCTCTAATGACTGGCCGACACCACCACATTGTCAGCCCTCGTATTAACCATCTGCTTCTGAAAGTCAGTGCGACTGTTTGTGTGTATGTGAATGTGTATGTGAATGTGTAAGTGTGTAAGTGTGTGTGTGTGTGTAGTGTGTGAGCACGGGCCGGTCCACGGAAGAGATGAGCTACATTAGGACTCGGGACACAAGGTCTAATTAATTTCTCTTGCCTACGGGTTATTCAGGTAAAACAATTACACCTGTAATCTATTTTCAAAGGAACTAAACTGTCTTTGCAATTAATGTTATTATCCCTCAGATTCTAATGAAGCAGAGAGCAGACTGAGAGTGCAGTAGTGACAGGACACGTCTGCCGGGACCGGAGTGCATGCGCGCGGGCGCCAGTCGATATGCTGAGGCGCGGGCCTGCGTGTGGATCTCGCACACGCTGGTGCAGACAACATTAATAGTGTTCCAAATGCATAGAGATTGAGTTTGCCGCAGGATGAATAAAAATATCACAATGGCCAAGGTCTCTATAATTACTTGGATTCAATTAAGGGCCTTTTGAGCAGTTGGCTTAATAAGCTTTCAGCCTCCTCTCTCCACCGTGCAGCCTAATGAGTGTCAGTCAGAGTCAGGAGGAGATAATGCTCCCGGCCTCAGGGCCCTCCATTCCTCTCGCTCGTCCTCACCTTCCACCATTAGGCCTCGGGCTACGTCTGTGACAGGCCAGTCTGCCCATTCACAAACTCATCCGCTCCATGACGCTCCGAGTGCACTTACATCGCTACACATGTAACACATGTTGTCCAAATTGACACATCATAGTGGTGGGGGTGGGGTTGGGCGACCTCCTCCAGTAGGAGAAGTACGTTTAAAGTGCCACAGGGCGAGACAGTGGTGGAGACAGGTCTGCTCCTCTGGGGGGAGCAACAGCCAGCACAGTCGTAATCACTGGTCCCAAGCACGGATAACTGGGGAGGGTTCCGTCAGGGAGAACATCCAGGGTAAAAACCCTGTGCCATATCAAATATGCAGATCAGAAAAAATCCCTGAGCTGGGTTGGGCGGGGCCTGGTTTGCCACAGAGATGAGTTGATCCACTGTGGTGACTCAGAACAAGGGCCAGCCAAGAGAAGAAGCACGCGGGACATCGTAAAGCACTTTTGTTCTTTCTCTGGTTGTTTTTTTTTTTTTTTTACTTTGGCTAAGCTTGTAATAATCTAATGGCAAGAGGCCTGGGAAGAGCAAAACAAAGCTCATGCATTATAAGCATTTGAGCTGCTGTTTCTAGTCTGTCTCAGTTTGCACTCTGTTGCTGGATTAACACCAATAATGTCTGTGTTTCATTTTGTCAATTTCATTGGTCTCATGTGAGCAGATGTTGGATGTAAAAACATTTAATTTACCGTGTGACCACTGCAGGGCCGTTTGACAACAGTCAATCACATCACTTCTCAGCTAATTTAATTTTAATTTTGTCCTGAAGAAGCAGGTTCAGCTGAATTACAAAAGCCAAGGATGTTTTCATAACTTTAATTGCTGCTAATAAATTGGAAGGTACAAGGTATCAAGGTACAAATTCTTTATTTTCAGGTGATAACAGTAATTATAAGAAAATTGAAATATTTTTTTATTTCACTAACCCCAAAGCCAATTCTGCAATTTGTTTTTTTTTTAAATCATGTTGTAAACAATGACACTCATTTTTATACCACATACACTTTTCCCTGAGCTTGATTTTAAGTAAGCTATAAGAGAAGTCGGTGAAAAAATAAGGGTGAAAAAGAATTACTGCTATATCCAGTTTAACCCCTTTTGGGTACATTATTTCAGTTTTGTTTTTTTGTTTTTTTTAATTCTCCATCAGAAAGGAAGCACTAATCTGTTTACCGAGAGATAAAACCGGACTTTTATTTTTCTCCCTTTTGATGTCTGAGCCTAAGACATCAATCTACTACTTTGAAATGTCAAGAGTGAGCACTACAAAGCCCTCAACTCTTCATAAAAATGGAGACAGTAAATACTGACTAGAGATTGAAATGATGTTTAATTTCCTCAGATGCATCAGGACGAGATGCTTTGAATGCAGGCTGCATAACAGAGAGATGTTGCCACTGCTCCGCCTCCTCAAGTTGAGGCGCTCTGGCGGGGGGTTCACTAAATGATCTATACTCTCACTGCATGTCTGTGTGACTGAGTGTGAGCGTGTGTGTGTGTGTGTTGCATCCCGAGACTGTATCCCAGCGTGAGAAAATCAATGAGACCAGTGTAACAGGGACCAGTCCATCAGCATTTGCACACATGCACACACTCATCCCTCCCACAGACACCACCACCACCCCCCCCCCCCCACACACATACACACACACACCACCGCATGCGTGCATGTGCGCACACTTTCTTACACACTGCTCAGCCTCACTCCACTCTCTCCGCACGCAGTCTAGAATATTGATGTGCTCTTTAAGAGCCCTCCTCTCTGTCTGTGTCACATTCCATCCATCCACACACCATTTCCAACCACACCATCAGACGGAGCAAAAAAAAACAATTCGACTCCGACTCTCCTCTCATGCAGAGGTTTATACAATCATTGCATAGGCTCGGACGGCGTACAGTACCGCAAGGCTGGCGTTTCATCATCGTCGCATTGTAATGAGGCGTCACGGCGCTCCACTGTGTGTCAGTACGTATCATTTCATGTCATTAACATATCCGCCGGTTCACTTTGACTAAAATATTACTCTGAAACTTCAGTGTACTTCATTAAGGGTCAGGAATCCACTGGAATATTTCCTCTCCGGGTGCTTCTGCTTTCATGTGCACCAGAGGAAATGTATGCATGTATGTGTGTGTGTGTGTATGTGTGTGTGTGCGTGCGTGCGTGTGTGTGTGAAGGCATGTCCACATGCTCAAATGCATGCATATAAGATACTGAAATGGAGAAAAACGAGGACGGGCGGGGTGAAAGTGTTGGTGCGCGCACTTTTCTGCATGCACATCGGCCCGAGGTTGATTATCATGGGGTGAGTGGCAATTAATGTAGCACTAATTAGAGAGGCTTTTATGTCTGGAGGACTGAGAAGGGCTCCTGGTGATCTCTGGAAACTGCAGGCGCGATAACACGAGGAACATAAAACGCAGCACGCACAGCTTGACAAGACACTAGCCATACGCGCATGACACAACACGTCAATTAGCATCTAGAGCCGTGCTGCAAGCTGCTCACCAAGGTAGATTAGAGTTCCTCTGCTCCCTGTTCTGATTTCAGGGAAGAGCCGACAAATCAAGCAGAGAGCCTATCTTAATGGCGCCGGGGTTGACGTCAAAACAACAGCACTAAGGATACACGAGCAGGGATACAGGAAGATTACTACCTTCCAATCATTCCCTGAGCTCGTTTCATCTCTCCCCACTGTGTCATCAGTTTATATCAAAACAAGCAGAAACTGATAACTATCCTCCAATCACTCTCCTCCGCTATCTTTGCTCTCCCATGGTTATGCTGTTACTCGTGTTTATGGCAGTGCATCGAGAATAAAATAATTTATTCCCAAATAAAGAAGCAACACTGTGCTGCTTGCTGCTGTCTTTGTTATGCAGACAAAAGCCGTGAAACTGGCTAATAATTCGTTTCATGAAAATCGTATTTTAATGTCGGCCATTATTTATCTTTGTGCCACTTTTATGGTGGGTATCTCAGACATCCTTCATGTTGATTGGTGTCCATCCATCATTCTTCTCCTCTCCTCTCCTCTCCCATCACTCTCACCCTGCTCCCTCACAACCATGTCATGTTTTTTTATCATTTCCATCCCCTGCAGCCTCCTCTCACCCGCCTTTGCTGTGTAATCTAGGGGATTGTGTGGTCTCTTGGTGTGAGAGGTGATGGGTACAGCAGGATGAGCGTGATAATCTGCCACACTGGATTACAGTCTAATCTCTAATCTCTCTAGCCCTCCTCTGCCTGGGGACCACCTCCACCGTGCCAATTTTATTAATCTGAGCACTTGCATCAGCGGCTTAGCTTTGCCCATTTTGATTTCCCGGCTTTCATCAGGCATGTGAAGCGAAAGGACATGAAACAATGCATTGCTGAGACACAACACGCAGACGTGCATTCCACGACCCCTGCACGCTCTATCGGAGGATTTAGCAACTGATGAGAGTGTTAATCCTCAGAATGTGAGGATTCATCAAGAATAGTTGCTTTAGGGATGTCCCAGGTTGCCAAATTGCAGCGGGTTGCAGTTTGTCTGGCGCCGTCTCGGCATAAGTGCTGAACATGGGCTCCAACAGCATCCAATGTAATATCCATCAGAGTGGGTCTGAGCGTGAAGGTTGCTGTGTCCTGCCTGACTTCATGACCTGGAACACTCACAATTAATGTCCCGTGTCACAGGGTTAAATTGGTGTTAGTAATTCCTCTGGCTAGTTGAGAAACAGCCAAGTGGAGAGAGGCTATTCCAGTCACGGACTGGCTAAGAGGGAACATGATTAACCAATTACCTTGCCTTTCTAATAAATGAGTAATCAGTTCATGGCTGATCTCTGGACTGATTTCTCTCTATCGCATTGGAACATTCATTGTGCAGAGTGTGTTACGTGTGCAAGCCAGAGTCCTAATGCAATACAAACTGATTGGAATTCATGCCAGTGGATATATAGGAAGCCATGTTCCAACGCGCTCCAATCACAATGGTAAAATGCTCATATTTACATTTCAACAGAAATGCAGTTAGTCTAATAGCTGGCCCTCCATTAAATCCAGTGGCAGGAACATGTGAGTGAGTCACCAGAGCCTGCTCAGCACACAGATACAGAGAGCTATAGAATAATTCAAGGATGGACCACAGACCTTTAACATCATGCAGGATACATCACAGCAAAGAAAATGTGAGTCACAGCTTGAATCACAGAGTCAAATACTGCAACAAAAACAAACAAAACCAAATCTACAAACAATACAAAATCAAGCTGGTGGCAGAATGAAAGTCACACAACCACTTCATACAGCTATACACAACGGTACACACACACACATATATACATATAATTATATGCTGTGCTTATATCAACGCTATCAAAATCCTTGTTCTATGAAATAGAAAGACTTCAGATTTGAAATAAATGTGAAGAATAGCCTGTGTTGAAATGTAATACACTGGACACGTACAGCAAGTAAACCCAACAATGCAGCAGCAAAAGGCAATTTTCAAGTGGGAACTTTGGAGATGACAGGCATATCTGTCTGTGGGATTGATTGTAACACTGTCCAGGACTGGGTTAATGTGCAGAGATTCATCTCCAAAGCCAGGTCAGACTTATTACACCTTCCTTCATGAAGAACAATTCCCTGAAAATAAGTCAGACTTAGCGCAAGCCTGATTTGATTGTTACACACGCTTCATGAAACACCCTGATGGCTTGTCTGTTTTGCAAAAAGGAAGAAATGTGACAGAAATACAAAATAAAAATAAAGTGAAAGGCTCCCAGCCAGTGTTCATTCAATACATCTGATATTTAACAAATAAAAATACTGATTTGCATTCACTTTGTTGTTACTGACAGGCAAATCCTGTCAATAGCTGAGCGCTAAACATCTGTTATCATGTCGTAAAGTGTGTCTAAAGAGGTGTGTGTGTGTGAGTGTGTCAACTCACCTCTGTCATTGGTGTGTGTGCTGTCGGGGTTAAGTGTGTCCAGCAGGTGGATGGAGGTGGTCGGCCTGGTTTTGCCGCGGTCCTCCTGTTGATGGTCCGCAGAGCTCAGGCCATTCTCATACAGCTGGCTCTCACCGTGCCGCAGATGCCAGGTCAGACCTAACAGGTGGACGGCTACACACACACACACACACACACACACACGCATACGCACACACACAGACACACGCACACGAAGATCGTCATTCAAGGCATGCAGTGGGGTGTGTCTGAATCTTCCTCAATGCTCGTCTTAGAACTCTGCCTCAGTTTATGTGCTTATTAGTGCCGGGCAAGGCAGGGGGACAATTAGCAAACACACAAAGAACACACCTTCAAAACACACACCAGCACACGTCCGGTATATCCACGCACACATCCGTACATGAATACCAAGTGTGGCAGAGGTGGGCAATTAAGGCAGATCTTCAGAGCCAGAGCCCAGGGCTGGTATTAAAGCACTAACACAGTCTTTTATGCATGACTAATGATGCTTTGAAAGCTGCTGCCGATTCACAATCCATATGGGCCTTTTAAACAACAAAGACTATGGGAGGATACCGGATTCCCCCTCCCACTCATAAAACTGTTTACTAGGACAACAATCCCGCATGCTGTTAAATAAAAAAACAACTAACACCTGCCCATTAAGGAAATTAATTAGCGCCTTGCAAGGCTGTCAATAAAGTGTTCAGTAAAACATTCGCCTCGCTCTGACCAATCGTCGGCTTCCATTCATGTGAGATTGCACTCCAAAACTGCTGCGCTTTTCCCCACTTTAAAGGAATCTAAAAAGTTAATGTCCCTCTGCTGATATGAAGAACAAAGCAAATGAAATAAATCATTGCAGGATTTTTTCTCCTCTGACACATTCCGAACATCAAACAAAAGCAAAGACTCAAATCAGAAAGTTACTATGCGCTGGTGGCAGTCAGAGGACGGCTGCCGCATGCAGATCAAGGTAAGGAACTTCTAACGACTTCAAACGTCTCCGCTGTCTGTCTTCTGTCTGCTGATTGCCGACACCCACAAAAAGCACTTGACACGCGCTCGCAAGCGCTCACACAAAATGGCTGCTTAGAAAAACAAATCCACAATTAAACAGCGTGGCCAGCGCACAGGTATAGTATGCAGCCATGCGAGTGCATACATAGGAGTACCTGCTATTTTCACATATGCATGGATGCACACATCCACACGCATACACACACACACACACACACACACTCTCACACACACGCAGAGTTGTACACCTACGCACTCACCCACACTTGATCCCCAGGTGATGAGGAATAGCTAATTAAAACTCCAGATAGTTCAAAGCCATCTGCAGTCACTCTCTGTTGCAGAAGCACGGTGGGGGGAAAAAAAAAAAAAAAAGAGAACTATTTTCTCTGAAAAATACAGCAAATCTATGATGAGCTCTGAGAGTTGAAGCCAATTTAGTCCCATGCTCCACTTTGGCATCTATGGGGATCAGCAAATCACACATTCCAACATTTCAACTTCTGACTAGCTCCAGCCACTGTTGGTTTAGCTATCTACTCATGCACAATATGAGCTCTTCAAAGCGATTACTAGGGCCATGAGGGAGACGTCATGCATCATTTAGTTCAGACTAATTGAACTGTCAGCCTGTGACGAGACCAGACATGGACACGCGCAGATTCTTCACATCAGAGTGGGAATGAGTCGCTCATTTTAATTTTTTTTTTCCCCTCATCCCCTTCACTGTAGTTTTCTTATTTTCATTTGAAAAGATGCAATGTGGGGGGTTTTCTCATTAACACATTACTGTGAAATTAGTGGAGATGGCTCACTCTGATGCTGGAGGGGAAACAAAAGTATGATAAACAGTGACCCAAATGATCTGCCAATTTCATGGCTTCAGTTTCCAGCAAAGTCTCTCCTGGTTGTCTGCTACTGTACATGCGAGAGCTTGTTTCAGCAGACAGGTGGGAGAAACTATAGGCCAACATACTGATAGTCATGATCACATTTTATCTAGCAATTATGTGTTTAGGGACCACCGTGCACAGGGTTCCTGAGAAACGACGGGCTATTATCAACTCTCTTACATTAGAATTAAACATGAAGTATGGCGTTCCACCTACAAATGTAGGTTTGTATGCATCGTCACTGTTTGTACTGAATTATATTATGCAGTGGAGTGGAACAACCTATCATAGTTTCATAAATTAGTCTGTAAGAGTGCTCAGTGAGGGATGACAAGTTATTCCCAAACTGATACATTTGGACCATTCAGTCTCTCGTGCTTCATCTCTCCTTACTTCCTCTCATCTGAATTGCTTTTCTTTCTCTTCTTGTACCCCCCCCCCCCACATTATCTCCAACCCCTCAGCCCCAACAACACACACACACCTCTGTTAGCCAAGTGTTACCCACTCCAGTAATGACTCTGCAGCGCCAGTCCTCACCAGCTCTCCTATCTTCTCCTCCTCACCACTCCATCGCTCCTCAAAAGCCCCTCAGACCCTACTTCTCCTGCTCCCGCTCATCAGCCTCTCTCTCTCTCACTCTCTTGTTTTATGGCTGTTGACCTTTCGCATGAACACTTAGCATCTAGAGTCAGAGAGCACACACACACACACACACGCACGCACACAGACAGAGAGAAGCGAGGATGGATAAGGACGTGAGAAGGAGCGGATGGTGTGAGTTTGTGTGGATGCTCTTGTTATTTGGAGGACCTGGTGTCCTCACGGCAACATTTACATTTCTTAGCATCACCAAGTCAATTCTGGACACTTCATGATGAATAACTTGGAAGAGGATGGGTTGAGAGCATGAATTTCAATTTCCAAATGCAGTTTTGGATGTCGACAATTAACCAAGAGCGTCTCTCATTAGCTGTAGGTGACAGCTGCTGCTGTAGCTATTCCATGGGACACTTCTGGCTGAAACGGTGCAAAAGATGAGCAATTACAGACTGTGAAGGTCCATTCCTGACCTTATACCACGCAGTTTGACAAATAATTCTTAGCCAAGGTCCCAAGGTAACTAGCTCAGATGTGATGGTCATATTTTGCCCAGAGGGAAACCATTATTTCTTGTCCAAAAGACTATACCTGGATAGGTTTAAATCCACCTAAAATCTAGTTTCTTTAGAAATCCACATACATATGCAACCTTACCCTCTTTCAACCCTGCCTCCATTCCCCCTTAGCAATATTCAAAAGAATAATTTTAGATGTTCAGCAACGTTCATCAAACAAACTCAAACAGCAAAGGCTTTAAAATAGTTTCAAAAAGGGCTCCCTGAATCAGAATAATAATACAGCACATGCTTAAAATAAACAATGTGCCGTTATCAATAAAAAAGCTGCACATCTCAGATTCCCCGGCAGGGAGTTCCAGAGCTGAGCGAGAGCCTCGTAACCTTTAGCTCTGAGCCAGGACTTAACAGCCAATAAAATCGTGCCTGGGAATCTGACAGGGCGCTCCTGTTCATGGGCGAGAGTGATTCAGAAATACATGTAAAATCTCATTTGTTCTGTGATCAATCAAGTTGTCAAATCACTTCTAAATCTGACTGTCAGAGAAAAGCTCAGATAAGGATGATCTCATCTTCATGTTTGGTAAAAGTTGAGTTATGCAGCGGAAAATTAAGAATGATTTTGGGCCTGACCCTGAGCAAACTGATTTACATTATTCTCTCCAAGATGGTATGAAGGGGTGAATGCCCTTCTTGAGATGAAGCTGAGAGGGGAGACGCCTGATTTTTGAGATGTTTTTCTATTGATAAAAAATATGATTGAAAGACTGTGGTAATGTGGTTCACAAATGAAAGGTCACATTCAAATACTGCACAGATTTGACATTTACAGACTGAGATGATTTTGTAAATTCAGGATAGACTTAGGAGCGCTGAAAGTTTTAGAATATTTAATTTGTTATTTCAACGAAAGAAAAAACAACTGGAAAGTGTATTTTCCCTGTTTTTTAATGGGACATACGTATGTCTCATTTGCAGCACATAGCCAAGGATGTTGCATGACAGGGTAACACTGTTTACTAAAGAATAAAATTCATGTGGAACTATTTTCCAACGCAACTCAGTAAAAGAAAATGTTTGACTGTTTCTAAGAGAGAGTGAGTTGAACTGAATTGATTTAGAAATTCAAGCGTTATCAGAAGTTCACCCCGCTTTCGCCTCAAAGCTTTAAGTATTTCGTAATTTTATTCCGTTGTGGTAATTAGTTATTAGCTAAGCTTAGCAAAAACAAAACTATAAACAAGTACCAGATCGTCAAAGACTGTTTTGTGTGCACTGCTATGGCGACAACAAAAACAAAACAAAACAAAAGCACATTCATCAAGAAGCAGTTTCACATTTAGGGTAATATATATTATTCATTATTTTCTTGTTGCTGGCATTTTAAGAAATTGACACTGCATATTTCTGTCTGGTAAAAGTAGTAATAATAATATATAATTGTGTAAAAGATACCGTGGAGAAGTAGATATTATAGACACATTATTTTCTTTCATTTCTTGTTTATGGCTCAGGGCTTTTTATTTATTAAACTGCTGAACATTGAAAGCCAATGACAAATAGCCAAGAAAAATCATCAATGGTGAAATCAGACCGAGGCCTCTTGACTTCTACAGTCTGTGTCTACAAAACACTAATCATGTTGTGAAAATATCCTTTTGAAAGTGATTGTGCGGAGCAATCAAGCATAAGTCCGGAATCAGAGGTTTCCTGCACATATTAACTCTGTTGCTTACAGGAGTTGACACATTTCTGATCCTTAACTCGGACACACAGTACACACACACTCGCACAGACACACACTTAGCCTCAGCATGGAGTCGGTTATGCGAGCAGCATGCGCCCAGCGTGAACCTTCACTCTCACTCTCGTTTTCCCCAGTTCGTCTATCCATCTCTCTCTCTCAGTGTCCATCTTTTCTCTGTTGTCCAAAAAAAAAAGAAAAAAATGCACATAACCATCAGACGTTAGAGGGACTGGGAGTGAGTCCAGTCATTATAGCGCCAGCAGCAGTGGCAGCGGCGGCGGCAGCAGCTGCGGCGGCGAGCAGCAGTGCAGCGAGCTAACAGGCCGCGGCCCGCGCGCACATGAATCATTGATCAGTGTGACAGCGAGATGACTGCCAGAGGTAATAGGACGGCTCTGCTGTGAGGGGGTTCTGCGCCGTACCCTGGCTGTCGGCTACCCCGCCGCGACGCTCACAGAAGATGTGGCAGGCCGAGGAGAACAGCGGCTGCTGCACGCACAGAAACCAGGCACTTCACTAGAAAGAGAAAGAGCCACTTGATGTGGCTCCTTCCACGTACCGTGTACTTAAGCTACCGCCGAGACAGAAGTAGACAAAGGAAAGCCGAGCTGCTGGAAAGTTGTGGGCACAGGTGGTGAGGTAGTGCTATACATTAGCAGCCGCTGGGTGTTTTGTATGGAGGGCATATCTTTATTGTGATTACTGCAAATGGCAACCCCAAACCACAATATCCTATTAATCATTCTCACCAGACAGGCAGGTTTGAAAAGCAGACTGTGAGCTGGGAGAGGCTGGGAAAACGCCAGCTTGCAGTTGCTGCCGCTTTTGTTGCCATTGTTGTTGTCGAGGCATGTGTGTGTCTCCAGATGAGATAAAAATGATTGTGGGCTCCGGCGATGATTAGATTTCACACTCATGGTGGGAGAAAGAGTAGGGAACGGAGGAAGAAAATTGTGTGCGTTGCTGCATCTATGTGTATGTGTGTGCATGGGTATTTAATGCCTGTGTAGCGCTCCATGCAAGCTATCTGGTGTTTGTAGCAGCGCCGGGCTGGGCCGGGCTGCGAGACACAATGGGTGAGATTGACTGCAAATATACTGTCTTATCGATAACCTTTGCAGCCAAAGTAGCACTGCAGTCAGTTAAAAATGATTTATCAATACTCTCACACAAGCGGAAACGCATCCAGGCCTGATTGCCGAGCTATTTTCGCTCATGCACACAGCTAACCGCCAACCATATTCCGTCTGACAACCAAAGACTACAGCTGGCTTTGCCCCGCAGCAAACACTTTCAAGAGCATCAGTCATTCGATTTAGTGTGTAGTTTAGCATGTACAGTGAAAGCAATTTCTCATCCAAGTTCTGCATGGCTGTGTCAGCCTCTAGCTAAGCCACAACTTCTGAGGGATGGGAGAAAGAAAAGCGGGGGAAAGAAGGGCAGAGGGAGATAAAAGACACAAGGGGGAGGGATGGTGGAGAGTGAGGAAGAGGAAGAAAGACAAATGGGGAAAACAACTGTGAAGGAGAGTGAAGGAGAGGGACTTCACAGCCATCTGTGTCTAAGTCAACGTTGGAGTAGAGGTGGAGAGCCCGGAGGCCTGGCTGCCCTCTCACCCTTTTCTCCTGTCGGCCCCTGTGGCACTCTGACAGACAAGAGGTGCTAAAGTGTTTTCCTTACTCCCCTCCACCGACCACTTAAAAGCCACTAATACCGACGTCATGACTGTTTAACTGTGTATGTTTGCGTGCGTGAGTGTTTGTCGGCTGACATGTGCGAGAGTCGAGGCAGAGCTTCGCTCCGCGCCGTCTCCGCCACTTTAAACCTTTAGGACTCGTCATCGGTGTGACCTTACTAATCTGAAACGGGAAGTCCTGTCTGGATAGAGGGATAAAATGACGGAAAGCGGGATAAAGCGAGAGCGGAGGTGGTGACACACTTCTCACATCTCGAATGATGAGATTTGCTGCACGTCCTGTGTGTTTATTTACCGGCAAAACTCGCTGTTCTTGTCATCGAGTTAGTCACAGCGGCGACGTCGCAACCAAGTCCGACCGATCGGAGCTTTCTGCTTCACGCGTCTCTCTGTTGTTCTTTCATTCCTAATCACGCCCCCACTCCCTTTCTGTCAGAGTCCCCCTTCCCCCCCCCCTTTGCCTCTTCTCTCCCTGTCTGTCTCCCACTCGCTGTCTCACTGATCCGGCCCTTTTTTTTTTCTTCTTCTGAAAGCTGAGTCATGTTACAACAGACAGAATAGCGTTAAGTGAGCAGGGGAACGGCGCCATGTTAGATTCCCCTCCGGCAGCCACCATCAGCCGCCACTGAGAGCTAAAACACTGCAGACAAACAGCGAGTCGCAAGTGCCGCTCACAGCTCAATCCCAGCGTGTTTGTGCGGGGGCGTGTGACTGTATTTGTGTGAGTATGAGTGTCACAGAGAGGGTGAGATAGGGTGGCGGAGGGAACAAAAAAAAAAAAAAACGACTCTGCGAGTGCGAGTCGGCGTGCACACTAACGTGCGCGTGATGGAGCATGTACTTACTTGCCTGGTGAACTATTGGAGCTATTGAGACTTTCACTGCACAGTCTCTGACCTTCTGCAGACATTTTACCAAAGGGCTCTCTCGCCATTCAGGGCTTTCTGACCAGAGTGTGTCTAGCCATTTAAAGTAATTTTACCAAAGGCTTCTGGAGCTGTTAGGGCAGTTTTAGCAAAGGCCAGCGGGTTTCTCAGAGCTGCATCAGACGACCAAAATAGAGGACTGAAAACAAAGAGAAACTGGACCAATCAATACAGACCCCAATGAGGCATGAAGCAGCCGGCTGAAAGAAGCTGGGGGTGAAGTGTACACACAAGCAGGTACACACACACACACACACACATTCCAATCACAAAGTCAAACACACCTTTGTGTGTGTGCACGCACTTACACGCACATGCATTGTTTTTCTTTTTCACATATTTTCTCCATGAAACACCAATATTTTGAAAGGAGACAAAACACTTCAAGTAATAAATTCCAGTTCACTTTATCAAAAATAGGCTGGCTTTAGTTGCCGCAATCACACTATATTTTACAGTAAACAAGCTCAAAAGATCAGCTCCCTTAATAGGAAACAAGGAGGAAATGATGCAGAAGCAGGCAAGAGTCATTCTAAGTATGTTTTTTTTCATACAAATAAATGTTGTGGTTGAAGTCAGTACATCACCAGATGTTCCTGGGATCTAAAAACCAAGCTAATGAGCTCTCATGCAGTACATATATATGTATATACAGAGCTGAAAAGACAGTAATAAGCGCAGAAGCAGCCATATATGTAGCACTCAGAGGTGGAAGCTCTCAGTCTGAGCTGTAATTATGGAACAGGTAAAAAAAACATCTGCTGAAACAAAGAGAAGTAGTGAAACGCGTACTGCAGAACAAGCACAATTGCTACACTGTGATCGAGAGTCACAGTGTGGGACCACGATTTTTTGTGTCCAACTAATCTGTGCCCGAGCCGGTTCCAGTTTCCAGGCCCTACAGGAAACGAGCCACAGCAGCCAATCGTACCCTCTCAGCATTGCTGAGTAGATAATTGGTTGCCGGTTGCCCCCCTCCCCCTTTTCAACAGACCTGTGAGCTGAAAAGCATCACAGCTGATCCCAGGCAAACAGGTGACCACCTGTTTCCAGTCCTCCTCCGGGGAGGAGGTAACGTTTCATTAGGGCCGGCCCCGGCTCTACAGCTTCGACAGCTTCATCCTGACAACCAACTCTGCTGACCACCTGACTTCACCTCTGTGCACCATCCCTGGCTCCCTGCCCACCACCTGCCCTCATAACAGCCTGCAATCCCCCGCTCTGCACACAGCTCTCTCCTCTGGGGTTATTGTTACTATACAAGGTTGATACGGACTAATGAATGCACTGCAGTTACAATCACAGACCATCATATTTATTATTGACGGGTCACAAATTTTGAATTCCTCACGCCAAGGCTTGGATTCGTGAGCTATACCACCATTTAGTTTCACGGTCTAAACTGAATGTTCTGAACTCTAAAAAGCATTTTTATTCAGCTTAGCACAACCATCACAAAGCACAGAACAGCGCGTGTGTGTGTGTGGGTGTGTGTGCGTGATGGTCTGCAGATCGTGCTGCCTGATTGCATGCGGGACACAGCTCACACTGAATAAAGGGAGCAGAGCAGGGAAGTGAATCAGCATTTTAGCTGTTCCCCGTTCAGACGTAGATTATTCTCTTATTTTGGACTCTTCTTTGCCTCTTTGTCCTTTTCATGGATTCATTGAAAAATTAGGCCACAGAGTTTTCCCATCCTATTTTTCTATTGAGACATTTCCTTAATTACTTAAGCGGGACTACAAAGCGGGTTTTCCGCTTTTGAAATATTAGTTCGACAACGTAAAACTGCATTGTATTCATCCTGATAAAACTGCTACTTTCCTGACAAGATATTCTCTGCTAGCAAAGCTCTTTAAGGTTACAGCACAGTAATCCTGCTTTTATAACAACCATGACTCAAGCTTGTGGAAAACTTTCATTGTTGTGTTTACCAAAACACAATAATGAGGTGCTTGGCCACCTAGAGCTAATGACTAACGTGGCTTACTTTGTTTGACAGCGAAGCTGAGTGGCAAAACATGCACTCTGTGTCACAGCTCTGAAGGTGATGGTTCAAAATATTGAGCTTCATATTGAAGATGGAAATTGCATTATGTCAACTATGGACATGGCGACAGGTTGTCGAATTATTGTATTTTCTAATTGATAAACAGCAAACCTGCATCTTCCGCAGTGATCACCATGAAAAGTCCAGACTTACAGCCTATACCCTCTCTGAGGTCATATTGTCCACATTATAGACTACAGCATATAGTGAATATATCGTCTAATAACATTATTCATCATTCTGTAAACACACATTCAGGCAGCATCCGACCTCCGCTCCGCACTCCTCACAACTCTGTCAACAGATTTTGCAACTTTCCTAGGCCCTTGAGCGCCGTAATTTCAACAAGCCTTTGCAACAATCCAGGCAACTTTTTTTTCTTTTTTTTTTTTCGCAGGCATCAGCTACTTTCTCCAGGTACTTTCATCAGCTGCGGCTCCAGTTCACACACTGTAACAGCTGCTAGTTATGCAAGTTGAGTGCCAGGTTCAGTCAACCGACCAGCAGTAACGTTGTCTCTGGATTATATCTGCATTCGAGGGAGCCATTGTGATGGACCTCCCATAAGTGGTGGCGATTCTTTCTGCCTCCCCTGCACACATTCAACACTGAAGTGCACTCTCAGCTTTACTCCGAAGGTTCAAGCACTGTGTTAATCGTCGCTAGCATTAACTCTCAACTCGTCATTGTTCTGACAGGAACACAGTTTTGACCCCTTCTGCTTTTTGTCTCATTTTTCTCCTCCATGTGTGCCTCCTCACCAGCAGGCTGTAATTTTAGAGAGGAAAAGGTCTTTTGGGTGAAGCTCCAACTTTGGGGCAGCAAATTGATATGGAAAAAAAAGCTTTCAGGGCCAATGCAACACTAAGTGAAGTAAATAAGGTTTATGAATATTTGAAAATATGAAAATGATGTTGCCCCAGTAACTACTCCTCAGTTTAAGCGTAACATATCTGGCTGATATCTTCATTTTTTAAGTCTTCCCCCATCAAATCTTTTCCCTGTGATATCTAAAATCCAGGGTCCCTCCTCGGAACGTGGATGAAGTCCAGATGAAACGGCACGGGCCGGTTTGACAGGTAGGGTGGAATTTGATTGAATGGTAAAAAGTAGGCGTGTCATAACAAAAATGGAGCTTTACAGAGATTGAGTTGGATGCTCGCCTGCATTTAATCACAGAGGAGTGCTCACCATCATCATCATCATCACCCCTGAATGTGGAATAGGGAACACATACTGTAGGGCTGCTCACCACTACTGACACGGAAGGCTGTTTTATAACCTCCACACCATATGACAGGCTAAAAGGCGATTTTCCATTTGATCTCGACCTATATAATTAGCTAAATGATTTATAATCCGTCACCCTCCATAGGTGCTCTCTGTTTGGCTGGAAGCATCAGGTCCATAGTGACAGCAGGCTGTGGCAAACGTGGCAGCGTCAGTGTTTTTACACTGTGACCCGCTGTCAGGACGTGACAGCAGATATAGCAGCTGAAAGAGTGTAAAATGAGCGCGTCTCCTCTCACGTTACATTTCTGCCATCTGTTCTCACACATTCTGACTCTCACAACGTAATTCAGCAGCAGTAGGTAGATTATTTGTTGAGTGCAAAATTAGATAAGGCCTGATGGCCTTTCTGTGGTTATTTCTACTTTTTGAGAGACAACGCACCACTTTGGATTATCATTATGAACATATTTGTCATATCAAAACAGGCAGATTCCTAAATTGCATTTAGGCCTGTGCCTTTTGGCTCTTATTATCGACACACCCAACTTGGCTCCAACCGGACTAGTCAATGCCACTCAGACTACGCACAAACTAAAAAAACGTAGACTGGGACATTTATAAGCCTTGTCTTTTGCCTTCAAATGCAGATATCTGTTTATAGAGATTAAACAAGCACTTAAGGCATGATAAGCTGTAATCAGGCCAGCGCTGAGACAGACAAGGCCTGCTAGGACATTTGGAGGAGACATCCAGATCAAGAGGGAGCGATTTAAGGACTGTTTTTCAGCCACCCAGCACAGCGTTTGTTATTTTGGTAAGAAGAGCTGAGTCTTAGTCTGACATATGAAATATTCAGACCAGAGCCCAAGGTGACATCTTCGAATTTCTTGTTTTTTTCCAACAAACAGACCAAAATCAAAAGATGTTGCAACACAACCAATTATCATATTAATGAATATAAAAAAGAAAAATTTTAAAAAATATATATATATATATAGACACACACACACACACACATGGTTACACAAACATTAAGACAGCAGCAACAAAGACAACAAATAGTTGATTAACTGATCAGGGAGTTGACTGTTTTTATCAGTGGACTCTTTTGTATTGTTTTTCCGAACAAAAATGCAAATGATGCTTCTTGAAGCGAAACTCGACATTTTAAAACATCGCTCTTGCACCCCGGCATGTTAAGTCAAGAAAATCGTCTGCAGATTTATTGATAATGGAAATGCCACGAGAACAAGTTTCTTCTCGAGAGTTCAGTGGGAGATTGCACTCGGTTTGACCTCTGTGAATAATGCCTTAGTTTGAAGGCAGATGCTTTGAATTGCCATCAAACTGTGAGAGTAGATTTACTGAAAGAAATAGCGTGAAAGTAATGAACTTAAAGCCACTAAGGAGTCATTTGGTTCTTTATGGAACCACCAGGTCCCCTGAAGCAGCACGTATTGCACAATAAAGAAGATCTCAGCTTTCAGTGTAGGCTGTGTGTGTGTGTGTGTGTGTGTGTGTGTGTGTGTGTGACTGAAATGCGATTTAGAGGTGATTATTTGATTGTAGGGTGCTGCTGACTTGCTCATTTCGCTTGCGTCAGAATGTTGCGTCAGCCCCAGAGCTGTGGTCCTGTTTACTCTGTGTGTGTGTGTATGTGTGATTGCGTGAGTGTCTTCTGTGTATCTTGCAGATTCTTGACTGGGTCCCATTATGCAGCCTGAGTACACGGGGCCACTGTTGACTGCCGACCCTCCACCCTGGGCCAGGTTTTGTGTGCTTCTTGCGTTGCGTTATCTTGTCTTACACTGACAGCAATGCTCATCCCTCATCTCATCCTCGGTGCTCCCGCACTTTTACACACCAATGAACCTGACATTCTCACCTCACCGCTGTCATTACCCCCCACCCCCCCACCCCCCATTTTAATAAATTCCAATTTTATTGTTAATTTTAGCCTGCTTCTGTCTTGGCTGCAGCCCTGCGAGGTGGTTGTAACACCATAGAGATGATTATCTTTCATAACTAACACATAACGCCATCTCCTCATATTTGATTCAGCAACTGAGGATTGTAACTGTTTAAAACAGCAAGAGATTCATTAATGCAGAAAATACTCTAATTAGCTTTTTTGACAGTGTGATGAAGCAATGGTAGGTAGGTTTTACGGAGGCAGGAATTAAATGATGCTTAGAATAGAAAATGAGTTACTGGTTGTGTTGTCGGCGGCAATATTCTTCAAGATTACAGATGCAATCTTAATCTGTCCTCTATCTCTCCTTAAATGCCCCGTTCGCTATCATAATGCCTTGCTCGTCATATCTGATGGCCGTGTTGTGCTTAATAACAAGCTAGGACTGCGGGAGGGAGGGGTACGTTGGGAGATAAACAAATTAACAAAGCTATTCACAGCCCTGGCAACACCAGGGGGTATGGGAGGAGAGGAAAGAGGCCAGTAAAGAAAGAGAGGGGGACTGCCTTAGCTAATCACAACAGGGGGCATACACTGCAATCACTTAGACTCAGCATTATCCACACAATCATGCATCTTCCCATTGTTGCGCTAATTGGAAACGCAATTTCAGACATAATATCATTGCCTCATTATTTGCTGGGTCTCCAAATTAATAAACAAGTCACATAACTTCCACAATGAGCTTTAAAGAGCGGCAGTAAATGTTAGGTGGGCGCTGAGAGCGGCTGCCAAACTGACATAATGAGAATATCAGGTCTTTGAGATCTGCAGCGAGATCCTCGCCATTTCTCCAGTGGCCACTCATTGTCTCCTCTCAGCGTGAGATCAGTGCCTCACTCTGTTTCCGGATGCACCATGGACCACTGCAGCATGCAGCCTAAAGTTTGGCCAGGCATCATGGGGGAAGATGAGGATTGAGCCAAATACAACAGCTGCGTCAAGATGATTTTGAGGGGGAAGCATCCCCAGCTTTCAGAAATGTTGGGCTCCAACTTGGCTCGGCTGTAAAGGAATATGTCATCCTTTTTTTCTTAATGTTGCAAATGTCTTGATTCAGTCAGCAGTAGCATGCAAACAGACAATAGACACATTACACCAATCAATCCGTAGAGCATTTTGTCTATAAGACGTAATAAAGAGAATGGTAGAAATATAGTGGACTGTTGCCTGTGTAATGAAATTACTGATTAATGGCTTCAGCTTCTCTTGTATGGTGAATGTGGAAAAAACTGAAAACAAAAAAATCTAGAAACATTTCAAAAGATAAAAAAATAATAAGGAACGTATAAATTGGAACAACTGCTCAGCTAAGCACATTAAAATGACCTGCAGCAGCTGATTATATTAAAGTATGTTAAGTATAGTTCATTAGCATTCTGAAACCCTGCATATCATTTATTGGGGTGCTCATTACAATATTTATGATAATAGGAAATAATCTTCAATGGGAACTTGATTTAATGAGAGGCAGACTCAAAATCAATAAATGCAGCAAAAGTCAACATGGCGACTTTTTCATGAAGATGAAAAAGTGCAAAACTAATGAGGTAGAACTTTTTTCCTCTTCCCGTCAGAGGCTGTTAATTAATTCATTAAAATTACTGAATCATTATGTAATGAGAGAACCTAATCATCTTGTGGCCTGTGTCTCAACCTCTCCCCCTAGACAAAGACATTAAGTCCATGACCACTTTAATCTTGCCATTTGAATATCTTTGATTTACAGGCGAACATATCATCTGTGCTTACATCCCATACATCTTGAAGCGGTTGCCATGGCGATGTCAACATTTGAGATCGATCATTGCCAAGCAGGAGTGGAGCATGACACCAATTAAAAGGTGATGTCGTCTCCGAGTCATCACTCACACTCTTCACTAATGCACTAATTACCGGGGCCGGGACATTAATGGAATAGCATGGTTCAGCCTGGGGATTAATCTGCATGGATTCGCCAGCGTGAGTGTGTGTATTTGATGTCTGTCTGCAGTGTGTGTGCGTGTGTGTGTGTGTGTGTGTGAGTGCGTGCATGTGTGTGTGTGATTAATGCGAACCCCCGCCTGCTCCAGCGTGACCTTGAGCACCACCACAGGAGGGAAATGAACCGGCTGGGTGGAGGGTTGAGATATCTGCACTCGGGCGGAGGGAAGCGACGTGTCGAGGTGCTGAGGTGGAGGGCCGGGCCAAGGTTGAGGATGAACAGGGAATTGGTGCAATCGGAGGGGATCGATGAATAAATGTGGCATTTGACTTTGACAAACGGCCCCCGATGATCTCCCAACGGCTGTGGATATCTTTAAAATCGTCTCAGTTTTAAAGATCAAAATTGTTGCAGAATGAGTAGCGGTCGAAAACGCTGAGATCATAATCAGAGGTGACGCGGGAATTCAGTTACGAGTGGCAATATTGCGGATAGTGTAATGGGAATGAAAACGAGTTATAAAATTGCAATGTAAAACAAAAAATAACAAATAGAAAATAGATATTAAAAAACATGAGGGTGGGAGCTAGACAAAGCTGTATTGATTATTACAATAAAAACTAGGCTAAAAATGTAGAAAAGTTGAAAAGTAATATGATTCTGTTTGTGTGTGTGTGTGTGTATATTCATCATGGAATAATAACCAGTTTTTTGTGCTTTGGTCTGGGACGTCTCATTTACAATTTTGAATATCCTACAGAGGGTCACATTTGGAATAAATTACCTGCTGTTTTTAAAGTCGACTAGTCAAAGAAAGAGTGTAAAATTTTCAGCAGTCCTGCTTTGATCCTTATCGATCCTCTCTACTGTTTTTTTTTTCTTTTCTTGTTCCTGTGTTTTTTTCACCCTTTGAAGCCAGCAACATTTTGTGTGTGTTAGGAAGACTGTCGGGGTTTGTTTCTGTATTTTTTATCGATTCGTTTTTGAATTCATTAGGCGGTCTCTTGACAGGCCCTCCCAATTTCCCGGCCCCTCTAGCAATCTGTTTTGGAAATGTTGATTCTTCAAACAAAAATCTGAACACACAAAAGTCTTTTTCGAGGGGGGGGGTGACAAAAAAAACAAACAAAACAAAAACAAAACAAAAAACACTCACCGATGACGTAAGTGAGCAACAGGGCCAGGGTGAGCGTGAGCAGCGATGCAGACAGGGCCGTGCACTTCCAGTTGCAGCAGCGGTGAGGCTTGTTGAAGGTAAACAGTGGTCGGGTCACGCTGCTGCGGGGGAGAGGCCGGGGCGGGGGCGAGTACACCGTCCCCGATGTCAGCGGGTAGCCCTGCCCCGCGCCCGACAGCAGAGCCGATGAACCAGAGCCCTGCTTGAACAGGAAATGTCTGCGGGAGGGAACACAGAGAGAGAGAGAAACGGTTTCTAATCTGAAATTGCCTCGCCACACGGCCGCTCAGTTCGGGCTGACAGATCCACCACTGATAATGGTGAGCCTGGCAGATCTCACACTCATAATTCAAGTAATTTCATTCAATTAAACCACTGGGCTTGATTGTCCACAGAGGCAACCGCCGGCCAATTCATTTGTGTTTCGATTGGACAAACCAAGCACTCAGACATGAGACATGACTTTTTTCCCCCAAGTGTCCATGCCACTGCAAGTCCTTCTCCACGCGTGTTAAGATGAGGGGTAATCATCTGGTAACAAACTGCAATGTCACACTATGCACCACTCAGTCCCACACACTGGCCCTTTAATTAGTGACCCCATGTCCAGTAATGGAACAGCATCTGAATTTGGACGGGCAAAAGTGATTTTGAATTTCAGGAGTTAATACTTTTTTTGCCATCCCTTACTTAATAGTCTCCATCTGGTGGTCATGCAAAAATAAGAAATGATTGATATCAGACTGTGAGTGGTGACTCATGTGCCAGCTGGATTATGACACATGAGACACTTTTTAAAACTTTTCCAAAAGTATTTTTTAATATTAATGTGAATACAGTTAATACAATTTATTCCGTCTTCCATCCACGATGGACTGGAGACCAGTCCGGGGTGTATTCCCTGCCTTCGCCTTATGTAAGATGGAAACAGGCTTTTAGTAGGACCCTATGACACCATTAAAGCAGATAAGATAATGAATAGCTGGATACCACTGTATTAGACACATCTCTTATAAATTAAATGCTGTCACCCCATAAAAGCTTGTTTTATATGTTTGGTTTGTAATATAAAGACCAATATTTCTGCTCAGACTCTTTTCTACAGCAACACAACCTTATTTGAATGATCTAGCTGGATCATTATCTGTTTAAATTGACTGCACAGAGAAGAACTGCTGAGTGAGCTTCAGCCGGGCAGAGCGACGTGCTACGTACGATGTCAGCCTACCTTGATAGAAACACTTTCAAAGCAATATAGAGACAATCAAGTTGGAATTTTCAGCTCCATCTCCTGCCTTCCTTACATTATTTTCTTGTTTCGTCTACACGAGATAGGAAATATATTTGTCTGCTGAACAATCTCTATATAATGATGTGGCCTGTGTGTGTGTGTGTCTGTGTGTGTGTGTGTGTGTGTGTGTGTATGAGTGCGTGTGTGTAAGAGAGAGAGAGAGAGTGAGAGAAAAAGAATGCGTCTACAGCAACATGCCTTTTACCTTTCTAGAAATGACTTTCTAAATGGCCCTAAATGAGAATTGTAATCATTTTTAGAATCAATTATAAATTGGCCAGCTAATAATAATAATAATGCACTGGTGGCTCAATCAATGTATGCAAAAAGAAGACATTATTTTGTAAAAAAAAAAAAAAGCATTCTGATCAACTGCAAATTCATAAATAGACTTGAAACAAACATTATTACGCAACGAAAGAATGTTTAGCACCAGTAATAACAAAAACATAGGAGAAAGAACAAAGGAAAGAGATTCTCCATATGAAGACATGCCCAAGAATATCAGGTTTTTTTCCAACACATAAGCCCCGAGTCTGGTCATTCTCACTCTCACCCTGCAGCCCTCTGTGAAGGAGACTTCAATCACAAGAAGTTATTGAAGAGTGACTGCAGCTCCCATCTTACATCAGGAAGCCTGTGTGACCTGCTGGCCGTCCTCCCCTCCCTCTATAGAGCCTTTTAACCCCACCCTGGCAGTCCAGTTCTGACATCCAACTGGAATCTGGCCCAAAAAAAAAAGGGCCAGAATTTTTGAAGGGGGTAGAGGTACACTCTGGAAACACCACTGAGACCACAGCATCGGATTGTGTTGAGAGGCAGCGACATTAAACTGGGATTGGAGGATGGTTTTGCTTTGGGCTTTAATCTGCCCATCTCATCAAATATGACTTCCATCAGTCCACGGCTTTATGACTGCGTGTGTGTGATGTGTGTGCGTGTTAGGTCTACTGCGAAGAAATCAAATCACAATTGCTAAACTGTGATTGGATAATCTGGATTTGGGGGGAGTGGTTTAGGAAATAGGGACAATTAGCCCAGCCTCTGTCCTGATTGAATGAGAGAAGAGCTGTCCCGCCATCGACCTGTGACCCCTGGGACGGCTGTGCGTGTCCCAGAGGAGAGTTCAAAAACAATCCATGTCACTGTCAATGATTTGTCTTATACAGACAGTCCAGTGACTTTTAACATCCTGAGAGGCGTCACGTTTCTGTGGGAAAAGCGGCTCATTGTGGCTCAGTATGCCTCAATGGTACTGATAAAGGGTAAAGTTATCTCATCTTATCTTGTTTTATCTGATCTTAATAAACATGTTGGCTCAAATGAACAAAATCTCCACTCCTAACCAAACAAATTTGTTGCCTAAAGTGTGACAGTGACAATATAAACCGCGCTTTTATTATTGTTCTCAATCTTTATTGTTGCTAACCAGATGACACTTAGCCAAGCAAAGTGAAAAATCCCAATTCTTCGCCCATTAGCGAAGCGCCATACACACATCATCTTTTCTGAGGCATCCAGTCTATTACTGTGATTATATTTATACAAATCTGCGCTCAGTGAATTTCAGTCACTGTCACTGACTGCGACTCAGGCCCCCTGGGTGGCAGATTTGAGAGGAGACGCCTTTGCTGCTATTTTTCTAAATGATGCATAGAGAGCTGGCACAGGATTCAAATGTCACGCACACACACACACACACACACACACACACACACACACAGTACAGACTGTTCTCCTTCTAAACTCCATGAAGACGTAGCCCTCCTAACCCTCACCTGTCGGAAAAAAGCTCCCCGTAATGTCGACAACTAAGTAATCCGGTTATGCTTATGCCCTTAATATCGTGCATGTTTGGCTGCATTCGCATGCTTTTAATTTAAGTGGTCGCTTATACTTGCAAGTAATGCATCATCAAAGATTAATCCAGAAAGCTAAAATCAAGGAAGGAAAGTAGTCCCCTGGTCCCTAAGTGGTGCAATTCAACTCGCAATTTACATTTCTCGCCACCATAAATTATGAGCAAAAATATGTCACAAACTTAAAACTCGGACATTATTCACATTTACCAGTTGAACAATAGAAAACAGTGTTGCTGCAAGCCGCTATGTAATATACCCTCAGCACAGTGGAGATAATGAAGATGCCACAGCATATGACATTACAAGATATCAAGACCGAGTGCTTCATCAGAGAAAAAAGCTCAAGTTTTACAAAGTGCCTATCTGGTGTAACATTATGAGCTAGTGTGATGCAGAGCAAGTCTGATATGAAAGAGAATGAAAAAGCCCTGGCAGCCAAGGATCAATGACTTACCTATTCCTTTTTTGACTCATCAAAGTGACTACTTAAGTTATACCGCTGTATTAGTTAAGTGAAAATGAGGTTCATTTTCATTATGAAAAAGGGCCCCTTCGATGGCAGATGACGATAAGGAACAAAACGGAAGGGCAATTAATGGAGGTAGAATTTCATCGTTATTGTGTTTGGATAATGGAGGAAGAGGGTTGGAGGGTGTCAGATGAGGAGGCAGAAATTCGGGAGGCAGGGAAATTATGCAATTTGGACGCGCTGGATCCAGGCAGGCAATTAGACACAATTCCAGCTCGCTCAGGCCATATTGACTTCCATCAAAAATGGGGGAAGGCATCTGGCGTGGGGAGAGAGAGAATGGCGATATAGGGGAAAACATCAGAGACAAAAAACTGGCCCGATTCATTATTTTCCTCTGCTGCGTGTGTGAGTGTGCTTCAGTGTTTTCCATAGCAAAAAAACATCCCGGAGCCTTTGGAATTCTCCGACAGCAGTGATTGCCCGAGGTTAGTGTCTGCTCTCAGAGGGTTAATACCGGCTGTGAGTGTGATATGTCGGGGCAGGCTTGCAGCTCGCCAAGAGTGTTATTCTGTCTGTGCAGCGAAAGGTGCGAGGTCACAGGCTGCTGGTAGGACCGCGGTCTCTGAAGGGCCCTCAGAGGACAGGCCATTAAAGCGGGGCCAGACAGCAGACTGACAGTGTCTTTGGACAGCAGACTGCGCCGACTCTCGTACATCTGCCCTCACACACGGCAAAAACACATCCATCTCTCCTCGTCTTGTAGTCAGACCCCGAGTACGGGCCCGGCTTCAGAGCAACGGCATCGTCCTGCATCGTGCCGGTGCAGTGAGAGTTCGGAGGATTCTTTTAGAATAAAAGTTTCGGTATCACGATGCATGACAGAATAGCTCAGATCATAACCCTTGTGTCATGCAAATTACACAGTGTTATGCAAATGGACGCATTACAAATTCAAGAAAATACATAATTAGTTGCACAGGAAGCGGGCTGAATTGTCTCAAGGCAAGAGGTACGTTTGTTTCGACAGGACGTTTGCAACTGCTTAGCATGCAGAAAGAGCCTCGGATATTTTAACACAAAGGAGAAAAATAAAATATATTTGAGTGAAATATAATAAAAAACACAGTTTCAGTGCATTTAGAAAATTCTCATCACAGTGACTATGTACTTAATTCTTTTTTTAGAAGCCAATAACGTGAATATTTGCTCCTGAGTTGCTCCCTTACAGTTTTAATAATTCTTTTCTTTTTACTGAATTTCTCCTCTCTCTTTATTTGCCCGTCATCCTTTTGTCTCTTTCGCTCCGTGTCTCTCTCCTCTGCCCATCTGTCTGTCGGCCCCGTGGCTGTGTTTAACATGAGAGACAGATGACATCCATCTCGCCCTGTCTGCCTCGCCTGCTCTCTACATGCAACCCTCCAGCGAGTTGGGCGGGGGGTGGTGAGGGCCGGGGAGCTTCACAGCAGGGTGCACATGGAGCAACCACACACCTAAGGGTCAATGGTAGTTCAACTCGGAAAGACCGGAGATAAACTTAGGACAAACACGCGCATGGAGGAAGGCAGCTCGGCTCAGAGATGCCCACAGCAGACGAGCGCGCACACAAAGATGTCAAACACAGGTGAGCATTTTCACATTTCTAAGGCCAGTACACAGGTCGGGTCCACTGTGGCGCTTTTATTGCTCTGCTGAAGGTGGATTAGAGCAAAAAAAGGGATCAGAATCCAGCTGGAGAAATTGCATTTGTCAACGCATGTGGAACTCCAGTCTTCTTGTGTGGCGCTTCTTAAAAATGCTGCACTGTTCTTCCTGGCTCCCTGCCTTTGATCTTCTCAGACAATATCCACAGGCGACGCCCAGGAAGCTCTGAATTCATATCAGAGGGCAGATTTCCCCGGAGACAGGAAGAAAATGAGAGTTCCCACTCTCTAGGAGGTTGGAGTCTACGGCCCAAGGGCTGTCTCTACCTGGATATGTGCGAATAACTCTGCGTGTGTGTGTGCGTGGGTGTGTAGGTGGAGGCCTGTGTACACAGGGTACATGTACATGCAGATATACACTGTGTGTGTATAAAAGTTGATTTCGGTGAAACACAGTGTATGACTCCAGGAGTCACCCCGTCCGATAAGGGGGAAGGAGAGAAGGCAGGGCACCAGTCGATTCATTACAGTCCCAACATTTGTTATGCCTCTTAACACACCCAGTGTGAGACCCAGTCAGATATATTGAACATCCATATCTGCATCCTTCCACTTACACAAGCGGCCCTCTCCAGAAACATAACAGATATGCAGCTGAAAGGAAAATCTATGCACACTTCAAACAATCTTAATCTCTGCTGACGCAACATCAATACTTTTCAATACAGATTCATCAAAACCGCATTGAGGAAAATGAGAGTGCTCTTGACAACAGGAGATATATAATTTTTTGGTCGTTTTTATTAAAGTCTTTGCATCGCTTAGGATTCCAGTGGCATGAGCCCCCCCACCCCCATGTCAAGTTTGTAAATACTTGATAAATCTTTAATCTCATGCTTGAGATTGATCCGATAGCGGCATCGGGGCGAGAGCTAAAATATGAAATCATTAGATTAGTAGTGTATCTGAGAATGTGAAAGAGGGGAGCGGGGAGAGCAGGGCGCTGGAATATTAAATCCAACCCCAAACAGTTAAGCAGTGAAGACTGAAGCGAAGCCATTTTTTTGCCCTCCCCCCCAAAAGCCAGATAGAAAAGAGCCAATAATATCTGAATTATGTTATGAAGGGACACTGTTCTATTGACTATGAATATGATTACATTTTATGGTTCAGAACTAATAGCGCACTATCAAATGAAACTTATTTGACTATAAACTCCCAAATGCAAAACTGTATTACTGCAAAAAAGGCACCATCCAGAATATGAAGTCACTGCAGAAAATTGGGTTTTATAATCACATCTCTCTTTGGGAGAGTTCTTTATGTTCAGAAAATATTGATGTGAATGATTTGAAAGGCAGACATAGAAAAATTGCATGAATTGTGTTTATGGTGGATTTTCATTCAAAGAAAACACGCGGCGATAAGTAATGTAATTACAATGCATTTCTGACAAGTCCTTTCCATTAATACCCATGTCTGGCCAATGATTAATTTAAATTGTCACTGAATCTAATTTTATTCTTCCTTTCCTTTAAATGAGGTAAGATCTAATTATGGCCTAATGCATAACTTATTAAAATCTCCTCTTCTGGTATGGCAGCCTGCCAATCTTATCCTCACTCATAATACCAGAATCCAGCAGCCGCACTGAGCTCTCATTAAACATGCAAACATATTCTTTTGCACCTTGCTGCATCTTCTCGAAAGCAGCCTCAAGAATGAGGACCTCCTAAATAATTCTCTGATCAATTATTACTTATGCAGCAAGCAAATGCTTAATTCTGTTTGATGGGACGAATTTCCAGTGGCTTGTCTCCGGCAAGCATTTGGGAATTTATTCGTCTGCACCGAAACAGAATTGCAGTGCGGTGCTGAGAGGTGGGTTTCTGTCAGATGCTGAGTTTACTTTCACGAAAGGTGGGAAGCAAATCAGAAATAACCAAACAACCTGCGTGATTTACTCTGACTTTGTCGTAATACCCCAGAGACCTGCACGGCGTTCCACTTTCTCCTCTCTACACGTGCGAAACACGTCCAAATCCTTTAGTCCGACGTTCATTCTTAATCAGGCTACTCTCATTTTTCTGAGAAATTGTGAAAGTCTGCCAACTAACACTCCTGATGAAAGAATTTCCTTTAATCTAATGATCCTCATTCGTGAGATTAAAGAAATGTCTTTAATCAAGTCACATTATTTTGAAGTGGGGCAATTTGCCTTGAAGATATTTTCATTTGAAGGGATTCATTGCGAAATGACATTCGTACTTACCATTCTGAGCTGAGAGCATTTCGGAGCGGAGCCCCCCGCCACCATCCCGTCCCACCGGTCCCAAATTATTTAATTTATCAGTAAATTACCTCTTATCGCTCATTAAAAAAAAACAGGAAAAAAAACAAATGAAATCTTTTGAAATACCGTGACGCACCCAGGCTTTGTTCACAGTGTTGCGTTCTCTCACCTGGTCTCTAGGGGAATGTTGCTGTTGAGCACCCAGCTGTTGTGCAGCTGGGCCTGGTCCGTGGCGGAGCCAGCGTCGCCCCCGCCCTGCCCGCCCTGGCTGGTCTGGCAGCGCGTCGGCATGGTCTTCCTCTGCAGGCTGACCTGGGTGTAGGGCGCCGGGCGGGCGCACGTGCAGGCGTGGGGCGGAGGGGGAGGCGGAGGCAGCGGGCGAAACGTGAACTGTCCGCCCGGACTGCTGGGCAGTTCTGTAGAGAGAGATGCAGAGGAAGGTGGAGGAGGAGGAAGAGAGGGAGACAGGGGAGAAATAAACATAGGTTTATTAGGAGCACGGTACGATAAATTACAAATAAAAGTGGCGTGTTAGTTGACAGTTTATTGTTATTACTCTGATTGAGGGACATAAATCTGCTTGAAAACTGCTCCTGTCCAGCGTCTTCCCTTCCTACCTGCTTTGATACACTTCCAGCCACCCTATAAATAGGTTCTTGGCTGCCTGCAACATTGAGCAGTCTTTAAAGAGCTAACAGCTCCGGCTTAATCTGCAGCCGCCAGCCCAAACTACCCATGTGATGTTTATTATGAGATCTGTAGCTCGACGGAATGAGCTAGCCAGCTGTAACTCCCTCACACGGGTAACCTCGGGGTCTAGCTGGAGCTCTCTCTCTCAATCCATCATTTATCATTCTCTTTCCCGAAAACTCCCCCTCTCCCCTCTCTTCCTCTCTGCTGCTCCCGCTCTGTCTTCGGCGTGCCTTCTAAAAAACCAGCATAGACTAATTACAGTTTGCCCAAATGAAATGTGTGTGCACACTGTTTGGTTAATTTGCAAACGTGTGTGTGTGTATGTGTGTGTGTGTGTTTGGTCTATGTCGCCACATGCACACACACCTGGATGCATTGTTACAGTATATATTCATGAGTGTACGTCAAGCATCCTGGGACATAAGTTATGCGTGTTTAGGAGGACAGCTCCCGCCATATGGCTGCAGCATGGATCTATGAACATGGCAAATCCCTCGTCCCACAAGACCAACTCTGTCCAGCTGTATTGACAGCGAACTCAGCGTTAGTATCTAACCCGCTGTAAGGGACAAAGGAGAACAGAATCCGGTAGACAGGCAGTATTGGCCCACAACTCTATTTGCTGCCAAAATGTCAGCAATAATTTAGTATCTGGAAACGTAGCCCACCTGGGAGAATACCACAGTCTTAGCAGTATTCAAGTATTACAAAAACGCCAGAGAACAGATTGTATAGTTTATGCTGGAGAAAAATCAGCAAGGCATTAATCTTGTTTCAGGTCTTAACAGTTTCTATTCCGAGCATAAAAACTTGCACGTTACTCGGAGCTGTGTTTTAGCGGCCATTATGTTTGAAATTGAGGCAACAGTTTTCGCACATATTGCAGGGAAATGGTTATGGAAGTAGTCACGGCCAACATTTCCATAATGCGAAATCTGTGCACATGTACTGACATTTTAAGCTATGTTAAAAATTATACTGCTTTGATCTCTTCACACTAGATTATTGTTGCCTGTTGCACACAGACATGTAAGCCCATAGACGACGCTACATCCACCCGTGTTCAATGACGTACCACATGGCAGATGAGCTTTTATGACTCACCCCTGTTGGAAATTCACATTTACAAGACATATTGCCGCAGTGTGGTCGGGATGCTGTGGCAGGACAGGAGCAGTTCTCTTAACGCTCAATAAACATTTCAGAGGCAATATTTCCAGGATGCCACCTGTCTAACTAAGATGTTATTTGGAACATTGCTACAGTTGCAGTTATGACATACTCTCTACTTCTGTGCGTGTCTGTGTGTGTGTATAAATATACATATCTGCATATTTGACACAAGTGCCGTATTTCCAAAATTGCCATCCGAGCTCCACTAGAAATCTCTTTGAACACCTGACGTGTTTATCCGCTTTTAAAACACATTGCGTGTTATTGATCTTCCAACACTGCTGAAACGTCTTTTGTCACATCTCCAAAGCATGTGTTAGGAATATCTGTCTCCATCCTCCATATGCAGACACAATGAAATTACCCCTTCCTTACTTGTGACAAGCCATTACTCACACATTTATTCCATGGCTTGGTGCAAACATGCAGGAGGACCCTAAGTGAGCGCTGTCCTCCCTGCGTGGCTGTTTATTGCTTTGGGCCATCTGCAATCATCCGCATTTCACAGTTCACATTAAGATATGATATTTTTAGGATGTTTAACATGTTCCTGTGAAATAGCAATGGCCGACACTGTGCATACATGTGTATTTCCTCAATGTTTTAAACCAGTGGCTGTGCAATATTTATGCACTTGTGTCTGCCAAACACACCGGTATGCGCAAACCTTAATAACTGATTTTCTCCCGAGACACAATAGAATATTGCTTTGTCCTATACAGAAACACAACATGTTTGTTATCACCACAATAAATCACCGGTGAAACCAGAGCCTCATCAGACCGAGCTGAAACTGACTCACCTCGTAAAATGACAGGAAATGTATTTGTGTCATCACCTGGAGGTGCTGTTTAGTCTAATCTAATGGATGTGGAAAAATGAAAGTTATTTTTGTCTGAACCACCACTGAGTATTAAAAATTACATGCTTTGGGAAAACTGACAGAACATTTTTAGAGCGGCACAGCATCTTGTCATTGTAATACAGCGGGAGCTTTAAAGTGGTGCTTCAGTTTTTAGCAGTCTATCTGATTCATCAGAAACTGGGAGTCCTTTGAGTCCAGCCAGAAATCCCTCGCTTCCAGCTTTTCTTTTCTGTTTTTTTTTCTCTTCTGAAAGTAGATGTTTTAGCATATATATTTTTTATTTTTGTCTAAAAAGATTGCGCGGCACTGCATAATCAATGTCGGCACTCGAGCTGGCAACTTGCACTGAGGTTGCACTGAATCAGCCTCAGACTCGAGTGGAACTCAGACTTTATTGGCTTCAGACTTTAGACTCCGTTACACTGTGGTGACTTAATGCGCGGCGTTTGGAAATTTGTGCCATTCCTGCCAAAGCAATGTTTGGATTTCTACAATGCTGCCAAGTTCTCCACACACATCTCAGTGTGCACTTGTCAACCACAGGGGTGTCAACAGATCAAAATACATCAACAGTATCAACAGCTCCTGTTTTATGCAAACACCTGCAATTATTCTAAATGTCACAGGCAGCGGTGGACTTATAGAAGGTGCGGTATTATATAAACATGCTTGGCAGTAATATAAAAGGTACCTATGCAGCACGCAGTCTAAAAGTAGACTGGGAGAGCGAGGTACTTGTGCATTTAATTACCATTACACTTCTGTTGAACCTGGTGACATTAATGTTATAGTGATTTGAAGTGGAGATAATTTACCATCTATACAATATATACTGCCTATTTGCCTAATTAGCAGGAAACGACAAAAAAATGATCTCAAAAGATAATCATTTGCTGCTTCATAAAACATTTCTTTTCACTGTCGGTCATGAGATAATATGTGCAGCATTGCATTTTATGAGATAACAGTAAGCAGTTGTTGAAATGTTCATTGTATTTTTCAGTTGTACTACAAGTGTGTGTGTGTGTGTGTGTGTGAGTGTTTAATAATGAATCAGACCAGCTCTGATGTTGAGTGTCTCGAGATAACATTGCTATAAATTGTCACTTTAAGTGAAGCTGAATTGAAATGAGTAGAATTCAATTAGCTGCACATTGATAGAAAAAAAAAACTAAACTAAAATACGTTCTTGTATAGCAAGATTTTTTCCTGCTGAGTTTGAAGTTGTGTCAGACTTACAAACATCTCTGTCCACAACAAACAATCTGGGAGTCGAGAAAAATGTGAGACGCTTTCCGCCACAAATGGAGCTCAATTGTTTTCGAACCCAAATTGTAAATCAAAATTATTGATGCTTGTAAAGCCTTGTACGACTTCTGGTTCATTATTAATTTAGACTTTTTAGGAAAGCAGAGTTATAACTACTCTGGGTGTGCGGCCTGGCCGACTTCACCTGCTGTGTTTGTGTGTTCCTGGCGAGGGAAAGGAGTTTAGAAAGAACAGAGGGGGGGGGGGGGGGAGAAAGGACATGGAGGGAGGGCCAGGAGAGAATGTAATCTTGGTGAGTTGGGTGACACAGAGGCCCAGGCTGCCAGATGGTGCTTTAGAAGGCTTAGCCCAGGCAGCTCGGCTGGATCCACAAACCGACTCGATTCCTCTGCTCCCTCACACACATGCACGTACAATGCTCAAACGGCTGAGAGACACTTGCTAAGTCATAGCAAACACTCGAGCTGCGATGTTGTGTTAAATAGATGTAACCTAAATGGGACTGTTAATGTAGAGCAGAGGCCATACAATATTTGGCGGGATAGCCGCAAGTTGAAAAACATCAACAGCACCGTGTGGGGAGCAGGAACAGGCAGGGGGGTGGGGTGGGGAGGGGCCAGACAATGTCTGTGAAACAGCATCGAACATCACCTGCCCCGGGCCCCCTCTGGGACTTAGCACCCCCCCCCACCCGCCAGAAAAAGACACTTTTGGAAAGTCGCTTATGAGATATTTTCCTGGAATCATCAGCTTTTGGTTACATAAGCGAGATATGAGGGAAAGGGTTTTATAGCCAGCGGAGGGGAGATCTGGGGGGATTTACTGGGAAATGTAACAGGTAACAGGTATTTGGGCCAGGTATTAAAAATGCATTACTGTAGGTGAGATGGAGCTAAAATAGCACAGACATTAAGTATTTATGACAATTTGGGCATTTAAAGCCAAGTCTTACTAATGAAATGAGAGGGAAGCAAAGCAAAAAAATGATTCAAGCTAACACACACACACACACACACACACACACAGGCACAGAGAGACTCGGCAGTGGTCCCGTGTGCAGTGACTTACTTGCCATGCTGGCGCTACTCTCTTCTGAGGGGATATTAACAAGCAGGTATAAAACTGTTAAAATGAAAAATGAATCATGTGTGTGAACTGCTCGTCATGGCCGTCATTAAAACCTCCTCGTGCGGATGTGCCGGCCAGATGTTCGGCGCTACCTACATGGTGTTTTAGCAACCAAGCGTGGAAAATTTAAGGAGCTCCGGCGAGAAACGCTCTGGAAATAACAGACGCCGGACTAAAAATTGTCGGAACCAAGGACAACAAGGGATGCCATTTTATTTCAGCCTTTTTCATGTGAAAGTTTATCGTTTGAGGAGAATCAGATACACCGAAAATGACAGCTTTTGTTGGCGCTGCTGGTAATAAAGGTGCTCTTTGGCCGTGTACAGAGAACAACGGTGCTGTCTGTCTGGGGGATTTATTTTTCTCATCAAAATCAGCAGCCTGGTCTTTGTCCAATAGCCACTGACTGTGATAACTGCAGCGCCAAGCTGGAGAGAGGCTGTATTTTCACCTTCCTCTCATATTTGCTATAAATTGTATATTATTTTGAGATATTTATACCGCGCTGCTGCAACAGTCTCTCCACGTCAAAGGAGAGGGTTAAACAATATTAATAAATATTAATAGTGCAGCAGAGGGCTTTGGTTCAGCCACTGTAATAATTTTTGTATGGTCCCTTTAGCATGGAGGCTCGTAAACATAGAATGCATAGCTTTTTTAACAAGAAGAGACGAGCAGGTCTTGTGTGCAACAGAGCCTACAGCGTGAGCCAAAATAACATTAAAACCCAATATTTAACCAGTTTTTGCCCATGATCCCCCTTCTCTCTCTCTCTCTACCTCTCTCTCGCTTTCTCTCTCTCTCTCTACCTCTCCACGTTAATGTGCCCAGTGCTCTAGCGGAGAGTTAATTTCACTTATTACAGGAAAGCCGTATAAAATCCATAGAGCCTGACCTCAACAATATCAAACCTGCCTGTCTAACAGAGGAATGTGATCGTTTTAGAGAACATTTAACGCTACCGTTGGACCAAACCCAGCAAAAACCACATCATCCACCCCACTCTAAAAATAAAAGCTTAATAATTTCCCCCAGGATAGCTTTTCATCTATCTCGCTTCTTAATTGACTTGCATTAAATTGCCGCAAAGTTTATTCCACTGCTGTGCTTCGATGAAATAAATAATTAACCCCATAAAAAGGTCAGACAACTGAAATTAGAACTCACTGTTTTTTGTTCTTTTCTGCGGTAATGAGATGGGATCCTGCCCTAGCTGACCATCTGACTCTCGGTGATAATTTGTCTTTGTCTTGACCGAATTCCTGACCAGAGATAACACATTATCTCATCAGCAGACAGCATAAACCCCAATTCGAGCCCTTTCATTGGCTGGCCGCTGATGGGGCTGGTGTGAAGGATGGTAATATCGATGACAGCAACAGCCACTGTACGATAACAGGGACTAATATTGCTAATGATCATGGGGACGACGATGACGTTGATGAAGATAACCTCGGCGATAGCGGCGGCGGTGGAGGTGAAGAAAATAACGGAGATAATGACGATACCATCTGTAATAACAGTGGCGACGACGATGATGATGAAAACAGTGGCGATGGCGACAGAGACGCTGATAATTACGTTGATGACAGTGTGCTCTGAGACAGCAATTAGAATAAAAACAGCCATTGATTCATCTCTGCAGACGCGGGGATAAGCGGTGGGACCTCCATTTAACAAAGTGACACAATCATGTTGCCCAATTAAAGCAAGAAAATACAAATGGAGAAACCAACTGCTCCGAGAGCTTTCCCCCTCTCACACAGAAACCCAGTCGATTTTCATACAGAGACTGATAATTAGCAGCCATGCATCATCTGGATTTTTCATACCGGAGGACTCGCTCGACGTGCACTCCACCGGTCGAGGTTGTGTTGGGGCACGCACGCATGCGCGCACCTGAAGGTGTGTATCTATGCGCATATTTGTGTAATTGCTTGTTTGTACCCCATCTTCAAAAACAACTCCGGAGCAGCTCCACAATCATGTTTAGGCTGCAGGTGATTCTGAAAGTTGCATTTCCCCGGAGAGGGCGTGAAACCTCCGGAGTGCAGCTCCCGAGCTCGACGGCGAGGAGCTTACCATCACTCAAACACTTCACTGCAGGGGCCCGCGCTCAAATTACATTTCCAGAAGAGCAACCTCTGTCAGCCTCGCGCTATTTAAATGATCTGTTTAAAAGTTGGAATTAATCAGCCGATGTTTCGCAGACATGAACTACCCAACCAAACTTTTTTCTTCTTCATCTTTTTTTTTTTTTTGACGTTAATGAATCTTGGCTGCTTGGCTGCAGGTCTTCGGCCGTATGTATCCTATAGCGGAACGGCAGCTAGCTGAGCTCAGCGCGTCTCTCCTGAGAGCACAGCAGTGTCCTGATCCCTCACGACCTTGTCGCTGCTGCAGGGGTGCCCGGTCATCGCCACCTGCCACGGCGGCCGCGCAGGTGTCTGTGTGCGCGCGGCGCCGCACGTCACCCGCGTCCATGAGCGTGCATACATGCATATAGAAGTATGCACATGAGCGCCTGACAAAGCTCTGGAGCGTGCTGGGCGGCGGGAGCGACGCTATATGAGTTATTAGCCCGGGTGGAAATCTGCATCAGCAGGAAGAGGGCGCGACAAGGTGTTTGAAGCTCAGGAGGTGAAATGCCACAGCGCCCATTAGGGTGATTAGTGCACGCATTCATCTTTTACAAGCCTCATGATTCTGACCCTCCCTCCCGCTCGCTCTCCCTCTCGTAATATGTGTGAGCGGAGGCTATGTGTGAGCATCTCCCTACCGCCACGAAACAATCACAACAAGCGTACGCAGAGGGGGACGCGCAGACTATATTTCTTCTTCTGCGACTCCGACACTAAAACAGGAGAAAGTGACTGGGCTTGACAGCAAACAAACCAACATGAGGAGATTCCTGGCAGGCTAAAGAGGGAGTAGTATCAAAGCTACAAGAATGCACCACCAGCAGACCTTTTTTTTTTTTTTTTGCACTGAGGGAGAGAGGGAGAGAGTATGCGCAGTGTTGTAGCAGACCTGAGCTGCTGGTAATTAGAATGGGCTCTGAGGAGAGACAGGCAGTGGAATGAATGCAAATGAATTCACTGGCTCCGGCACTGGGCTTCACAACCTCACTTTTCATATACATGCATGCCTTACAGACATGAAGCTACTGGCACAAACAGAGCACAGCTACACAGTAAACACTGAGTGACATGACTGTGGACACACACACACACACACACATGAATGTGTGTACACACACAGACACACAAATGCGTTGTGTGCAAATAAAATGTGAATCCGCAGGCTTGGAACAAATACGAAACCCACAGTGCATAAGACGGCACGCACAGACACAAAGTCACACACACACACACACACACATTTTGCTAATCCTCGCAAATGCCACAGTGTTGCTTGTGAAAAGAGAAAGGGGGTGAAAATGCTTGTTCCAGGCGAACATCCACAGCTTGTCCCACAGCGGAATAAACAAACCCTTCTTAATTGGTGTCGATTTGGAATGAAGTGATGATTCATCATGCAGAACTCCCCAGTAGAGTATTGGAAACCCAATCATTTCTAATCCATATGACCTTGACAGAGGGCCAGAGTCAGACTCCAACCCCTCCTTCACGCATTGTCCGACAGACAAAGTCAAGGCATTGTAACTGACTTTACAACTCATTGGAACTGTAATCCACCAAAGTCAGATCACTTCACTGATTACTCCATCTCAGCCAGCGGCAAATCTTTATGAAGCACTCAATTCTCCACAGCAGTCATAAATCAGGGTACTATAAGCTTTCCGTCTCCAGGATGGCACACCAGAGACACCATTTCCATACCACGCTGCTCCAGTCAATAATTCCTACTCCCATTACATCTACGTAGCACCGCTGCTCTTGACTTAAAGAAGTCCACTGGTACCTCCACGGCTCAACTCCACATCCCCTTGTGGACTGCCACGTGAAACTTTGATCGGTAACTCTGTGGCTCCTCTCAAGGAGAAGCAGGTCGTCTGTGAAGGGGTCCTGCTCTTTACCAGCCCAGTGCTGTAAATGAGTCTAATTAACACATCTTCCTTCCTATCTTAACCAGGCATCAGGGGCCAACTAGAGTCTTATTATAGAGTAGATTATGCATGTAATGTGTCCACCGAGAGTACAGTATGGAGAATGGAAGCATTCAGACGCAGGGCTACATCCATGCATGCGCTGTGCACAGGAGGACAAGTCTGTGTGAATATGGGAAGACGGGGCGGGCAGCCGAGGGGATGATGGGCTGCTTGGTATTCCGACCGGAACATATAATAGATGGTGGAGGGAGATAAAGATACAAGGAGTGCGCAGAAGAGCGAGGGGGGAGAACACGAGGAGAGAGATGTGTCTCCAGCACCACCTGCAGACTCGACCGGCGGCCATCTTGCGGTCAATGAGGTGAGTGCAGCCACCGCCCCCGGGTCAGCATTAACACGGACCAATGACAAGTCGGCACTTGCCCTCTATTGCAGCAACACCTTGCCGTTCCACTCCACCGACCGCACCTATCACACCGATCAGGACGCACACGCGTGCATACGCTCTCGCACTCTTCCGGCATGCTCCGTCTGTCTCCTCTTTCCTCTCCCTCTCTCTCTTAAAAAATGGCACACACGCACACATGCACGCACGCACCAGGAGAAGCTTAACAAATGTGGGAACAGATGCCCCACATCAGACTGCAGTTGCCCTCTGCTCCCCGGCGCGCCTCCAGAGAGACAGAGGGATAACGTTAACGAAGATAAGACACTGCAGTCCCCCTCTGTCTCGACAATGGTGAACACACACACTCACACACACACACACAGTTTTGGTGTTATTTATTAACAGCCATATCGGTGTAAAGCAGTAGAGATGCTATCACAATATCTGATCGCTAACGCACGTGCGTCGTCCCTCTCCCCAGCGCACCTTATGACTGCTACGTCTCCATTCATCCTCTCCCCCTTCACCCAGGATGCCATTGCCCTCTTCTCACTTATTAAGCTCAATTAGCTTCTTTGATAGGTGAAGAGAAAAAACAAGACATTTACTGACCCACTGGTACTCCAGCGGTTAAGCTGAGGTAGACAGAGATCTATTTTTTTCACCATCCTCAAGGCATGTACCCCTTTCTCCCTCCAGTCCCGTTTGTTATATGTGTCTGATCCAGAAATGATACAGCTAAATTTCAAAGATACTGTGATGCACAGCTAATTCAACACGACTCGACCCAGCTGTGATTTATTATTGATTCTGTTCCGATTCTGGATTTGATAAGGTATTAATTTTGAGTAACTAAATAAAAAAAAAGATCAATACTGCCTCTTTTTCCATTTCAAGTACAGAATGATAATTGACGTCTCCTGCCACTATAACACGGCGGCCATGGGAAGCAAAATACTTGCTTACCTCTTAAAGAATCCCAAGAAGATGGATTTTTACCTACTACCTACTGATTACTGGGTGTTGTTATCCATTTTTTTATTTCTTGTATTTGCCATTTTATACCTATATATAGAATTTTTTATAGAATTGGTAAAAGCTGCTAATGAACAGGAGTAGAGCGTTTGTGCTGACCTCTACTATCATTAACGGTGCCACTGTTATTTCCTTGGATTACATTTTCTATGGATGTAGCTGCATCGCTGACCATTCAGTTTTCCAATAAGAACTGGTTCAATCTGACACGCTTCTAAGAAAGCACAATCAGTAACACTGTGACACAGCTGTTTAGAGCATGTTCTAAATCACACAAAGCCTCAAAACTGCTGGGTTTTCTCCCAGGGGATTGTGTGTGCATGGTTTAAAAAGTCTGTGACATTTAGGGAATCCTATATATAGAGTGCAGTCTATTGAGAAACACAGGCTGGCCACAGGGTCAACCAGGAGATCAGATTAAATAAACATCAGCGAGGAAGAGACACACGCACACAAGGATAAACAGGAAGTGGCAGCTCTTGAGGTTGGTGTTTTTGGCCACAAATTATGTGGCAGCTTTTTATCCAATCTTGGGTGGATCAGACATGTAATCACTTAGCTCTCCCGACACATGCCAGACAAGGGACTGAAGCAGCGGATATGGAGATGGATCAAGGCTTTACGGTTGACGCTTTGCGTGTCGAACTGACCAACATCAATCTACCGTCCCTTTTCAATCCTTCTATATCGTCTGTCTGCATCTGACGTGCCCAGATTTTCCTAAATTGCATGATTAAAGATACGTCAGCACATGAAATGTGAGCCCTTGGGCTGACAAGATGGCAGTGACCCAGCGGCCACTGATCCAGAGACTGTGGTCTCATTCTGAAAATACCTCAACAGTCTGCGTGGCACATAAACACCTGCCGCTGCAAAATTGTCGAGAATATGCAGACGTGTCTCAATGTGGTATGCAAATGCCAGATGAAACCTTGCATAGCAATCTCAAAATTAGGAGACATGTAGGTCAATACTCTATTACGGCGAGACAGCTAAGTGTGCACTTAAACATAGCCAGGTAGACGGATGTTTGGACAGCCATTAGCTTACAACACTAGACGACTATTCAGACGGCATTTATAGCATGCACACTTACAGCCATTAGCAGCCATTAACATTTGTTTATAATCATGTGGAATTATATGCGAGGGAGCCTCATCTGCGGCAGCAACAGTAAGCAGAGGGAAAATTAAAATCCATCTACAAGATGATGACAATTCTGCAGCACTGGAGCACAGGGAGCCACGCAGGTGTGTACACAAGGCATACATATTCAAACACAGATATATACATACACATCAGCACAGGCTGCCACTAACTCTGGGACACTCATCTGCTGCGGCATCCACAGAAAGCAATAATCCACAGCGGGCAGCAACATAAAAGGCAACACATATGCATCAGGCCTTGTTTCATCGCAAACACCAGCAATGAAAAGCTGACACCACTGCCCTGAGCCTCACCCATCTCTTCTTCTGTCTACAACTGCAACTAAAAGGGCCACTAACCTCTGACACAATTACATAAAAAAAGATACAACAACCAGAAAAGGCTGTCAGTGACCCCGTCTAAAAGGGTCAGTCGCTCCAGGCTATAAAATCTTAAAAAGCAAAAGATAATATTCTGCCTTGGCCATGACCGTGGAGACAGCGACGAATGGCGAGAGAGGGGGAGAGAAGAAAGGACCCCGGCCTTAATGTAGTTTGTAATTGTAAGTGTTGGTCTTTAATAAAAGCCCAGAGTATTTGGTCAGGCTAATAGACTGGGCTCTCTAAATCCTGCCTGCCATGCATTATTCAACAGCCATTAGCTATCGCCTCATCTGGGAGGCTTTATGAGTCCCATCATCGGCTGGGACCCAGGCTAGGCACACCAGAGGTGTGTGGGGAGGGGAGGGGGGTGAGGTGGGGGATTAGCTGCAGAGAGAAAGGGGTAGATGCAAATACAGGTAAAGGAGGAGATAGAGGGGATGTTAAAGAGGACTGTGAAGCAAAGAATCAAAGAGGAAAGCTGACGAAAGATGGGCGTGATGTGGCATAGGTGAGGGGCCTGTGATATGGAAATGACTACAGGGGGAGGAAGGAATGGTTGGATGAAAGCCATAGGTCACATGGTAGCCATATCAAAACCTGGAGATGTTGCTCCAGGGAAATGAGCAGAGAAGTGACCGATGGGACGTGGCAGGAACGGAGTGAGAGGTATGGAAGGTGTGAGGTCGTGCCTGAGGTTGGAGGGGGTGGCTGGAGAGCACAGCCGAGAATGAAAGAGAGATGCCAACCTGAAGTGGCATTTTCTGTCGGCCAGAAACATAAATGTCAGATGCTACCTCCCTCTCCCCTCTCAACCTTTTCTTCTTTCAATTCTCCTCACCTCCCTCTCAACCTCCCCCTGCTCCTTCCACTCCACCTCCTACTGCCCTTCTCAATCTGCCCACCTCTTCCTTGCCTCTCCGAATCTCCCCAGAGTGGTGCCAGTGGTAATTCTGCTTTCAGAGACAAGGGAAGAAGGCCGTAGAGCACATGGAGGAGCAGGCTGCTCAGTTACCATGGTATCGCTGGCCAACAGGAATGGTGCCAAGACCAGGATGCGTATGTGCATGCGTTTGTGTGTGTGTTTGTGTGCACGTGTGTGTGTGTGTGTATGGGGTGTGTACGGGCGTGGGTGTGAAAGCACGCTCTTGAGTGCATCTACACGTCTGGGTAATGGGTGTTTAGCAGGCCTGCCAGACTTGTCCCAGCCACTGCTCTCCCAGACTACCAGGTTCTCCTGACCCTCTGCGGCAGCCCAAGGACACACTCCTGTCTCTCTAATTAAAACACAACCCTGACACACACACCGCGCACTTGCACACCGCACACACCCTGCAGGTCTGCAGCTTAAAATAACCTTAAAAGGAACGAGCAGAGCCATCATCCCCTGCACTCAACACCTCTTCAAAATCCACTCAGTGTTTTCTCACCAGGCTGCTCCGAGGCAGACTCTGCCTCAATCTGGAGGAAGATTCGCAACAACAAACAGCATCTTCGAATGCAGTGCCCGTTTATAAGGGGCAGTCATCAAAGGAGGTGAATTTATTATTGCATGCCCCTCCTGCAACAATAGCACCGCTGCATTGTCACTCTTTAGTTGAAAATAATTGTCTGCAGCACTATCCTAAACCACCAGAAATCCACAGAGCTGTCTGCTAAAAAAAACCTCAGTGTCACATGCAAAAAAGCTATCTCACTCCAGATCTGTGAGTGCTACAATTCCTGATTGCAAGGTGCCATATTATACTTCACTGGTATGACAGAATTGGCAGCTCCTAACCATTCTCAATTCAATCTTCCATATGAGCACCACGGCAGATCTGACAGCAGGGTGTTCAATTCTACCCTTTGCAGAGCCAAATCGAAAATTCGTCAAGCCCTCATCAAAGACATGCTACTCACCTGTAACGCAGTGGTCACGTCCCACACTCGGCAAGAATTTGCAACACTGGGAGATCAGCTCTTTCAGGCCTGGACCAGCATGAATTGACCGTCTACCAAGACACAAACTTCCTGGGACTTCAATAAGACACAGCCTTTGAAAGTGGGATTGGGAGGACGACAACAACAGTTGCTAATACTGTGAAAAACAAGCAAACGATGGCTCTGAAAGAAGCCTGTGTCTTCAGCATACTGCTTTACAGCAGCATGACTAGGCTAGGCAGGGAAAACTCAACTCCATCCATCTGTGAAGTCTCTGCCACATCCTGGGCATATCCTGGCAAGACAAAGTGACCAACACCAAGGTTCTGACCCGCATCGGCATCCCCAGCATGAACAATCTGCTCGGAGAGCGCAGGCTGCACCGACTGCGCTGCGTCTGTCACATGGATGATGGCTGCATTCCCAAAGACCTCGTCTATGGACGACTGGCAACTGGAAGCCGAGCAACAGGCCGTCCCCACCTGCCGTACGAAGACTTCTGTAGGAGAGGCACGAAGGACCTTGACACTGACATCGAGTCCTGGACAGCTGTTACAGAGGACCACACCGAGCAGCACCCTGCACCAACACCTCAAGATAGGGGAACAGAACCTGACAGACACTTAGGAGACAAGAGAGGGCCAGGAGAGAGGAGTGCCACAACGAGGCAGTCCAAAAGCCACACACAGATGTGACCTACCTGACAGAGACTTAAGGTCCTAAACAAGGCTTTTCAGTTCTCCCTGAAAAGGCATATCAGTGCAATGCTACGGCCACACATTTAGCTTTTTTAAACATCAGCTTGTTTTGGAGAGTTGTCACTTCTTAACAAAATTAAAGCCTTTCATGTATCTGCAAGTATCATAGTCTATTCTTTCTCTCTGAAGCACACAACATTAATATTAATATTATCTATCCTCATTACGCCGAGGCATGGTATGTTTTCTATTTAAAGTCCCAGAGAAGGCTCTCAGCTGTGCACTATGCAGATAACTTTAAGTAAGGAAGCAAATATGTGCAGACGTTACACGTGACATGCAGCATTGAGACAGCCTCTCCACTTCATCTCCGACAGACAATTTAGCATGTTTACTTCCTCGTTAAGCGCATGAGAGACCCTGATGGAGAAATCCCAGGGAGGCAACGGCGTCCTGTCACTGCGGGTTACCACTGCAGCATGATTTAATGGAACTGTCTGTCAGAGGGCCGAACAACAGCCTGTCAACCAACAGGCAGAGGTAACATACACACATACACAACTCGCAAGCATGCGCACGCAGAAAGGGGAGAAAAAATAAAACACAATAGAGACGGACTGTCAGAAAGTCTCCCATCTCTCTTCCTCTCTCTTCCTCACACACATAAACAGACACACATGCACCCACAGAGGTACACAAAATCAAAAAAGCAAAAGCACATATGTCCACAAAGGTTCTGGCAAGAGCTAAGACAGACGGAGAGGAACACAGGAGTGCTCAGAGCACATTCACAGAAATCAGCGGTTAGAAAAACACACATCACGGGCAGCCCCCTTACCAAGAGAGGAGGCGAGTGCCAGGAATACGCTCGCTGCATCAAGCGGCACAGGTGTTATCGGAGTGGTTTGCCGGAGTTGCCTCCAAACAAAGTACTACTGTCATCTCAGCAGAAGCTGCAGCACGGAAACCAACGCAAACAAACGTAATGAGTGGTTCACAGAGTCTTTAGCAGATTAGGCGGAAAACTCTATGCATGATGGGGGCCCGAATCCAAAGCTCATTACATGTGGCACTGCATTAGGGGCTCACAGGAGCCAGTCTGAGGCCCTATCCCCCAGCTCAAGGCTGATTTCTATTCCCCTGCTACCCAGTGAATGGAGTAGAGAGCAATCACATCAGCAAGGCACTGGGCATCTGCTATAAAACCTTTCCTTTATTGTATATTTCCACCATCATCCCAAACTGGCAGGACAGAGAGCTCTGATTAGCATCAAAGCCTTTGATTGCCCCACTCAACAATCAGTGCTGCTCTCCTGTATGATGCCTGCTGAGATGCATGAAAGAGAGTGCTTACGTGCGTGTCGGTGCACATTTTTGTGTGTGAGGTGTGCAAGAGAGAGAGAGAGAGAGAGAGAGAGAGAGAGAGAGAGAGAGAGAGAGAGGGGGGAAAAAAATCACAAAAAAAGTCAGTGTATTAAAATTACCTGTACACATACAAGAACATGCATACAATTGCTTGCATAAAGCCAGACCAGCCCATTAGACCCTAATGGTTCAAAATGGATCTCAATGGTCTCCTAATAATTTCAGCCACTGAAGCCCACCTTTTGATGTTGCATACAGCAGCACCATCCTCTGGTCCGGACAATTCACTCTGGCCCTGAAAATAGGCTGCTTCTTTAAAGATACCTCTCTCTGTGGCTAAATATGATTAGCTTCAGAGGACATTGTAGCTCTCTCCACAGCTAATACATTTAGTATGGATTGTCTGAGGGGTAAGGATACAGCCAGCAGAGGGATCAATATTCTAAGTCAGAGTCTGTCTGGAGAAGAGGAACCATGCTGAGAGATGGTTAACTGTTCTAAAGCAGCAAAGTCTGTCTGGAAGCACCCAATGCCAGGAATCCCACAATATTGAACACTTCTTCAAAAGGTAATGCTTAATGCTCATGCTGGGTGATGGTTTACGTTGAGTCCCTACACGAGGCCAGGAGCTTGTTGAAGATTTGTTGTAGATATCTCGGAGGATGAGAGATTATATAAGGCAAATCTGGATGATTCCTTATAGTCTATAATGCACCACTCAAGACCAAAGCCCCATAGGGCCTTGCCTCCGTCGGGCTGATGTCAAAGTGGTGCTCTAAATAGAGAATAGGGTGTCCTTTGAGATAGAGGGGAAAAAGGACCCAGATTTAAGTGGTTTCATTTGCATGCGTGAATCCCTCACTTCAGCCCATTTGAATCGCACACACACACACAACCACACACACGCACAAGCAGCCACAGACACAAGCAGACATGCACACGCAACCACACACAAATTCCAAGGCACACGAACACACACACACACACACACACTTAGCACAGACACATTCTTCCCCCCTTTTCCTAGAGTCAGAGGACATTAGCACTGCATCTATTTCTGGAGGCCCATTAAGGCCGTAAAACATTTAAGATCCACACAGAGTGATTCCAACTGTCAGAATGACCCGTTCTTCCCCCATTTCTCCTGCTCATGTAAAAAAGCTGACACGAAGCTTGTGACAGAAACATGTATTTGGTGCCGTTTCGGATTCGGCTGAGTGGGCTGGCACGTCGGCTGGCTGGGTGGGATGGGGTGGGGAGGGACAGGGGCATAGAGGAGTAAGGTGGGGGTGGTGTGTGGGGTGCAGTTGTTCGCCAGCCAAATGGGTCCATTTTGCTGCAATGTGAAGCCTGCACTTTCCTGACACGCTATAATAAATCTATCAATTGTGAGTGGGTGTGTTCGTGCGTGTGTGCTATGTGTGTGCGCACCATGCATGAAGAGGAAATTGGTGGCATCTAAACAGGAAATATCCCCTTCCCTTTCCCCTCTATAGATGTGACAGTCACAGTAACAGCTAACAGCATGGCTCACTATAACCCAAGGTGGCATATGCCTCATAATGGAAATGCATTGTACCACTAACGAACAAACACACACTCACAAGGGTACGCGTGCCCATGCACACACGTGCACAAGGAGGCTCATGTGGCAACCCTGTCTGCCTCACATCTCAAATCTATACATAAATATATCATTTGCCGTCCAGTGAGGGCTAAATCCATGAATGCAGCAATGCTAGGCTACTCTAATGTGAAATGACAGGCTTATGGGCACCTCTTCGAAGCCTAACAACACTGAATAGTCTCTATTTACGGAGGGGGAGTGTGGAATGCTTGCAGAATGTTAGCTGTACTATACATGTTTAGATAGACTATATTATAGCCCAGGACCCTGAGCAGCTGCTCAGAGTGCTTCACCTATCCAACGGCTTGTCAAAGGCACAAGGCTTGCATAGATATAAATATATAAATAAGTGAAAAAAATCCTTTTCTTTGGCAAAGGCTTTGACTTCTTTGCAAGGCAATTATTTGCTGCTTTAATGCATTTGTACATTAATGGTTCCATTAGTTTTACAAGTCTGTGATCTTGCAGTCGAGAAATGCTAAATTATATGTTCTAATTGCTGGCTGAATTGTTCATTTCAGCTCCCACATACAGTAAAAGAATATGACTCCTGAAGAGAAGAACATTATTTTTTAAAATTACAAGTTCAGATTTTTTTCAATCTGAGCAAAAGCCCACGAAGTTCATTAAAGTTTTGTTTGTAATATAACCTTTAATGAGGAAATCTTTTTTTAATACAACACAAAACCTGAACATAAATGATCAACAAATCACAAATAAATAAAGTGTGTAAATGTTAAATACTATCGACCAAAGCAGGAATCGAAAGCTGCACTTAGGAATTTTTGTTTTACCTTGAGACCTCTGGGCTGATATGATTAAATCAAATTCAACATTAATATGAGCAATTGAAATGCATAGTGATAACGCCTCCGGTTTAATAAGGCAGCGTTGATGCTGTGTCACCCCCGCCATGATCCCGACATGCACCACGTGTCGGTGCGTGACATCAGCTGCACAGCCACCCAGCCATAGGAGCCTCGCATTCATTCATTTGATTCATAGTAGCGTCAAGAGTTGAATAATTAAGACAATGAGGCTTTTTATTAAAGCCTGATTTGTCTGACCTTTAGAGAGGCTTTCTTCCACTGTCAGTATTTTGTCGGACACTATTATCCACCATAATTAATATTTCAAGGCAATGCAGAGCAAAGCTGTCCTTCCCTGTGAAGCTCTGATGTGAATCTGTTACAACTGAAATAAGCCTTTTTGGATTTTCTCAGTATTTTTTCTTTTCTTTTTTTTTGTTTGTCCTCATATCTTCATGCGAGGTTTTACCTTGGGCAGGCCCATACACTGAAACAATGCGTTACTCTTTCCCTCTTTTTCAGTTTTAAGGCTACAAATCATGTACACAAGTGAATGACATGAACTTGAAAATAGAGTAAATAACATCATAAATGTGTCACCATTTTCCTGATTTTTACTGCGAGCTTATCTCTGTATTCCAGGCTGCCTCTGCTCACTAAGAAAAAGGGCCACGTGCTTCTTTTCTTCTGGCTGATTTTTTTGTAAAAGGAAAAAATAATATGAAATCTATTGCATCAGATCTTTTGATACAGCGTAAAATAAATAAATAAAGGCAGAAAATTATTCATGTTGGGTGAAGAGGTACATACCAAATGTGATGAGAGGAAGTGTGCCTGTCAGTACAGTATGAACTGCTCCTGTGTACCCCCATTACAGAGTGTTCACGCACTGACTGTTAAAACCAATTTCCTCTCAGAGGCTAATAAAGTACCTGTCCACTTTACTGAGGTGCAGGGGCTGGGCTGCCTCTGTCAATAATATTTGTGTAGATGTGTTGTCTCAACACGCCTACTGCAGCGCTGGGGACGAGTCAATATCCCACAATGCACCTCTGACCTGTGGGCAAACCTGCCCCACTCTTCCTTTCAACTTCCGATGGACATTGATTTTCTAGCATCTCCCACTCATATATAAATGTGGCAATTGAGGGGCTGTGAACAGGGATGTATTTTGAGCATAGGTCAGGGGCTGGAAGTAGCTTTGCCTGATGCACGTAAAACGCTTCGCAGCATCCCCTGAGAAAGCCGAGGAAGGGAGAGTGCTGCCAATGTTATTGTTCTCGTCATCTCAAAGTACAGTGTGTAAGTGTGAAGAGCGTTACACCATGGATGTAAGATACCGTGAGGTGCTATTCCACGGTGAAGGTGTGTGTATGTGGGTATTGGTGAGAAAAGGCTGTATCTAGGTCTTTGTGATGAATCTGTTTCCGTTGCAAGCAAGGTGCTGCGAGCAGCATGCCGTCTGTTAATTCACATTCGCCGCGGGTGGTTACAGTCTGCGGCTGATGATGCCGGTAGGTGTTGAGAAATAGAGGGACAGAAGAGAGAGAGACTATGACAAATGAACAAAAGCTGTGTGCAGGGATGATCCCTGATGTCGACCGCGGGCAAAACAAAGTTTAAAGTATGACAATAACTGCCACTCCCTGGTATTCACTAAACAAGCCAGTTCCCTGGTGGCTGCACCCAGGAAATAAAAAACATTAATATATTTAAAAAAGAAAAAGAGGAGAAGAAGAAAATAAGCTGCAAAATTGCAAATGAAAACTGCAGCGTGACTGAAACGGCTTTACAAAACAGGTATTTCAGCTCAATGTGCCTGGTTATAAAGCCACTCCGTGCGTACGTAAAAATTAGCAGAGTGGAGCAGCATCTCAGCTGGAGAGGTTTTGATCTCTGCACCATCATGTCTTCATTAAAGTATTAACCGATGATTGCAGCACCACCAACCAGCCGTGTTTATTTCAGCAGCAATTATCGCCTGCCTTGCATTCATGCAATCATAACCTTCTTCTGTGATAAACCTTCCCACACAGAGTTGCCTCTCGTGTCTGCACAGCGGTCACGGGCATATTAATCTATAGATCTCTCCCTCCCTCTGTTTACCCTCTCTGCCTCTGGCCTGATATTCGCACATCAGCCAGCATTCATTCCGCTAATGTGGCACACAAATGCGCACATACATCTGATACATTGCACGTTTCACCTGCCGGCTGCTGGCCCCCCTCGTTCTGTCTTTGCCTCCGCCTTCCTGAGATATCAGGGGATATCCTTTCAGCTAAGATGCTCTGGATGTAAATAGCTTCTGCCCACGCAAGATCACACCACAGGACATGCAGTAGCATTGCCCCAAGCTGTGAGGACAAGAGGCTGCAGCCAGTCCACACCAGAAGGATTAATACTGAACCTGTTTGGATCTCTTTGTGTCTTACAGACAGGAAAACAGCCCCAATACTGGTTTATAGTGGTTGCCCCCAGTGTGTGTGCAGGCTTATAAAGCAAACAGAAAAGATACTGCTACATCATCCGCATCACATAAATCAGGCATGAAAGCATAATGGTGAGAATTTGACTGAGGGCAACCAGGGGCAAGGACAGACGTATGAGATATTACTCTCATTCATCCTTCCTCCCTCCGTTTCCCCCACTCTGTCTGTGAGCTGACCCATCTCTGGTGCTGACCCAAAAAAGACTGGAAATAAGAACCACATCCACCTATTGTCAGCCGCATACCCCATTATCTCTCTCTCTCCCTCCCTCTCTCGCTTGCTCTGCAGCTTGGAGGGGGCTCGGCTCCCGCTTCCCCGAGGTGATCATCTCTCAACGCATCTCACACGCTAGACTCATTTCTGCTCGTTCCAAAGTCGTACAGGGATCTTCCCCGCTCAAGCAGGGTCGCAGCCATTCCCTTTATTCCAGCGCAGACAGGAAAACAATAGATGAATGTAGCTGGAATGTAATACCAGTACCTCCGGGAGAGGAGGAGACCTTAGGAGCTGGTGAAGCATGTCCGTTTGGTCTAAAAACTACGGACCTGTCATTGCTTGAACACATTATAATATACCCTGAGGTTCAGATGGACAAAGTGGGAATCGGCTTACAGTGTCAGCCAGTGTTTGCTCACCTTTAAGCTTCGTCGTGCATAGTGTTTAATAACTACACAGCTGTGTCAAGGCAATGACCACCCACCCTGAGCCTTGACTGTATGAGGTTGTGTGCACACATGTCTATGGTTGGAATGGTCAGATCTTCTCAATATGAGAAATGTACTTTTCATAGACAATCCTCCCACTCAAAGACAATTTCCTAATTAAAGTTTAACAGTATGCAGCCGTCTATGCCCTAATGCCAATGGAGAGGCATGGACTATGTGGGTGATTTGTAGGATCGTGTGTTATTTTTTACAAAAACAAGGAGTGAGGAATCGCTTACTGCAGGCTTCAAATGTTACCATGTCTGCCTAGTTAATACCAGCAGCAACAACCTGACACAGTGTTTCATCAAAGGAGAAGGATCCTTTCATTAGCCAACTTCATTTTGTCGGGTTAAAGGTTAGAAAAAGACTGGAACACCCTCTGTGCCTGAGTCAGTCCTGGACGATTATCAGAATTTAGGCTTGGTTAGCGGCAGAGACTTCATCTTTATTGGATTTACACTCCAGCAGCACCATCCAAACGTGTTAACCTAGGGTTATGTTCCCTGAGCACACTGTTTAGACCTCATCCTCTAGTCTGTTCTTTCGTTGTTGTTAAAAGTCAGACACACTGCAGAAAACAGCAAAGGAGATGTCTGAATCTAACCTTGGTTTATTTTTCTCATATAAGGAAGCTAGGTAGAACAGCAAAATGTACCATCAAAATCAAGTTCTATTTCCACAACAATTATTCCAACAGTTCTGGGACTTGAAAACCCTAACCCTAACCTCTTATATAAAAGTCTGAGAGGTGAAACTGAAGAGGTGGACTATTTCCACTTGGCGCTGGTGTGAACAATTGTGCATAATGTCTTGGGACAACAGCTTTAGGCCCCTACCTTCAAACGATGCCCATTCAATAACAGCAAATCTCAAAACCACCTCTTCCACCTCCTCACCTCACCTGCATTTGCATTGCCGCTCCTTTATTCCGTGCCTTGTATTGCCTGCAGTTGCTATAGTTACTTTCTTGATGATCAATCTTTGTATTGAGTTAATCGGCTGTTTACTCTTACTGCATGGAATCAGCTAACGCTTGAATTCAATACAAAGATTTGCCTACATGTGCTCTTTCTATGTCTTGCTGTACCTGGTCCTGGTGTGTGTGTGTGTGTGTGTGCGTGTGTGTGTTTTGGCCGCAGCATGCACTGAATATTATCCACTTTGGCCAGACTCACTGCACCGGCTGGTGTTGATCTGATTCAGCTCGTACACACACTTTGGGGAAAAACATCTGTTTGGAACAAAATACACTAACACAGAGACATGAATAAAATGTGCACACTCACTTGGAAGCGCGTGGACTCTCACACACATACCGCACACGCACCGGCGCACTCACCCCGCCCACCACACATGCACACGCATAAACACTATCTGGAAATGGCTTCGAGCATCTGTTTGGACAGCGCTTGCACATTCAGTTTTTGTGAAACACTGGCAAGAGCCGCGCATCGGCCATGAGAAGCTCTGCTACTGCAGCAGGGTGACCGGGTGACCGTGCAGCCGTCCAATTGTCTGCCTGCATCATGTACGCGTACATACTCACACACACACACACACACACACACACACACACACACACACACACACACACACACACACACACACACACCTTCAGCCGCAGACACTGCAATGTAAATTCAGAAGCCGTCATCCTCTCCCTGACAACACCACTCTCCTCCCAAGTCACCCATAAAATGCTCATGCTTTTAGCAGCATTCTGAGGCATTTTAAGAAGCTATTTATTTAACAGCATGATTATCTATCTGGTGCTGGGGCGATCCATCCAGCGAAGTGATTGGGTGCACTATTAACGCCCTCTCCTCTGACACAGGTGGCAGCTGCTCAGATGACATGGAGGAAAAAAAAAAAGGGTCTAGGGCTTGATATATCGGTGATACTTTTCATATGTACACACTGTGATCCTTCCTCCACTCTGACAGCATATAAATGAATCTCTTCCACGGGCAGAGCGTGGTCAATCAAACGTGCTGTGATGAGCATCAGTGGGCGCACACATTCGTTGTCCGCACAAAAATAAAATGCTAAAAATAAAGACAGTCTGCCTCCCTGTTTGGGGCCTTGGGATAATTCCATGTCATGTAAATATGAAGGTGATGTCTTACGCCAATCTGTCATGTCTCATCTTCACAAATGCATCCTTCGGGGGGGGGGGGGCAGTTTAGCATTTAGCATGTACATACATCACGTCAATGTCATCTGACAAAAGCACCGCATTTGTATTGCTGACAGCTTGGCTGGGGCCAAGGTGCGCGACAGAGGTTTGGCTGCAGTGGGGGGAGAACGAGACAATAGAGAAAAAGAGGGAAATAAACAGATGAGAACCAGAGAGAGAGAGTTGTTAGTGTTAAGCTGAGGCCTGGAGGACTTTTCAGTTATTTACATATGCAGATTCTGGTCACCCCAGATCCCTACTCTCATCAAGAGAAACCAATTAAAACTCTCTTCATTTAATGTTTACCTTAATTAACCAGTAACAATTAATGGCTGTCCAAAGTCCGATTGTGGCTTTTTCAATTAAAAGAAGCCGGTGACGACGTCGCAATTCAATGCCATCAATCATACAGACAATTCTGCAGTGAGTAGAAGAGGTCCATCCCAGGCCAATGTGAATGAGTGAAATAGGCTCATATATCACCATTTTGTTCCAATGTGGTTTTATTGTAGAAAGAGAAGTTTACAAATGAAGTCAGTCAGGACACAGGTCTCAGCAGCCTCGGGGAATTTATCGATCACAAATGTTTTATACCCTCACGTTCATGTGTGACACACACATAAACACTGATACAAATGGTCAACTTTTCCAGAACTTTTGATAGGATCCCCAGAACTTATGCTTTGAGTGCCAGATCTGAGCCAGATATGAATATCCCCAAATGGATTATGTAAGATGTTTTTGCCACTGCTCCAAACATCGTGCAATGTGTTTTTGTGTGAGCTGATGCCACCATTTGTCTACAATGTGACTTTTTTACCTTGATACTCAATCAGTTTATGCTGCAGCCCATACCTCTTTAAAAAGTTTTTTTTTTCCTTTCCTTTTTTCTCCCTTGTCGTCTTGTTGACGTGAACAGTTTGTGCTGTGAACAACCGAGCACTTGCATGTCGGCGTGTTCATGGGCATGTGTGTGCGTAGGTGTCCAGCCATCCCACCAGCAGCACTCATACTGGTCAGCAGATTGTTGGGTGAGACCCAGTGGACCATTAGCCGTCGGTAGCTGCCAGGGCTGAGAGCTGATAATGACAGGTGGTGCGCACACCCTGGAGGTCTGACAGGCTCAGGGCACCGTGCCATGTAACAACAGCCTTTACTACTGGCACCGCGGCTGCCATGGCAGCCTTTAACACTGGCACGGGCACAGCTATGGCAGAAGTATCCCTGGCAGATTTGCGACGGCTGCGACAGAGGAACAGCCATTACTACAAGCAATTAAACTAAAATGGCAGCAATTGTTAATGGTGGGGAAAGCGCTATGCTGTCATTACCATCATGCATCCTCTTGGCATTCAAATCCCAGGTTCATAATGACAATTTTGATTATCGGAATAACAATGACCCTGTTGGCTTGTCACTCAGATTTGCATTTGTTTCTTTTTCCAGCTCAAACCCGCTCAGCGACAGGTCCCACACTGAAGACCGCATTGTGTGGGATGTATAAGTCTGGACAGGCCTACTTTTTCTTTATTTTCTCGATGCCGCCTTCTCTCTATGATTTCACACAAACTGCACGGGTTGACAAAAAAAAAAGAAGGAGAAGAGGGGAAAAATTTTAATTTCCTCCTCCCATCCTTGGCAGCCATTGTCTTGTCAGTCCAGCAGTGTTGTGGCTGTATTTTTAACAACCCCTCCCAAATTATATACCCCGCTGACCCCGCTCATACACACACACACACACAACACAAAGCAGCAGGAGCATGTGTGGGCAACCGAGTGTGTGTGTGTCCATACAGTACAGGCACCTTTGTGTCTTCCACCCCCTCTCAGCCTCTCTCCCCCAGCACAGTACACTCTGATTTGCACTAATCTCTCGGCACACTCTCAGGGCTATTGTTCCCTTCTGCTGTGCGCTTATTCATGTGCCACTCACCATGCTCTCCTCTCATTTTAATGTTCCAACAGCGCTGGGACCTGAAAACAGTTTTAAGCCCGCTTATTTGACCGTTTATTAAACACACACACACACACACACACACACATACAGTTCTCGCCTCTCACCCCCCTCCGCTGTGTAGGTGACGGAGGAATCACGCTGGATGTGACCGCTTATTAAAATGGCAAGTAGAGGCTGGACTCTGATGTTTCCATCGCACAGCTTATGTATACAGACAGCCTGTAGGCAGCCAGTGGACAGAGCGAGATGAAAGCTACGGCTGATGTTCTGATTTGATGACTGTTGCCATGGCAGCGGGATGAGAATGGAGGAGGGGTGTAAGCGTTTGCAGAGAGAGAGACTAAAGGAAAATTATCCATCGCTTGCTTTCTCTCTCTCCGTCTGTCTCTCCCTCTCTCTCACACACACACACACATACAAGTACACATCCCTAACCACCCATCAACCAGTAGTACAGTCCGGTAGGTCTTCCTTTGGCTCAGTGAGCCGTAAAGGTCCATCATTAGGACAACAGGGTGGGGTCCAGCAGTCTGACAGCTTGTCAAGAACAGAAGCCTGCATGGCTAACTACGTGATGAGACTGCCATTAAGGAGAGGAAAACCACACAACTGCACCGTTGCTACAACGAGGCACCTGGCGGATTCATGGTAGCTCTTCAGCCTCTTCGGGATGGCTGACCGGCCGGTTCAATAAAAACAGTTTCGGGCTCCAGCGGACGTGTTTATAGCGTTTTCTCTGGCCAAGCGCAGCACCAGGGTTAAGTTGATCATCTCTCACTCTGGTAAAATAGCCAGGGGAGGCGGTGTACCACTAGATCAACTCTACAACTTAAAGACCCTAAACGTTACAGCTCAGATGATCGATATGGCACTGAGCAATGTTCTTTACGAGCTAATAGACAAATCCATTCCTGCAAAACCCCCTGGGCCTCAGGAAGCCAAGAAGGAAGTTAGAGAGCGCCGCTGTTTGCCTGGTGTCGCCACTTAGACCACCGCATGCACGCGCACACACAAACACACCGGGGAGACGAGAACAGACACCAGGATGCAGCTTGTGTGCCCGTGCGTGTCTATATGTGTGGTTATATTGGCACATCTGTGGATGTTTCTATCTCTGAGGGTATTGTAGTTCCCTGATTCCACCGAGGTTATCACAGCTGCGGAGCTGCCAAAAGGAGATTTATGCCTTCCAGCATCTGAGGCAGGGAAAACACATAAAACCCATTTCATTCGCATTGCTTAAACGCTCACTTTCGGGCTCTTTTGGATCTGAGAGCTTACACGAGACATTTGTAAGTCCCTCACTATCTAATTAAAAGTCCAGATTGCCTAATAAATGTCAGAGTTTCATCATAAAATGGAGAAATCCCGAAAATCTGATTCCCATCTGAAATCTAACGCTGTGAAACACCTGTTGCTATTTCACCAGCTTCCATCAGCTGGTCCATATGCTGCTGCATGGACAGCTACGGCTGCCGTCAAATGACTGTGAGCGGAAACTGCAATTAGGGTAAAAAAAACCAAGCCAGGACTCTTAGATGAAGGCTCTCTCATGTCCTGTGCTATGTCTTTACATACCAGCGAGCCTCTCTGTATTCTGCTCGTCTCTGTGCCCTCCGTTTGTCTTTGCTGCGCCGTACGCTCGCTCATTAAACCGAACGGTCAGTTTTTCGCTCCGCTCTACCAGCCTTTGTTTCCACGCCCTTGCTAACCTTTTGCAGTACTTACTTGACCACAACTTGGCCAAACTTGCCTGCAAAACTTTGGCACATCATTATAAAAATAATGGAGCATGTTTATAAAGGATATGAGGGCCCTCTATGACATTGCACAGTCCCCCAGGCCCTCAGACAACCTAGTTTACAGGCTGCAGGTAACATTTTACAGGCTGTTTAAGGTAACATTCATGCTTGTCTTATTTCAAGGCAAGGACAAGAGCTACACGGTGAAAGAAATATGAAAAAAAAAATATTTTTTTTTAATGACTTCATCTGCAGGTCTAATGGCAGATGTCTATTTTGGGGCAATATGCTTCATTTAGTTTTGGTAAGTACACACCTGGCAGGCATTTCTACTTCTGTTATGTAACTTTCACACTTTTGTTGGCAGAGAACATTTGTTTTACTTATCCTTCATTTACTGCAGTAACACTACACAGGAAATAGAAATTAGAGAGGATATATGTGAAAAAGGCCTCCGGCTCCCTTCTCGAGCATTTCAAAATAGCTGTAAGGGTGCGATGTAATTGGAAAACATTGCACTGGAAAAAAAAAAATCTGAAATTCAAACGTTTTGGGATTTGCGAACAAGACTTGTCTTGTTGTCTTCTCATGTATGCTTTTGCTTTATTAACAGTTATCTTCAGTGGCGCATAATCTGAGAGAGAAAGCAAACAAAAAGTAATAAATGCATGTCATAATTTCCCTTGGCCTTTTGAAATGACTTCAAATTGTTTGTGCGGCGCAATCAAAAGTCCAAATCCCAAATGTTTTCACTTCACAGAGACATGAAACAGTGAAAAGCATCAAGTTTTAAGATCGCAGAAGCAAGAGGAAATAGTTGGCAGTGTTGCCATCCATCTTGGACAATCAACACTTGATGAATGCATGTTTTGCACGCGAAGAAAGGAATTAATACTTGGAAGAAAATTTGTTTGAGAAATGAGTGAGATCAAATTGAATTTGAGAGGCACAAGCTGTCAAGTGCAAATAAATTCATGCCTGATGACAATTCACAGGGAAAGGGCTTGCATTTCTGTTCAAATGACAAATGTTAGATCATGTGATCTTGGGGCTTTAATATTCATTTAGCAACATCCCGCTTTGAAATATTCATCCACAACGTATTATCGAGCCCACTTAACAGTGAGCAAACATACTAGCAAATAAATACTTTATATTAATACATATCCTTATTAATTCATATTTTCCCCTGTTACATTTTTAATGATCCATTTCATTGCGTCCTGTTGTTGTTTATTCGTACCTCACAATAACACAGTGTCATTGTCCGCTCAGATCAACAGATGCGGCCTTACATGTCTCGATGCAGGAGATTACATCCATACTGAGCTATGTTTTGCAATATAACTGCTTTCATAAGGCTTGATTGCTGACTGGGGGACTCTAAATGTTTCAGGCAATTTTAAAACCCATTTTCTTCAAACCATTATCTGCAGTGTATGGTGGAAATGGAACACTTAAACCTTTCCAGTGTATTAATTTAGCACTGCGATCAGACAGTTATCAGTGAGTTGTCAAGTTTTTGAAAAAATAATGGACGTCCTGCGGCCAATCAGAATCAAGTGCTTATTCAGGCCATTGGAATTATACAGATATTTGCATTTTAGCACAAAACGTTATCTACCATAATGAGCCCTTTTAATGGAGTGCTGTTTTGCGTCTGCCTTGGAACCTTCTTTGCTCGGACTATATGAAAAATGCAGCAATGTCAAAGCAGGGGTCTGTTGGCCACACGCCAAAATGTCAATCCAAAAAAGTGGAGCAAAAAATGGGGGAAAGGAGCCTAAAGTGAATCTGCAACTGATGAAACTAATGAAAAGTGGCCAATTAATTAGCATCTCATTGTCAGACAGTGGTGTAACCCAGATAATAAAGCTAATATAGTTTTCTTTTTTTCAGTTACTCCACACTGCAGTGATTCAGATGACTGAAACCAACTGTTCTCCTCTCATCAGGTCCACTCCCCTCTTCGCACAGCATTTATTTCAGCAATCAGTTTTGCAATTCAATCAATTTCAGTGCAAATGAAGAAATTCCACATTGATTACTGGACTAGTTCAATATTTTGACAGATACCCGTTCTGTGTGGAACTTAATCAATGCTGCTCTCACTTCGCCATGTTAAATATGTACTTTGAGCCAGGACTGCCTAGCTTAGCATAAAGGCAAGCCAGCAGGGAGACATAGCTAGCCTGGCTCTGGCTCTGCAACTCATTTGCACATCGTGTTCAAAGTTGTTTAATTTCTAGACAAACAGTTTGCAAAAAAAAAAAGTTCCTGCGTTGAGTTCTGAAAGTTTCGTAGCCACGGCAAGGTTGCCAGACAAGCACTGAGCAGATGGAAAATAATCATAACATCAGATAACTTTTAAACTCTAAAAGTACACGTTGCCATCTTTACATTTCATGTTTTTGCATGAGATTAACACTTTACATCTGGTTATTAAACTTTATGTTAATCACTTCCTAGCTCAAGAAGCAGACGGTTGGATGGTATCATTTATCCGATTACCTTTAACATAAATAGATGTATTACTTTTTCTAAATTTCGCAGTGCATTTGTGCAGCTTGATTGCACCATTCTACAACAAGGCCCTCATCCATGATGAATTTACATATATGACGTGGGAAAACTTTCGAGTGCACCTGAATCTGAGAACCTGAGTGCAGAGATCAGTGCTATTAACTGTTTCACATTATGCGCAAAACCCGAGTGGATCTGAGAAAACCGGGCTGTGATCCTGCGATACTGAGATCGAGACGGAGGCACAGCGTGGGTGTATGTGAGTCGCAAGACTGTAATAATAGGATGACAGAGTGCGGGTGAGAGAAAAAAAGTTCAAAATGACAAACAGTCAAAGTTATCTTTATTATGCTAGATGCAACAAACCCCCGCAGCCACATTTGTTATCTGTCACCGTGACGCAGAGTGAATCCATGAGTGTATTAGCCGGGCTGATCCAATCAGAGGAAGAACAGAAAACCTTGATACAAGCAGGGAGGATGCACCTGCTGCACTGTGGGGTAGAACATTTCCAGCTCTTCTTCAGACGCTCGTATGAATTTTTAAACCCACCAGGAGCTCGGGCGCTGCACGCGTCCCTGCTCAATATTCCTGTAAAGAGCTGGAGGCTGCATGCAGGCAAGGCCGTGCGGTCCAGCATCGGCAGCCATGTTAAACAAATGGACACAATCATCCACGTGCTTTTGGCCAAATAATGCACATCTGCTTGTGTGTGTGTGTGTGTAGTGTGTGTGTCAGCGGTAAACTCCCGCTGAACTACGTTTTGTCTTTCTACTGCCAATCTCCCCTGCTCCACCGGTGCGCTGTCGTCAGTGCGGGTGTTGATGTTTTCCAGAGTTTGTCAGCAGGTCTGACTGGAGCTCGAGAACGCCCGCAACCCTCCTCGAGGGAGGTGTCACAGTTGGACGCGCACCCCACCACCACCACCACCACATCACACGCACCCACGCCCCCCACACATGAAAGGGAATAAAGACAGACATCTGTACAAACCTGGCTCCACACACGAACCGAGGCTCCCTTCTCCTTTACTCTTTCGTAATCTGTCGCTCCCTTCCCTGCATTTTTCTCACACTCCGATCCACACACGGACGAAGACATAAACACACGCACACACACACACACACGCGCCGACTAAATTGACTTGTCAGCTTCAATCAGAGCAGGAACAAAAGGATTCCTGCCAGTTTGAAGCTGACATCATTAATGGGTTTGGGAGGGGGCGAGCTCTGAAGACAAAGAGAGTGCAAGGTCGGGCCGACTTAAAATGCACTTTCATTTTGGCAGGGACGTAAGCTTTTTGATTCCAGCCCCTTTACGGCAACCTCCTTTTTTTTGCGAGTGGCTCTAACTTTCATTATCACTGGGAACAGAGGAGCGCATGAGACTTTGTTGTGCTGATGGAGAGAAATGTGACATCCATAATGCATTTCCTATTAGAGGATGCCACGGATGGACACACCTGGCCACGTGTCAGAGGGAGATGGACAGGAAGAGGATGAGAATAAATGGGGTGTTGGTGGTAGAGAGGCAAAGAGATTGGCTGCCAAGTGAATTATACCAATGCGAGGGAAAACAGCGAGACCAGGGTGACGCCCGAGCGAAAGGCTTCACCGAGAGAGATTGCGTCGAGGTGAAGGAGAGGCGTACTATAGGACACTCTGTACGGCGCTTCATGTGACATGTGGAATCCACAGGCGAACTGGCTTTCCTAGCACATTGTGGCAGTGACGCAGAGCGCTTTGAACATTTAAATCCTCTCCCCTCACTTCTGTGACTTCATCTATTCTCATTTGCTTCTGTTTCCTCTGCCGCATGCCCATCTGCCTTCCCCCCTTCCGCGGCTTTCATTTTGACCCTGGATAAAGATGGAGTCCCTCATCTCAAATGGTAATAACTCTGGTCCATATGCACACAGCCATCACAAATTGATTACTGTGTAATGCCGCAAGCACTCCCACTCGCTCACTCTCACTCCGGCACTGTGCATCTTGTGATTTTGCACTAGGCTGAGTCCATGTCCAATCTGGCTGTCATTAAACTGCACCCCTGGGTGCATCCAAACTTCCTAAAGTCCTCCTCCTCTTCGCCTGTCTTAGCCCTCTGCCTCTCCCACCATCTTTGTCTAACGCACTCAAAACCAGCTCTCCTTCACCTGTTTTACCCTCAACCACTCATTCCCTTTTATTCTCATTCTAATTATACCATTACATTACCATTTCTATTCTCTCATTAGCATTTTTTGCTCTCCCCGTCTCTTATTCTTCCCTCTCTCATTCTCTTTTTTTCTGCTCTCGCTCTTCTCTCAACCACTGAGCATGTTCCACCTTTTTTGCGGCACATAAACAGACAGTGCCCTTGGGGATGGGTTGGAGAGCTCCGTCTTTGTTTGTGTGCACCTCTAACTAACTCTCCATCTGCGGGAAGCCAAGCCAAGCCCAGCAGTGCAAGACAGATAGCTGGCACCTTCCCAGACTCTTTTCTAGTTGGGCTCATATCTTCACCCCTCCCCTCCCACCCCTCAACTTCCCCTTCCTCCCAGGCTGTAGTTCTCCACACAAAGGTGGATGTCAGCTGCCCTCAGGCAGCCAGTCAAGTAGCGTAGATGTCCGACCCCGACAATTTCTTTTCCTCAAACGCCTTAAATCAAAATCCGCCTCGGCTTCCTATGGATTTTCAATCCTTCCCAAGCCATATGGGGATGTTCATCGCCGGACTTTTGTCAGGCTCTTTCCCCGGCCAACTTAAGGTTCACCTCCAACACATGCTCTCCTCAGAAACTAAATAACCAATACCGCACTCTCTGTATTTAGTCACATCAAAGAGCTTTCACAGAGAGAGGAACTCAAGCATTAGCATTAGTTCAAATACTGAGAGCTTCAATCATGTAATTGCCCAAGGCTGTAACTTAAACCTTGAAGGGAGTTATAATTTCATATGTTGTTTTTCTTCCCATTAGTTGGTGAAAACTTTCTTCTTTTAATAACATAAGACCATAAGGACACAGCGTGATCTATGAGAAGACTAAAATAAATACACGGGCAGCGCCACGGCTCCTCTGCGCGCAATCAGAGGTGCACTATTATCCACTGAAGCGGAATTCCACTTTATCATTTCACAGAGGGATGGATGATCCACTTGCTGGAATAAGAGGAAAATGATTTTACTCACCATTGTCGGGCTCGGACTTCCTGTCGTGCTCAGTGTCGGTGAGGGAGAGGGCGGAGTTGGCGCGGCTCGTGAGGCAGGAGCTCTGCTCCGACTTGAGGCCGCGCATCCACATGTGCTGCAGGCCATGGTTGGGGGACGGGTCCACCTCCGGCTCAGTGTCCACGTCTGAGCCCACGCCCAGAGAGTAGCCGCGGCTGTGGACGTGGGCGGCGGGGCCGGAGCACAGCGCCTCCTCCTCCTCCTCCTGATGCTGATGCTGCTGCTGCTGCTGCTGCTGCTGCTGTTGCTGCTGCTGCTGTTGGTGGATGTGGTAGTCTGGGCTCCTCATCTGCCCAGCGTTACAGAAGTCTAGATCTGAAGCGAGAAGGAGGAGGAGGAGGAGGAGAAGAAGAAGAAGGGGAAATGTGCAGATTGAGATCACAGGGACTGCGGAGCTGCGAAGCTTCTAATTCCACCATGTGTTTTTGTTTGCTTCAGCAGCAAAGATGACCAGGTGTTTGTTAAGAGACAAGCGCTCACACTGAACACCTTCCAAATTATGTCAACAGCCAGACAGTTATTTGAGCAAGCATTTATTAAGTTTCGTAGCAGAAATCCACATCAAAATGCCGCCCTCGATCTTTCTTAACCATTTGCAGTGAAGCTATATCCTGTTCAGGCAGCCTGATGTGTGTTATCGAGTCTGAGATGTATTGAACTGCTGCTCAAACAGAGCACTGATCTCATCTATATTCTCCTTGGTGGGGTGAAGAGATCAGATAAAGATCAAACCTTATTAATATTGACTCAGACTGAAGGAAAAATTGAGCCTCATATGCTTTCAGGTATTAGAACGCCCTCCAATCCCAAGCATCAACCTGTTATCTGAGAACATCAGATATACTGTGTTAGTCCTCTGGTTACACTTCAATTCAATTCAATTCAATTGAGCTCTACCTTTCTTTTTTTTCAGAGGCAGTTGAGTAAATTTTCTTTCTCACCACCTGAGTTTTCTGTTTAGAAAGTACAAGTGGAAGTGATGGAACTGATGGAATAAATTGAAATCTATACAGATACTACTCGGGCCAGGAACCATATAGTCCGGTGAGGAGTCAGGAAGAAAGAAAGAGCCTTCCTCTCCTCACTTAGTGCAGTTAATATGTGTGTTAGGTCAGGCCCTTTCAACACGAACCGCAGTGTTTCAATAAAAGCTACAGTCCTGTTGACCACTCCATTGACCAGCAATGTGTCCTGCTGTGCCTGTTTGATGGGGTCAAGACCAACTGTGGCTCACACACTGTTCTGCTGGAATTAAACTGGAGCAAGATTGGTCACCACTCCACACCACTGTTTAGCTCAAATTGGCTGCAAGAGGGCAATTCAGGAGCAAATAGGCTATTTCCCCCCAGCAGCAAACATGGGTGGACTCAACACTGAAAAGCTCTCAAACCATTCTGTTTCCAAAGAAATGTATTATACAAGAGGAGCTACAAGAGTTGGGGCGATTTTTGTATTTATTCATTTATTTATTTATTTATTGATCGCCGCTTATTACCTCCCTTTACTGTCTGCCACTTCAGACTCACTTCAGAAAAACACATATATATTTAGCACTACTTTAAACCAATGTTCTAAGTACTTATCATCAACATAACTCAGAATAGCTACTAAAAACCTGTCTGGGTCATAATTTCCCAGGATGTAAGGGAGGATAAACACATTCAAATTCTGTATAATTTCCTCCAGGGAAAAGCTTGATTATCAAGCGGCTGAAGCAGGCGTCTCACTCAGACTCCTCAAACTTACAGTGTGTCGAAAGGTTTGCGCTCATGCAGTCGTTTCGCTTGTTTAGAGACAAGAAACAATGAATTTCAGCATCAAATACTATAAAATGGACATCAACTCTACAATATGACAATATTATATTAGTGACCCTATTATCATATAACTTGATTATTTCACCTAATTACAATGGGGCTGTAATGAAGTTCATCTTTACAGCGTGATTGCTGGATGTTGTTGGGGCCATGTTAGGTGAAAGAATTGATCATCCTCCTCTCCTTTTTTTATAATAATAACAATGATAATAATAATATGAATAATAACACTGTGGTTTTACACAGTGTTTGTCAGTTAAAGTAATATTAAAAAGGTCCTTGTTTTTCCCAAAAAGACACTAGCACTGAAAAATAATACAGAACAATAAGCTGCTCTTTTTAGCAATTTTTTGGGGGGGAGGACAGTAAATGAGTAAACTATCAGTAGACAGTAAACTAATTAAGGGAATTGTGACATTTTTCATATTCTATTAATAATACCGGAATGCAGATAACTTGCTATTCTTGCTATTTCAAACAAAAGGTTCAAAAGCGGAACTGAATTAATTTCAGAGAGTTAATGGGCAAATATAATCACGGTCAACCCTTGTGTGCTGTGGCGCTATGAGGAGAAGTGGGATGAAACAAACACGGAGGTATTTGTACTACCGGGGTAAATAAACAGAGGGGAGAAGAAACGGAGGGAAAGGAGTAGAGGGGAGGGCAAATGTGATGGTTTAAAGATGAAGGGAAATGTGAAGAACATGGGAGGGGAATTAGAGGAGAAACAAATTGGCTGATCTTTGTCAGGAACAGCGTAATCCATTAAAAACGTCACTTGAGGCAATGTCCCCCCTTAACAGTTGGTTACTTAGGTAGGGTATACTATATATAACTCCGCTGCCCAAAGATGAACAGATGTGCCTCGCAGAACCGGCTGCCATTGACATTTCAAAGGCTGCTTTGGGGGGTCTCTTGCACCTCACCATATGACACCGGCGGCAGGCGATGCTGTTTGTTGTGGAAACACAAAGCTGAGTAACTGTTGAAAAAGCCAAACGCTCTCAGGCGCCGGAGCCACGGGCGCATCACGACCATAGCCCGTGGCTATCAGTGGGGCCCGCCGTACACACCAATACGACGACGGGCTCCATAGAAGGCGGCGTCGCCTGCCGCGCGGCCCGCGTCGCGGTCGTGAATGGCTAATGCGGCTTGTTAAAGTGGTGGGTGGGTCTGGCCCGGGTGGCAGGAGGGCCGGGGCGCCGGAGAGAGTATCTATTGATCACTGAGAAGGCTGCACAGTGGCGCGCTCCTGATGAGGTGCGCCGTCTCTCTTAACACCACACATGACCTGCATAAAGGCCATCCATCACAGCACGCGCTGGCCCATTTCTCCTGCTGTCACCGGCAGGGAGGAATTTTTTTCTTTTGGCGGGGTGTGTACGTGTCAACGCGCGTCTCGGCGTGTGCCTGCGCCCGCCTGTGCCTGTGTCGGCGAGCGTGCACGTAATGAAGGGTGGTTTTCCACCCCAGGTGAGGCCACAGAGGTTTGGGGTTGACCTACTTTAGCTGTGGGAGAGAAATATCACCTCCGTGGAGAAGAGGTAATTGGCTGCCTCCGACTGTCCTTCTAGCTCATTGTGGACTGTAATAGGTAATTCACATAGGTCCTTTTAAAGACCTCAGTGTGTGTGTGTGTGTGTGTGTGTGTGTGTGTGTGTGTGTGTGTGAAAGAGTGTGAGGCTGGCTGCCATATGTGTGCCAGCATCCATTCGTGAGCGTCTTGTGCAGCTGCGGAATTCTCTTTTTTCTTTTTTCCAGGTAAATACATTTACCTGGTTGGGCCTGGCTGTAGTTGCTCTGTCTCTCCCGATGCAAACTCAGGGTGAGGCGCAGCTCGTGCGTGTAGTCGGGCAAGGTCTCGCGCGAGGTGTACGAGCGGTGGTGGGCGCGGCCGTCCTCGCTCTCGTCGGACGAGCTGGTGTAGGACATCTCCATCTCATGGCGCCCCTTCGACAATGGCTGATAGGGTTTGCTGTCCATCTCCTCCATGGCTGGCAGGGCTCCGCTTAGTCACTCAGCACGGCCGCGGCGTAGAGCACAGAGTCTGGAGGTGAGAGAGACGTGGAGGGGATGGAGGGGGGGTTAGAAAAAGGTACAGCAGAGGACAGCAGGGAGGAAGAGGGATGAGCCAGAGCAGGGAAACAGAAAGAAGCAGGGGATTGTAGAGAGAGAGAGAGAGGGGGGAAAAGAAAAATAGCACAAGGCGTCTGTTATTGAACACTGTGGAACAATATGGCAACATCTGCTCATTCCAATTACAGCAGACATTCATAAACCATATTTGGCTCCTTTCATATTTCACACCAAAGGTTAGTTCCAAATCAATACAGTCAGAAGGGACCGTGATGGTGGCCATTATGTCCGGATGTGTTTGAAGAGAAATTGGACAAAATCAAGCGCGGCTCTCTGTTCTGTCACTTGTGTTTTTCTGTTTCCTCTCTGCTACTGTAGCTCCCCGGATTGTTGCTGATGTCGTTGCCGGGCACTTTGTTGTGAAATGTTTGTCTGTATTTGCAATGTCTCTTTCTGTTGCGGTGGTATTTTGCTTGACAGTTGCCAGAAATGCCGAGAGAATTAAAAATAACGTGGGATAAATAAAAGCGACTAACTAGCTACTGTAGGCTTTATCTCTCCTTCACAGACAACCATTGACAAGTCGAGGATGAATCAACAAATTTGTAGCCGGGACGCACTGTCTGTCACTCTCATTAAACACTGTGACTCACCAGATCCTAAAGTAATGATGAAACGCTGCTAGACACCAGCCTTTGCAGCGCCGCTGCCACTCCGATCGCAGTAATAATAAATTAGCTCCATTCAGCTCTGATTCCCTTGTTCCTCCCTCAGCCACATCAAAATCTACTCCTGATAACGTCCAGGCGCAATACGCTTGTACCGCCATAACTAATGATTGATTGGGACAACGATTAGAGCACAGAAGAAGTGATTAGAAAATACTTCATTCATATTAGTTCTCTTTCACCGTGCCCTGCCTGAGGCCTTTCCAGCCTATTTCCTGCAGATATAAAGCTTCTAAATGGAGCTTGAGAGGGTCATTGCTCATAGAGACAAAGTGCTATGGTATTGACCTCTTCAGGGAGTCCTGTAGTCCATATATCAAAGCCATTAGAGCGTGCCTGCTCAATACCTCAGAGATCTGCAGCACAGGGTGATCACCACTAGTCTGATACAAGTTTACAGCTGACCTTTCTACCACTGCAGTAATGCTTTTATTCCACCTGAAAGACTCCCTCCTCTGGCCTCACGCTCACCCTCCTGGTCCCCACGTGGCTGCTCACGCACAGACCGGCCTGCGTCTATGCACCGCGCACAGGCCACCTGATGACCCCCGCCAGTCAAAAAATCGGGCCACGCTGCTCGCTCATTCATCCCACACACACACACACACACACACACACACACACACACACACACACACACACACACACACACACACCTGCAGACATTATCATAGCAGAGGTGATCTGTAAAACCTCCACACTCGTCTCCCCCTCCTTCCACCCCTCTGCATCCAGTCTACAATGTAACCCAAAGCACGACAACGCCCTCAAAATGCATTACCGCATTTTGCATCAAATTATCTCGGCCATGCCGTGGTGTACTGTAAGCTACCTACCACTCGCACGTGCACGCACACTCCCACGGTTCCCTGCAATCATGACGCCTTTCATTTTGATTGGCAGCAGTTATTGCAGGGAATCAAAGCCCGCTATTATCTCAGCTGCCCTGTCAGAATGGGATTGACTGGTGTCACCTTCTCTCTGGTTCGGCAAGGAGCGAGTATACATTACCCTGTGAGCTCTGAGCTTGCTGCAGGCGCTGACTGCTGTCTGTCTCTACAGAGGCTCTCTGTCCCGTTTTATGTCTGTCACACGCTTACACGCGAGAATGAAGGCACGCAGTCCTGCACACGGGCACACCATCTTGTCTACCTCCCCCCATTCATGCGTGCACGCACGCAGACCCTGTCTGGTTAACATTTTTCTTTGTACATGTAGCCCTGCTTGTTTATCGACGTGCGCGACGTGAAAGGACTGGTCTTGGTTTCCTCTAAAAGACACGTCCCTCCTGGTGAATCCCTCCCTCTCCTCCACTCCTCTTTCTCCATCCTTCTCTCCTATCAAAGTCAACCCCGGCTCTCTCCCTCGTCCTCCTCTCTCATCCTCGCTCTTTCTCTACTACCTTACATGCTTTCCACCCTCCGTCTCCTCCTTGGAGGCCCCTGCATTTAGAGAAGTAAGCCTGCTGGCGGGGGTTACTCTCGCTAATTCTAGCCCACAGTGGGGTGCCCATTAGGGGGTTTGATTCGTGGTTTTGATGTCAAAACCTGGAGGTTGTTTCCTAGAGCCAAGCTCACTTCAAACAAGACGTACGGGCGTTCTGTAGGACAAGTCAGCATGCGCCACCTGAGCGCAACACCAGCGTGGATTTTCAATTGAGGAATAGGAGCCCAGGGGGCGTAGCAGGTGCAAAAAGCTCGATATGGGTTACTTTTCATACAGAACACATGAGGATGGGCCCAGGAAAGGTCTGAGGATGTTGGGATAATTAGAGGCATGCTAGAGTTAATTTTTAATACGGAGGCCTTTGCTACAAGGTTTGTATCATCTCTCATCATTTTTTTATGGACATATAGAGCAGGAGACCCCAGTGTGCTGAGGGAACCCGTGATGAACTCAACTAAGTGCTAAACTGACAGCGTCAGTACACTGCTAGTGACTAACAAGTGGACTAATTGTCTCCATGCGAGACCAAAGGATGTAAGATTCATAGACTCCAATGACTTATGAATGTCTACCTACTGTACTAGCCACAGCGCAGCACTGCATGTGTGTTCTCAATTGGCAGCTTATTTATTGATAGGCTAAACAAAATGCAGCAACGGATGAGAGAATAGAGAAGAGTCTGAAGAGGTGGCTGGAAAATTTTAAAAGGGTCTTGTGCAAGTTTGTTTGAGCTACAATTGGATTCACGGCGAGCGACTGTCCGCAGCCACAATGTATGTGCGCGTTATAGTATGATTTTTATTTTTTATTTTATTCTAATCTATAATTTATCAGTGTGTAATGAACTCTTCACCGCTCGGCTTAAAATTAATACAAAGTGACAACACTGAGTGAAACACATGCACCGCATTACGCCGTCACCCTCCTCCCCCAGCAAACCCTTTTTTTTCTGTCTCATCACTTTCTCTTTAGCACGAACACACAGGAGTGATAATCCATGGCTACGCAGTCACAATAATATCTAATGGGACTCTTCGCCCACTTGATCCCATCCTAGCCATCCATTTGCTCAAACAGTGCAATCACAGACCAGTGGGCTGTTTTTGCAAATCTGCTTAGAGAAGCGATAGAGGCTCACATACACAGTTGCTTTTAAACAGGATTTACGCTCCGACTCAGCTCCAGAGGGGCGGGGCTCTTAAGATGTCCGACAAGAGCAAAAAAAAAAAAAGAAAAAGAAAAACTGAAAAAAAACAAACAACATGAGAACCAGCAGTGCTTGTGTTGTTGGAGAAGCACACGTGAAAAACCAAGGACAAGCCGAAACCGATTTGCACTTTCCAATCTCAAGCGATTGTGGTGAAATCACAACAAACGGGTGGAGGGGAGCACACAAAATGGGGGGGGGGCAGAGAGAGGATTGGGGCCAGGCAGCGTCAGAAAAATTGAGTTTCACATTGGTAAATAAACAAGGAGAATGGGGAGAGCAGAGTGCCATCCAACAATATTAGCTCCTCAGATTATTGATACAGTAGCTTCTGGATTGCAAATACATTTCTGCCATGCAGAGAGGGTCTTATTTTCATAACAGCCTGGAGACCCCCAGTGAGTAGGCAGCTACTATCTTTGTTAGCTCTGGCCTTTACACATTTCCAAGAAGGTTGTTTGCACAGAGGCAAGCTAATCCCGCTCACTAAACAGGCCTCGCAAGCCACAAGAATGATGATGAGGAACCATGACGTATCCACATCGAAAGATCGAATGATAGCTCGATGGAGTGCTGCTGTTTTTGGAGTTATTTTATTCTTTTTTTTAGGTTAGCATTTTGTCTACGATCATGACGACTCAATCGTGCAAAGAAACTGAGGTGCAGTCGTGTTGCTGCGAATGCAGATCCAGGCTACAGGTCCTACGGGAGTAAACAGCAAGCTGTCAGAGAGGGATGCCTCTCCTAGAGTCGGAAGGGGGGGGGTAGGGTAGGGGGCGGAGGGGGGTAGGGCTTAAAAATCTATCTGTTCTGTTCGTTAGCACAGAGCGTGGCTCCTCAGGCGTATGACAGGGACAGCTCAGATCAGAGGCCCTGAAGGACCCGCAGGACCCCGTTATACCTAAACCAAGCAGAAACACAACAAACCAGCGCTGCGCCCACCGGGAGCCCGCGCCGCCTGCAGAGAGCACGCAGGGAGGGATGAACGCAGGCCGGGGATAAAGAGAGTGATGGATAGATAATGAGAGATGGAGAGATTTCACGGTGAAAATGGGGGGGAATTGAAGGATAGAGAGATTGCCAAGTGAGACATGGAGTGATAGAGGGTTTTAATTAGTGGATAAGGGCTGGCTATCTGTGGGCGGCAGCAGCACTCTCGTCACGTAGTTGTGCTTTCATAGTTGACCAAGCCTGAAATCTCTTGCCACTAATGCCGAGTTTACCGGCAGAACACATACTGTACATAATAAACACAAACACACACATGCATGCACACACACACAGCATCCTCCACAGGGCCATATATACAGTACAGCATCCCTGATATGATACAAAGATGAAACGCGTGCTGACAATCAGCCACAGATGGACACACACTCGATGCCCCTCGCGCCCACGCACACACTTGAAAACGTTTCACACTAACTGACAAACAACACACTTGAACACCCACATGGCAGTGAAAATCGACACCGTCTTTACGGGCCTTGCAAAGCGAACCAAAGCGCGCTGTTTTTCTGTGCAGCCGCTTTACCTTTCAGCCTGCTTCGGTGTGCCGCCGAGCTTCATTACTCCTCACAAAGAACCCAAGGTTAATGCTAGCATGCACAAATCAAGTCTTATACTGTAGGCGACAGCAAGTCTCAGTATGAACCCAACAAGCGGTGGAATTAAAGCATGACCGAGAAGCAGAAGAAGAAATTACACTGCGTGTGCGTGTGTATGCATGTGTGTGTGTGTGTGTCCAGCACAAGAGCAGATCGGCTCTTGTCAGGCACTGTCAGGAGCCGGGAAACTATCCTGGACCATTTGATTATTTATAGTGGACATGGGTCAGATCCCACATGGACACAGTCTGCCCGAGCAGTGTGGAGAGAAATCCACGAGGTCCTACACTATTCATGCCTTCTGAATGTGGCCCTGAGCAAGGGAGTTGCTAACCTTTAACTTTTCCAAGACCGTTTATATATATATATATCTTTAATAAAAGTTCAAACTTTTCTTCTTTCTTTAAGATCTTGAGTAAGGTACGACTTCTTTTCTTTACTTTCGGCCCAGATTGCCCCTTTCATTTCATGATATCCACTTCTTCTCCTTCCCTCTGATCTAAAGCCCTCCACTGAGTCCCTGTGGGGCGGGGGAGCAAATTATATATAAAAAAAAAAAAACTACAAAAGGGCCGACAATATGCAGCACCACACATGCCCCACATAGGCATTCGCATGCACGACGCAGCGTTGGCTTGCAGGGACACACACACACTTCTGACCACAAATACACAGACACACACACGAAGCTAGAGACACCACCCAAAACCACTTAATCAATATTCCTGACAAGGCAAAGCCTTATTCAACACATTTGATATTCCTCCTCTCTCGCAAGATAAATTCATGTCACTGTCCTCCTAGCAGGACTAAAAGGCTGTTCACACCAACTCGCTTTGCAAATAAAGCTTTACATCAAGACTGACAACCGCCTAAGCTCTCTGCATCGGCCACTGCTTGGTAAAAAGCCTCTTTCAATAATGCGTTTGACCGCTAAAACCTCCCAACACCCAAAGCCAAGCAAAGTGCCAGCATTGCAGACGCAGAATTAATTGATGAATCAATGCCATTGATTCCAGAAATTGGATTTGGCGATTAGCAATTTAGCCAGTATTTCCTGTGCATCTCCTTTATGAAGTTGTTGATTACAGTGGAATGAGCGGGGAAGGGACATTGGCCATACGGGGGAGTGGCTAAACAGATACAAGTATCTGGTGAGCCTTATTGCAGATTGATTTGTGAATGCTAAGTGGGCTAATCGTCCATCTACACAGTTACAAAATGACACTCGTCATCTATCTGGGTTGTCTCTTTATGGAAATTGTCTTGAGATAGCATCATTATTGAATGAACTGAATGTAGAAGAAAGGAAAAAGAGGGGGAGGACTGTGTCCTAGCCCTGAATGTTCCCTGCAGCTCCAGCTGATCCTCAGATCTCTTCGCAGCCTTCACCTCCTCTCTGATTCGGTGGCCTCTCGCAGTCTAGGGCCACAGACAGCATTCAGCAGGAGCGCAAAGGAAAACGCTTCTTGACAAAGAGAGAAGCCACTTCACAAACACCACGCAACACAGTCTGGAACAAAGTGCAGTCCTGTTGGCTCTATTTTGTAAGTTGATGAGACAGAGATGCGTGGGGGGGGGCTGAGGGTGTGCTCTCAGTGTGCCTGCTCTGCGTATAGAAAGAGGCGCACCTCAAGGTTATCGTGCAAAGTTTAGTTAACCATGTCCTCACAGAGGAAAATTGGAAATTCAAATAGGTGCTGCACGGCTGTTAGAAATCTAAGTGATGTTTTCAGCCCTGAAGGTTTAACGCCTGCATGTGCGAGATGCACGTCTGTGAAAAAAAGAGAGTAGCAGTCTTCTAGATAAACAAATTATTTAAGCTGGAAATCAATAGCATGTGCTGTAAAATGGATTTGCAACTCAGAAATGCAGGGAGGAGGTTTAAGCACTTTTCTCTTCAATATCATATACCCTGTTTTCTTGCTTTGTTTTTTCCTTTCTTTTTTTTCATTCATCCTGTATCTCATTTTCCATGAGTGCCCTTTCTTTCTCAAAAATTGCTCGGCAAAACTGCATCGGGCATGCTCCTTAACAATTTGCATTTCTCATTTCGTTGCTTGTCAGATGAATCATTGTGTCGTCTGAGCGCATTAAAGAGAACAAAATGTGAATTTTCCAAACAATTCCTTTTCTAGGCACATCAGGGCAGGATGACATGCAGCCACGCTGTAAAATATGGGATTTCAGGATTGTTACATCTGGAGACAACATGTAAGGTCTTGTTTGTTTGTTTTTTTTTCTTGAAAAATGGCTGCACACCACTGCCACGATTTTCTTGGAGTAGACGTAGGGTGCGCGTTTGCTCGAATCACTTTTCTTTGTGCAGTTTGGCTTGGCATTTTGGCTGGCGATCAGCTGTGAATACGTGTCGCTACAGTTCGAAGTCAATCCGGGAGATGATACACGCACTTGAAATACATCCCAGAGTTCACGGTGGATCAAGACTCATTTTGAAATTAAACCTGAACAACGACACAACTCCCCTGCAACATGCTGAAAATACACTGAACTCAATTGTACTGTAGTGTACTACATTGTACACATGGCTTCCAGCGGAGAGGCATCAAGCACTGTTTTGGAGCTATTCATCATTTCAATGAGTTAATAATTCATGATCATCTAGAAAGTAGAGCTATGAATATTACTGATGATACACATGAGGCTATTTACCAGTCAGCAGGAAACAGATGAACTCATTTAGGGGGAGATGTACAGTTTACCATCACCGTGTTTTATGTTGCTAAGTAAATCACTTCATAGGCAAGCGACAAAGGTGCAGATGCAACTTATTCACACGGAGGTATTTATCATGACCTTGAGGTGCAGATGTGGGCGTATAATGTGTTTTCAGGTAGCAGCTGTGTGGCCTCAAGATTGACACTCTGTTAGAGATACTAAAGAACAGGGGTGGCTGGCGAGAAAATAAAGTCTTTCCTTTTGAGGAACAAGTTCTTTTCATGTTCCATTTGAGGCAGTGCGTCCAATCTCTACACCAGTATAATTTTGAGCCAGTAATTACACCTCTAATAATCACCTCTAAGTGCAGAGGCAGAACCTTCCAGCTGGTGAAGAAAAGGCAGCAATGATGAGAGTGCGTAACCCACAGGCTCCCAGTCATAGTCCCAGGCCACATCTCAACACCTGTTAAATATCCGAAAAACAAGTTCTCGCAGTGCCTCTTGGAAAAAATAAAGGAGATCTCTGCTTTGCCTCTCCCGAAATCCAACGAAATAAGCAGCACAAACAGTAGGTGAAAATGTAGTTAGCCGACTAACTCTTGCCATGTTAATTTTTCATATCAGACGTTAATCTTTGATGACCTGAAAGCGACATGAACTTGTAGCATGTTAGGCTTTTAAATTGATGTGCTTAGGGGTTTTATCCACAAGTGAGGTTTTTTGATATTTTCCTCTGGTCCACACACCAAAATATTATGAAATGGAGTCTAACTTATTGAACTGAAAGTGCTAGGTTTCATTTCTACTCGAGCAGGTTTTTTAAATGGATGTGAAGTAATTGCACCTAACCTATAGTTTAGATTTTCAATGTCTTGGCTTCCAGTGCAACGGAAACTGGGCTAATTATCAGCTGTCTTAATGTAGCAATGTACAGTACATCTGAATATCTAATAGGTATGAGCAACGCCTCCCTCTCATTTCCCCGCACCGATTTAACTGAGAGTTAATGGCTGCTGTACGCCTCATTGGTGAAAGATGGCCTCTGTCGACTCCCTTTTGTCCTCTGCGTCAACAAAAGCAAAATAAAATCAACGTAAATATAATGGATTTCAACTTAATTATTTTGACGCCGGAGCCAAGACGTGCACTTTGGAGTGAAGGACAATTTATGTTGTAATAAATTGGGGAACAAACAAAAATTGATTTTTTGTCTTCTTAAGTCGTCCACTGACTTGATTAATAAAAATTTCACAGTGAGGAATGTGTCCCTGTAGGGGCACATCGGCTTTCTGTGCGTGTCTGCAGGAGATGGCGTGCCAGGAGAGCGAGAGTACACATTAGTACACACAGTTTTTATGGTTCACAAGTGTACAGTATATATAGTGTACACCCAGTACGGTAAAGGCAAATTAAAATGAACACCAGACTAGCATGGATGGAACCTCGGAATAAAAATAACCTATGTGTGGGTGGAGAATACTTGAAGAGAAGCTGGACAAAATCAACATTTTGCATATACACAATCATCACGCTAGCACATTTATTAATTAGTCCCCCAACATATCACCTGTCAGAACTAATCTACAACTTAACTTTACACAATATACATATATGTATATTCACAGTTAGAATGATCTGTTCTTTTTTATCAGTCTTCTGAAATAGAAAACCGAATATCTTTGGGTGTTGCACAGCTGGTGGCAGCAGACAAGTCATTTTCAGACCTCATCTTCATCTACGGGATTCTATTAGAGTCACTAAATACAATGCACTCCGGTGCAAGACAAATGAAGTGACCAAAAATTACCATACATTTAAATGAACATCATCCTGACCGCACCTGTCTCAGCCCTCCAGCTAGATGTGTTCCTTCCATCAGCGCTCCTCTCCACAGAGACACGTGAACACACACACGCACGAACACGCACATACACACTTCTCTTGACAAATTAATCTCATATTTTAAAGAGAGGTAGAGTGGGCTTGACCGGTAAAGCCTCTTGCGGCTCTGATCTCTCCGTCCTCTGACTAGAATATGAAAATTGAGGTGTGTGTGTGTATTAGTGTGTGTGTGTTGGGAAAGGGTGTGAAGACAGGAGGTAGGGGAGATGGCAGGGTGTGACTGCAGTTTAACAATAAAAAGCCACCAAACACTCTGCTTCTTAGTTAACTGTATATAGTTCCTGACTCGCCCATGGCCCAATGGAAAAAGACATGAGAGAATAGAGAGCTGGAGGTGCCAGTTGAGACATAGCCAAACACTTTAAAGAAGAATGCCTCGGGCTTATACTGTGTGTGCGTGCATGTGTGCGTGTGTGTGCTGCACTAGTGACTGAAGGTGATTTTGGTTTTGATACTATTTCTGTCCCTTTCTTTGTTGCTATTGGTCCTGCATTTGGTTTCAGTGCTAAAATAAACAGGATCGTATTGGGATATTTTATCACAGCACGAAAAAAGACAAAGGACACTTAGTTTTTTGTTGTTGTTTTCTTTTTTTACAAAAAGCTTACTGAAGGAAAAATGTTTTAGCGTATTTTGAGTGTTACATAGTGGGGAGGACACCAAAAGAACTAAGCAAACAGGAGACATTTTGCTTGCACAAATGGAGCCTTTAACATATTATCTTAGTTGGAAAGAAACTCTGCTCATCATGAGACGCCCACTGAAGTGTACAAAATTCAAAGCTGATCTTCATGTAAAAGAGTTTAAAGCACAACAGGACTCTTTTTCTTAATTTCCCTCAATCAGCCTGCAAAAAATAATGACCATAAAAATGTTAATTTCTCTGCTCATTATCAGAAAAAAATGACATGTTGCCAAAAATATTCAGCAGTGCTAAGAGCATTAATTGCAAACACGAGTCTAAACACTCGGCCCATGCTGCCATGGTGTGAGATTTTTATAGGGCAATTTGGTGATATTATATGGCTTATGGATTTCACTATTTTTAACGGCAGTGCAAGCAAATGCCTTGCTGCAGAGGCCGACCGCAGACGAACGAAGAGAGGAAACTCTAATTAGCACTGCAGGATTTGTTAAACAATTCCTCTTGAGAATGAAGCAGTATTGCAGCAAGAAGGTAAATATTTGAAGTTGTACAATGGTTACATCTCCAAGTGTGTGTGTGTTTGTGTCTGCAAGTGTGTGTGTGTGTGTGTATGTGTGTGTATGCCTGCAAGTAGTCCAGCAGTCTGATTGCCCCAACAGCACACGTTCTATTCCCTTTGAAAGTATCAGCAGGGTGGCGAACACTGAAACATTTCATGTTTGCAAGCAATTACATTCATGCCATATGATGGACATGCATACACAGAAAGCCTGAGAGATAGAGAGAGAGCAAGAGAGAGAGAGAGAGAGAGTGCGAAAGAGGGAGTGAGCGTGGGGGGGGGGGGTAAAAATTCTCACTGGGCCTCACATCGCCTGCGAGCTTAAACTTTGACTGCAAGACTAAGTGTTGTACTCAATATTATAAACAACCTTTGATGCATTTCGCATTGTCCTCTCACTAATTCATGACCCCAATTTTATTAGGGAAATCTAGTTTTGTAGAAAACTTCCAGGGCATGAGGGGAGTGTTAGCGATTCCATGGGAGACTGGAGCACTACAGTGCCAGGGGCTACCGCATTCCTGGAATGAAAATTCATAAATAATGCAGGGCTGGATAACAAAAAGAACTCCCCCGCTGTCTCGCACAGTGCTGCGTTATCCAAAGGCCATGCAATATCAGTCAAATCTCAGAAAAACACAAATTATTAGATACCACTGAAGATTTTCTTTTTTCTTTTTTTTTTCTTTTCCGCTGTTGTTCGTTTCCTGACTCGGGACAATAGAGAGCGTGTTACCACATGGCACTCTGAGCCTAAACAGCCAGGAAGTTGCACTGGAATAATGACGGGACTCCAAGCCAAAGAGCTGAACAGCTTCTTTGGATCGACCAAATGCCATATGCTGCCGCCGCTTAACAACAACAAGTCCGAAAATTAAAAAGTGAGCGTGCAACAGCTGAAAGAGATAATTAGCACAGCGGCGGCCAGTGACCACTAAGTGCCGCTTCGGGGTTGGGGGGGGGGGTTACTGGAGTGTGTAGTAAAACCTCATAATGATTAGTCACGTGCCTGGTTGACTGACAGAATTCCCACAGCCTCATCAGTGACATATAAAGTCAACGGATGTGGAACTGGCAGGGTGACATTTCAATTCAAAGGCCTGGCCTCACTTTGGAAAGGTGGTGCCATGATGGCGGTGCCATTTAAAATCTGCACTTAATTACTGCCAGGTCCAGAGCAGCAGGAAGCAGCCCGCAAGGTCCGAAACCCTGTCAACACGTGGACACACACTTGAGGAGCGCGAGCGCGGCAATGACACGCAGCTCATCAACAGCACAGTGCAGCGCGAGGGGAGAAATGAATGTGGGATTACAATCATCAACCATCCCGGCTGCCATACATCATCTTCAGCGTGCATGGGACTGTGTGTTTGTGTGTGTGGAAAAGATACAGTGAGAGCACGAGATAGTGTGTGTGTGTGTTTGTGTGTGTGTGTGTGTGTGTGTGTGTGTGTGTGTGTGTGTGTGTGTGTGTGTGTGTGTGTGTGTGTGTGTGTGTGTGTTTGTAATATCTAACCTCCATACACAGATGCTCTCTATTAATCACAAAGAGCAAAGAGAGACTGCCTCATTTTTATCATCACTATCAATAACGTGGGAGCGGTGGGAGAATTAAGCATGGTGCCAGTGTCAGTGTGAGCAGCGTCAGGTAGGGCACTGACACACAATGCAACAGTGACACTACACCCAAGCACACACACACACTTGTACTTACAGCTGGCTCTTTCCATAGGTTTCTTTTTTTCTTTCATTTATTTTTTTCTTGTGTGTCTTATAATAATGTGGCAGGTACATGCAATCCAAACATCAATACTGCTCTCTGAAAGATGTGTGCAATGGATGACGAGGTACAGTGCATTAGATCCGTGCATTAGACGTATTGACAAATTGTAGTTTCTTATTACAGCGCATTTGCATTTTTAGTGACACACACAGCAAACACACATCCATATGTGTGTGCATGTGTGTATGTATGAGAGAGAGAGTACACATACATACCCAGCTGTACATATACATAGGAGCACACGCAAACACACACACACTCACACGTGCATATATAAATAAAGTAAGGTTATTACACCAGGAAGGAAAAGTAGCTACTTTTCGCCTATAATGGAAGAATTCATCTGGTCAATTCCTTGGGAATATTCTATTACTGGTAATTATTTATTTGCTCATTGCATAATGTATTTACTGAAAAGGTGCCTTCGCAGGTTTACTCCACGCAATTATTTCTAATCTGCTGTGAAAGGAGAAGGCGTGAGGAGGTCTAATTTAAATCTATCGGAGCATATCCATCGCCCTGCAATTTGGCCCCCGCCATCACAGTAATTGTGATTTATCAAAACGCATCGGCTGCTGTTAATTATTTAAGCGTGCGCCTCAACCACGACATCGTCCAGAGCCACAGGAGCGGCTCCTGTGTATGCGGCTGCGGCGTCGTGGGTGCACGACAAGTTCGTGCAGGAGGCGTCCAAACTGGCGCTGATGAGCCCCGGCGGTGCAGGTGATGCTGTGGCCCCGGGCCCCTGGAGGACACGAGCCAGGGACATCCATGTGCGCCGCGATCATTAGGCTGCACCTCGCTGCTGATGGAGATGGAGTGGACGGGCCAGAAGTGGAGCACAACAAGTCCAGGCTGCACCGGCTCCAGCCAACACACACACTCATACACACACACACACACATGCACACATGCAGCAGGCAGTCCGCAGCTCCGGAGCCCGGACTGTCGCTAGTCTCACACACACATACACACACATTCACACACACAACAAACACAGATCTGCGTGCACAAAGTCGCACTGCTTTTGGGAAAACTGCATCATGTATAAACACTGTCTCCTCTCCTCTCCTCTCCTCTCCTCCACCTGCCTCCTGCCTCTCACCTCATATGCACACATGCACACACGGGCCGTCGCACCGCTCTGCACATCCCATCAGCTGATAACCAACTCGGGGTGCCTCGGCACCCAAACGTCGTTTAGCCGAGCGGCAAAGAAGCAACGTCTCTCCCCGCTTAAAAAGCAAGAAAAGGCCAGTGTCGCTTACCTTCCCGACGTGAAGCCATTTCTCTAGTCCGATTTCCACGCTATACGAGAAAGCTGCAAAACGCTGAGGGGGCTGAGCAATCCCCCCCCCTTTCCTCTCCTCCTCCTCCTCCACCACCTTCTCCTCCTCCTCCTGGAGACTTGTGATGCGGTGCCCACAGCAAAAAGAGGTAAAATGTATCAATGCATGTGCGGGGAGTCAGCTTTCTGGGTGCCCCGAGTCTGTGGCGGCGGCGGCGCCGGTGCTGATGCTGAGGATGCTCGCTGAGGTGACGAGATGCCGATGGAGGCGGCGCAGGGGGCTGGGAGCTCCTTGCAGGGGCTGAACGGCAGCCAGCCCCGCTGAGCCGTGCGACAGGCGGCCCGGAGAGCTGCGTTTAGCCGCAGTTGAACCCGGAGGAGGCGGACGGCTGATGCTGCCGCTGGTGAGGCTCGGTGCCGCTATAACAGCATCCCCGGATCATACCAACCGCACCGAGGAGGGGGGGGTGTGGCACAGACCGGCCACAGACACACTCTCTCACACACACACACACACACACACACACTCTGTCACACACACACACGCGCGCATACAGGCAGGCAGGCAGGCAGGCTTCTCTCTCTCTCCCGTCAGGAGGTCGTCTGGATCACTGGTGGACTCATTCAGGTGATGCCATATGGCTGCACCGAGGTCCTGCGCCGGGATGCTGACTCATTAATGCACTGACTGCAAGGGGGGAAAGTTTGGTAGTTCCCTGCTTTGCATATGTGCAAATAGAAAAAGTGTTTATAAATAAATCTCTCTCTACATTTATATATATATATATATATATATATATATATATATAAATGGGATAATCCAGACCCATGAGCAGCAGGCCCAAGAGCTTCCAAAGTGCAACTTCATCAAAAATATATTGATGTTATAAAAAGTAAGCAGACGACACCGAAGGTACTGATGACTGGGAATAAACTAAGAGATAAAAAGTAAGCAGAAATATTTTGTAGTGTCATTTACGTTAACAGAAGATGGAATTTGACACTAATTTATTGCTGCAGCGGGCCTGGTTTTGAGATAACACCTGCAGATTATCTCTTAATATCTATTTTGCTTTGCTAAATTAGCCACCTAATGATTCTGACCTGTGCTCTGGCGCGCGAGCAATGCTTTCGGTATTTACAGCCAGTCGGTATAGCTGGTACAAACAACTTGTGAATGACAGGGGTTCTAATGATGCAGTTTATTATTTCCCCGAAGCATGGTACACGCGGGGCTACAAACAACCATTTTGACAGCTGCTTCAGTCTATCTGCCTCTCTGCCTGTCTCGCCGTATCCCCAACACAACACAGCAGTATGCATCTTTTATCAACAATAGGTTTTGGCACTTTCCTTCAGTTTCATCACTACTTTGCTCTAAATGGAGGCTGCGAGTCCAGCAGTTTTGGGGGCCGAGAAAGTAATGATTTAAGGGAGCACGCTGGGAGAGAGGGCCTTTAGCTCCTAGTGGGTTTGATGAAATTGCGCTTCTCCAACCTAGAGAGCAGTGTCTTTGTCATGTGGATGTGTGTTGTCAATATGTGGCTGCCAAACTGCTTCACAGAACAATGGCACCGGAAGACTGTAATGGATTTTGATCAGGAGGCTGAAGACCTCCAGAGTTGCAGAGATCATAGCAGCAGGTTGGAGATCGGTGTGTTTCTGTGACTCCATGTTTGCCTGCAGAGCCCTAATGGCAGGCACATTACACCTCCAGCAGCCGGGTAAACGCTCTTTTAAAAGAGCAGCTCTCCTCCTGCTCGACACATCTCACCGAGACATCTCCTTGACAACCAGCTCAATGCAGAGATTTCAAATGTCACAGTTTTTACTGTGATTTTTTTTTTTGTCATTACAGTCTACAGAGGAGAGATAATAGATGTGGAAAGGGCTACCAGCTACAGCCTTTGCAACAGACAGACAGAGAAAACATGCTAAATAGTAAAAGAAAAGTAACCTCCTACAATGGGACTGTTGTTAATGGTCTGGTATTGTGTTCTTAGAAAAGACATCTAACACGGAGCCAAGTAAGTGGAGACTTACTTTACTTAGCAGACATGCTATAGGATAATGGGCACCACATGCTCCATAATCCAAGTTAGAGTACATTTCAGACCTAATGTGAGTTGTTTTTTATCTGATGTCAACAGATTATAATGTAAATAGCATTAGGATGATATAATCTAATTAGAGGGTATATCATCTGGAAACACGCAAAGAGACCACAGGACCACCGATCCAATTATCCCTGCCCTATTTGGACGAGGAATGGGGAGCACTGAGGTGGATTTAGAGCCGGTACTCCATAAAAGCGTTGTGAGAGTGCAAGAGAAAGCTACTGTTGCTGTAGTGAATGCTTAAGCGGAGTCTGGTGAGAATAACTTTGACAGGAATCCTCCAGTAGCCGAGAGATCCCTTCTTTTTCCCAGATTGTAAGAATCCCACGCTTGTTCCATGTGACACGGCCTCTCAAAACCCAAACGGCCAGGATTAAGTTCTCTCAAGCAGTGTCACAATGCAGTTTCAAGGCCAAGGCCAATATCACACTTTAACTATCACAGCATTACTTTACTTGACATGAGCTGTATTTAGTCTTGTACAGTACATGCAAACAAAGCCAAGTGTTTTTCTCCTCAGAACTCTGTGTTCCTAGTAGGCTGTGATCGATTGCCCAGCGATCAATCCATCCACCATAAGGCACATGCCGAGTGTTGCAAGCTGCAAACTAACAGTTACTCCCTCATTTGTTTTTCCATGCTGGTCTGTGCAGATATTCTTGCCATATTCCTTGTTGTTGTCTTTCCTCTCTCCCTTCCTTCCTCCAGCAAATGTTTCCCTCTAAAAGCCTCCTTCGATCTTTTCCCATGTCTCTTTTTTTTTGTTCATTTCTTTTTTCCCCCCTTTTCCAATCTCCCCCCGCCCGGCTCCATGCCTCTCCGGGGTGACGTTGCTGAAGGGGTTTCTCTCATTCTGTAATGAGGGATCCTGGATCAATGCTGTCAACAATGCTGAGCCGCTGCGCCAGCCTTACAGTATTATTCTGCCCTTGCGGTGGATGCTTGCTCTCCAGGGGCATTAAGAGTTAACTAGGGTATTCTTCTACCGGAAGGGTGTTAGGGATGTGCTCCATCACTCTCTCCCTCTGTTCTTCACCGGCACCCCAGCTCCACCCAGCCAGCCATACAGCACGCTCCGCTCACAGGAGACAGAGCCCACCATTTATTGAAATCTTTTTTTAAATGACAGAGCTATGACCTTTCCGATGCATGCACCCCACAACCATAAATTCTCACAGATTTCATTTTACATTTCCTCCAAGCATTCACAACCAAATTACACCTCCACAGCCTTCAACCTACGGGCGATGATCCAGTAGTTTCATCTTCAATTATTACTTTCCTTTTTTTTTTGATACTTTCAGATGATACTCTAACACTTTTTGGAGGCAGATAAGTGTTTTGGAAGTTTGAAAGAGGGTGGTGTAATCTATCCGGAAAAACACACACATTCTGACAGCAGTTTCAAAGGCCGTCCTTTTCTAAGACTGTCATCAATTTCCCATCTGAAAAAGCAAAGGGAAGAAAGGAGGCGAGCATGGAGAGGTATCTATTGATTAATCACTAACAGTAAGAGCGCTGATGTGAGAGCGATGTGAACCAGTTTCAGTGTGTTGACAGATGAAACGGCTATATAACCTCGTCTCTGTGATACATTCTCCTTCAAGCCTTTCTCTCATAATTAGTCATATCCCTGAAAGGGCATGACATTAATAAATTCTACATTAAATCCACATGTATAAACTGAAAGGGATTTGAAAGAAAGCAATATTTTTAACCAGCGTTGCTGTGACATTCAGTTGCTGGTGAAGAGCAGCTGGAGATTGCAGCACAGAGGACACAGAACGATGGAGAGGACATCACTGCACCAAAGACAGGCAGCGAACACGTGATACAGGAATTATTGATTTATAAGGCATATCTTTATCCTTACAGTATGCATGAAAGTGAAGGGAACATCAAGAGCATCACTCGATCACCTTGAACAATGGAATCAAGTCTTTGTTCTCGGCTTTAACAAAGCAGCAACACACACTCGTACACACGCTCTTTGGTCCCAAAAATCTAAAAAAGAAAATAAATAAATAAGTAAACCTTTATACTCCGGACCCCAAAAAAAATCTAAGGATTGTTCCCATACGGATCAAAGAGTATGTGTATGTTCCAGGGGCTTTTGTATTTAAGTGTGTGTGGTGTTGAGTGCTTTCCTCAGTCTGTGCAAAAAGCCCTCAGATACCGAATGCCACCCCAAAGCATGGGCACTTCTCCTCTTCTCCTTTTATCACTGTACACTTCTTGCTCTTGCTCCCCTGCTTACCTGTGACAGGAGCGCCTTTCAAACGCACCTCATTGCATTTCAAACGCCGTGACTCCCACTCCCGTTTCTGAGACTCCCACGCACACGTACGCGCACGCAGCTGTCAGCTGCCCAAATATTGTATATCCCCTGGCCTTCTCTCCCACCCCTTCCTGAACCAACTCCTCCACAACCTCGAGTTGTTGAGAAAATAATATTTTATGCATGCCACGGCAGCCCACACACAGACACGGCTTATGAAAGACAGAGCGAACCTATTTCCCTGTGTGCGTGTCATGCTCTGCGTTCGCGTGTGTTTGTGTGCTAAATTAGGCTACTCTTAAATACCACTCTTGTGTTTTAATGCAAAAACACATAACCCATGGTCCATGATGCAGTGTCTTGGAGATCAATATGCATTATGTGAATACGCTCTCTACAAAACTTGGGAGGTGCAAAAGGCCAGAAAAGTCTAGTTTTGGCATGGGCATCCCGATCTCAGGAGAATTAAAAACAGAATAGAATAGATTCTGCCTACATACCTCAGCATTTGTCAGAGCAGGAGAGGACACAGTACAATGAATTTGCATCTGTTTGAAGTGGCATTATTAATTCATGCCAATGAGACTTTGCATAAGGGAGACTGGGAAATTTTTGAAATGGCGGGGGGTGGAAGTCCCAGTAAAGCACAGGGACTGTTTGATCTCGTTGTGACTTCTTGTTCTGGCGCCGCTCGTGAAAACTATATTGTTGTCCAAGTAGCTTTGTGTTTAGGCCCGGCGTATTGACTGAGCCCTTCGGGAACCACAAGCTCGTAGAAGCGTGGGCCTATCTTATTTAATCAGCGCGCGTCCAGCTAAATGACGAGCTATTATCACCGGCCACCCGCAGATTGCAGCCCGGCTTCTCAAACAGCCGAAGCAAAAGGTCAAACACTGATAATGAGTAGACAGAAAGAGCTATTCCTAATTAGACATGAATGTAAAATTTGAATGGGAAATTAGGCTGGGACGCATAGACAAGAGTTACAGCACAGCCTAGCTGGCAATTGATTCTTGCTGTAAACCTTATTTACTCTTATATTTTTAGTCTGATTTTCAACAAGTGCTACTGAGTGTGCATGCGTTCATATGAAGCATCCAGAAGGTCGATGTCCCTGCATGTGAATAAGGCTGCCACTGTGTGTGATATTGCACATGTGCTAGCACAGTGCTGCTGGTGTGGAGATGTTGGCACAGCTATCTCCCCCCGGAGTAGGGAAGCCAGTAGTGCTGGGAGGATGTGGAGGAGGGCGGGGGGGCTAGTTTGACAAATATACTGGTGGCACATTATCAGCAGCAGCACAAACACAGGCTGGCAGTGTACCAGCTGTTAAAAGGGGGTTTTATTTGCATGTGTGCGCAACTCCATGCATCTGGATCGAGCGAAGGAACAGAAAGTGAAGGGTTCTGCCAAGGAGGGAGGTTTTTGCCCTCAGGGAGAAGGGTAATTACACGAGAGCACATTGAAGATAAAAAATATTAATGGTATTACTGGTCAGCGGGGTGCCGTCCTGAGACGCAGATCAAGTGCGTTGCTGTTGATTTAAATCTACCTCCCAACAAACAACTCTAATTCCATAGGCCGCTTCATGCATGATGTAAGGAGGCGGGAACTGCATACTGAGCGGAGTGACCATCTTTCACCCGGGGGGCTTAAGCTCAAGCCCCACTGACAGCGAGCATTTACCTTGCTTAAGTGTCCTTGAGCATTTTGCTTAATCCCCACTCGCTCTAGGGGCGCTGTTGTGGTGCTAACCTGTGCTCTCTGGAGGAGGCAGTGGGACATGCATTTCTCCTTCAGGAAGCAGGACTTCAGCAGGAGCTGCAGTACTTGGAAGAGCTCCATCCATGCAGTGCTGCTGTGAAACGCACACACACACACACACATATATATATATATATATATATATAACCCATATGCTGCATCCCGATGGCATACATGCTACTAATGGTTCTCAGCATGCAGAGCATTCGCACTGAAATTAAGTACTCCAAGATAACAGTGTGAATGCTAAATTCACTTGAACTCGAGTGCACTGTTGATGGATGCCACTTTCCCACAATGCAATGCGCAAATGAAAAGGAGGAGCCGTATGCAGCTGGAAAAAATTAAAAGCAATTTGTGGTCCAGCTCCAAGGGGATCCCAGAAAACATATTCTTTTAAATGGGCAATCTTTATGCATGAAGTTCAGTGTGCTCATCACAAGGGGTGGGACGTGTTTGGCGTTTTGAAAATAAATAACCCTGACAATGTGATCAGGGCAGAGACATAGGAATTTCAACGGTGTGGTGCATGAACAATGGAGGATGAGTCCAATGAAAGATGCCATTGAATTGCATAATGGGTTATGTGGGATTAGTCTTTTTGAGGCTTGGCTCTAATAGGGACCTGAAAGTCAAAAAAATTCAGTATTGGCTGCTTTGAAAATCTGGCTCCCATTAGCACTTTACACTTTAAATATTTCGTACTCAGTACATTTATTATAGGATTAGGACAAAATAAAGTAACTTATATGATCAGAACGCTAAAAGTAAGGTTAAAAAAAGGAGATGTCATGATTTAAAAATGAGAAGAGAAAGGAGAGACCTAATTGTGATGGGTAAGCTCTTGCTCAACCCATTACCTCCTCCAAGACTCTGTCACGACTTTTTTAGGACTGCTAGTTTCATGTAAGGGGATTTTCAGTGATATGAGATCAGCCACTGGTCCTTGAAAGAAGCTCTATGACACAAACTAAAATTTGTCCATGGACCCATTTCTAAGGGATCAAATTATTCGGGGAAAATTAATAATGTATTGGTAAAAAAGTCACTATTCATGTTTTAGAAAATCCTAGCTGTGCTCTGGTCTCTGGGTCAGACTCTTGATAAGGTCTCTTTTCAGTCGTTTTGTGTTTCAGTGTATCACAATGAGAATTCAACTGTGACTGCCCTTGGCTCCAAATCACTGTGAGGGAGTCTGCAGAATGTGCATGGGAACAACAATAGTGTGACTTATCAATCGAGCTCTGAATGATCATGTTCCTGCTGCTTACAAAACCATGAGACAGAGCATTTTTCTCTCCTTCTGTTGAAAATAGCTCCATATCATTATAATAAAGATAACCACTTGAAAAAAATGCAAAAGGTCTGTCCAAATGTTTTCATTATGGTGACAAAGGAGGCTATGAGCCAAAGCAGATTGCCTGACTTGAAGACCCTGAAAACATCTCTCAGACAGTTTATTTTATTCTCTCAAACTTTTTCTCTCGAGGAGATTATATAATCTCAACTGAGACATTTCTGAAATTGGGTTCCTGTTTGTGTTTTCAGGTGTATTGGAAATGGGCAGGCCTCAAGTTTTGGAAGACTCTGATTATAGCTTTCATTGTTTGCTGATGTTGCCAGGCCACTGTCAATCAAATCTGTAAACCCACATAGTCGACAGCTACAAAGCACAACTTTCTTTCTTTTACCAAACTGCTACTCTTTGTAAAAAAAAAAAAAAACACTGAAAGAAAGAAAAAAAACACCTCCCTCAATGTAGAGGCAAAACAAATTAATACTCACCAGAGACATCTTGCCTTTCTCCAGTCACCAACTCTGCTGTATTTCACCAAATGACTGTTCCATCTCTGGTTTCCTTGCTCCAAGCTCAGTCTGGGACGACTCCAGTGAGCTAATGGGACAAGCAGATGCACAAATTACCTCAGCCAAACAGCTAATTGCAGAGCTGTAGTAATCAGTCAGTCTGCTGGTGTGCTGCCCCCTATCTGATCGGAGTAACTCTGACAATTAACCAACCTTGCAGCACAGGTGTGCAGGTATTTTAGTCTGTGATCACTGAGACGTTTCTGTTTTTTCTGGCACCTTGTTCTTAATATAAGTAAGTGTGGACACAATCCAAAGTCCTTGTTCCACGAATGAGAAAAGTTTCGCCGATTCTTGCAAAAGGCTGCAACAGCTAGCCAACCCAGCTGGGTGTCTCTCAAATTTAGAGTTGTTTTTTACAAGAGAAATCCCACTCTGTGTTTCCCAGGAGAGTGTTTCCTCTTTGAGTAGCAATGGGGGACACAGCGAGACAAAGAGAGAATTTCGTACTCCACAGACTGTAACTTTGGAAAGAAGTGTTTGATTCACTCGGGCTCATGCGGCCACAAGTTGTGTTCAGTTAACCTTTAAGATGATTTGTACACAGAACAACGACTGTGAGTTTGTCCATCGCTGCACACTGGGAGCACAGTAAGAACGGGTGGGGGGGACGCTTTCAGCACGCTAAGCCTGCTATTATGCATGTTGGCACCTGACTGTTCCTTTAAAAGAGTGAAATGAAAGAGACATTTTTTTTAATTCTCTGCCCCTTTGTTTCTTGTTCTGTTACATCTATTCTTACTCACCAAGAACGCCAAGAATATATTTGGAGCTTGTTATATCAAAATGCTTGTAAAATGTTGAAATATGATGACTCATCCTGAATTCAGGGACACATTTATCCAATCCATTCAGATGTGATGTGGGGTGAGTAGCTACCCATGCCCACAGTGTGTAATAGCACTTGACTGTAAGCAGAGCATCATGTATCATGTGTGTTTGGATGTTATCTGGCATAAACTTACACCTCCTGATCTAAAAGTGGCTGTGAGGGAGGCGTGGGTAGAGGAAGAGCGTTTGCCTGTGTGTTTGCTGAGCCAGGAAACATTTTCAAGTGATCCAGCAAAGATTTTCTTTTTAATATGATTTCTCATCGCATGCCATTTCACAAGGAGAATGTGAAACATGGTGGACGTGAGCATCACTCTATCTTCCTTTCCTTCACAGGTTTTAAATCAAGTTTCCAGGTGCTTTCAAAAAGCAAGCGTCACATTAAGGAAAAGGGTGCCGGTGTTTTATTTATGGAGCGTTCTGTACTGTGGCGCAAAAAAAATAAATAAAAAAAATCCTGCAGCCTCAAGCCAAGTTTGATGGGAACGAGAAGTGAAGTCCAGCCTGCAAGTCTGGGGTATTGAACTGCATCCACACAGTGCGTGTTTTGATGGTAACTCCAAAACACATGAATTGATAATGCCGTGGACCGGTCTTGAATGAATGTGTCAACGAAAGGGACCATCATTTCCACGTCGAAGCAAACAATGACGGCAGGAGGGTGAGGGAGCAGAGTGCCGTCGATCTGTGATGAGCCATCAGTAGGAGAGGTGTGAAACACTGCCCCGTTAACACTTTCACACACTTTCTGCCTGTCAGTGCGGTGAAAGCCTATACTACCGCCGGCTGTGATAGACACACACACAACTGTAAATTCTTCTGTCACTTTGATTTAACCTTGTTAAACTGTTTCACAGATATTTCTCAGAGTGGAGGCGGATTTTCTGCGTGACATGTGATAGGTGAGTTAATTAAGACGCTGACATTATTAAAGCCAAGAGCGACTGCTGCATGTTTTTATTAATTCACCAGCTGACCTTTCCGAGGGATTCAAGCTAACACCTGATATCTTTACTGTTACCCAATCACACCTTTGAAACATCCGCCAAGGAGAGGGAGAGAGAGAGAGAGAGAGAAAACGTGAATTTAGCTGTTAAATATTGCACACAAGACTGCATTGACTTTTTTCTCTTGTGTGTCTCATGCAGCAGTGGAAGTGCTTTAAAAAAAAAGAAAATGAAGGCAATTCAAACTCTGTAGACGTGTGTGTGTGTGTGTGTGTGTGTGTGTGTGTGTGTGTGTGTGTGTGTGTGTGTGTGTGTGTGTACACACCATGCGAGACATCTATAATAAAGCAATTGTGCAAGATTTAAAATCAGCATTTTGTTTGAATATTACTTCTTAGACATGGCTGGGACTTAAAATAGGAGAGAAATGACATTTACATAAATACAAAAAAAAGTCATTTCCAGAACCAATTTTCCACATGTACAACTCGGCTTGAGGAGCTCACAGCCTGTAATATTAGACCAATGAAATTATTCATTGATTGGAAAAAAAAAAAAGCCACACCACTACACAATACAAGGCCTCGAGCCACGGACTTATGAACCAATGAGACTCAAAGGGCAATGATGACAAACAATGCTGCTGGGACTCCACTCTCTAGTCAATCCATGACTTTGCCTTTGGCCAAAAGTCATGAAATTACTGTTTGTTATCAGGTGTAGGGGAGCCAACACTGAGACAGTTTGCTCCATGAACTGAAACATTACAAATTTCTTTTGTCAAACTCTGCATTTGTTCTTGGCCCTGTAATTATTTATCTCTGACTTCAGGTAAAAAGTTCACACTGATGAAATTTCTATAAAGTTGCAGGAGCAACGGCAGGGGCGGGGTCTGAGTTGTGTGAGAGCAGTATATCAGGGCCTAGTTCTATTCAACAGATTTTCAATGTTAGATAATGATTTTATGATGATTTTCAATACAATGGAGTGATGAGTCACCCCTCACGAGACCTCAAACAAATCTTCTCTGTAAGAAACTTGGTTCAACTACAGCCTGGATCATGCAACCAGTAAAGAAAAACATGTTATTGCTCTTTTGGGATCTTCCCATAATGTTGCTGCACACACAAAACAACAATTTCTATTTGTCGGTGGCAAAGATGAGCACTCTAAGCGGATGTGCCTGAAGGATTACATTACTGCCTGTTTTGCAGCTGCAATCCTCTCACTCAGTACACAGATGGAAAAACATGGAAAAACACGACTGAAAAATACCAGAGTATCCCCTAAAAGCTATGATTTTTGGGATAGGAATAACTGCACATATTACTCCTATCCTTAGATCGCCTCACTGCCTTCAGATAAAATACAGGATTGATTTTAAAGTATAATGGTCCAGACCCTAAATACATCTCTGACTCTCTGAGTGCTCTCCAACCTGGCAGAACCCTCCGATCATCAGACACTGGTCCTCTAACCAAACCCATGATCGAAGGTAAATCTGTTGAAGGTGGAGCCAGTTACTATGGACTCACTCTTTGGAACAAAGAGCTGACGATGTAGGATTTAAGTGTGCCGTCTTTTAGAAAGAGGTGTCGTCTCTCCTTCTCTCTCTCTCTCGCTCTCTGCTTCTGTCTTGCTCTATTTGGGAATGTGTGGGTGGGAGTGTTTGTGTTGGTAGGTGGGCAGCAGACAAATAATTTTAAATGTTTTCCTCTATATGTATATAAGTAGACATTCATGGTCTATTGTGTTTTATTCAGATTTTCTGTTTGAAGCACATTCAGCTTACAGAGTATAAAATGGGCTCTATAAATGAATCTTCCTCGACTTGACTTAATCAAGTATAAAAACTGATTCTTAGCTTTTCGCTTAAACCTGCATTTATTCGACAACAGCAGAGTTATTCGATATTATAGGCTGCACAGGCTGCAGATGTATTAATGAGAGGAGACGTATAAAAAGTGCTGATGCGTCCATGCAGGTGCACTGCATGATACATTTGAGCAACACGTAATTTCACCGACAGATTTGCATTTTATTGAGCTGCTTCACTTCTGTGCTTGGCCCACACCTACACACAAGCTTCTGTAAACAAGTTTTTTTTTTCTTTATTATTTATTTTTCCACAACCCCGAACACGATCCAACCAAACAAATGCAGACATAATAGAGGAGCATGGCAGCAGCATTTGTTGTGTTGTGGGATTATGTTGCTGTGACCTTCATAGCACATTCAGACCATCGCTCCTCCATAAAGTGGAAGAGTAAATGTTCATTTCAGTGTACATGCACATGATGATCTGCTGCCAAGGTTAACAGTTGAACTATTTCATCTACAAAGTTTCTTGTTTAAACAATGCAGAAAAGTGGTTGTTCATCAAAAATGCAAACAGAGTTTCTAAATATCTTCACCCTGGGAAGAGTATTACAAAAGATCTCTTTTGCAAATAGGCCAAAACACGTGTTTTGGAAAACATCCACACACTCTGGGAGTTGAAATTGGTCGCACTGAGAAGAATTATTGGAACTTATTGGAACACTTAAATACAATGAACAGAACAGCGCTGTAGTTCATATTAGCAATAGAACCTTGTGCCTTCCCAGTTTTTACCTTCGTAAAAGTAGCAACATGATGAAACAACATGCCACAAAATTATCCTCTGCAGAGCTGTGCTGAAAGCAGCTACACTCACTCCTACATAGTAACAATGGATCAAATGACTAGGTGCATGTAAAAGGTGTCACTCGTAGTGACAAGCCAAAGTAAATTATCACCCAGCATGCAGTTCCCTTCAACTCTACGGAACATTTTATCTTTTAAGTGTCATTTCCAGCAGTAGCAGGCAGCTGTTTTCACAAAAAAAAGAGAGAAAAAAAAGCTCAGCTAAACCCACTGGAGACGACCTTTTCAGCATCAGACAGAGAGACAGACACACTGATGGATGGGCAGATGGACAGACAGCCAGACAGACACAACTTAGGGTGAGCCCAGTCGAGTATTTAGCAGCCAAATCACTAGATACTTCTCTTATGATCCGGTGGGGACCGAAAACAGAGATAAAATGAGATTGAAAATATGTACCTATCCATTATCTTACCCACCAAATACAGGGAATACACCCTGGGCAGGTCTCCACTCCATCACAGGGTGCACACACACACACACACACACTGTTCACCATCTCACTCACACCAAGGGGCCATTAAGAGTCTCCAATCAACCTAAACATTCATATTTTTTGAGCAGTGGAGGACACCTGAGAAAAAGGATTCTTAGAGAAATCAGGCACACAGAGGGAGAACATGCAAACTACATACAGAAAGGCTCTTGGTCCTTGTGCAGAATATAAATAGACACTACTGTGAGTTTTTAGTGACTTAAGTTGCTCATAACCAGCTGTTTGTGTTGCACATTGGTGGTGTGTTGACAGCTTGCCTCTGCATCCTGTATTATAGCACCACACACACACATACACACACAAATCATACAGCAGCATTTAACTGGTTGTGGTGGAGCAGATTTTAATTGTGTCTATACAGCTGGGTAGTTAAATCTATTACACAGACTCAAATTCTTAGGATGATTAGATATGATGTATGAAAAATCCTAATCTACAAAGTAACCATTAACTGTGGCTGTCACATAAATGGAGTAGAAATTCCAATATTTCCCTGTAATGTTCCGAAGTGTAGAGACACTTAATGGAAATATATGAACCCGAAACATATTTAGCAACTTTCCACTGCTGCACCTGTGGGAGTTTTCAGAGTTCCAGGGTCATGCACTGTGTCATTAAAACTCCAAATGCGCTTTGGGAGAACAGTGATCATTCTGGCGGTGAGTTCAAAGACTCTTCAGGATGATAGACTGGTGGTCCAACACCTGACAATAGACACTTAATGATGCTTTTACCTTCATTTTCTCAACCATTTGTATTTCTCCCCATCGCTGCTAGCTGAGTGAATATGCACCAACCCCATTTTTCACCCACGCTACTGAAGAAAAAGCAAGGATCAGGACTGGGCGGCACATTAAAGGAACATTAACTGGCCACCGTACAATAGCTGCCTTTTGATTCTGGACTCCGAGGGGCAGCCTGGCCGTCTGAGCCGGACTGGTTGCAGCATCACTGATCCAACGGCTTTAAGCGAGGTGCTGAAAGGCTGAAAGAGTTTTTTTTGTTGCTGTTGTTGTTGGTGTTGTTTTGGCACAGGGCCTAAGCGGTCGCTATCAACAGCGGCACTTAACACATTATCCATGTGCGTGTTGCCACACTGAAAAGAAGCAGGATATGAAACGCACCGAGTCACTTGGCAAAGCCACAATTATAACAGCATGACAGTTTGACATGGGTTTTTCTTTAGACATACCAGATGAAGGAAGGAATTTTGTTGATTCACAATAGCAATATCCTTTCTCCAGCTTATGTTTATTTATGTGGTATTTGGTTGCCATTTGCTCAGATTTTTTGGAAGGTTTTTTGCGAATTGGGTAGGCAGTGCAATAGACGAATGCATACAACAGTTCCACTGTGTGCAACTGAATAACCACACACACACACACACACACACACACACACACACACACACACACACACACACACACACACACACACACACACACACACACACACACACACACACACAGACACCCTCCCACCAGTGTTGCCATGCACTGTAAACATGAGATACAGTAAAGCAGTTGATTCAATGTGAAAGGTCTTTGCTGATGATATGATACGAAGAATGGGGGAAAAAAAATGTATGGAGCAAAGAGCACCCGAGGTCCCTGAACCACAGAGACTGCTTTGCCGCCGACCAAAGGCACGTCTGCAGGCAGATACATCACACGCCAGCGCCTGTCTGGTGCGGGTGTACATCACTGTGAGCTCTGTAACTCTGTAACTCTGAAACATCCAAACGCAGAGATTCCCAGCGGAGCGCCGCTTTCTCTTCAACAAAGCCTGAACATATTGCGTTACAACAGTGGGAATATGAAACGGCACCGTGTCTGTTGGTGGGTTTAGCTTTACCTCAAAGATACACTAAGTTGAATAAGTTGAACTCTACCACAGAGTAGGAGTAGTAGTAGACGGTGGTCTTTTTTGTTTCATCTGTGCAGTTTTATTCACTGTAGAGCAACCTGAAAGCAAGGGAAGGGGGGGTGGAGGGTGCCCACAAACAGTGTTAATCACCAGAACTGAATAATGTGATTTGCTCATAATGAGAAAGGGCATAGAACATCATACTTAGAGCTGTGATTACTGACATCTCACTGAGCCCCGATGTAGCAGAACTAATTCAATACATACAAATTTATGTATAAAAAAAACGACCATTTCACTTCAGGCTAATTAATAATCAAAACAACCAATGAGCAGTGGAACACCCACATGATGCACTGAGTCCAAGTAAGGCAGGCTCTTTACAATCATAACACAACACCGTCAATATAGCCAGGAGCAGTGCTGTGGATGTCTTCATCTGAGAAGCATTGCATTTGATTTCATCCCCACCAGGCTGTTGCAAACTCAGAAATTCCTCTATCCTGGAGGGAGGCAGAACATTAAAATGAGAGCAAACGTTGAGAGAAAAATTACGTAAAGAGCAAAGGGTCTATCCCCATTCAAATAGGGCTGACACAACCACATCTAAGTGGATTTCCTGCATTACCTTTGGTGGTGACATTTGTCAAGGAGGTCATGTGGGAGATTTCTCGTTGGTGTTGATTTTGCTCCGCGGCCTTGAGGAGGGACTGAGCTTAAACTGAAATTGCCCACAGTTGATGTTGACTTTAATTAATGAACAGTTTAAACTAGGAGTCATTCACATTTCCAGCATGTTTGCAACCGTAGCGAATGACAATTACCGTGAGCTCACTGTAAGCTCAAGTTCCCTGACTGTCAACATGGCAGACGACTAAAGCCCAAAGGTTGCAACTGCTGCGCGCAGACAAAGGAAAATGAGCAATAATTATGTCTGCACTCCAGGAATATTTAGGTCGAGCAGAGAAGTGCTTCCGTTGCACTTCTGTGTCCGTACTAGAGCAACAAAAAAGGGGAATTGGGGCAGCGCAGTGTTGCCACAGTTTACAATATAACCCAGCAATTAGCTGTGCTACTTGCGATCCCCTGTGTCCACTGTGTTAATAGTCTTGGGCAGGTTCCAGTATTCAGTTACAGAATAATTGGACAGCATCGTGGCCATCACTGAGCCCCTTGCTCTTGCCAAGGGAGAGGTGAAAGCCTTATTGATCCTGTGTCTGCATCTCTGATCAATCACCCCAAATCAGCCCCCAGGGATGAGCTAGGGAAAACAGGTGACAAAGGATATCTATATGACTGCGTACGGAGGCGTCACAGCGGGAGGGCGGGTTGGGATGGAGTCGTCCACGTATGTGTGGATCACACCTCGCTGCTCGAAGGTGCGCATTTGGTTCACGTGGTCAGGTGCCGCCCCGTCTCTCCAGGTGACAGCAGTGGCGGAGGAGCCCGCTGTGGTTTCCTGGAATCGAGTTAAATAAATGATTACGTTTCCAGTGGCGGTTGCCACAGCCTTCAGCTTTATGCCTGGCTAGAGCCACAGCCGATTTAATTAATTTTTAATTAGGAGGGAAAATTGCAAGCCTATTCCACCGGGACCTTTAAGACATCTGTGCATTAGAGATAACATTCTTAAATACCCTGAGCCTCCCGACTGTGGGAGCTTTGAGGGCAGCCCGGCTTGCGCGGTCCAGGGCCATGGGAGGTGTGCTGCAAAAGTTTCCGCCGCCACAGCACTCGACGTGATCAGGGTTTGTTGATCGGAGGAGGGAAAAGTCGCCTCGTTCACTCCAACTGACTGACTCGGGAAGATTCGGCCCATCCATCAGTCATAGAGCTTCGTGTCACTGTCACCCACAGCTTTAATTGAGTGATTGATTGAACTTTCCCTCCTCTTGTCACACACAGACACTTATATATGTGCAGGCAGTGTACCATCAATTTGCACACACACACACACACACACATGCATAGACATGCGCAGACATGCACACACGCAGGGCCACTCACCCCTGATGAATATGTGGCGCTGTCCTATTTTGCTTCTCGCCGTGTAATCCCTCACACACTTAGCCTTTGCATGCTGTGGCCCGAGCTTGATGTATGGCCGTCATGGTGCGTAAGAATGCAGCGGGCGGATGTTCAGCAGCCTGTTGGAAGATGTTTTACAGCCCTGGCAAGCAGTATGTTGTCACAATGTGTTCAATATCACAGCGCATCAAAATTTACTGCGAGCTTCCAGCACTTTCCATTCATTGTGCTTTATCGCCACGGCGACACACATTGATCTTGGCAAATAATACTTTTTATTATTGAACATTACCCCATGCACTCCATAATCAGATTTATTTCCTGTCCGGCATGTCTGCAGCGAGGCATGAGAACAGATATCAGAGTAGATATAAACGAGAGAATTCTGTCTGATACCTGATGTGATAATATCCAGCGAGAACACTTTATCTGAGCGGGAGATGGTGTTTATGTTTGTTGTGCTCGAGAAAAACACCTGACCTTCTCCGGCTGATACAGACTGACGAGTTCTTACAAGAATATGGAGGACGAGAGCACGACTCGCCGGCAGTGGATTTAGAGGGTGTCCCAGGCCTTTTCTCTAAATGTTGAAGCATCTGGAAAAAAGAAAACGAGTCAATAAACAGCTGTTCAACAACTGTAAAAATGAGCAAAATTGCAAAATCAATCTCCAGTTAATGAATTTCTAAGAGCCGATTGGAGCATTATCAGACAAAGAGGTTTTTCTTGCCTCTGCAGAGCACCACTGGAAGGCATGGCTACATTTTCCTACATTAACAAATGTGTTTTTGGAGGGAGCATTTTGTTGGACGAGCTGATGGCAGAGCATGGAAGTGCCTAATTAGGCTGCTGTCCAGGAGGCTGTAGTGTGTGTGAGAAACGCCCCGTCTCTGGCATTTAATCTAAGCCTGTCACATCCACTTTGCCTCCCCCTCAGCCCCCAGAAGCACTCAGAGTGCTCGGCCGAGGGGACACCTGAATGCATCGCTGTAATTTTCTCCACGCAGGATATGCGGTGATATGCCTTTCGTATGACACCGGCTGACGCTCTTCCGTACTTTGCTCGTGAAATAATGAATGAAGCACCGTGGCACCTTGTTCTGCTCTGTTCAGAGGTGTGTGCGTGATAGAGAAGTGCGAAAGGACAGAGGAAGTGAATCCTTTATAATTGGACAAAGCAAACAATGACTGCGAACCAATGATTATTTTTTCCCACAGAGCTCTGTTTTGCCAAGTGACAAACTTGTAAATTGAATTGTCTTGTATTGATTGCAACATGACATAGAAGGAAGGCAACACAAAACTGCAAAGACAAACACTACATCAAACAAGGGGGTGTGGCTGACAGGCACGGGAAAACAATGAGCTGTGTGAATAGGCAACAAGAGATACTTGGAACTTGTTATTTGTCAAATCATGCACACGATTTCAGTCATGATTGATTTATTTAAACTGGGAAAACTAACAAAGAAGATAAAAACAAACAAGTGATCAAGAGAACATGTGACGTGTCTGTTACGTTCAAAGCAATGGAAGAATTTTTGGTACTCTCAGCACAATCCAACATCTCACATCCATTTTAATGTAGACAGCCTCAAACGGACATCTTCCAATGGAGAACATGTACACGCTGGAAAGTCATACCGTTATATATAATTTGCTTGAACCAGCCCTTGAACTGGTAAGTGGATTGTGATAGCAAGCTCAAAGTCCCTAATGCACTTGCAAGCATTGAAATCATTTGTCAATCAAACGATAGACCCTGTTTACTAATGACCAATCTTAGGAAAGCCCTGAGAAGTGTCTGCAAACTGCTAAATTAATCTTTTCTGTTTCTCAATATGAAGGTAGGCAAGTTCGTATTTGTCAATTTGTGAAATCTGGACCTGGCATCGAAGCATCCTCAATGAAATGGGCAGGGCAAGCTTACATCCGGGGTATTGGAGTGTACTTGGCAAGATGCAGTTTAAGTTTAATATGGGGTGAGAGTCTGAGGTTAATTTATCGTATCTTAGCCCTACCTTAACATAGTTTAGATTTGAGTTTGGGTTGGATTTTTTTTTCCTCTTAGTTATCTAATTTGTCTGTTTCACTGTTGTTAGCGCAGGTTTTTACCTGAGTTTGTACTTAGATGTACCACAATGAGTGTCTGCTTTTCAAATCACCTATTGTGTGAAATCTTGAACCTTGAATCATCTTGAATTATTTCTTCTTTTCCAAATACATTTTAAGCTTTTTATGGTTGTGTGGTCATATTGTCTGCACTTCTATTTCACTCAAATATTCAAGGCATCTAGTACATATTGAGGATTTCATTATTGAATCCTGCCTGCTTTGATAAATAGTTTCATTGTCACGTCTCACAGTGCAACTTTTGTGTCAGTGCTGAACACACTGGCCTTAAGTTGACTTATGTGTTTTTAGAGTTGTTTATTCTCCTCCTTTCAGAAATCAGACAACCACAAGCAAACCTTCACACAAAGGCTCTTCGCTAGAAGCTTGGGATTATTTCGACCATCTTTACTGTCAGCCATTGTCAGTCCACATCTTCCTTCTACAAAGCTTGTCCTTCACTGTTTATATAAGGTTTCACATCTGAACTAAGGCAAGTTCTTAAATGAGCTTTAGCCCTCTGGAAGGTAGACGATTGGACTGTAACAGTGGCAGGCTATCTGACTCCAGTCTCTAAGAATGGAAGTTACTGCCTGGACTATTCCCTCAGATTTCAGCCATCTATTTAGTACAGTAGAGATTATTATAGATTTCACCCTGTCTTTTTTTTGTCAAATGTCTGAGTCTTCCTGACAACATTGATGTTTATCTTGCAGCTTTGCTGCACCTTTGTGCCCTTTGCTCAACACTGTGAGCAAAGCCGCGAGATGAAAATCAGGGCAGTAAAAGTAAAAACTATTACTTGGAGGAATCTTTGAAGCATCGCGCTCATCCAGTGGCCCAGTAGCTCACTCTGAACAGCTCTCATTAGTGCGACTGTATTCCAAAGAAACAAGTGAGCTTGTCACTATTTAGCCTTTCATATTTCAACACCGTGGGCACCACAGATAAAATTTTGCTCATCTCCTCTTTATCAGTTTAATGGCAGGAGCCTCTCTGTGATTTTTTTTTTGCAGCGTGGGTGAGGGAAAAAAAACCTTTAATGCCAAAAGAGAGGAAGGGGGGGGGGGTTGATGGTCATAAATTATTTGTATGCAACTGGTGTTGCCATCCTTCCTGCCAGGAGTAGTTAAAATCTGTATTTACCCATTCCAGCCTCATCATCTGTATTCCCCACGTTCATGTCCTGGGAGATTGCTGCAGACATAAAGCAAAACACTTTGCCGTGTCAGAGCAGGTTTCCATGTGTTTCCCCGAGGGACCCCGCCAGTGCGTCTCATGTGTGCTCCACGGTCACTGACTGCATTAGCGCTCACAGGTGTAACCTATAGCGAGGCCCCGTTAAGCTCGTCTGCCAGCTGCCTTTACAGTGGAGTGCTGTCTCGCTGGTGCTGGACTTTAATAGATGATAATCACAGTTGGACGTAGGAGGACAGGCCAACACGATTTTAATAGCTTCAGATGGATGTGACGGTTTGTACAGCAGGACGAGAAAAAAGAGGCAGGGACATCAACACCTACTCGCTGTGACTCTGAGGTGACCTTCTCCGTAGAAACTGGGAAATGTCATCTCAATTACAGAGGGCCAATAACGCGCCCAAAGTTTTGACAGCTGGATGCTAAGAGCTCAAATTGCTCCATTAGAAACAATTTGATTTGGAATCTGAAAGAATACAAATTGATTCACACCATCTGCGGTTAAATACACTGGTGGAATGAATGGCTTGGTGCATTATACGTCCATTAATCCCTTTTATCCTCTGGCGCATTTATTTGGTTTACAAGGAGAGTTTAAGTGAGAAGATTGTAAATAAACAGACATACTTTAAGTTTAAATATGGTTTAGATAAAGCTGCTTGAACTGCAGCTGAATTATGTGACAGCGAACCTGCTCTGTTTAAGACACCATTTAGATCATTCAGGTGATTCTTTGAGGCATTTCTAATTTAGGTTTTAATCATGGAGCTGATATATCCGCATTATTAAATCAGAGACCTCATATACCTGTTAAACCGGATCGTTAATCAACCGCTAATCACGTCTATGTTCATGAAACTCTCCCAGACACTTGGATGCACACCCTGAAACACAAACACACATTTCCCCATCTCCTCCTCCCATGAATACACAAACATGTGCAGGCCAACACTTGTTCAAATCAGAGCTCTGCCTACTCACATGCCTATTAAACAACACAGAATAGTGACCTTGGTTTCACACAGAATATGAAATAAGCCGGGCCATTATTTCGTTAATGCAGAGTACGTGTAGCCCTTCAAGCACTTTAGTTTCTGCCTTAACATTTAAACATTCTTTATTGCTTGCTGACTAGGCTCAAGACAGCAAGGTCAATTACCAAGGGTTCCCCTCAGAAGGTACTTTACCTACCTCATCATTTTGTATAAAGTCTTCAAAAGTGACCATAACGACCCTTATAAACGCCAGGCAGAGGGATTAAACAATACCTTTTGTTTTGATACAACACAGTTTTGTGTTTTCCTTTTTTTTTTCTTTTAGTCGAATCCGGGGGAATGAAATGAGAAGGGAAGGTACCGTAAAAGGGTTTAAGATCTTAGCATATTAAAATATTCAACATGCAGCCTTGAACAAGAGGGTCACTTTATGAAAAATGTTATAGAGCACATTATTTAATGCTTTGGGAAAAGAATAGCTGTCTAACCCCGGGGCTATATTTTGGAGCAGAATATGAGGTATGTCTGCAATTCACAGCGCAGTCCAGGTCAGATTGTAAACAGCCAACAGCCGTGAAATTATTTGTGCAGACCGCGTCTTAATGACATCAGGTGACACAACACTAATCCACCATCACCCCTTCCACCACCCCTACCCCCCCACCCCTCCTTTCTTACCCAAACAAAATCAAGCAAAATAAATGTAAGCATGTGCACGCAAAATTACACATACACACACACACACACAAATGTACACACGTCTGGGTCATAAATTTCACACCTTGCACAACCTGCAGCAATCACGCTGGCCATGCGTGAAGTGCTCTACACCTTGTGATAGAGTCTTAATCAAAGGTCACAGATGAGAGAAAAAAAATGCACCCCTGTAATTGTTACATGCCTAATTTAGTCCAACATTGCATAAGCTTTGGGCTGTTGTCTGCCATTGATTTATGCTATTGTAGCCCTATTGACTTTCATAACGGTATTCAGTGAGCTATTTCCCCTCTAATGTTTACTACGCTGGCTCTGCCTATTACATCATATACAATAAATGAAATGTACTGTACCTACATGATAGGAGCCGTTGCCACTTATTGCCTAAGATAAAAATGTTTGTCTCATAGGAGGCTGAATTGCCGGAGACCCCTGTGCCACCAGAGCTGTAATGTAATGCTTTAGAAGAGGAATGATATTAGGGGAATTTTTCATCTATTGTCCTCTGACAACTGCATCCGGCTCCTCCCAAAGGCATTCGCTGCATGAATTTGAGTCAGCTGATGTTATTTCGGCCCCCCATTCACCGACAACCCTGCATGCTGGAAACTAATTAACTGGACATTTTGTTCTGTCAGGAGCCTGCAAGTAAATGCTCCCAGTTCAGCTTCTCACAACTCCAAAAGAAATCATTCTTAAGCTACGGTTAACAAAATTGTCATTTATGAAAGGGAAGGGTTTAATATGCATTTCCTGCCCACATTTAAATTTGCACTATTCACAGCTCGCTACAACTTAATGGACTTTTAAGTGAAGGCGGCTTTTGTAAAGGGCAGCGTACGGTCCTTGAATTTTTAGTTGTGTTTTCAGACGTGATCTTCAAGTGAACGGAGCGTGTCTATCTTTCAGACTGATGGAAGTTGTGTGTCATTTCAGATATTTTTGATGTTAACAAGGTGAGAAATAAGTGCTGGGCGGCTGCCACTGGTCAAAGACAGAGGCGAGGATGAATGATGTTGAATATCGACTAAGATGCAACTTCTGGAATCAAATCGCTGTGCTATTGATCTACTATTTAAGTTTCCCATCGAATTTGGTGCTCGCTACCTTGACACTAAAAGGGTGAAGACTTGGAAAATAGATGGGAACCCACTCACGCTCAAGTCTGCCCGGTGGAAACACTATTGGATCCAACATCTCTAACACAAATAGCTGCTTTGACACCGCTAAACATATCCCTTTTGTGCTCCACACTATATTGACAGACATCAGTGGAATCAGGCTCACCGGCCCTGGCTCCTCTCACTCCCGTCCGTGGTGTGTTTGATGAGGCTTCTGCGTGAGCCTGGCCTCTGAGAAATCATTGGCCGCTGTGCTCCTTGGCAGCACGGCACCTCCACTTCTCTCCGCTCCCATCACTCCCGCACCGTGCACTACATTTTTATGACAAACAAATGTCCTGCTCAAAAAGCTTCACACGAATGGTGAAAGCAGAGTGACAGCAGATCTACAGAACTGAGCCTCAGCTCCGGTAATTTGCCTCGGGCTCCGTGTGGTTTCAATCATTGTCAATCATTTAGTTTAATGCACTTCGGAAGACTGTGGAGGACTTGTGTCATCCCTCTGTGCTGCAAACGCCTCCTACCTCTGCTCTGCACAGGAAGACGAAAACAACAAGCATGCAGCCTAAATCACAGGCTCCTCTGAATATAATTACTATTCTCTGGGTAATTCCCCAAACCCTTTTGTTCCTCTGCCTTTGCTCTCTTTAGATGTGCTCATTTGAATAGGAAGCAAAAAATCGTGTTCCTTTAATATATGATGTGTTTTCTTCCTTGGACATTATTATGGAGCCCTTCCAGAATGGTTGTAGGAATAAAAACGTCACCGAACATAAAGCTCCAACATACCGTGGGGCTGCAGATACTGACTATGCTAATGAATGCTCCGTGCAGCCTCATTATGAGCTGTGGAGAGAGGTCGTTTTTCTTGGCTATTTTCCTGATGAAGTATTGCTGGAGGTGGGGAAGTGGGTTGAGGTCTGTGGTGCGCCTCTTTAGAGGATTGTAAAGGAAGAAACCTTGAGAAAACAAGGAGAGGGAGAGAAAGAGAGAGACGGAGTTAGTTCTTGTGATTCATATATATTAAAGGGCTTAGTTTGTGTCTCTGGCTGGCTATCTGTGCTTCAGTTTACCAGTTGGTGACAAATGGATGGCAAATTAGTTTAAGATTAAAAATCGGTGGGCATTTTATGGCTGTAATTATGGCTCACAGAGTTCCCCTGCCGCTCCAAGGGACCGTGTGTGGTTTGAACATAATTCCCATCCAAAACAGAGGAGGAAAAAAAGACATCCTGTTTTTCTGGTCTTTTTTTTTCAGTGTGATCCACATGGCCTACAAAATGAAACGAGTGAGCGTTGCCATCTATAATTTCATGCACAAGTTATCCATATTTTTATGTAATAAGCTCATGGTCCTGAGACAAAAACACAGCATGCCAATTAAAGCACTCACTCCCAATCTTTTCCCCCCTCTCTGTCTTTTTTTCTCTCTTCACAACCTCTTCTTCTCTCCTGATTATGTCTGATGTTGCAATCTTCCCAACCTAACCTCCCATCCCCTCCACACCCCCAAACCCCCCACCCTTTCCCTGTCAGCATCTCAACCTCATAATTAGCCAGCATTAATTAGATGCACTGGCATAATTGTTAATCATTGGTTACGCTGGAAACATCTTGGAGAATGAACAGAATGCCAAGCAAGGCGGCAGGAAAACAACAGCTCAGTCGCAGAAAGTGGGAGAGATAGACTCTCGCACAGAGGAGGAGACAGAGAGGATCGTCTGTATAGATGTGTAAATAACACACTACACAGTGCGAACAACTGTCCAGGAGCTCGGCTTTGCTACCTTGCCCAAGGAGACGACACGTGCAGCACCCAGATCAGGCTGGCTGCTAATTCATTAATGACTGCGAGACCTCTCTCGTCGGTTGATATTATTGCCGCTTGCACTCCAGAGGATGCTGGTGAGAATTAAAAGCAAACCCTGAAACAGCAGCCGGGGCTTTGCAACATGGAGCGCGAATCACACACACACTCAGCGGATGAGCGCCATGAAATGGAAAGTCATGGCGATAGTTTGCTTATGGAGTCCCTCTCGGCAGGCTGACACCGACTGCGCCGCCGCCTGTCCATCTCCGATTACCGTCTAATCGAATTCGGCCTCATGTCTGGCTGCTCCCGCGGGCCTGCTCCGGCGGTCGAACTCCTGTGATAAAACATAGAAAAAAACCAAGACGCCAGCATTTCATTGTGGAAGAAATCAAAGGGGACATCAAAGCCCTTGCCTCGCCCCCCTTTAGCTATCACTCTGTCTATCTTTGCTTCTTGTTTATTAACTTGTTTGCATTCTCCCCCTGTCCGTCTCCACCCTCCCTCTTTCTCCAGGGTTGATGATGATGATGATGATGCCGGGGCTCAGGGTAGTCGGCCCCAGTCAGGCGACATCCTGCAGAGGTTACATGGCTCATTCTTTATTCTCCATGTCAACTGCCCGTAAATGTTTATAGCTTTGCGGTAAGACCTCGGCTATTCAAATTATCTTGTCACAATGCATCCCTGAGCAGGAATAAAGCCCTCCTTTATGGGAAATAGTAAACACTCGCTGTGTGGTTCATGGGGAACAATACCCATTTATAAGAGTCCAGCAGAGGCCATGTCCAAAGGGGACAGTAACTTTTCTCCATTTTTTTTTTGTTCCTTTAGCTTTCCCTTTTCTTCTCCCCTGTCTTTCTGCCTGCCTCTGGTTTTTCTAGCCGTTCTCACCCCTCCTTTCTCAGGGCTTGGTTGAGATCAGGCCGCGTTTTTAATGAGAGCTGCAGCCCCAGTCTGAGCCCTCCTCTCTATGCAGCTCCATGAGCCTCGTAATCCGCCATCGATCCTGCCATGAGTTGTTGCTGTCAGCTCTCTGAAACAACAGAAAGAAAAACAAAGCGCCACTGCAATTAGCCCGGGTTATAATTGGGTGTTATTACAGTGTCGGAGTGGGACTTGGCGGAGCGTGACGCACGTCATCGTTGCCCCCACACCCGAGCCCCATCGAGAGGTCGCGAGTGACATGGTGCCCTTCTTGCCAGCCCACACTCTGGCCTTTTTTTTGGCAGCTCGTATCCACCAGCCGAGAGCTCTCAGCGCCACTGCCCCTAATACAGCACCAGGCGAGCACTCAATTTGAATGTGACTATAATCCTAATTACATATGGACAGCCGCGTGGTAAGAGTCTGCCTACTTGCTATATATATAAGCGCAGATCTACAGAAATGGACTTTGCTCTGCAGAAATGTCCGCTGACTTGCTTGAAATGCTCAAGGACAGGCAGGGGAGATAACCTTTCTGAGTAGAAGCAGTTTTACAATATGGCTCCCAAAGCTTTTGTCCCGTCAGTCTATCTCACCTTTGCCTAATTCGCTGGACAACTTCTGATTCTTTGCTTTGCCTTCATGGCTCTGAGGTTGTACAAAGGGGTGAATTTGAATAACAAAGAGAATCATTTAAGGAATGAACTACACACTCATTTTCCGCAAATAATAGCCATGCAGCCTGATACAGCAACTATCATTCATTTGTGTTTTTTTTCACCCGACAGTAAGTCTTCTTGAATCTAGGTTTCTACAGCTATACTCATCTGTATGAAAATAGATATGGGGCAACAATCTAAGCACTTACAAGGCAATTGTTCATTATTGAGGACTATTGATGAGGCAAAACCCCCTTCTGAGCCTTTCAGACAAATCTTGCCAGCAGTAAAAATGTGTAATTCTTTTTGCTAACTTAAAACAGCACCAAGTTTGTGCTTGTACTTGAATCTCATCTCTGCTTTCCAAAGAGAGAAAAAAAAATCATATTTGAATCACTGGGCAAAGGCAAAATATGAGACATCCAAGACATAACGCCAGTGAAAATAAGTAACATTTGGTACAAAAACTCTGGTGTTATAGAGGCTTAAATGAGTCTTCACACTCCTCCTCCCTGAAGTGTATTCAGAGAATTGAATTACACCCCTCCAGAGACACGGAGGGGAGAGGAGCGGGTGAAAAAAAAAATAGAGACAGAAACGCAAAGACAGAGACAGAGATGGAGAGAAAAAATGGAGTTTGCTTTGCCTTGCGAGGCCGGCAATTTGGAGGTACAGTTTTACTGGCGCCGCGCACAGCAAACATCAGCTTGGATGGAGCCTCGGCTGGCACCGAGGCGGGAGTTACTGTACTGTGCGTTGCCATGGCAACAACTCAACCAAGTGATGATGTGAGGTAGCCTGATTGTCACAAACACGGTCACCGAGACCTGGCTGTCAAGCTGCTTGGGGAAAAGCACTCAGAGCACTTACAGACCTATTCTTTTCCTGCGGTCCACCCACCCCCCACCACCCCACATACGTCCAACTGCCACGCGAAGGACGGACAAGTGAGCCGCACTTTTACGCAGCGTCTGAAGCGACCTGTGTAAAGCTGTGTGGGCTGTTTGAAGCGGCTGTGATTTGTAGCGTCTCGCCTACCGAGCCTTTGATGTTGGAGAAAGCAAAAGCAAGTTACGCGAGAGCTGCACCATTAAAAATTGTTTTCTAGACTTTTATGTGCTGATTAGGTATTCTCTGTGAAATGCCTCTGTGTTTTCTTGTTGGTAGCTGTGGAGCCGCAGACCATGAAGGTGTTTAATAAAAAACTAACGGAGCCGCCGATGATCTTTGCCTCTGCTGTCCCGCGAGAGGAAGACGATGGGCAGCGGCCACCTGCCACTGGGAGCACTGCACTTTACTGGTGCCATGAAAAGACAGAGGCAGCTCTCCACAGGCCAATCAAACTATACCAACAGCTGGCCGACTGCCCTCCTCAGCCTTGCTTGCTCTCCATCTCCCTCTCTGTCTCCTCGCCTCAATCTGTCCCCCTCTCTACACATCCTTCACTCAAACACCCTCCACCCCCTCCTCCTCCTCCACACACCAGGTCCTCCCGCGTCATCCCGCGGCGTGATGGTACTACAGAGAGAACCTCAGTTCCCTTGCTCCCTCCCCGGCGACAAATATTTACTGTGCTGCCCTGATTTATTCTGGGTTAATTAGTGAAAGTTAAATAGCTATCACAGGCATGACGTGCACGTGCACACACACAATCGCATCAGCGACTGGCTGTCTCGCATACTCTCAGTGCCAGCTCCTGACCTGCCCTCTAGCCCCCGAAGGCATAATGTGGTTTATTATAGACATGTGAAGACTTAATTAGATGTGTATAATGCATGCTGTCCGGGGACTGGTTGCTGTTCTGTTGTATAAAACCAGGCCGTGTATAAAACTGGCTGTGTTAACAGCCTGCATTAGTAAATCTCTGTGTGTTATGTTAGCGATGAGAAGCAGCTTGGTGGTATAAAGCACTACTCGCTCCTCATTATGACAGATATATGTTGCTGTGAGGAGAAGAGGGGGAGCGGTAGATATTCACTGGCACATCTTCCAGTGCTTTTTTTGAATAATTGGCTCACTATACGGTGAGGAAAACGGAACACTGCGAGAAGTTATAAGTAATGAGCATCATCATTAAACAAATACAACCTGACACACCTTTTGGCTTCCTCGTTGAGAACTCTGCCGATGACAGTTGGTGCATCTGACTATGTACAAAAACTTCTCGCTTCAAGCTTCGCTCGAAGCCGAAGCTCGCACAGAGCTTCCAAGCAGTCGGAGAGTCTCTACATCTCATGGCAAAATCATTCCGCTCAGCTCAGTGCTCTGCCCCGCAGAAAGCCATAAAGATTAGCAGTTAGATTACAATCTTTGCTACAAACAGTCTTTCCAAGAGTGGGAGGGTGAAAGAGCAGGCCAAAGCTTTGCCGATGAAGAAGATTAGCCCGGGCTGGAACAAGAGGGACAGAACAAATCCAGTCAAAAGAAGAGGCCACTTGCACAAAAGGAAGAGGTGAGAGCCGGTGTAAAAAATGTAGAAATGCTGCTGACTGGAGGAAATATTTATGACTCACAGTGGGCATAAAACTTTAGTGAGAGCGTAGGTGAAGCAAACAGCAACACAAAGAGGGGGAATCAATAAATCCATACAGGTTCACAGTAACGGGACAAACTGACGTTTGTCACATGTATTATTCGCCTACTGTGACCTTGGGTGACTCTGCCGACCCTGTGTCTTCAGAAACATGCAGTAGCCACACACTGCACAGACAGACCGTGATCGAGGGCTCAAAAAGAGCACTAATCCCTTAGAAAAGGTACAGACGATGCCTTTCTGTATGTTTTAAAGGATGTCAACAAACACAATGAAATAACCAAGGCAAGCAATGTGTTTGTCCATTTCTTTACTGTACTGCATAATACTGTGCAGCCTCCCAGGGTTGGTATGTTTGCACAGAAAAGGTAAATCTATAAAAACAGGTCACGGACATCTAGTTTCATCCTCATGGACAGTAATTACCCAAAGCAATTTCAGGGACTATTTTCAGCTTGAGTTGAATTATACAAACCGACTGTACAGGCATCAAGCAGCAGCAGTGCAGTAGACAGGGTTGGACTTCAGTCTAAGGAGGCAGCATGTCCTTCAGTGCACTTTGTGCAAGTGAAACATTTGCAGAGTTGAAGTCCAGTCTTTTCCCAAAGCTAACAATTTCAAGACAGTGAAATAAGATGGGGTTTTTTTTTGATGAAAATGTAACAAAAATCTGCCCGAAACTGGGAACCTGTCAACATTTATCCATTTATCCATCCACATGTGCCTCAACATTTTTCTTGGAACATTTTTTTTTTTTTTTTTCAGGACACACACACCATACCATACACTCCCACACTCACACTTTTGGTGCATTTTAGGGTTAACATTTAAACTGACATGCATGTTTTTGGACTGGTTTGGAATCCAGGTTTTTAGCGCTTCTGTCTGGGATATTGCTACAAACTCATGGATGGAAAGAGGCGTTGTGGCGATGCTTGGCTAATATAACTACTCCCACAGACTGACACAACAGGTCACCATTACTTCAGCTGAAGCTAAGTAAATTACAGCAGTGGTAGATTTAATGCCAGGATCAATTTTTCTTTTAAATAGCTTTTGAGTGTCTTAGGTAACATTGCAGCAAGCTTTCTTGTCAAACCAGTGCTTATTTATGTGTGTGTGTCTATCCTGGGTGTGTTGTTACTCTATGTAAATTCAGTGGATAGAAATGCCCCGAAGGTAATGATGTTGCTGCATATGAAAAAGAAACAGTCGACCTGCAGGAAGTCATTTGCTTGGCAGCTTTGTGTACCTTTGATTAACACCCAGCAGCCGGCTTGCTCAGACCATGCAAAGACCGTGACAAAGCTGCTACATTAGTGGCTCACTGGGCAGTGAAGCGAGGGCTAATACGGATCAGATTCCTGCTCCAACATGTGCTGTGGTGAAGATTTTGGTTTAAAATCCATTAGTGCAGTGATATTTACAGTATAAATGAGGGTTATAATGATTAGCTTGTGGGATCCCATCGGCTGCGTTGTGAGCGTGTGCCCGCTCAGGCCTATGGTAGGTGACCAATCAGAGCAGAGATGGCTTACGGGAGCAGATACTTGGATGTAGAGACTGCAGTTACTGCATCAGTGTACAGGCAGAGAAACATGAAGTTCATTATGTTTTGATGTGTGGATTTTCAATAGTTTCACATATAAGAGTATGGACCTGGACAACACAGCCTCCTAAGAGGATTGATGGAAGGACAGAAATAAGCCCTCTCAGGCTGGCTACAGTGGATCAATTCAGTCTTTTCATGTGATTTGCTGGCACCAACATGAGCCCAAAACATTACCAGACTTATCCTATTATGTTTCCAAACATATCATAAATCAATCTGAAGTCTGACGCAGCTCTGTGAATCATCATTACAACAACTGGAAGTATGTTTATTTATGCAGCAAGTGCCTTTGTAATGTATGCTGCAGTTATACATTCCACTCTTATACCTTGTTGCTCTGTTTAACGTATAAAAGCTAATTCCAGCGTCTGTCTGTCAACAGGAAACACATCGCTACTCACAGCTTTTGCCTTTTAATTTCACCTTGTCCTTATGTTTGTTTGTTTGTTTAAAACTTTCTTTGTAGAATCAATACGTTTGTTTTCATGTTGCATATTTCATTTCTTGTCTCCTGGTTGCTGTGCAACCGGTCGTTTCAAAAGCCCTCTGTTAGTCATTGATATGCTTGTAAGTTTGGTTTGAAAATCCTGATGAAATTCAGATCAAATGCAGATTGTTTCAAAGGTGTTAAAAGAGAGGATGGTTTAAGGCTGTCTGCCAGTTTCACCTATTAAATCTCACCTTCATATTTTAGGTAACAGATGTACCTTTCAGTGGAAGGTTTTTTTATACAAACATTTCTAATTAGTTGATAAAGGGATTGGAAAAAATAACAGGAAAACTCTGATCTGAAATACTGTGCTAGCTGTGCAACCAATTTTTACAATTACCTTCAGCAGTCAAAAGAGTCATTTTAGTGGGAAATTTGAACACCATTCACTAAACAAACAACTTAATTAGGTAAAACTAAACACAGTCATGGAGTTGGAGCAAACAAGCCTCAGAGGACTAAATGTCTCAGAACATCGAGCTAACATTTAATTTGCTGTCATTTTGTCTTTTAATTTCAGACATGGAGCAGCTCTCCAAACCTGTCCGACTGCATGTCTCCCCTCTCAGATGTGTTTGCACACAGTTTCTATCATCACAATAGTGGCTAAATGAGACAAACATGAACCCTGCAAGCGCAAACAGGCAAACTGTGATCATTACTTTCACAGGTGTGTGTATCTATGATTTCGAGCGTATGTGTGTGTGTGCTTGAGTGTGTGTCAGATTTGTTTGAATGTGGCCTGAATGTGACTCTGCACTGTTTTTTTTTTATTTTCTATGTGAGCATCCAAAGCGAGAGTTGCACCCTTTCATTATCCTGTAAATACAGCCTGAGCCAGAGCCATTATTTAGTTGTGGGATAAAACAGTTAGAGCAGCTGGTGAATTCAGTGATTTACTCAAAACCAGAGTGAACTGACACAAAGTTAGTGTTTCATTATATTGATCGGAAGAGCATCAATTGAGAAAACAAATGCAGCTTTGTCTTGAATATTTTTGCATTCTGACAAAATGAGCAAATCAAAACTGTACGATATCCTCATTTGCAGAAAACTCTCCTTCAAAAAAATAACTCTTGCACTTTTGCCATTAGGCTGAAAACATCTATGACTTGTCCTGCAGGAAACATCAGCACCTTGAGTCTTTGTGTCTGGCTCGGGGGAAGCTTTTGCATGCTGCCCGGCCTCATTACCTGCCGCCTACATGCCAAGGGTGTGCCCAGTCATTAGTGTGCTCTAGAGTCACTCTTGGGGAAAAATAATCTTCTCACCAACTTTGTGTCGTAGTCCAATTATTGAAAACTGCTTCTTTGTTGCTTCCACTCTTGATTGTTAGTGCTAAATGTGATGGTTGGGATATGACAGACATACCAATAAAAAAGCATTTTTATCAGTATGTCTGTCAAATCCCAAGAGACAGGAATATTTTGTTTAACTAGCTCCCATCCTCAAGAGAGAAGTCTGTTATTGTTCCATGGGCATGTATCTCAGACACTCACATATACTTCCAACCATCCATTATCTTATCTGCTTTGTACTCAGTGGTGTGGCGGGGATCTGCTGGATCCCCAGGACATACAGGACAAATGCAGGAAACACACCCTGGGCAGGTCATCACAGGACACACACACACACACCATTTCCTCTCATACTCATATGTAAGAACGAGTCTCCAGTTGACATAAACATGCATGTTTTTGGACTGTGGGAGGAACTGCAGTATATATGATATTTTACCTCAAAACATGTTTCGCTTCACATTCCACAATGAAAACTGCAGAAGTGAGAAGCCGATTTCCAATGTTATACACAGCAGACTTCCCAGAATATACGGTACCTATACTTTGGGAACACTTAATGCTCTCTGAGATAAATGCAATGATTCTTGTTCCTCTTTTGGATATTTGGCTGAAAAAATAATACTGATTATCAGCTATCTTTGACTGATTGATCAATTCACCAATCTTCTGATATTACCAAAACAAAATGGCTACAATGCTGAGGTTAGTCTGAACACTTGTGAGACATTTGGAATTCAGTTTGTTCTTTCACTGAACAAGACTGTACTGTGCTACTCTTGATGTTCTGATCTTTTCTTGGGTGAATTCTGGAAATTAGTCTGCCAACCTTGGCTGAAATTTAAGAACAGCAACACGTCAAAATCTTTGACATCATCAGTGGCATTCCTATTCAGGACCTGCTCTGCCCCAGAGCCAAACAGAGGTGTCTCCACCTCCACCTCCTCACTACATGAAGAAGCTGCGCTGTTAAATGGAGAGATTATGCTCCTCCTTCTCGTTCCCAGTGGAGCAGGGATATGAATGTGATTGTACTTCCAGGGCAGTCTCTCTTTTGATGAATAAATAAACGCCTTCTGGACAGTCTCTGCTGTCTTAACGAATGGATTTATTTACCAGGAAACAGACCTCACACAACAGCACAGTGATTTTTCTTTCTTTTTTCCTTTTTGCCAATCTTGCCAACTGTGTTGCTATACCCAAGAAAACAAGGTCAAAAAGAGACTCATGCACGGATCTTCTTAGCTATCTAGTTTAAAGCAAAGAATGCAATCTCGCTCCAGCGTATCAAAATACTGAGACGCCCCAAGGTCTTCTAATCTTCCCGACTAAACACTCAGAGCACACAGGCCAGGGGCTCTTAACGATGGCAATGCTCAAACACACAGTTCATCCCAAAAAGTTATTTTTCTACCAAAGCCATATCTGTCCTTTTTTTTGAGAAACCTGATGTTTCTAGGTAACTTAAGGAAACCTTTGTTTCATTTTTTTTTCATCTTTTTTGTTTCAATTAATTCAATTATTATTTTTATTCAGAGGTTCAGTTCATAGCAATGTAGTCTCTCATTTTACAGAACCAGACAACTTAAAACAAAGCGAAAGCTAGATAAAACAAAGCCTAAACAAAAGTCCAAGAAATCCCATGTATAGTGGCCAAGTGGTTGGGATCCATGCCAAAGGTTCATGAGGTTTGTTTGTTTTCACATGAACCTCTTTTATTTACCTTTATTTCTTTTTACCTCTTTCTTTATTTCTATCGCCATTGATTTGTTTTCACCTGCTTGATTTGTCCTTCACATATGTGTGTGTAAGCAGTGTATGTGCTCTTGTGTCTGTGTGAGTCAGCCGCATTCAGCTGTTAACAAGATTAATAGGAAAAATGTAGCACTGAGAAACTGTTTATTCCTCAAACTTAGAAGAAATTACTCAATTAATCAAGCAAAGGGTAGATGCTTTCAATCAATAGTAATTATCATTGTTGATTATCTTGCAAATGTGTATTTTTCATATCTCTTCTTTCACCGCTGTATTAAAACCAGTCGGAGAGGAATTACTGGTCACGCAGCTGGGTTGTTTGTGTTGACGTGAATATGAGGGGATGGATATTGGCAAAACAACTGCTACCTTCAGCCTTTAATCCTATCAAACATGTTTTCACAGGGGTGACGTGGGCTTCTGAAATCTCACACTTCAGTGTTTTACACTTTAATTGGCTAGAAAAGAAGTCACTGCAGTACGTTTTTTTTAGCGGACTAGACTGTCATTGTCTATTCTGGTTTCCCCGCAGTGCCGTGATGGCTGTCTCCGAGGAGCACTGAATGAGCCGTTGATTAGATTAATAAGGCAACAGATTGAAAGTGGTGATGTGTTTGGTTTACAGGTCATTCCCAGGGCCCCTCTCCCTCTGTGGTCGCGGTGTGGGACCGGGCAGTAAAGTCATTTGTTGCCCGCTGAAGATCCTGATAGGCCCCCCGGGAGCCGGTGTGGTCGGCTCGCTCCTCCAACAGGCAGGCGGTCATGTTGCAGCCAGATTCCCCCTCAGCACCTCCTCTCTCCTCTGCTCTCCTCATGCAGCGGCACGTTGCGCTGTGGCATCTTATTAAAGCCACATAAAAACCCGTAAAAACCTCACGAGAGAATCTCGTATGTTTTCGGCTCACGCCGACCGAGAGCGCCGATTCACTGTGATATTTCAGCAGAAGAATTGAAGTGCGAAAACTTTCAACATGGATTTCTAATATCCTGGAGTCGATATTGCCTCGCCGTTATCAAGGTCCGCTGAGGCTGTGCAAAACACTATTCCATGAGATAATGGAATAATGTCTCACAGTAGAATCCGTTCCTCATTTCTTTTCCTGTATAATCACTGATATGACATGATATAATGTGACAAATGAAAAATATCACATTTCAAACCGACCAACGGCTCGCATTTATCATCGTTTCAGGAAATGCCCAGAGGGTGAAGCGACTGTGCTTACCTGAGACTATAGCCTATTGATCTCAGCTGGCAACACTAACTGTGCTCTATTCATCCTGTTGGGGCTGTGGTCTCGCACAAACAGAGCCGTCACTCACTGCCTCCGAGTAGCGCTGGCACCACCCCTGACATTAAGCTAACAATGTCATTCGTCTTTTAAGTCACTTTTCCGCAGAATTATATAGGCGTTCGCCAGGGATTCCTCTTCTCATTTGGCTTCTGAAGATGCAGAATTAAATTTAAAGCTTAATTAAGTTGCAATGAAACTTCAATTGAAGGCAATCTAACCCTCCTGGAGCTCTGATTTTACTCACAATGGCCATTTAAGTCTGTAGCTGGAAATGCATGCTGCTTTTAACACATTGCAATTCTGTAGACTGTGTAAACATGACCCCCCCCACCCACCCACCATGCTATGGCACCAATGAATATATATTGATGCATGCTGGGTTAAGTATCCGGCTCAAGGTCAGTGCAACCATGTCACGACGTCGGGAATCATGATCAGCGCTTCTCTCCACCGGAGCAATATCTGGAAATAATATCGACACCTTAAACAAGTGACAAATTCATTGGGAGCTTAAAAAAAATCCATCTCAAATGATTTCCCCATCAGTAAAAACAGAATGTGGACATTAATAATTCATCTAGATTCCGGGAGAATTGATCCACAGAGATGGGAGACGTGACGGTTGGGATAGGGGTAAGAGAACTGCTCCTGCACACACACACACACACACACACACACACACACACACGCACACAGACTTACACCTGCAGACACATTAGGACACTTTTACATGCAGACAATGTCAAATGTCCGCACATATGCAACACACAGATGCACTTTGCTGATAAATCAGCTTTTGCAATGACATATGTGGATTAAATGTCATCAGCAGAAAAAAAAACAAGACAACTTTGTCCTTCAGAGCACTAAAGGCTAAACAATCCCACATTAATGTTGTTATAAATGAAATCATTAGGTAATGATGACGCTTCTTGAGTTCCCCAATTCAGAGTAAGTACCAGGTTAGCACAGCCATTTACATCCCCAATGGATTCAGCAATGCCCCATTTCTGCTGCAGCTAAATGGTGCCTCACTGTCTTGGTATCCACAGGCTTTTTGCTTTGAATTGAGTTTATCCAATTATCTTGCAGGTGTGACATCACTGAAGCCGAAGAAAGCCTGGGAGGCAGAGAAAGTGCTGCGGGTTGAATGAGAGATAAGCAAATGAAAAAGATGCAAATGTAGAAAAGTTATTTTGAAAAAATTTCGAGCGTCTAAGCTAATTGGTCGCTAGAGAGAAGATGCTGATGCAGTGGTTTTGCAGCCTGCTGCAAAGCCACCCACTCTGTGACTCACACAAAAGCTCCAAGGCAGGCACGTGCACGTGCAAAACACACAAACTTTGTGCACTCTCATGCACGAATGCATCTGCCACAGCTCCAGAAACACCCCACTGCCGTTACTTAACAATGCTCTTTTCTGCCTGAGTTCACCACGAGACGCATTAGACGTCCCTGTGTTCTCGTCTTCCATATCATTCCTCTTTTGTTCGCCTCATGTTAAAAGCTGACATTAGCGCGCTGCAGTGTCCTGCTTTTGTCCCTTTCATGAACCATTTCAATCTCTCACCTGCCGTTAGGCAACACGGCCTGTCTGCCTGAGTCACATTTTACAGCGAGGAGATGTAGAACTGCACTCTCCACACCCCATTAGAGACCAGGAAAGAGCCCCAGTAAGCCTGGGACTGTGTGCCAAACATATGCACACTCACACTCTCACACACAGGTGCACAAACGCACACATACACGTATGCACACATACATTAGTCGACAGTCGCAAAGCGGGTGTGCTGCTCCTTCAAAATAGGCACCATACAGTTGATAAAGAAGCAATAAAATAAACCCAAACAAAATGAGCAGAGTTATAATGAGCTGCAAAGGGAGCGGAGGACACCTGTTTGTTTATACAATCTTTCACAAACAGTGTGCGGTTAATCACCTGAGGTGCGGCTGGGGTGACGCTTATCTACATCACAATAGAGGGGTCGGCTACATTAAACACAGAGGACAGATGCCGTTCCATTTTGCTTCGGCTTTTCGGTTTTAATGTCTGTTTTTTTTTTTTCCCTGCCAAGAGACATGGATGCAGATGTTTTGTATTGTGCTGCACCTGCAGTTCCAGCCCAGCTCCCGCTTCCCAGCCGTCAAAAAAACAGCCCAACTGTACGCACTCACAATGAGCCAGGTGAGAGGGAAAAAAAAGCACCCCTCCCCCATCAAAGATGGGGCAAAAAAAATACATCAAAAACTCTTCCAATCCTGCCTCAATTTTCTCTCAATAGTTGTCTGTGAACTACTTCTCTTCTATCAGGAATAAAGAGAATGCTATTACATATTTCTTTTTTTTACTAGCTTTGCTGCCTCTGATGGCCTTTCAATAGCTGTGGTTACCGCTTTATTTGCTGCCTCCATAAAGGTGACTTATAAGCTGTTATCACTAGGCCGGAAAGAAACGTCAATACAAGATTAAAAGGTGCGAGCAGAGAAAGGGACAGACTTCATTAAAGTTGATGTGGAGCTACAAACACCTATTGATATGTGCGAGACAACTGGGGTTGTTGAGAGGCTGAATTGAGTTTTGGCCCCTCATTGACACCTATTGGCTCTCATTGATTTGTCTCATGTTGCACTCTGACGGGAAATCTGATTTAGTTCGATATTCATTTCAGACAGCGCTAATGGATCTGAAGGACTGAGAAAAATCCCACTGAGAAGATGGACTCCATCACACATCTATTTTGGACTGCAGGCCTAAAACTGACACGTTTATATTCTGTGTTTTCTGGGAGCTGTGTTTCAGATGCGAAGAGTGTAGCTTTCTGAATGTTCTAACCTTAACCCTAGCCCATTATCTTACCTGTTTCACACCTTGAGGGTAACGAACCAGAGTAATTTCATCATACTTGGGGCAAGTGATTACAAAGCCATCAACATTGTCACTTACCAGTTTTTATGTTATTTTTTTCAGATTTATCATGTGAGAGACATGATTTGATACAAAGGGCCACAAATAACACAGTGTAAAAGTCATTATCAAGTCTGCATCAAATTTTGTAAAAGTTTAATCATGGCTGTCTTCATAATGCACCAAATGATCCAATGATAATGAACTTTAAAAAAAGAAACAGCAACAAAAAATGGATCTGATGCATCACACCACTTAACTAAGTGTCGAGAGCATGCCAGCAGATTTGCAGCAAATAATTGGAGTAACAATTGATGGCTGGAACAGTAGAAACACACTTTCTAAAAATGAAAGAAAAAAACAACCTCAGTAGCAAAGTTTAATATTGGTGACCTGGAGGACCTGTAACTTCTTAAATATGCAATACCTCCATCCTTTATTCATCACATCATCCACATGCTACATAGGACTATCAAATCAAGAGTGTGAATAAAATGAAAGGTATCACATGTATTCACAAGTATCTCATGTGTTGTAGCTGTGTAAGTGATGAAATCTTTGCACAGTATGACCTGCTCTGACATGAATATTGAATAGGTCCTTTAATATCAGTCATCCTCACATGCAACATGCTGCCATCAATTTAGCAAATGCACAGTTTCCTCCCAGTTGATTGGTTTTTGTTTGAAAGTACTATTGATTCAGCAAACGGTTTGGTCCTACATAAAGGGACACTATATATGACCCCGACCTGTGTTTCTGTCGGGAGTAGAAAAGACTATAAGCACCCCAGACAGGCTCGGGTAGTTATGAAGTGCGTTTGGTAGGTTTTGTTGACAATAATGGAAAAATGCAATATTGCTGGTGTTATCTTTCAACATAAGTTTGGCAAAAAGAAAAACTTCTTTGTTCAGCTCAGAGAAAGATTTTCTTCATGATTAAAAGAAACGATTGTTGCTTTGAGAAAGTGGCAGGATGTGAGCAGTCTCTAGTCTCTAGTGTTAAAGTTAGACACTTTGAACTCCTAAAAAGCTGCCAAGACCTCCTCCTGAAGAGGTTTTTCTAGATCTTAAACAACACCACTACATCTTCCACCATTATTTTCACGACGAGAGGCCATTTGTCAGGAAAACACAAACATTGTTTCAACAAAGCGATGGAGATTTTTTTTTTCCTAGCTCTGGAAACTTACAGTTATGAAAACAAACACTATCTCTGTCAAGTGGGTAGTAACAGGCAAAAAACACACCATAGAACAACAGCGCACTGCCTCAGCGGCTGATTACCCGCTTAATGCAGTTTCGTACCAAATGACTTTGCTTCAGTCTGGTTTGGCTGCCAGCTCCTGACAACACAGCCGAGGCTGAAGCAGGTGAAAGAGTTCATTAGAGCGGCAAGCTGGGGTCCACAACAAGCAGCCTCTTCACATGGAATAGCAGAGCTTAGCCTTCAGCTGTGACCTCTCCTATCCAACATGCAGAGATAATACGGCAACACAGAAACTCAAGGCAAGCAGTGTTCAAACATTGGTGCACTCTTTAGTCCAAGCAGAAAGTTTAAAAATGTTGCCTTGCTGCTGCCCCCAAACATGCTTTCTATACCCTGCTCTCTCTTTTTTTCCTTTTTCATCTTGTCTTTATTTATGAATATTTACAAAGGTCAACGCTTCAAAACTTTGGGAATTGTTGAAAGAAATCTGAAGAGTTAAGGTCAAGGTTGGAGGTGTAATGAAGGCAGAAAACAAAATATTTTACTTTCCGAGCATGCTGATGATTTTCGCCCTCCACCAACCCTTCAGACCGAGCTGAACATGTTCTCTCTCCTTTAAGTGAGCTTACGAAAAAAACATGTTTATGTGTGCAATAGGTGTTGAACAGAATCCAAGTGTGTTAGGACACAAGTCAGGCTGAAAAAAGAATGAAAGCCTGCAACTGAACGAGCAAAAATATATAGCGGCCTATTAAAAATTAACCTCAATTGATATGTGTCCTGATATAACCTAGAAACAGCCCTCTGCCTGCCATCTGCTCTGCATGGGGATAACTCAGATCATTTATGCATTGTTTTCTATTTTGCCAATGGAGTGAATTGCCTGGAATGCAAACATTATTCTTTAATCTTCTAGGTAAATTGGGCCCTCTCGAATTGGGTTTCGCATGATGCAGCGAGGTTGAGAAAAGCCAGAGACCATTTAATCTTTTACCACCACCAGATGTTCTCTGTAGGTTGCAGCACATGTGCACATTGATGTTTTCTCCCACACAAACGCTCCTCAATAGAGAAAAAGACATCACAAAATATTTGCTGAAATTGGGCACTAATGGGCTAAAGGTGTGTTTCACGCCCCAGAAGTTCAGATTTCAGTGGTTATTTGTACAGCTGTTTTTTTTCTGAAATGCAAAGCAACAACGAATAAACAAACTTGTGAGAGGCTCTGATCAAAGCAAGACGGTCAGCTTGTAATTCCAAGTGTGCAGCTTTTGGTTTTGTGTAATTTATTGAAATGCAAGGGTTTTGCTCTCCACTGGGACTGACATGGTAAAAATGTATGAAATGAATTTATATTGGCTTCTTGTGTAAGTGTCCATTAAATTAATGTGTTAGCTTTTTCTCTCAGATTATGTGTCTTGCAACAAATAGCACAGGCTGTATTAACTAGTCACTGCAGAGAGCCTTGGGTGTCTGACTCACTCAAGCCTTCCGCCTGTCCTTGTTCTACTTGTCTGGCTCCACCAAATGGATAATGGATTTTGAGCAAAATATCAGCCAAGAAAATCAGCCAAATAATCAAAATGTTCATCAGAAGTACATCTGCGGAGGGCATTTGAGCTTAAGTATGAAAGTGAAATCAAAGTGAATAACACTTTATTTTATCCATACCTGCAGTTAACCAGGTGAGCTGTCAAAACAGCCACAGTTGTCTTGTTGAGTTCAAGAGAACTACGCCTACAAAAATCTGACTGCACTCTCTCATTGACATCATCTTGATTATACTGTACATCAAGGGAGGAAACTATGGTGAAGGCACTGACATTTTTATGATCAATGTTATACAATCCAGGAATGAAGAAACTACTTTCTATGGTCTTGTTTTCCTCACGTAGTAATCGATCCCGTCCAGGGGGAAATCTGCAGAAACAGCCGTAAAAAAAACTTTGCTTCTACAAAGTCTTTTCAGATGCAACATGTTGTAAAATAAATATTTTGAATGCACAATGTCGGTCTGTTCAGTTTTGAATGGCAAAATAAACAGAAGCCAAACAGCAGAGGAACAAAATGTTGTTTTGATATGCACCAAAGAACAATTCTAAACCTGATTTTCAACTCCAGCAAAGTGCACCAGCTGCCGCTACGAGGACATTAGCCTCCATCTAATGCTATGATAGCCACTAATACAATAGACCCTGATGACCAATCATAGGGACGATGCACACACACTGTGACAGTCCAGTGTTCGTGTCTGATGTTTTACATCTAGTGCCTGCGTTCAGCACCACTGCTCACAGATGTGGATGATCAGATTTTCTTGCAGCACATCTCAACAGAGACCTGCAATTCACATCTCCCAGTTTTTTTTAAAGCATTGTAGTCTAATAACTCTGTAATAACCAATACTTTGTTCCCCAAGAATATTACTTGTTTTGCATAAATGTCACATCCTGCCAAAGATGTGCAGACTCTGAAATTAAGGCAGACTTAAGCCCTGACTTCGTCGCCCATGACCAGTTTCTAAATTGGGTCAAATCTCTGTCAAATTGGCTGTTGTTAGACATGCAGTTTCTGAGTGACAGAACACCTGATTAATCGCCTCAACAACAAGCAGTCTGCCTCTCTGACGATCGTTCGCTTTCCTGGCACATCAGACATTTGGTTTGGCTATTTTACAATCTGAGCCGCTCTGCTATCCAATTCTCTACACACCCTTTGTTCAAAGATCTGTTATAAATTATACTGGGCATGTTCCCGCCCATCCATCCATGCATCCATCCATCTCCCCATCCATGCATCCATCCATTATCTCACCACTTTGTACCTTAACAGTGCCAGGGGGATCTACTAGTGCCTTTCTCCAGGGCACTCTTGGCAGAGTAGGGAGCAAACGTGCAAACTATGCAAACCCTCCCAACCATGATCTGAATACTTGTGCAATGAATAAGAGAGAGTTTTGGGAAATTTCTGCCCGATTAATTGTTAGTTAATGAGTGACAGACCACCTGATTAATCACCCGCACAATGAGCAATCTGCTTTTCCAATGATCACTTGGACTTCTGGCACACCAGACATTTGGTTTGGCTGTTTCATAGTACGAGCAGCTCTGCCTCCAGTTATCCACATAGCCTTTGTGCATAGATCTGTTATAAACTGTCACATTTGCTCAAATTATTGTAAAAGAAAAAAAAATATATATATATATATATATATATATATATACAGTATGTATATAAACTATATTTTGAAGCCAAAAGCCTTGAACTGCAGTCTCTTTCCAGGGAGGTCTCTCTCTCTCTCTGTCTCGCTCCCTCTCTGTCTCTCCCTCTGTCTCTCTCTCTTTGTCAACATTGTTGACAATACAGTCGTCCTGTTTAAATAAACTTTATTGGAATTGCTCAGTCGATAAAACTGGCCTGGGGCGTCTTGCTGTTGTTTGCACACCACATTAAATAAAAAAGGTCCTTAGCCGGACAATTAAAAGTGTACCTCCAGTTCACATGACGTACAAAGGTCCATAAAGCTGCAGTGAGTGTGCCCGGCTTCACACCATTGCACCTACTTTTTACACCTGGAGAAAAGCCACAATGGCAGAGAGGTCACAGCCTGAACTCTGGTGGTTTTCTCCTCTAAGCCGAGGATTTTCCCTCATGCCTATTATTACCTGCTACTTGAAGCTGCATTCTTGTGCTATGCTTGCAGGTCGTCATTAAAAGCTGTAAAGGTAGTGGTGTGTTACATTACCACCGGAACAGTTGTAGGTCTTGCTCAACAGCCCTTCTCTTCATTAAAACTTAGTTAATTGACGGTGAACTGGAGCTACTTGTGAAGGAGTAATGAGCTGGGAGGGAAGGTCAGGTGGAGTGAATCAGCCCTGAACTCACTTGTGCTAATTACTATGAAGGGAAATCAGGAACGTTCCAGTGAAGTTGAGATAGAAAAGCAAGAAAAGCCCTATAATGTCCCCTCTGTTATTGGGGAAAAAATCCTATTTTTATCTCCCTCTCCATCCCGCTCTTGTTTCGTCCATTTGACCAGTCAGGTGATCAGTCATGTGACTGCACGTCCCGCCACCCTGCAGCGAACATGTTAGCCCGTTTGCTTGAACACTCTATCATCCTCTCCTCTGCCAGCATCCTCTCTTCTGCCCCCATTGTTTCTCCACATCCCTGCTCTCACTGTTTCCAGCTTCCTTTTCTTCTTGGGTTTTTTTTTCTTTTTTTACACGCTCTGGCAACCCCCGCGTTTCTGTTCTGCATCTCTGTCCCCCTCGCTCCTATCTCTGCTTTATCTCCTCCATCTCTCCAGCTGTCCCTCTCGTTCCTCTCTCCCTGCCCTCCCATCTGCTGATCATGCCCTGATAACTCGGCAGAGGCAGGCTCTTTCCCCCCGTGTCATCCTTCTTTCCTGATGTTCCCCACTCCGTCCCCTATCTGTCAGACTTCTCTTCAGTTGCACTCCCGCTGCCTTCCCTTTCCCTTGCCTCGCTCCGCCTCTTTCATCCATCTCCCTCCGTCTACTCACAAAAGTATCCCTTCATCATGCATCTATCCATCCGGCCAACAGCTCTTCCCGTGTTCCTCCCAACCGGTCCAGACCCTACAGCAGCAGGATCAAAATGTAGGAGATAGAGCATGAGCCAAGATAAGCTCTCCCCGCAGGTCACTGTCTATGTACCAGCTGATAGGAATCAATCTGCACCGCAGGATACTGCTCCTTTTGTTGTGCTTTCCCTCTCCATTACAGGCCTCGCTTTATTTTTTTTTCCTTTTACTTAAATCCATGCCATTTTTTTTTGTCTGAAGACAGGTGCCAAAAGGCCATTACCTTAGTCCTTTATTCCCCCTCCTCACTGTCATTAAAGCATTTGAATTGTGATTTCTGCTTCTGCTTTTTCTTGTTATATTTCATTCACAGCACACCACTTCCCACCACTCTGTATAAAGGCACAATATGTCGAACCTTTTATTCAAAAAGACCAAGTGACATTGGTCTTTAGTCTGGCATTCTTTTTCCTGTCCATCTATGTGAAGCCAAAAATAAGTTTTCTGTCATTTAATGTTGAAACCTTTGGAAAGTTTTTCCTATTACCGTCTTTTTAAAATTGTGGACAGTATATTGCAAAGAGTGGCTGGATGCAAGAGCAATTTATGGAGAAACTAAGTGAAAACAGTGTCATTTAAATGATTGAATGACACAAAAGTGCTTACAACAGAACAATGAGAAAGGTAGGAGGCATTCAAAGCTGCGATGGAGCGGTCAAGCATCGTCCAAATAATTCAGGCATTGTGGGAAACAAAGCGAAATCCCAAATCACTGGGTAACAAATAGTTGGCAAAAAAACACAAGGAAAAAAGCTGGAACGGCCAACACACTCTGTATTAAGAGGAACTGGCAAATTCACGGGGGGTGGACTAATGACGGACGGGTGAAATTAATTAACAATCACAAAGGCAGCGAGACACAAATACTGGAGGTAACACAAAAGAGGACACGTGAGGAGATGAACCCTAAACAAAAAGCAGGAAATGGTCGAACGAGAACCCCAAACGATCACAGCGGTGACGTTGTGCACATGCACCATGCTATTGTTAGATCCCGAGTCCCACAGTGCTCTCTGATCCATGGTCTATGGTGTAAGATTTATTCATTACTGTTTGTTCATGATACAAGTCTATAGTCTGTGCAGACTCAGACATGGCCTCCTTTGCTCTGTGTCTCTAGGCTGGAGATATATCTGCCTTTTAGGCATATATTTCATTTCAATCACGTCAGTCTATCACCCAGTTTTTTTATCTTTATCTTATATTACTCATTTATATCACTCACTTATTTTCAAGTGGGTTTTATTTTCAATCACATATCCATTATTTCTACTTCTTTTTTATGTCCCCTTATATTTTATGGGAAGTTCTTGGTGCATATAATTCGTGAATAGGATAGCATTATAATCTGCTTTGCATGCATGAAAGAAAATACATTTGCATCTGTATACATTTTGAGATATTATTAGAAATGATTAGAAGTAAGAATGTTTTTTTGTCCAAGTATAAAATAAAAGGAGCACCAAACTCAAGGTAAAAAGCTCATTACGGATTTTTGAGTTCCAATGTCCTTGCCATACTGTTGAGCGACAGCTCTCAGTCCGACCATCTCTCTTCTTGTAGATCCTCTTTGGTCTCCACCAGATCCCGTGGGAAATATCCAGCTTTTGAGCAGCAAAATGTTAAATCCACTATGCGGTTGAGTCACTTTGTCTGACTGCTGTTTGATGCATGACTGGTAGCGTACAGTTGGTTTATCTGAGCCTTTTCAGTGAAAACAGCTGCCTGCTGCTGCTGGAAATGAAACTGCTGAGAGGGGAGAGACGGAACAAAACATTACAGATTCCCCACAGACATTTTTTTTATGACAAAGAAAAATAGTCAACTTTCAATAATGTTTCACGTTTGCTTATTTTTAAAAAAAAACAAGTTTGATTAAATTGTGATTAAAGTGTAACTGTAACTAATTACATGAACACTCATTTCCTTATAAAATAAAATAAAAAACTAGAACATAACATTCATCCATCATTCCTGCTTTGGAGAAATAGACAAGCCTCCAGTCCATCACAGGACACACAGAGCATTCACTCTCACTTTCACATCGACCTGTCTGAACAGGATTAGCACTATGTCACCCAACAATGCATCCAGAAATCCCACTTTCATGTATGTACAAGTCACAAAAATGCCAGAAAAATGTGACTCGCGCCTTGACGTGTGAGATTTAAGGAGTGAGCTCAGAGCAACTTTTCCCCTTCAGCAGATAAAATGGGAAACAAACACACACTCTCCATCATTCTGCAGAGTGGAGCTCTAACATCCAAGTGAGGTAAAAATGGATCAAACACATTTTCTAGAACAAAGAAATAAAACAAAACAATGAGCTGAAAGGTGCTAAAATGATCCATTTAGAGCTGAGGGCAATAGCAGTCGCTGCCAATAAATTTCTACGCATTCGTTACTAAAAGCAGCAGCTTTCATACGACGCACAGTCATGTGATCCGCCATTAATCTAAATATTATGATTTGGATTGTTTCTCGCTGTAATATCCGCAACTGTGCTCTTCTGCCCATTGTTTGCTGCTCAACTGGCCACAGCCTGTCAGCCTAGTGATGGTTTGCCTTCAGCAGTGTTTGACGTGCAGGAAATTAAATGAACTGTATTGCGCTGTTTTGTTTTTATTTGCCATCCTCTTTGAGATGAACAGAGTGCAGGCAGTGCAAATTTGTCATGTCACCTGGTCTCATTTGTCTGTTTTCATACAACAGAAATAAGCCCTGGAAATGTAAACTGCTGTGCGTGATTAAAGGCTCTCACTCATAAGAGCAAACTAAGCTATTTGCTGCTGATGACTGCGGTCAGTGTGCGGGGGCTTAATTTTCAGAGTGAGTTTGAATTAAGTTGTCTTACTGTTTTATTTTTACTTCTTTTTTTATTTTAGCTCTCCCTGGAGTCAGAGATGAGATACGATACAGGCAGCTGATCAACTGACCATCCGTTAAAACACCTTTTCTGCAGAGACGCTGCTCTCGAGTTCCACTTAGCGGAGGATACCAACCTGAGAAAGGTCACAGTAGAGGTGGATGGGAGTGGACCACACACACCTCCTGCCAGGGAGAGATTTATCCAGCCAGCTCTGCTCCCCGAAACACATGGTTAATTTAGCAGCCATTACAGGTGACATCTTGATGAATAGAGAGGGCTGTTCACGCATACATAGGCAATAGGCATAAACACACACAAACAGACACACACACACACACACAGTCATAGAAAGAAAAATGGTCATTTCACTGCAGTCTGCAGGAGGACAGGAGATAAAAGTTAGTGTTGGGAGAATGATGTGTCAGGATGGTTTCATTAGCTCAAAGATAGAAGACTCCTGTCTGCGCCATCAGAGATCGTTCTCTGGCAAGAAATTAATCTTCACCGCAGGAGATGGACATGTGCACTAACACAGGGACAAACTATCATGTTACTTACCGTGAAGCCTCGCTACTTATGCACCCGGAATAATCCTTCCTCTGTAATCAAAGCTCCCCGCTAATCAGGATTTAAGAAATTTGAAATGCTAAAAGGTGAACGGCTCACTGTGTCTGCGCCCGCAACGAAACCAGCAGCCGTGAGGCAACAGGCCATCGCTCATCAGCCCCTCCGACTCATCTATCATCATTTTCATCCCTTTAAAAGTGATGCGTATTGATTGGATGGAGCTGCCCTTCACTGCTTTGAGTGGGAGGTTCCACACAAACCACAAATATTTGATCACTGTCAAACATGTGTTGGCTGGCTCTGTGACAAACATACACTAAGCCGCTCTACAAAGAGCTGTCTATTCAAACCAAGAGATGATATAGAGTCGTTCTGCCCACACGCACGCAGGAGGCAGTCTGCCTACGGTTGAACAAGAGCCCAGGAGCAGGAGCAGGAGAGAGAGAGAGAGTGTCCTTTATGAGGCAGCGACTCTGCTCATGCTCGTTTCTCTGCGCCGGCTTGGCAGGGAGCAGAACAGACATACAGTACAGACAATAGAGGAGTCTCTGCAGAGATGAGCCTTCACCGCCTCACAGCCGCCGTGTTTGTCTCCAGTCCCCACTCCTGCAAGGACGCTGTGACCCTTTTACATGCATTTTGAAAAATGAACAAATTAATTCCGCTCCGCTTTGTTGAATATCAAAATGCTCTCCAGGACTACCTTCAGACGTGGTGAAAATTACACGCCGTGAAATGGAGGCCCAACAGTACATAGCCTTGCAACTCAGCCAATAAAGAAATAGACTAAACTTTGTCTGTCATAATCATTTCAGACCAAACTGTCTCATCCCAGGCAAACTTGATTTGATTGTAGTCTTTCACCACTTCAGGTATTTTTTTATTTTTGTGTACAGACGCCGTGGAGTGGAGCAGTGTCATTACCTTCGGCACTCATCAAGATGCTCCCTGAAGGTCAGACCTGATGAATTGGAGCGACAGCTCTGTTATAGAAGGCAGCCATTATCCATGATACTAAAAGAGATTATTCACTCTGCTGAGAAGGGAGACGAGGAGGGAAACGTTCAAAAAGGGGATAAGGGGATAAAAGTATACAACCATTAAAGGGAAGAGAACTGAAAATAGTAGAGGAGGGGAGCAGCAATGGACGGCCACATTGAGAGTGTTTGCTCGCAGGACACCTCAGTGAAGAGTCGCTATGAGATGCTGATGGCTGATCGGTGACAAAACTCCCCGAGCCACTTAAAGCTGACACCTCGGTGCGACTGTCTCTCCCCTCAGCAGGCAGCCAGGGACGGTATCAGTGTACCTGAGAGAAGCTCGAAAGCTCCCAGCCCAGTTAGAGCTGACACCAGGAAACAGTCGTCTCCCTCCTCCACTCCCCTCTGTCTCAACTCCCATTTTTTTCTCAGTGGAGATGTCCTCTGACAGAATTTTGCACCGAGACCACTCCATGAGGCTGTTAGCTGCAGATATCCCCTCAGGCAGGAATTTAAGGAGGGAAACGCCTGCTGGTTTGAGTGAATTAAAATGAAGCCGATCCGTCACCTTATCACCAAGCAATTTGCCAATAATCTTGAAACACTGACTTCCGATTTTACTTCATGCTTATATTTAAAACCGGGGCAAAAAGCGACAAGACGAGCCAGTCAGTCTATGGGCTATCCTATCATAATAGGGGTCTTCTTGAACCCTGAGCCCCTCTTCCAGTCTGTCTGTGCTCCTCTCTGCAGGCTGTGGTGATGAAGTGTTCTGCGCCTGCAGAAGTCCAGCGGTGTGCCATGCATGATAAAGAGCAAAAGATTGCGGGGGAAGCCTGGGGAAGGCTGCACAACCCAGCTGCTGGCACAAAGCTGCAGGCCAGAAGCTGCGCTGTAGGCCGGGAGGTGAATAAATGATTTGAATGGCAGTAAAACTCACATGCAAATAGGCTCGGTCTGGTACATAAACACACAATCGCATGCATGAAACGACATGCATAAACAAAGGTGAGGACCCAGATTTATCCTCAGATTCAAAAGTGATGCTAATGCATGCGTGCACACAAACACCCACAACACTGCATATTGTAAATCCATGCATATAGTCACCCTCATGATCATTTACAAGAGATGAATACTGACAAAAACAGGATATTGAGGGGAAAACAACCTGTTTTTCCTCTTCTGTGACACATCACGTACATTCACTCCGTAACCTCTGATACTTCGCCTTCAAATGCAAGACATGGGAGTGCAAAGATACAAGAGAAATATGGAAAAAAGGTGCTTTTTGGAATTCAAATGAACAGAAAAACAGAGCCGAACCAAAGCACATAGACTCTATAGGGTTCATTTAATGCCACACACACGCGCAAGGAAAAACCCCAACTGAAACTGTGCATGTTCAAGTGTGTGTGTGTGTGTGTGTGTGCATGTGTGTGTGTGTGTGTGTGTGTGTTTAACGCGTCTACTCCGGTCTCAAAGCTCAGAGGATTAAATTAGAGGCAGAGCGGGTACTGTGCTGCGATCAGGGGAAGGGAGAACCACTTCATGGGTCACACCTCCAGACTCCATCAGCACTCAGAGCCTGGTTGAGGAGCAGATCTCAGGGGCCGGGCGAGGACGGCGTGACCCCAGGTTGGCCTGGGGAGCCCACGCTGAGACGGGCAGACATCCCTGTTCAGGTCAACTGCACTTCTCCAGGGGGTAATTAAAAAGTTAGACGTGCGATTTCTGCTGTTACTGCACAATACTGTGCAGTTTGTTGCCCGGGGCCAAGCTTTTCCGTTTCTCAGGTAACACATTTTGACCACTGACCATTTTTAAAACAAACACACATTCAAGCAAGATAATTTAAATGATTTCAGTTTTCAGCTGTGTCTTTTAAAAGTAGATTTTTCTGTTGCATGCAGTGCAACACATAATGATGCACTTCAGTCTTCTTCACAAGGTTTTTTTCTCTCTCCCTTGCTAAGAGCATAGGTGGTTGAAGGCAGACATATCTAAATTGTATGGAAAACTGGGTCTCTTTTGAGCCATCATCATACTGGAGATGTCTGTGGAGTACCAGCATTACTTTTCAGAGCTAATGAGGTGAAATCATTGAGAAAGAAACCTTTCAACATTGAAAAGATAAATATGGCTTTGTGCATAGCTCTGGAATTCTATTAGTTACTATTCTCAACGTACTTGAGTGACTCTAGGCAAACTAAGCACTTTTACTCAAGTTGTGAGGTACTTCACTTGAGCATATCCATTTTCCTTTTTTTATAAACTTAATTTGGATTTAAGTTTAAGTTCATTGGCAGTGTCACAAAAATTGATTTTATGGGTCCCAAGACCACAATTCATCTCTCAGCTTCTATAATAAATACATAAATACATACCAGCTACAATAATGATCATCCTCGTAATCCAATAGTAAAGTATGTCTGCTTCTATTCTGAATACTGTGAAATGTTGTATATAATGACTACTTTTTTACTTTTTGGGCTTTAAGTATTATTCGATAATAATTTTCTCTCAGTAACTTTTCTTTATTTTTTTCTGCACAACGGTATTACAACTTTTACTCAACTTCAAGGTCTGAGTACTTCTTCGACTGCTTCCACGACATGTGTAGCACTTGTGAAGGTCCTTACAGCCACCTTACATAAACACAATTCTCCGTCTTTTTCATCTTGCTCCTTTGTCAATTATTTCCACAGCATAATGTTTATGTGGAGCTTGGGAAAGCAGGTCATCAACAATGCTGCGTGAGTCAAAATCAACTTTTCTGATGGATTGCAAAAATAAATTAATATACTCAATCAAGCACTGCACTAAACTACATTTTTACAATGCTGAAACTCTGCTCGAGCAGTGTTAGTTTCTCTCCTGTGCTGCTTCACACTTCTGCTCCATCATGGTTATTAGACGGCCGTATTATGCAGATACAGAATTTTCATACACAACTAATGACCAGCTTGTAAAATGTGATACATTGCAGCACATTAGGATGCCCAACACTATATTGACCATTCAAAATTGGCTCCATCTCCAGCAACAACATTAACAGGAGACTCCGGCAAACTGACATCTAAAGGTCAGTTTACTGGTGATGGAGAGCACTAATCAGCTGGTAAAAACTGCTGAGGAAAGTCCTCTGTGGCTGTGGAGGAGCCTCGTCAAGTCAAAACACCGCTGAGGAATTTTGGGCTCACATTAAGAAATGAATAGATGACAGCTGCACAGTGAGAACTGTAGGATCCCAACCTATCCACAGAGGCTGCCGACCACACATCCTGATGATCGTCTTTCCCTTTGTCTCCTTTTGTTTCACAAATGCATCACTAACACCATGATGCATCATTAGCAATAATGCTGTATGACGCACAAAGAAATCATACGACGTGTGCTCATTCAGTTTTTAGATTAATATGATAACTACATAATGCAAGTACTTAGAGCAACGAATTGGAGCTTGGCATCAAACCAAATGTGCAAATATGTACAGCATAAATTACTAAAATGGACAATGAGCAAGAGGGAACATTGCATGCATTAGAGTAATTTAGTATGAAATGTTACATAGCTTATGGCTAGTGTATGTGTATAAGAATATTGATATTTGCAATATGATTACAGATACATATATAGCATGGGCATGGTATGGGAAAATATGATATATATATGTACAAAGATAAGAGAATATATGTTTTTACTGTCACAGTAAATACATATTAAGAAGTCTGCAGATGTGAAAGAACTGGCCAGTCTTGGATGAGTGAGTCTTTCTGTCTGCATTTCCCTCCACTAATACCGTACATTGGCTCAAGATTTATGAAAGTAAAATAGAATTATGAATGCAGCACTTTAACCTATAATGAATCTCACTTTGATTTTTTTCACTACATGGCTTCTGCCGGTGCCAAACTTTAACTTTGATTTAACTGCTAAATAACCGCAGAAGGGGAAGCTGCTGCGACAAAAAGCTGAATAAGGTGTCCACAGGTCTCACTCCCTCTTAAACCTTTTCTCGAATCTCAAAACACTCGGATGGGGTCTTAAAATGGACTGAAAAGTGATGAGCTTGACAATGGTGGCTCGTAGCAGCAGGGAATTTACCATTTTTACACTGGTAGAAAATATCTGACAAGCGATTGACCCCCTGCCTTAACCTGAGAAGGGAGAAACGACCAGAATATTTTCCAACCAGACTGCTGAGCGCTGAGGCGACTGGCACTATAAGTATCTCCACAGACACTAAACATGCAACAATTGTTCGGAATGGCAGCTGAAAAAAAAAACTTTTTTAATTAGTTAATGAAGTTTTTATTGAGAGTTTTTAATAGTAATTGAGAGGATGTTATTTTGCATTTATTTTCCTATCACGTCATGTGGGCAGACTTAATCCTTAAGAGAACATCTGCTGAATATTTCCCAGAGGGACGGAGAGAGAGAGAGAGGCAGAAAGACTGAGACTTAATCAAAGGAGTAGTCTTGCAATTAAGTGACAGCCAAAGTTACAGGATTGTATCTTGAATCCATTCGGCTTACTTCATGCCTGAGATGAGGGCTCTAAATAGACTCCACTGATTCTCGGGTTGAGTGATTAAGCCAGTCATGGCACATAAGAAGACAATGGAGTGGTGTTTCTACATCGCCTTCTTGTGTTTATGTACTCGCTGTACGCCGTCCTGGGGATGGAGTTGAGTAGTACACTCAGTGTTTTGTTTTGAAAACGCGTCCTCTGTCATGCATACTGAGATTAAATTCATCATCAGCTTTTCCTATGAATAATTCTTGGAGCTTCATTTCGGTGAAGGGAAATTCGCTCTGATGGGACTGAAGGTTATCCAGATGAATCCAGAGCGTGACCCCAGTGTATGATTACATGTTTAGCTCCAGTATTGATGTAATCCTACCCCGTATCAGTCTACCTGTGGCTATGCATCATGGGGCTTTAAGTCTGCACCCAATCTCCCACTATCTTGCCCCCGCAGCTTTTTCTATCAAGCTGCAGCGATTCTGATGGGGCGCTACACTATTCTCCAGCTGCCGATGGACGGCTGACCCCGGGAGCCCAGGTGCCTCCTCTAACAGGTCGCCATGTTTTATTCATGGCACCTGTAGAACACAGTAAACTGCCAGACCACAACCAAAACAAAACGGCTCAGTCACCTCGGGAGAGCCACTTTCCCCACCGAAATAAGATCCCTTCACATCTCTGTTTCCGCGAGACGCGTCTGGATGGTCGGAAATAACAGCATACAAATGCTTTTTTTAACCAGTCTGCAAAATATATTCGCGCATCTTGGATGTCGACGTGGATGCATTATTCACGTCCCTCAAAAACAGCTTTTTACTCTACACTCAGCTGCTAGGGAGTGTTTTCCATTGAGAAATACTTAGATTACACGTAATGCTAATTTGCAGTTTTCCTAGATATAGTCAAGAAAACACAGCCGGGTTCCATGTCAGTATCTGCTCTATTTCACCGTATAACTATTCTCGTTATTACCTTGTTAATACTGATTTAATTTCATTGCATTATTACCACTGTGTAAAGTGAGGCATTAAAGAAACAAGGCTTTGCTCAGCTGCACAGTTCACTAAATAATTAATGAATATTTTGCTATATCTGTCGGCTGTTTGGGAAACACCGAAAGCTGCAGTCGCCTTGCTGTGTCCAGGTTGGTCTGTGTTCCACGAGTTTTTGTACCTTGATGCAATGATTTACTCATAATATTTATCATCTGTTTTTCGAATGGAAAATATTTGTCACAGGGATTCGCTGATCACAATAATATGGATGCTGCACAATTTCTTTTTCAGGTGTTTTGATGTGTTTCATGCCTCAGTATCAGTAACGCAAAGATGTGGTTAGGATAAATCACTGCAACTGTGCATCAATGAGTTACTAACTGTGGCTTTTTCCTCACATCTACCTCCATTTTGTCTGTTTCGTCATTAATCTATAACATCTCTACTGTAACACTAGAATCTGTATGATATTGTTATATCTCGGCGAATAGCATCGCCTTCATGATCAAAAGAACAAGTAGCAACATGTGGTCTAGAGCATGAAGATCACAGAGACGCACTGCTGCCTGTGGTTTTCCTATACTGCACCCTGTAATAAGCCTCTGATCGTTCAGTAGCAACTCTGTAGTTATCAGTCTTTTAGTTCTTCTATCAATTGTTTTTTCTGGTTTTTTTTTTGCTTACTTTGCCGAGTCACTGGAGATTTAAGATACAGTACCAGTCTCTTCTCATTTCTGTAAACATGAGGCTAAGTCCAGCAGGTGTTTAGCTTTTCTTTGCATAAAAAAAAGAAAAACACCTGAAACAGTTGTTGTGCTGGTCCAGATGCTCCCTTTGTCTGCAGTCCATGCAAAACTAAGAGCTGAATATGGGTTTGAATCCCCTGGACATACATGTAATATTTATTTTCCTTTTCATCTCTCTGCGTGTTATTGAGAAAGTATGCTTCTCTTCAATATTGCTTTACGACCAGTGCAGCTGCAGTTGTGCCTATTATGTTTAAATCAATTCTCCAGCCATGATCTCTTAAGGCAATCAGCAGATTTGAGTCAGTGGCACGTTTGATCACAAAATTTATTCTCCCTTACGAAAACTGCAAGAATATCCTTTCACGATCAATAAGACCTGTGCGAATGGATCCCAGGTGATCAGAGAGAGTTCATAACACGGCTCACGTGCGACGGCTGCGCATTGTGGAATGATTGAAATTATTACAGCGTCAATCTTCAGTAATCACAGAGCCCCCTGTCTCTTCTTCTTGATCATTCAGTGCGAATCAGAGTCAGTCTTTGATCAGTCTCTGGCGCTGAACCCAGAGACCGACAAAAGGAGACAGGCAGCACAGAGGAGAGGACAGACACAGCCATGTATTTACCCCTGCATTTCAATTTCACTAATGATTATTCACGTCCAGTCACTGTATAACAGCTTGGAGGAAGCCAAGTGCTGAGCCTTTATAATAGAAGATCTGAGTGAACATTATTGCTTTTGCTGCATGAAACAAACGCTTCAAGCAATTATAATGATTATCATTATCTGCTGAGAGACACGCTCGACACAAATTGGCTCTATGTCAGTAATAAAGAGATGCACCCCTCTTTTCGAGCGGGGAGACTGAAGTTTTCACGGTGCTTTTAAAATAAAAAGGCTGAGTAACACCATCCACTATTTTAATATTCAACTCACGGGAATAATTTGACCCCTTCTTTCAAAAGGTTGCACATTTAAATGTTATCTCTCTCCACAACTGCTAATTGCATGTAAGAAAAAGCAAAAAGGGAAATTTTGCAGACCAGCGTTGTGTTTTTCTTTTCTAAAAGGGTTAAACAACACTCTAAAAGTGTCGTCCGTGCCAGGTTTGAGTCGTGTAACTGTACTTAACGTTGGTCCTTTTTTTCCCCTCCCTAATATCCTAATTCCCTCTCTGGAAATGGCCCAAGATTGTGTGTGGCTGTCTAATTTCCTCTGCATGTCAGGCGAAGAGAAAGTAGCTGCATTAAAGCAATACATCTCGCTCACCCCCGCAGTAGCATCTCTGCAGTTACAGTAGGCCCAGCAGCCAGGCCAGGTGTGAGTTTATGTATACATTAAATTGAACATTAATTTTTATCACCTTCCACCGCTCTCTCTGGGCTGTTGCTGTGACAGAATGAGGTTAGGCACAGCATGACCAGAAGAATGGCTACGGTAAAAAAGCAGTGATGGAAGAGCCACGCGCCAGATGCTGTCATATAAGAGTATTATTTGTTTACATCTGACATCTTCTGCTCTCAGAAGAAAAACAATCTGCTGGAAACTTTCAACACTTCACACGTTATGAAAAACTTCAGGGACGATGCCGGCGCAGAGCATGGTGAGAGTTTTGGCAGGCAAATATGCAAAGTCACTGCAATTTGCAAATCATCAAATGTGTACATATCTACAGTATGTTTGTATGTATTTATGTATGTATGTGTGTTTGTATTTATCTATGTATCTATCTATTCAAATGGAGCAGCAAATAAACATATCACTGTGCTTCTCTTTTCTCAAAAAAAGATGTTTTTAAAAGCCAGATCTCTGCCCTGACTGTGGAGTTATGGAAAAGATGACTCCTGTAATTGCCAAGATAAATTATAAGGTCACAAGTAGGAGTGGGTGGGAAAAAGTATTATATGATCCGTCGCCTGCAGGTGCATATTCTTCATGCATTTTCAGGTGAAATAGAAGCGGCGGTAAAGACAAAGAGAATTACACGGCAAACATCACACAGCTGAGGGGGGCGGGGGGCGGGGGGGGGGGGGGGGGGTGAAAAGCAAAAAGAAGAGGATTGTGAGATTGATGGTTGGAGGAGAAGAGAGAACAGAGCCGAGGAGTGGGTGGGTTGGTGGAGGTGTTGCTTGCGTGCGGATGGCTGGGGAGAGAGAGAAAGTGTGAATCCATGGGATATTCGATGTCCTGACCTGGCCAGTGGAGGGCGTGAGGATGGATTGGCCACCAAGGACCAACTGAGAAAGCAAGACCAAGAAAGAGGGAGCAAAGGGGTGATGTAGGTGTGGAAAAAAAGGAGGGAGTAAAGAGAATATCAATGGCAAGACAGAGACACATATGGATTTCTCTTCTGTCTCTTCAGAGCCTAACTTTACAGCAGCGCAGGAGTGGATCGAATCGGGAGGGAGAGAAAAAGTGCCTGCTGATCCTCCCCAGAGAAATCAACACTTATGCATGAAAAGCTTCTTTGACTGTTAACTTTGTTTCCCTGCTCGCTGTTCAATAGGATGCACTTGTTTTTACATGTCCTTCTGTTTACTAGTCGACACAATGAAAGCAGCATAAGGTGGTGACAGAAAATAATGAATACCACATAAATGATAAAAAGCCGGTCCGTGCCTCAGAGTGAACTAATAATAAAAAAGGAAATTTATGAATAAGTGTGGTTATTACAAAGTGCTGCCTGGTGACTATTTGCATAATTCCAATTATTGCACAATGACACAGTTCCTTCCTGATGTGATTTGTGCTGACTGTTAATACCATCAGCATAAACAAAGGGATATCATGTTGATGCTCAAGCTGAGTCTGTCAATGTATGCATCAGCACCACAAAATGTTGGGTGGAAAAGAAAAAAAAAAAAACTGAACTTGGAACCAAAAACTCAAGGTTTCCTTCAAACATTTAAGACTTAAACTAGAGCAGCATCAAGCAGAGTAAAAGACCATACAGAGGGTCAGTGTCCATGCGGCTGCTGCTCTGCATCATGTCACGATTATGATCATGATGACAACCATGTCATAAATAATAAACGGATGAATAAATACATACATAAATCAATACAACACACGCAATGCTGCGACAACTCATCAGGATCCATCTGCTGCTGGAGATATTGTGGTAGGTTTTAGGTTTTAGCAGTTTTGAAAGGACTCGCACACAAAAGCACCAAGGCGAGCGGGTTAACAATGAAGTAGAAAGCAGAGAGAAGCAGAATCTGAGAAAAAAAAAAGAAAAAGGAAAAAGAAAAAACAGAAAAATACAAAACAACCACTGATTGAAATACTGGAGCAGGGGCCAGTGAACAAAGGCACAGCCACACATCTGGATGATGCCAAGGACAATCTGACAAAAGCTGAAGTGAACACGGCGCTTAAATACATGCACCAGTTACGAGGGCCACGAGGAGCAGCTGGAGGAGCACCAGAGGGGGGAAAAAAACTGATTGGTGGCAGAAATACCAGGAACAGGGTGTGCTGGGCTGCGAGTGTTTGTGTGGATCTTATATATGTCTTGTCTGAGAGAATCAACATGGAGAATAGCATGAAACACAACCTAATCTTTCTACCAGGGGTTTTTCTGAGCTCAAAGACCGTGTGATGTCACTGACACTCACATAGCCACAGCTTATAAAGTTGACAGTTGTAGCAATATTGTAGCAATAATATAATGACAAAGTAATCAGCGATAGCAAGATCACATTTAAAAACTTGGCTTTGATTTGAAAACAGCAATAATCCAAAACTTGAGCATTAGCGAGGTTCGCTGATTTAATCGCATGATGGAACGGCCGGTGTGCAGTTCACCAGTGGTGGTTGTTGGTGATATGTGAAAGTGAGTCTTTAAGATTTATCTTCTCGGGATACAATAGAGGAGAACAGAATGGGAGAGAGTGATGGCCTTTGATCCCCTACAGGGGGGTTGCCTGTGAAGAAGATAATGAGTAAATCAATGCGGCTGGTTGTAAAACTCAAGCTAAGTCATGCCTGCTCAGCTGGGGGTAAGCTGTGTCTTACCATCAGTGCTGCCAGCAACCGACTCGAACACAACTGTTACTGTGTGTTGCTCGCACACACGCGCATGTGTTATAGTCTGCCTCTCTCCACTTTTGTCACCGTGTGAATGCAAATGCGAGTGTGTATTTCCAGAGAGGGATAAGGACGGCGCAGGAAATGAGAAGAGCGGGTGCGTGCAAACGCTTCACCTGCCACATCCCCGCTTATATGATGTCTTCTGTGACAGGGACAGAGGTAGAGGAGGTGGCGGGGGGGATGTGGGTCGGGGTGAAGCTGCAGCGTACTACTGCACTAGTCTTGCATGCGTATGGCAACTGCTCTACCCGCTGAGGAGCAAGGGTGTAAATAACAATGCTGAGCTGTGATTCCCGCCTCGAAACAACAGTCTGACATTTTGGAAAATACACTTATCCGGATGAAATGATCCACACGTTGATATCTTTATGGTGAATATGGAGCCGTAGCAAGAGCCCGGTTGGCTTAGTTTGCCAGAAAACGTGGAAATAAGATAGAAACAGAGTGAAACGGGTTGGATTAGGGAGAAATGGAGCAAACAGTCTGACTGTATTACAGAGCACTAGAGTTGGTTTTAGGTGGATTTTGTCATCATTAGGCAGAATTAAGAATACTTTTTTCTCTGTATTAAGTCTAAGCTAATGGAGCTTTATATTTAGTGCATCAAATGAGAGCATCATCCATCTTTTTTTTTGTCTATAAATAAGTAGAGGCTTGTTCAACGTGTCAAACTGAGGCTTTAAATCTAAATTTAAAATGATTTACTTGATGGGATCAGGAGGAAAACAATAAATCACCTCTTTATCAGACCTGCCCCTCATAAAGCTGCTGTTTGTATGCATTCGATTCACCGCCTGGGTTATAGCAGGAGCACAGAGTGTACCGTCGACCGAGATGCGGGGACACATTTTATCTGTGTGCAGTAACATTCGTCATCACGCCTAAATCACTCCTGAGCGGCTCCGAATCGAACGCAATCATTTGCTCAGGCGCTTATCAGCGCGAGGTCAGACAGGGGGTAAAGTGGAAACATAGCGTTTGCCCCTTGTTGTACCGCCAGGCGCATGCATTCATTGAAGCTGTTGAACACCGGCCGACGGACAAAGGAATAAGAACTATAACAATGTGACATAATTGGATATGTTCCTTATTACCCATGCCATCTGCGTGCTCCACAGTGATTTGCGCTCTTAATTGACAGCAGACAAGAGCGGCGAGGAGATGAAAACCCACGGCACACAAATACTTTAGGTGTTCATGGCTGTTTATGTGTAGCTACAGAGATGGTGGGCTGTTTAGTAACCAAGGATGACATTTACTGCATGACCTCGTCAGCTGTGGGATGAATGCACTGTGGCAACATGAATGATCGCTGGTGCATTTAATATATATTTCCTTTTTTTTTTGCCCTTTGATCATTAAGTCTGTTTGATATTTCATTCATGTGAAATCTAGTTTAGTGAAATACTGTTCCAATTCCCTAAAGGGAGAGGTGCTTTATTGTGTTGTTCACATAGAAATTTTTATTCGGGTCACGGTTGTACTATTGTGCGATTTATCTTGCACTTGTTTTTTTTACAATATTTTGAGCATTTTACATCTTGTATCAATATGTGTCCTGACATACAGTACTTTTACTCCATACTTACTCATAACCAAGCCATGAAAAATGCATCCCAGACCATGATTTCTACTTTTGACCCATTTTAGATCAGGCAAGAAATGTGAGCAAACTGCGTAGATGCGTGCCATATGTTATTCTTGTTTTCTGTTCACATCAATGGGTTGTCCAGTAAGAATACTTTAAGGACGTTAATATTTCACAGTCACACAATTTCTGTAATGGCCCTTGTACAAGAGGAGAGGAGAAGAGAGGAGAGGAGACCTTGAGCTGGTTAGATATTCAGGACAGAGCCTCACTCTAATCCACATACACTCCAGCTCTGTCCCCCATGTGTGCCCTGCCCTTAAGAAGACAAACAATGGATATCCTTCACTCTCCTCCAGATCACCTCTTTCAACATATTACCCTTCATCTATTGGCCATATTCCCTGTCTTTCTCCCTCCCTTTCATGTACAAATTTCACTACGTATTTTCATGAAAAGCATAGCGACCTGTCAATACCAAAAAAGAAAAAAAAGGATCCTGCAAAAACAGCCGCATGAAAAAGATTTTATGCAAAAAAAAAAAAAACGTCTGGCTCACTTACTGTTTGTGTAAGAGGGATTTTTAGTTAAGCCCAATTTAACAGTCAGTGAGTTTAAGCAAAGGTGCTCCACACTTTCTATTCTGCAGCATAAACACTCAATATATGCTAAGCCTCATTCTCTTGGTGTGCATAATGTTGCCTGGATCTTAGCAAGCTCCCGTGGACCCGCACACACAACCCCATCCTCCTTACTCCTCCTGCCAATAGCTGCCAAGGAAAATCAATACGTCAATACACATCGCAAATGTTGGGTCTTGACTTTGCAGGGTAATGTCTGCTTGTCTCTGCAATTTTGGTCTGTGTGCAAGAGAGGAAAAAAAACTGTTCTTTTACTCTCCCACGGACTTTGGCAGATGAAAAACATAAACATCACAGGTATTCAGTGCAGTTTTCTGGCCCCGAATGTGACAGGGACATGCACTGCTTCTGTTCATCCTTCACAGGCTCAACAGAGACTGCCGAATGCTTTCAAAACTTCAGTTTTACTTTGCCGTTTCTAAAGGCTGACACCCACACAGTTTGTGATCGGGAGCAGAGCGAAGCACAAGTAGGATCTCTCCATTTATGTATCCATTAGCAGATTTCTCACTCTTACGCTTCTTGCAGAAAAAAAAAAGAGGAGGATTGGGGCTGATTTCAAATGAGAACCACAACCCTGAAACCACGGTGTATCCAGGCTCCGTCCCAAGGCCCCACAGTATTTAAGCGTGGTGCGGAGACGAGTGGGAGGGAAATGCCGAGGAGGAGAAGCAGGGCTCAGTACTAAGAGCCCAGAGACCCCTGTCTCTGCGAGAGATTGGTTCTACCCTGAAAACTTTATCTACACTTAATCCTGTCTCACAGGGACACACACCCACACGTGCACTTACAAATGTAAGCACGCAAACACACGTGCAGCTGAATTATGCATACACACACTGAGTGCATACTGCACACAATCACAGCAGCCACGGGAGCATCCTATTCTCGACGGTCGGACTTATACTGATGAGTTTGGAACACTTGCTAAATGAGGAATAATGATATTTTTCACACTTGCGTCCACTTTCTTATTATGAGCCTAGTTTCAACACGCAAATCACAGCTGAGATGGCTGCGGGGCTTGTTGAAAAGGAGTCTTTTGCTAAAAACATATGAACCCTCTCCCTGTAGAGCTCTCACACAGAACAAAGTGTATGACAGATGAGTGAAGCTGGAACATTCTGAAGCGTCTTCAAGAGTGAGGCCGCCCTACCTTAATGTCTGAATATGCATGAGATTTCAAATTAGCGAGCTCTTTTTCTCCCCCTCGCAGTTCAAATGCACGCGTGCTGCCTCTTCAGATGACACATGTGGTTGACAATAAAGAGCTCGCGAAAACTCTTTCAAGCACACTCAGTCTTCAAAATTTTTTTTGACGTAATTTTCTATCATCAAGCACAAAGGGCTGTGAGTGGGTTTGATGTGGATTTTTTTTTGAGAGAGGTTTCATGAATAAGGGCACCGGGGAGAGACCAAACAACCCTGTCAGACACCAACAGTGTCTGAAACCCATCAAGGTTGCTTTCTCTCCAGGGATTGTTTGCCGCAGCCACTCTCGCTGTCTTGTTCTGTTTTGATCCAGGCTTAGCCCTCAACAGCTTTTTGGATGATCACTGATTTTTGCTGCAAAAGGTGACTTATGAATATTAATGTTTTGAAGTGAGGTAAATTTATTCTTTGGCGCCGTGTCAATACCTTCACCTGGAATAAACACAACATTGACATGTTTCCAATTCCAGGTGATATTACCATAAAGGAAATTGCGTTTGCTGTTAAAAATGATTGCAAGATACTCCTTCTGGCACTGGCAATACTCCTAGACGTGTCATTCACAAAAGAAATACAAAAATTCATCCCTGACGGTCGCTGCATTCATTAATTTTCAGTCACCGAGCTTATAAAAGCCGAGTGATGGTGACAGACGTCCAGACACGCAGCACGACAGTGACTACCAAAGTGTGGGCCTGGTGTGACCAGACTGGCAATGAAAATCTATGAAGGTAGATAAGGTTGTCTGTCAGCTGTCAGGGAAGGTAGTGCACGGTCGTTTCATTAGAGCTTATTTGAAAATGGCTACATTTCAAATAAGCTGGGGATGTCGTTCGCAAAGTTTTTATCTAATTTCCCACCATGAAAAAAGTCTGAATATTTAGTGTTATTAGAAGTTTTCAGGGTTTACTAACAAATCTCATTTAAACCCCTCATACGAAGGCTAATGACTAATCTCACAGATCTCAATCTACTCATGGTGGGAAGCTAACCTAAAAATACCACACCAAAAAAACACCCACGGTGCTACTTTTCCCAAGTGCACATTATTATTATTTATTAGTTGATTGATTACTGCAAAATTGTGTTACATTGTGTGATTGCACCTTGGTCTGACTTTAGTTTGTTGGCGACATTTCTGCCCCTAACGCAGTGCGTAGCAGCTGCAATGAATTCTGGGTCAAAATAGACAAATCCTTCTTGGCATTGCTTTGACAATATTGAATATCCATTGGCATAAGACCATAATTGACATACCTATTCCCATAGAAGACACTGATTGACTGCTGAATGTCAAAATGTTTTTCGCCGTGGTGGAAGTAAAACTCAAGTGCAACCCCTGGCAGAATTTGGAGGTGCAAGGTCACGCCCAAGGATAGAGATTTGCTGAATCAACAGAATTAGTGCACATCATGCAGGAATACAACCGTAATATTAGTGATGCAGAGCCCGGTAGACTGGTAGCACTGCTCCAACATCATTATAGTCTCCCAGTGTGAGGGCGAAAGTAAAACAGTGCAATTTCCTCCAGGCTCATATTTCTAAAAAGTAATTTGACAGTATTTAATCAGAGATGTGTAAAATTGGTCTTTTCACTACTGTATTGCGTTCATTGCTCTCAGGTAAGGACAAACTAATTAATCTATATTCCATGGCAGGGTGTAATTTATTGAGATGAAGTCACACTCAGCGAGTCACCTCCTGTCTGCCAATACACCAACACCGTGAAGTGTCAACTAAAGAGAACCACGGAGATGAATACTAGAAGAAGAGGATTTGGTAATGTATTGTTGCTGTGTAACATATTATTGCTTCCTATCCCTTAATTTGAGCTCCTTGTTACATTTTTTTTAATAATTAATCACATTTGGGATTTGAACTAGAACTTAAATGTTGTCTTTTCTTTAAACACTTGCATATGTATTTCTGGGAGGAGTTTAGTCGCTGTGTGGTTGCGTAATAAAAACATGAAAAATGCATTGAAACTTGGCTAGTTTGGGGGCTGTTGGTGTGCTCCTGGTGCTCCTGTTTGTCTTTTTTGCCATGCTTGTGATGTCTCCTGATCTACAGGAGGGAATATGTGGCTTCAAAAATAACAACTGGTGAACACTGTGAGCATGTTAATACTAGAACAATATGACAGAAATTCATTCAATGTACCACACTGTGTAAAGCCTCACAAAGCCTCATTTTAATTGATAATACATAGGTTTTTATGCACACTTATCTTTAATTGTAATATCGAAACATGAAATATAGAATTTGGATGACACACAGTGACTTGGTTGGAACAAGGACCTTACTATATGGCGTGACATCCTGCTGCCTCTAAGCACTTCTACAGTCCAAAAACATGCATGTTTACCAATTAGAGACTCTTAGAATTACCCCAAGGTGTGTATGTGAGTGACTGGTGTGTGTGTGTGTGTGTGTGTGTGTGTGTGTGTGTGTGTGTGTGTGTGTGTGCGTGTGCGTGTGTGCATGCACTCCATGCCCTGGCTCCACTTCACTTCTCTGTGCTCGAGATAAACTCCAGCAGACCCCTGCAATACCATTTGGTACAAAGCAGGTAAGATAATGGATGGATGGAATACAGAGCCCCAGGAGCCCTCTGTGATATCTTTAAAGTCTCTATTGCATTTAGCCTGACCAATAATTGAAACCCAATATATGACAAGCACTGAAGCGATAAGTCAATTGGTGAAAAATTAATTGACAATTCCAATTCTATTAATCTTTTTAATTAATTTCTCTCTCAAAACTCTCAACTCTCAAAGGTGATGATTTGATGATTTCCCAATGTTTATATCTTTGAAATATAAATATCTTCGCAGTGCGAGTGAGACAATGTCGGTTGCGCACATCTGAAGACATAAGCATGGATTTTATACAATTTCCTAATGATTTGTTTAGTTAATTGAATAATGGATCATTGATTATTTCATCATGAAAATAATTGTTTGGTGCAGCTCAGATTTGGAATATAAGAAAAACATAGGTGCTTTTAACTGGAAGATCTCTGATAAACAATTATCAGCATAACAGATTCATTTTCTGTCAATCAATTAATCAACCAAATAATTGACTAATTGCCTCTGTAATTAACTGAATTATTGAGCCAATGGCAACTAATCACTTAGGACACCGCCTCATCCTCCTGTTCAATTTTGGCTGTGTCCAATTTGCATTTATTCGATTCGAAGTTGGTGAATATGAAAATGGTGACAGTGGGTTGGTGATTCGGAAGCCTTTTCTGTGCGGATCTTGTATGCTCTGCCTGTGCCTGAATGGTGTGTGTGTGTGTGTGTGTGCGTGTGTGTGTGTGTGTGTGTGCACTGCAATGGACTGGAGACCTGTCCACGGTGTATTGCCTTCACCCAATGTGCACTGGAGATACGCACCAGTGGACCCCTGTCATACCATGGGGTACGATTATGAATGGATACATGAATACAAACCTTGGTGGTGATTTTCTTTTTTTATACAGTATGCTGTTTGTTGACTCATACAGGAACGACCAATGGAAGACATTAAGGCAACAACGTTAAACAGCACAGATTAGGAAATACAATGGATTGTGCTCTTGTGTATCCAATGGAAACATAAAAGGAACAATTGAGTGGCCTTCATAACAATAGACAGCGTATACTGGCCCTGGGGGGGAGATGACGCACCAGGGGAGAAGAGACACAAGTGTTTTGATTAGTAATGCTAATTATCTTCAGACCGTTAGCAAAAAGAGAGAGAGCATTAAGTTAAATGGCCTGCTCCAAATTCTCTTTCTATCTGTAACATAAATAGCCGGGCTACGTATCAGATCTTCGTCTCTTTCTTATTTCCTCTCCCTCTGAGTGCCTGCTTACGTTGCTCCTTTGAGGAGAACAAAATGAGTCAAGATCTTGTTCATTACAATGAATCCAGACAAACATTAAATTGTCCTCCTATTAAATCAGCCCTTTGTCTGACAAGGCATCTTCAATACAAGGCAACAATATGACAACTCTGTTCTCTCTCACACACACACACACTCTCAGGTCTCAGCAGACCAATGAATGGATTCCAGCTCGGCTGTCACACTTAGATGATAATTATAGCATATATTGTCACAGTGGATGCATCCTGACAAAACACAAACACACCATATGCAGATTGGCCAGTTTAACAGGCTGAGGATAAATCAACATTTAGTGTGCACCAACGCTGGGGAAATATTTATCCTGGAGGACAAACGACGTGTGCGACAAAGCAGCCATTTTGGGAGAAGTAAATAAGGCAGATTAACCGTTCTGGTGTTGTGTTCCCAGACATGTTCTGGTAGGACAGATGGAGGCAGTGAGACATGCAACTCTCATTGTTATCATCGCAGGCTGGGCAAAGCCGCATTAGAATTAATCAAATGAAAATAAACTCAGCATGAGCAGCGCATGATTAGTTGTCATGCAGGCACCTAAAATAAAAATTACCAGGGCTTTCGCTCCAGACTGGACCATGGAGGACGATCAGCTTCGATGAAATCGCCAGCCTTTTGTTTGGAATTTATTGTTCACGACCTCTTCATCACACTCCTATACAGCTGTTTTGAAAGCCCTCTGCTAATGTTTGCTTTAGCTCACCGATCATCCTCTGTCAACAAAAATTGGGCGCTTCATTTTTTTTTTTTTTTTCCTGTCAGATGAGACGGTCTAATATTGATGTCACTCGGCTGGTAAGGTCCAGCCAGTCAAATAAAAGGTCAGAAAACAGACTCCATATTCCTCTGCTGTAGCAACCGGCACAGGTCACCCACATGTAATACTGTGCGGTGCATTATCAATCTTGATGAAAAGACACGAGGCAATCTTTCATCTAACCTAACTGAGAAATGTCATCGCTTTCACTTGGACTTTCACTTGGTTCTTGTTTGTCCTCTCCCACAAATTGGGAGCTGTAAAGCAGCGTGTTCCTCGCGGGATTATCAAAAATTGAATGAGCCCAGAATGATCCTGTGATATTTGCTTTTTCGGCAATCATTGTACATGGCTTTTGATTGTCGCCCATTGATTAGCTTTTTTAGACTGTGAGAGAGCATGATAAAAACATCATGCGGTTGCTAAGTGAATATCATATATTTCCCATAAGAAACAATGTGCAGGCAGTCTTTCAAGCTCTAACAGCATTTACCTCCTGGCAAAGATCAGACTGAGACACTGAGACACAGATCAGTGGAGGAGTCTCTGGGGGAAACTCACTCTTCATCTCACTCTCAATAATAATAAAGCATGCATGCTTACTGACTTGAATATCTGGGTACTACACTATCATTTTGCTCTTTCTTTTCTGTCGGTCTTTCCTTCGCCTGTCTGTATACAGTATACGCTACATTCAGTCTGTTTATTTATATACATTGTCTATGCTATCACTACATGTTTCTCTGCTTATTTACACTGCATAATGAACGTGAAAGGACTCAGAGACATTGCAATTACATTCATTATTACCATAAAATCAATCTCTGTGTATATTCACACACCAGAAGGACCCATCTAATTGAATCTATTTCCTTTGCAGATGATGGATTCACCTTCTGTCATGGTGGATGTTGTCTGATTTCCATGCTGTGGAAATATGGTTTTATTTCCTGGCTTATCTCAGCTGCCTCTACCTCATCTGCTCTTCTCCCAGCATTACTCCCTTTCTCTCCTTTTCTCTGACTATCTCACTAACATTACCAATACCAGCAGAGAAATGATGGTAATTGGCCATTTTGGGCCCGGACAGCTGCTAACATGAAAGCGAAAGTGGCTTCAGCTTGGAGTGCCGGGCTCTAACCTCCTCAACGGTTTTCCCTCTAATAACCAGGGTGATTCGTTTCCCTCACAAGCTCTGTGCTCGCAGCAGGCATGCATAAATAAATGACTGTGCATAGTGGTAATCTCTGTAAACATATACAGCACGGCGCACACAGGCACATTCACATTGCCTTTTCTGATTTGATCTCATCTTGAGTGATTGGAGCTGAGAGCTAAGACAGACGTATGTGTCCCATATAGAGATTAAAAAGCCTCTTATCTTGCTTCTGAAGGGCCTTAAGCAAGGACGATGTGCTTCACTAAATAATAGATGAGAAAGTTCCACTTGACTTGTAGCTTTTAATTTTAACCAAGCCATTACCTAAGTTGTATCAATTAGCCATCGTCCGATTCTATGGAATTGGCCTGAAAAAGTGTGAGATCATCCCTTTTTTTCCTTTCTGCTTCCTCTCCGTCTCCGTCTTTGACCGATCCTCTTTGCAAATGTGTAAAGCAAATGAAATCATCTCACAGGCTTACAGTGGAAAATCACGAAATTGAATGGAGTGATTCCCCTATTCTGTGGAACATCCCATGGCTCGCTACCTTGTAACAGAGATCCAATCGATGCCTGTAGCTTTAATCACATCTAACTTTAATGCTAGCCACATCTCCGAGGTCTAATTCTTTACTTTCACACCAAATTACTTTTTAGCCCAAGGCACATTTTCTCAAAAAATGTATCTGTGGTCACAGCTTCAGCAGTATGACCATGGTCCATTGATTGACACACGGCTAAAGGCTGAGTCCCAATGGTGAGGATCCTTTACAACACATGGCAGGCTGCTTCCACGGATGTGCTGCACATGTAAGTACACCTTCATTGCAGGGAACGGCGCCTGAAGCTGTGGGATACCTCTGCCATCAATACTGGGCCCAAATTCAGCTGCAGACCGAAGCACACCACAATAACAGGCCTTTATCAGGTTTGGTAGCAGTATCTAATCTAACAGCCACCAATAATTCAATGAGAGACTGAACTCAACCTCGGAACTGTGGTTGTTAATTAAAATTCTCATCGCAAATTTGGTCAGTTTCATTTCATCATTTTAGATCAATTCCCCCAGTTTCTCTCTATCAGTTCGACTCCCCTGGAACTTGCGTTTTCCTGTGCGGTATTGCTCCTGAAATAGAAAATATTCTCAAACGTACACAATATCTGATTTTTAATAATAAAGGATTGTCTTGTAATCCACTATTCTGCTGGAAAACCATGTGGGTGTACTTCAGCAGGGCCAGAGTGCCATCATGTGGCAGAGACACTAAACTACACCTCTGTGCACAAAAATTCATTACAAAACTAGTACAATAACACTGCGTTCAGGTGACAGGCTGCTTTACCTCTAGACATATCCAAGTATGTTAGTATGCATCAAAACTATATGGGAATAAAGACATTTGCAGTCAGTGAATGAATGAATCATTTATTTCAAGTGGGAGAGCTGTTTCAGCAGGGTCCTCTAGATGTCTCTCTTCACCTGAGTGGATGCTGGTCAACCTTAACAGTGACTGAGAGAGCACAGCAGAACATAGGACTGAACTTCTTGGATATCTGTGGGAATGCAGGGTCGTTGCAATAGCACATTATCATGTCCTATACATTGCATTCCACACTCATTACACACTTATAACGGTATAGATAAACACGTGAACATGATGAAGGTGTCAATATTTTCAAAAGAACATCATATTATTTCTATAGTGGTCCACAGTAACATCAAAGACAACAGTATGACAACTATGTGACAGGTCCAGGTAAAAGCTGTCTTCATTTTTTTTCTTATAAGAATGATGTCTTGTACTCTTTTCTTTTCTACATATAATATTTATAAGGTGATATAAGGACAGAGATTCTCAATAAGTTTGACAGTTTTGATCTAACATGCTCATATAATATGATTAAACCTATTCCTAACATCTATTAATAACACCTTTAAATGATCTGGTGTCTTTTCTGCACATATACTGTACATGTGACCTGCAGGTACAATTTTATTTAAATGAAATTTAATAAAAGTAGTTTTTTACTCATTTTAGCCAAATCTGTAATTAATCATGTACTAATAGAAATAGTGAATAGTCATACAATTAAATGCAGGTTAACATTAAACATGAAATTATAGCTTCAACTAGTCTTTTGCTTTCTTTTTCAAAAATAAGTGGGAGGACGTGGATAGCAATCCCTCCCAAAGATATGGTAAAGGTAAAGGGACAGTTAGTGCCCAAATAATAGACTTGATAATGTGGCTATTGCTCCATGTCCACTAAAAAGAAAGAGCTGCCCAGTCCACAATTTTCACAGCTCATCCAGCCCAGAGGACACTGACCAGAGACAATGACGTGGTCAGAGGTCAACATTCATCACAGAGATAAAACCGACAACTTTTAAAGGGCTTCCTCATTGACAAATCAGTGAGAGGAATGCCAGTTTACTATCAATCACGTTACTAGTTTTGTACAATCTCGCTTTGGATCTAAACCGTTTACCCCACTCAGCAAGTCGTGCCGAGAAGAAAGGAAAATGGTTGATCTCCTATTGTTCTGCTCAGTTAAATATCCCTCCTCTGCTGACTACGATCCCACCCTTCATCACCCCGTCCCTTGGGTTTTCCCCAGCTGAAACTCTGCTCTCTGAAGGAGTGGAAGCACCCAGATGAGCGGAAGCAGCGTTCTGTGTGCGAGGTTGCGCTGGTCTCACTGCTGCTGACCCACAAACACGGCCAAGTCCAGCTCAGCCCAAGGCCTGCGCAGCGAGATACCGAGCCAGATAAACAATCACACAGAAACAGAATGAGGATAAACATCTGCCAGACATTTGACAGCAACATCTGCACAGAGGACACAGAAAAAAAACAGCACAAATATGTTTGTGTTTAAAAAAAAGAAGGAAATATTACAAAGAGTACAAGAAAGAACTCAGAAAATCAAATGAGCTTACCAAAACAATAACATTTTATGTGTTGAAATGATGTTCTTTCCGGAGTGTTGATTCTGATTTGAATTCCTAAAAAATCTGCCGTTTCCTCCCTCGCTCTAAAACAGGAAGTAGAACTGTGGTCGTCTTCCGCTCGTCTTGTTTAATGGAACCCCCCTTCCTGTTTTCAGATTCATCCTGATAATGGCTGAAAGTCCCCAGCTGAAAGCTGCACACACACACATACACACACAGACACAAACACACACTCCTCCTGTCCTGTTCCTCTCATTCCTTCTTGCTCTCCATGTCTCCCTCTCTTCCTCTTGCTGCCTCTAAGATGGCTGCTCGGCCAGTTCTCCAGTCAGATCCTCCCATCCCATCCCTGCAACATTCACACTAGTTCTACACATTCCAGGTGACCATGTGTGTGCCATGTGAGCAGCTACGTATGTGTGTGTGTGTGTGCGCTTGTGTGTGTGTACATCTGTGCAAGAGGCCAAACTGATTGATTATCCACAAACTGATTGCAAGTTAAGATCAAAGCGTCTGTGACCTGTGAGGATGGGCCCAAATGTATGTGTGTGTGTGTGTGCGTGTGTGTGTGTTTAAGGGATAGTGCCATGTGCAGCCAGGCCAGAGAAGTATGCAGGTCAGTGCAGAGGGAATGTTAGGAATGCCAGTGTAATCCAAACTCTCCTCTACCACTGGAGGCTGCTACTACCTGGGCATGGCTGATACCAAAAGTGGGCAGAAATGTAAATCTGTGCGTGTGGCAGTGTCGGTGTGTAGCACAATTTGATACATCGGGTAAGCCGTGTGTGTTTACATGAACTCAGAGTCATCAGCGTCTCCCTCCTGGCTGCCTGATCCCACTAACCATCCCATCTTAGGCCGAGCCACACCGGGCTTCAGCCTTAATGTTCCCAAACACCTGCACCGAAAACAAAATCTGACTGAAGTCCAAGCTGTTCTCACACCGGTTACACCTCCTGAATCCAGTTCCCAGGCTTCAGTAAGCCTTTCATTTGATATCACAACATATCTGCCCCCCCCCCTCCACTCCGCCCCTGTACCCTCCTCACCCTCCCTGTCTGGCCAGCTTTTTCACGGCAGCCTGTTTTCACTCAGCAGCTTTGACAAAGACTGGCGAAATAATTACAGCTGGGCCTAAGCTCAACAAGTGTTTGTCTCCAGTAATCTCCACCAAACCCCACCAGTAGGGACCGTGTCATAGGAAGAGGAGGAAGAGGTCGATTGTTCTGAAAATGAGAAGCCAATGACATCATTTCAAAGAGCTCTGTTCAGCGTGTTCAACACACCCGGTAAATAGGCAGCAAAGTCAACCGACTGCAATGTACACAGCTTGCCAAACGTCAACAAAACTTATCATTTCGGAGGCAGGCCCAGCTGGTGGAGAGTAAAGAAATCTAAAATCTGCCTGCCTCCATTCATCACCCTTATTTTTCTCTTCCCTCATCACACTTTCTGTCCTTCATACAAAACACTGTTTGGATGACTTGATTTTCTAAAGATATGAGGTTAGTTTCATGTCTGCGTAAACCAGATTTGAGCTGAAACATTTGGTATGTTTGAGCCAGGATGTCTTTTGTGACAGGGAGGAGGAGGGGAGCGGGGGACAACAGGAAGGCTGCTTGGGGGCTGGGAGGAAGTGAGTGAGTAAGGGGAGGGAGAGAAGAAAAGAGAGCAACAAATTGTACATCAAGGCGAAACTATGAGGGGAAAATGATTGTACAAACAGCCCGACGGCTGAAAACAAAATACGGAAAGAGACAAATGCAGCGTATAGCATCCATATGGATGGAAACGGGGGCTGCGAGGTCTGACAGATGCTCCATCAGGAGGGAGGTCATTTGAACATGAGGTTGCTGTAATTCGCAGCGACAATTGGGGATGAGTTATGGGGGAAGCGTAGCATGTAAATCACAGTGCTGCTACTACGGCTGCTACACCCCCAAGTGCTCAGAGTTGCTCCGGGGAAGAGGGCCAGGGAGAGGAGAGCGGCTCCTCGGGCGAGCAAGGGAAGCGTGGACACATAGAGATATTTACATACAGTCAGACAGACTTCCTGGCATTGTCAGCCTGAGAGCGTTGATGTCAGATCCACTCCTTCCTGTGCAGAAGGGAGAACGCCATGCGATGACAATGGGCCCAAAACAGGACAAAGAGGAAATGTTTAAATTTAGGCCCCTTCTTCCACCATCTCCTCTTTCACGGCTACGGAGCTCTGGTGCTGTTTAGTTTTTGTGAATTCCTTCAGTTTCCCCCCCTGAGCTCCCTCTGCCCCATTGTGTCATTTCAATAGAAGGATTTTCACATTCAACGCAAATCCCAAAGGAGGATCAGCTAGTGAGACCAGAGTTCAGTCAATCACTTGTTTTCACTGGTTTTCCTTTTAGGAATCAGAAGAGCTCCCTCATAAACCCCTTCAAAACAGTTAAAAAAAAAAACAAAGAAGTGCTCTATACATCAAAAACTGTACTTTAAAGGATTTGATGAACTAGAGGGGATAAACAGGGTAAATATCCCACGGTTAATAATCCTAAATAATAACCTGACTCAGCTCTAAAGTTTTGTATTTATTACAACACGCTGATTCGAAGTAATTATAGGAGTGTTTCCCTGTCTCTGCCTCGCTGCGTCTGCGTGTGTGTGTGTGTGTGTGTGTGTGTGTGTGTGTGTGTGTACATCCGCGTGTGTGTGTATGTGTGTGTGTGTCGTCTCTGTCTGCGTGAGAGCTTTATCAGAAATCAGAGTGTCGGCGTCTGCAGGAGCTTACAGGGCAAGAGTTCACCGGTCTGTCCCTAACTCGGGGAGTTTCTCTCAGCTCGGTGAGAGCGCAACAAGTTTCGAGGCGACACAAGTTCGAGGCTCAAAGGGAGTCGCTGTCCGCAACATAACTTCAGCCTTACTCATGGATTTAAGTTAGGACCGTGGACTGGATACGTTCATGCCGCTCGCAAAAGCGCCGTTTGGATTGACTTCTCGGACTCCAGAGGAGACGATGTCCGCTTAGACGACTAGACGCTTTCCGCGGGTAAGTTACACCCACACCGGCTTAATGTCACAGTTATTTAAGCTTGACGTACGCGAGTGTTTTTCTTTTTCTCGGGCAATTCAACAGTTTGGAGTGATTTAGCGCCAAACCTGCTGAAGTAGCCGCAACTTTTATGTCAAAAATGCGTCCAGACGCTCCCTGTCACTGTCGTCCTGCTGCTCCAGGCTGAGAAGTTTTAAAAGTCCAGAAGTCGAAGCTTCTGCAGATGCACTTTTAAGTTTCCTTCAAGTTTTGTGACAGTGGACACAAGCCAAAAACAACAAAAATGTTTTGTTTCAGTGTTTTCTTTGAGTGGGCTGACTTATTACAGCTCCCAGGATGCCTAACATTTACATAAGAACCGTATAGTAAACAGGAAAACTGGATATAAATAGTAGTAACATTGAGGAGAAATTTTATTTTATGTCGAAGATTTTGGATTGACTTTATTTTAGATGGGTTTTTTGAAAACCATTTCAATAGTTATATAATTAATTAATATATACAAATATTTTTTAAAAAAAGGATAACAAATTGAATTGTGACATCCTGGTCAACTGGAATTAAAACACATCTGTGGTGATGATCTTATGTGACAACAAAGAGCTGCGATGCTGGAGGCCTCAATTAAACCAGGGGCTTCCATACATTAAAGGGATTATGAAATGGATGTAATTAACATGTGTAGCACTTGCCCAGCATCTTCCTCCTCAGAAGGAGCTTATCTGAGCTATGATGATGTCACAGCCTGAGCAGGCCTGAAATAACTAGACATCTCTGTAGTGAGTGTTTCCATGACAACACAGCCTCCTGGTTTAAATGGTGGATGGGGGACCGTGTCTCAAATAATTACTTTGGATAATGTGGATCAAACCTGGGGGGTGGAGGGTGTTTGCGACTGTTGACTCATGGTACAAAAGCCCTTGTCTGAGAGTCACAAAATGAGACCTCTAATGCTCTCTCTGCGTTTTAGTGTTTAAGTGGCTCTACTATTATTCTTGAATGTTTGACCCCCTTCGCTTACTTAAAATACAGCTGCCCCTCTGCTGAGAATATTTCAGCAACGTTTGGCATTCACAGCATACATCTACAGGCATTGTTAGCATGTTAAGACAGACTAAGGATGATATGAAAAGATAGGCTGTCAGTTTAATGTCAAACTCCTGAATAAAAATGTGGTTTTACTCCTCCAGGTATTTGAGAGAGAGAGGCCTGAGACATGATGTCCATTGGAGCTGATAGCTGACACTGTGGAATGAGAGAGGATGGAACAGACAGGCAACCCTGCCCCTGAGACCAACAACCCTAATGGGTTTGTCAACCGAGTGTTTAATGTTTCTCTGGATGTGGAGAATGAAACCAGCAGTGTTTATATTCAGGAGACTGGGCCAGCGCCTGCAGTGGGCCAGGGGGAGACCCAGGCTGCCTCTCCTCCGATACCTGTCAAGGACAGACAGGAGGTCAACCGGAGGCCTCGTGCCCCGGGAGGCATCTGGAGGATCCTGCACCGAAAGAGAGCTGTCCCGGAGCTGGAGCGCAGACCCCACTCCATGATCCTGCCCGGAGAGGCTTCCATCCCGAAACTCTCATTCGCTGACAAGGTTCGCTCATTCAAGAAACTTAAATCCCCCGCTGTGTTCAGAGGGAAGACGGGGAAACTGTCCACAGCCAAGCTAAACAACTCCTTCGTGGATGAGGACTCATTCTGCCACGACATTGGCACTCCTCAGCAGACCAGCAGGGGCACACTCAGACACCGTGGCAAGAGACACTCATACGCGGGCTACACAGCAGAGTTCGACTGCTCTTTCGAAGACATTGACCTCACGGCTCCTATAGATGGCCAGCAGCCCACTGCAGTTGGAGAGACTGTGACTCAGAATGGTTGTAAACCACCAGAACGGGTCTGCTATACTAAAAGAAGCCACAATAGTTCAACTAATTGTAACAAAACAGCTGCAGGATGTGAAGAACCCAGTGTTAAAGGTAGCCCAAGCACCCATCAGCGCAGAGGGAGGAGGCACAAAGATGTGTGGAGTTACCTGAGAAGGATTTCCCTGTTGGGGAAGGCCAATCCCGCCTACTCAGAGAGAAGCTTCGACTCCGAGCTTCACTCTTTGGACAAGACATTGGACTCGGACTACGGCTCCGTAGACTTTGAGAGTGTCAGAGAGTTTCAACCGCCGCCCCCGAAACCCTCCGACAACAAGGTGCACTTTGGCGGCCTGTTCAAGTTCTTCAACAGTGTAGCAGAGACAGCCAGGAAGTGGCGGACGACATCACACTCCTTCACTCCTCCGGAGGGAGAGAGAACTCAGATGAGCTCCCCTCGGGCCCCTCAGCGTAACGTGGACAACATTCACAGCGTGTCCCTGACACTCCACAGCGACAGCCTCCAAAAATCTCCACCTGTTCCATCATCACCAGTGACTGCTAAACCCTCACACTCCAGCAGCTTTGACAGCGAGGCTCCAGCACCTGTGACAGGTGGACGATCCCCTCAGGTGGTCCTGAGAGCCTTTAGGGCATGCCCAGGATCCCGAGCTGTCAATGGACTTCAGAGTCCTGACAGCATGGGTGAGCATGTAGAAAGAGAGACGAACCACAGGTCCACAGCCATAGTAGAGAATCATATCCGCAAGTCAGGTATAAAATCAGAGACGGAAAAAGAAGCAGAACTTGAAAGGGATCCATTAAACTGTCTCTGTCCAGAGGAAAAGGTAGCGGGACAGACAGGAAATGAGCAGGATTCCAGGGATGCTCCACCTGACACCCACCAAATACAGGAAGTGAGTGTCCAATCACAACAAGGTGATAAAGAGAGCACAGCCAATAACATACCAGCATCAAATTCCACAGAGGAAATATTTAAGGTATGTGTCATTGAATACAAAATGAGTCCTACATTTGTCCAAGAATCACTTGGGTTGCTTAAGTATGGTTATATTAGTCTAATGTGTCTCACATTTGTGCCATAACCACATTCCATTGCAGGCTTTTTTCCACATCATTAACATTGCCAGTGGCATGCATCATGTAATTAATGCTCAAAATATCATTATACAACTGTTTTAACCTCAGTCATGCTTTTGCTTCTTTAAAACCATCAACAGCGAAGCAGAATAGTAGATGGTAGCAGGGCTGTTAGTCATTTCCCCATGATATAAGTGCTAGGTGTGGTTCATTAACTGTCAGGCAGAACAAAAACAGTCTGACGCCAGCCTGTGAGGACATGACTCGGGCACCCACTCTACACTTGTCCTTTTGCCCCATCTGTTGGAGAGAGGAGGGAACAGTCAGGGATCACAATGGTGGACAGCGTCGCACGCTAAAGCCGTCCGTCCTCTCCCGCTCGGCCAGGAAAATGTAGCATGCGAGGGAAACTGTGTTTCCCACACAGCTGGCCATGTGTGACTGCGGCAGCCCTAGAGGTCTGTGACGTCTGCGCTTTCACGACAGCACCCTTCCCTTCTCACTCCAGTGGAGGCATTAGTCATCTCCCTTCTAGTCACACCAACGAGTCAGGACATGTTAGCCCCAACTCCAAATGACAAAATGAGATATGACATCTCAATAGTCAGCACACTTTCATAGGGGTTTGTAATGCAAGGGCAAGTGCTGTGAGAATGTGTGTTGTGAGCAGGGTTTTAATGTGCAGTCCCTGCAATAATTAAGTAGAAATGATGATTCTAGGAAGACCATCCTCCCTAACCACCAGCTGTTTACATTTTAAATGTATCTCTCTGTTGTTTATATCTTCTTAGGAATTTAACTATCGTTGTGGGGCCCTGTCTAGGCACTTTTGGCTAGCGACTGATGCAGTGCAATCATAAAAAAAAGCAGCAGAATCTTTTAAAAGTAATTATGAGGTATAATGTGTTGAGTCTCTAGAGATATCCCTTCTAATTCCCTGCACAAGAAATGAATTGTTGCACCTTTATCTGCGCCAAACTGCTGAGTATCTGTGCCAATCACAGCTGTGCGAGCAGATTGCCAGCCAGACAGGCTGCAGTGTAAGACAGCCGTGCCCAGCCGTGCCCCACTCTAGCACAGAGAAGACCTCTGTACCGCACAAGTCCCTGCGCCCTCGTCCCCGCCCGGCCTCAGCTGTACTGGACCTGTGGAGGCCCAACCCCGACCGAGATCTCTACAACCACTACAGCGAGGTTGGCTCGCTGTGCCGGCGGAGACGCAGGCCGGCTCCCACCATGCACCATTCTCCGGGGCAAAGACGAATCGCTGCCCGCTCCAGGCCTTGCTCTGTCATAGAGACCAGTGTTACTAGGGAGACGCAGTCCACGGAGCTGCACCACAGAGTAAGAAGTCAAATGACAAACACAGCCGTTTATACACATTTCCACTCAAATTAAACACCAGGCTAAAAAGAGCAAATAAACATCCCCTTGAATATCCAAATTCACTGTTATGCCTTACTGTAAGTGTGTGTGTCTGCCGTGGACATAAATATATAACCTGATGATGAAAAAATTAGGAGGTCAGAGGCTCACTTGTAGTCTCTACCAGCTCCTTGATAAATATAGCCTTCACCCATAATGAATCAAACACACACTACAGACTTTGAAGGACAGCCCAGTACTAACCCAGTATTTATTCACCACTCACTGTTTGCTGCAACAATGAATGCATGCTCTGCCCCATTTATAGAGGCCTGTATTTCTGGATGCTGTTTTTCCCTCAGCCCAGCACCCCCTCTCCCTCTCTTTTCCCTCTCGCTCTTTCTCTCTCACCCTTTCTTTCCCTCCCTTTTCTTTCTTTGTGGCTTCTCTTTCTCCCTTCCTTCACTCCCAGTCTTTCTCTGTGGCCAATTTTCTGCCTCATCGCTCCCATAAGCTCTACCTCTCGTTGCCCTAACTCAGAGTCAGTTCATTTTAACCTGAGAGACTGCCCGGTTGGCATGATGTATAGTCTCTCATGGTTTGCTTCAGGGCATGCACAGCGACCAATGCACCAGAATAGACTTGCTGAATGCGAAATACTTGAATTCTCTGCAAAAAAAAGAGGACAAAGCAGTAAGTTAGATTTTTTTTTTTAATGTGAAGGACAAGGAAACGTGTGCATTGAAGCTGATGTGTATGGCTGTGTGCATCAAAGTGGCTCTGTATGGAATATAGGAGGTGACCTAACTACTCAGTACCCTCTAGGCCTTGTCTCGTCCCCCGGGTGTGTCACCGCTCGAGCCCCCGCTCAGGGTATCTCTCCAGCGGTGCCGCTCCCTGCCACTGCCCCCCAGCGCTCTCACTGCCTTGGCGCTGCTCCTGCCTCAGACAGGTACCGTTGCATATCTTTATGCTCCGATTAATATGCAGACGGTTGATTGATGTGTTTGTGTTTTGATCGATCGTCTGTTTGCCTGTCCATCTGCTCGTCCGTCCCCCCAGACATGGGTCAGTCGTCATCGTCTGTGCGCCTGCGGTCGGGAGGCTCCGGGAGCTGCCGGAGGAGGAGGTTGTTGAGACCTGGTTCAGAACCACTACAGGTCAACATTGTAAGTCACACACACACATACACACACACAAACAGATTGATGTAGTCTGCGTTTTTTTATTTTGGACGGCTTTAGAAGAATTTGGTGATTGATAATGAGAATCTTGAGTTCTGGAGTATATTAGGTATGATGTGAGTACGTCCATAAATACATTGGGTTTTTTTGCCTGTCGCATATGTGGGCAGATGTAGGTGAGATAAATATGTACAGAGGTGTAGGAGCGTGACTGATAGAATAAACACGCAGTGATAATAGTAATGTGTAGATGGCAGGGAACTGGTCAGTTTTTCATCAGATGATGAAGGAACTGATCCGTGAAGTTGGTGGCCGCGTGGATTAACATCATCTGGTACTCTCAGGCCATTACGCATGACATTTGAGTTACTGGGTTTTTTCCCTCTCTGTCCAGAACGTATGCAAACAAATGGACTGGACATCTCAACAGAAAAACAAATGCCACATTGTTTTCACACACCTGGTGGTGCTTGAATGTTTGATAAGAAACTTTTGGCTTTGTCGGTTGTGTAAAATTAGCTTCTGAGTACATTGGAGTAATACTACTCGGGAACTGAAACCAGGCATTTCAGAATCAGCGCTTTGATGTGCAAGTGGCCTCGGGAGATTCTAGTGGAAGGAAGATGCAGAGATTCTCTGAAACATCCTGACGGCGTAGTGAACATTTCTGGAGTTGTGTCAAACATCTATACCTACAGAACTGTGGCACACGAGACTTAGCACTATTTAATATTTGATTATACTAAACTGAACATGTGAAACAGCCTCTCTTTCACTGTATCAAGTGGTATTCATAGCATAAAAATATGAAATAATGGGAGTATGCGAGAAGTCTTTCTCTAGTAATATATACAAGAACCTCATTCGGTTAAGGGTGAGTGTGCACAGTGTTGAAAAGCTATGTGGGAAGTCCTTTTCTACAGTAAACATAAATCAAATTATTTACAAGGGTCATAGAGGATTAACTACAGCATTTGTCCTACAAAAAAACTCATTTTTTTATTAGATGTGCTGTCAAGTTGACTGCTGAATGATGAGCCCTGGGCTTTCAGCCCTGGCACATCTTTGCACAGAAATTGAGTAAACTGTGTCTTTGAGGAGGTGATACTACTGCATTTAGTCTTTGAATATAACTTTTTCTTGCTGGCTTAAATAGTGTTTGTGAGCCGCTGCACGTTGTTGCCATGACACTCGCTGGCTCCTGTTCATCTTCTTGCTTCTATCTTTAGGCAGCCTTTTTAAGTGTGAGCTAAATAGAGAAAGTGTGTGGGTGAGAGAGAGAAAAAGGGGTGGGAGAGAAACAGAGAGGGGAAGAGAGATGCTCCCTTTGTATGTGCACTTTTGTGCCGTGGCCCTCCCTAGGGGTAGGGAACGTGGACTGATGATGCTGGAAATGTCTTTGAATGGTGAGGGAAGTTGATCTGAAGCAGGCTGGAATGTGTTTGTATATGTGTGTGTGTATATATATATACATACATACATACACACACACAGCTGTGGTGTAGTCATGGATGATGCTTCCACTTCACAAAATTACTTTGCAGACCAGAAGTGCAACACAGAAGACCCAGAGTTACTCTGAACAGTTTTTATTGAGGACAGGATCAACTGCCTCACACAAGATGGCGGCTGGAATGCAAACTCATGAGGCTGGGGGCAACGAGGAGGGAGCCACTCCTTGTACGCTTGACGAGGACAGACTGGCAATGGGCCCCAGGAAAACGCACTCTCTCACTAAACAGATGTGAACTGGGGGCCCCCAATCCAACACTTCATCGATGGGAAGACCACACAGGCGGACCACACGGCACCTTTGCCGATGGGAGCTTGGGCGGAGGCTCAAAGTGACACAGCCTACTAAACCGACCCACTATGGGTCGGAGGCCGGTCCCACCGGGAGCTGAAAAGCTGAAAAGTTTGTGAATCCCAGAAGCTGCTGTAACTGTTTGAGGTCTTCAGGAACCAGCCAGGAGGTGACTGAAGACCTTAGCAGGGTCCATCTGGATGTTCCCTTGAGCGATGTTTGACACAGGAGACACCTCACACTTCTGTGCCTTGACATATTGGGAGTTCTCTAGTGGGTGCTGGAGGACAGATTTTGTGCTGATAAAAATATTTCTCAGCTCTTAATTGCATTTGAACATAAAGCGGGAGGTACACCATTTTTAAACCCTTTGCAAATTGTCAGTCTATGGGGAAATCCAAACTTTCCAAGTAGTCCAAGCTATTCTAGGGGTAGGGAACCTGTTCCACAAAGAGCCATGTGGCTGCTAGTTTTTGTTCCAACCAAGCAGTAGCACACCTGATTTGGCTTATTTAATCAACTGATCTGAGTCTTTATACAGTTGATTGGTCAATCTGTTTGCTCTGAATGGGTTGTATCTAGGCTTGACCTGCAATTGTGTGCTGTGGCTGCTCCCAAGTAATGAAAGGGCTCTAAGGTCATATCTTTATTTTCAATTTCAGTGGCTGCAGTATAGAGGTTTATTTGAAAAAAAAAATCATAAGATGTTCCATACTGTGGAAAATCTCAGAGGATGTGGCTAGAGGCCCAAGGTGACACCTGTGCTGGTGGTAGGACAATAAGGTGAAAGAGTCATGGCCGCTCCTTAGGAGTAAAGTGGAGTGTTGGAGAGATTAGAGACAGGTTAAGGGAATCAATCCATAAGTTACTCTCATGGACAGGGGCTTAGCATTTGTGAATGAGTCACCATATCCTGTGCTCAAACCAACAGCAAACCTAATGGCAATTAAAGCAATGGCAGTGCTAGTTGCAGTTAAAAAGGGGCTACATTACAGACATAGGAGCATATCCAGATATTTTTCATAGGGGTGGCTGAAGTGGGGCACTCACTTATGGTTGGATGGCTAGAGAAAGTCTAGTGGGTGACAAACACTTTGTCCTAATCCAGGGATAGGGAACCTGCTCCTTAAAGAGCCATGTGGCTGCAGCTTCAGCATTTAGCTCATCAGATCTAGGGTGGCCACCCCTCAGAATCGCTACTGCCCAGGGGACCTTCTTCAGATTCCACCTGTGACACCTATCCCCAGATACCAGAGAAGACAACATTTTTTGATGAACAGTTCTTAAGAACAGAAGGACCCAACACAAGATGGCAGCTGTGATCCAAACTCAGGTGGTATGTGGCAACGAGATGGGTGTTCCAGTATGGAGGGGGCTCCTGGGTCGAAGGGACCCTCACAGACACTGGGAATATCAGCTGGGAGTCCTCCACAAAGCTGTGAGTAGCCATGGACGTGTGACCCTCTGGCAACACTGAGAACCAGGGACAGAAGCTGGACTGGTTTCCCACGGCATGGACACAGCAGGACCAACAACAAAAGGCAACACAGGATTTCTACGACTGGAGAGGAACGAAGCAGGTCAGCAACAGGTTGGGCGGTGAGTGCTGGAGAGTCAGGCATGAAGACAATCTGGCAATGAGTGTGTGGCTGAGATCCTCATAAATACTGAGGTGGTTAGCGCAAGTGAGCAGGTGATTGGTGGAGGTGGACAGGTGAGCGTAGTTGAGTTGACGAGGTGTGGCTGGGGGATAAATCAGCTGCAGGTGTGGCTGTGAGCCGGAGCAGGACAGAGCAGCGACACTCTTTCAGCCGGTGCACTGCTGCTGTCTGGCACATCATGCATTGATTATTGGTATGATATGGACCCCATGGCTGGATCAGATGTACAGAGCGTGATAGAGTGCAGTGTATGTTACACTCCTCCTGTCCGGATGACTACTAGAGCCCGTAGGCCGCAGGCAAAGAGAAAGCATTCTCACTGCAGTGGATTAACTGCTAATGCTGACGCCTCTCTTCTCCCTTTCATTTAAATGGATTTCTCCCCCACTCACTGCCCCCACCCCCTTTCCCCTCCCTTCCTTTCCTTTCCTTTCCTCTCCCCTCCTCTCCTCTCCTCTCTCGTCCTCCCCTCTCTCCATCTCATCTCGTCAAACAAACACTTAGCAATGGCAGTCGTTAATTCCTACGCAGATGAGAGGACAGTTCCCTGTGTGTTACTAATGCCGTGCCTGCAGCTCCGCTGCCAACTTGTCAGAAAGGGGGACTGTCTTATTAAGGACTTTACGCAGATTAAGAGTTTCCACCGAAATCTCATGCGATTAAGTTTGGGCTAACCTATAGGTCTGTCCGGTCATAATCATATTATGCAATGGTATCTATTTATTATGAACGCATGAGTCAGCAGGCAGTGGGTAGCTGGGAAACTAGTAGGGCAGTGATGACAACGGACATAATTTTAGTAGAACTACTTATGCACATACTTTTATACACATGAGGAAAGCAGTATCACTCATATGTTAATTTAAGCACATATGCATAGATTCCGTTTGCCTCCTAGGCCACAGCCCCTATGATGCACCGACTCCACAACACTGTGAGACACACACACACACAGATTTCTCATGCGCTCCTGATGTATTCAGAATTCATTTGTCAGGGCGTATGAGTCATTGCATTGACGACCTCATTATTTGGTGAGGAATGAATAGCAGCGGCTAGTGATATCTCTGTCAAACACTCTGTGAATGTGAAGCCCGGGTTTTATTTTAGAGCTCCGCGAGACAAACCATGGGACTGGGTCTCCCTCAAAATAACTGCGTGCATGTACAGTCCTCACTCTGAGCCACGGGCGACCTAGAATCTTGTATCAGTGTTCATTCACCAGGCACGTATCCACTCTGACTTACTGCAGCTACCAGCTAATACTGTTTTGTAGGATGCAGTGGGCCCTGATAAATAGTAGTGCCCCTGACTCAATCTGAGCAGGTGGTTGTGTCTGAGCCTCCCTAGGCTGTTTCTTCCGAAGAATGGGTTCCTCCCTGTCAAGTGTCTGGTGTGTTGTTGTTATTGTTATTATTGCTGCTGTTGTTCTTGTTGTTGTTGCATGCAGCTCCATGCCTTTGCGATGCGTGTGTGTTTCTGTGTGTTCAGAGCGAGAGACAGTTAAGCTCAGGGCCTTTTCTCTTATATAACTGTTGAGAGGGTTTCCTTTGCTCCCTACAAAAGCCATTTCCACTTTTATCTCAGATGGCTGCGTGTTCCCGGGGACCGGAGGAGCAGCGCTGTGTGTAAATCCTCCCGCTCACTGGTGTGTCCCGTTTGACTGTATCTCCCTATCCGTATATTATCAGATCATGCATGCCTGTGCATGTGCAGATCTGCGTTTGTGCTGCCTTTGAGCACAGTCTGTTTTGTAGCTCATCGGGGCCAGTATTTCTATCCTTCCATCATTATCAATCCCGGCTACATAGGACAGAGGAGATGTATCGTTGGATAGTTTCATTAATGTCACAACATGCAGTGATTGTAGTTATGAGTCCACTGAAGGCCTGAGGCACTTGGCTGCTTGTTGTCTACTATCAGTTGTTGCGTTCGTGAAAGATTCCCAGGCTGCTCAGGTGATTTTACAAACAGGCCTCTAGCTCTTCTCTACCTGTAGCACGATATTTATTTTCATGTTTTTTTTGACACGTTCATGTAATGGTAAAGATTATTCCTGGCCTTAAGTTAACATAGTAGAATGCCACAGTGTGTAAAGTAATATGATGATCCTTTATTTTGTGACAGTGCACAGGCTCAGACGTGTTACAGTTGGCTTTTACAGAGGGTTTTTTCATGGCTATTGATTCCATTGTTAACTTTAGCCTTAGCCATTGTCTCTCACTCTTTTTACAGTTTTAGCTATTTGCCTGACTTCAGTCAAAGCCTGCAGCCCTTACAGTGTTTGCTTGTCTCATTGCTGTCTATCAGAGTTAGAATCAGAATAACCGATTGATCCCTCAGGGAAAGCATGTTGTGACATGCTCCTAAAGAATAGAGTTGCAATAGAATAGATGAAAGAGAAAGAAAGGAAGGAAGGAAGAAAGGAAAAAAAAACGATTCCCATGTCATTGTTGAGTGTTCTCTTTAAGCACCTGAAATTCTCGTCCTGGGTTCTTGGTCTTCATATACTGCGTGTTTTCAGTCTATCAAGCATTTAGGGCTGATAAATGGAGCATCAGGTCAGTGTAACTGATATAATGCAATGATTTATGATCCACAAAAAATAGATTTATTATTCAATCCCACATACAATCATTTTAACAATCCCTTAATGATATTTTGGCCATTCCTTTCCACATTGTTCACGTATTTGCTGTCTGCTTGATGCGAACCAGAAACTGTTTCATAAATATGACCAGAAATCGGCATCTGGGCCAAAAAACAGAGGAAACTAGGCTGATAAGTTTTTACACTATCTAAAGTGCCGATAGAGTTTTCAGAGGGGTTGTCTTACTGTTTAGTCTTCACACAGGCTCATAGTGTATCTAGTGGAGATAGTGTGTGTTTACATGCAATACAATTGTCTTTGTCTTTGAACTGCATCAGATTAATCTTTCCGACTTGGGAATTTCCCTGAAATAATCATTCATCCGTCCTTTTCTGCTGTTTCCGCACTGAAAGAGCTACCTTTGCATTTGCCAGTAGCATCAGCACAATTCCTCAGCCAGAGGAGCAGGTAAAGTCGGTGTGCTCATGAAATTATGTGAGAGCCACACATGCAGCTCTTTGTTGTAATCAAGTGTCCAGGACTTTTTCCACATTTGTTTAAAAATGGCTCGGATGCCCTTTCAGAAGTATGAGCAGGCCTCTCACTGATTACTGTAATCCAGTCCCCCTGGAAAAAGAAACCTTGTATTGCAAATAATTTAAGTGGGGAAAAAAAAGCATCTTATTTTTCTAAATATAAAACCACACAATTACCGTGATCCAAATACGTAGACTTTAAGCACTTGGAGTATTTGTACCCTGAGTTGAATACGTAGCCACATATCCGTGGCCACAGCAAACGTAGTGTAGCCCTGGTCACTTGGTCCCTACCTTAAAATAATGAGACAGAAGCTAACTGCCTGTACAGTGTTCTGCTAGTTAGAATGTATCCTGCAGGCCTCTGTGAGAGATGGGCTGGATTTTTCTGGCAGCTGCCACTTCTCGTGTACATTATTTAGCTTAACTTTCTGCCTCTGACCTCCCTGGCTCCCTGCTACACCACATGCGGCGTCAGAGCAAACTCTCCATCACACACACACACGCGCATATTATGCAACCCCCTTATACTTGTTCCTCGTTCCCCCTCTCCTTCCGCCTCCCTCACTTCCTAACCTCACAGCTCGTCATACCTCGCCGCATCACTCCCATCTCTGTTTTCTTCTCCTTTTTCTCCTCTCCTCAGATCAGGTTTTCTCTCCCCCGTTGTTTTTTCCTCGCCCCCTCACCTCCACTCCCCCATTTTTCCTCCCTCCTGGCATGTGAAAACACCTGCTTCCTGTGACCTGTTGTGCGTGTGTGTGAGAGAGAGAGAGGGAGAGAGAGAAAGCATGGGAGTGTGTGCAGGACTCTGCATGCACCCATCTTCATGTATTTTAGATGGCGAGCTTGTTAGGGAACACTTTACAGGACGGCAATCTATCAGGTGGAGTCTACCAAGCCTTTGATGCCCGGAATTGACCCATCAACAGAAAGTGAGGTGCGGAGGAACACAGAATGCCAAACAACCCCTGCACCCAAATATCGCTCCACTGCAGAGTTTTGCATTTCAATCCGATGTTCTACTTTTGAACTCTCGTGGCGTGGAAGCAGTGAGAATGTAAAATCATTTTAGCTCAGAGGACAGGTGCTGCTGTACATCTTCCTCGACCCTCCCTCTTCTGCTCTTGTAGTAGGTGAGTTACATACCACTCACTGGGTGTAACGGTAGATTAGAGCAGCTAAGCAAGCATTCGTTATCATTATTATTATTATTATTATTCATTTCAGACGATGTGCCTGGCATCACCAAAAAGCGCTACATCAAAAATCTGCACAGACAACGCTCTGATCCCAAGGAGGCAAAATATGCAACAAGCACTGCATGCAAAAGTAGCAGTTGGAAAACTTGAAATGGATGGAAAGGCACAACTGCTTTTCCAATACCTCCCAGTGTTTCAGGCGGCAGGTGGCTGACAGCGCTGTGATGAATGATGACACTAGTGAGCACGCTCGGCGTATTTACAACACGAGCACTAGATGTACAGTGGAGCAGCGCGGGCTTAGGCAACCAACCACATCCTGGCACAGGCCATTTAGTTTTATCCCTCACCTCACTGTCGGCCTCTCCGCTGACCAATTCTGGGGTTTTATGTAAGTACACCCTGGCACCGGTGGCGAAAGAGGCATAAATAAGTAACAGTCTGTGTTTTCAACAGTCTTCCTTAATGTTTCCCCCTTTTTTTGTTGCCGTTTTTTTCTAAACGCTGCATTGCTGTCTTCGGGGAGCTTGTTACAGTGTCTTTTAGCAGAAGCAGTGTGACTCCTCTGTGGGAGATTTTACAGGAATTCAGACTTACCACGCCCGCACGCAAGAGTGGAAAGCATCAGGGATTTTGGTTTGAAAATTTTTCAAAATTTTTCGTAGCTAATTAATCTTCTTCTAACTTTTGTCTTAATGGACATATTATGGAGCTAGCATGATAAGCAGTTAACCTAAATAATCCACATTGCTAAACAGAATAACATTATCACACAAGTATAAGTGATAAACGCTGTCAGCGTTTCTTGGACATTCGTGAATTAAGTGATAAGTGATAAACACTGTCAGCGTTTCTTGGACATTCGTGAAATTTTCTGTATTGACTTTGTTACTGAGAGACAAGACAACAGATGTCAGAGCAGTTCATAGCTTATCTTGGCTTTCATTAGCGTAGCATAAACACCGGGGAGATAGAAAGCAGCCTGCCCCTGTTAGAATGTATTCAACTCACCAGAAGCTCTAAAGCTAATTGATGTCGCCCATTATATCTCCTATAATTCCTAATTCTGTGGCGGACGCACCGACTTAACCTTGAATATAAGCCTGGTCTTATGCATAAGCCTTTCTAAATATATACAATGCCTGTGGCCATGGAAGAAAACAGGAATATATCCCCAAATGTTATTCCTTTTAACTTTTACCATAAAACTGGATTGTGTAGTCATTAAGTGAACTATGTAGTGTCAGCGGATGTTGCCTCCCTACCTAGTGGACCCGGTGACACTGGCTTTTTCAGAGACGTTTTTGTGTCGTGGGCTTTCCGTTGTCAGTATAACAGTTAACCCTCTATCAAAGCAAACAAAATGCAATTATCAGAGCGGCACAGTAATGAGTTTCTGTTACACAAGTGTGGTAAACAGGTGAGACATGTATTAAATTAGCTTCATATTTTGTGATTCTCCTCGGCAGGCTTGTCTTCAAAAGGCTGTTTTTAATTCCACGGGAGACTTAATATACACTAAATTCCTCCAGTGTTTATACAACGGCTCCATGCCTTCTATTTGCTGGCTTGAACTTTGCAACACTGTGCAGACTCTCTTAGGGCAGACTGAGAGAACACATTCTCCAGGACACGCAGATATTGCGCTGGTTTATCATTAAATAATGATTCACTTTTTACTCATCCCACGGCCATGTCGTGAATGAGTAGGAAGACTCCTGCTGAAGCTAGTCATGTTGTCTTTACCTCCTAATTTCTCCACCCTACTTATGGAAAGATAAGATACCATAACATAAGATGAGGCAAGATAATCCTTTATTAATCCCACAGCGGAGACATATTCAGAGTTACAGCGGAAAGGAAGATAAACAGACTAAAATAAACAGAAGTAACTCCAAAAAAAAAAGAAAACCCAGTGATACAAAGAAAAGCTCTGTACAAATAGAAAACCAGGCTTAGTGGTGGAGTTCTCGTCATGGCTCATAGGAAAAGCTGCTATTGATACTTGGCACACATTTCTTATCTTATCTATCTAAGAGTCACTTTGCTCTGACCCACTGACTCACCTCCACTCTAACCAGGTTTGAGCTGAGTGAATAAACAGCTGATGTCTGAACAATGGTGACAAAGCTGCATGCAGGAAAAGTCCAGCGATTTATTTTTAGGGAGCTTTGTGGCTGGAAGGCCTGGGAGGAAGCAGGAAGTCAGTGTGGTTGTCGTGGGGATGGGAGGGGAACAAAAGAATTGGAGCAGACTGGAGGGGAAATGGGCGTGGTGGGCTTTGCCTCCCATTAGCTGAATACCTACTGACCACAAACATTCATTTGCTCGCGCTGAAACGCAGTGTTATTCGGGGAGAGACTCCCTTAGAAAGGGCGGTGAATGTGATTAATTATTCAGCTTGATTCATGTGCCTCATCATGCTTTTCTAGAAAGTAGGGAGGGTGTCATCTGAAGGTGAGAAGACCAAACCTCGTAGGGGTGACAGTGTGGTAATGATGGAAGTCATCACACCAATATTGCAGAAAATGACCGCTCCCTAAAGCAGCGGAGCTTCCTGTCTGCCTCTTATTAGGACACTACAAACTATTATGAACAGATATTGCCCTGAGGCATCAATTGGAAATTATTGCTCTGCGGCAATAGAGTAATTGCAGCGGCTTTGGCAGCGTTGCATCAACTTTGCCGGTGGAAGGTGTTGAGGACGTGCTTTGTACTCACATCTGTTTGTAATATTCATTGACAGGATATCGAGGCACACTCGAGGTCTGGAGAGGCTCCAATTTGATGACCTCTGCTAGTGGTTTAATTGGACCACGGCATCCGATGTGCACTGGAGTAGTTCTCTCGTGGGGGAAGATGTCCCAATCAAGAGCAGAGTGAACAGCTGCTTCTCTGGAAGGGATTGGGGGTCATTTTCGCAAGCGAGAGTCAAGTGTGGGATCAGGAGATTGACTGTCAGTTTGGTGCGGTGGCTGCAGTCATGTAAGTTAGATCAGATGCCGACGATGAAGACGGCACACCACAAAGAGTTGACATCCGCTCACCCTCACGTGTTTACACGCCATAAGCCGTCAAGTACAGAGACTTCAAGTACAAAGTGATGAATTGAAGTTTTTATCCGGGATTAAAATAAGAAGCACCTCTGTCATGTCCTCATGTGCAACGACACCGTTGTATTTATAGTGCTTGTATTTATACTGACAGCAAACAGTACTTCAGCGAAAACACTGGTCTTTGACACGACGTGTCGTCTTTGCTTTCAAGCTTCTGTAAAAACTGCAGTGGTTTAAGGGAAAAGGTTTCCCAGCAAATTTCTATTAAAGCCAACCTATTTAGGTTAAGAGTGCAGTAGCCTCAAACCACAACCTTCGGTATCACAAGAGGTCTGACATTTAAAGCTCTGTTAAACTGTAATGGTGCAAATTCCTCACAATAATAATAGTCCTGAAAACAATGCAAGTCATATTAACGGCACCGTGGTATTTACAGCGCAATACATTTAAGTCCAGCTATATTTAACATGTGATTTTCCGCCGTGGGGGATATTCTGCTGTTTTACAAATTCTCCCCCTCTTTTGTATATGCATGAGTATATTAGCATTGGTGTCTGTGCAGATTTAGACTTTCAGATGTGACCTTTGTTGTCTAAATGTCAGGGAGATTGGAGAGGGAGCCCACAGAGGTAGGGCTGGCTTATGTAATCTGCACACTCTGCGTTTCACACACACATGCACACACACAAGCACAGAGCAGAGAGAGAGAGAGAGAGAGAGAGAGAGAGGAAAAAAAAAGCTTGTTTGAGGACGGTTGTCATATCTCAGCTGTGATGCCTTGTACAGCTCTCTGCAACTCAGTGAAAGCCTGGCTTTCAGGAGCCATTGCTTTTATCAGCATGTATGTGCAGAAAGTGCCCTGGAAATTATTTATGGCTTTAAAAATACTGATATAGTGCACTGCTTTGGTGTTATTCTTTTAAACTTATTCTGAGGTCCTTTGATCCATCCCAAAGCTCTCAGCTGAAGACAGAGTGTAGCTTGGAGAAGGGTTTTTGTCTCCGTGCGTGTCAGATGCTTGCATGGCGGGCTGGTTTGAGAGCGCGGGGAGTGAACTGAACTGATTGCCCTGCCTGAATTTATTTATGATCATAATCAGCAGACACCAGCAAGCAGTACTGCAGGGGGGGGTTGAGCTTGAGCTTGTAATACGGCGGAGGCCACAGTAATGACGAGCACATTGGTGGCAAATACGCACATGAGCCTGAGTGACTGTGTCCTCCTCAGACACACACAACTCCGACGCTTGAAGGAGTTCTGCACCCCCATGAAATGAAGTGAATGTGAAATGCTTGTGGTTTGCTTCTTTGTCCAGAGTGGTGGCGTGCCTGCATTCACGGTGGTTTTGGTGAATTCCAGTGGTTGACAATGTGCCCAGACATCCTCAGAAACTTCTCAGAATGCTCCCGATGCGCATCCCACTTGTTTGATATACATCTATATGCTCAGCTAGCTCCAAACAATCAAGTCTTTGCCAAAACAAATCTCACCCACCCACACTTGTTTATGTTGGCCCGCAGCGTAACAAGCTAACCGAGCTAGCAGCGACTACAATATGTTTATTTAAGCTGTTTGTCAGTTGAGTTACTTCAGGGTAGTAATATCTAGGGGGGGAGTGCAATTAGTGCACTCTTACACATTTATATATTCACATACAGGTTGCATGGACATCAATCTGATATCCTCACAGTCCAGTTAGAATTCCCTTTGCATGCTCACTTTAAATGATTATTAAAATGTATCTGCTAAGCTTAAAATGCTCTTGATCCTAGTCTCATTATGATGTGCAGAGTGTTATTAACACTTAACACTGTTGTGTTATTAAATTAAAGAGGAGCCTCACTGATTTTACACATCGGGGTCAGTTTACAAGTCACAGTGAGCATGTTAAAACGGATGCAAGTCTTCCGTGGCTCAGGAGGAGCTTTATTAAGGCTGAGAAAATTCCCCAGTGATGTCATGGGGGCTAACAAAAAGCCGTCAGTACAAGTGTGAAGGGTGTGGGTATTTAATATTACAGCAAGTCATCCCTTTTTATCTGTTCCACGAAACTCCCTCGGCTTGATTCACGTCTGCATTATGAATCAAGCAAATTTAAATTTTGCAATGACCATCTGTCTGTATTTCTTTCATGCATTAATATGACTTAACCCAAATTTTTTGGGACAACATTTGGCAATTCCAAGACAAGAAAGTAAAACATAGAGTAAAACACACTCTACGTCTACCATAACCACAAACCCTGCTCAGCCATTTATAATTTTGTCAAGGATTGCCTGTTCTTAGTAGGGAAAATTTATAATGAATGATTTCATAGGAATAACACCTTTAAGTGATCTCTCAGATCACTCAGTGATCACAACATTTTACATTTTCAAAGCATACAGAAATGTGTATTCTTCTAGAACCTTTAAGTGACATAAAAATCCATACTTTGAAGTATAGGTAGATGGACAGATGAAATGTGATTCCATCTTTTACAGAGCAATAGGACAAAACGTCCATGAGGGTAGGGCAAGTAATCGAATACAAATGTGTTGGTACAAAAAGTTCCAGACTTTTGAGTAAGGAAATGCAACAATTTAGAATAAATGACTCAACACCGTGGAGCAGGCAGATCATCCACGCCAGAGCCCCATCGGTGCCGTGTGTGAGGGTGCCGCACGGTGTAAATGTGCCTGATTATCAGATCAACCGCTCGGCCCGGCTCCACCTGATGGATGCAGAGAGGCAGAGCGCGCTGACACGATGCCAATAAAATTATAAGACGGTGATCACTTTGAGGAACCTGCATCCATTATTGTGACATTCATCGCGCCTCATCACGGGGCCGCGCTAATGATAAATGATAAATCAGCAGGGGCACGGCGGTATTTTTAGCCGGGGCTGGGTGGGAGATGAATGAGGTTGTGCTTGTGGCCTGTGTGGTCGATCCGCGCCCCTCCCCCGACGCTAGGTGATGGCTGCTGCCTACCGGCGGAGCAGCGTTGAGTCCGGGTCCGCCTCTCTCCGCGCTGAAGGCAGATCTGCAGCCTCTCTCTCTCTCTCTCGCTCTCTCTCTCCCTCTCTCTCTAGCTCTCTCTCCCTCTCTCTCTCTCTGGGTTCCTCTGTTCCTCCTGCTCTGCTCGCCGCTGTGTGCGCGTCTGTCGGCCTGAGAGCCGCTCGGTTTAGGGAGGAAGAGGCGAAAACACCGGCAGGTGTTTGACTGATGACGATGATGATGGTGAGGATGCTGCGTTGCCTTTATGAATTACATGTGTGAAGAGGCGTAGCGCGCGAGAGAGAGAGAGTGAGAGAGAGAGGCAGGAGGAGGAGGACGGGGGGGTGCATCTTTTTTTATGATTATTTTTTTATTTTTTTTTCTCCCTCCTTTCTTGTGCCATTACTGTAATGGTGGATCTGTGTGAGCGCTGCTGAACACCGCGGGGAGGGAGCGCACCTCAGCCCCGGCCCGCAGCCGGCCCGCAGCGCTGCGCCATCATGGCCTTGGATGTCCAGACTTGCGCGGTGTTGACGGTGATCTCGGTTCTGGTGCTTGTGAACGGGCTGTTGATGTTCCTCCTCGGTACTCGTTAAATGGATCTGCGCTTGGGGCCCGGTTCGTCGCTCTCTCACCGGAGAGGAGAGGCAGGCGCTGCGGGTTGGTCCAGAGCGGGGACGCTGGGCGCTCCATCACGGCTACGCGTTGAAATGAATGACGTTGGTACAACATAATGTATTTCTGTTACATCCACCTCCCCTCCTTCCTCTTATACCCCCCCCCTCTCCTCCTTTATGTCTTGTGTCCTCTCACCGTTTGTGGTAGCTAGTGTTGTCTGGTGCTGGTACTGGTGCTAGTTGCAGATCTGTGATGTTCTCACCTTTTCTGTGGTGACTGGAAATCCATATAAACATGCCCCCTCCCTCCCTCTCACCCCCCCCCCCCCCCCGCACTCCCCTCCGTATCTCCTCCATGTTGTGTATTGTGGATTATGCGCATGGATTGATTTGAGTCTTTTTAGGTGAACACAATGTATCTGCTGGTGTTTTTCTTTAATCATGAGCCAAGTGCTGCGTCAGGACTTGTTTTGCTATTGTGATCCACTGTAGCCACATCCACAATATGGCAGCAGCAGCAGCAGCAGCTCCTAGGAGCTGAGCAGTGGTCCCTCTCTCATTCCCCCCTCTTTCTCTCTCTTCCATTTGTAGCAAATAGCGGTGCAAGTGAGAGGTTTGAGCTGCTGATCATAGACTCCTGAGGATCATTGTAATCTCAGCTGAACAGTAACCAATAGCAAGCAGGGCTAGGCCTAATAAAGGAGGGACTCCGTCACTCCAGGTTTCCCCCATTTTAGATGCAGCTAAACTCAGCTCCCATTTCATAGCCCACATTATTCACTTTTCTCCCATGTGCAACATTTCAGTGGAGCCCACACCTTATTACTCCTGCTCACTAAATAACGACTGATGAAATATATGTGTGCACATATTCCTCAGATGAGATGTTCTCCAAGTGAATGTCAGGTGGATATTAAAAAAGCCCATTTCCCATTTTGTTATATATGCACTGGCTTAATCTAATAAAGGATTGGAGGCAGGTGTCATGAATGTTGAATGAATGTCAGAAATAGATATGCTAAAAGCCTATCCCAGAGCCGTCCATGACAGTCCTATTAATAGGGATGGTAGGCTGGCTTTTTTTTCCTCTGAAGACACTGCATGTGCTCTCTCACACTCATGCCTAAGTGCTGTGTGTTCTCTATGTGTGTGCATGTGTCTAGGTAAGTGGCAAATGTTGTACTATAGGTGCACAGGGTCCTTTTTTGGCAGCCATGTATTATGAACAAAGATATCTCCATCACATGTCGTGGCATGTGGGCTGGTGTTTTCATCACTGCAAAAAATATCCTTCCTCGCGGGGACCCCCACAGGACTGTAAACATCAGATTGTACACTGCAGTGGTTATGGCTCAGTTAGCAGTGACAGCACAGTGCCACACACACACACACACATGTGTGTGCTCACATGTAGCCATGTGAGTGTGTTAAGTTGAGTGTGAGGGAGTCAGATTTGGTGTTATCTGTAGTTCCTCTCTGAATGTGAGTCGTTCACACATTTGCAAACCCACCCCCCCTCCCACGGGGCAGGTGCCATCTAATAGAGTTCTGTTAAATGCTGTGCAGTCAGAAGTGTCAATGTACGGATGGCGTGTGTGTGTGAGAGAGAGCGAGACAACGGAGAGCGTGTGGAGTGTGTGCAGATGTGTGTGCGTGCGCGCGTGTGTATTTCTCACCGGTTTTAGGCAGAGCATCTTTGATTGGCTCCCAGACTCAGGGTATAAGTGTATTACATAACAGGGTTGGCAGACACAGGGAGGACAGAGCGCGAGACTCACTCGGTGCGTCGGAAAGAGAAGCATCTTGCTGGAATACAGCACCTTGTTACTCGACAACGCAGGCTCAGCTCTTGCCGAGGACCATCACCTCGCCAGCTTCCAAAAGAGATTTGAATATCATGATTGTATGAACCGGACTTCTCCATGCATACACTCTCTGAACAGTTACATGCGACAAACATGGTAAGGAGGACTAAAGGCATGTGTGCGAGTGTGTGTCTGTGTGTCTTTGTGTGTCTTTGTGTGTCTGTGAATGTGCGTGTGTGTGTGTGTTTGCCCAGGGATGCTGTAGGTGCTTTGGTGCAGATGTGCTATGGCTAGAGATAGAGGATGTTGGAATGCAGTGGAGCTGCCAGTGCAGTGAATGCTGATGTGTTGTGCTGCAAAGATGATATAAGCGAGGGAATCAGCTTTTCTCTTCTTGCATATTTCCCCGTCAGGCTTCACATCCGTGCTGGGACATGAAACGGAAAGCACTGTCACGTCTGTGTGCACACATATAGGGGATAGGTTTCCTCTGCATTCATTTGCATTGACCCAAATACAGGTTCTGCAGTTGAAATACGGCTGCTTTCGCCCTCTGATCTTTGATGTTGTAACTGCAGTGTAACCATAACGATGACAGAGGTCAGTACAACTGGTAGGCACGCAGGTAATGATGAGTGTCAGAGCAGGACTTTTCTTCTGTTTGTGTGCACTGCGTGCCATTTGATCAAGCTAGGTACGAGGTGGCAGGAATCAAGAAGATTGATTATGTAATGGTTTTAATTTATTCAGACATGTAGAGGGAAAAAGGATGCAATGTATCGGAGCGGCCAGCGCTGATCTCATTAGGGAGATGGAGGGATGAGGGTTTCGGAGCAAAGTGAGCAGGGAGAAACATTGGCTGTGAATGGATCTCTATCTGTCTCTTGCTCCCTCACTCTTTCTGTCTGTTGCTTATATTACAGCAGATTGATGGCGACTGGAGAGATTGTGCTTGGAGTGAATGGGGCTGTAAATGGAGTGGCTGTGGAGGTGGGGGTGCATGAGAGGGGGGGTGTAGGATTAGGGCAAGGAGATATTACAGCAAGAAGTAGCAAGAAACCAGGCTGACCTCAGTGCCATGGTCTCAGGCCAAGGTCCCAATGTCAGTTGAAGATAGTCAAGTCAAACTTATTCATCTGTTGTTTCTGCAGTGTCTTCTTCTACACCACCCGCATGTGTAAGAAATGACTGAAATCAAATTCCTTTTCTTGAATTAACATTGATTGATTGATGATTTTTAAGTCTTTTTGAATACTATTCATCTGTCCTGTTTCCATGGCAGCATGACACATGTTTTTGCCGTAATCTTCCTCTCTTCCACTCCTGGAGAGCTTTTAGATAAAGGGGAGAGCTCCACTTGCCCCAACTCCCAGACCTTTGTGCCAGAGTGAATCAGCCCACTACTGGCATCCTTCATCCTAAAACCTGCATGCAGAGGCCCACGCTGTGTCTTTGCATTTTACAATGACAAAAAAAAAACGAATTGGTCTGTGCTGGTGTTTAATATTCAGTGCTATCACCGTTACTCAGTGGTCACTGTTTGTGTGCACCTGCTCACAGAATGGCAGACCCACATACGCCTAAATTTAGATATATTCTGGTGCATCCTGAAGTGTCCTTGCCTCATCCCATCATCTTGTCAATACCAGTGAAGCATCCTCATCTGTCGCCATGACGACGGCTGTTCTTTCCCTTCCAGGCATGGACGTCCCTCCCTGTGTTCACTCCTCTGCCCTGATTGGCTTATATCCCCTCTAGCTGTCTTGCTAAGCCGTCAGGGAAGTGGACTTGTCTACAGGTTGAAGGGGCAACATAGATGCTGAGTCTGAGAGCTTCGGTCCTCACGGGGAGAGTGCGGTTGCATACAAACAACGCTTACACACACACGCGCGCGCACACACACACTTAAGCTGCAGTTTCTCATAAACATTTCGTACAAACGCACTGCATCAGCAACATAGGTGCAGTAGCGTTTTTGTGCTAGAGTGATGCAGTCCATTGTAAAAGGTTTAACCATCCAGGGATTCGATTTATAAGAAGCAAAAACAATCTTAAAGGACTAAAGGGGAAAAAAACAGAACTAGCTGCATTTTGAAGGGACAGTTGCTGAATATTATTGTATATTACGCAAGTAAAGAAGTAATGTAACATCCATCCATGTAACAATCCTCATCTCCAGGCCTTTGATAACTCCGTCTTACCTAGAGCCTAAATAGCTCCTGTCAGGGTTGGTTAGCACTGGCTGCTCTGCCCACTGCCCCAGGGATTGGATGCATGGTTAGCTCTAGACCGGAGAATGCTGATGAACACTGCTTTGGAGAGAGCAATCGGAACAAACAGTTGGAGCTGTGCCACAGATATGTGCATGGGATTCATGTAGATGAAGCTTTTAAGTGTATGTGTGTGTGCATGTCCCAGGGCAACTAAGCTCCGTGTGATGGATGGATGGTGTGGCTGCTCGGTAGATGGATGATGTCAGACTCGGGTCCTTCTCAGGAACATTGTCCATCGTCTCTTGTCCTCTAATGAAAACAACCTTTGGCTTCTCCCAACCCCCTCAAGAATGCTGATCACCTCACAGGCTCCTCTGCCCTCAAAGACCACGTCCAGTACGCACACTTAAAACAATACTCTGCCTATGCGCAAGGACACTGTTGCATTATTTAAACATTTATTTTCCGTATCACATAATGTTTAAATTATTTATTCATGACGCTTAAATCAATAGAGAAGGATTTGATGAGTCATCCTTCCATGCTTTGTCAAAGACCGTGCCGAAGATAAAACAAGCCCCGGTGACAGCATGAAGGAAGGGAGATTATCCCCTCACATTTGCTCCTCGGCGGTTATATTACATTAACACGTGTAATTATTCTAATGTCATAATGGGACAATTACTGTCCCTGTGTGGAGACTGGTGCTGTGTTTCTGAACGTTGTGTTGTTTTTCCACTTAATGGCTCTGCCTTTTTTGTGTTGTCGTATCTTGTGTTGCACCGTGGTCCGTGTGGCTATTGTGTTGTCCTATTTGCAATCCCTGAGCGACCACTGGGCCCTGGCTTTGAGGGTGTGTATTTGCATCCATTAGTAATCTGAGTGGGTCTAACAACAAGGATTCACACAAAACCAAGGCCAAAATGAGGCCCAGTACTGAATCACAATCACTTTCAAATTTGATTTATGTGCTGCTTTAGATCACCTGGATCCACAGTTATTAGTCAGTGGTGCTGCAGTGCTGTCCATGCTGTTTTGCACAGCAGTGGCTTCATGTAACAAGACAACAACAAATATAGCCTTGTGTCTTTCCCTCCCGTCTCTCCAGTTGATAAGTGGAGGCTCAATCGTCAACGCTGAGGCGGTATGGGACCATGTGACCATGGCGGACCGGGAGTTGGCGTTTAAGGCCGGTGACGTCATCAAGGTGCTGGACGCCTCCAACAAGGACTGGTGGTGGGGCCAGATTGATGAGGAGGAAGGATGGTTCCCTGCCAGCTTTGTACGGGTGAGTTAGTTGCAGCCGCGGCTTGCCAGCGACCATAGACACAACACACACCCACGCACACACCGAAATGGAGGCACATAAGCATATGCACACAAGCTGATGAATACCCAGAGGAAGGTTCACATGCACGAGTGTTCTTTCATAAAGACACACGCACATTGATTTGCTTGCTGGACACGCAGAGCTGAATAATGCAGTTTTTTTAGATTGAACATTACACCCAAAAGATTATGGAGCAGGGAGCTAAGTGCCTTTATGTCGGGAGCTGTGGGACAACAAAGCAAAGGCTGCGATCAGCCCCTTTTTTTTTTTTAGTTTGGTCTCGTCTACCCTTGAAATTCAATCAGATTTCTAATGCTTCTCACTACATATAACCTAGTCACTGTTTTACGTCATGAATGAAGCGAAATTGTTTTAGGTGGAGGCTTCTTGCAGCAGAGCGCGCCCTCCCACCCCCAGACACTCCTCATGGCCATTTCCACCTGTCCACCCTTCCATATTCACTCCTGAGAGGGCAGGGCAGACAGGCTGACCGACTGTCGACCAAAAAGTATCTCTCTGTTCTGTCATTCTCTCTCTCCAAGGTGGAACCCCACCCTCCTCAGCCCCAAACAAAACAGGTTTTCTATATCAACCCCATAGCAACTCCACGGTTCCAAAACACCACGTCAAAGGTGCGTTTTCCCAGCTTCATCCACCCATCCAGCCTGCCCGCCCACCCGCCCGCTCCAGTCTGTCCAAACAAACGTTCCCTCGACATTACCAAGCATTAACGTTCCCATGACGTCCTCACATCATCCTCAACGGGGGTCGATAGAGGGGCAGTACTGATGAGTCAAAAGTAAAACCACAGCGTCCTCTTAATGTCATCAAATTCGACAAATGGATTCCTTACAGAATTAGACGGATTCTGGACTAATAACTCCTGGTAACTCATCCACGTTACTGCTATTTCCAGCATTGATACTGCTTTCAGCGCCCTGTTTACTATTGACTCTGACTCTTTCTCAGTCGTAACGCTGCGCTAGTACTTCTCGTCCTGCAGTCAGTGCTCTACCACCCGTCACTCTGCTTGTCTGTGGCGCTGCATTTCTCATCTTGTGTTTGGCATTCTACTTGTCGGTTCTTTGATGTTCCTTTGGCAAACTGTGTGTCATCAGGTGTTGGCTGCTGGACATCTGAAACCACGCTCACTTGGCCCTTCCTATGAGTGAGAGTGGAATACACTATGGATGTGGATTTGTATGTGTGTGCGTTGCTTAGTGCAATGCATGTGTGAGGATATTGTGAATTTGGGTGTGAATGTGTGTGTGTGTGTGTGTGTGTGTGCGTGCATATGCACAGAGGGGAGATTTATCACACACAGGGCAGACGTTTGGCACTGAATTTTCGCCGGGCCTCCAGTGTCAGGAGGAGAAATGAAGCTCTGTGTGTGTGAGATGTGTGCTCATATATATATATATAGTGTGTGTGTGTGTGTGTGTGTGTGTGTGTGTGTGTGTGTGCGTGTGCGCATTCATGCTCATGAGGAGTAAATATTGCCAAGGATTTTGACAACCTCGATGTATCTGTTTACTAATACTCTTTAATCTGCTTCATATTCTCAACACTCAAGTGAGCAAATCTCTTATTCATGTGTGTGTGTGTGTGGTTCCTTGTGTGTGTCACGTGTCTGCCCTCAGCTGTGGGTGAACCAGGAGGACGGGGGAGCGGAGCCAGCCGAGGGGACCAGCGAGGTGCAGAACGGGCACCTCGACCCGACCAACGACTGCCTGTGCCTGGGCTCGCCCCTGCAGAACCGCGACCAGATGAGAGCCAACGTCATCAACGAGATCATGAGCACAGAGAGACACTACATCAAACACCTCAAGGACATCTGCGAGGTACCCACACACGTGCACGCACATTCATACAAACACGGCCGCTCCGGGGCATGCTCGAGTGCCAGAGAGCCGATGGGGAACGAGTGAATGAACGAGCAGAATGAAGTGAAGTTGGCATGAGAAGATAAGAAGCAGCTTTCTACGATTCTCAATACTCCCACCTTCACTCTCTCATTCAACACGGACACTATTTTTTTTTTTCTGTTTATATCAAAACAAGTCCAAAGATAATTCCCCTTTTTGTTGGATACGAAAACACTGATTTGTTCACTGTACACAGCGGTGGCAGCTGTCACACTTGGAATTGTCCCGACCAGATTCAATTTGTCTTTATATTATGAATCACGCTCAAGTGGCGAGGAGAATTCACACCTAATGAAATCAAACAAACATCTTGCCACTTGTTTTAGGCAAACAGTTCCGTGGAGACTCAAAAGACGACATGTCTAAATCTACAACGGGAATCTGTCAGGTGAACCTGTTGACGTCAAACATTTTATTAAATATATCATCCTGTTTAACGTTATTCAACTTCCTACATATTTGGATGCAGAGCTTGATTCAAACACATATTATCAGGAGGTCAAGAGAAAGAGGTTCCACATCATACCTGGAACAAGCAATGTGGTAAAGTAAGATTATTGCGTATCTTGTTTCATTTCTGAAAACTGGCCAAAGCAGTCGTCATGTAATATATCAGTCCCTGCTCGTCGTTTGTTCTGCTGCGAGCAGCAGCTATGAAGTGCACATTACTGGCATTTGCTCTTCCTGCTGATGCTGTCAAAAACCTAGAAACGGATTCCACAGAAATAAATATCCTTGCTTATCTAATCATCTTTCTCAGTCCTCTCGATAGTCTCTGTTCCCCAAATGAGGCATTGAAAAATAGTTTTGTTAAATTGCGCACTTCCGTCAGCATGTAGCTATTTAAACAAAACATGCTATGCTTGCACACAGAGTTTGTAGCCATCGCAGCAATCGGGAGTATTTGCAAACTGCGTGCTTCTGATGTTTTCCAGTCTTTCAGGGATTTTGTTCTCACGAGGCGTTTCGTGGAAGAAGCTCCCTATATGATAATTTAATAGAAATCTTTTATTTAAAAAGTTATACCCCCTGCTTTGATTGTGGATATTTTGTATTCAATCTGGATTGAAACAAAACAAAAAGCTTAGCATTTCCATTTCAGCAGAGAGAATTCTGGGTAGCGGAGTGTGAAATAGCAAAAACCCACCTCAAAAATCTTTTCCCAACGTGCCAAAGCTTCGGGGCATTTAATTAACCACAAGAATTGAACTGACAAATTGGGGCCACAGTTCGACCTATACAAAATTGTCTCCGACGCCACAGAATCTTCTGAGCTTCCGGGGAGTCATAGTTCATTTGCATGCCAGTGAATTATATTGAGGCGATGACTTCACATGTTTGTTGCCGAGAATGTACGCGCCGCTACAGTGGCGCTGGTCGGCCTGCGAAAGCCTCACGGTGGCTGCGACCCGTGTCGTTGCAGGGGTACCTGCGCCAGTGCAGGAAGCGCGTGGACATGTTCAACGACGACCAGCTGAAGGTCATCTTTGGGAACATCGAGGACATCTACCGCTTCCAGATGGGCTTCGTCAGAGACTTGGAGAAACAGTACAACACGGAGGAGCCCCACCTCTCCGAAATCGGCCCGTGCTTTTTAGAACACGTGAGTAGCCGGACGGCGTCTTGCGTACCTTTCCGGGCACACTTTGATCGGAATGGGAGTGAAGCGAAGCAAACTCGCACAAACTGTCCGGCGGAGAGGCAGCCACGATTGCCAACGCTTTTGTAAAGGCCCGTAATCGCAAGATCGGAACTTAATTATTTTGTTATCTTGTGATAGCAGTGAAGTCGTGGAGATAATTAAGTCAGAAAACAGTTTATCTCAAGATAACGAGATAATGAAGTCATGATCTTGACAAAATAGCTCTAATTAACATTTTACTGACCAGAGCTACTGTTGCTCTTATTTCTACATCCTCTGTGCCATAATATACAAATATATTTAAGTCCAAAATGTGCAAACTGTCCCCCAAGGGTCATAGCATAAGTGTAAGTAGCATAAGTGTAAAGCCTTAAGTGTAAGGCTTTTGTTAGAACAAATAGCAGATTTCGCTACGCTAAAATGACATTTTTCCAGTCTTGCGGATGCATTTTTGACGAAGGATAATGTTTGATCCGATCATTTATCGTTTTTATGACCTCGTGTTTTTCCCAGTTTAATTCTTTTCATGTGAACCTGCAACAGTAGGAAACACTCAGCTTGTATTTGTTTGTACGAGTCCCACCTCTGCTGCGTGCTGGTATGTTTACTCAGAGTCTATTTCCGTTAAACATGCTTTGAGTCCCAATCGCACCAGATCTGACACTGCACGTCCCAAGCACTGCAAACTCACCCGGGGCTAAGCTGAGTTTGATTAAGCACGATTTCGAGGTGGGCGGACTTCTGTGTCTTTAGGTAAACTGCGTCAGCTTCCATTAGCTTGCATCAGCTCTCCTGGCACGTATTTGGCAGTGATTAAGGCGCTGCGTCGACCTGGACGGCCTGGTGACTAACATCAGCTGACACGTGACTGAATGAAGTCAGGCACAGACCATCAGCAGTCACAAATACACACTATTCCTCTTGTATGTATGTGCACGCATGCACTGTACCTCGGCGTTGTGTTCTCTTCGTTGCCCCTACAGATTTGTTTCATCAGGACTGTAAGCAGACACTCGGAGGGGGAATGGAAATGGCTTTGGGAGTTTTGTTGTCACAACATTGACGCAGCGTGTCTTACTACGCCTGCAGACACTCCCTGCTCACCTACCCGCATCCCTCTCCCCCCAGCTTGTTGATTCCAAAAGACGATCCAGCGGTTCCCCTCGTCTCTCATCACGTGTCCCTCTGCTCTTACTCTACAGCAAGATGGGTTTTGGATCTACTCGGAATACTGTAATAACCACTTGGATGCCTGCATGGAGCTGAGCAAACTGATGAGGGATGGCAGATACCAGCACTTCTTCGAGGCCTGTCGCCTTCTCCAGCAGATGATTGACATCGCCATAGATGGCTTTCTGCTCACCCCCGTCCAGAAAATCTGCAAATACCCACTCCAGTTGGCTGAGCTTCTGAAATACACCGCACAGGAGCACAGGTACCGGACCACGTGGGCCAAGGCCACGTTTTCAATCCGTCGATCGCATTGCTTTTTTTTTTTGATGGCAGCTCATTTGTCTGACAAAAGGAGACATTTCCGATGCCCCTGTTGTGTGCCAGAGGCATTGTGTTGCAGTGCCGCTGCTGCAGGTGTTGGGGTTTATGCTGCTCAAGCGCTGGTTATCCATGTATGAACTGAAACAAATGCTGTTTCGCACTGCTTTAACCAGCTTTCAGCGAACGCTACAGAGGAAAACATTTCATCAAGGAATCTCAGCTGCATTGAAAATTCATGCCACAGTGCTGCAGCCATGCATAACCATGTCAAATCATTTCGCTTTCAATGCGCGGCCCGTAGAAACATGGCATCGGCACTCTGGATATACAGTCAATAGATTTTCAGATTAAATGTGAATTTAGGCTTGCGCCGGCACCGGCATTCTCCACGTTCTAGACGATCGCAGATGATCTTTTTTCGTCGCGTGGCTACATAAGCGAGCACCCAGATGTGCAAACTCATGCGTGCAAAACCCACAGAAACGTAAGTGATTCAGCGTGTCTCAGCCCGGCTCCAGGTCATTCACAAACCATGCGTTCTCAGCCAGAGAAGGACAGGTGCCAGCTCTGCCAGCTTTGCCTGCCAGATCACAGTGTTTGACTGTTAGGAGCTGTGAAGAATGTGCCAGATATAGGGCCCGCTGTCTTCGTGACACACACTCGCAGCACTGTCTCACACACGCACACACACACTCTCACACACTCACGCATTATCTTCCAAAGTGAGGATCCGATCCATTGCACATCTAAGCCAGGGGGGATAAATCCAGCTCAGTTAGCATAGCAGTCAGAGTTAACTACGGATGGAGAAAGTGGCTGATTAAAGTGAAATAGCCCCGTGTTATTTTTTTACTGTGCTCCTGCAGATGTTCTGCTGCTCCTAGAGTTTATAACCCCAGTCATCTCCTCCGGATCGTTCGCTACCGTAACAATACATCATCGCACATCCGCTTTAAAGAGCGGCCCCGGCAGCTGTAAGTCCACCTTAAACAGCCCAGGAAGTAACGGTGTGTCCGCTGTGTCCGCAGTGACTATCGATACGTGGCGGCGGCGCTGGCAGTGATGCGCAACGTCACTCAGCAGATCAACGAGAGGAAGAGGAGGCTGGAGAACATCGACAAGATCGCCCAGTGGCAAGCCTCTGTTCTGGACTGGGAGGTATGTGTACGTCTGGTCTGTGGAGTAATTACTAAGCATCTGATGTCGTTTCGCTGGCAATCGCCACTGTGGTCTGTTTAGTCCATCTGCTGAGTCACAGAATGCGCCTTGGGACTCAACAGTCTACATTTTACTCCATATATCTGCCACTAAGTGTGTAGACAGTTTGTAATGCAATGTAAATGTTGACAAAAAAACACGAAGCGCAGTGCACGCTAAATGCGTTGAATTTTAAAAAAGCCGAAGCCAAACTAAGAGTCTGTTCAGGTTTTTGGACGTAGGCGCAGAAAGCAAAGAACTGCAGTGGAAAGAACTTAAACTTGAAGACATCTAATTTAGTGTTTGTGTGTTTTTAGAATTCCAACTTTCAGTTTGGGTATGACCCCATGTTCGATGCCAGCCCAGTATTTTCAGCGTTACTGAAAGGAGTGGTGCTGAAGATGGGAGGGTTTCAAGAGACAGAGTCAGATAAATGAACCAGAATCAGTGCAGCTATGCAAATATAGATGGATCTAGGGTCCCCATTTTCTATAATGCAACTTGGCTGGAACTTTCATAATTTTTCATAGTTTTTTTAGCCTTTTTCCTTTTTAACCCTCAGAAACACCTATGTCTCTACATACATACTACATTCCTGACGACATTGGTATTTCATCATCGGGTTTACTTTCTCAGGCCCTTTTCGGTAAAGCTGGAGCTACGTAATGAAGACATTATGCGCCTGTTTTTTTGTAGGTTGAAAACAAGCAGCCGTGACTGATCCTTCCTTCGTGTGTAAAATCTGTCGAGTCTAGTATTTTTTAGCTTTCAGCAGTTGCATCAGTTTCACAGTCCCTGCTAGCATCGCCTTCGTTTATAAACTGCGCATCCATGCTTGTGTGTGTGTCTAGGGAGATGATATCTTGGACAGGAGCTCGGAGCTCATCTACACCGGGGAGTTGTCATGGATCTATCAGCCGTATGGACGTAGCCAGCAGCGAGTCTTCTTCCTCTTTGATCACCAGCTGGTCCTCTGTAAGAAGGTAGGCTCTGGTTCTCTTTGTTCATTTTCTTCCTCTTTTACGACGCTTGAAAACAGGCTAATAAGCAAGAACAGTCCCTTGGTGTGTGTGTGTGCACTCTTTAAAGTTCTCTATCACGTGGCCGCTGATAGAGAAGCTCGGAGACACTGTGACTTCATCTTACATAACACCATAGGAGACGCACCGGTCCCCAGTGAAGATGCGCTGCAATGCTCGGCACCTCTCACAAAATGGAGCCGTGGTAGTTTTGTCCCGTAATGCAGCGAAAGACGCCGCTTTCCTGTCAGATGCATGTTCACGCTCAGCTTGTCTCCACTGTAGACACACACACACGCACATGCACAGACACATACTGGGGTTGAGTAACTGAGTCATAGCACGTGCACACACGTGTCCACACACACACAGAAAAATAAATAAATAAATAAATGAGCAAAGACATGGACGTTTGCAGACTGTCCATGCATCTGCCCTTCCCTTCACACTCGTCCTCGCCCTCTCCTTTCAGCGGTGAACATCTCCGACACCAGGAGCGAGCTCCAGCGCTTCTGCGCGTCACCTCACGGGCGGGCCGCCCTCGTCCACTAACTAAATTCTGCTCCCCGACAAATTCAATTATAAATTCTCATCTTTTGTTCCACACGCTCCCTCTCTCCAGCGTCCTCGCTACATGTGTAATGGCAGCCCCCGGGGCTGTGTTAGTAACACGTTGCATGTTAGCCCCTCCATCTTTCCCTCTCATCTCTGTCTTATCAGCACGCGGCTGCAGATTTGTCTCCGCGCGCTTATTAAAAGATCCCTGTCCTTTGTTTTCTCCTTCTTTACCTTCCTTGACCTCGTAGTGTGTCAGGGCGATATTTGGTCCTGAGGCGGTGGTCTTTTTTTTTGTTTTTCCTTTTAATGGTCTGATCTGTTTATTGGAAATTTTCAAGATGTGAGGTTACGTGGAGTTCAGCTTCTGCCGAGCTTGAATGAATTAAATAAAGAATAAAATAAATCATGTAAAATCAATCAGTTGCAGCATTTTTGGATTCTGGATTAATCTCTTGGTAAAACTCAATAACTGCAAGAGCAGTGTATGTTGGTTGCTGCATTCTATTGGTTTTACTAGAAACTCTGAATTAAATTTTGAGTATTTTGTGTATTTATTAACAGAATATGATAGAATAGAATACGCCTTTATTTGTCCCACAATGTGGAAATTTCAAGAAAATGGGGGTTACATTATGGGGTTTTGGAGTTACATTCAAATTAAAAGGGATTATGATTTTCTTTTTCCAATTTTGATGTTTCTTTAATCTGTGGCTGCTTTGAGACAAAATACACTAAATTTCCAGTTTTATTATTATTTTTCGCTTGACTAAATATAATGAGTTTGACTTTAAAGCTGTCAGTGATGATGCAAAATGTCCGTTACACAGGAAGCACTGAGTAACAGAACAAGGAAGTAGTGATAAATCCACCAATTATTTACTCAATCAGACCCCTCGACTCAACATTTTTCCGGGCCTTTCCTGCATATGAATCACCAACAACCCTTTGTTTCAGCTGCTGAAATCTCAACGTTTGCAGAGGTTTTTTCTGTAGTTTTTCTGTGCTTGAGAACTGAAATATCAGTCTCTGAGACTGTTGGCTACGAGACACCCTCTTGGGTTCTGAAAAACTGGGAAGGATATTTTTGCACATGTTCTCATTGATTCACCAGGAGGGAGTTGAACAAACATCTGTCTGGCACAAGCTGTCATTGAACGACAGGATATATTTAGAGCCGCTGCGTGATGCTGCGCATCTACAGTGCACCGCTATGAACTAATAAGAGTATTTGCCGTTGTGGAAACCGCTCCGTTTCTAGTACGTAATATCGAGTGTCAAACATTTGCGGAGAAACTTGGCATCCTGCGCCGCATGTGAAAAGGTGTTTGTATGTTTGGGTGGCAGATGGAAGGGGGTTGCGTAAGACAGACTCTCAGGGATGCCGAGCGAAGGATGCTTGTTGACACCTCTAAGGTTCAGCACGCACCAGCGCACACATTAACCGACGTCCATCCTGTCCTCCCTCCAGGATCTGATACGCCGGGACATCCTGTACTATAAGGGCCGCATCGACATGGACCGCTACGAGGTGCGGGACGCCATAGACGGCCGCGACGACGACTTCAACGTCAGCGTGAAGAACGCCTTCAAATTGTGCAACAAAGACAGCGAGGAGATCCACATCTTCCTGGCCAAGAAGCCGGAGGAGAAGCTCCGCTGGCTCAGGGCCTTCCACGAGGAGAGGAAGATGGTGCAGGAGGACGAGAAAATCGGTTAGTCTCGCACCTCCCAGTGTGGGAGCACGCTCGTTTCATTCCCGGCGAGCGGCATTGTGTTTGCGACACGCTACAACGTGACTTTTTTTTTTTTTTGTTAGAGCACAAAACGTGAGTCCACTGCGTAAACGTGCCTAGCATTAAAGTCGTAAAGCGAGCATGTGTGTCTTTCATGCTCCGTGCACACTTCAGGACATGTTAACTGTGCTTGTATGTGATATTTAAAAAAATAAAAAAATAAATAATGTTTTTGTAGCCGTTTTGTCTCTGAAATGCAGTATGACCCAGGCCTCTTTTTTTTTTCGCTCAGGTTTTGAGATCTCTGAGTACCAGAAGCGGCAGGCGGCCATGACAGTGAGAAAGGTGACCAAACAGAAAGGTGAGGCAACAAGAAGATATCAGGTGATTTTCCTTTTCTTTTCCTCACCGCTGTGCTCTGTCTTCTCATCGCTGTTTACTCTTCCCTTAACCTGCTCTCTTTTTCGTTTTTTCTTACTTTCTACACCTTTTTTTAAACACGCCGACTTTGTTTTTCTGAGTGGACCTAGCGTATCTGTGTACTAAGTAAGCCAGAAATGTCAAGTGGATTCATGTCTTTTCGCTTTTATTACTTTTTCGTTGATTCAAATGTCTTTGTCAGCCCATACATGACGACGACGACGACCCGATATGAGTTATCAAGCAGAGTTAAGCATCAATGAAAAGACAGAGGGCTCTTTGCATGAAGTCTTAAAGTTTAAAGGGTGATACCGGCATCCGAGACACGTGGGTCCTGTGTCACCCACGCCTTGAAAATCACACACAAGTTGTTTGCATTTTTTCTTTTTCTGAGTTAGCGTGGTCCTTGGTGCAAAAACACCACAATAAGATGATATATGATAAAAGAATATAGGATAAATAAATCAAGAATATAAAATGATCATAATTACAGTATAGATAATATGGAAAATATTGTAAAATAATAATATTAATAATAATAGTTTAAACACTATAGGTTATACTCTCTGTAAATGTACTTCATAGTTGCTCTATTTGGTGTTAGTGCTGCACCTAGGTGTGTTCACCTCACATTGTCACGTTTAAACATAATACTTTGTAGTCAGAACAAGCAAAGCAATTGCTTAATTATTTTCTGTTCTGACAAGTTTGGTTCAGCAGCCAGACATATTCACCACATATTTACCTCCAACGGCTATTAGCTTCCTCAGGAAAAGGAAAACATGACAAACAAGTTATTCAAGAACGGCAGCTTCTGACAAAGCATCAGACAGAAGACCCACATGTCCAAACCTGCCAGCATCATCCTTTAAGATTTAGCCATTTTAGTGCGAGGCTAGATGTATGTACATTTACCATTACTGATGTTCTTGCTATTGCCAGTTTCACGATAAGCATGACCATCCATTAAGGTATTAATTAACCAATGATCACTGCTGGAATGTTCTCTCTGACGTTAGGATCCCTTGTAGATGTCTGTCAGAAGTAAATGTTGTGTGTTTCTAAGTGCTGTATGTGTACATGGCTGGCACAAGGTGAAGTACTCTCTTGAATTTCAGATTCATTTATAGATTTCATCTTGAGAAAGAGGGCCATGTTGTATGGACATGGTTTGAAAATGATAAAGGTATATGCATTAGAGTTCTCCTTAGAGCTAGCGCAATAAGATGCCATGGCAACTGCTAAGCAGCATTGGGAGGTGTTGTGGTTAACGTTGGCATTGGAGCATGCAGTCACTCTCCAATCTGTTTACAAGCATTATCTTGACCATCCAAGATAAACAGGTCCCACTAACCCAGTAAAATAGATCGAACCCTTCTAACTGCTAAAACAGTGTTTGGCAAAATACCCAAGAACAAAAGACACTGTTTCTCATCTTTGCTTTTTTTTCCTAAGGTGCCATGGCAACTTTTGAATATTTCATCTCCAAATATTGATTGTATCTAATTTTTCAATTGCACTAGCATAGCTGTGATGCTTGTAGACCGTAGCTCAATGACATTGTAGACCGTAGATCAATGCATATTAACGGCTTTCTGTTGGCTCTATTTTTGTTCTCAAGTGTCGAAGGGTGCTATTCAAACAAATGTGCTGTCAACAAACATGGAAGAACAATGTCGCTTGTCCAATTGCCTGGTGTCATCATGTCTCGGATGTAATCCCTCAGTTCTCGTGTTTGCCCACTGCAGAGTTTGATTGAATGGCATCTTTAGTCTCCCTTGTGTCATCGCTACCGCTGAATTCCACATTCCTCTCAATTCAGCCGCCATCGTATGGTTACACCGTATCATCCTCAGGTTTAATATGCAGGAATGTTAGCACTGAAGGCTCATCGTGTATGTCTGTGTGCCTGTTGTATTTGGAAGCATGACTTGATGTTGTCTTGTTGCGTTTGCCTCAGAAACTTTACTGACAGTGTTTCCTGTTTGCTATCCACCTTTCTTTTTCTCTATCGCTTTGTGCCCTGCAACGCCTCCTTGTCTCCCCCCCCCCCCCTCTCCCTCTACCTGCTCTTTTGGCACCTGCCTTTTTTTAGGTGTAAACAGGTGCACGCCCCCCTCATACCCGCCCCCCCAGGACCCCCTCAGTGCGGGGCAGTATGAGGTAACGGAGGACATGGCACAAGGAGAGGTTTTTGAATTCAGTCAATCCAAAAGAGGCCAGGCTCCTTTCTGGCAGAATTTTAGTAGATTAGCTCCATTTAAGAAATAGAGATACACAGACTCTTCTGAAGGACCAGCTATTTTTCTTAGAAGCACTAAACACTGGATGATCATGTCCCATGAAGAAGAAAAATATGGAGAAAAAAAACACACATACACAAGAGACTTCAAAGTTAAGGACCAATGTTAATATAGCGTGTGATCGGAAGCAGCAAGAGGACTGAAGACTTGAGAAAAAATAAAACTTTACAATTCATCTATGTTAGTAACGTTCTTAGTTATCATGCTTCTCCAGCTGAGTCGACTGTCATGAACTCTTTCCCCGGATTCTGCATATTCACGTCATCTGAATGTCCTGGAGTTATTGAGATTGTCATATTATTTCATCTTCAATCCATCATCTGGAAAGAAACACAAGGCCAAGCCAGGGGAATCCTCCTCCTCTTCCACCTCCACCTCGTCCTCCTCCCTAGTATGATTGTTTCGAAAGGCTGAGATCTTTGCTGTGCTGCTATGTGAGATTGCTTGTTGCATTCTTCTGAATGTCAGATTGAATAATGACAGGCCTCAGCTGCTGGCTGTGGCCGTCTGAAGGACCTGAGAAGCTCCGCTGTCAGCATCATCTCTGAGTTAAAAAAAAAACGCTCCGGCACCCATCCCAGACCCCGCTGACGTCCCAATCTGGATCTCCCCCTCGCTCGTCGTCCCCGTAGCCATTTTTGCATATCGTAGCCCTCTCTCTGCCAAGTCTGCCATTCACAGTGTTTCCCTTCACATCCCTCCTCTCCATCTCACCCACCTGCTCGGCCTCCGTGAGTCAGTGGCTCTCAGAGGAGGCGCTTCGCTCTTTTGGAAACCTGCCACCGGTCGTGATGCGATGGGTCAGGGAACAAATCAATAGTGGGAACATCAATAGGAGATTTACATCTTCTCACCAAACACTTTTGACAGGGTATTCATAAACCATCACGCCGAGGGCCCGTGGGTCGCATTTGACGGAGGGCTCGCCGCTCACAGGAAACAGCTGGGAGCGTGAGATAGGCAGGTTACAGTCCACCTGCCTCCAGTCAGAGCCCCTCCCCACTCCCCCAGAGACCACCCGTGTAGCACTGTGCTGGCAGCTCGCTGGGTGTTTGGAAAGAGCGCAGCCTACCTCCCGGAAATCCACAGAGAGCTAAAAAAAAAAGGAAAAAAAAGTGAAGTTGATGCGTTGGCCAAGGTCTAAAATGAGATCTCTTTTTCATGTCAGCTGTTTTTAGAAAAAAAAAAGAAAAGTCTTCTTCAGTTGACTTGATTATTTTGTATTGCTCGCATTGTAAGAAAAAAAAAAGAAAAAAAAAGCACAGAACATTTTCAATCCGAGGAGTACATTTTCCTGCCTCCAGAGTAGGAGTGATGCAAAATCATGCGACGCCACAGTGCAAGGAATTAGAGAGAGCCCTAGCCAGCACAAAGGGAAATGGTCAAACAAAATGGCACAAGAGCAAAATGAGCAGGACAACCGTATCAGCTGGTTGCGAGCCAACACTAGAGGGAGGCAGAAAGGTGAAGTTAATCTGTAGCATGCAGGTGTCCTCTCTGACAGATTCACGCGTCTCAAAAGACTCCGGCCTCACAATCTTGGCACCCTTTCCCCCCGTCATGTTGTTTTTGAGATCGGCTTCGTGTCCTGGCAGGTAGCTCGGCGCTGTTTAGTGATTTGCAGAGGACTGTGGCCCCATCAGTTCGCTTTGTTTAGTTTCAACAATGCCCCCATCCCCACACCATCCCCGCCCTCCCAAAGCGCCTCCAGCAGAGGTGTTAGAAAAGAGAAGATCTACTGAGGGGAAGCAACTGATTTACACACATTACAAAGGCATAATTCTTTTCTGCAGCTGGAATGTAAGTGGCACATCTGTCCTTGGTTTGTGCTCATATTTTGACCTCAGATACAGAAGTACATTTTGTGTTGAATTAAACCACCGGATGGACAGTGCATATACAGTATGACAACTTGTGCAATGTGATCTATCATTATATATCTTCACTACTCACTACAACGTGATATGAAAGAGTTATATATCGTTCTATGTCATTTGTTTGCCTGTTATAGGCCTTATAACCTATTGGAAAAAAAAAGACCTTAGAATTGCTTTGTATGTTGTGTAATTTATGTTTTGTTTCAGTAAAGAAAGTTGAGAAACGGGTGAGTCGGCTGCTGGTGTCTGTAGAGATGGCTCCCAGTGAGATAGTTGTGGAAGATAGTTCCCTGGTCTGGCGCAGCAAAAACATGTGGTTCCCAGGCCATGATAACCTCAGGTCCCGTGCTATGCCCCAGCCCTGACTCCCTCGCCCCCACCCTCCTGCTCCACACCACCACCCATACCAACATACAGACATAAGCATGCAGGCAGACACACATACACACACACACACACATACACACAAACACAGACACATATCCATGCGCACTTGCTGGCCCGTTCTGCTGCGGAGAAGAGAGATGCTATCTAACAGTGCCTTCCAGCATTCCACTAGTGATTATCTATTCAGTTTCACAGGCAGATTTGAATTAGTCATGTATTCTCCCTTGAGTGTGGGACTTGCATCTCTCTGTCTCTCTCCCCCTCTCTCTCTCTCATCATCCCTCTTTCTCTCTCTCTCTCTCCATCCCTCTCTCTATTTCTCTCTCTCTCTTTCTCTCTCGCTCTCTCATACACACTGGGAATTCCTCGTTCCCCCAGTGCGTGAGATTCACTCTGACAGAAACTTAGAGGTCAGGCCTTTTCCATATGAGTGGATACTGTGCTGTCTGACTGAAACTCTTTAAAACACCTTATTATATTATATCACACTTGCATAGCAGTAATTTTATTGCACAAGAAGAATTTCATTCTAATTTCAGATGTTTAGAAGAGACCTAGCGTTCTTTTATTGTTATCTATTTAACGTGCCGAAGGAGGGTTTCATTTGAATAAAGTATAGTAGACAACAGATTTTCATTAGTCAAGATAGGTTTCACATTTCAAAGTATATTATTAACAATGAGTTATGAATCAAAAGAAGAATCATCTATTTTAACTTTATCAGCTACACACTGTAAATACTGTAAAAAGAACAGATCATATATTTGGATATTGGTATTTTGCGTTGGAGACGAATGTTGTTCCAGTTCTAGCGTGCGGTAGACCTCAGTACCAGGTAAATGCATGCTTGTGGCATCCAATATTTTGCATGAGACTTAAGACAACTCTTAACAGATTGTTTAGTTTCATTTGACTTCCAATGGGAATTTTTCCACAATGCGGAACCATTCATCAGTGAACCCATACCATCTCACTAAAGGGAGTTCTTTTCTCTGTCCACCTGTCTCCTACTCACTTCACATTACAGTTGTAGCTTCTGTTTCTATTTATTGTCGAGTAGAGGAGAACGTTCTTCTTCATGCTGAATCAAAGACTGAACTGTTGACAGGTGAAATGAAAGGCACTGATGCTCTCTTTGCCCAGATATAGTGGGTACTATGAACTGTAACGTTATTTTAAAAATCCTGATTTCGTTTTTCAACTCTTTCCACACTGTCATGGTCAAAACTGCTGTTTTTTTATTCTTATTTTATTGTTATAATTTACTTTCTTCTTCTTTTTTTTTGTTTGGGATGCCATTAACCGCTGAGGCAAAACGGGTATAATTTTTCTACAACAGTGAACCAAATAGGGGTTAGCACTGATCATGAGTGTTTGTGTAAAGATTTGTAGTCGAGCAGAAGAGTTGAATAAATGCGAAACCTCTCGGGATGAGCTATAAATAAACATAATCCTTAAGACACGCATACACACAGTACTTCACTCCATATCAAGAAATGATCCTTTGAAGTACAATGACTAGAACCACTCTGCCCACATTGTTAAAAGGATGTATATATTGGTTTGGCTCTTATTTAATGACCATCCTGACCTTATTCTGAGAGCTGAGAGGATTGTCTTCTGAAGTAGTAGAAGATTGAAGATTATCTTTTTCTTTCAATCACTAAACCAAGCAGACTTTCGATCAGATGCATCAGAGGTTGATCATGTTTGTGCAGTTCTTTTCAGCCCAGGGCGCACGCGAGGCGCTGTCAGTATTCACTCACATTTAAGCGTGGCAGCATCTCCGGTAGGAACTCCTCACACTTGGTTAAGCAGTTGTTTCAGAGGAGCCAGGGGTTTCGACAGAGTTTTCAACGAGCCATATATCCATGTGGTGACGGTGACAACAAGGTTAACAGAAGACCCACATCCCACTTTTTGGAATCATTGTATATTACCATCTAGTTTGAGGTCTGCATTTTTGCCTATCACTGAAAAATTTTACTCACAGTATCCACATCCTCTGTCACCATATGCAAACACTCGTCATTTTCTTTCTTGCTGGCCTTTTGAGTTTGATTATTTGTTGTAGAAATGAAAACCTGAAAAATAATGCCTATTCAATCCAGAAACTGTGAATGGGAGAGTGGAGATGTCAACTGTATGTACATTATATGTTTTGATGTAATCAGAAGCACTGGGAATATGTTGTACTTTGCTGTAAAAAAAAATAATAAATCCATATCTGATATAGCTGTACTTTTGTTGAAAATAAAACCTCTACAGAATCTGCGGGTGAGTGGGAGCATTGTGTGCCGGGGTTTCCTGTGCTGTGACATCATTTCCTGTTTGTAGGCCCTGTTCCCAACAGCTGACTCATTAGCTCACGGATGAGTCACAGATCCAAGAGCGTACAAACACGAAATAATAGGCGAGTGTTCACGACGCACAGGAGGAACATTTCAGTAAACTTCCTCCGAACAAATTGTAAGCCTGCAAATAGCTGAGCAGCACTCAATAAGTAATGAGACTGATGCAAATATCTTCTCCCACTGATCACGCCGCTTCCCAGTGTTTTGAAGATGCAAGAGTGTTTTTGCAGATGAGATCTAAGACTCCCTGGTGTGGTACAAACACTGTCTCTCTCTGTGCCTGTACAACATGTGTTTTTCCCCAGTTATGTCAGAATGTCCCAGTGACTGAAGTCTGGATTTGATTGTGTTAAGGCACCTGAGGAGAAAACACAGAGCTGTAGATAAAGCCTCAGTGGTCTTGACTTTGCCGTAGAGAGGCCTTGAATTCAAACCAGAGCAACAAACAGTATTACTGTGGTCTCTAGTGGTCAACAGTGGTGCTGCATTTTAAAAGCGTGGGCCAGATTTCCAACATGGAGCCTGGCAGGAAGCTCCCATTCCTTTGTTATCTATGACAGACGCTTCGGTGAGATTTGTAGAGCACGTATCTATTTAGAAGCTGATAAATATATGTAATAAATATCAATTATAAAACTTAATTCACGGGTGGTTACAAACGTCATTCTTCATGTATAAATAATAAAGACAGGAATTTATAGCACCGGGACAGAACAGTGACCTTGAAAGGAACCACAGAAAGCGATCACACAGTGAGATTGGCTGTGTGCGCTGTCCTACTTGTGGGAAAATAGGACAAAGCTGGGAATCAGTAATCCAGCCATCAGTGTAAAGCCACGGGTTATAAAAAGCAGAGTCACTGGTCCTGTTTTCAGATGGCCACGATGAGGTGACATCATATGAGTTCGGAGGTGTCGTGCTTCAGGTAGTTTCTCAGGATCAGAGGAACGTCCAGACTGTCGATCACAGGCTCCTTGTTGGCAGCACGCAGGTATCTCCGGATTGCAAGACGTGTCTGCGACATCAGTGTTTTGGGACACACTGGAGCAGAAACAGACACATGAATTTTGATTAGCTCGTATTCAGTCTGAGATATTACTGATCTGGCGACCCTCAGTGTCTCACCTCTCTCCTTGAGCAGCAGGACCAAGGCCTCATTCTGCTTCGTGGTCTTGTCGATGATGAGCGTGGGCAGATACACGTCGGCCCCAAAGTCTATGAGCAGCTGGATGTACTCCACCCCGCAGCCGTAGCGGAGGCACACCTCCAGCACTGTCTTGGGCTGCTTGATCCTGGCCAGCATCTTCTCATCCGTGCAGTTGTAGTTGGGGTTGGCACCGTGGAGGAGCAGCAGCTTGAAGCAGTCCAGGTGTCCGTACACGGCAGAGATGTAGAGCGGCCCCCTGCAGGCCGTGGCATTGGACGCCCACTCCGGGACCTTAGGCTTTACGTCCACCTCGGCCCCGAACCTCAACAGCTCCCGGAGCACCTCCACGTCGCCCTCACGGGCTGCCGTCAGCACTGGAGAGCAGTTGTTGTACTGGCTGCCGTTGGGGTCGGCCCCGGCCTTCAGCAGGGCCACCACACAGTCCAGGTGTTTCCCGCTGACGGCTGTGAACAGGGGCGTCTGAGCCTTCACATCCAGGCTGTCGATCTGGATTCAATGGGGTGGGTATCAAATACAATTCTTACACAATAACCTGAATGACTGACAGTCACTGTAATACTGACATATTCTCACCTCTCACATCAGCCCCATGAATGTAATAACACTTCACACACCCACAAGGAGGTGAATATTCCTCCATTAACCCCAAGTTTAATATTCAGCTTCACTTTATCTGTTTTATCTGCCTCTTTAGCAGCTCAGTGCTCCACCATCTCAGTCAGTTGCCAATATTGTCCATCTGCAGCAGAGTGTACAGTGGGTTTATCGACTGCCTGCTGCTTCTGGAAACAACATTCGTGACAGCAGAGTCCGTGCCAGCAAAATCCAAAGTGAAAAGCTGCTATGCAGTTTCCTCTTATAAAGCACTGAAATATTGGTGTGAGCAGCTTTAAAGCTGAATGTAGTATTTATCCTTGTTAACATAGAAAATATGGGTTCATCAGAAATGCCTAAGATGCTCCTTTACAAGCCCCTCAAGATCTTATTTTCGGTGTCAGTTTCTGTGTAGATCTGGTGCCCTTTCATGCCTATCTGGCAAGCAAATGTAGGCTTTACACTGGTTGGCTGTCTTGCCTGCCACTCATATAACTTCTCGTAACTTGCTAAAAATTGAGATTGGTAATGTTTCTCCGATCCAAGTGGTAACTTCAGGGATACAGTTGTAGAGTGCAAACACATCGAGCCTGATCCTTTATAGCTTAAGTTAGAGGAGGAATGACATGTTGAGGAAGAGCACAGACACTAACATTTCATTTTTAGTCACATACCTACACACAATTTTACGTCACATTCTGTCTCTGTTCAGATCTTCCCATATTTAACTTTATGTATTTTATATACAAATAAGGATGTGATGATGTTGTTCAACCTGCCGTACATCTCTGGCCAGGAATAGACTGCCATTATTCAACAGAGCCAAGGCAAAAGTGTTTTTTTTTTCATTCTAGGACCCTTTTAAATCTCACTCCTCCATGTATTATAAATGAAAAAGACCCACAGGAAAAAAAAGAAGGAACCTACTTTTGCTTTTAAATGAAATGGATGACAGCCATTTCATTTTTTTCTTCATTAAATAGGTTACTCATTTCCCACTTGTGTCCCCCTATGCCCCCTCCGCACACCACCCCTCAGAGAACCATCCAACCATCCCCATCCCAGAGTTGCACAAATTATCATTCCCTCCTTATCTCACCTCTGCGCCATTCTCCAGCAGCACCTCCAGGCACCTCAGGTGTCCCAGCGCTGCTGCAGTACGCAAGGGAGTCACAGGGACGCCCCAGCCGCTCCGAGCATTGATAGACCTCTTGTAGGCCTCCTGGGACAGCAGCTCAGAGAGGAGCACCACATCGTCCCTGCTTACAGCGTTGTTCAGGGCCTGACACTGTTCGCTGTCCTCGTCTTCCTCCTTAGGCTGCAGCAGGGAGAAGATCTTGGAGATGTCCATCAAACTCATGTTGACAGCCTGGCCCAGAACCATAATGCAACTGCGGGGCGAAGCAAGTCAAAGCTCCTCCATCTGCCGTGGCACAAAAATCAGCGAAACATGGCAAAAGTCAAGAGTCAAACACACACAGTGCTGGCATGCTCCTGTCATAGTATTATTTCTGCTGTCTGTGATTTATATTTCAACACAACAAACAAAGACACAAAAGTTAAAGACTGACACCTGGGACCACGTAGTGCTTCATGGCCGTCAGTGTAAGTAAGACTAAAAATGTACTGTATCTGGTTTCAAGACTGTACATGAGAGCAGTTTTTTAAAGCTTCACTTGAAAAAACTTGAATATTCTGTCCTGCTACTGGCCCTCAGAATTGCTGTAGCTTGGAAGTTGATTTTCCTATGAAAGTCCCTTTGGATAAAAGTATCTGCTCAGTAGAACATTACATGATTTGTGTCAAAAGAAGTGAACCAGAACCTATAGCAAACCCGCACTCACCTCGACTTGCTGAGCTTATTTCCAAAGCTGTGAGAGGAAAATCCAAGTTAGACGCCTTCAAAGGACCATAATTAACAAGTCACAAAGAACAAAGGTTGAAAGTAGGGTCCTCCAAGGAGCGTGTGATGCTTCTGTAGGCGCTGTGACTCGTGAAAGTGCACTATGGCAAGTGTGTGTGTGTGTGTGTGTGTGTGTGTGTTTACTGACAGGGGGGTCAGGGCTCCTGTCTGGGGTTTGGGGGCTAATTTTAGCCTACAGATGGGCCTGGCTAAACTTCCATTCTTGGAGGCTCCAGGCTCACATTTATAATTAGAAAGGTGATAGGAGTGTGACAGTCGGTGGTGGGTGATTGTGTGTGTGTGTGTGACGGTCGTTCACTGTTTTCTGTCTATTAACAAAACAATGTAGAAGAGATGTCTGTGTCTCTGGTTGTAGAGTTTCTCTTTTCTTCTTTCTTAGCTTTTCAAACCGGTGCTAAAAGCCACTGCAACCCTTAGGTGTATTGTTGGGTCTCCTGGTGGGAAGATGAGGCCACATGATCAATGACAGGCAGTTAGTTTGCTATACGTGCCAAACTCGTCAAATATGTCACCCTGTTTTCCTGATTCCCTACGAGGCAGCCATTTCAGTGAGTGTCAGCTGCATGACTGTCAGAAGCCACAGAGGAGCAGCCAGTCAGCTGCTCTGCCAAACCCACCCATGTCTTCATTCAGCCCCATGTTTAGCAGGAAGGCGGTGACACACTGCATTCTTTCAGCAGATGGCACAATATTCCAGATTCCTGGCATTGCACAAATACGCAAGGAAACTTTATATATTTATTTGAGCACACATACATCACCAGATTTAAGATATATTAGCCAGGATTTGGTTTTAATGTAAATGCTCTTGGTTCAGACCCCAAAGCACATTACTGCACAGCAAAACAATGCAGATTGACATGGTCTGTGTTGTAAATGCACTCAACAATGATATTGCAATTAATAGAAATTGAAAGGGAAATTTAGTCAAACCCTGTAATTTATTGTCATACAAGGTACATGCAGTAAATAAATAGAACTGAGGAACAAAATTAAGTTATGCTAGAAGATAATAAATAATAGAGTTATATAAATTTCAACAAAAAACTTTAACAAACATTTTGAAAAGATATAATGGATAAATAAACTCAAGAGAGTGGTTAAATGTGTATTTGATACTGATGAACTGGTTAAGCACAAACAGATCATGTTTATGTGTTATGGTAGTTGCATCATAATTAGTAGAAGCAGTGATAGTAGTAGCTGTAGTATTGCTGTTGTTATCAATGATAGAAGTAGTGGCAGTAGTATTCTTGTCAGTAGTAGTGTCATTGTATGTTGTGTAGGCTAGTGGTGGTATAGTTGCTGCTGTTGTTGTCGGTAGTAGTTGTAGTAATAGTGGCAGAAGTAGTGATATAATAGAACTAATAATATTGGGGGGGGGGTTATATTGTACTACAGTGTCACTAGGATTAGTAGCATTGTTGTTAGTAGTTGCAGTTGTAGTAGTGATATTAGTAGATAGTAGTGGTTGTTGTTTTTGTTGTTGTTTGTAGTAGTAGTAGTAGTAGTAGTAGTAGTAGCTAGAAGTGTTATCAGTATCAGTAAGTGTATATTGTTGTTGCTAGAAGTAGTACTACTAGCGACATTGTTATCAGACATATGTTATCAAATGTACTTGTAGCGTTGGAGGTACTATTGTTGTTGTTGTGGTGTTATAGCCAGTTGTAATTGTTGTAATAGTTTTATTTATTGCTGTTGAAAATAAACATGACAGAGATAATGACCGTGATTGAGGACTATGTATTCATAGGGACTGCTCGTCCATCCGAGTCATCTCCCTCTGTCTACCACTAGATGGCGGTGCGTACGCGCACACGGCAGGAAGTGCGTCTGTGGTGAACAGTAAAAGAAGAGGGTGTCCGGTCTGCATGTGGGCTAATGATTATAAAAACTTTTCTAAATAAATTAAAGTCGTCTTTGTTTCACCTCTTAATGGTTGGGCTGGCTAAATTAAAGACTGGTCACAATTCCTGTGTTTTACCTCCCCTGAAAACAATATGGATGACTCTGTGCAGGTAATTTAGTACAAGTTAGACGTGTGTTTTCATGTAGTTTAACTAATTATCTGAACACGTACCTCAAATTGTTTATCTCATAACAAGAACATTTGCTTTATTAAATTGTTTCATAACTCAGGGCTGCACTTACATAAATATTGTGACAATTTAATTTCAACAAATGTTTTTTTTTCATATCCATGAACCACCTGAACCAGCCAGTTGAGACTCCCTCCTGTCAGAGTTGAACAAGCAAACCAATCATATGCCATACCTCCCATCCTCTGCTCAAGAACACTATACACATGCTCGTCAGTCTTTATTTGCAAGCACCGCATCATGATGTGAAGTCTTCGTGAGCCAAAATTGACTGCAGCCTTGTATTTTACCAGCAGAGGTCACTGTTACTGAAGCTTCGAGTAGTGAACCAATGCGCTCGAGTGATTCAGTGCTTCACAAAATCTTCATTTGGCCATCACTAGTTGAGCCCTGTGGAGTGCCTGTCTGCTCTGAGTAGGAACAAGCCTCTTTGGCCTTGAAAAGTTTTATCAGGAGGAAGGCGATAAAACTGCGGTACCAGACACTAAACGACAGACTAAACAAGCTCTGGAGCAATGTAGTAAGTGATTTGTAAGGACAGACAAGTTATATGAGCCTAATGTTGCTGCGGTGGCAGCCAGTGCTGATCATTTGCAGGTTTCACATTGCTCTGTTTGTGACAGGAGTGTGTGCATGAGGGGAGTGTGTGGATCCTCCCTAAGCCCTTGGATGCCCCTCACTGGATTTGGGAGGAACTACTCAGTGGACATATGCAGGTCACATCAACCTGGGGTTGCCTTGGCAACCACTCAGGAACGTGGAGTTGCCCTGGCAACAGATGAAATGAGGGGTTACCCTGACAAAAACGCTACAGGAACTCATTTAGCAAGCCCTCGCTGTCCTTTTTCAGACAGATAGCTGCAGACATGACGGGCACAGTGTTAATACATGGAAAGGGACAATGTTGTGGTGCAGGCTGACATATCCCAACCGTTTCTTGTTTTCAGATTCAGACTTAACACACCCATTTGCCCAAAAAACACTTCAACATATGTATAAGTGCCAAATGCCAAATGGTGCCAAATGCTACCCTGCTCAGCTGCAGCTGTGTTTATGTTCACACAGTGAAACTAACAGAAACAGTGTCTAGCCTTTGTTTTGAGTGTAAAAGAAAGAAAAACACAGTTACAAGGTTAGTACAAAACAGCCATTTATTTTCTTATCACTGTATTAAAGTTCAACATACAGTATAACACTAATCGGAGCAAATGAGTTTGCCCTCTTTTTCCTCCCGTCTGTGGTCACTTGAACACTGTAAACATTAAAACAACTTTTGAGTTTAATTTAGCTTTGCAATTAAACCTATTTAACTTTTATATTGGCACAAAAATACACAACAGACAGCCATGGAAGTACGCATGCATGCAAAAAAAAAATGCAGAAAATACAGTACAATATCTAAGGCAATAAACAACATGGGCAAAAGTTCCTCTTTGCAGTATTGCAGTTACATGGTTAGGGGCAAGTGAAGCTACAATTACATATAAACACATCCAAAGCACTGATAAAAACAAACAACAGAATGACATTGGCAGATCCTGGATCAATTGTTTGACACGTAATGAAAAAAATACTAAGACAATTCGTTAAAGTGAGGACCGTTCGTGGAAATTGTCCTGAAGCGGAAATCAGTTACATCAGCCACATATGTCATGGTACATGGCTGACCCTAGGTCAGTGTACTGGACCAGGTCCCTTTTCTAGTGATGACAGTAGAGCGGGCTCTACTCATCTGGCTTCCTCTTGGGCTTCTTTGGGTTGCGGGAGCGGCTCTTGGCCTTACACAGTGGGCAGATGGGAGCGTTGCGATGGATCTGCTGGTGGCAGGACAAGCAAGCCTGGAGGGAAGAAAGGGGGTGCATAAAAAAAAAAAACCATCATTTAGCGGCATTGTTTAGCTCAGTCGGTAGAGCAGGCGTCTCACGTCCTCATTGTAATGGCCCCAGTTACAATCCCACCGTTGGCCGTTTGCTGCATGTCATTCGCCCTCTCTGTCCCCATTTCCTGTCACTCTCCAGCTGCTCTATCAATAAAGGCTTTGAAAAGCCCAAAAGAATCACCTCATATTGAGTCATTACTGAACAACTGCACACAACTGCTTTGATCTCATCCCATTTTCTCCACACACACAAAACAGCTGCTCTGTTATGATGTCACACCATCCACTTTTCGCCCCCAGCATGTGACCGCTATTATCGATCAGTAGGAACCATACCTTCATAGGAGGAGGCTGCTGTCTGAAGGTGGCCGTCTGGCGTGCGTCTTGCTTCCTGGACACCTGCAGCTGCTGTGCTGCTGCTGCAGCGGCAGCAAGGGATTCTGGGATGGCGGGTTCATGTGGCTCCTTCTGCCACTCTGCTTTTTGCTTCTCGAAGTAACTGTTGAAAAAGCAGGGGACACATCAGGCCAGTCCGGATTCTTATTTATGGCATCTGAGTCGTATCATCTGAGATGTGAAGAGTGGGAAAAGCTGATACAAAAGGAGAGTCGGACCGGACAACATTACAGTCGTCTTCCATGTACGACTCTGAAGAAAAGTACAGTCATTGTGAGAGTGTTTGCAAGTATCTGTGTGTGTGTGGGCAGGGGAAGGCTGGGAAAGAAATTTGGCCTTGGACTTTATGCCTGACTGGCCCATTTTCAGAAGTAAAAAAAGTGATATCCCATTTCTTTACGCTCTCTGCTTTCTCTCAAAATAGGTTTGTGATAGAGTAGAGCTTATTCAGAACAAATGGGCTGTATTTCCTGTAACACTTATCCGCCTGAGCTCAAAACACTATATTTCCGTTAAGACATGTTTGATGATATAGATTCTATGGTATTACTCTTATCCTGTCATGTTAGCTGTATTTGGCCCCAATTACAGGTTTAGACGCTGATCATCAAATATCCATTTAATATTGCTCCAAGATCAGCAGCTGATCCTTCTTTGCAATGATTGTGTCTTCTATGAATAACCCCTGGGGAACAGCCATAAGTCCCAACTTTCAAAGCATCTCATACACGCCCTAAGGAGTCCACCACCGACAAGGAAAAGAGAAACGACTACCATCCATTCTGTCAGTGCGCAACCTCGCACACTTCCTCACAATTTTATTTACAGAGACAATTTAATCTGCCGTGCTGAAAGTACCCTAACTGGCCAAAGTGGAAAATTACAGCATATTTTCAAGGCCCATCTTTCCTATCGAGTCGGTGACATTTTACAAAAGTGAGCAGGACTTCACCTCTCGGCAGCCGTGGCAGCGAGTGACAGAGCAGACCAACAAGTGGCAGAGTCATTACAGGCGAACTGGCTCCACTGCTTTGTTTGTCCGATGGAGGAGAAGAAGAAAGGGCTGCCACTGTCCTCATGTACACTTGAAAACATGGACGTGGTCCTCGCGCCATTAAACCATAAATAAATGAGTCAGCCCTCATAAGGGCCCTGGGCCAGAGGCTCACTGGACTGTATTTAGAGCCAGCCAGAGCCACATTCTGGGCTCCTCATCATCTCCCCAGCAACAGGATGGAGGATAAAATCAAAAGGCAAACATGACCTGAGAGATCCACCTCACTTCCTTACTTCCGCATATCAAAGACAATCTGGAGCTTGAGAATAGATGAACGGCTCACTGATTTATTTCCCAGTTTCCGCAGCCAAAGAATGTGGATGAATGGATGGGAATTTTCGTAGGACCAGTGCTCCAAAACGGACCTGCCCACCATGGGAACAGCCATTCGATGCTGTTTAAGCTGTGACATGTCCACTTACCTTCCACTGTGTCACCACGGTATTTTGAGTAATGGTAAAATAATTTCGGTGACCCAGGGTTGCGAGTGACAGAGGAAGGAAACAGTGTTTTTTAATGTCAGCCTCTAGCTCTTAGATGTACTGCGTTTTAGTGCACTTTGTGATTCATTTTAGCTGGGTCATTAAACCCCGTCTCTTCAATTCACTGTGGTAATGAGTCATGCTGACGTAGGGACGTCAGAAATATGAAAGTGCACTCAACAACAGCTAAAATATTGAAATCAGACATGACCACTGTGTGTCTCAGAACCACCAGCTGCTCAACAGAGCTGCTTCTTCTTGCTCTAGTTCTCGGACAGGAGGAGGTGGAACGCTGTGAGGTCTTCCTCTTATAACACACAAAATCTAATCTAATACGACACCATTGTGACAACCAGGCAAGGGATCTGCCGTTTGCCCTTGACATCCGAGAAATCCGAGCTGAAACTCTGATCCAAGACTTGTCTACCAGGCAGTGGGCCCACGTCCCCGTGACCTCCGACCACCTGCCGTGTCATCTGTCATTTCAGCAGCTACCTTCAAAGACATGGCTCACGCTGTTCAGCCCGCAAATGAGATGCCTCAGAGTTGTTGTCTGCCTTGTCACCATCCAGCTGGACTGTCACTAAAACTATTAATGTAGCTGTTAAAAGTGTTGGTACACGTCTCAGATGAAATGTATTTTAACCACAATACATAGAGACACATGAATCAGCTGAAAATGCTAAAATAGCAGTACAAATCCTATATATATGGGCTTTTGACAACCATTATGAGCACTTTTTTTCCCACAGTGTGTAATAACGAATAATAATAATAGTTAAGACTATGCTCCTATGTTTTGGTGTCTTCTACGAACATATATGAGAGGAGCTCAGTGTGACATAGAGAGAGGGCAGTACATTACTGAGATTCATCAGCTAATTCTCGGAAGCGCAGCATCATCAGATCACACTAGATGTGTTTGTTTTAGGCTGCATGACTATGTGCAACAGAGCCCGATATCTTACTGGGAAAAAAGTGAAAAAGCCTAGTTGAGAATGAAGTTGAGAATTAAAAAACAAGGGGAACCGTCCATCAGATGCAATATTCCAGTTCCACACAATCTTTCATTTACTTTATTTTAATGTAATGAATTTATCAATCTACCATATCATTAGATATTAGCTATTGAAAACGCAAAAGCAGAGGAACCAATAAACAGATTCAGGAACATTTTAGAAAAAATTTCATGTGTCTTTGCCAGTTGTATGCTCTCAACTACAACTAGGAAACAAAACATATATCCCTAAATAAAACTACCCAGTGATTGAAGATCAAGGATCATTATTGGAACTTAACCGACTTCACAAGCAAAGGCTCTTATTGTGAGAGTATCGTGATTCCTACAGACTGCTTGCTGAGCTGTCTCCTCAAACCTCTGGCCTCCTCAGGTATCGACAGCCTACTCTAAGCCTGTAAGACAAAGCTAAGGACATCAGAGCTCAGGTTTCATGCCCTCCTTGTCTTAACAGAGTCCGTGTCCTTCTCCAAATAAGATAATCAGATAAACTGATTTTCTATTGTAACCAGAGAGCTGCCCTGTGTCTGAAGTTTTCCTACTCCTATTTCCTATATTTTCCTAAAAACATTGTGACCTTCATGCTCGTTGTCGTTCCACCTCACACCTCCTTAGCACAGCTCCAGATCTGTCTTCATGTCGACTGATAATGCTGTTGCTGAATCTGTCAGATGGGCGAGATGCTCTCACCTGGGCTATAAATTGCATCTGTTCTATTGCAGCCTGAGGCGACCACTGTCACTCAGTTGTAGTTCAGCTACAGTTACTGGAGACCAGCGTACAAGGGTGTTGGTCTTTCGAGGGCGGCGCCAGAATAGTTCTCTCAGACTGGGTGAAAGGTTTATGGCAGGGTTTCTCAGCACTATCTCTAAAATGTGGCCTACTACAAGGCTCTGATATCTTTCTTGGATTTAATATGAGCTTGTGGTACGCAAATCATTAATACCCCAAAAAGTCATCCCGTCTATGATCTCATTGCCACTACAATAATACGTGGACATACACTGGGATGTCATTGCTTCTGTATCCTGTGATATTGATTCATGTGTCAAAAGCACATATTTTAATATTCTATATTTAAATTAAAATAAATACTGGTCATTATATCCTTAGGTTTTAATCACAAAATATAAATATTAATCTGTATTTTCATCTTTTCTGGTGTGCAAAATGGTAAGTCCTTCAATATACTATGTAGACATCGTGAGAGAACAGTGTATCAAAACAATGAGAGTGTCTCCCTGCATGACTCTGTTGTGTGCATGTGTTTATGTGTGAGTACTGACTCCAGGGAGAGCTTCTCCTCTTCTTCGTTGAGGTTGGGGAGTCTGTGTAGGCCTAAAGTCATCCTGAGGGCATCCACATGCTCCTTCAGAGGTTTGTACTCGTCGTGCAAGCGGCGGGTTGTCTCTAGCAGCTTATTCAGGTCATTCTCTGACTGCTTGATGGTGCTCTCCATCTGAGGGGATGATTGGAAAAATCAGAATTGCAAATTTCAGACACACAGATGTAATAACACAGATGCTCGTGTTAATACATCTGCAATGGCCGTATAATCCTGTTGTTGGTCAAACATTTTTACTCTAAGCTCAACTCACCACATTAATATCGGCATGGATGAGCCGCAGCTCCTCCACGTGTGCCATTTTCTCTTGCAGAAGCAGGTCCATCTCCTGTTTGTACTCCTTGAGATGCTTCTCCTCAGACTCCAGCGCCTCAAACTCAATCTTGAGACGGGATTTGATTTTCTGCATCTGGACAGTTTTGTTCCTGAAGGCACAATAGCACAAAAAAACACAAAAAAACAAGAAGACGACCAATGTCAGAGATCTACTCGCAAAATCAAGTTTAACACCACAACTTTCCTCCATCTGGCATGCGGTGCTTGGATTTTGGATAAATTAATTAATTACTCCAGGACATTCTGCAATGGTTCTGACAGGATAGCCAGTTACTACAGCTGTGATTGATGCCATGTTCTGGCTATCCGAGTTAATGTGTAATGCTCATCTGTTACACGGTAACTAGGCAAGCGTACAGGGTAGACATAAGGGTAAACAAACACCAATCTGCCGGTGCTGTTTTATAGCTGGGCTGATGACAGACCGATAAGGGAGCTAGCTAAGTAGCTAGCTCACCCCCAGAAATGATTAGCACCGCACATCTGGCGTTTTGTTGATCCACATCTGGAACTATGTCACATGTATGAAGCGAACAGGGGCCATCAGCGCAGCTTATTCTTATTCCTGTCCAGCGCCAATTACCCACCAAACTCAGTCTAAAAGCAGCAAACACAAACTGAGCAATAACCTCTTAAAGGCAGCGGCTAATATTAGCTAGCTCAGTAACAAAAGCGAAGCCTGGGGGCTTCTTCTTGGCCGGCTAATGGAGGCTAACATTGGGTCTCACTGCGCGTCAAAACCCTGACAAGCGTGGCTGTCGCGGGACTTACCGTATTTCCAGGATATTTTCCAGTTTGCACATGATTTCCTGCTCGTCTGCCATGGTGTAGGAGTGGAAGGTCGCTCGGTGGTCCAGCTCAGCTGCCGTAGGGCCCCGGTGGTCTCCCCCTGTTGATAACAACAATAGCCGGCGTGAGCGCGCACACGAGCACGCGCGCGCAATGTGAAAGCGCGTACGTGCGAAGAGCAGCTGCGCGAGCCTTGCCACACACACAGACTCACAAAGCCCGGTGATAAAGTGAACTTGGAGCAGTTCCTCCGAAAACAGCTTTTACGACGCCATGGAAAACTTTAACCTTATTACCATAAATGTAGCACTAAATAAATACCAGACTGGCAGCACTAGACAGAATAATGAAAGGAGCAGATAAGGAACAACTACCACCAGGGTGGCCACTTATCTAACTACTAACTACTGACTACCTAGGATCTCAGGGCTTGCGTGCTACGAAACGTTACTGTATGTGTTATAAATAACTACTATAATAACACAAATAATAATGCATGTTGTTATATACAAGATGCATTATATATACAAGATTTTAATCACGGTATTTTATAAAAATGCCTTGTCTTTGCAGACTATTAATCTGCAGTTACTAGTTCAGTGAATGTTGGGTTAGGCCTCGTTAGCCACAATAAACCAGATATGATCAGTTTCAACAAGACCATATTACCTACCACTCAAAAATCACTGTACGCCACAAAAACATATGCTTTAAAAATTAACTGGAGGGATTATTAGCTTAGCAGAACGTGCCAGTGCCTCCACAGCTACTGGTACACAGGGTGCTGCTAAATTACTGGAATTATTTATATCCCTCTATGAAAGTGTGGAAAACAAAGATCGCGTCCTAGATGAGTAACATGCAGTCAAAACCTAATCAACGTGTATACGGAAATCTCCTAGGAGGTGAATGTTTCTTTTTTTTAAAAAAACACAGGGGGCCCTGGGCTGCCTTTGGATTAACCAAGAGAAGTACTTGGGAACAATACAATGGTCCATTCTCGTTCAGTCTAATCCTTGGAGGTATTGCAAGCAGTTTCATATGACTGCGAGAAACAACTACTACAAGCACGTCTCAGAAGAAGTGTTGGGCCGCAAATTACAAAAACACAAATGTCAACTGTAAGTAACTTTTGTTTTTCATGATATCTGTCTTGTGGTGTTTATATTTAATCTGTAGTGCATTGCATACAACTCTAGTGGTTCGACTGAAATTTGTTTATCTCCTCTGTTATTCACAGGCCGCATGAGGGCATTAGTAAATCATAACTTTAAACTTCAAAATTTGTGGCGCAAAATACAGGATATTTTCCCTTGCTGCCAGATGTTTCTAATTTGATTTATTGACTTGATTATTTTGTTGATATATTATCTCAATTATAAAAAGCATTAACTCTGTTAACTATTCTTATCTTCTTTTTAAAGGAAAAAAACATTCAGTCTGTTCAGTATTACTTAAAACATGAATAATCATAACGATCATCAATATTGTTGTAGGCATTAATGACGGTCTGTCGAGCCTTGTTGATTTCAGAAAAGTCTTTGAGCAATGGAGCAAATTGGTTCAGCTTTTTTTCACTCATTCCAACAAATGCAGATATACTGTATGTGTATGGTCTGATATGGCTTTATCATCGTTAAATGGGTGCTTTTGTTTTGACCCAGTCGTTAACACTTATGCATCACTGAACGAACCCCATGTTCTCAGTTAAATCTATAATATACTGTGGGCTTCATTTTTTGATTGTAGTCCCCACCAACCTCTTGCGATTGGATGCTCCTGGTAGACCAGAAAAATGTAAGAAACACTCTTTTTGGTCATTTTGCTGTCAAAGAACCAACAAATTGTTTCACAGAGCAAACAAGATCATTACAGTTCTTTTTCACTCGGTTGTTGCACTGCATGCTGCTCAATGCTTGGGGAGGTAGATGAATGAACAGCAGGGATCTTTATTCCGCCTGTCTCAGCGTCACTTTCCTCTCTGGCAGATAAATGTCCGAGTTACAACCATGGATGCTGAGCTGGAGTTTGCCATCCTGCCCAGCACAACTGGCAAACAGCTCTTTGACCAGGTATGCTGTGATTTACTGTCAAGTAGGTGCTTTAGCAGATGAGCATGTGATCACATTATTGAGACATTCTCTGTATTATCTTTTCAGATAGTGAAGACGATTGGGCTGAGGGAAACCTGGTTCTTCGGCCTCCAGTACCAAGACAGCAAAGGTTTCTCCACGTGGCTCAAACTGAACAAGCGGGTGAGGAGAATGTTTACCATCACTATCAAATCTCTTGATAGTAATTTTGTCAATACTGCTTGACAACCCCCATTGAGGCTAATTAGCATGTATTTCTTAATTCCGGTATTCCCTCTCTTATCCCAGGTGACAGCTCAAGATGTGAAGAGGGACAACCCCTTGTTGATTAAGTTCAGGGCCAAGTTTTACCCTGAGGATGTCGCTGATGAACTGATCCAGGAAGCAACACAGCGTCTCTTCTTTCTTCAGGTCAGAGAGGAGTGCATTTGATCATGGCATTTAATCTTTGTTTTGCTGGAACATAAAAAGAGTGTGTTAACCAGACCCCAGCATACAGGATCATTATTCTTCTCAAATTTCACATCATCTAGACAATGGTCTTGATTTCTCACCATCATCTGTGAAATTGTTCAGAGATCTTGATAAGTGTGACAGTGTCTGGTTCATTTGGGATTTCTTCAGGCAATGTTTCCAGGGTCCTCAAAACAGTAACCAGGATACCCCAAAACCTGATCATACCCAGGAAAATGCTGTAGGTATCAATAAGATGTTGTGAATCCACTCCCTAGACTAACAGGTGGGAGCAATGGGCACTAAGAGATACACTGTCTTACATTAGAATTTCTTGTTTGCCATTGGAAGGATTCAGATCAATTGATCAAGTTTTTGGAATTGAGCCTAAAGGAAAACAAGTGAAATTCCCATGAGACATACTGAATAACAGTGTATCATATTGCCTGAGTCAAAACCGAATGGCGAAGCAATCAACCACTGGGGGCTCCCCTGAGTGACTCACCTATTTACAAAGGTGACACCAACCCCCATGAGTTTTCCATCAGGGAGTACATGCAGACAAAGAATCCAGGAGCACACAAGAAACACCAGAACATTTTGTCTGCTTTCAATTCATGAGAGTCGATATAACGCAAACATTATCATGTGTGATACCTTTGCAGAAATCAACACAAAATATGAGGTTTTGTGTTCGAAAATAGATCTCTTATCTGTGTTTAAGGTTAAAGAGAGTATCCTCAACGATGACATATACTGTCCACCTGAGACCGCTGTGCTCTTGGCCTCCTATGCGGTTCAGGTCAAACATGGCGATTACAGGAAAGACTATCACGTACCTGGATACCTCACAAGAGAGAAGCTGCTGCCTCAGAGGTTCTTCCACAGTCCTGTGGATATTAATGTTAAGCAAAGTTCAACTTCATTCTGGCATCAGTCCCCTGAATTCTAACTACTGTGTCCTCTTTGCTAATAAAACCAGGGTTTTGGAGCAGCACAAGCTGAATAAGAATCAGTGGGAGGAAAGGATCCAGGTGTGGCATAAAGAGCACAAGGGAATGTTGAGGTACTTCAGTCCTGCTACAAAGACGCATTGAAACACTTTTTGCAAATATCATCTGTTATTTATGACATTTCTCTACAATATAGGGAAGACGCCATGGTGGAGTACCTGAAGATAGCTCAGGATCTCGAGATGTATGGGGTCAACTACTTCAACATCAAGAATAAGAAAGGATCTGAGCTGTGGCTGGGAGTGGATGCACTGGGGTTGAACATCTATGACAAAAAAGACAGGTAGGTCACTATCTATCTATCTATCTATCTATCTATCTATCTATCTATCTATCTATCTATCTATCTATCTATCTATCTATCTATCTATCTATCTATCTATCTATCTATCTATCTATCTATCTATCTATCTATCTATCTATCTATCTATCTATCTATCTATCTATCTATCTACTAGTTAGACAAGTGACACTGGCGATCTTCTCATCTGTCAAAACAAGGAGATTGCTATAGAGACTGATATCTAAGTTTTGATATTAAGGTCATAAGGTCACAAGGACCTTCTCAGTTTCAGGTGAGATGATTGGTTCTGACATCATCATGTTCACCTTAGATTGAGTTGTAATGACGTTGTTGAGCTTTTAAAGATCCCCTGCAGACATGGTTTAACCTCAGCTTCAAGTTGAGCATTGAGAAACGTTCCCCCTTCAGCAGATGAATGTGAAAACAGCCTCCTGCACAAGTGAAGGTCAAACATCCAAAGCGAGGACAGTCATGAAGAGGAGGAACTTTTTTATCTAAGGCTGGCGTTAGGTCGTTCAGCAGGTCAAAAATGTTGAATTGTAAAAAAGCTGTAAAACTAAACTGGCACTTTGTGAAATCTAAACTTAACCTAGATATACACACTGCAGACATACATGTTACCATGCTGTCTTTTCCATTCATCACCACTGTGCCAAGGTACATCTTAGCAGGGCTACCATCTTTCATAGGTGCATAGTATGAATCTTAGATAATGCAACCAAGATCATGAAAGACAAATATATATATCTTTTTTTTGCTTTACAGGATGACTCCAAAGATCGGCTTCCCCTGGAGTGAGATAAGAAATATTTCCTTCAATGACAAGAAGTTCCTCATCAAACCAATCGACAAGAAAGCGCCGGTGTGAAAAAACTCTAGTTAGAGTAATTGCTGTAATGATTTTGCTGATTTATTTATTTATAGAGTGATTTATCTTCAGCAGCTACATACTAGTAGCTGACATTAGACCTACTACAGGGTCTTACCAATAAGCTATTCCCTGTGAGAACATAAACCAAGAAAATTGCATTCTTTAGTGTGCTGCTTGATGTGAAGTTCATAGATGTTTTGTGGGTGGGACCTAATAGTTGCTTCTCATCATCGACCAAACTTGTTGGATCTGAATGCTGCTATGAAAATGTTTTCATGAAATTGTTATTTTTATTCACTGAAGTTCTTAAACAGGAGGTGTTTTAGACCCCCACTTCCTTGTTACTGGTGAAATAACCAATTTTGCAAATGCATAAATTACACCAAGAAGTGTAATGAGAGCAGCTGCTACTTGATCTGAGTCACAAACATGGATTTAGCCTTGCACTTCAATTTTGGGCTCTGACTGCATGCACAGATTTAAGGCAAACATCCAAAATCTTTCAAAAAATAACAAAGTTGTACCAAACAAATCTTGAGATTTTTAAGATTCTTATAAGATCTAAGATAAATCCATGCTTAACTGCAAAGCAGATCTGAAATGCCGAGTGTGAAAAATCAACCTGTGGGCAATCAGTGATTGCAGACTTTTGTGTCGAAGGACTTTGTTTTCTACGTCCCCCGTCTTCGCATCAACAAACGCATCCTGGCTTTGTGCATGGGGAATCATGACCTGTACATGCGCAGACGCAAACCTGACACCATTGAGGTGCAGCAGATGAAGGCCCAGGCCAGGGAGGAGAAGAACAAGAGGCAGATGGAGAGGTAGGGAACAAGCAAATAATGACAACTTACTTTTTATAGTTTACAGTGTGTTCTCGCTGCTTAAAGAAAGAACTGTCAGGAGATTACTTTTTTTTTTAAGATGTGAATTTATGCACAATTCTCCTGTCAGGGCTCTGCTGGAGAGCGAGAAAAAAAAGCGAGAAAATGCTGAGAAGGAAACAGAGAAGATTGCTCGTGAGACCATGGAGCTGATGGAGAGATTGAGACAGATTGAAGAGCAGACAAAGAGAGCTCAAGATGGTCTGACAACTTTTTTGAATACAAATGTTTCTTACCTAAGCTTTGTTTTTTTTTCTCTGTTTAAGAACATAAAAAGAAGAGCTTAGTATATTGAAATCTTTCTTCTCGAAGGGCCTCTGCAAAGCCTATGTTATGTGTGTGCTGGGTGTCTTTGTGCACATGTGCATGTGTGTTTCAGAGCTGGAGGAGCAGACCCGCAAAGCTCTTGAGTTAGAGAAGGAGCGGACAATTGCTCAGGAGGAAGCTGAGCGCCTGGAAAAGGACCGCAGAACTGCAATAGAAGCTAAAGCAGCCCTGCTCCACCAATCTGAATCCCAGCTCAAGAGTCAGGAAAGCCTGGTACTCACACACTCCTACATGCTGGCTTCTATTAAATGTAGAGTAAACCGAATACTTTTAATCATATGACGGATTCTCTCTAAACCCTATAATTGAAAATGATGTAGCTGTGACGTTAACATTAAGTAATCTACTTCATTACTGTGATCATGGCACATTTACATTTATTGAGTATGGGTCATTACATGATTCTCACATTGAGACTAACTGTATTAAATGAGTAACATTTTCAGCTAATTACATTAGGAGGCGCATTGACATGGCCCAAAATAAGACACATAAACATAGACGTACATGCACATAGATACACACTCACATTCTATCTGAAACCCATGAGCAGCCACAGACAGAGCACAATGACCTCAGATCACGAGCACTCTTCACTCTCTTTCCATTTTTGTGTGTGCGTGTGCATGTGTGTGTAGGCCACTGAGCTGGCAGAGCTTACCTCTAAGATCTCCCAGCTGGAAGATGCCAAGAAGAAAAAGGATGAGGAGGCGAAGAGATGGCAGAAAAGGGTGAGAATTAATGAAAGAGAGAGCACAGGAGAGATAAAGGATGAATCAAACATGAGCATAGAGCGATATCTAAGACTACTTTAAACCCAGGTAAAATGCAAGTGACATATCAGCTATAGATAAAAAGAATATAAAAGAAGATCACAGATCCTTTGTATGACTTTGATTAGTTTCACTGCATTGTCACATGTGACAAATCTCAGCCCTGTGTTTGTCACATCACACTAATACATAAGACAAAGGTGTACGTGTTACTAAAGCTCAAAAAGTGTGTGAAACCTTTGCAGATAAGGTGGGCTGATGTGAGCTCGCACGTATTTTCCCCACTGCTTAGTAATACTGCTACAATACGATCCCTCTTTTTAAAACGTGGTGATATCGGAAATGTGAGAAGCCGCTGCAATTCTCAGCCCTCACTGCAAGGTGTGTGCCTTGACAGGCGATGGTGGTAGAGGCTGATTTGGAGCGAACCAAAGAGGAGCTGAAGACTAAACTCATGGGTGTCCACATCCAGCAATCTGTCCACCCCCACATGCACGATCACGACGAGACGGACGAGAGCAGCGCCGAGGCCAGCGCCGAGCTGACTTCTCCCCGCATGGTGCGAGATCGCAGCGAGGAGGAGAGGGTAACAGAGGCCCAGAAGAACGAGAGGCTGCAGAAAAACCTCAAGGTAGGGTTAAGTGAATATAATCAAATGTCCCATATGGCTATTCTGTTACTCGTCGTCAGGTCAGAGGTCATGTTCAGCTGGATATTAGCAGTCCCACAGCTGTCCTGGAACGTTTGAAAGTACAGACAAGTGAATCAGAGACACATCAGTTCTCTGATTCACTTATTCTGGCTCCTGTGAATAATCTATTGCATTTAGAGCACAGGCTAAGAAGGCTAATTTCTGCCACTACAGGTGATTCAATCAAATCTGTATTGATAATCTCAATGGGAATATAACTATAACTATACACTATAACTATACAACTATACATAATATCTGACATTGGTCTGCTCATTCAATTTATGAAAATCATTTTTATCAATAAAAAACGAAAAACAAATTTCTCTCTCGTTGCATTCATCATGATATTTATTGAATTCTTGGCCTGATGGAGATTAAAATATTCCAGTGGTCTTTGGATGGATGATTTATCAGAATGTTCTGAACTCATTTCAACCACTGACTTCATTCCTATCAAAACTATATCTATCTATTATTGTACCCACTTTGTACCCAGTGGAGCCACAGGTATTTGATGGTGTCTATCTCCAGTTCAAATAGAGCGAAGGCAGGGAATACACCCTGGACAGGTCACCAGTCCACACAAGAGACACATACCATTCACTCTCAGTCACACATGGCGACAATTTAGTCTCTGATCAGCCAAAACATGCATATTTTTGGACTGTGGGAGGAAACTGGAGTACTCGGAGAAAACCCAAACAAACATGGGGAGAGCAAGCTAACTTCACAAAGATTGAACCATGGCACAGCACAAGTCACCAACCAACTGCATTGTCCATTAAAGCTATGTATTTAAGAAAAAACAAGTAACAAGTAACTGTTGTAATTATAATGACATATGTCTCCGCTGGGGTTGCTGCCACACCCTCAATCCCACCTTTTCTAGTTCGCGGTTTGAAAACCACTCTTATGTTATAAGGTTAAATATTCTGTAAGTGTTGCAATGTGACAGTAATTGAGTTACATATAGAGGTTTTGACTGTGCTGTGAAGATATCACTTTATTGCAAGCAAAAAAAGGTGTTTTACCAAGAACATTGAACATTGTTGCAGGTACATTGTCATTTTGCAGCTTTTATTCAAGTCACAAAACTCATCCAGACCATCCAAACCTATTATGCCTGAAATAAAATTGGTCTCCATCTTACAACCAAAACAAGATATGATGTTGCATAGTGGACTCAACACAGAAATGGACTTAATAACTCTGGACAATAGTGTTCCTTCAGAGGGGGATTGGGGAGAGCACAGGGTTGAGGCGACGGGGGCAAGCCTCCTGAATAGTCTCCCAAAGAGTCTCTGGGAAGAGGATTTCATTCACTTTCTGTTTGTAATGTGTACTCTTTCAGTTCCTGAGCACTGAGCTGGCTGGAGCTGTGGACGAGAGCAAAAAGACCCCCAATGACCTGATCCATGCTGAGAATGTGAAGGCGGGCCGTGACAAATACAAGACCCTACGTCAGATTCGTCAGGGCAACACCAAACAACGCATAGATGAGTTCGAGTCCATGTGAGACGTGCAGCTGCAGAGCCCACTGGGGCTGAAGGATGATAAGGAGAGTTGATGGAATTGGACAGAGATATTTTAAAATAGTAACTGCAGATTTTGGAGATAGGTAGATTGGCCCCACATAGCAGGGTGAATACAAAGGAAATGACACTGTAACCATGTTTTGAAGCCTTTTATGTCCATGATTTTAGCCAGTGCAGGAAAATACACCTTTAATTTCAAAGCAACCAAATGCACTTTGAGTAACTGAGTTTGGTGTTGAAAACGTGATACACACACACACACACACACACACACACACACACACACACACACACACACACACACACACACTATGGTTGAGAGGTTTGCAATCACCTATTGTATTAATGTTTTATTTCTGTCCAGAAAAAAAAATCGGTGGATACCAAAATGAATTATTTACATTGAAAATCATTTTACTCATAAAGAACAATGTTTAATCTTAAATGCCCATGTATTGTAATCGTTTTTCCATCTTTTTTGTAACCCTCTATTTAAGAAGCACATTCTTCTTCCTAAACCCTCTTTGATTGCACTGAATCAAGCTTTTATGGCAGATTATTGCACATGTTTGAACAGCAGTGTACATAATCTCTGCTCTCATTTTTCTTATTAGTCACATCAAAAATATAAATGTGCCAACTAATGAAATGATTAAAAAAAACTATTTTTAATGAACTCTGTGACATTTAAGATGGCAAATGTGAAATCTTGTATCCTTTATCACAGAAATAAAATACACAGAAGCACTGCAAGTGTGTTGCCTGTGCATCTCTTGGACGAAATATCACTTCCAGTGAGCTAAATGAGGCAAAGTGTTCTTTTGCATGAAAACAGATGAGCAGCAATCAAAAATACATTCAATTAACACCTTTAAATAGCTGCATCCACATCCAAAATAAACCGAAAATTTGACAGAAAAAAGTTCCTGACTCTGACGTGCTGCAGTCCCTACTTGCATCTCTGCCATGCCACTGGCCACACTCCTGCAATACAGAGCTCAGCATTTTAATTTGAACATCTCATATAATATTATAGATAGATAGATAGATAGATAGATAGATAGATAGATAGATAGATAGATAGATAGATAGATAGATAGATAGATAGATAGATAGATAGATAGATAGATAGATAGATAGATAGATAGATAGATAGATAGATAGATAGATAGATAGATAGATAGATAGATAGATAGATAGATAGATAGATAGATAGATAGGAGGGTTTGGAAATTCAGGGGTATAAAAATAACAAAAGAAATATACTTGGGTTTGTTTTGATTGTGTTTGTCTAGCTGTTAAAACATGTGTCTTCGTCCCTCCCTTGCTCCCGACGTGCATCCATCACATGATGTCCAAAAATAAACGGATGGAAACGCAGTGAAAATTACTTCCTGCAATGACCACGGTCTATTACAGATCCATTCAGAGACCGATTTTCTTGTTTGTGTTGAAGTTTTAGATTTTTCCAAGAATAATAATTATAATAACGATGCTATTCATTCATATTTCACCTGAAAAAACCCACCTTTAGTAAACAAAGCAACCGCGTATTTAAAAGTAAGTAACGATAATGTTAGAGGCCATAGAGGAAGGTGCAGTCGCCTGAAGCTGTTAAAAGACTGTAGACACTGAATTTACTATTTAATCCTGGCTGTTCTCGCGAGACTTCGGGGAGTTACTCCGCAGCCCAATAACAGGAGGAGGCATGTCGTTGGGATTCCTATTGAGATAATAAATGACATTTAGGACTGTTGTTTCTGTGCGGGAGTCGCTCTCTGCGCCACAGAACAAAGTCCTCCTACTTTATTCCTACCACCTGGTGCCGGCGTGGTGGCGCCGAGGCCACGGGCAGAGCGGAGGAGACTTGGTGGAAAAGTTGAGCAGATCTACGGGACGTCCCTCTGTTCTCTCTGCGCAGTCTGCAGAGACGGAGAGTCTCATCAGTGGAGGCGTCTCCCTGTGTTGTTGTTGTCAGTGGGTCGTTAGACTCGCACGCCTCAGCGTCGACAATGAACCCGCAGGACACCTGTGTGTGCCCCAGCTCCGCGGAGCTCAGCCGGGCTGTGTCCGTGTCCTTGGGTCTGGACCCGGTGTCCTCCCCGGGCTGCGCCCCGGTCGCCTCCGGCGCGGACAGCTGCGGGGCCGGGATGAGCAACCTGGTGCTGACCGAGGAGGACTTCTCCTTCCAGCAGGTGAGCTGCATGGACCTGCTCCGCTCCGGGGACCCGGAGCCGCCGGCACCGGAGCTGCCCTCCTCATCCTCGTCCTCCTCCTTAGCAGCTCCTCCTCAGGTGGGGGAACTCTACACCTCCTTCTCCGGTGACCTGTACCGGGACGCACCGGGAGTGTGGTGCGCGTACGGGCGGCAGCCCGAGCCGGGGAGCGGCGGCGGCGGCTGCGCCGGACCTGGAGGTGGAGGTGGAAGTGGGGGACGCACTTTCCTGCGTAAATACTGCGAGTGCGGAGCCCGACAGGAGTGCGGCTGTCTGTGGTTCAGCCGGGCAGAGCAGGGGCGCAAAAGTGACCCAAGAGCCGTGATGGCACAGAGCTACGGGCTGATGGAAAGTTACCAAAGTGCGGCGATGGCTCCAGCCGCTTTCCCCAACATCAAGACCGAGCCCGCGATGTGGGTGGACTGCACCGATCGCGGCTTCAGGTAAATACATTTGTTTTTGTTTGCTTGCAGGTCACCAAGTTGTAAATACATTCTTGCCTCTCGGTTATCCAGGCTCAGGTTGCGTTCATCAGAAGCAGGAGGGGTGCGTGCACAGCCAGGCGGGGTGTCTGGTGACCGTGCTTAAATCTGTCAAGCTTCACGCCTAATCTTAATGAGCCTTGCAGAGCTGGCTTTCTTCCTTTATTTCTACCCAAGCAGTGTTTAATTCATTGTGTTACTTTAAAGCGCTCTCCCCCTTCTCCTCCTCTCATTGTGTGTGTCATCTGATTCATTGTGTGTGTGTCATCTGATCGCCGCGCAAAGTGGACAAAGCGGCGCGGCACAATGTAAAATGTATTATTGTTTGTAGATTCCTCGCGGGGAAACTTGTCGAACACCCCCCCACACACCCCCAGTCCCTCCAGCTGTGGGAGGCAGATGTGCAGTAGCCTTAAGTCGTCGCTGCAACACGCTCACATGTACGCCTCGGCCTTGGCCACGCTGTGTTTGAGCGAGCAGCTTGACTGAATTAAAGTTCACCGTATCCCAAACCCCTCAGGGCTGCCCTTATTTGTGCTGTGACTAACTGAGCGAAAATACACGAGTTAATATATCAGTGCCACTATAAACAGGAGATACAGCACCTGTTGCTGATTCTTTCTGTGCTCGCACCGAAAGGAGGGGAGAGAAGAAAAAAAAAGAAAGGTTTGGTTTCCACTAAATGCCTCCGAGATAAAACTCTTAACAGACTAACTCGACGTTTCTTTTATCCCACTTTCAGATTACTTCACTTGTTGTCATATAATAAATAATGACAGGGAAATCTCGTATTATAATTTGATTGGATTTAGGGAATTAGTGCCCCGAATGCCATAACAGGCAGCCTAACACTCTCTGAGGACAGCCTCCGTGACCTAAATCTGTTGCTAGGCCCTCCATTTCACTGTCTGCCCTTTATTATTATTATTATTATAGCTTTACAGTTTTTGTTTTTTTGTTTTTTTTTGGAAAGAGAAAAAGCAAATGTGGTGCTGTGTGCACTTTTAAATCCTTTAAAAACAGCACTTTGGAGTTATATTTGTGTGTGTGTATGTGTGTGTGTGCACACAGGCACGAGGATCTGTTTCCCGGTGTTTACCTCTCGGACAGGAGAGTGTGTCAGGTGTGCGGTGACGATGCGTCGGGTTGTCACTATGGAGCGGTCACCTGTGGGAGCTGCAAAGTATTCTTCAAGAGGGCAGCCGCAGGTGGGTGTGACGCACGCACGCACACGCACACACACACACACACACACTCTTAAGCACACGAGGGCTCACGCAGAATTACTCGTCCGCTGATTTAATTTCTTACACCCACGCGCTCATTCATGCAGGGCACAGTGACCTGACATTATGAGGGCGAGTTATTTGCTATCAGCAAACACCCACATGTCATAGCTATGAGTGGAAGCTGAGGCATTGTCGAGCGGGTTCCCTAACCCAGCCCTTCCTCCCCGTACACCCGGGGGACTCCTGTGTGTGTGTGTGTGTGTGTGTGTGTGTGTGTGTGTGTGTGTGTGTGTGTGTGTGTGTGTGTGTGTGTGTGTGTGTGTGTTTCATTAGGTAAGCAGAACCACCTGTGTGCCAGCCGCAACGACTGCACCATCGACAAGCTGCGACGGAAAAACTGTGCCTCGTGCCGTCTGAAGAGATGCTTCATGTCGGGAATGAGCCTCAAAGGTGAGGAAGCGAAGAGGAGATGGAGACAGGGGAGTGTGTATTTTGAAAAATGGGTTCAGGGTGGTCAGATTCCTTACAGGCACTGGATCAGAACTTGGTAATCAAATGTTCCAGCGTAGATACACTGTAACAAATGCATCTCAGCAAAGGCCAGGAGCATATTTCTTTTTTTCGACTTGTGGCAGATGACCAAGAACCTTGCCCCACATAATTATAATAAAGAGCAGCTTCCACGGGCTGATAGCCATTTGTGTGGGGCCTCATTTGCTTGTCATCTTTCCCAGCTTTTAATTCTCGCTATCTGCGGTGTAATAATCAGACAAAACAAGTGGAAATGGAAGCGGCTTATCTCCTATTTTTTACCCCGGCGTCTGCGTCTCTTTGTAGGTCGCAGGCTGAAGGGAGCCGGACAGGCGAGGAACGGGGAGGAGGAGCATCCCCCAGCTGCTCCCTGGGGGCCTGCAGAGCGGGGAGAGAGGACCGGGCTCGGCGACGTCATGGCTGAGCCCAGGAGTGCAGCTGCCAGGGCTCAAAGTGAGGACCAGTGACAACCAAGTTGTCAGGCTTAATCAATGTGGAGTTTCCCACAGAGGGTATTGTTTTCATTTCATGCTCGATAGGAGGACCGTGCTGTCTGTGTGTGCGATATATTACATCACATCGAATCTCCTCATATTGAAATGTCGCCTGGTTGCTATGGTTTTCCACAGACATCACTCATTATTTCTTATCAATATTCTTTATTTATTGAACCTCTGTTCCATACTTGTTGCTGCAACAGTGCAAATTAATCCAATAAGGGTTTGTCTAATCTCATCTTAACTTGTCTTGTGCGTCCTGCAGCGTCTCAGGGCCTGGCTCTGGGCATCCCGCCCACCCTGCGCTCCTGCCTGTCCCTGCTCAGTGTGCTGCAGAGCATCGAACCGGCGGTAGTCAATGCGGGACACGACCACGGCCTGCCCGACAGCCCCGCGTCCCTCCTCACCAGCCTCAACGAGCTGGGGGAGCGGCAGCTGGTAACTGTGGTGCGCTGGGCCAAGGCCATACCAGGTAAATACATCTGGGCCAAGGCGAGACACATGCCGACAAGCCCATGCATGTAGGTGTCACTGCCAAGGCTGTGTGTGTGTGTGAGTGTACTGTATGTGTGTGTGTGTGCTCTCTGCTGTTACCGCACTTGTTTTTTAAGGTTTGGAGTAGTGCTGGACAACGTATTAAAGCTTTTGCCAATGGACCACGCTGCCAAGCCCGACTTAGACCGGGCTAGAGGCGCCCTAATGAAAACATAAGGACGGTGCGTGGGATCCCAATCAGGCATAAAGAAGCCTCACCTTCGTGACCCCGTGGTTTTGCAGTAACTTAGACGAGCCGTAAAGCTGTCGGCAAAACTATGCGAAATGTGTTCGCCGTCAAGGTCCGGCTCTTGAGAACTGTACGTCAGCTGATGTGGCTCAGTGCAAGCGCGCTGTTCTACTTGTATCCTCACCTCCCAAACTCACACCTCATGTAAATACTTCCAGCACTCGACGACTCTTTTTCTTATCTTTGTTATCTGCGCTTCTATTTCCGAAGGTCTGTGTACCAACCTTGCTTGCCGCGTTCAGTGGTGTGACTTCACTTCATAACCCGAGGCAACATTGCACCTTACGCTCACCTGGTTTTCGTGTTAATTATCTTATTTTCATCCTACTACTCAGCCGACCTGTTCTGCAATTAGGTACTACTGCTCGATGTGCCTTGCCTTGCCCTCCGGGGTCAAATAAAGTTCTGTGAGTTGAATCGAACTCAAAGTGAAAACCGGCCTGTGCAAATCTTAGCCACTAGAGGGTGATGTGTTCATATTTAAGCCAAGTAAGGAAGACTGAGAGAGGGCAGCAGTGCACATCTGTGCATGTCCCTGTTCATCTCTCATGAGGATGGAGATGATGATGATGATGATGATGAGGATGTGACACGTCTCCCGTCCACAGGTTTCCGTGACCTGCACGTGGACGATCAGATGTCCGTCATTCAGCTGTCGTGGATGGGGGTGATGGTGTTCGCTCTGGGCTGGAGGTCCTACACCCTCACCAACAGCTCCATGCTCTACTTTGCCCCGGACCTGGTCTTCAATGAGTGAGTCACGTTGTTCCTTTAAAACTTTGAAACCCTGGTAAGTCTGAAAATGAGGGAAACTTAGCAGGAGTTTGTCAAACCTGGCACCGCCTCACCGATATCAAACAAATAAAGTTTGTTCAGGCGCAGACTGCCGGGATAATCGTTGTGACAGTTAGTCTGTGGGACTGCCTTGAGATTTCACCTGTCAGCGCAGCGGGGGAGCAAGTCGTAGCTTCAGAGGAAGGTTTAGAAATCACCAGGCGACCGCCGTCTCCTCCTGGCGAGACGAGCCGAACAGGCATGTTCCGTTCTCAGCGTTTTCCCTTGCATCCGCGGCGCGTGGCCGCAGAGGAATCACCTCAGATGATTTATTCTGTTTCATCCCGACGACGGCGTCGTTAGAGCCGCCACGGCGCCCGCGACGCCTCTTCTCTCCCGTCGCGTTGACAAGTTTGGGGTTGGCGCCGCAACTTCCTGCCGCCTCCCCGCCGAACGTCTCTGACACCCTGACTCTGGCGTCTTTTGTCTCGTTCTTTGTACTTTTAAAAACTTCACGCTGAGCTCGGAGCAAATAAGCGCACGGTACACGACATACATAAGTAGCTGTTCCGCCCCCTCTTATCAGCAAATTGTCTGCCGGAGGAAGAAGGAGGGGTTTTGCTCCGAATGCTGAAGCGTGCCACGGGCCTGGAGAGCAGCCTTCACTTGCCTGGCGTTTTGTGCAACATTAGCAAAACAGTCATTCTGTCTGCATCAGACCTGTGTCACTCCGCCGGGCTGCCTCGGCCCCGCATGGTAATGGATACGCCTGCCCTTGTTGCTGACCCTCATTTTTCACTGCCTCTCCATCGTTCCCTTTTTCCATTATCCATCTCACTCATTTTTTCTCACCTCCGCTGCTTTTCTCCTCCTTTTCCTCCGCTCTCGCCTCTGCCACCATTAATTGTCCTCCACCTGTCTGCGTTCCTCCCCACCTGGCCCACTCTCGACGTCTCCCCTCGCTCCTTTTGTCGCACCTCCCGGCGCCTTCTCCTTCCTCCTTTCATGTCGTTTCTTTCTCTCGCAGCGAGCGGATGCAAGTGTCCAGCATGTACGAGCACTGTGTGAGGATGAAGCTGCTCTCGCAAAGGTTCTGCATGCTGAAGGTCACCCAGGAGGAGTTCCTTTGCATGAAGGCCCTGGTCCTCTTCAGCATAAGTGAGTCTCAAGCAAAACACGTTTCCCCACCAGTGTTTGTCAATCCGCAGTTTAGTTTCAGAAGTGCTTGGAGTCATTTACCGTTTAGTCACTTCATATCAGAGAAAAGGCATTCAGGCTACGTCTTAAAAGAGACCATCGTGTCACAATAAATGGGATGAAAAGTGCAGTTGTGAAGTACAAGTAGGTTAACACTAGTTAAGAGGAGACTTCAGGAGGAGAAGAAGGAAGAATAAGGGCAGAACGGGGAGTAAAATGGTTTGAAGTTGAACAATAAATATCTCTTTGACTGAGTAGTTTTCTTATTAGATGGGGATAAAATGAAATAAAAACTATTGCCCCTGGGGTCCCAGGTTGTTTATGGAAAAGTGCCATGGTTGTAATTGTGATAAGAAAAGCAAGGCTGTCATTTATAGTACATGTTGCTAGGACTCAGTAATGCACCACAGCTGGTATGGTCGCAGCCGTCAGTCCGGTGCTGGAAAAAGGGGAACGGGTGTTGTAATACGTGGAGGTCAGATTCGGCTGGTGACAGTAAACGTCTGAGAGGACGGATAAAATGTTGTGTTGCTTTGTGGTCACAGTGCCGGTGGAGGGCCTGAAGAGCCAGCGGTGCTTCGACGAGCTGCGGACCTCCTACATCAAGGAGCTGGACCGCCTGGCCAGCCACCGCGGGGAGACCACCCGTACACAGAGACTGTTTCAGCTCACACAGCTGCTGGACTACCTCCAGTCGGTAACAGACGCTGAGAACAGCCCTCCACGCCACGTATCCCTAGTCAGTGTAAAGAACAACATGGACAGGGAGAAACAGATCAGCGTGGCACTCCCAGCACAGTAAACACGGCATGCATGCTACAGGAAAAGCAGCGATAACTCATTGACTGGCTTTTGGTTAATTTCATGGCTGGATTACTGCCATAAGTGTTTCTTTTAAATGCTTAAACTTTAAGCAAGTGTCTATTTAAGCTCATTCACAGACAGAGCTTTGGCAACAACAGGATCATCCTGGCAGGAAGTGTCTCCCTCCCCTCTTGTCTCGGTCTGTGTGAGAATCCTCAGCCGTCACCTCGGGCTAAACATGCATCATACACTCTGGCTCGCGTTACTGCTCCTTCAGTTTGTCTGCAGTGTTTGCATATCAGGAGGGTAACTCTCCCACACCCTCGACTGGCATTCCCTTTTTTCTTTTTTTTCCCTTTTATGAAATACTCATTTTCTCCATGAGACAATGGTTCCAAATCTAGTCCCAGCCAAGTGCAATTACTTTCAGAAAACTGGCTCAGGTTAAAGTGAAAATTACAATTTCTGCCGCCTCAGTGCAAAAAGCGCTTGGGTACGGCCCCAGACGAGAGCCTGTTTCTCCAGGTAATGCGGTTTCCTCTCACAGCTGCACACTGGCGTATAGGCTCCAAGTGCTGGTAGGCTGATAGGCCCTGATTGAGTGCAAAGCAGGTCAAGAGAAAAGGGTGACTGGAGGTGAAAATGAATAAGGTCAATGAATTACTTAGTTTTTATGTACTCGAGTGCAAAATACTTACGCAACATCACATTTAACATTAATCTTTCACTTATCAGTACGTTATGCTACTAAACCAGCTGAAAGGCCAACAGAAATAGACAACTGGCTGCGAGACAAAGGAATTGATTATCATACATTCAAAGACTGACATCAGACATGGAAAACAAACACGGCTGACATGGATGTGTAGGCAGTGTGTATGCGGCTTCCTTTAATATACTCGGAGAGGTTAGAGTTTGTAAAAGCGGAGGTTTTAGTGTTTCGCACTTAATCATGTAACTGCTGTCTTGTTTAGATTCTGGTACACAAAGTGTAGCCAGATGTGGCCCGGGACCACTGCTGGAAGCCGCCTCTAGTTTCTGCATTGTGCTCTTGTCATCACCGCATCGTGGTCAAAACACGAGTGATGCTCCAGGCAGCTGTCACCCCCCCCACCGTAACCCCCCCCCCCCTCCACCTCCCACTCTCCAACACTCAGTGCCTAGTAGGAATGAACATCAATGGCTGCGAAGCAGAAAGTGGATTACGGACTCGAAATTATACTTAAGTGCAGGGAAAGAAATACAGTCGCTCCTTAAAAAAATGCTTCTTTTACTCCTGCTGTTACTGCACATTATCTGTAAAGGAAAACGTAGCAGCAGGTCGGATCTGCAGCTGTGAATATGGTACATAGATCTACAGACCAGGGAAGCAACCGCTTCTGCAGCTGTTTCACTGCCTGCACATGTGATTTATGTCCGTGCAGTTACTTTGGAAGGGTTTTCTGAACACACTTTATGTCCAGATGAAATCTAGAACATTTCCACATTTTCTCTTTGAACAAGAATGTTAATCATTGACACATCTTTTCTTTTTTTTTGGAGCTATGGTTGGTTGACTATCTTTAGAGACAATTAGCACGTACAGGCTTTGCGTAGCTGAAAAGGTAAAAGGTGTTTAATTCTTAAAAGATGTCACAGTTTGCCACGAACCCGAAGACTGGCACATCCTTTCTCATAGTTTTTAGTCTGATTTAGTGATGTTTTCTCTTTGAAATGTTTGATTTGCGCACAAGTGTATGAGCTTTCACACAAAGGCAACAGCAGCCGCATAAACAAGATAACTGACTTAAAAGAAACCTAATAATGTGTCATGCGTGGGCAGATGTATACAGTATTTACAAGAATAGAAACAAGAACCTGCCATCGTCTCGCTCATTCTCTAGCTAATAGTTTATCTTCAGTGAGCGGTGTTACCGAACTGAAAGGTCACAAAGTTTGTGTTCTGCATCACATTTTGTAACATTCCTGTATTGATGATACACAACACCTCCACTTCATGCACAGATGGGGATGAGATGGTTAAAAAGCAGTGAAATATGATGCAGAGAAGTAGCTCACTGGTCAGAATTATTGCTGTCTTTAAAGGATAGCACAGACTGCGCAAAACTGCGCTCAGTTTGTTTTGTCACACTTTGAGGGTTGTTTTTGGGTGTGACCACTAGAGGGCGGAGCTCGGCCGCGTTCCTCGTCGACACAAAAGAACTTGGGGAAACTAATAGTGGAGTTTAGTCCAATTGGTAATCACAAATAGCTGTGGAAGTGTAGCGCCTGTCATCAGTGATTGGGCCGTGACCAGGAGTGGAGGAAAGTTTCAGCCCGGTACTTCGCTGTGGATTTAGCCGTAAAGGCTCAGCTTTGTCTGTGTCCCACTCACATCTCAGATCTGCTAATGCCTCGTGAGCTCAGGGGGGCAGCCGGGGATTGTCTGCCGGGGTCCTCCAGGCAGAGAAAGCCGAGTCGATCGAGACTTTGCAGTTCAGACCTATCCCAGCTTTACCCTGCCCGCGGAGCTTAGAGCGCCACAACCAGCGTCCTCCCCTTAAATCACTTCTCAGAGCTCAAAGACAGGCCTCACTGCCATTTGTTATTTCCTCTTTTATCTGCAGGCTTTGTTCTCTGGCACTGCTGTACACATTAAAGCGTGTCATCTCTGTTATTAATACCCCCTCCCTGTCTCTCTCCTCCTTCCCTCTCTCTCTCTCGCTCTCTCTCTCCCTCCCTCTCAGATTGTGAGGAAGTTGCACCAGTTCACCTACGATCTGTTCATCCAGGCTCAGTCCCTGCAGACGCGTGTCAACTTCCCGGAGATGATCTCCGAGATTGTGAGCGTTCATGTGCCCAAGATCCTCTCGGGCATGGTCAAGCCCATCCTTTTCCACAACACAGCCTAGACAGGCGTGTCTGCGATTGTCCTGTGTGTCCACTGAGCTCCGGGGGGTGGGGGTGGAGGGGTCGGGTGGTGGTGGTGGTGTGTGTGGGGCGGGGGGCCAGGCTTTCCACCCATTTTCCCGGTGAGGCTCGAGACGGCCCGAGGAGACTGGTGATTTGATGAAGTGAATGAGATGCGAGTCCCCTTTTTAGGCACGGGGCGAGAGAGAAGGCAGCTGTGAGAGGGCGAGCAGGAGGATTGACAGCACATTGTTTATACTTGTAACTGCATCTACTCTGTTCTTTGTACTGCCTGTTACCTGTATCCCACGCCCACTGTTTGTGGAGCAGAGTGAAACCCCGGCTAGCATGCATTCCTCCACACAAGGTCACCGATGGCCAAGCACCTGGCTTGCAGACTCCTTCACACCCAGAACATGCCAGCATGCCATTTTTGCACGGGGTAAGACTGTGAAGAGAAAAAAAACAAAAAAAACAAAACAGACACACACACACATACGTTTGCAGAGTTCATATCACCATAGCTTGTCTGTGTGCAGTAGTATGACATTTGGACTAGCTTCTTCCCCACAATGAGTGTTACTGTGTGCACCTGAGATGAGCACAGTCGTTGATTGACAGTTAATAAATGGTTGTGGCCTGCATGCATGCAAAGAAGAAGAACCGTCTCGCCCCGAGGCACAGAAAAACATTTGGAGAAAAAAAAGAAAAGAAGAAAAGCTGTTCTCATCCACAGAAATAATGGTCGGCTAATAGTCTTAGGTGTTGAGAAAATGGATACTTTATACTGCGAGTGACTGCAAATTTCAAATGAATATGTATGAATATTGTGATGTCAGGAGGGCACACCAAAAGAAAAAAAAACTGCGTCAGTCGTGGGAACACGATGAAACACGGCTTTTTTATTTTTTGCTTGTTTTTGAGTGTCAGACATAATATCGGAGTACAATTTTTCCACAGCGGACATTTCATACCGTTGTCACTTTTCTACTGTTTCTTAAAAGTGTTCTTCGTAGTGCTTCTGTCGTGCACCATCCTGTGTTTATTGTAGCCTCTGACATTCTTTGCACTGTGTTAAAGGTCCGGCCGAGTCGGCTCATTTGTTGCAACCTCGACAGCTCAATATGTAATAAAACTGAGGCATGAGTGTGTATCTGTTTGATAATGAGGCCACGGTGTTGCATCACGCCGCAATTCTCTCTCTCTCTCTCTCTCTCTCTCTCTCTCTCTCTCTCTCTCTGCTTCTGATAGATTCATTTCTGTCTGCATTGCAGTCAAGTGGACAGACGGGGCTTTAGAAACTATCAGACAGACATGTCTCTTTTCCCCACTGCATTATCCACCCTGGGGATTATCTCGATCTCCACCCAGTCAGGTAATAGATCACAGCGGGGGAGCAGAACACATCAGAGTCAAACAGGAGGCCTGGCTCACGCATTTCATCTTGGTCTCCTGTGGAAACAGCCGTCTCTGACACCAGGCCGCCTCGGCTTTTAGCGACACCTGGTGGCAGCGGCCGGATCTGCAGCGGGCAAACTGACACTCGGCTACAGCGTAGTAGGGGCAACATCTGTTGGATCCATTGACATTTGCTTCGTAATGTAATTGGACACGGATTGACTTAGTGTTTGAGCACGGTTACCATTAAATAGCCAGAGTCACGAGAGAGCAGTTCATCGGTGTAAAGGGGACAAGTAAACAAAAGAGCACATTTTAATCACAGGGGTAATGCAGGATTAATTAGTTTAAGCTTATTAGACAGTTTGGAAGAACAGGCCTCGTCTTATTGGAATATAATGCTATATGTTGTAGCACAGTGCAGAGCCTTTTAGAGTGTGTTCAGAACAGACTACGAGAAGAATAATGTTTTAACAATATTTACAAATGTCTGCAGGGCAGAGAAGGAAATGACTGGTTTATTTTTACATGGTGCATTTGAAAGCCCCAAACTGCAAAAAGCAGCCTTTCTGGGTAACCTCTACTGCCGTTTTAGGTCCCATTTACTGAGCAACCTCTTTCAACAAGTATTTGTCCCTCTCATAAATGAATTGGAGCTGAACGAATGAAAGACATGCTGAAATATCACTTATTTCTAAATATATTCCCCGCTGCTACACATGCCCCTGTGGCTTCCCTTAAAAGGAATGGCGTCTTGTAGGTTTGCAATGATCAAAAATGTATGTGTTGATGTCGACATTTGAACTTAGTTTAGATTCCATTTGATTTCTGTGTTTCTGCGAGTCTGCTCTGCATCAATATTACATGCCTACTCTAGCAGAAGAGGGATTTTTCCTGTTGGGGAGCGACAACCACGGAAAGCACAAACACACTGGCCGCAAACAACAAAAGTTGAAACTATTTCCTCATGTGGAGATGGAGGGGGGATGAAAGATTTCAATGTGACGGCTCACTTTGAATGCGGTGGTGTGGTGGGGGGAGAGCGGGGATGAGGCAAACGCGACCAGCAGAGACGTGGAGATAGTTTGAGCTTAACACCAAAGTAACCAAACACCCCAGAACAGCGAGTTCACGGGGAAATGTGCCTGACGCAGGGTACGACACCTCATGCAGGACCTTTTGTAAAACTCCCACTATAATGTCTTTAACACTACGACTCACGTCTACAGTGACTGGGAAATAACTAGATTGCGGAGGTGGTAAGATGACACCCATGAATGGGTTATTTCGGTGGCCTATCTAATGGAGGGCGATTCCTGCCCAAGCACCAGTCCATTAACAACCAATTAACTTCCTATTAATATTTTACCAGACAGGGCCTCTCATCCTGACGTGTTTTAAGGAGCTTTTCCCAAGAGTGTTTGAACATGAGCAGCTTTTAGCACAGCATAAAGAGGCCTGTGTAATGGGCTGAAGGAGGAGGAGTGGCAACCTGATAGCACTGAGAGCAGGGGAGGCCAGCGAGCAGAGGAGACAGACTTCTGCAGCTGGCCTGCCCCACACCGGGCCAAGCCTGGGCCGGGCCTGGCCCGGGCCGAGCGCACACACACACACACACACACACACACACACACACACACTCAGTCACACATAGGAATTGCAATGTTAGGAAATCCACGGCTTTATGCCGGTGACATCAGATCAGACATGAGTAACGGCCGTGCGTGCAGCACAATTGTGTTTCGCTGGTCGAAGATGTGACTGATGGCTGTTTTTTTTTTTTTTTTTTTAACTTTTCTTCAAAATCGCAGTCGTGCCTCAGAGACTCGCAGTGCTTCGGGCGGACACAGAGTTTGACGTGTTTAAATCAAGAATCTCTTGCTCTCTCTCCTCCTCCCTCCTGATCAGCCCAGATCCAGCTTTGTGCTGTGTAAGCCTGGTCTGGTCGGGGGAAACTCCCTGCCTTCAGACAAAAAAAGAGAAAGAAAGAAAGAAAGAAAGAGGGAGGCAGAAAGAAATAGAGGGAGGGAGGCCATTATGACTATAGCCTGAGGCAACTCCCAACGGATAGGGCATTTGTCTTCACTTGAAAGTATGATTTATTTTTCCACCAGTCAGAAGGGATATGTTTGTCACCGCACACTGAAAGGACCTTTGGAAATAGCAGCAGAAGCAGAAATGGAAAAAAAAAAAAAAAAAAGAATGTCCTCTGGTTTTCTAATGCACTCGACGTCTTCGCTCAAAGACTTCCCTTCTACAGTTACCTTGTTTGAGATCACTTTCAGTCTTCATTAACTTTAGTTAATCACACCGAACCTTGCGTCTAATTTATCAACAGGAGCATGTGTGTGTTGATGATTAAGAGAAAGAGGGGAATGTGGGAAGGGGGCAGAGATGTGGTTGTATCAGGTTCCTTCCACTGGGTGTAGATGTGGTCTTAGATTTCTCTCTGGGCTGCTGATTAACCATGTGTGTGCGCGTGTGCGTGCTGCGCCCGTTCGCGTGTGTGTGTGTGTGTGTGAGACAGAGAGAAGGAGAGAGAGAGCCAGGAGTGCACTGAGGAGGAGAGGAACTTCAGCTTTAATTTCCCCCAGCTCCAGATATTACACCCCCGCGCTCTCTGTTTTTATTGGAACAGAGACCAAAAAACACCAAGTGTTTATGATGCATTAAAACACAGTGGGGAACTCGAGTGCACAACCGTAAATCTATACATTTGGCTGTCTCTCCCAAGCAGAATTAATTCTTTTATAGAGGATTTTGTGTGTTTTACAAAGACTGATGATTGCAACGCGCCATGAAATCATGTTTATCATCCTGACGTGGAGGACACGGGCGATGGAGAAACCTCTCCATCAGGGGAGAGAAGAGAGGGGGAAACGGAGGCAGGACTCGATGAACAAAAATCACAGAGGGGCACGCGGGAGGTGGGAGGAGTCGTCACAAGGAGTTTTGGGGTTGAGGCACAGACGGAAGGAATTATTCTGCATTACCCTAATGACCATTTGAACAAACGGATGGGTGAGAAGACCACATTACATTCTATTAGCTCCGCTTTTGTTGTCGGCGAACTGTTAATGATGTACAAAGGGAGCCGTGCACCGCTCTCCCGGACAATGCATGCTCTGTGCTTCTAATTATTCTCAGGAAAGTGCTGACAGCTTTTATACCTGGAGACACATTAGCTGGCTCTAATTAGAGTAAATATTCTTCTGGTGTAACACTGGTATCGCCTCGCCAATCCAGCAGCGATTAGTGCTGTGTTTTTCGGGTTTTTTTTCCGCTTTCTTTTCAGCTGGGCTGCTTATGCATTCCCAGCCCCTTCTCTGTCTCTCATTCTCCTTCTGTTTTTCTGTCTTGATCATTGCCTGTGCCTCTTCCTCGCTCCTTTCTTCTCTACACTCAATTTACTTCCTCTCCCCACCTCTCTCTCTGTCTCGCTCTCTCTCTCTCTCTCTCTCTCTCTCTCTCTCCCCACCTTTCTCCCCTTGCAGCAGCAGCAGCAGCAGTAGCAGAGAGCAGCACCAGGCAGTGACAGAATCGCAGTGTCTGCCAATGCTCCAGCCATCTCCCAAGTTCATTATATCTGTACACAGTGGCCGTGCCCTCCCGCCCCTCGCGGCCCCCTTGTAGCTCCGGCGTCCCGGCCAAACGCAATGTGACAGCGCCGCCGCAGCCCTCATTTACAGCCATCACAGGACAGATTTCCCCCTTCCAAGGCTCCCGTCTGCAGCCTGATAGATGACACCCCGGCTTTCTCCTGTGAGCGTGTTGCTTTCCTGCTCGTGTGTGCGTGTGTGTGTGTGTGTGCGCACTCATATGCCTCCCTACATTCATCTCAAGTCTGCCCGAGTGTGTGTGTGTGTGTCTGAGGCCTTAGTTGGAACAGCAACATTTCTTCTGTCAGTAGTGATCCCTGAAACGATGGATTATAATAATGCGGGGCTTTGTTTCCACTCTCTCACACTCTGTTTTTCATATTTAATGCACTCTGCATACGTCGTTTGGATTTTGCCGCTCGTACTTTCGGAGTGCTGCTCCGTTTCAAGTGCGTAGTTTGTGTTAGGTCTTCCATTTCTGTGGCGTGCTTCACAGGAGCGCCCTTGGGGGCAAGCTACATCTTCAGGTCGGGAGAGGCTGCGCCGCACTTCGGCTGCTACACACACACACACTTCCTGATATCTTGTCTCTACCCATCCCCTAAATATTATACTTGCAGCCTGAGGCAATGGTTCTGTGTCATACTGGGAAGGTCAAAACAGACGCGCGTACACACGCACAGACACCGCATACACTCTGGTAGACTTCAAATATCTCCATCAGTCCTCGGAGGATCAGATTGTTTTACGGGAAATCATGTCACGGGTCAAATGATTGAATTATTAATGGAACTGCGGCGCAATAACAATCGGCCCTTGTCTATTGTGATTCCAACATGATATTCACAGGCCCTTCTCAGCTTAACTTGATACTACCATGTTACAATCCAAATCCAATAATGCCGACTCTGCAAAAGAGTGCCCCTCGCTCCAACTCCCCTCTATTGTTTCAACCGTCAGAGAGTCTTTAGTCTGTTGCCTCCACAGTGGAGAGTATTACCAAGTCTGTAGAACCATATCGACTGCTGTTCCACATTTCCAAGGACAAGGCAATACATTTTCATCAAAACAGTCACGCTAAAGTAATTCACAATCATAGGACTCTTTCACAATACGCTGGTCTATGAAAAGTGTGTGTGTTTTGTCTATATTCGTGTGTCTACCCGGGTATGCATGTGCTCATTTGTGAATGTGTGTGTGTGTGTGTGTGTGTGTGCGTGAGTAATCTGGCATTCCTTACAGTGCTCTAATCTTTGTTCCTTTTTACAGTGCCAAGTATGGATTTTGGTTTTTGAGCATAGCTGGAAATCAACCAAGCAAATCTAAGGTGAATTTGTGATTCACATTATGGAAATGGAAGCAGACAATTCGCTATTCTCACATTTGCATATGTAAAAGAAGCACACTCGGAGAGGTACAAGTATTTTAACCTCATTGGACACGGGAGAGATTCAATTGAAAGTAACATTTTGTTTTGAGAGGGGTTTCACCGCGACCAGAGGCAGCACTGGTTCCCGTCAGGCCGGGGTTTCTCACAGAGCCTGGATGGAAACGCGTGTTATTGCAAAAAGTCCGGTGATGGATTCTTGACCTCGGATTTCTCGGTCTGTTTTGAGAGTGACCGTAGAGCAACAGGGGAAGGAGACGTAAGGTCACCTCTTTAGCATTTATTATCGGCCGGTGCCAGAAAACACAACTCTTTTAGACATCCTAAACATAGCACTCTGGACACATGGGCTGACAACTTCACTTAGGACAAGGAAATCAAACAGGCTTGTTAATGCAGCTGCTGAAAACAGTCCCATTAGGAACAGTCGCTCCTGCTCTTTGTTTTTTTATCATTTGTACTTGCCTTTTCAACGTCTCCCCCTATTGAGCGCGGCTCGGGGAGATGGTGAAAAAGAAGTGGAACATGTTCCCTTAAACATTTAATGAAGGCTTTTCTCTTCCACTTATGACCCGATATGGATATCATAGAGAATAAAACAAGAAAAGAGGAGAAAAATATGCTGTAATTTCTTTGTTTTTCTATACCCCCTTTTTCTGTTACATATTCCTGAATGAAGGAGCTGCCGTGTCTAGCTTCATCAAGCTTGTTTGCATCATTATGCATTCTCATTACAGCTTAGCAGAAGTTTCCCATCTGGAGAAGCAAAGTCCTTGTTTACAGTCCTCTCTTCCACTCCTCGCTTCCCATTTCAAACCCTGTAGACATTCTCCGAGGCCTAAGTGAGCTTGAAGACAAAAAAAGCATTGTGTAGTATCGTTTTCTTCTTATTTCTTTTTCTAATTTGCCTTTTCCCTCATTATGTTCCCCGTTTTGTGGGAAATAGAAAACAAAAGACGACATATGTAATTACGGCATGACTAAAGCGTAAACATGCCTGGTAGGATGCGGCTATGCTTTCGGCAGGCAGGCTAATTACGACCCCCCCCCCACTTCTCCTTCAGTGCCTGAGTTATACGATAGCTCTCAGTCAGACACGTGAGCAGACATATGTGCTTACATGCGAGCGCACACCCACACAGATGCACCCATGCTGTTTGTGCACCCACTTTGTGCCTCACTTTCCGTCTTCCAAAAAGCTGGATGTTTCACAATGTCATTTACGGTTTTTATTGCTTGACGGAGCGAGCCGTGTGACGCACAAGAGGAACCGGTGATGCTGCCATTCCCTCAAGCGCACCGCTGTTGCACAGTTCATAATTTCTACACCGCGTTCGGGGGTTAAGAGAAAAGACGCTGAAGCAAATCTTTTTTTTTTTAATTTGCAAACAGCACTTGAGATGGCAACAGACCATGTGTTAAGACTACTGTAGGGAGCCTGCCAGCCAATGCCTTAAACCCTCCTCCGGCAGTTAAAACCACAACACTACAACCATGAATGGCATCCCGGCCTTGGTCTACACACACATCATTCCACACATTACTCCCCTTAGCTCTCCTTTTGATGTGTCAGAGAGAGAACTAGCCACTGTTCCACAGTTTTTTTTATTGCTCACACAGCAATGTGTGTATATATATGTGTGTGTGTGAGAGAGAGAGAGAGCACCAGAGTGTTTGCTCTTCAAAGGCAGCAAAGGGGGCGCGCTACTTAAGGCCTATTAAACCTGGAGCTCTGTTCATTGTAGCTGGGAGAGAGAGTGCAGCGTGCTGAGGCAGACAAAACGGCGAAGGCATACCTTTGAACTGGAATCATGTGGGAGCTCACATTTTCACAAGTGCTGCAGAACTGAAAACAATGTTTTGGCGAGTCCCCTGATATGTGTTTTTTTCCCCTGCTAAGGACCAGCTAACGGAGAATCTGTTAGGGCTTTGCCCTGACGGTGTGATATTACAAGCCCACAGTACATAATCCAACATACTGCGAGTTATTAAAATATGACCATAGCAGCTCCCCCGGGCTGTATAACTCACACATACACTGTCTCTCTCTCTCACGCACACACTCTGGTAGAAATTCCTGTGGCACACATGCATGCAAACTGTCCATACCTCTCTCTCACACCCTCTCTCTCCCTCCCTCTCTCTCTCTCTCTCTCTCTCTCTCTCTCTCTCTCTCTCTCTCTCTCTCTCTCTCTCTCTCTCCACCCTGGATCTCTCTGCCTGTCTGATGCAGACACCCAGACACAGAGACATTATTTAAAGCTGCACATGTGCTTCTATACCTCAGCAGAAGAGGCAAAACTTCTACCACAAATCAATACCTTTAATGGAGTTTCATACCTTCATTGCACGCCTCACACGGTGACTGCCGGTAGCCTTTGCAAGGTGGTGGAAAGCATACCTCTGCAGAAAGGCAGCCGGCGTACATGTTACTCTATATCAGTGAGGCAGAGGAGATAAACATAGCAGGGCTCTCGCAGGAAGCAGGAAGGAGGCGAGCGAGACACACTCAGTCTGATCAATGCCACAGACTGCAGCTTACGCACAGGGGATCTGAAGAAACACAAGAGAAATAATTCTAACCTACAGGGTGGTTTGAGCACCGTGTGAGAGTGTGCCCGGATTGATTTCCAAAACTCGTTCCAAATAAAAAGAAGCAAGCTGAGAGCGAGTCCTGTGGTAATGATAGATATGCCAGTATTGGATTCATTTATAGAGTGGGAGTGGAACACTATTGTTAGATCATAATTCAAACAACCTGCTTCTTTCAACTACAGTAGATGAGGCTCCCAGGAGAATGCTGCCATAGTCATCTGCATTATGCCTATGTGTGTTTGCATGCACGGAAACCCCGTGCCTATCTCCACACACACACACACACACACACATTGTGTAGATTCACACACACCCGGAAGATTTTGGTGTTGGTGTAGTCCCCAGGGCACAGAGTAGGACAGGAGATTTATGTTCACTGTCGTCCAGACACGGTTCTCCCAGCTCGCTCCCAGCTCATTAGGGCTCCAACATGGTCATACGTGTTTCTCTAACAAGCTGCATAGAGCCCCCCTCTAAAGCCTGATGGATTCGAGGGGTGGAGACAGTTCCCTCCCCGGCAGAACCCGGAGGAGACGTCACAACGCATGAGGCATCGCAGAAACAACTCATCTCCATCCAGGCAGGAAGAGAACTATGAAGTTGTTCAGCCATCCATCATGGTTAGCTGCATTTATTAGGCCCCGGTTTAATGATCCTTTCAGAGAAACCAAGATGCACCGAAATTAAAATGCTCGCCTGCTCTTTATTTGCGTAGAACTGAAAAGGATGGCGGGCGGGGGGGGTTGCCATGCTGTTATCAGTGCTGCGATGGCAACTGAAGCAAGAGAGCATGTTTGCTAATCTCTGTAGTTACCTGATATGAAATGAGTGTCTTTCTTATTCTCTACTGGGTGCAGAGACGGGAGCTAATGCGAAGGCCAAACGAACAAACAGATGAGTTGTTTGTGAGCTGCTCTGCTTGCAGGGTTTATCAGTTTCCCTGCTAATCCGCTTGATAATGCACCCGGAGTCTATTTTGCAACTCATGTCTGACTGATCATGGTGTGTACACATGTCTGTGTGTCTGCCTGCAATGGCCTGTGTGTCTTTCCGTGTGTGTGTGTGTGTGTTTGTCTCTGTGTGCGCAAGTTGTTTTCAGCCGGAGCAACTCCCTCTGACAGCTTCATACGAGATCCATGCCTGTCACTGAAATTGAAGGCGATGGAAAAAAGCAGCTCTGCTTTGTTAAAACACTCTGCGGTGTGAGAGCTCAGGCAATAAATGGTAATACCACTGTCAATGACACTCGTTTAATCTGAGTCTGCACCTTGGGATTTAATCAAAAAATCCTGTAGCTGTTCACTCACAACTGCTGTAATCAGGCATCTACTATTGAGAAATACACCATAATGATTTCAGTAATGAAGACATATTGCATGTTCCCACGTTAACCATTGAGCCTCCGATCAGACAAAAATAATGGACTTTTCCGCGGCTAATGATCTCCCGGTGGCTTCCTTCGATTCTTTTTACGGCCAAGGTGACAAAGTTGCACACGGGTGAAGGTTGCAGTGAAATACGCAAATAGCGGGTGCAGAGAGATGGGAGGCGAGCTTTATTTACAACCGGGCGAGTGTAAGATAAGCCCACGTTGGAGAGCAAGATAGATGCCTGTACATGCCCCTCACCGGCCATATTTCAAGCATAGCTATCAAGAAGTGGCAAATAAAATGTCTGCAGTCAAATTTTACAGACCAGTAAAGTGTAACTTAATAAAGGCAGTGAAATGCCTGCCTGTATTGACTGCTTGTGCAACAACATAGTGATTCCAGAATGATGGAGGACGCCATTAACAACATCATTAATGAGCCAACTCAATGCCTTTGTAATCAAATGGTTCCGTTCGTACGGCGCTCAGATGTCTTCCAGAAAACAGTGGGAAGTGAAAACAGTGGTGATAGCACAGGCGCAGGCACGTCCCTCCCGAGCCTCTCCTGATTAATCACACTGCAATTTTTGTGCGCTAGGTCATCCACCTCGGCAGCTCTGGCAACAGCGAGGAGTTTGATGGTTCTTGGAAAGTGCCGTTTTATCATCGCAACAAGTACAGGCTTTTTAAATGTGGGACAGGTCAATTCATTCAATGTAAAGCTGTTTGGGTTGGCATGCTTTATAGGTTTTTAAAAAGATATTTAGGAGATCTGGAGAGGGGTTTCACTTTCCTAACACAACATCCAAAGTAAACCTTTTCAGTCCCAATGATACAGAGACAGAGAGCGGTGCCATTGTAAATTAATCAAGCTCGTGGAGGGGAGAGAGGAAAAAAGCATTCCTCAAATTAGACAAACCCCAGCCACAGCTTGATGTGGGCAAGCCCTGGCTGTGATATGGCCAGCTTCCACGCTTCATACCGCGCCAAGGCAGATTTAGAGCCCACAGAGTCGGCCAGGTCTGCTACAGTTAACCTCCATGTTATCAGTGCTGCGGCCAATTATCTGGGATTGTCTGTCACTGCACCGCAATGCACAGATGAGAGGATACAAGTGACATCACAAAGTATTGTTTGTCTCAGGAAAATAACAACAAAGCCACGCTGCGTCTCTGGGTTTTTTCATCCAGACTCTTTCCACCGTCGAGTCGCAGTCAGGTTTGTGTCTCTCCCTCTGATCCGGGAACACAGCGAGGAGCACGAGGAGGAGGAGGAGTATGAGGAGGAGGAGGAGGCTGTGGTGTAGCCGGGCCCAGTCCAGGCTGGAGACACAGGGGCCGGCCTGGCCGCGCTGCCCCTACGCAGGGAGACACAGTGCTGGGTTTAATTATCTCCAGCTGTGCTTCATCTCCCTTCCCAGCTGGGCTCTGTGTCCCAGTGTCCTCTGCGAGCGCGTCGCATTCACACCGAAGTCAAGGTGAGACGCACAGATGAGTGAGTGCACACACACTGAGCGGGCGCCCGGCTGACACGCAGCCACATACAGAGTGAATATGCATGAGGACGGGGATTGGACTCAGTAATGTGAGCCATTTGGTTTAAATACCCCGCAAAATATCAGCGCTCTCATTATTGTCCACATGAAAGCTGTAAATCCAGAGCATGTTTTGAATTGTGCTGCTGTGTGTTTTGCCTCGCGTCGCAGTTTACAACTGAGTTCGTGTTATCTCGCATGCAGAGTGAGTACAGAATAATATGAACTTCCTGCGGGGTATTTAGCATTCTGCGCTACAGGTTTCCCAGACAATTACAAAGACTAACTGTCCTGCTACCCTTTTTTTCCTCTCTCTCTCTCTCTCTCTCTCTCAGCGAGGTCATTTCCTTACATCATTCTTGAACCAAACTTTTTTTTTATGCACCCGGAGACAGCAGAATGTTTTCCTCAGAGGGTCGCTTGCCTTTTCTTAAAGCTGAAAATGAATCATCGGGGACTTCATTTGTTACAAAGCGGCTCCAGATGGGGAAACCGACGTCAACAGGTCGCATAGAATCAATCTGACTTAGTTTTCTTTTTTAATTATTTTCTATGAAAAAGTCAGATTAAATTACATTTCAAAAGAAATATGACCATAATAAAAAACCTGTATTTTGTGCCCGTCTTTGACTTTCTCTGGCTCATGTACTAATTCACTCTTGATTAAACCCAATTTGTTTTATAATATTTTCATTCATTTCTTTTGGATTACACAATAAACAATAAAAACCTTCCAATAAGTTTCTCCTGAAAAAGACTTGAGCTGTTATTATGAATACCAAGCGGATTCACATCTATAAATTTATTTAGTTTTACTGTCCTTGTGGAGGTCTCCCACTCTCTTTTCAGTTTAAGAATCCAGAGCCTACCCTGGTAGATGCTATTATGCAAAATCCAGTATTTTTAAGACTTAGTATATTGAAGTTTGAGAGCTCAAATATGCTTTTCTATTTTAAGTATGAAATGAATAGCGAGGTTTCATTAGTATCCCATATTCCCAGCAGTAGATGCAATACACTTGGACTCCTCCAATGCTGCTTTTGCTTATTTATCATCACTGTTATTTATGAAACCCCACCAGGAATTTTTGAGCACAGGTGTGTGTGGGAGTATGAGCGTGAATGTCCGTATGTACATAGCTTTTTTAGGTCGCGCACAGCAAATCTTGTATGTTGTGTACAATGGCAATAAAGCGTTCTTTCAGCGTGTCAAACCAACATGTTGAGAAACCGCATGTAGAAATAATGCAATGCTGCTGTGAATTGAATAAATATAAACCAAAACACATTGTTTTTACTGCCAACATGTTTTGACTTATGACCCAGGAATCTGTTATATCCGAGGCACTGCGTGCTCTGCCCTGTTTATACACCATAACTAGATATACTGTATCAGTTGTTTGGCCCAGCGGTTGTGTTTTTGCCTGAAAAGACACATCGATGTAGCAAAACATATGTAAATGTAAAACCCTTAAACAGATGTTGAAGTTGTGAGAAGCTGATGTTGGGAGGACTGGCCAAAATGTCCTCACCCTGTTAAAAGCTTCCCTCTGTGGCAAGTACAAGTGCTTGCAGAGACACTCACACACACACACGCACGCATATACACACACACAGGCACATTTACAGCGGCTTAAAACAGATGTGACTGTCGAGATAACAAAGTACCACCGCCACACACTGCTTTCGGAACGAGACAAATGCTTATGAAAGCTGTCCCGGCGTGAAGCTTTTGCATGACCACTGCTCTGGCAGTTTTGATTGAATCCCGATCTTACTGGGTTTGACTCCGTCCATCTGTGCGACTGTCCTTGGCCTCGATTTAGGGTCCGGGGTAGAGGGGGCCGCGGAGTTATCACACTGAGAGGCTGTTAGGGTCATTATAACCCTCTGCTTCGATATTTCCACTTTTTTGATGGGAGCCAAATGTTGTGCTGGAATCCCTGTGTCTGTCTGTCTTTGTTCCCGTCTCTCACCATCCTGTCCAGGACTATGCCAGCACAGCTGTGAGCGGCAGCGTGTAATAAAAGTCTAATGCGAGCAGCTGCTGGGGGTTTAAACTGTAATGAGATGGTGTGTGAGATTACCACACTTCGCTAGTCGCTGAGAGAAAGCTTGGCACCCCGACAACACTTGCCCCCCCCTCCCCAACGGTACAATTACACTTTAGATATGGCTAATAGAATATCCACACAATGCCTGTAAGCAAGAGGCGTAATGAGCTTTGGTTTAGCCTCTTCCCTCTCTTCTCCTCTGTCTCCCCATCTCTCTCTCTCCATCACATGCCCACAGCTGCACGGAGTGTCCACCCCAAGGAGTTGCTGTAAACTGCGAGGGGCTGATGTAGGAAACAGAGACAGTGTTTCTGAAATCAAAGGCACGCCTAGTCAGAAGATTCCCACAGAGGGGGACGGCTTTTTTTTTCCCTCCCTTTTCTTTTCCGTCAGGGCTTGATGGCTGGAAACACAGTTTGTCTGCTTACATCTAACCCAACAAATAATTCAGGCCTCAAGTCATGAAGGGTTGAAAGCCCTGTGTCAACTTCATTAGTCATCACGGGGGAGTTTGCGGTTCGGCATGTATGCGCGCCCACATGGTGCCCATACATTCAATAGTTTGGTTTACAATGGCAGGGAGCCTGGCTATGGAGTTGCTTTAGGCCTGCTGTGGAGCTTTTGTCGTGCACCACTTTATCATGCTAAATGCTTTCTTCTCTTTTTTGCACCTCTCTCATTCTCTCGCCTATTGTCCATTATCATCTGTTAATGTGCTTGAGTTTTATTTGTTTTACCATTTTCCCCTCACCTCTCCCCTGTCCCCCCCTGCCCTCTCTGTCTCTGTCTCGTCCTATTATCGGCACTCGCTCTCAGGCATGATAGGATGGATGTAGGAACATAAAAGTCCTTGTTATGATTCAGGCACCCCCATCAGAGGTGCTCTATAATGAAAGTTCAGGCTTTCTGGGTGTGAGGCGTCTGTACCTGTCATGGCTGTGCTGCGATAATAGGCCCAAAGGTGCCACAGCCTCGTAACGGCGAAGGAGGAGGAGGAGGAGGAGGAACTCCTCTGAATGCACACGGCTTTTCTTTCATTACCTCATGCAGAAGGCTAAACTCTAGATTCTCAGCTCTGTGGAGCTGCATATTGTGAATGTGACCCCAGGGAGCGAGGCAGTGGAATTTCAATACACCACACGGTCAGTATTATTCGACACCTGAATGCGGAGCCTTCCAGACAATTAGTGGAGAATTATAGAAGGCGAGGCGTTGGGTAATTTACAGAGTCCGTCTCGCCGCAGCCCTAGCCTTGGCCCTGCCAGCCTGGAGGGATATTTCACATTCTCACAGCAGGGGGGTTGTGATGCCGCTGGCAGGGAGAGAGAAAATGGCTGCTCCTGGAGAACTTAAATGGGAGGAAACTCAATTTCTACAGGTATTTAGGAGGTGTCCGGCGAGGCAGCCGCAGCCATTCAATTTTGAAACGTTATTGTTAAGTGTCTGCGCGTCAGGCTGATGGCTGCCTCCGTCGCTTATATTTGCAGTGTGTCTGTGTTTCGGTGCAGGTACAAGCCCGCAGATTTTATGTTTAGCAAATGGCCTGTCACTGTGGCACACTGTAACCATTTTATCAAGGAGTCGCAGACAAGCCGAGGCCTATTATAAATGCAAGGGATGATCAAGTCATTAAAGAAATGTTTGAGTCTGGACTGTGGCTAGGCAGCCTTATCAGCGTAGTCCGACATCCCTTTCATTAGCCCACCTCATCTTGTTATTATCATCGGCAGCAGATACAGTCTGCCTCAGATAACGGTTGTCATTTAACTCCACTACAGCCCATGATTAAAGTGCTCCACTAAGTGACACTCTGTTGTTACCTCGCCACAGATCCATCTCTTCATCTCTGCGCTGTGATTACGAGATGACATCAAAGTAATGGAAAAGTTGAGCGGGTCCGCCGATCGCTCGATCACGTCGAATGATTACAAAAACACCTAAACAAATGGTCGGGTTAAGGCATCAGCCGGCCTCGCTGCTGTTCTCCCTGTCATCTGCTTGTCATGCGATGCCGCAGCTCTCCTCTCGATGTGGAATGCTTATTGCCACATGAGATCCGCGCGCTATCCCAGCTCTCTCCCTCGCAAACGTGTGTTCCAGCTGTTACCACTCTATGGAGTTGTGAGGTTATAATGAGCATGGAAGCAGCTGCTTCCTCCTACAGTAGAGGCCCCAGCCTTTCTAATCCTGATCATTAAGAAAGGGAAGGGTGTGGGGAGCCAGAGTGCACAGACTTGTGGGCCTCAGCACCCCAGGACACACTGCGGAGACTTGGGTTACCCGACCGTTTTATTAGTTGGACCAGCAGGTATGGAACCTTATTGATCTGCCTCAAGTGGTAAAAGGGATTAACTTATGCAAGACAGCTGGAACAAAGACTACAAAGGAGCAGAGCAGTTCCATTTTTCATCCCGTATTATCCCAACTCTGGTCTACGTTTGGACATTCAGCAAAAATCCGCCTGCGATTTTTCCTGCCGACACAGAGTGAACTTGCTTAGCTAAGAAAAAGACACAGTGGGCTGGTATTTCTTTATTCTCACATAGCCTTAACGTCACCACGCATAAACTCACTCTTACATAGAAAATATCAGATTATGAAATATTTATGTTCTGACCTTTACCAGTAATGATTTCATGATTTAATTTTCTCGGGCTTTACCTTAAGGTGTTGAGAGAATACCAAACAGAGCCAAGCACCCTCCACGAGGGAAAAAAAAGACGATCTATTGAGACGATGACATTTGCATTCGGCTTGTAAATATCAACAACATTCAAGCAGATTATGCATAGGTCTTGGCTTGTCTGTTTCACCACTGTGTCTCAATAAGCCTCGAGACATTGGCAAAGACACCTCTCTGTGTCTTTCAATTTCACTCTTTAATACCTTAAGCTGAAACAGTTGAGTGAGTGAAGTTTAAAACGGTCTCTACGGCTGTAAATCACTGAGCGTGCACACGGCGCCATTTATGTGAAATATATGCAAGCGTATACCGTGGAATGTACTACTGTAAAGTTAATAGTGTTACATTTAGAATAACAAGCGTATTCAACCTTGTCACGGCTGAGGCGACGTGTAACTGCACCCACAGCTAACAAGACTGTGTCTTTGGAGCAATTTTATGTAGATTAGTAATATGCTAATTTGAAGCATGACCTCGCTGTTTGCCAGAGAAAATCTGTCTCTTTTTTGATCTGCATATTAATGCTCAAAGAATAGATGGAAGTTGAGACATGAAAAGGTTTAATAAAATCAGCAGGTAAAAGGCAGCCTCGTAATTAATCCAGCAAAGAGGAAGGCTTCCACAGACAATGGCCGCACCTCACATTCATAATTGGGCCCTTTATTGATATTCCACAGCCTCCCCAGCACATCAGCCGCAACAGTGATTAATCTCTCACAGTAAAAAATATATAAAAAAATAAAAAGGGAGAGAGACGTGTTCAACTTAGCGCCGCACCTCTGGCACAAGTTGCCGAGCCACACCGAGGCCAGAATTATCTCAGCCTGGTGATGAATACACAAACTAACGAAATTACTAACAAAACTCATTTTTCAACAAGATACACAAATGTAGGTGCAGTTCATGGGACAGGCCACGGCTTTATGCGATGGACTGTCATTGCGTTTGCTCTACCTAACCTCTCATGACACCTGGAGTCAGGGACCCCCCTCTAAATGTGTAATATTCAATCTTCCTGACAGCTCTGCTAATGACCAGGAGGAACCAAAACAGAGGTAATAGGTGAGCCTCAAAATTGCTTTCAAATTATCCCTGATAATGATTCCCTTCCAAGTAATAAACTCTATGGTGTGTGTGTGTGCGTGTGTGTGTGTGTGTGAGCATGTGTGTGGCTCCGAGAGTGTGTGTGAGTGGCGGTGTGTTTACGTCGGGAGAATGTAGAATGGCAGGGCTAATTATCAGCACTATTAAAGGTAAGTACATCCAGCTGCATCCCGGACAAGTCCTAATGAAGGACAGCAGACAGGCTGGACTCTTTCATCTGTCGTCTGTTGTTGGTCAATATCCACACCTCCGCACTGCTGCGCCGGCTCTGCTTCTGCTCCAACTTTGAGGAGAAAGTTAAACACCGTATGATGAGGCTGTTAATAATCCTTTTTTTTCTTTTTTTTTTTTCCCTCCCAGCTGCATGCGGCGGAGAGCGAACATGCCAAAGAAACTTCTGAGCCCACCTCTCGATTTGTGGGAACACGCTTATTCAGGACGATATGAATCCAGAGGATCGACTTTCACGCCACAAAATGAAAGAACATTAAAGAATTTCATGACAATAAAATCTTTTTATTCCTCGCGCAGAGTGAATTATTTTTCTGGGCGTCATGTACAGTGAATTATTAATATAACACAACTGGTCTTAATTTTTTTCTTAGTAAGACATTTCATCTTTTTTGCAGCCAGAGCTGACAAGTCTGGAAAGTTTATTGCATGGTTGTCACACTCATATCCCGAACATCTGTTACAGTACATAAAAAACGCCATGGCTTTGTCTAATTTAGTCCATTTAATCCTAGTTTTTATTTCCAATATGTAGTTTCATAAATTATAGTCATTGGGCATTTGCACGCAGGAACACGGGTTCGCTTTTGATCAGCTGAATGAAAAAGTTGGGGGAAAATGATGTTTTATGTTAGGTCATAATTTTGACCAGTGGAAATATATGTATGGTAATATACACTGTCATAACACAACATAATTAAGGAGACACAAAAGACACACACAGAGTCGCATACTTTCTGTAATTGAATGCCTTCCCAGGTATAATGTAAACTGCTGGACAGAGTACAAAGCATGCGTTTTCGTACACTGTGACCACGTTATGTTTTGCTCATTGTTTGTGCAGCTTTTCACGTCCCCCTGGTCTCGATGAGAGCTGAGTAGATGTTTGTGTGTTAATGACTTTTAAACGAGTTCAACACCCAGAGTCGCTGCACCAGCCCTGATGAGGGTTTACTGATCATCTCCCCCAAAACCAAACTGTTTGTCAGCCTGTCAAAACCGCTCCGGTTGACCATTACAAAAGAGATTCATATGGGCGTTGCGCCGATTTGTCACCTCTCTGTGCTTGCGATTTGGCTCATTTTAGGCACAGTTGTTTGTCGCCCGAGAGATGGTGGTCACCGTGAAAAGGCGAGACAGAAGTGGCAGGAAATGAACAGCGGCAAAGTCCGATTTTGCAGTGTCACGCTATTTTTCTTGGGATATAACATCGTTATTTGCATGCGAGTGGAAGCCTGTCAGGAGAATGACAGGTCGGAGAAAAACAAGTCAGACAGTGTCTGTCTTTTAGATTTGTAGCACTGTGGCACCGGTGGTATTCGGTATAAAATTGCAAGAAATTAAATTTTAATTTTTTATTGCTGTTTTTTTTTTTTTTTAAACAGCATTCATATAAATGCCGTCATATTTTTCTTGTTAGCAACGATGTGATTAGGACTTAACACATTTCATTAAACCACGGCTGCAGGAACTGCAGCAGACCCTTTCCCTGGATCTTCTCATGCAGGGTGTTTAATGACTAACACTGCAGAAATTGGCTCATTTTAAGGAGGCCACACTCCTGGACTGCAGTTGAGTGTATTTCAACACTTCATTGCATGGCGCTGTATGCCAATGTGCAATATATCAGTCTCTATTTCTGTTTTAATGCATGTAACACAGCAATTTGTACTTTTCTAATCAGTGCTGCGTAAATACATCACTGTCAACATGCAGCACTCTGCTGGCTCCTTTCTTCTCTCATATTACAACCATTGTAAGTGCTCTTAATTCTCCAGCACTGGTGAATTATGAATGATATAAAATATTAAAAATCCAGTGTAGAGCAACAGTGGAGAGAGTTTCATAATCAAGCTAAGTATGCGATGGTCCTTACTTAACTAAATGAGCCCGGAGCCGTGCACTGCATAACTGTTTGACCTCTACGCTGCACATTCATTATCCAGACATATGGTGGCTATTTCGGCAGCTCTGGACTGTGAAACTGAGACAGGGGGAACGAGCTCTGTCGTGCATGCAAGCGTGATCTAAGTGGCTGTGAATATGGGGAATGGGCCGGTGGTTAGCGGTTGGGGAGCAAAGTTAGCAAACTGAATGGCATGTTTGTGTGATCAGATGCAGATTTTTTTTTTCTTTTCTTTTTTTTTCAGAGGCTCTGGGAAGGAGCGGGACGCCCCGGGGGGGGCCTTCAACATTGTGAACTTCGAATCCTTCCCCAAACACGCCCGGGCGCACACAGACTTACAGAACCGCGCCGTGGCCCAATTATGCCACCAGTCGCCACCAGCGTAAACACTGGAGAGGTACAGCTGTTCCAGTGTCTCTGATATTAAATGACAAGGTGACTCGGTGTCCTGTCGCCCACCTGAGAGCTGGAGCTCGGCAAGGGGACACAGTCTCTCAGTGCCGAGAGGAAGCTACTCAAGCAGAGCAGCAGTTATTTCCCTACTCTGCTCCCGCGCCCCAATCCCTCCCGGTTTGCCTTCAAGTCAGCACCAGTTAGGAGTTCCTCCTGTGTGTGCGTGTGCGTGTGTGTGTGTCTCCAAGACCTTACACTAAGCTAATTTCAGTGCAATGCACTGCGGTGTGCTGCGAGCGTTCTCCAGGATATTGATGTGCTGCATATTAGGCAGCAGAGTGAATCAGCTCTGTGTGCTGTAAATATTCTATTGTCACTTTAATGCCTCTGTCAATGGCTTTGTCCAGGGTAATTCAGCCCGCTGCTGTCTCTGTCCCCTGTAGCTTCCACCGGCGAAGCGTCTCTCACACACAGCTGCACACACTTCATGCGCACACATGCAGATACAGAGAGACTGAAATAGAGAAAATGAGGGGAGAAGGGAGGGACAGATAGAGAGGGCACACACACACACACACATACCCTCGCACGCACACACGCAGAGACACACACTCTGCCTCGGGTTTTTCTTGCCGTCACAGATGATCAGGCCCAGTTTTGGCTTTAGCTCAGCTCTGACCAACCCCTGGTCCTGGAGCCAAACTGTTAAAAGACATTAAGTCAGCAGAGAGACGCGCCACTGCCTCCTCTCTCTGCTAACCACAGGACAATAAAAGTGTGTGTGTGTGTGTGTGCATGACTGTACTGTGTGTCTGTGTGAGTGAGTGGGTGTGCTTGATGGAAACAGGGTGACTGAGGGGCTAAGATCTGCACACATGTGTATCCTAATGAGTCTTTGCATGCACTAGCGTATGTGCAGCCTTCTCCTTGGTGAGGTCAGATAGAGGGGGGGCAGTTTGGGTGGGGGGGGGCAGAATATTTGGAGCAGCCTTCCGGTCTCTCCGGGCGCACCACATGCCTGTCGCAGCTCACTGAGCAGACTGTGAAAAGCTTATGTAAATGACGAGCCGCTCAGATGTGAAATCAGCCCTGTATTAAATTGTTTTGTTCCACTTGTCAGAGCTGATTAGTCCAAAAGCTCTCCAAAAGCTGCACAGGTATTGTGTTGATTGTATTCATATAGGAGCACATGCAAAGAGAGGCAAAAAAAAATGAGGAGGGGGAAAAAAATTCATAGATCACCTCAGGAAAGAGCATCTGTGTAGGTAGTGGGGTGCAATTGCTTTCTGAAGTGTGATCATTAGTCAGTTATCCCATGACAGATTAGTTTGGTGGGTTTTTGAAGATGCTGGATGGCCCTTCACAGATGCACACTGATTGCCATCCTCCCCCATATGCACCCAGAAACGCTCCACCTGCCTCTTCAAAGGAGGCCGTTCTCGCTCCATTACAAAGACCAGATCACAGGTCCCATTAGTCTAACCTTAGTCTGCCTCTGTCTGAATGTCATAGACCAGGAAGTGCATGCCCTCCTCCCTCCCTCCCTTGCCCGCCGTCCCACCCCCCTTCTCTTTCTCTCTCTCTGTGAGACAACACACACACCTCTGGGATGCAGCACAGGTGGCTCGGTATCTTCAATTCAGAGCTGGGATAGTGGGGTGAAATTAGAGCGGAGGACAGAGGGATGTGAGAGACATGGCGAGAAAGAGAAAGAGTTCGGGAGATATGTGTGGGCAGAGAGAAAGTGATGGAGATAGATACAGAGAGAGAGAGAGAGAGAGAGAGAGAGAGAGAGAGAGAGAGAGAGAGAGAGAGTGAAAGAGAGGAGTTTGCAGCACAACGGCTGGAGGGCTCCCAGCATAAAGCAGGTCTTTGAAAAGGGCAGACAAAGAGAAAAGGTCTCGGCCAAATACCTGAAAGAATGTTGAGAGGAAAGAGGAGCGCGGCCAGAGGGAGATAAGGCAGTTAGCCGCACACTGAGGCAGCTCCTGTGTCATTGGATCGGGTTACTTCTGTTTGCATGTGTGTGTGTGTGAGGGCGTGCATGAGCGAGCGAGTGTGTTTGCATGCGCTCATTTGTGCACTTGTCCATTTGAGAGCCGGGGTCGATACCGGCCGTGCCGACATTCCGGAGTGGTCTGTCTGCGTTCATGGTCCAGTGAGGTCGCTGACAATGCCGTGATGGGGGCGAGGCTGCGTGTGGCGCCTCCGGGGCGAGCTCCAGGTCGCCGTGACAAGGCCCCACGCCGCACACCAGAATCAGCAGCATCGGGCCAGACGGCAGGTTAGAAGCTGGGGGGGGACAACAAAGTCTCCATATTTCTGTTCAGCTGGAGAGAATTCTGGTTCCCATGCGTCGCTTTTTCAAGCTCCTCTCCTGGGCTTCAAAGCATCTTAAGAGGGGAGGCTGCTTTGAAAGTGATTTTCAAGTCTGGGCTTTATCTGCGTGTGGGAAATCACCCTCTAGCTATTTTGTAAGCTTAGCTACCTTTGAATAGACTAACAGAGCCTTAGGATAAAGGGATCCACTGAGGTACCGTGGCAACAAAACGAAAAGAGGCGCACAGCAGCCTCTCCCAGCGTCGGCGAGGAAACGACGACCAATCTGCAGGATATTAGAGGTGGATAATATGAGTATCGAAACAAATCTGAGAAGTTATTAGTTGTGATTGAGGTCTGATAGCAATTAGTGCCGCTCCAGCACACAGACTGACTTCTATCTAATGATGTCATTGACCTTGTCACCTCCCAGAGGTCAAAGTGTCCATGTTAAACCATGCGTAATGGTTCCGTGTTTAGACTACAAGGGCCTGTCCGGCTAAATGGTGATGGATCACTTCTTTTCGCCGCTGGTGGTGTGTGTTGCATCAGATGATACGGGTCTCAACATGATACGCAGCTGATTAAATCAATACTCCAAGGAAATGTGTGGTGGGCTCCATTTCAATCCAATAACACAAGGGGGGCTTTAGGTGTGCGCGTGTGCGCACGTGCCCGCACTTGCTAAAGTGTTTCTAGTGGTGTACCCTTGAGAAGCATTTGCACACAAAATAAAGGGCAAGGACATTGTGTTTGTTTGCAATATGCTTTTGAAATGAGGTCATCAACGGTAAATGCATGCCTTTAAAGAGGCATCATGATCATCTGTGGCACAGGGCCGTGGAAATCTCCTCCATGTGACAGACTAGATGATAGTGGTCATTTGCTGCCCCACGTTCCTAAATCATCGGGGAGGGGTGGAAAAAAAATGACAGACAGCTGAGCAGGCTCATGCAAAAACCCAGGGACATTTTTCTATTTTCCTTCCTGTTTATTAGATTCGTTCGTCAAGAAGAGGCCAGCTGCTGCTGAGGCAGGAAACTCAATGAGGCTGTTGGGGAGATGAAGGATGGCGGTTCTGCATGTGGAATAGCAGATATGAGAGAATTTCCACCCATATGGTCACTGCTTTCCGCGTTTTGTCAGGGATTGTTAGCAGGACAGGTGCTGCCCTCGGGCTGTACGTATTAACAAATGCGTGCATGCTGTTCGCTGCGCTGCTCGCACACAAACACCAAAACAAATGGGGGGAAAAGCGGTGAGAGAGCCCTGGACGAGGGAGAAAATTAACACTGTTTTACTGGCCGCCTGTTTTCTCTCCTTCTCCCTCTTTTTCTCCCTTTCTTGATTTCAGGCTCAGCCCGGCGCTGACCCGTAGCAACCCCCAGTCTAATGACCGCAGCAGTTTGACACTCATTAAAGGTGCTCAATTAACCAGAGGCCCGGAGTCACTTTCATTAGACGACTCGTAAAGGTCTATTTTAGCCCGGCCTTAAAGACAGGAGGGGGCAGACAGGGCGGATGCCGGGAACCGGGACAGTGGTAGCTGGAGCCTCGGGTGAAGAGGTGAGAGGGGTTCTTAAAAACCGGCGTGGGGAAGACAAGCAAGACGAGAGAACCTCTGGAGAGTCGTCTGTTTTGTTTGGTATTTGTTTTGTTGAACTGGGTTCTGTTGGTGTTTTATGGAAACAAACTCAAATGGTGAAAAACAGTGAAACTGCTGAAGAGAGCACAGAAAATGAGATCTCATGAGAGAGAAGATGAAAAACAGAGCCATCTGCTCTGAGGGTTGGCTCTCTAAAGACGATCTGGTCTCATTTCAATCCTTTGTATCACTCCTTTACAGTAAATCAAGGGAGAGACTGTTTTTTTTCCGAAGGTCCACGCACGTGCGTGCATGCACATGTGTAGGCCTACTTACGGCTGCGTGTGCGCGAATATTGTTGCGCCTCCACAGAGGGGAATGTTTTTCCCATTGTGCATGCTTCGTGCTGTAACATATCTCAGCGTGTGTGTACTGTATCTGGTTTTAGGCAGAGAGAGAGTCTCCCGGTCCCAGGCCTCTGGAGTCATCAGCCTGTGAAGGTCAAGTCTGATTCAGAGAGAGACAAGGCAGATTGGCATGGAAATGGAATCTGCTGTCTCTGTGCCAAACGTCCAGACTGACTGACTGCCCTCAGCCTCTCATCACATCCAAGACTATCCTCTCATCGCACCGTCCACTCCTCCTCCTCCTCCTCTCTCCGCCGCCTCCCGCAGCCGGCCCTGCATACCAATACCAGACTGAAACGCACAGGAGGAACTGCACAGAAACGGCCCTGTTTAATAATCACGATGTCAAACAATGTCTGCATGAGCGGAAAACATGCATCCAGCTGTTAGCGGCAGCTAGAAGCCATCTGCTTAAAGCAGAGCTGTCTCCTCTCATTGCTTTTTTTTTTTTTTGCATATGGCAGCTTTAGCCTTAAGCCATTTTTAAGCTGTTATTTTATAATGAAACAAGAAATGCTCTTATTGAGCTAATGGATTCATAAGCAGCAGCTGCTAAGAGATATTGTTCAAATGTTTATTATGTCTTTATGAGAGAAGTCAACTTCGATGAGTTGTTTGGGACCTAATGCTTAGTGTGTGTGTGTGTGTGTGTTTGCATGTGTGTGTGTGTGTGTGTTTGTGTGCGTGAGTGTGTCTGTGTGTGTTCTGCTGTTGTATGTAATGAGCATGCGCTTTTGATATGAATGAGTGCAGTGAGGCGTGAGATGAGTATGTGCCTGCTGGTATGGAACAAGTCCCTGCACTTATTGTGTGTGTGTGTGTGTGTGTGTGTGTGTATGATTTTGTGACTGGACTATATGTATGTGTGTGTGTGTGTGTGTGTGTGTGTGTGTGTGTGTGTGTGTGTGTGTGTGTGTGTGTGTGTGTGTGTGTGTGTGCATGTGTGTGTGTGCGTGTGTGTGTGTGTGTGTGTGTGTGTGTGTGTGTGAGGGACAGAGAGAGAGAGAGAGAGAGAGAGAGGGAGAGGGAGAGGGAGGGAGTGTTCATTGGGCTGAAATGGGTCCCTGCCCTTCATGAATATTCAGTTACCCCCTGCCTTTCCACTGATGTCTCACTGATGTCAGCTTGCGTGTGGGAAAAAAAAAATAAAAAAAGAGTTGCCCCAGTAACACTGCTCCCACAAAGCTGCTCTGACTGCTGCAAAAAAGAACTGGGGGACGCGTACTGTAGTCCATCCCCAAAACACGGAGCGGTGCTTGGTCTGCTGCCAGGAATAAAACGCAGCTGAGTGAAATCTTCTTGATCTCATGTGGCACCCTTAAAACTAGGGCAGCACTTAGGTCACATGTTTAGGTCAGTCACCCTTCACTGGGGGATTCTCTAATGCATCCTGTCAACTGCTGTGCAGCCACAGCATCGCAGGGAACACAAAGGCATGTCTGCGCCCCGCTCACGATGCTTCCTGACTGCTCTTCTCAGTTTTAATTTCTCAGCCGGGTGTTTGCAGTGAATTTGTCCGATAAGCTGAAAAGCTCTCGCATAAAAGCTCTGTTTTGCTCTCCTCCCGTGCCGGTGACATTGAGAGATCCTTCACTTGAATGAAAGATGATTTTTTTTTTTTTCGGATGCCGTCATTGTCAAACACACACGCACACACACAATTGTGCATGCGCATGCATGGATGTTCTCCAAGCGTCAGCATCCACCCTCTCTCTGCCCCCACAGATGTTGCCCTGTATTTAGGTCAGTTCGTTTGCAGATGGGTGGTCAGCAACGCTTGTATTAGCTTGGGATTCCAGGAACTGTGACAATGGACCAGTCAGCTCTCAGCCCACCCCAGAGAGGCCGGAAGTGTAGCTCTTTATAATTATAACGGACAGTGTTCGCTTACGGATACCAAACAGCATTAAGGTCCGGCTAATGACTACAAGCTACAAGATTTATACTGCTGTGAAAATCCAGCCAACTGAAGAATGCTGGTACTGTGGCTTTGGAGATAAGGCTGATCATATGACTATGTACAGCTCACAGTATGTTTCCACCACTTTGTTTTAGCTGGGCTGTGCTGCACTGCACTGGACATTAATAGGTTATTTCATCAGTATTTAAAGTTAGTAGATGTTGGCTCAGTCACACACTCAGTGGATAGTAAAACTATGGTACAGCAGAAAAAATATATCCTGTGTCACATCAATGCATTTTAGTATTTGTTATATAACTCTATTTGGGAATTACCGGATGATGGGTTTTCATATTTATTCACAATTCCCAATATCATTCGATATTTTCTTACGCTTGACATTCTCTGAAGTTGACATTCGTTATACTCTGGTTTTCCTCCAATATTGTCAGCCGTCTCATTTTTATTTAACCAGCTCAGGTTTTGTCCAGTCAATATTTTAGATTATTTCTGGCTCAATATTCTGCCCAGCACTTCCAGGGTTTCTGTCAATATTCTCAAACTTTCACTCAATACAACCCAATATCCTCAGGATTTTTTTCCCTCTTAAGTTTCTTGTACTGTTGACAGGGTTTTGTTCAGGGTTTTGTTTTAACATTCATCGATTCTTAATCAATACAAACACCCGCCCCACTCAATATTATCAGATGCTTAAACACACGTTTCCATTGAGTCACTTCTGGTGTTTGTTCAATACTTGCAAGCTTTCATTCAGTATCCTCATGCTGCCTTTCAGCGCTCTCGGATTTTTATTCAATATTCTCAAGTTTCCGTCCAATAATTTTGGGTTTTCATTTACGACCTGGTTCTCAGTCAATGTTGTCAGGGTTTCATCTTAAATCTCGGGATTCATGCTGGGCAATATTTCCTGAACAGCATGCGAGTGATTCAGACGGTGCACGTTTGCAGTTCTTTTCCAATTGTTCAAACACATTTCCTGAAACTGCGGCTCAGTTTCCCAAAAGCCTTGGCGCGAAGCTCGACAAGAGTTAACGACTTTGTCAAAACTCCACAAATTTCCTCCAAAATGAACCACTGCACTCTAGACCAGTTTTCTCATATCACAACTCTTTTCACCACCGACTGTACTGCTGTGGTGTGAAAACCATCGATTTAAGACCGGTGCAACAAATAAAAACTTTATTAAAACAGCATAAGTGTAAAGTAAGTTGGAACAACACATCCTCCCTGAGCAGTAGGTCTCCATAGTAACCATGAAGTTACCCCGCTGTCCCTACAGTTATCTATAGTCACGGAGACTATGAGAAACTGCTGAGGTGGTTTCTTATGAACCTATTCTCATCTAAAAGCCACAGAAGATAGCGCCAGAGAAATATTGGCCCTTTCATCCCCTCTCTCCTCCTCTCGCTCTCACTCACCCTCTTCCTGCATCATACAGCTCACAACTCAGCAGACATCACCTGAGGCCTCCGTCACGCTCCGACACGTGATTGGACAGTTTTTCCCACAGGGTTTGGAAACGAGTGGGATGTGAGGGAGACCAAAAGGGACTCAGGGTGTGGCACTCTGCAGACCAGCGTTTTCCCGCATTTGCGCCTGAAATGTGATTCAGAATTTCTATTTTGAGGGAAGATAATGGAATTGTGCTCGGTGTTTTTTCGCAGTCTGGAGTTCATGTGCAAGCTTCAAGGTTTGAGAGTCGTGCGCTCGGTTTCATTTTTGTGTGTTTACGCAATGGAGAAAAACTGCCATTGTATCCTTAAAAAAAAACTGCAATGCTTTGATTGCCTTGATGTGCTTTGTCTGAAACGCCTTGAGACTTCCACGTCCTTCACTTACCTGTCAGTCAGCCAGGGCAGCGACGCCAATCCTTGATGCGACTTTAAAAACAGATTGAAATTAAAGTTTCAAAAACATAAACAATGCATGCAGGAGGAGAAGGGGCAAAAGTCTAAAACAGAAATGTGTTTTGGCATTTGCCAGGGCGACTCTTTTGTAGTGTTAAACATCAAGAGCAGTTTGAGTGAAAAGGAGGGAAATGAGAGAGACAGAAGGAAGCAAAGCTTCAAGGCATAATACTGTAATTGGAAAATTGTGCAAATGCGTTTTGGAGTCATGTTATATAAATGGCCAGCAGAGATAACGCCTGAGATTCGAGGCATGGCCTAATTGAGAGAAGGAGACGAAGGAGGAGAGGGGTGGCGATGCTGAGGGGGTGAATGAAGTGTGGGTTTTAAATTGGGTGAAGGAAATGTGGGTGGAAATGGGATGTTTTCAAAGACATGGGAGGAAGAGGGGCAGAGTGAGTGAGCTGTTTCTCTTTAAAGGGGAGGAGGAGGAGAAGAAAGAGGAGGGAATAATTCCCACTTTCTTCTCTGGTCTCCACACCTGTGACCCAGCAGCCAGCCGCCCTGGCTATTTCTCTCCCACGAGTGTGTGTGTGTGTGTGTGAGTGTGTGTGTGCGTGCGTGCGATTTTCTCTCCGTGTGTAAGTCTCTTAGGTTCTCGCACTCTCTGTATGATTGATGAGTCTCGGTCAGACCTGGATCCCTGCCATGGCCCAGGCCTGATCAGGCATGTTCTGGTCATAACAATGCCATCAATATGTGCCTGGCGGCTGTGTGTGTGCGTGTGTGTGTGTGTGTGAGAGTGTGTCTGTGCATGTGTGTGGAAGCATAAAAATGAAGCATAACACAACCCAGAGAAGATGCTTGGTGGAATTTCCATTTCCTGCCCGATGGAGGGATTAAAGAGGAATGTTATTTAGATATAGTTTCCCCCCATTGATTGAAACTGGAATCACATTAATTAGCCCTTTCATGAACGATCCATATGTTACTGTTTGACGTACAAACTCTGCTCTCATGGTTTTTCATCAACTGGGTTTTCCGTTGCTCTGCATCGTCTCACGTTTCCTCCAGCGCTTCAGAAGATTGACCAAAAATCTGCTTGATATTTGATGTGCAGCGTTTGATGAAAGGCATTAGTGCGCCTGCATTATTAATGAATGGCAAGAGATGCATTAACTCATTAAAAATGTATATGTACATTACATGAGAACGAACATGTCCCATAGCATGTCGTATTGATTCGGGTGTGAGTTACGGCTCTCCGGCACGATCCATATAGAAAAACATTAGGAGATGGCGCGGCGAATCGCTTAAGAGCTGTATTGACGAGCGCCCCCCGTTCTCTTTCTCTCTTCCTCCCTCCCTCCCTCCCTCCCTGCGGATGCTTGGTCACAGCTGAGAAGTTGCAGAGTTTTGAACTGTCTTGCTTCAACAGATCAAGGGGCGGTGTCTGCACATGCAGCAGATTTTGTGTGGGAGCGGAGTGTGTGAAATGACGTGAGGGGAAACTAAGATGTGGTGCCAACTTACGCTGCCGAAGGAATCGTCCCAGTGTTATTGAATTCTTTCCCTCATCTGGTCAGCTATCATTTTACATCCCCTCCTGACAACTATATTTTCCATCCACGGCTCCTTTACAGGCACCGCCGGCCCCATCAGCGCTAAAAGCTGCCATAGCAAGCGGTGTTAAGGGAGCACGCGAGACGATAAGTAAACTATGCTAATGCAAAAGCGGCTGGTGATCATCCGAGGCCAACAAGCACCGAGGCGAACGTAACAAGAACTACTCAGCTGGGGAGGAGAGCCTGAATCTATGATTCCTCACCTTAAAAGACACTGTGCTCATTTAGTTACATCAGTTGGAAAGTAATTGCTATGAGGGCCACACGCTCTGCATTTACATGATGCAATTTTTTTGTCATCTTAAGAAAGTTCAACATCATTTCACAAATGAAGATTTGCTCCGCTCATAGGTCTCTTCTCTAAGGCCTCTAAAGCGACTCTGCAATAATCTCTGGTGATTTCCCTCTTTTCCACATCACACAACTGTTTCAAAACCTGAATGGGAGAGAGAGAGAGAGAGAGAGAGAGAGAGAGAGAGAGAGAGAGACAAAAAAACAAGCCTCTTTGGAAGTTCTCGTCACTGTTAGTATTCGTGGTCATGGATGAAAATGAGTGCAAGTTAAATTGTTCCCAAGCCGCCTCAAACTGCTGGCAGCTGTTGCTCTCCCAGGTGACTTGTTTCATTTATAAAGACATGCGAGCCACCATGTTACACAATAATAATAAAGAAAATCAATGTAGGGAATTACACAAGGCTCACATCCAGTGAAAACTCAAGGGGAGGGGGGTTGAACTGCACTGATGGTGTTTAAATATGCAAATGAAGTGGAGCTTCGGTGCAAGGGAAAAAATAATTATATATATGTCACGATCCCCATATCTAATGTATTCAACTGTTAAATCCACTGGACAATTGAATGTCAGGCTAATGTTTGATCTGAGCGATCTTTCTTCAAGATGAAGACTAAATATGCAGCAGTACATGCTCCAGCAGTAATATTTCCTTATTTTTGTGATGTTGATTCTCTTGTAGAGCAACAGAGGAACCCTGTGGCAACACACACACACACACAGACATTCATAGAGAGGCATGCATAGAAAAACATGCAGTCACACACAGTAGCTCAGTGGGGGGAAGGTTTTAATAAACCCACAGAAACGTGGATCTATGGGGGCGTCTCGGGACCGAGCCAGGAAACCAGATGAACGTACCTGCCCCGGGGCGAAGAGAGAAACAGCGAGGATGGAGCGACGGGGGAGGGCAGGAGTAGGGGGTGGGGGGGGCGAGGGTTTTGAGGGAGGGGAGCTAGTGAAGCCACAGGCACATTTTGTCTCTCCTTGCCCTTACTTTTTCTCTCTGCTGCCATCAGTCTCTTCATTCGCCCACTCTGTCTCTGCTCACATCATCAGGCACACGAAAAGCCATGCCCACAAACACTGATGTGTTTGTCAGAGAAAATGCCCAATCACTTTAATAACATTTCATGCCATCTCTGCTTTCACCGAGCACTTGGAGTTTAGCTCCTCAGTTGGCTAAACACAGACTGTAATTTCAGACAAACGCAATGGAAATGCAGAGTGCGGCCAATCAGATTTAATCATGTATGAAGAAATGTAATTTTGGAGGACACCAGGGCAGAGCGGGTTGATACGGGTATTAGTTACTATGCAAAAAGGCGTGTCTGTGCTCCCCGAATATGAATTTATGAAGCCTGCTTGTGATTTCAATCTGACTAATGTATCAGAACAAACCCATCTGTGCAGCACTGACCCCTGAGGTGAGGGTTTGGGGGGGCTGAGAGGGAAGTGCTGCGAGCGTGGGCGGCTGCTTTATGCTCCCACCATGAACCAACGTGGTCACCGCAAGATGGGAAATGCAATCTTTTACCCTCTTTTACTCATAAAGCTGTAGGGGAAGGCAAAGAAGGACAAAAGACAGAACAAAAAAACAGAAAGAAAGAAGGAAAGAACATCTCTCCAGAACAAGTTCCATGGGAAAAATTTTATTTATCAATATGCGGTAGTTTCCAAACTGGTGGAACCTTATTTCCATTGTAGCTGGTGCCAATAGGTTACGCTGAGAAGCGGCGAAGAAGTGAATGGCAAAAAAAATAAAATAAAATAAAAATAAAATAAAATAACAAATCTTGACAGTTATGATTCAAACAAAGGGAAACAAATTCAACAGGTTTTGCTTACACATGCACATTGAAAAATAATACTGTGGCTTTGAACAATAGCAGAAATCAACCTACAGAGAGGCTCGTATCATGAGCGACCGACATCCTGGTGCTAAATTAGGAAAGGAGGGAGAGAGCAACTTTAAAACAAAGGACCGCCTGGGAGATAATGAGTGGTGTAAACCGGATGATTTATTGGCGAGCGCAGAACGGCCACACTCTCATACTCTGCCTCTTTTTTTTTTCGTTCTTTCTTTCTCTCTGTGTGTCTCTCTCGCTCTCTCTCTCTCCGTCTGGCCCAAAGGACTTATTAGAACTGAGAAAAGATTAATCTTTCTGGGCCAAAATGTTTTTGTTACATCTTATAATGGAGTGGAAGGTGTGGGTAACTGAAAGGCAGTGGAATAACACAGTCTTCATATGCAGAGTTAAGTGCTGCCTCCAACAGGGAAGGGGGCCTTATCATTCATAGTTTCAATGACCTATCCATTTCAAAGCCACTCGGTGACAAAGCCTCAGTCCTGAACAGTTTCTGAGCAACTAGAATCCTGTTGAATGGCGATGTAAAAACTCTGAACCCCGATTTTTTTTTTCTTTTTAACACGTGTGGTAACAAAGACTTTTTGACAATACTGGACGCTGCATAAAAAGACAGCCCGTGTGTCCGTTGCAATATTCAGTTTAAGTCTAAAAGAAAATAAAATAAAAACATATTGCAAACAGAGACAAAAAAAATGCAAGGATTTCATACAAAACACACTTTAAAAAGACAGCTATTTACAAACATCCTCCATTACAAAAATCTAATCTTAAATTTTTCTTATGAGCAGTGTTCAGGTGAAATTACATCTTAAATTGGGCTCTATCCATATATTTACATTTCTCTCTTTTTAATTTTTTTCTCCCCCCTCCCCCCTCCAAAAAAAAAAAAAACAAAAACAAAAAAAAAAATCTGAATAACATTAAGTGGTCACTAGAATGAATAAAAATGAGATATGGTTTGTGGTAATTTGGTAATGACTCCCTTGGCTGGTGTAGGTGAATGGATGCGCACTGATCCGAAACAAAAACATTTGATCTAGATGTGTTTCACAGAGGGCCACTGAGGGCTGCATGCTGAGTTAAAACACAGGACCACAAAAGCACGAGCAGCTGTTTAGGTTGTTAACTCTGAGGTTAACGACACGCAGAAGCCACTGGAGTCTTCCCCGAGTCCTCAAGCTGGGCTGCCTTTTAACTCAGCAGTGTATATCCGTGGATGGCAACAGTATGTGGCAGCGGATGATGGGTGCCTCTGCCGGTGAATAAACATTAAATGGCAGTCTGACCGTTTGACTGGAGATAAACCTGGACCCGACAGTCTCGGCGCGTCCGGCGCGTTCGCATGCCTTTGCGTGCGTGCGTGCGTGTGTGTTTGTGTGTTCACATGTGCGACAAACATCAGCTCATGCGTGTGTGCTGACGAATAGCTGTCCTTATCTGCTCCCTTCTCCCCTCACACATCATTAGCCGTGACTGTGGCGCTCTGTACTTTGGCAGCCACACTGTTTGGAGCACCTAGTTCCGGTCCCCCCCATACAAGTCTGTTCCACTGCTACAGATGCACAGAAGCATTCACAGACACACACACATACGCACACACATACGCACACGCGCACACACAGGCAGCAGGCAGGCAGCAGGCAGGAGGAAAAACTGCAAATATAAGCACAAATCAGCGCTCGCACACAGGAGCACCTGCATGTGCTCACAGACAGATTTGAACTCCACCCCCTCCTCTCCTTTCCTTTCCTTTCCTTCTCCTCCAGCAGCAGCAGCAGCACCTTCACCTAAAAGCGAGCAGCAGTAAATCCTGTGTCGGAGCCGCTGCCCCTGGGCTGTGTGATAGCTGAGCTGCAGTGTCCTCGCTGGCTGAACACCTTGACTGTGGAATATTCTGCACAGCATTTTTATTCACAGCACAACTGGTGAGGGGATGAAAAAAATTAATGCTAAACTACCTTTTGCCCCCCACCCCAACCCTGTCCCCAACCCATCATCCTCCCCCTCCTCCCCCATCCTGCCTTCTCCTTCGCAGGTTAAAGCCAAGTCGCGGGAACATTTTCTTGCTCCAGCTCTGCCGCCCGGCTGCTGAGTGTGGGCATGGAGATGGCACGCAGATTAGTCACACGCTGGCGACGCCGCCGACAGCGCACTCCACTGACTCATCTACAAGATGGCAGCCAGTTGGCACCTGACAATACTGTATCCCCAATCTTTCCGCCGTCGCCCGCCATCCAACTTATATATAGGGCATCCTACCTATGTAGGCCAGCCAATCAGTGCAAACGGCCCAGCCCACGCCCCCCCCCCCCACCCACCCACCCACCCCCCAGGCACCGCTCAGGCAGCAGGCACCGGACTAAGTGTTTGATGCTTACACCGTATCACCAGAAGCTAGAACAAACAAATATCAGCCCGCCTGCCGACTTAAAAAGCTATCTACCCTGAAAGCTCATCAGACATATAAAACCTCCCATTGATGCCAACTGGAGCACTGGAAGGGTTTTATAAGATCCTGGGCTTGTCTGTCTGTCTGTCTGTCTGTCTGCCTGCCTGTCGGCGCCTCGGTCTTGTGTTTGTGACTTGGGATACAGTAACTTAGGCTTCTGCCCCTAAGCCAATATGTCTGCCCAAATCCAGGACAGGTCTGGACATGCCCCCTTACGAGCACACTCACAGGGGACACACCCTCAAATACACACAGGAGCAGGTCATAAAAATACCACAGTAATGGTAAAGCCATATCAGACGGATGGAGAAGGGAGTATTCTCTTAAACACACATACACCTACACATACACACACATGCACACCTTGATATCAGCAGTCCAGGTCAAAGGTACTTGCAGGAAAAAAAAAGAGAAACGAAAGAATGAGCGCAGTGGGTGACATGGGTGGTAGTGGTGGTGGTGGTGGTGGTTGTGAGGAGGTGGAGTAATAATGATGTTCTATTCAACTCTATACATTGTGCACTTGTAGGAAAAGTCTAACAAAATACAACTGCTTTGTGAACTGAATCAGGGTTTTGAGGAAATCCTCCATCAAAAATAGTAAGTAAGGCAAACATCAGAGGTGCGAAGGGAGAGGAACACGTTTCACACACTGTGTCTGATACCTGAGCTATCTGGAGAGTTTCCTGGCCCAGCGCGGAGCCCTGACTAACACACACGCACACACACGTGCACGCAGAGACACACACACACGCACACACACAAGGTTTTTTTTTTTTTACGCTTGCACACAAACTGCAGGCTGAGTGGCGTCCGGGGCCTGTGTCTGCCTGTTCCTGGCTAGTGTGCTAGGATGGTGTGTTTAATTGGGTGTAGCACAGACTGTACTTCAGGGAACTGAGATAAGTTATATCCTGCCCGTTTAAAGGGGACGTTGAGCCGGGGAAGCTCGCCGTGCTCCATCAGCTGGCTCGCTCCAGCCCAGTCCCCTGCGCCCCCACCCCGCCCCCCACTCCAGTTGCAGCACAGCAGGAGAGGGGGACGCAGAAGGAGGGAGGTGAGGGGCAGGAGGGGAGGAGGGGATGGGGAGTGAGGGGGCTGAGGATTGACCCAAACAAACAGAATAAACCTCTCTCATTGGTCAGCTCACAAAACCCCGCTGGTCACTGCTCAGTGCGTGTCTCTCCAGATTTGTGCAGCAGGTGGTAGAAATAACGCGGGCTCGAAGAAGCATCAAGTCCCCCCGAAAAAATGCAAAGGAAAGCGTTCTTCTCCCCAGAACATAAATCAAGCGCTCCTGTGGTTCTCTCCCCTGCGTGGCGGCCGGTGCGGAGCGTGTCAGACTTTGTAGTAGATGTTGGCCGGGCTCTGCGGTGGCATCTCCTGGACAATGTAGACGGGGTGGCCATAGTCGCCGCTCACCTTCTCATAGTGAGGGCAGTAGTTGTTCTCTGTCCGCAGCGGAATGATGATGTCACTGGGCTCCGTGCCAGCCGTGCCCCCGGGCATCTTGGGATTGGACAGCGTGCTGAGCGACAGCGCCGAGGGGCGGGCCTGCGAGTGGGCATTTTTCCTGGCGCGCTTGCGCATCTTGATGAGCAGGATGACGAGGAGGAGGATGAGCAGGAGGAAGACCAGGCAGCCGGACCCAATGATGGAGAACAAGGCCACTTTGGAGCCCAGGATGCTGTCCGTGTTTGTCGAGGAACCAGACTGGTCCTGATTCATGGAGTCTGGAAGAGTGAGAGAAAAAGAGAGAGAGGGAGAGGGGGCTTAGGTTTTTCTTTTCCCCGCATCTGGAAAACAAGGGAGGGTCATAAATTCTTTCTTTACCCGATATTTATTTTTATATTTGTGAGATTTAAAAGAGATCAAATACGTGGCTACATGAAAAAGACGGCTTTCATGTGCTCCACAAAGCCCTGTTCTGCCCTATGAATTTCCCAGATGGAACTTCACTAAGGGATCAAAACTGTAGCGTTTCTGTTGATCCATCTATCTATCTATCTACTAATAACAAAAATGCTATTTTGTGGGTGAGAATACTGTTGCTCAAGTCCCTTTCCATAAAAATGTTGCTTGTTCTCACTTCTGTTTTTCGAGGCATGTAAAAGCAGTTTCTTTAACAGCTCTTCAAAAAAAAAAAAGCAGAACAGAGTAGCCTCACTGGTTTGCTGCATCTGCAATCATTTTATTATTCCGAGAGATTGAGGGTGGGAGGGAGTCCAAACAAAACATTGAGAACACCAGGGAGGTCCTTGCTCTATTGTAAAATCAAATCTCAGATTTGACAAACCCCCTCACATCCAAATCATTTTCATACAGTCCCCGAGACACTGGTGAACAATCAGAGGAGTAATAACATTTACAGTAAGCCTGCCATGTCATGTGCAGATCGGACTGTTCTGTGCCTAAATCAAATGCGATCACATCCCCGTTTGTTGTTTGCTCTACATGACAAACAGCCCCACTGATGTAATCCAATTGAATTAGCTCAATCAAAATAGCCTCCTAATGAAATCTGGAGTCATCACTCAGCATTACAGAGATTCCTGCCCTGATAAGATCGAGCCGGGGCAACTTGTGCGACATGTTGAGGCCACGTTTGTGTGGCAAAGGCCAAGTGAGTGGTGGAGGGGAGGGAGGGGGGGAAAAAAACCCAGTAGGGGCATATCTGAACATCTGATTTTATTTTATCCTTTTGTCTGAGGGGTTCAGGATGGCGGGGAGGTGGTGGTGGAGGGGGTAGGGGTAGGGGGGCCGTTACTGGATGAGAGAGAGAATGACTGGCTCCTCCAGTGACTGAAATCCGAGAAGAACCAAATCTGTTTTCCATGTATGCACGCAGCTGCTGCCAAAGAGCAGCACTCACCTCCTCCTCCTCCTCCTCCTCCTCCCACCACCACCCCGTTACTGTCCATGACCCCACAGGCACACAAGAGCCTCATACCTCCGGAGACTACCATCCCCTCTAATGACTGTGTCTCCACACTTGGCTGACCACTCTGCACTTAACCATTTTCTGAGGAGGGGATAACTGCGCCTTACGCCTTATCGCGACTAAATGACATCACTGAGAGCTACCGATTCGTGCCTTATCGCTGAAATCAGAGGCGCGGGGAATTTCGTACACTCTGGGAGCTGCCGAGAGCCGCGAGAGAGACTGTCAGAAATTTCATTCCTCAAATATCAGACCCTCAAACAGCACTGACACGTCCTTCATTCCACCCTCCACTTCACTTGACACAATCACTGATCTAACAATGGCAGACAGGTAAAAGCCCGGTTATAGTGAAAAGTGACATTAGAAATCTTTTTATAGAGCAACTAATGTCAAATAAGCAATTATTAAATGAGTACGGCTTATCACACTGGGACAGGCAGAACAGCCTGTGCTCAGAGGAAGTTTGAAGCTCACAAAGTTGTGGAGTAAGTCAAAAAGTTGAGAAGTGGTCCCCACTGTGTGCTCTTCGCTATGAAAGGTGCTGGAGAAAACAGGAAACAGGGAGGGCCCAGAGCATCCACCGAGGCTGGGGTGACTCCTTCAATTATCGCCGCTTTTAATCTCAATTTATTTGCAATTCTAATGAGTTTTAAAGAGATATATAATAAGGAAGTCTGTCTTTGAGTTTCCTTGGGTGCAGCGCAGCCTTTATGTACGGTATGAATAAGTAACGCAGTCCAGGGTGCGCTGCATTTGTTTAGGGAAAGTGTCTCTTATTGTTTTTCTTTCTGGCTGGTTTCACTTGACTCAGTACAACGCAGGATTTACACCTATTTTAACATGTTGACCTCAGAATTCAAAGCAAACGCCTGGGGAATGAAGACGCAATGTGAGAGACTACTTACATGGGGAGAGTCAGCTGTGAGTTTTATTTTCTCCATTCAGGCTAATTGTGATTAATTATTAGAGGTTCCCCCAAGGCTGTGAATATTCATTTTTTTAACATTTCAAAAAGCTTTATTTTACTAAAATATTTGCGCTCTAGAAAGCAAGAGAGGCCTCGAAGAGCAAAGAGTCTCAGGCTGGTGTTTATGGGCTGTAATGCTGCTCTGTCGGTCTGCTCACCATGGTTTCCTGGCATCTCAGGCCCAATGCGACCCTGGTCAGGCGGACTGGGACTGGACTCCGGTATGGCGTTGTCTTCTGGAGTCTCCGGCTCCACGGGGTTCGCTGCGTTTGGGACTGTGGGAAAACAAAAAACACAGAGAAAACTCAGCCTTGGCCAGCCGCATGCGCTGAATTACAATGAACGTCTTTCTTTATTGGCGAGGATTATTTTCTTTTCCTTTTGATACGCCTTTTATACAGTGAGAAGGTTATCTGCGCGCGTGCTTCAAGGCGTCACAGTGGTGAAGATGAAAGAAAAAAAAAAGTGGAAGGACGAGTTAGGGAGCGTCTGTGAACACGGCGGTATCCCTGTCCTGTCGTAAAAAAACGAGCTCACGTCTACATCAGCAGCTCCTTCAGCAAACACTCAGACAGGCATTTCCAACGCTGACACATTCATGAGACTTACCACACACACACACACACACACACACACACACACACACACACGTGCACACATGTAAGCCCACACCTAGAATATTCTTACAATACACTTAGGCAAGGCAGAATGAGGGTAAAGTAGTTATATATTAACTTTTTATTGTTTTACATTATTCATCACGTTAAAAGGCCATAATATGCCTTATTTATTGCTCTGGCTTTAACTCTGCCTGAAAGAGGCACACTTCTGGAGAGGAGCAAAGAAGAGAACAGGAAGAGACGGAGTGAGGGGGGGGTGCAGGGGCAAGGAGAGGAGGGGAGGAGAGGAAAGGAGAGGGGAGGAGGAGGGGGGGGTTAAAGAAGCTCTGAGGGGAGTGCGAAGGAAACAGACAGTTTATCTGTCCGTCTGTTGTGATTTCGGCGCATGCACTTTGAAGTCTTTGTGCGGTAAGTACCGGTGGGTCTGCCGAGTGCCTTTTACGAGGGCAGGGCTGGCAGACAGGAGACAGTTATAAACTATTACCGAGGCCGATCTGATGGATTCCACAGAACTCTATCAGATGCATCTCCACCAATCTGGCCTTATCTGCATCTGCCCCAAGGCCTGCTCAGGGGGCGTGCGTGCATGAGAGACAGAGCGAAATAGAGAGGAGGGCGTGTTGAGCAGGCAATTTACATTTGAGTCCCTGGTGGCAAGTTTGTGTGGCATGTGTGTGACTGTGTGTGCGTGCGAGTGTGTGTGTGTGTGTGTGTGTGTGTGTGAAGGGCCCAACAGTCTTGCAGTCTACTTGCTATTTCCACCCTGGTTTGGCTGAGAGTCGGGGAGGGAGAGGAGTCAGTGTCTGGAATATGTGAAAGAAAGAAAATAAAGAGGGGGGAAAAAAAGAGAGAAAATATGGAAAGAGGAAAGAGGGACCAAAATTTATGTACGGCTTTTTATTTCATTTTATTTATTTTGGCGCGCGCAATTCCCCGTTATTAACAAATGGATCTTCCCCGCCTGTATCTCCTCCTCTGCCTACGGACCACCGCATTGCTCCACACTGATTGCAGCAGTGGTGAACTTAGCCGTGAGCTGTTGTGCGGCGTCAATAATTGATGAGAAAAGACAGGAGTGAGAAGTGGGAACATTCAAGTATGGCGGAGGATATGAGAGGACACAGTGATCTGATTCACTTCGCGCGAACACACACACATACACACACATGGACGCACGCACGCACACAGATATAGCCCCGACACCGTGTGCCACTGAGCATGTGCAGGGAGCGTTCTAATGTTCTGACCCATTTTTCGATGTGTACTGCTGACATTTCCCTTAGCTATGCAGACAGCAACTACCTCAGAACTGCCAAGCCGCCAGAAGGAGGAGGAAGGTGGGGGGAGGAGGAGAACGAGGGAGAGAGGGAGATAGGGAGAGAGAGAGAGAGAGAGAGAGAAAGAGAGAGAGAGAGAGAGGGAGAGACAATGATCGAGCGACAGGGTAGAGACAGATATGTTGGGAGGGAAAATGAGGGAGGGGGAAATGCGTGCAAGGCGGTGAGTCAACATATTTCTAATAAGTGCGGTGACATGATGTGGTGGGGTGGGGGGAGAGCGCTCAACGGCGATGGATGTATAAAATATGGGCTCGCTGTATTTCCCCCTCTCAATCAATTTCACTTCCTCTTGACTCTACGCTTTATCGTGAGACAAAGGACGGAACGACAGGCACTTAGGGCGCAATTAGATATCGATGCGTCAGGGCGCAGAAATCCCCCCTCAATCAGATGATTCAGTGTGAGTACGCCCGGGTGTGTCCCCCCATCAGATAGCGGGTGGCGGTGACATAAGCATGAGTGGACATATGGGTGGACTTGGCCGCAGGAAGCGCTGGCATTCGGCGTCACGGGAAACGTGGCTTAAACACAATAGCATCTGGGGCTAGAGCCAAGCAGAGCCCACTGTTTTCTGTTTGTTGAAACAACATCTAGTGTGGCTGCAGAGGGGAGCGCGTAGGCCGGCAGAAAAAATAATGGTTTCATTATTGGTTCACCATTCGAGGGTTTTGTTTTTTTTTTATCCACATAATCGACATGTCTTTTGGCAAAGAAAAAAACGTCAAATAGCCATCACAGTTCCTGAGAGCCTGAGACGCTGTTTGACCAACAGGCTGATTTAATTTAGGATCAAAGAAAACAGAGAGGAAAGCAGTAATTAGCCAGTAACACCAGATAACGCTTTGTGTTTTTCGCTTGATAAATGACTTTATCAGTCAGTTTCCTGCCAGCACTTGATTCAATTCATTAACAACTCTAAATAAGTCTGTCTAGCACAAGTCTATCACTTTTTAATGGCAGCCAGCTGCGTAGCTATTACGGCGAGAACAACTGGACGTTTTTCATGTTATTTTTATGCTTTATATGACGATAAGACAAATAAACCCTTTGGTGCTATAATAATATGCAGGTTAATCAATGATGAAACGAATCATTAGCTTGGCCCCGATTGTAAATTCTCCCAATTTCTGCGATGTCGTATGCGGCGGCGAAATCAACGAGTCTGTCGTCGCTCCAATTTCTCACGGCCCTTCCTCTAATAGTTACTGGGTTGGAGGGGCACATTATGCATCAAATATTCCACTCACGGAAATAGATTTAAAAGTAGTAGCAGCTGGGCCGACAGCATCTTCTCTAACAGGGTTTTTAGGGCACATTGATCGTGAGTGACAGCTCGCTTCGGACCTTTTTGGGAAGCGAGCGGCAGCGAAGTTGAGGAACAGCCGGCGGCGACAGAAACAGACTCGGGATGCGGGGAACTTTCCTCGAACTTTGCTCCAACGAGACGCTTCCTTTCAACTTTCATTAATGTGAGTTTGGGGATTTGTTTTTCCTCCCGGTTAATAGTTTAGTGTAAAAGCCCGTGTTGCCTGCGCTCACGCAACCGTGTTGTCATTTGGTGCCGGTGTTGCAAGCCCCGGCTGTGGGGTGCTGGAATCGACCTACATGGGAAGATAATGCGATGCCTGTCTGTTTGCGAGATGACTGTAGGTATTTTTCAGCGTGTCTGCTGAATTTGTTCCGACTCAGACCTTGCTAGCATCAGCATCTTGTTAGCTTCTATTCTCCCAAACGACTGCCAGCATCCACTGCTGTCATCCCACTAGCCGCGTTCAAGTATCCGCACACATACACATACACACGCACACACACACACTAGGAATGTGCAGATTTATCAGCAAGTCTGGGTTTATTTTTGACGTGGTGAGATCCAGCTTTTTAAGCAGGAATCGGACCGTTGTGGCGGGCAGATGTTCCCCTCAGATGACGGTTAGTGTCTTATCCGCTCAAAACAACCACGTTGAGGATGGGGGAATGTTTACAGAGTAACACATATGTGTACTGTTTCCTGTCAAATAGCAGGATATGGATGTCCACATATTGAGTAAAACTGCATCGAAAAGTGAAAAGTATGATGCAAACCAAATGCTGTGTCCAAGGATATCTAAACAAAGGCCGCTTGTTTACTTTGGGGATTTTTAGACAACTTAGCCCCACCGTGCACTTATATAGCAATTTCAAACACATTTCGATTCTGTGGTTTTTGTGTGAGAGTCCGCTTGTGAAACAGCTGAGGAGCATCTGAGGCCTCTTCACAATTTACAAGTGGAGTCATTCTTCATAGTCGCTGGCTGTTTGATTGTTATTCCTGGGTGATCTCACTATTTGCACAAATTGTTTATGTATATAAAAAGATTTATTCGCATCTACTGTATATGCGTAGCGGTTCAAGAGTTGGCAGTATGGATAAAATCGTTTATCACAGTGTATGTAATTTTATAGCAGAAAGGCCGCTTGTTGTATAGCATGACTTCTACTGGAAATTAAACTGAGAATGTCATCATAGACAACATAACCAGATGGCAATGTTTCTTCATGACTCATACCTTACTCAACGCCTAACAAATCAGGGTACTTCATCACACTGAGGCAAAAATGCTGCAAATCTAATCCTGCACTCCATAAAGCAGAGCTGCAGATTAATTCACAACATTGCCTGCACATAAGCACTGATATTAAAGCTAAAGTTACCATAATATATATATATATATTTATACCGCCTGGGAATGCTATATAGTGATGGGAAAAAATGCAGCATCTATGCTGTGTTAAAGCTTGTAAAATGAAACACAGCACTTACTGCTTTATAGTAATGGCAAGCTACTTATTAAATTTGAGGCACCATATTTCAATTCAATTGCTCTATCTCTGTAATTACTGTGTTGCTGTTCACATCTATTAATATGTATGGAGGCATTGTTTTGATTATTTTCACATTTCATTATAAATTATTTGAATTAATAATACACCCATCTGGATCTAATTATAAAATCATGTAAAGGGGTGGATGCTCTTTATCATTAAGACAGAGTGTCCGGCAATTGAAAAACAACATTACATTGTCACGAGCTCTCACCAACTCTGTTTCACCTAAGAGGAAAAAGTAATAGTACAAGAAATCGTAGCGGCGGCCAAGTCATTTCCTCACACAAGTCTACATTTCTGAAGAGCAGGTCCTGGTGGAGACGCGTGGCGGACAAAGTCACGCGAGGCACACATAGCGATAAATGAAAATGTCACACCAAAGTGAAACATGGCTGGGAGGCAGCCGTACAGCATTGTGTTCTACATGTGAGGTGAGCGCACATTTACCTTGCCCGACTTTCATGATGACTTTCATGGCTCGGCTCTTGCACACGCCTCCCTCCCGGTTCTCCAGGCCCTCCACTGTGCCGTTAGAGGTGGCTGCGGGGAGGTGGGGTGGAAGATGAGGAGCAGGAGGAAAAGGGGTGAAGGACAAGGAGAGGCAGGGGGAAGGAGGGAGGGAGGGAGGGGGTGCATAGGGGAACAGCGGGAGAAAGAGGAGGAGAGAAGATGACACTGTGGTTAATGAGCACGTCCATAACGCACAGAACTAATCAATATTTACGACAAGCACTGATTAGCTGTTCCAGTGATTAGCCGTTCTCACCCTCAATCAAGCGCCAGCTCCTCTCAACAGTATCTCTCATTAACACAATAAAGTGAAGTCAAATGAATGGAACAACATTAGAGCCTGGTGAGGGAGGGCGAGCACTGAGGTGGAGAGGAGAAACATGGTCGGACCTGTGTGAGTGTGTGTGCATGTGTGCGTGTGTGTGTGTGTGTGTGTTTTCTGTCCGTGCATAGTTTTGCAGTGAGACATGCCAGCGAGAGTTCCAGCTGCCTGCCAAGTCCTCCAGCAGCTTACTCCCTCTGAGCCACATGTGTCATTACTTGCTGCTGGTGCTGAGAGCTAAATGCCTCTCTTAATGTTTGTACGTGCGTGCTCATGTGCGCGTGTGTCCATTTTTATATTTCAGACTGTGTGCGTGTGTGTGTGTGTGTCGGCCATTTGTTTTTTTTTTCGAGTGTATGTTCTGCTCAGACTTGAGCGAGGAGCTCATGGTCGAGGGTTGTTTATTCAATGTCACATTCACTTCAGGCGCGGTGACACAATTGGCTGTCTATTTTAGGGCCCATGATAATGACCTAGGGAGACAGAGTGTGACTCTGACCTTAACTCGGAGCGCCTAAGCACAAGGCCGCCGTGCGTGTGTGTATGAGTGTACAAATGTATATATGTGTGTGTGTGTGTGTGGGTGTGCGCCTGTGTGGGCGCAAGTGATGGCAGCTCTAATTTTGGAATTCCCCAAATGATCTGCATCTCCGCTTAGTCTGCTGTTTCAACTTACTCCCTTCCTCTGAAACGCTTTTGTTTCTCTTCCTGCAATATCCGTCTAGATCTCTCCCCTCCCTCCCTCTCTCCCTCCCTCTCTCTCTCTCTGTTTTTTCACTCACTTCATTTAGTTTTTTTTTATCTGCTCTATCTGACTCAACCCCTCCCCTTCCCTCCCTCTTAACTCGATGACCATCTCCCTGGGTGATTGCTTCAGATGGCACCCTCATTATGATGAGACAGTCTCAGAGAGGGTGCTTATCTAATGATGACACAAAGAGAGGCAGACTCAGCTACAGATGGGGGGGGGGCAGCAGAGGAGGAGGATGGTGGAGGGGGGGGGGCTTGGTTGGGCCCAAACAATGCTTTAGGAAACATCAACATACTTAGCTTGGCTGGCATGATGTATCAATGTTGCCGGGTGTGTTTCCCCTGCAATTGCGCTGGTGTCATATGAGGCAATGTTTAAATCTGGCTAAGCAGTGAAAGAAAAGCTCATCTAGTTGATTCATGCCTTGCCATTCCTAAGTATTATTAATGTTGACATTTTGTTGCCCAGTGGGATTTGTGCTTTGTACTCGGGTGAAGCTGGAGAAAACGATATAATGAACTGCACCAATATTATGTTACATTATCAGATCATACTTGGGTCTAAATTACAAGGGGAACCACAACATTTTGTTAGTGTGGCCAGAGCATGTGATAATTTGTGAGAATGGCTTGTGATAACATTATGTCACGAGCTCTTTGGCAACCTCGTCCGCCCTCAGTCTCAACACCAGCGACTGAGCAGGACACTGAAATATATACGAGGGGCCGGCACGGCCGAGTGCAGAGCACGAGCACAAAGATTTGAAATTTACGTGGGACGTTAATGTGAATGAACACTCAGGGCTAAGTGAGGCTTATGATTTATGTAAAGCCTAGGCAGGGAGCATGTCTCTTCAGGAGGGAAACATTCAAAGACGGCGAGGTGAACAGGCCTGTTTCCAGTCTTAAAGGCGCACCGTCTCGCAGCCCCGTTCGGCCACGAGGGCTAACCTCTTCCTGCCATTTTCCACCCAATTTCTCCCCTTCTTTCAATTTTCAAATTTCCAGGGCAAGGTTACACAAAAATGAGCTCTTTGAAGATCGAGCTCAAAGGCACTTGAATAATCTGACTAAGAGCGAGCGTCATGCTAAGAATTTTATATCCACTCAGGGAGAGCAAATCTTCTCAGTGTTAACTTACTTCTGTCATCTAAATTAACTATTCCTTCAGGCTGGCTGAGCGGGCCCCTGCACTATTGATGTGGCACGATGATAAGTTGGCCCTCGGAGGCTCCTGTTTAGGCTAACAACTGAAAGAGAGCTCAATTTATAATGTGATGATCACTTTATGTGTTGTTTGTATTCAGGCCATTTAAAACGTCACATCATTCAGGGCCTTTACCGTACCGCTGGAAATTCATAATCCGATTAACCGTGTCCAATTTTAACCACATTTCCTTATGTGAATCCATCTTTTATCTACTATTCAAGATGGAAATCTACTGCAGAAACAGCTGTTGAGAGCATGGAATAATGTGCGGTGAAAAGAAAAGCAGCACCCGGTCCCGTGCATGTCATTTCGACCCATGTCTGATATCAGTCTATTTACATCTGTCATGTCAGAGGATCACACACACATGCATAAAAAAATGTGAAAAAAAATCCAGATGATTGCCAGCTACGTTTCTCAAACTCTCAAACCCTACTCCACAACAAGGACACGGTGCCAGCTTTTTTTAATCTGAAAGCCTCTCATTCAGTCTATCTCCTCTCTTCCACCCTCTGACCCTCTCCCTCTCTCTCTCTCTCTCTCTCTCTCTCTCTCTCTCTCTCACCCTCTGTCTCTCTCCCTTCATCCCCGAATACTGACGTTAATCCAAATCTGGATTTCCAGATATTAAAAGGCCGACGGCCATGGCGTGTTTTGGAAAGAGGAAACTGGGGAATTGGGTCTTCCTGTGTGTCTCAACGGAGATAAAAACACAAGGGGATAAAGCAACGGCGGGCGAAGAACAAAGAAACTCTCCGGCTGCTGCTAATGATTTAGTGGAACAAACCGGTTCAACGTTAGCGGTCCAGAATACCCGAAGAGCTGGTCATTGCATGAAGGAATGTTGATTTTTTTTAATAAAGCGGTCGGCTCCAGAGCCGGCGTTTTTCTTTCTTTTTTTTTTTTGGTATGATTTAAGGCTCTCTTTGTGGGTGTGGATCACTGGCCACAGAGTGACTGGTGGGAGAACAAAAGATCTACAGCTGCTGAAGTCATAAGAGAAACCAGGTGCCAAATGTTGATGTTGGGAAATATCTACAGTACAAACGTATCAGCCAAGAGAAAGCCTTACAGGGGAAAGAGCTGGCCCGCATAAAAGGCTCCTGTTCCAGTGCTATACGCATACCACCACGGCGCTCGCATTTATATACACAAAATGCGCGCAGATTTCACAAGGACACCGAGGGCAGAGTGGAGGGACTGATCCCCGAGGTGCTCGGAGGAGAGGAGTGGGAGAATGTGTGAGAGAGGCGGCGCTGACTGGCCCAGACGACACAAGCCCAGGCTGGAGTGTGAGGCGGTGGTCTATATTTATTCTCAGGTCTCCTAAATGAGGTCACTCAGGTGGTCCTGCTGAATACATTCCCCATCTCCATCATGAATCATCTGCTGCTTATTATTCCTGTCCAGCCCGGGGGGGGGGGGGCACGATGGCTTGTGTGTACACCAATGTGTGTGTGCTACAGCATCTACGCCGTGCACACGACATCTGCCCAAAGCAGCGAACGAGGGGGATAGATACAGCCCATGTGACAGACAGAGAGCAGGTTGTTTAATGAGAAAGTGGATGAGAGGTGACATTCATTGGCTACCTTTCACACACCACCCACACCCCCTCCTTCCTCCTCCTCTTATTCTCCACAGCATTCAGACTTCCACTTAGACGAGCCGAGCAGCCACCGGGTAGTCACAGTAACCGCAGGCAATAACGTCTAAATTTTCTAAATACATAAACGGGCACACAACCACGTTCTGATCACTCGCACTCAGCATCAAGGCAAAAAAAAAAAAAAAAAAAAAAAAAAAACAGCAGCGCTCAGAGCTTTTTCATCTACCAGGCGCCAAGGCGGGGGAGCTTAACACAGCCCTGCCAGGTATGTGTGTCTGTATCAAACAGAGCGTCACAATGGAAATGGCTATTTCTCATACCTGCGATATTCCTATCAGGGTTTTTGTTTACATTAGCGGGCCGCAGTCAAAGTGGCATAGAAGGAGGAGAGAGCCTATTTGCACAAAATATTTCACTCCTGAATGAGCACAGAGAGGGTTAGATTAGGTTTATGGGCCTGATTCCAGAGATAACCCTCCCCAGCAGATCTGGCATGCATACAAGCACACACGTGCACACGCACACACACACACACAAATACACACACGCACATGCACATGAACACACCCACACACACATACACACACACCCACGCAAACATACAGAGTGAGGTTGGCAGACTGGAATAATGCTGGGGGATCTAGATGTTTGCACTTTGAACCTTTTCTAATCCTGAGTATTAGGGCATGGCTAAAGCCTGATTATGGCAGAATGAAATGGATCTAAATAGATGTCCTAGCCCATCAGCCTTCCATTTCTTTGTCCTAGAAATAGAAATGGAAATCAGTAATCAACCTCCAACCTCCCGCTCGCCGTCTCTCCCACATAGCCTCATGTGCAGGTTTGGCATGGGCAAAGAAAATTCATTCAGACTTCTCATATCATCTCGCATGAATTAAGCGAGCTCGGCCCCGGCCAGTGTTTTCTTCTCATGTCTCTTTTCAATAATAAAACCTGGCAGACGATATAAAAAAGTCATATCTCTCAGGCCAGTGCTGCACATTTCTCATGCCACTTTTAAAATCCAATATTGAATTTTCAGTTAGGAGGAATGTGGTTCGGGCTAACACGCGTGGACACAGCTGATTTTCTCATCTTCCTGTTCGACAACAATGCTTTTTTTTTTGCTTTTTTTCCCTCCCCCATTTATGCTTTTGCAAAGCGTCACTGTGTTGCAGGTGTACCATGGCGGCGTGCTGCCCACTCCCGGGAGCTGTTGCGAAGCAGGTAGCAGCATTATTGTCAAGGTTTAAGGTGGTTAGAGGCTGCACACAACTGTTGCTCAGCTCCCTGCTTCAGTATACAGCCAGAGGGGGAGCTCCTCTCCTGTGTCCTGATTAGTCTGTGCTCTCCCTCTCTTTCTCCCTCTCTTCCTCTCTTCCTCCCTCTCTTGCTCGCTCACACACACACACACACACAGACACACACAAAAGCAAAAGCAAAAAAAAAGCAAAATCATGCAAAACTGCACTAACACGGCTACAGTCGCACTTGAAACGGTTGCGAAAAAATACACAGACATGTAAGCACTTGGGCCCACAGTGACAAGCACATACTGAGACACACACACACATACATATATTCATACACACTAACACATATTGGCTGCCTGCGTAGCCAGAAGATCAGGCAGGACTTAAGAGCTCCTCCGGCACCAAAATTACAGGGTACCTCTAAATCCTTCCAGCAGAGAGCACTATGGGATAGTGCGGGGTGGGGGGGGGGGGGGTTGCAGTGCAGGGGTGAGGGAAGGAGGTAAAGTGGAGAGAGGTGTGTGAGTGTGTACGTGGGGGTGAGGTGTTTAGAGAGGAGATGGAAAGAAGTGTGTGGGGTGGGAGTGGGAGTGGAGGGCTGCAGAAGAGGAAGCGGGGAGATTCCTTTTTTTTTGAAGACGAGAGCGAGTGCGAGCTGGGGAGGAGTGAGACTTGATCTGTCTGAAGTGTACTTGCGTGCAAGTGTCTGTGTGTGTATGTGTGTGAGTGTGTGTGGAGGGCAGCGGATGGGGGTGTGTGAGCGTGTGTGCATATGCTGGTGCGGGAATATAGAAGGAGGTGATGAAGTGAGGAGTTGAGAGGAGGAGAGCTCAGTTTGGAAAGAAGAAGTGGGAGGTGATCTCTCTCTGCGAAGCAGGGGAAGCATATGCATGTGCATTTGAATGTGTGTGTGTGTGTGTCTCCCATCTCACTTCTCTCTCACTCACACTCACCAACTCTTACAATCTCTCCCGTATCTCTTGTTGTGTGTTTTGGCCTCTTTGCAACTGTGCATTTCAGCATCTCTTTAAATGCATATGTGTGTGTGTGTGTATTTCAGTGCCCATGTTTGGACAGATATGTGCAGTGAGTCTGAATTGCTAAATTGCATGCATGTGAGTTTGCCTTAGTGATTTCAGTGGGGTTTTCATCTTATACATCTGTTTGCATGTGTGTCAGTGTGTGTATGGGTGTATGTGTGTGTGTGTGTGTGTGTGTGTGTGTGTGTGTGTGTGTGTGTGTGTGTGTGTGTGTGTGTGGTCCCTGTGCGTCAGTCTAAACAGCCCAGACACAGCCAGAGCCAGAGGTTGGGCATTATGGACTTTGGTGGCCAGCACCACTGGGCTGGTGCTTCAAGGCTACTTATGACAGCTTTTAACCTCTGCAGAGGACCTGTCAGCAGCTCCCGAAGTGTCTGTGTGTGTGCATGTGTGCGTGTGTGCACAGATCTGCCAGCATGCATGTGCGCGACTGTCTGTACAAGACTCACAGCCTGCAGACACTGAGAGCTTCTGCATCATTTAGCTGCGGGTGTCTGTGTGTCACCTCTCCAGTGAATCCAACGGAGCAGAGCTTTTACACCGCTGCACTTTCCACTCTCCATTTCCCAACTCAGCACGCTGCAAAACCCTGTGCTCCAGCATAAAAAACTTGCACACACACACACACACACACACACATACATGCACACAGTGGATGGCGCTGGCCTGTATATATGCGCAGGGAGAAGCATGAGGCGCATGCAGAATCTTCACACACACACACACAGACACAGCGGCACACACAAACAAACAAAAAAGGAGGCACACAGTGCGGGCCGTCTGTCGGATCAGTAGGAGATAAAGGGCGCAGAATAACAGGAGGACCTTGGGGAGCAGAGCAAGTCATCTGTCTCAAACACGAACAGACTGAGCACACTCCAACATGACAGATGTAGACAGACTCATCACCGAGCACATCGCATGCTGAACCTTTCTCCTGCACTCCTACAGCCCCATCCCTGCCCTCCTTTCACACACACACACACACACCTGCACGCACACACACACGTAGATATACACACTGAAGACCTGCTCAAAATGTGCACTCACGCAGACTTCTAAGCCTAAAACCACATAATCTGACAGGTGTGCACTGGAGGAGTTCAGATCATAGAATTCTGAACGCAGGTCGATTGGCACAATAAAACAGTGTAGCCTGAAGGAGTGCGACTTACAGCTTCTAATGCTGTAAGCTGTTGCACATGGTATCAAAGTTATGAGAGGCATAACTTGAACTGAAGCATCCAAGCCTTTATTTCAGAACCACGCTGACTGTCAAATTCCAGCCCTCCACGGCTTTGTTGTTGTTCATAATATGAAACATTTTTAGATATTAGCAGTTTCAACATTACCAGCTATTTCAGCCGTAATGTATTCTGTTGTGTGGAGAAGTTGCCAGTAGCCCACACAACCCTCCCTAATGACAGAGTAGCTAATTGGCTGTAATGGCTCTTTTCACCGATACCATCGAGCTGCAGCCGCAGAAAAGCTCAGCAGTTTTACACAAATCATGGCGCAGGGTAAAAACGGCGAGAGAGAAAAACAGCCCGGAGAAGCCGACCGCGATAACTCTTTTCACTTTAACCACAAGTAGTATATACCTAAAAGCACACGCTGAACCATAAAAGGAGGAATAAGGTTTCGGGCGGCTGTAACTGTTGTTTCACTCTGTTTGCACCAAACGTCACTCCTTATCAATTAGACGAACAGCGGCACAGCCCCGGTGGGCACGCACATGTTAACACCCTTGAATACACAAAACTAACAGGTGAACTAACACGCACTGAGAGCTGCACCCACACTCGGCACAAACACAAAAACGCCGTATGCGTAAACACACGCTCTCAGATAGTGCATCATTTGACTAATAGCAGCTGAAATGTCGCGTGTTCGGAGAAATAAGCGGTCAGGAAACTGGGTCAGAGAGAAAAGACCAGCGTTTCACCTTCCTATTGGTCGAAGCTAAAGGTTAGAGGAGATGCGGCACACACTGGAGCGCACTCACACACACGCTCACACACTCACAAGCTCCAGAGCTAAAGGTTAATATTGTTCATGTGGGAGTTGCTGAGTTACTGTTTATCTCCTGCTTAACCAGTGTGTGTGTGTGTGTGTGTGAGCAGGACTTGTAGCAAACAATGTGTACACAGACTTTCACCCCTGTCAGACAGAGGGGAGTTCCACATTAGTGTTTCATTAATCCCATCATGGGCCCAGTGTTTTCCTGTTGCCACAGAAATTAGTGGGCCAGATGCCCACTCCACTCGACCAAATGCCGGCTAATCCGCATCAACAGTCGGTCCACGTGACTTCTACTACTTTTGTATTCCTCCTCTGACTTTGATCTGACAGATAGCAACGTCGCTACCGTCTGATCCCTGGTTTTGGCTGCCCGCTCCCCGTGTCAAATCAAATGCTGCACACATCAGCCGCCCTGACCTCTGGCCGCGCTCAGGTTTAAGGACGTTCCGAGAAGTTACACATAAAGACATCGACCATATTATTGCATTTTCCTTCCTCGTTAACCAGCCTTCGCGCCGGGGCGTCGGGGAGAATGCCAAGAGCAGCGGAGGACAAAAGAGCCAAGTGTCTGTTGACACTATTAAGAGAAAGTGCCTTAAAATTAACTACTTAGACGAGGCCCTGCGAAAATGTTTCAAGAGCGAGGGAAATTACGAGTACGTCTAATGTTTGGAATGGACAACAAATGCAATAAGAGGAGATGAAAAGGCTGAATTATCTGTAACCAAGTCGGAGTCAGTCGTATTATGTATGTGTGTGCTTTGCCAAAGGAATAAGGATAGTGTTGATAAAGAGGGTTTTTAGGAAATGGATTTCACAATGAAGCAATGAAATATTTTTATGATACAAGTGCAGGAAATACTGAGTTAGAAATAAGTCTTAGCAGACGTGCTCACCTCCTTAAAACAGAGAAGTAGCAGTCTTTTTGCCTTTTGACTCTGTCAGAATAGGAAGAAGTCTCTTTGTCTGATCTCTCATCACAATCTAGATTCCTCAAACCCTCCAGGGGTGCTAATAACCTACTCCCACATCCAGGACTTCCTTTAATCCCAATTCCTCAGGACAAGACACTGACCTCCCCAACTGTGCCTGCACTCCAAACATGAGGGATGCATTTAATATAAATGAATCGAATACTATTTCCCCCCAAAGGCAAAGCTGCTCAAATATTCTCCTTCCATTTCAATACTTTAACTTTTAAAGAAAGCAAGGCAGTATTTTGAGCACCACCTCATTGTCATTAAACTTTTTTAATTACAGGTTTTTAAGGGGTAGAGACAGAGGGGTGCTTTGATTAATCCTCTATTGTGGTCGTTACAATGCCTCTGCAATAATTCCAGCCCGCAATGGATCTCTGCAGCTATTTCCACTTAATGTCCCCATAACATCCGTGTCAGTGGGTGGTATTGGTATTGTCAGGTTGCACATGTGTAATCAGCTGACAGATGCACACAGAAGGTCTCTTAGTGAGCTTGTTACTCAGCAGGGGGCTCATTGAAGTTTTCGCCTTGCTTCATTTGCACTGATAATCACAGGAGGTGAACCATGGTTCACCCGCTTAAATCCCAACAGATGATAACACTGATCTTCTTGGATCTTTTCTCTGCGCTTTGTGGTCGACCCACAAAGGTGATACGGGACTCTGGACTCCGGAGAAGGAGTCGCCCGCCTCAATCTAAAAGCTCCAGCAGCCACAAATCAGCCTGCGCCGACTGATAAAAGAAGCGCTGGGATGGATCGGAATGTGGTGGGAGATAGTAATGACATGTCAAAGGCCACGAGGCTCCAAAAATCTAGACTGACTAAAGAGCTAATCTACGAGCAGCCCCCCCCCGCACTCCCCAGGAGGGAAACCAGAGCCAAAACGTTGAGGGAACAAACACAAATGGCGTAGGGGGAAGCATCCTGCTGCATGCAGAAACTGTGCACACAGGTAATGTGACTGCATCGGTTATATATGTGCGCGGTGATGTCTCGGCCTGTATAAATCTGCTCCTCTCTATCTGTGTGTGTGTGTGTGTGTGTGTGTGTGTGTGTGTCTGTGTGTGTGTGTGTGAAGAGCTTCGACACTGTGTCCATTCATCCTTTGTGGAGCGAGGAGCGTCATTTTCATTGACCTTTTCAATCTGGCCTCTAGAAGAGAGTTATGACAACTGGGCCAGCCTTGTGTTCCTCCGCACAATAACACACATCAAAGGTGGGAAACAAACAAACAAACAAACAATAACTCTTGCCGCAGGCTCTGCACGTCCTAACCGCAAATAGGCGATGCAAAACAAACCCAATGAGGTATGCTAAGCAAGAGGGATGGCTACAGTGATGCGGTGTGAGGAGGGAGGGAGAGACAGGCTGAGTGCTGCGGCTCAGGTGAAAAAACTGCCCCCGGGGTAATGAAGCTGCCTGAGTGATCAGGTCCAAGAGGTACAAAAACAGATGCGACAAACGTTTGCCGAGGAAATGATGTTTTTTGGGTTGATGGATTCATCAGCTCGCGATAACACGTCTGAAAAATGACACAACCCCAAGGAGGCGCTTCCAAGTGCTTTACCGGAGAGACTTTCAGGATATGATGACATGAAACAGACAAACAGCAGCACATCTACACGTGTAAGGGGCTGGAATGAGTGAGCGTATGGGTTTTTTTTTTTTAGCTTGACAAATGGCAGAAAACGAAGAGCCGACGGATCGTTTCAGCACGAAACGTTCAGGGCGCCGAGCGGACGTAAAGACAGCAAGATGGACGAGAGAGAGAGAGAGAGCGAGAAAGACAAGGAGAGAGAGACAGTGAGGGAGAGAGAGAGAGGGATGTCAGAGACAGACAGCGAGAGACAGACAGTGTACTTGTTATTTAGGAGAGAGTCGATGTCGGCCCATCTGTTGTCCGCAAAAACCAAATCTGCAAGAGGCAGAACAAAGAGGGAGAGAGAGAAAGAGAGAGAGAGAGAGACAGTGCATGTATGTGTGTGTGTGTGTGTGTGTGTGTGTGTGTGTGTGTGTTTGTCTGTGCATGTGTGTGTGTGTGTGTGGACATGCATACGTCCCTGCCACTGTGCATGTGTGAGCATGTGCGTGCGTATGTGTGAGCCAGTGTGCAAAGGCCCTGGGGGAATCTCCTGTACCCGCTAACATGGAGGCGACTGAACAGATCTGACTGCAGCCAACATGGGACCTGAGTCTCTCTCACACACACACACAGCGACCGAGACAGGAGGTGGAACATGGACAGACAGATATATAATATAGAGAGAGAAGAAGATAGAGGCTGCAGAGGGCCAGAGCTTTGCGAGCGCGTCTCCAAACCACAGCCATGCCTGTCCAGCTCTGAGGCCGGGCTGCAACACAAGAAGCAGGAAAAGAAACACTCTTCCCTCCCTTTCCTCTGTGATTCGCCAAAACCCCAATCAGAGAGCACAGCCGACCACAGAGAAAATGCTGCTGATTACATCCTAATACACACAAAGCCAGCAGCTGACGCACATATACAAACACGCACACGCACACACTGATTACATTCTCCCTGGTGCTCCTCGCTCCTCATCCCTGGTATCGGTTACACGGTAAAGCCACACTGATCGAGGATCAGTGTTTTTTGGCGCAGGGGCGGTGAAAGAGTTGGGGAGCTTAACCTCTAGTCTGAGAGCGGAGGGAGGAAAAAAAAAACGGAGGCTCCGGACCCCCGTGCCCCAAGCACAAATAAACAGCTACAACACAAAAATGTCTGGCAGACTCGAAACAATTTCCTGAAGGATCTGTCACTGTGCAGCAGAGATGAGGAGAAGAGGAGGAGGAGGAGGAGGAGGAGGAGGAGGAATGAGGGTAGATCTGAGGAAGGAGAGAAAATAGGTGGAATGGCGAGGCTGAGGGAGAGAAAGATTAAGTTGCAGGAGAAAAAAAAGGAGGGGGGCAAGAGAGGGGGGAAAAAAAATTGGACCTGTGGGTTCAGGAGGCAAAACTGTTCAGTCACCGTGTGCGAATTCGTCAGGCCGGGCGCTAACAGCAACAAGAGCACGTACTCATTTGAAGACAGGAAGCTTTCTTTTCAGCATCCATCCATCCATCACGGCACACATCCACAAGCTCTGACAGTGCACGCGTTCACACCCATGGGGCCGCACACTGAAAATATCTTGTTCTCGCGCTAAAGCTTTCGGCTTCCTTGGATGTGCATTAACAAATACACAATGCATACGCCGGCTCCTATTACGTGAGAAAATCTGTGAAGGGAGAAGGAGGATGGACGTGTGAAAACGCATTGTGCTTTTATATATATATATTTTTTTATTTGTCTATGAGCATCTATTTGCATGCTAGTGAGAGCTTATGAGTGTGTGTGTATATATATATATATATATATATATTTGAATTTGCTTATGTGGCTTGGTGCTTATTTATGCCTGTGAGTGTGTGTGTGTGTGTGCACGCACACACACACACACACACACACACACACACACACACACACACACACACACACACACACACACACGCCGCTTGTGTGTTTGTGTGCTCCCGTTACTGTGTTTGTGCGCCTGTGGTCTCGCTGGAATGGAACATGGACGTTTTGCCACCGAGCTGAATTCACAGAAACGGGCTTGGTCCTGGCCTGCGGAGCAGTATTTAGACTCTGTATTTATGTGTTGGACGACCACAGCAGGCTCTATCACCGCCTTGTGATTCATGTTTGTTTGCTCTGCTCCGCGCTCATTCGATTCCATCAGGAAGCTCCATTATCTCTCCCCCCTCCTTTCACCCCCCCCCCAAAAAAAAATGTTCACGCCATTCCCGGGGCCGGAGTTTCGCAGGCTGCCCCTCGTCGTAACTGACCAAGCATGCTGTGGTTTCCATAGCGAGGATGCGACATTAAAACTAACAACCTCTATAATTATACATCCATATTTCTCCGATGAGTTTGTGTAAACAGGCCCGGGCTCCAGCTCGGGGAGGCGGACTTCTTGGCAGGCCCCGGCTGACGGTGCCACTGAATGGCTGTCGGAAAACAAAGCCATTTCAGAGTGTGCCTTGGAAAAGAGAAACCACTGTTCTGGGGATGGTAGAGAGAGAGAGAGCTTCATCTGAGAGACAGAGAGCTGTGATTTGAGCTTAGCTATTGGCTGGAGAAGAAAGACACTGAGAATATGTGTTGTTGGCAAAGCAAAGGGCAAACAACCTCAGACATCTCAGATGGAAAGGGAAATGTGCATTTGAGTGTTTTAGATTATGGGCTGTCATTGTTTTATCCTGCGCGCATGTTTTTTTTCATACACCAATAGAGCATTGTCCGAAACTATTTGCCTCATGGACAGTGATGCCCATCTTCTCTTGTCCTACATTTACTTTAGCTAATCGCCGTGTGGACTCCTCCAAACCTCTCCAGCAGCCTTCAGATGTCTCCTCTCCTCTACCCTGGAGCTATTTAAGGGCTCCAAAAAAAAAAAAAAGAAAACCACAGCCATGGTTTGTGCATGGCGGATGGAATTAAAGAAAAACCAGGAAGCTACTTTCAACAGCCGAAAATCGCTCACAGAGCAAAAGGAATCTTTCAGCAAATGAGTTTGTGTTAGTTGAGAGGCTGAAAACGAAAACAAAAATCAACAGTGTTGTTGTTTCGCAGAGTTGGCTCTGCGGTCTCTCGCGGTCTGAGCGCTGAAAGGAGATCTAAGCTATCAGTTAACAAAAATGACTTGAACACAGACTTCCCACAGCAGCCACACACACACACACACACACGCACACGCACACACATAGCGGAATAATGGAAGGAGAAACGGATGGCTAGAGGAGTGGGAGCAAGGGATGACAGAAAGAGAGAGAGACAGAGGAGGAGAGGAGAACCCACACGCAGGATAAAATATTCTAATAAGATAAGCATGGAGCACAGCCGAGGAGGGATGAGTGTCTGCATTTGAAGATGCACGGCGCGGACTAATTGAGATGAATACATGAATATATCAGCTTCATCTAGCGGCGACGGGTTCAGCCGTAACCCTGGGTTACAATTCACTTGTACAGCCACGTGAGCCGCCCTCTCCTCTAAAAGAAAGTCCTCATGACCCCCCCCCACCAACCCAACCCACCCCACCCCAGACGCACACACAAACACACAAACCCTCCCCCCTACCAACACCCCCCCCACCCCCCCGCTCTAAACAAACTCCTCTGTAATAAACGAAAGGCAATAACCAGCGACAATAACGCTGTGCCTGCTAACCCTCTGTGAATGAAATATCCAAAGGAGAAGTAGCAGAGGCAGCCAGGATAGATTTGCAAAGCAAGCAGAAAGTCATATATTACACTGGCACTCTAATAAACACTGGGCTATATGCACTCGCAAGGGGAGGGGTGGGGGTTAAATCTCCTTATCCTGGGCCGTGCTGCCGCACCGGTGCTAACCTGACCTGTTAGTGGGGTTTACTTTGAAAATGAAATCCGTTAAGGCTCCCTGCTTAAAACTCTAATCGGCAACATCGATGACACTTGCTACAAGTCAGACCACCGCGGCAACTCTGGAGGCATTTTTTTTGCAATTCCCGATGATTCACTGACTAGAATTTACATTTAGAGATTTCATTTGAGAAATGCGAAAAAGACTCGAGTGTGGAATCAGTGGCTTATGAAACTACTCATATTTTCAGATGTTCTAGCTTTTGCATTTATTTATTCCAGGATGTTTTTTTTTATTAAAGACTGATAGAAATATTAACCAAATGCAGGAATCATGACTCCAGGTTGTGCAAGTGATTTTTAATGCCTGCAATCTGCCCAATGTATAATGAAACAATAGGTCCTTTGTTTTTTTGCCCCTGGGTTGTACTGTATGTGGGAGAGTCCAGAGTGTCTCTTGTTCGTAATTAAAATATTTGAGTGTGATTTTAGCGAGGGAGGTTACCAGATGTTAACGTTTATCGCTTCTCAACACAAAAAATTCATTTAATTGCGAGTTGGAGAATGTGCGAGTTATTTGCATCTCTATAATCTGACAATCAAAAACGCTTTTGTCTTTTCCAAATGCGCCGTTGCGAAATGCAACCGCCTTTTTCTCTGAGCGGCTGTGGTTTAATTATGGTAATTTAATGTTAACTCTAACAGACGACATTTAACACTTTTTTTTTCTAATCAGATTAATGTTATTGCTTCAAAGGGGGAAAAAAAAAACAACAAAGAAGAAAAAAAACAAAACTGCAGCTGGAAGACTGTCAGCGTTAATATTGCGCACGGCTGCGTCCCATCCTTCATTTGTTCGGTACGCGGTCCAGGGCGTTATTACTGCGTGCCTGTGCACATATGTCACAGAGGATCTTGTGACCCGCCGCGACCACGGATTTCAAACTTGACCTTCAACTCTCCCAAGGGCGCGACGCTAACTTCTAGAAAGCCGGGGAAGATGGCGCCGCGCGTACGTTTCCATCTGGAGGAGGATTCTTGGAGGGGGGGGGGGGAGGTGTAACGTGTAGGTTGTGAGACTGTAGAGAAATAAATAACGGCATTCTGGAGAGCCCACGCAAAGCGGCATGAATGCTGGCGATATGCAACATGCCTGCGAACCTTAATCCTGTCAGGTGTGAGAGCCACGGAAAGATCATCCCACAGTGTCACATGCACTCCCCTCAGATATATTCTTAGGCATTGTGTTTCAAAGACCGGGGTCAGCAGGCACATTTTAAAAGCAGTCACAATAAATAAACAGAGCTTTTTTTTCCCTTAAATAATCTGCCCTTGCGTTATAAATAAAGTGCTTATCAGTCAATGTGGGGGGAATAAAATGAAAATATAAATGGAACTGGAAGAAGTCGGACAGGATTTGCCTGCACAACTAAGTGACAAGAATGAAAACAACTTTGTGGTTTGCTGCGAGCGGACATTATGTATTTCGCCGGGGCAATCTTCTGGAGGTGAGATAGTGCGTGCCCCGCCGCGGCAGCGATCCCGCGGGGAAGTCGCCGTGTGTCAGAGTCCGCGACGGTACGGCGAGATGGAGAGTGACAGCTGTCAGGAGGGATCAGGCTTACCCCGGCCCGCTACACAGGAAATCAAGAGAGAAGAGGAGCGCCTGACGACAGGCTGCCTCTGTTTACTGCCTCTTGGCCTCACCCTTATATAGAGCGCAGTGGACTCACCGGCCCGAACAGTCTCTGAAAAACATATCACAGTCATGCTACATTATTTCTGTAAGGAGGGGAGTGAGAGAGAGAAAATGGAGAGACTTTTTTTTTTCTTTTTTTCTTTCCACTGGGGACACACAAAGACCGTCTGTACACGTATAAGAGCATATGTGTTTGTGTGTGGGTCCGTATACTTGTCCCCTCTCTGTCATTCCCGCTCTGTTGCTCATTTTCTCCATTATATTTCCTTCTCTCTAAAAGCCTCCTGTCTAAAATCACTTCTCTGCCCAAACACGGCGCGACCATTTTCCTCACAAACAGCTCATTCCATATCCTGTGTTTAGACAACGCAATGAAATACAACCAGTTTGTCTGCACATGCACCAGGTGGGCGGGAAGGTGCGTGTGTGTGTGTGCGTGTGTGTGTGTGTGTGTGTGTGTACATAAGGGGGTGGGTGTGCTGATGGACAGCACAGGCTGGTGGAGCTCTGGGCTTTAGATCAGTGCAGGGTTATCATTACTGACCCCCCGCTGTGTTTCCCTGGCCCCACGTCCCTGAGGTTTGACCTTTAACCCCCCCCACGACTCCTGTCAGGACAGGGCTCGGACGGACGGGACCGAGTGGACGGGATCCCCTGCCGTGACGTCGAAGCGTGGGACACACATAAACAAATACACACACACACACACACACAACATTTGTTGCTTACTTTACCCCACACCTTTTGTTGCTTATTCAGGAGCAGAGGCGGGGGCTGGGGGTGGGGGTAGGAGCCAGGGGGCAGAGGGCGGGGGAGGTGATGATCAAGGAAAAGACAAACGGAGTCGGAGTGGAGACCGGGGGGGTGGGGGGGTGGACGAGAAAACGGTTCAGTGGAATGTCCACTCCCTATGCATCTTCTTCTCGTCCTGGTCTCAAACGGCGTCTGCCACGTCGGACTGTTAATCAGGCCAGATAAGCTGGGTCTTTATGGCCCGAGCAGATTTACACCGCTCTGCGGGCCGGCTGGACTCCACTCCCAACAGGGACGCTGGGATAACACACTCACATCTTCTAGGCGGGGATAAGCTGCCCTGAAGGGGACTCAGCACACATACACACACACACAGTATCACAGACACACACACACACTCTACTCTACTGTACAGGAAAAGCAGGAAAAGTGTGTGTTGCAGGTGCTCTCCGGCCCTCGCCCTGCTCTCTCAAGAAAACACACGCATTACACACGTACGGCAGCCACACCATTATCATTACAGCCATTATCTAAATGATAGATGAAGTGTGTCACGGTGTGTGCACAGGCCGGACTGGAATAAATAAAGCGGGCTTCTTCCTGTTGCAAAGGACAACAACATTAACATAATACCAAGACAAACACTACATCCAATTACTGCTGACGCGGGAATGTTACAGTATATGAGCCTAATGATGATCTACCATCAGGCTGGATGGTGCACGTCCAGCCTCCCTTGTGAGGGATTTACAGCGGGCCCTGGTTATGAGTTCACAGTCTGAAACTGAGCAGAGTGTGCGTTAGGAATTCCTAATACTTGGAATAATACACACATTAGCGATGTGTTGTCATACAAACGTGGTAGAAAAGCAAATTCAACCGAAAGTAAAGTTGATGTTTTCTCTTTGATACACGCCCACGCACATGCCACTAATAGAGTTGGTTAAAATATTTATGATGCAATCAGGAGACAATATGCGCAGCGGGCCAGCGAACAGCCGGCTAGGAAAACTTTGAGCAGATGCCGAAAATGCCCAAGGTGTTTTCTGAAGACATGTGGGTGTAATAAAGCTCAAAGAAGTATTTCTTCAAGTCCACATGATATGTTGCCAGAGAAGCGGCCCCCAAAAATTGTCGCTTGATAAAATCAAGCTCCATGCTTCCCTGCGTCCTGGCTTTGAGGGAGAGCTCGCTAATATAAATTGAACTGCTTCATATCAAAAGAAAAACATATGTGAGGCTTAATTTACCGTGGATTTTTCCTTCGGAGGGAGGTGATTTACGTACGTATAGAAACTATTTCCAGTAGAATTAAAACAAAAACGGCTTGGCTTTATTATGATTTACAATGAGAGTTTTGTTTTTGCAGATCCTTTAAAGATATTTATCTCAACCGCTCAAATGAGATTAATATCCTCAAGGAAAAACCATGTAAAGAGAAATAAATGCGATGAAAAATGTGAAAACGAATGGATCTGTGGCAGGATTGATTGTATCGGAGTAGATGTGACATTATTCTTTGTCATGAGGCAGTCCTTTTTTGTTTCTAATGGTCTGCACAGCTTCTGTTGACTCCTCACTGTGCCACAGCTTCTTTGGCATAAAGCTGATTATTGCAAGTTCACTTAGACATCACATCTCTAATGCCTCTGATCATTTCATTGATTCAGTCAGGAATCAAACGCAGATGTGGCCGAGTCTCCGACTGACAGGATCCCCTCAGATCAGATCGACCACAACACATGGTATGATTTTGAGAAACTGCTCGAGTCGTTCCAGGAAATGTAGGAAATGGCCAAGTAAAGTAACATTTAGATAAGGCCTGAGTAAAATCTAGAATAATCCTGTCTAAACCAACCCACCAGTTAGCATTGGAATAGTTTCTGCATTATGAATCTCCTGCCACGTCTGCAACACCTCCCAGCCCATTTGTTCCCGCTGACTGCATTTATCCTCATAACCAGGCCGCACGTATCAATTTTTATTTTTACAACATGTGATTTCAGCATGTAATTGTTGGCAGCTGACAACCGACTGTGGTTGGGTGACCAAATTAATTCACGTTTTATGTCTGCTTTGTTTCACAGCACTATCCTCGGGGTTTCTAGCGATGGTAAACAACTAAAAAGAGGGGTTTTCATCATCATCAGCAGAGGCGTCATCATCATCAGTGATGACAGAACATACTGGTCCAGCATGAAGCTGTAACTCAATCACCATCTGAGCATCTGTGCCGGGAAGATCGACCCAATTTGGGCTGTGTCAAACCTCTGGCTGAACAAACACTTGCAGAGCCTTTTGTTGTCACTCAAACTGTTTCAACCGTATTGTTGTATACAGCGACAAAACAACAATGGAGTTTCTCAAAGGCTGCAGAGGAGTCTACAGACCCATCAGGATACGTAAGAGTTTCTGTTTTCAGCTGCTTTTCAAAAGCTGATCGACATAAAAGAAACATCATCTTTTGTCATACCCAGGTGATGTTTCAGACACTGAATCTGTGATCTGTGATCGAGAGGGATGGGAACTGATAAGAAGTTAGTGATTCCGATTCCATCATCGACATTGGCTATTGAATTCCTGTCTCAACAATTGCTCACCGATAATAGATGCCAGGTAAACTGTGATAGGCATGCTAACACAAGAATTATTTGCTTCATGTTTTATGGATTGCTGCTGGAGCTCCTATCAGGATTCAGCAGAAAAAAATGATTTTGGAGGAGAGGAAAAATTTGCTGTGAGGATAGTAAGTTATTGAGAAACAAACCTACTGTCCAGCCCTTTACCTTAAGCCCTGCTCATGCTACATTATTACTGTCCAAAACAACCACAGCTTGTGTTTTCTCGGTTTGAAGCCTTCGGGAGTTTAAACTGGAGGATTTGGACGAGGAGGATGAAGCCTCCACTGAAACTGGTAAGATAACAATACGGAGGAGACGAAAAGCAGTTTGCATTTAATTGTGCCAAAATGCTGATTTTATTACCTAAATATAACCAAACCGAACTTCATAACTAATTTCACGTTCTAGATACTGGCAGTAAATGTCTCCAATAAAGCGAGGGACACAGAGTCTGAAGCCAAGATGCTCCCCACGTTCCCCGAGGCCATACCTCCTAATTTTCAGCGAGCCACATTTGACACACATTTATTATCAGCTAAATTACAGTGGGTTTTATTGAATACGATATTCTGAAGGGTTCTGAAAATTAATTTGAATGATTGTGTCTTGCAGACATCCAAAAATCTGCAGGATGGCAGTGATGCACGTTATATCCAGAGTCCCAGCAGGGCCTCCGGGCAATTCCTGTTAAATGTGGCATCCCAGAAACTCAGCACTGGAGTGTTGGAGCTTCGAGTGCTCTTTACACTGTGGGACCCAGGACCACCTTCTCTCTCTCCTCCACGGATGAAATGGGCCTGTCTGTCCTGACAGAGAGGCAGACAGAGCTGCCCACTTGATGAACAGGAACAGGAGCTTGGCAACTACACAGTGTCAAGATGAAGTCGACACTGATGGTTACCAAGGAGGAGCAAGCACCGTGTGCTGTAACAAACTCTGCTTCAAAGTCAGCCCCCACAACTCTGCTGAAACCTACTGGCTTTAAGGTCCAGGCCAGGGAGGATGTGACTGGGAGAAGAAGACTCTGTATCTGTTCCTCTGATTCCCCAAACTGAACCTGCAATTCAGGTGGTGGAGGATGCAGCTGGGTTTCATCTTCCTTTTTAGGCGATCCTCATCTGGTTTGCAGTATTATTTTTTATAAAGACCGTCTCCAAAACAGCTTTATAATTTAGTTCTAGTTACAGGGAACATTATGTTGAAAAGCTGCACTTGAACCTTGATTCAGACTCATTCACAAATCACTTAAATCTTCTGCATATATCTTTGCTTAACTGCAGACAAATTTCATGTGCCGGCACGTCCAACTGGCTGTGAGTCTCAACTATTAAGTAAGTGGAATTAATTGGCGTGAGTTGCACAAACTGAATCTGTCTCCCTCTCTTACAAATAACTGGTCTTGCATTCTTTTTCAGTAACATCATAAAATGATGCGCTCAAATTTAGACTCGTTCATTTAGCAAAGTTAAAATGGAAAGGCTGCAACCCGAGTATCCCTGAATTGTGAAGTAGCGAGTCTCGTTAAAGATGGCTGGTATACTGAGCTGACAGACAGCTCCAAATCCCTGAACACAAACTACCACTGTGCTGCAATGGAGCTGCTGCAGGGGCCATTAAGAGACATTTTTTACTGAGAAACTCCCATGTGTGACTGTGTGTAACTGTGTGTGAAGCAGAGATTATTACTCTGACTGTTCACTCAGGCTCCTCTGGTTAAATGAAGGTTAAAACACTAAATCTCCACAGCAAATCTAAGGCTTACGTAAACTTACAGGTGATGTAGTAGTTGACATTCTTGGTGAACTCCAGGCCCATGTAGTTGGGGCTGAACTCCTGGAATTTGATGGTGAACTTGATGTCCTTCTCCGGCTTGTTGCAGTTGACCAGGACGTTGGGGTCGAGGACGGTGCTGCAGCTCTCAGCCTGCTCCCTCTTCACCAGGTACAGCTTGTAGTACTCATAGTCTCTGCCCTGGTCCGCTTTGGGGCAGATAATGTCCAGCTTGTCCCCGATGTCTGGGTAGATCACCAGGCCCTTTCCAGCCACAAACCTGGAAGACAAGCAGGGAGAAAAGAAGACGAATTGATATTAACACATGATAAAGGAAGTCTGGAAAAGCAGCCACATAATTCAGCAACAGTTTATACAGCCTTAATACTTTGAGCTATTGGAGTTATGGGTTTAGATCTGTCTGACAGGGGCTTTTAGGCAGAGCGTCGTTAATTTGGCCACGTAAAAACACTACATGTAGAAGCTTGACATTGCTCCGTGTTAGTTGGCAGAGCGTTTCACACAAATCCTCAAAAGTTTTTTTTTTTTTTTTTTTTTTTCCCCCCTATGCTTGGATCCAAATCAAAGCATACCAAAAGTTTACAGGGAGGGGAAACAAGATGGCCAAACACAAAATGGCTGCCGCAGAAATGGCTACAGATAGGATTACAACCAAAGAATGCCACGGATTCCTTTTTCATATTTTTGGAGTTCCATATAAGACCCGTGCTTCAACACAATATCCACGCAGCCTCTGCTTCACGGGTCCAGAGTTTCTGTAGGAAAACAGGCCGCAGGGGTCAGCTGGGGGGTTGAGGCTTCCTGGTTCATCTTCCCTCTGCCATGATCATCTAGTGCAGGATTAAGATAATCCATCTGGCCTTACTGTACCTCTCCACCTCGCTCTCTTATGCCAACTCAATCAGATCAGCGCTTGTTCTCTTTTATTCTCTAAAGGTGGGGAACAGGAGGAGACCCACTGTGTGTGTGTAAGTGTGTGTGAAGAGAGGGGGTGGGAGGGGAGGGGGACACTGAGTACTTGCAGTGTGTTTGGGCAGTGGTGTGTATGTTTATGCACGTCTGCATGTGTGTGTGTGTGTGTGTGTGAGTCGGTCAGCAAAATGGGCTGAGGTTGCGGTCTGACGGGGAGGGGTTGAGTGGGGGGGGGGCAGACGGGCTGAATCATTGTTCTGGACTTGTTTGAGGCTTAAAATGTCAACATGGTTCAGCTCTGCTGTCCCAGTTAGCCAAGCATTAACCCAGACAGCCGGACTGACCACGGGTGTGTTTATGTGTGTGTGTGTGTGTGTGTGTGTGTGTGTGTGTGTGTGTGTGTGCGTGTGTGTGTGTGCATGTGTGTGTGAGTGTGTTGTTGTGGTCGCAGACAGCGAGCACAGCAGCGGGGCTATCTGCTAGATCTGCCCATGCCAGCGGATTTAAGCAGGATTTAGCAGCGCGCAATGCATTTGTTGTTCTTCCTGATCCCTCACGTTTTAACAAGACATCAGGGGCCGGGCCCCTTTCTGTCTCTCTCTGTCCCTCCCTTCTTTTTTTTTCTCTCCCAGTGTAATCTCACCTTATCTACAGCCCCTCATTTCATCATCACACACATCATTTCACCACTAAATAACTGACTCTTCAGACAGGCCCAGGGAGGAGAGTACTGCCACGGCTCCTGAAAGAGACTGATAGAGCGCTGTGCGAGTGCGGGTGTGGGGGGGGCTTATGATCGCTGTGCCTCCTCCTCTGATGTTAAACATTGGCAAACGGCCCGCCATTGTAAGAAACAGTCATTTAAAAAGTCCCATTTTCTGAATAAGTAGCCCCCCCCCATGAAAATGAACATGATTGGATTAAGGCCTTTTCAACATTCATGGCCATTCTCCTTGGGACAGGGACATTACCAAATAAATGACTTCATTCACAAAAGAGATAAATGCAACATGAAATTGGCAAAATTCCGTCATTAGACCCCCCATACTCCCCTTTTTTTTGCCAGAGTATGATGTCATGAAAGCATGTGTGGATAGGACCTGTGGTATGAGGCTTGGGAGTGGGTGAGACGTTATTTCCATGCTATTGTCTGATGCTGATGGGGTTGAGGAGGGGGCCGGGGGTGAGAGGAGGGGTTGCGCTAATTCAAGCGCCGATAAGAGAGAGAGAGAACGTGGGGCATCCTTTGTCCTGCCTCCTCCCAACAATTTGCTGGTTTTCAGCGGCAACACTCATGCATGTGCTTATGTGTGTGTGGTGTGTGTGTGTGTGTGGTGCGTGTGGATACAAGTGCACATATGTTTTCTTGCATATTATGTGTGTATCTGTGTGTGTGTGTGTGTGTGTGTGTGTGTGTGTGTGTGTGTGTGTGTGTGTGTGTGTGTGTGTGTGTGTGTGTGTGAGTGTGTGTGTGAGTGCTGTGCCAGCGTACACATGCATGTGTCTATGAAGAAACAGGCACAATCAGCCTCTAATTGGATCTACAAGATGCATCAGTGAGGCATAAACAAGTTTCCATGGCAACATTAGGCTTTGTCGCTGACCACCCCCTCTCCTCCCCACCTTCTCTGTATTTCTCCCTCGATCCCCCAATCTCTGCCCCCTCTACTCCTGTTCCCCAATCTCATTCCCGCTAGCTTTATCCTTCCCTCTCATTCACCTCCTCAACATTTCCTCCTCCACCACCACCCCCATTCCTCCTCTCTCTCTTTCTACACAGAGAGAAAAACACCTACAGAAAAACAAGTGAGAAACCAGAAAGGGGGGAGGAGGGGCAGGCAAACATCACAAATAGACCTTGATTTGTTTCGCTCAACAAGTAGGTGTTCTCTAGTTTTCAATTTCTCCGTAGAGAAACGCTTGGCAACTTTATTTTTTCGAATGTTCTGTTAAAAATACTTTGAAGCCCGTCTCTCAAAGAAAACAATGGGCCTAACACCCCAGTTCTCAGTTTTACAACCCATTAATTCCATTATCAAAGCGAGCCGCAACAATTTAGATGAATAATTGAGATTTCCAAAATCTTAATATCTTAATATCCCTGAAGGATTTAATCACAAGCCGGCCCCTGTCATTGATTCAATTTTCCGAGCAGGCCTCCTAGTTGGCGGTTAGATAGCTATCCTGAGTGAATTCTCCGCTTCTGTTTCCCAGCCTTTGTTAACTGTCTGCTATAATGAGGCTCTGGCTGCTGTGGAGGTCTGGAAGCTCCATCGCAGATGGGAAAGAAGCAACATAAAAGAAATAGGGCAGCAATTAGTGTTTAGCCCAGTTTAAAAGCCCTCCACTTGGCAAGCTGCGGCCCAGCTCCAGTCCAGGATGTGAAACTAAACTGGTGGGCTGGGACTTTGTCTCCCGTTTGTCTCTCTGTTGGCTTAATCAGCGCCACTCCGGTGCTACACACAGCCACGCAATGGAGAGGAGGAGACGAGTGACTGAAGATTATTGTACTTTTGAGGAGGTCGAAAAGGGAAGATGGTGGGGGGAAAAAGGGCGGTTGAATTGCATCTTTCATTCATGTTGTCTGGAGACTTGGGAAGACCTGTTGATGAAAGGAGTTTGAGAGCACAGAGGAAGAGCCGAGCAGATACAAAACGATGTTTCTGGGAAATGACCCCGAACGCGAGAGGAGCCTTTATTCCCTCCATGTCAAACGAGGTGGATCTCCCCGAACCAAGCAAAATAAAGAGAATCATTTTCCAAACAACCAAATGAGGTTGGTTTTGTTTCATCTGGATGGCTCCACGGCATGCTCAATCCTGTAAAGAGCTTATACAAACAGACCTACACTGCAGCACAGCGGAGAGAGAACAGAAAACAACAGAGGAGAGGAGAACCCCCTCCTCTCTCTTTTAACATTCCACTGGTGAATATGAGCACATGATCTCACATATGCTGCACCCCCCCGAGCACCACCTCCACCACCACCACCTCCTCCCCATACACACACACACACACATACACGGATGTGAGGGCACACAAAAGCACTGTGGGGTGCATCCTGAACCTTCCCAGCCCAACTTCCCAGCCACCCCTATTCAGGCGCCCTGCCCTCACCGACTTTCATATAAAACGCCGCCTACGCAAAAGCCCACTCAAAGCCCCTTCCAGAGCCTCAAACCAGCGCCCCCCACCAATGCTCTCCACCCCCGTCCAGTCAACTCAGGCCTCTGCCCCGAGCACAGCCCTGGCAGGCAGCCCCAGCCGCTCAATGAATGGAGCCGAGACACAGGAACTGTGAGAGAAAGAAGGCAGGAACGGCTCATATCAACAGACTGTTGTCAAATTGATTTGTTCCTCCCGAGCGCCAGCATGAACATGCCGTACATGTCAATTAAAATCAATTATCCCCCACACCATATGCAATCCATATGCAGTCCAACTCTGCTGGAGGAGTGACATAGGGCGGGGGGAGGACATGACAGCAGATATCACAGGTATTACGTTGTCCTGGTCTCATTTCTGAAGCCTGATATTCACTGTTTCCCTTTTTTTCTCTCTCTCTGGCCTTTAAAAATCATGAGAGTGTCATCTGGAAAAACACACGCACTCCACACACAATCAACGCCACAACAGGTACTCTATTCCCCTTACTCTCAGCATGGCAATTATCACACCGGGAAAAGTGTTCCCTCGCCAATTATCATTTCTCTTTTACATTATCCACAAAATCAGCATGCATCCTGCCCCACACTCCGTACTATCACAAATGACGCTTTCTTTCTCCATGCAAGCCACATTTCAATCAATACTCCATAGGATTACAGTTCGGACTGTTGATGAAATACCACAGTAATTCTCCCGCATGACAGTGGTTACACTTAAGTCTGCTGAGAACACAAAGCCGTTATGCAAAGATATGGTATAACGAGCTCTTGTGTAATAATTGTGGAGCGACTGGGGTTTAAAGCCTTTCACTCGCCCGAGGCAAGTCTGCGTTTTGCCTAATCACAGGGTACAAACGCATCCTGTTCCCGTTCAAGTCAATCAATATTAAATAATTGTCTTGGAGCAGAGACTGGTTCAGCCTTAAACCACTCTCAGATCCATCAAGATAGAGCCACATGTTCACTCGGCCTCACAATGGAAACATTGGACCGGCAGCCTCTGAAATGGCTTCCCTTCATGTGTGGTTAAGATCCACCGAGCGCTGTTGACACAGTGTGATCATTTCGTACTTGGGGAGAGAGGCACATATCATCAAACTGTCAGTGTGTTTGTACGGCCCTGGAGAAATTCGCCACATCTGTAATATCTTGGAGTCACGTGAGCTGTCGGTATCTGACGAACGGGTCTGAAACCAGTTTCTGAGGCGTCGCCCTCTAGCGCTCCTAGCTGGTCTGAGGTCTGTGCCTGTAGCATGATTGTGTGTGTGTGTGGGGAGGGGGTTCAGTATATGGAGCTGGCTTCTGTCAGGGGAAGATGTTCTTAGGGAGGCCTGACTGTAAACACACACACATAAACACACGCCCCGCAGTGTACACACACCAGTTTCCTCACATGTCAAACACGGTAAACAAGTCGCCTCAGTGCTGGTGCGGGCCACACACACACGCACAGGGAGACGCACCAACAAACACAGGCATCCTGAAATTAAGCAAAACAAGGCCCATCTGGCTCCAGAAATGTTTAGCAAAGCAGGAAGGATTTGACCCTTATTATAGAAAACCAGGACAAACCCGCCAACGGGTAGTGGGATTGGACTGAACTGTACACTCATTCCAAGTTGCATTTAAACTCTCAGACTTGGCATCGGGGGACTCGCTGGAAAGCGGCAGCCTCAGTATTTTCCCTCCGTGCTGTCCCCATTAAGGGGGGACATAAATGAAGATGTCAGGAGGCAAAAAAAAAAAGACAGACGGGCAGAATATCCTAAATTCCACCCCGCGGAGAAGTGCTTTTGTACGTGCGAATGCTGACACCCTCTTTCTCTCTCTCTCTCTCTCTCACACACACACACACACACACACACACACACACAGACAAACACACTAGCTTCAGTTAGCTCAGTCAACAGGCTGGCATGCAGAGCAAATCAGATTCAGCGTGACTCATAACAGTTGCACAGGCGAGTTATAACACACACACACACACACACACACACAGGCTGAAACACACCTCTCATGTTCGGCAAACAGGCTCAGTATGCTCGCCCTCGATCACTGTCACATGAGGGGCAAGCATGGCGCTATCGGCGGCTGTAATGAGCTAACAAGATGACGCCCAGATGGCCTTGCCGCGAGCAGGACAGAAGTGGACGTTGTGACTAGACAAACAGGCTGAAGAGCACTGCTGAGCGAGAGGAGTGTCAGAAGTCATTAGGGAGGAGAAAGAGCATAATCTGTTTCTTCTTATGGCCTCTGTGGTTTCCGTCAACGCGGAGCCCATCCCTCTCTAAGAGCAGGGGAGCTCGGCGAGCATGGGTGTATGCGGTCGTGATTGAACGTCATCCACGGTATCACTGACAGCGAGAGAAGGCCCAGACCGTTGCACTCTGCGTCTCCACTTATTCATTCCCGGAGTCCGGGAGAACAGAGCTCTTCCAGCTGGAGATCGGGGATAGGGGGGGTGGAGGAGAAGAGAAGAGAGGAGAAGAGAGGAGAAGAAGAGAAGTCTGGCTGCGACCAGAGAGCTTGGGTCAGTTTCAGCCTGAGTTTAGCCCTCATTCTGGGGCTGTTCTGTGACCTAAACACACACATACACACACACACACAGACACACACTTAGTTCAATCCCCGTCCCTCGGTGCCTTCACTGGCCAGGACACATGCACAAACACACAAACACACACACACACAGCCAGCTGCCTCCCATCACTGAGGAGCAGCCACAGATGGGCTCTGCATGCTCCGTAAAGATCTCTCCACAGGCCCAGTCTACAGTGGCTGCCAAACCCGCCTGGCCCCAAACCCACTGTATGTGTGAGCGTGTTTGTGCAACTGTGTGTGCAGATATACGTGTGCCCATACATGCCTGAGTGGGTGATGCGTGTGTGTATGTGTGCGCTCCTGTGCCAGACACCCAATAGTGCCAATGTGTGTGTGTGTATGTGTGTATGTGGAGTAAGGCCTGGACGGTCGCACAGGGAGGAATCCCCCAGGACTAAGAGCTGCAGAGCCCAGAGTCAAGAGCTGGACCAGGATGCAAGGTTGTAATCAGTGCCGAGCAGAGCAGGAGGGGAGCGGGCAGAAGAACCTCGCGGACCAACAATAGCATCTCACACACTCTGTACTACACTCCCACCGTGGGGAACAAACGAGAAACTAGAGGAAAGAAAAGAGTCATAACCATTATCAAACCCACGCAGCTTGCCCGGGTTGTTAACCAGCAGCCATTTCCTGCTCTATCTCTAAACTCATCAATAAGCCTGCAGGGAAAAAAAACAGCCCTTTACTGTTGCCATTCAATCATCACATCACATGCACTAATATACCCATACAGGCACGTGCATACACAGCTCAGTATTATACACTCGGCGTTTAAATTCTGTTTGGCTTAGATAGGGGCTGTCATGCCTAAATTCAATTTTTAACAATTCTCCTCCTATCTCAGCGTGGTTAGAAATGACTTGGGGGATCACAGTTTTAGGCTGAATAATGAGGCAAAGTGAAAAGCTCATTGAGGATGAGAGTCAGGCAACAGTTCACAGCTAAAGTTGGCTAATTTTTCAAAACCGGGGCTGGTGTTTGGGGCTGGGTCGCTCTCGGGTTCGCCCGGGGGAGGGCAGAGGTTTGGGTTGCCCTGCTCAGCGGTATTTTGGCACCGGCACATCTGGGAATCAAATCAAGCGAGCCATTGGCCACAAGGCTTCTCCCAAACAAACCTGACACCCACTGCTAATGAGGTTTTTCTCCTTTCACATTTTGGGGGGAAAAAAAAGCACCCACTTATTTGCTTTCTTGCCTAGAGTAATAGAGAAGATTGATACCTGGTTAGCTTAGTATTAAGATGAAAAAAAAACAAGCTGAAAGTGACCGCCCGGCTCTGCCAGGTGGCAACAAAGGGTGGCCGCCACCACCCAGAACTCGCATTGTGTCATTTCTGTGCTTTCAATTTTGAGTGGTTTAAATAAACAGGACATAACGTGTTATTTAGTGAGCTTTAGAGCTGCTGGTAAGCACATTTTGTTGTCTTTGGACAAAGCCACGCTAACCCTCTCACTTTCCTTCCAGTCTTTAAGCTGCAATGATTGTCTCCAGCTTAATATTTACCGCTGAGATATGAGAACGGCATCAGCTCCTATCTAAACAACAAAAAAGTATTTCGCTAAACCATTTCCCCCCCAAAAATGTCTGCCCAGTTCTTTAACAATAATAACACAAGTGTGCTCGCTGAGTGGATATATTCCCCCACCCATCATAACTTTTGCCACAGAAAGATTTAGGTGTGTCCCTTTTAAATTCCACAATTGCTTCCAGTTCGGATTTTATAGCAGCACTTTATGATCAAGGGGGAGCTGAATCGATACTTTATGAGTCTGTATGTTGTTAACAGGTGTTAATATGACACAGAGCTACAGAGAGTCTGGACGACTGGAGAGAAACCAAAGCCTTCCTGGGAGAACAAAGGGAAGACATGGCGCACAGAAAGCAAATCAATCAATCTCTGCCAGAGCGCGTCTGGCTTTGACAGCGCGGCTCTGAACCCCGGAGTAAAAGATAGCACGCAGCAAAGTTCAAAATACTTTCATTGTTCATCTGTCAACGTGAAAGACAATTGCAAGGGAGAGGGAGGGAAAATACTAACACAATATTTATCTTGCGTCCCTTTCCCTCCTGACTCGCACTTTTTTAATGTATTCCTGCTATTGTGAGCAGTGGCGGGAGATGGATGGGTAGAGGAGTCCGGTAGGTGATATGTGTCTGCTACAAGCACAGCGCAGTCACTCACAGATTTCCCCCGTCTCCAATCTCAAGCAACGGCAATAATTCAGTCACCAACAAACAGGACAGACTTTTTTTTTTTTTCTTTTTGGTGGCATTTCAATTGTCGGTGGTTGGTGGTTTTTCGTCTGCATTGTTCTTGAAACTGCTTCCCTGGGAAACTGGGAAAGTCAAACAGCTGACGAGATGTCACCTCATGAACTCCCTCCTTGGTTTCACACACTCGCAAACAGCCACGTCGGCGATTTGACACACACTCAAGCATTCTCTTTTTACCCCGCGTGCACACGCACGCACGCACACTCACGCACACACACAAACAGTTGTAAAGATCTCTCATCGACTCCTTGTCAACCTCAACAGCACACATCTCTGTCTAAGCAGGCCACGAGCTGCAGCTTCTCACATGCTGCCGACTGTTGCCTTTCAAGGCCGGTGACTCTTGATCATATCATGTCAGACATTCGGGTCTTGTGATGGCTGCTGGCCCCCTTCCTTCGTTCTCAAGTCACGGTAAGAGCTCGCAGTAAATCTAAGGGATTTCCGCAGAGTGTGAACACATTCCTCTTAACTTAGTTTCTCATTTCGCCCGCAGCGGAGCTCGCTTGAGAGAAACGTGTGTGGTGCAGTAAAACTCCACTTTGGCGAAGCAGTCGTTTTCCCTGTAGCAATACCTGCATGCCCATACCTGGGCCTCACACATGCCTGTTGTGACTGGTCATGCGCTTCTATATGTGGAGCATGTATGACCTGAGGAATTATCCTGTGTTCAAAAGCGGACATATGCATGCATGCATGAGCGCGTACACACACACACACACACTGGTGCACATTCTTGCATGTGCAAGTACATTGTGCGCACACGCACATTCTTTAAAAGCCAACAGTAGCGAAACAAGAGAAGATAGGCCTCTCTGTGTGCGACTGACAGAGTGAATTACACGGTGAGCTAAAACACTGGCTTCCTGTCTCACACAACAGCACTGGACGGCTTTCAGACGGATTTCGCCGAATCTTGTGCAAACACTGAGTCAATAACGGGCTAATGGCCAATCCGCTGGGGGAGAACAATTCACAAGTGAGGTTGGAGTAGAAAATGCGTGTTCAGAGCACTTTGCACCACAGGCTAGCACCAGGCCACGACAAGGCTTGACCCCGGAATCTGCACGCAGATATGTGGATAATACCTGACTGAATGTGCTTTATCAGGGACAGGCCTGCGAGGGGGAAGAAAACTCCTCTGATGAAACGCTGATAATTCTGTCTCTAACGATTCAGCGGGCCATGAAATCAATGACAAATTTGTGTTATGAGCAAACGTACAAGACATTTTAATCCTTCAGCACTTTGCCTCTGATATTTATGTCGCTTGCCAGCGCTTTCATTATCATAAAGCGTGTTTAATATTTCTCAGCTGTGTGCGAGAGGAGCGCCACACTACAGATGATTGAGTGCACTAGATTTAGAGGCTCTTTCCTGTCTCCCCTTCGCCTTCTCCAGCTGTGTCCATGTACTTCAGGACCTACACACACGACAGCGTCGGACGACAGAGAGAGAGAGAGAGGGGGAGACAGAGAGAGAGAGAGAAAGAGGGGGCAACAGAGCGAAGAAGAAAGGAGAAGGAGGAGGAGGAGGGGGAGGAAGCACTGTGCAAGCATCGAGGACATGGTGCCAACCAGAGAGGCCCACCGTGCCTCAGTCCCATCTCTCCAGCTGAGGGCTTTGATTCGCCTGATTGTCTCCAATATTGAGACACACAATAAACACAACACTTGGCGGCCATTTGCAATTCTAATCAGTCCCTCTCAACCGGGCTGGACAACCCTGCTACAGCCCTCTGGGATATCACTCATCTGACTGCAAAATAATGACACAATCATCGCCATGGCTACGCTCCTACCGCATCCCATGAGCGCCAGCACGGAGAGGATATTAATACACAGGAGTGCTCGGAGGACTAAATGAATTAGGCAGGAGATTAGATACCAGGTTAATGAACGTGCCACGCAAGCAACTTCTAGCACGTTGCATTTGGGGAGCGTTGGCGTCAAGCAGCCCCCTCCCCCCAGCCCCCCCAAATCACTAGCGGCAAGTAGGCGAGCTCACAGGTCCACACCTGCTTCTGCAGGGCGTGTCGCAACAGGATTTCAATAAACCATCTTCTTCAAACATGAAATTATCAACTATGTAAACTGAGAGCTGACTATCCCCTGACAATCAAGGCAAGTAGCAAACTCGGGCACTATCTGATTTCGACATGCCGTAAAAGCTACTGGCAAACCAGCATGCGGGCTGCGATACGATCATTACCCTCCACTTGAGTCTGTGTTTACGCTCGACGGTGTGAAGTAGTGTGTATTTGGAATGTTAAGAATCAGAAATCGATGCAATTTTCAGAAGTGTAACGTTGGATAAAAGATTTTAAAGAAGGATTTTTATCCTTGACAAACTGTCCCGAGATCACACATCTGTGAATTACAAAAGCCCATCTGTTGGCTTTTCCTGTGCTGTTTTCATTGACTTGACGACATGATGGTAATAGACGCTTGCAGATAAATGAGTGCAAAGTGACATGCAATCATCCACGTTTTAGTCGCCTTGATGTATTTACTTTAACAGTCACCCGGAAGATGAGAAACTGAAATTTATTTCAGGAAATAACAGGCGCGTCTTACGAAACTGGCTATTTGACTTGCAAATCATTGGGATGATTCATAACGGCGGCCGTGCTCGCATGCCCCCGTTTCAGGCGAGCACGCCTGCACGCGTACGTCCAAGTGTGTGTGCGTGTGTGTGTGCGCGCGCGTGTGTGTGCGTGTCGTCGCTGGCAGAGGCATGTGAATGACAGCCTGTCAGTGAAAGAGATGTCATTATCAGGCTGATGTCTGTGTGAGCTGTGACTGGGGGCAGGGTCACATCACGAGTGGGGAGCTGACACTCTGCGGACAGGAAACATTACTTTATGATTTCCCACTAGAGAGGAAACACTCCTGTCACCATCTGCAGTGCCACTGTTCGACCTCATTTAGAGGTTATTCCAATATGTGCGACACAACACAAGTGTGCGTGTTTGAGTGCCACGCGCTCGTGACAATAGAATAAATGATAGCCATCTCGAAACCTTTTACTACAAGAGCCGTTTCTTTAAAGCAGCCTGGTGATTTTTTCTTTTTTTTTCCTTCCTCATTTTTTCATTTTTTTTTCTGTTTTGTTCAAGGGACCTTGAAGAGAGCAGCTCTGGTAAACGTCTCCCCCCCCTTGTCCTTAGCCTTTGACTTTAGCTGTGTAACAACAATGCACGGGTTTTAGTTCAGTGTCCTGCAGTCGATCTGTTAGGGCGCTGATAAGAGAAGCTGATGGATAGGTTTAATCAGCCGAGCCCAGGGATCAAGACCGCGAGACAGATCAATCAAACGCTGCGTGGTTTATAAAAGAAACGGCTTTTATCAGTGTCTCAGAGAGCTCTGTTTGCTATTTTTTTTTAGCCGATGGAGGAAGCTAACACGAGGAAGTAAAACTAAATGCAAAAAAACCTGACGCAGGAGCAGGGAGCTGTGCAACCTAACGTGACAAAGAAATACAGAAGCTAACACGCTGAAACAAAAATAATTCGGTAAAGAAAAGGCACATCTGTCATCTCTGCACCGAGAATTAACTTGCTACACAAACTCTTTAACAAAGCGTGAAGCCAAACGTCCGCGGCCCCTAACATACTAAACACTTCCTGAAATATAACTCCAGCTAAAGCCTTTCTGACACATAAAAACTTTGCAGCGACTAAATCAGCGCCGGCCTCTAAATGGAACAAAACAGGAAGAGAAAAAAGGGGGGAGAGAAGTATCAACACCAAACAAACAATAGATCTCCATATGAGAGAGCGTGCGGCGCCGTTGTAACTAGGACAAGGCGTCTTTCATACGCAGCTGCTTTCTGTGTCTTAAAAACAGCTTCTTATCAGAGGATTTGAGTGACAGGTCTATTCTCTGCTTACAATCTCAGCTCATGATTGCCAAAGACAGCTACACATGTCCCATCCAATCCCAGACAAATTAGTTGCTCTTTCTTTCCTGCCTCGGATGGGAGATCTTATCCAGGCGGACATGCTTAAGTTGTCAGTGGGTTTCTAAAACCCATATTGAACGGCATATTGACTGATGCAATCGCCGAGACACACATCATTAGGCTCATTAACAGTGGATGTAAAAGAGGAGGACGGCCTTAACTGGTGTAGCGGGAGTCTGTGTCTCCTCTGATAACACTCGCCTTTAACAAGCTCAGCGCAGGCAAGATGCAGGCTGTTGGTATTAAAATTAAATGTGTGTGTGTGTGTGTATGTCTGTGTGCGCGTGCAGGCTGCGTGTGATGTGTGTGCTAATAAATAGCTTGTTTGACATGACGCTATTCTCATTCACACAGTTTGCACTGCGATAACCGGGCGGATTGTGGCCTCGTAAAGACGCTCCATGTGTTGTTTTAGGAAGCCATTACAAACTGGGGTGTCTCCATTACAAGGGCTATCTGATCATTATTACCACCATCTGTAACGCACACTCAAACTCTAATCTGCACAAGCCAACCACAGCTGACTCCTGAGCTATCGCACACACACACACACACATGTGCGTATTTAATACGTGTTCGAGTGTGTGCGCCTACCCGTCATCACACTGCGGCTTTGGGGTCAACACTTTTTAGTCCGGCCTGCTTAGGCAGCGCAAACTAGAGCACCACAATCCTGTTGAAGCCCCTCAAAAGTCCTTTTCTGAGAGGAGCCCCCAACATCCGTACAGCGCAATCGCAATCTCGCAGCCAGAACTGCCCGCGCCCTTCAAAGGCTCGTCACAGGACGCACATCTAATGCAGAGAGAAGGCCGGTTAAAGCCTCAGCCAGACACGCCGCTTTGAAGCGACTGCTCCAGCCCCTCAAATAGGAGCCAAATCATTTCCCTTTCCCTCCACCGTCCCATTGTGTGTGAGGTGCACCAGGCGGCTCTATTCGGTGGTCGCATGTGGGGCGCCTTCAAGGATCACGCCGTTTCATTCCAGAGCGGGGTCACCACAGGAAATGAGAGTCTCCCGGATGCACAGGGCCGTCTCCCTCCACAATAAATATATTCATGCATTCATGTATATTTCAAATGAGAATTCGACTCGGTCGGCATAATGCACGTGCAAGGGTCCGACTTTGAGATGCTCGCCATGCACGAGGTGCTACAATCAGAAACGTATAAATAAATCAGAAAATGCAGCAAACAGAGCGACTAAAATACGGCGACACGGGCCCGGGCCCGGCGCACAGAAAGGACTCGTCTGCAAAGAGGAGCTTTCATCTCAAAGACAGGCAAGGAGAGGAGAGGAGTGATGTGAGGAGAAGAGGTGGAGGTTCGGGCTGTCATGTTTCTCAGTGGGGGGGGGGGGGCTGGGGAGACAGATGAGCAGAATTGCTAAAAGTAGTCAAAGTTTTCAGTGCAGGGGGGAGGACGGAGGATGAGACAGCAGAGCGCCGAGGGAGTGCCACACGTTCAGATCAGCGAGTTAAAATCGCAGCGTGAAACATTGCGAGAGGAGAAAACGACCACGGCTACTCATTAAGCCGAGTCGACGCGCCGCCTTCCGACTTATTCGCCGCATAGTCCGTAATAAAGCGGAGCGGAGGGGCTTTAGGATATTGTGTTTGCTTTAGCAGACCTTCGCTCCTATTTCCAATATCGGAGAGATGAGAGGCTTCCACGGCAAAGCACATCATGGGGGAGAATAAACACACATCTGATGGGAAACATGTGTGGTGGCAGATGAAACGGCCTCCCTCATATGAATGGGATGAAATATAGACCTGCGTCCTGCTGCGCTCCAATCATGGCCGTAAGAACTCGGCGTGGAGGGGAAACGGCAGGCCCCCCGACGGGCTCTCTCACTCAACACGCAGACACACAAACACACATAGACACACAAGCTGCCAATATGGCCATTCTGGGCTGGATTCATGTGGAGGCCAGAGTCTGACAGTGACATCTCCATTCACTCTTGAATTCTTTTTCTCTTCTCAACATGCATGGACACACACACACACACATAGTGACACACATGCACACACACACACACACACTCAGAGAGCCAGAGGCCATGGGAGGAGGAGCAGCGCCGGGGCATAAAAAAGCCTTTCTCCCTGCCGTGGGTCTCTGTGGGGTTTAGCATGGCATTATGGGAAGATTAGACTTTAGAGTGCTCTACTATCTGATGTCATTGTTGGTTTTGCGTTGTCTGTGTGGCTTGTGGAACTCGGACCTGATGGCAGGCACATTTCTCTCAAAACAAAATGCTCGGGGTTGCAGTTGTGATTGATTGCAGGTCCCTATTGTATCTGTCTGGTATGGCCCTATTGGAAGAAGAATTAGTCAGACAAAAAGTCACGGAAAACGCGGCACATCTGACTCCATCAATCAAGTCAGCAATCAAAATAATTCAATTAAGAGACTTAAATCCCGCTGGCTTACGAGTCCCTGCTCCAATAGCCCAGAGACAAACTCAATTTACTGACAATCCATACATGATAGCATTAACTCCACTTTTAGGCTCAAATCTTTTTCCATTACTTACGTTTTCTAAATATCAAGGGGAACCCAAAGGAAATAGCTGAGTTATACTGTTTACTCGGGCAGAGGACAACTTGGAAAAAATTTAATAAACAAGAGCAACTTTAAGCACATAATAAAATTGCAGAGTAGCTGTCCAGACATCTAAACTAATTTGCAAGTTGTTTAAAGGGGATGACTTATTTGCAAAACACAGAAACTTTTGAAATTTTTTTGATGGATCTGCTTAAATGGCCGTGAATCAGCAATGCGGGGTCGTGGAAAGACTGCCAGAGGGAGGTTGCTGAATATGTGTGTAATTGTCTTTTTCCCCCCGTTTCCGAGGTGTGAAAGGGAATGCAGGGTTGCGCTGGGGTGTCCCAGGGAGAGCCGATTGAAGCGTCAGTCACAGCTGCCACACAGAGCCCCGGCGCGCAGCAAATCCCAGGCCCGGCCCCGGTGGGCGGAGGGGCCGGGGACTGGGCCTGGGAGCAGCAGGAGTCCCACAGGCCTTTTCTTCCAGCTCCTCTCACCAGCACAAGGGGGACCGGGATCACGCTGGGAGTTTGCTTAGAAAAGGCTGAGCCAAGACTTGGCAGAATGGGTTAACGGAGGCACGCACACACACACATACACATACACACACACACACACACACCCTGAAGCACATAAACCCGGAGGCTTTTTGGGGGCTGTCCGTCTTGCCTGTGGGCATGGTGGGAAAGAAAACGGTGAAGTTGGGAAAAAAAAAACACTAAAGATAAATCATCACAACTTCCAGTTAATATCTGAAAAAGTGGGACACACATGTAGAGAGAATCACACACACATACACACTCTAAGCAAGAAAGCAACTACTGAAACAAGATTACTGGAGAAATGAGTGGTTTTTGCTGGATGCCTGGGGAGCCTAATAGTGGTAAAGTCCTGAGGATTATACACTGTGCCATTTCCATGCTCCCCCTAATAGTCTCCATGTCTTGCCTCTGTATGCCATAGATGGATTATGATGCTTTATAATTAATGTGGGGGAGGGGGTTGGAGGGGGGGGGGGGGGGCCGGTGCAGACCGCCCATCTGCCATGCTGACACACTTATGGGGGGCATCCCCTGGGAAAAGGGGGCTGCTAGTGCTACCACACTCTTCCATTACTTTATCATTCTATCATTCTATTATCCTACCGCTCCATTCAATTACACTGTCACTCCATTAGTGTACTCATAACAGTGAACAAAGAGCTCCAGGATGATCATTAATGGTGCATTGGGAGCTGGTCGGAGACGGTCACGCTTCATCCAGTGTCTGCTGTGTAAAAATCATCTGTTACACAGCTAAAGAAGCCACTTCTGGAGCCACAGGTATGTGATTCAACAAGTCTACAAATTTTATTCAATTTAATTTATATTACATTAGATAAAACAATACACACTGTATATAAGGAATTATATTTCGGGACTATTTTGCTAATAGCTTTCACATGTAGTGCTCTGCCTTCAGCACGTGCATCGTGAGATGACAAAAAAAAATACAATTCACATGTAATTTAACCTTGAGTTAGAAATTGTTTAACTTCTCCATTGTACTCTACGTAAGTTTTCAGAAGTGGTTAAAGTAAAGTTAATAAACAGATTCTGAGTCTGGGTTTATTGCCTCAGATTCTTTCTGCAGTTGTGTAGAAGTGGTTGAAAAACCCCTGGTAAAAGCCAGGAAAATTACCACTAAAGCTAGTAAGTACTGAGTTAAGATGTTTTGTCATTTTGAAAATGTGGTTCAAAGCTGTGGAACGACTTCAGAAAAACAATCGCCAAGTGAACTGTGAGTTATATAAATTTGGAGTTTTGCAGATGATGCCGAAAGCTCCAGAAAAAGCCACTAAAATGACTTTTGTTAAATTGTTTTTCCTGGAATTATTTTTCTTCGGCACAAAAGAGGAGAAGAAAAAAGTTGTCTGCTCTCGCATCATAATTTAGCAACCACAAATTTGCAGCGAAACCATGACATTTTCATTTGTTAATAAACATGCACTCCTAGCTCTATCCCGCCTGCTCTTGCAACCGTTTGATCCCCTTCCCCGGAGTCTTAGCACACTAAATTCAAACCTTCCCCACAACAGTCCTTTCGAGTGCCACAAACTGGGAGGGGAACGGCTCCCTGGCTGCCTGTTTGCTGGTGACAACCGGTGACGTCTGAGCTGGGGGCTGCCTGTCTCGGCCGGCCGTAAAAGGTTGCCCGTCCGCTGCTCGGGCCCGGCGGCTGACGAGCCCTGCCTCGGCGGCACAGAGGGGGCTCTCTGAGAACGACTGCAGCCTATGAGGTCAGTCCAGAGGAGGAGGTTACGAGTTCCCGAGTCGGAGCCGCAGGGGTAATGGTTTTAGAGATGGCTGTCACACAGATCCGTTCCACTGTCCAACACCGCCGCTGATCTCCACCAATCCCGGTCCGCTCGCTTTTCAATCGCTCAACTTCCCTCTCCCTGTCGCCCTTTTCTTCTCTCCTCCCTCTCTGTTCCCCCTCGCGCTGACACATGGAAGTAATCTGGGAGCGCTACGCTGGACTGAAAGGATGTGCGGTTGAGCCCAGGGCCGCGTTTCAACGCTGTACATCAGCTTCCTTTCCTCTCCCCTTTAATCCCCTTATTTTCGACTGCTCTTATGTAAAAGAAGTAAAATGGCAAACAAAAGGCAGACTTTTCCCTGCTTTTGCCCAACTTCTTTCTCTCTCTCTCTCTCCCCCTACCCCACTTCCTGTAGCTCTGCATCCTTTCCATTTTCACTGGATTCAGCTGGGGCGCAGGCGGGGCGACGAGCAGCAGAGATCTTGAGGGAAGCTTTCCAGCTCCAGCGTCTGTGCCTCTGCTTGGCAGCGCCGGTGCTGATGGGAACTTCCTGGCCGCTGCCAGCCGGGCCCCAGTCTAATGAAGCCCGGCCGCTAACTGGCTCTAAGGAAGCCACTGTTCAGCCACTCCACGCTCGTCCACCGCTCGGCCCTCGGCACTTTCACAGGGGCACACTGGCACGCTTCTAACACTTCCTTAATGCTCCACTGTGGCCGAACAAAGAACAATGGCCACCGACCTGCACTCTCAAGCACTCATTCACTTCCATAAGCTGCGACTTGTCCCTTTCATTGCAGACTTAAGCACACTGGCTCAGTAAAAACGAACAGAACTCAAATTGATGATATGGAACTGGGTTAGAAATTAGAAGGGAGACTAAATAACCAATCTTTTGTGTTTGTTTAGTCCCCCTCAGGTCCTAAATTAATCTGGTTTTATTACCAAAACAAATAAGCTGAGTAACACAAAAGTTTTCTGTGACTCACAACAAACAGCCGGGGCCCACGCCTCTGTGAGAGACTAGTGGTTTTCAGTTTCAGCTGTGGTTGAAAGGCCCATTGTCTGTTCTGTAATTAACTATTACTTTGTGGTCAACTGCTTAAAAACGCAGAAAAACGATCACGGTTTGCTCGGCACAAGCAACCACGGAGATATTATTCTTAGTGTACGTGAAACAGAAATGTGGGAATTGCTCCGGCCTAAGACACTTGAAACAAAGACTCTCTGTGTGATTGAACAAACCGTGAATCAATTACAGGTGTGAGTAATACTCCGCGCTAAGTTATATAATAATAATATAATACAATGTAAGACAATAAAAGCTGCAGATGTTTATTTTGCGGTATCGACTGACTCTATGGGCGTATTAGGGTGTATTAGCAGGATTGCTGCATCAATGTGATGAAGAATCCTGATCTGCCAGGTTTTTAACTCCCAAGATAAACTACTCAGACATTCCAGTCCAGTGAGTTCAGCCATTAGCAGTTTGTCAGCCTTTCGACAAAATGTAATATACTCCGTCCCAATCTATATCGATACTGAGATGTTTTTGATCAGCTGACTAATCTTTTCAGCTCTTCTGCCAAGTGATTCATTGCATTCAGCTGTCGTCCCAGTTGTGAATCAGTCCCTGGAAAATGTCTTGAAAGAAAACCAACTGTAACTCTGGGTCATGAGGACCAGTTGGGAACTTGTACGTGCACGTCAAAAGACAAAGAAAGAAAAAAAGAAAAACAAAACATAAAAATGAGTTGCAAATGCTACTTGTCCAAACGCCGGCGAAACAAAACCCGGGTTTTCGTGCGCCCCACTGCCCGAGTATAAAGAAATAAACGCATCAATAACACACAAAAAGCAGAATGATCAGTTTTCAGTGATGTGGCAGCCAAACCACCAGCGGATAAAGTGAGTCCATCTGGAGGGAGACCGTGATGGAAAAACTGCACTTTTTTTTTCTCTTTTTCCCTGGAATAACCTAGAGCCCCGCTGCCCCTTTCCCCGAGCCCAGGTGGCTCCCCGTCAGATAACCGAAAGAGGAATCCGCCGTTACACACACACACACCGCTGAAACAACAGACATGTCGACACAGAAGTGCACACACATTAAAGCAAACGCAGCTGTCCTTATGCAGAGACACAGGGTGCCTTTACAGCACCCAGGGCCAGTTGCTGCTCTCCAACGAGTACCTCTCATTGGCTGGCCCTCTCCCCTGTCGCTGCCTGCGAGTGGGGCTCAGGCTCTAAGTCCTCTCTGTGTGTAATGAGATCTTTATCAGAGGGAAACACGATCAGAGTGGAGAGGGGGAGAGAGAGAGAGAGGGGGGACTTCGGGAAGGCAAGGAGAGAGAAGGTGTGTTTCGAAAGGGGGTAGAGGGGGCAAGCAGCAGGGCGCAGGGCAGGCAAGAAACAAAAACAGGCCTCTGACCCTCTCAGCAGTGACCCGCATTTCAGCGAGCAGTGCCGGGGAGCGCTCGCCGGACTCTCTGCAAGGGACTGAAATCCTGTTTCTGGTCGAGTTTCTCTCAGCGCTCTCGTTCAACAGGTTGCGGCAGTTTGGGAGTTTTGCAATTCGCATGTGTTTTTTTTTTGTTTTTGTTTTTTTTTTCCTAAGCAATGAAGAAATCTTTGTTATATTTAAATGTCAGCTCGGTAAAGCTTTTCCCGAGCACCACTTTGCGGGAAGTCAAAGGTTTCTTGTTGCTCCGAGCACGGACCTTTAAAGCGTTACGCTTTGACGGCGTCTGTTTGTAAAAACACGGATGGGGCAGATATTTGCTTTTTCCTAATTACCTTACAAGAGAAGCAATTTCTTCCCTACCTTATCTTGTCAAAAAAATAAAAACGCTAATTGCAAAAACAAAACTTGGCCGTTAATTAGGCTTTTTCCAAGCAGGAGAAATTAAAAAAAAAAAGAAACTATGTTGTTTGAAAACAAATGTAGGAATAAACTCACCACCTCATTATCCAAAACTACACTTTTTCCTTCTCTTACAAAAGCAGGAAACATACTTTTGTTTTTGTGCCCTGGAAAAACTAACCATGTTCGCTAACTAAATATCGCTAAATATCACTGTGGTAATCAAATCCAGCTTAATCATCAAACTCACTGAACCTTTAAACCAACCAAGCACGCAATAAACTGAAGCAGCCGAGTGTTAAACTGTAAGCCAGGCAGCTGAGGTCAATGGTCAGCAAAATAAGATGAGTAAGTAAAAGACCCAGAGCAACAGAGGCTTTTATCGACGCTAACGTCCCTCTCCCTCCAGCGCTATTTGGTGAGCTTTGTAGGCTTCAAAACCGACACGGGGGCCAAAAAATGTCTGCAAACGGTTTTCCAAGCCTCATTGAAAATGCAAGGAGTTCAAAATCAGTGCAGCAGAAACCTGGCCTGCCCGTGGCTGTTTCCGAGATGTGTGTTTTCAGAGGTGTGCAAGTATGTTTTCTGTCTCTCTCTCTCTCTCTCCCATCATCTTGTTTGTCTCCTGAGCCGCTGCAAACTGGCTGTCGCAGCTACAGGTCATGAGGTAAATATTAGCGGAGGAGGGTTAGAGGACGTGCAGGAGCCACTCACAGCAACCTTGTCAGACTATCATTAAATTGGCATCACTGCAGCATTCCCGAGCACACAGCCCGTGTGTGTGTGCGTGTGCGTCTTGCGTGCGTGTAGTGTATGTAGTATGCCTGTGCATTGCAGTGCGGGCTTCAGCCAAACCGATGGGACGTGATCAGTCATAACAAAGTGACATTTTCTGGCGTAATCCCACTCAGCTAAATGAGAACTAATCCGATTTGCTCTGATCAAATGTTAGACGGTTCTTTACCGACCGGGGACGTTGACACATCCAGCCTTCTTCTGCACGGCTGCTCCTCCACCTAATTCCCAAACCACCACCCCCCCCCCCATTTCTCTCTCCATACACACACACATACAACCCTTCGCCATTTCACTCATCCAGCCTCAAATTAAATATCAGAAAGGTCTGATACATCCCGCAGCACAACTGAAACTCAGGGGTCTTTCTTCTTCTTCTTCGCCTTCTTTCTTTCCAGACGGCACTACGGCGATGATGTATGTTGCCTGTTCAAGCACACTGGGGGGAAATCAATTAAGCAAACCCCAGTTATTGATAACGCAGAAGCAGGAGTGATAGCATCCTCACATGGAAATCCATAACAGCAGGAGCGCTCACTGGGCCTAAGCCTGCACACACAAGCACATAAAGAGAAAACACACACACATGCGCACCATAGTGGCCCAAACCTGCTTGTTTCCTATACTTTGTCTCATAACTCATGGCCTGTGGGGAGACACTGGTATTGTTAGATTGTGCGCGGCTGTGGTACAGTGTGCAAGCACAGGGCCAGATTAATTTATTAGCTGAGGCAGCAAAGCTCCCCAAAGTGGGAACAGGAAGTGAGACGTCATAAATCTAGATAAGTCACCAGATAGCGTACTGTACATTTCTATAGGGCCTCCCTTTACCTCCACCTCCACAATCTGTTATCACTGCACAGTCATACAGGCCAAGACGGAGCGGTGCCATTTAAAACAACAAGCAGCGAAGACAGATGCTGATCCCTGTACAAGTGTTCCTTTTCTCATGGCCGCTCTCCGCCGCCGCTGACTGATACATTTCAGAAGAAAAACAGGTTTGTCATTTGTTATTGCGAGGGCTGCACACAGCAAGATAATTGACTATTGTTTTCTGAGCGCAGAGGAGCAGGATAATTAGGTTGAGAGAACACTTTGCAGAGTGCATTATTGTTCCACTGTGAACTTTATGAAATATTCAGCCGGCGTGGGGATTTTACAAGGAGCAGAGCGGAGAACCAGATGGAGAAATGATCTTCCAATCCCTCGGTCCCAGCATGGTTGCCCGCCTTAGACATTCCCTCCAGGTGACATCATCAATCAATAAATGTCTCCCCCCCTTTCACCTTCTTTTTTCATTTCTCTCCCTGTGACTGACACAAAGGTGTGGGGGTTATTTTTTTGTGCGCTCGTAATAGGTGTGTGCGCACTCATGTGGGTGTGTGTTATATCTCTATCTGATGACTCTCATTGTTCCACTACCTCTGCAGCCATAGTCAAATAAAAGCTGATGGACCGTAGTCTCACCATTAGGACCAGGCCACACACACACATACACACACGAACATACATTGCAACACACACTCCAGTGAACATGGCAGCAATATTCATACTCAGTGGCTGCACAACGAGCTCCTATGACATCTGACATTTGGGGGATAAATCATGGATTCACTTGAATGAATAAGTTCTAGTTATAAGCTGGTCGAGCTACTCTCAATTTCCCCTCGGTGCTCTGAGCTCAAATGAAGGTCAGCTCCAACCACACAGAAACACAAGAGAGGGCTTTCTTTTTTTTTTTTTTCGCCCCCTTTTCGTTTATTTTCCCCTTATGTACGCTTTCCAAAATCATGCAAATGTGGGAGTCAAGTCTAAGTGGGTGATAATTGTTACCAGAGCGGATTTTTATTATCAGCAGTCTGGGCTGCCTGGGCCTGTTTTGATGGCAGTAATATGAATTTTTAGACAAGATGTCTGGCTGACTGAGACTGCCTGCCTGAGAAACTTGCCCCCTGGTTTGATGTGGAGAAATGAGGCTGGAGCCAAGCCAGGACAATTAAGGAAAATTTAATTCATTTCAAGCATTTGTTCCTCTGAAATCTAAATCCATCTTATCATACTTTTCCCTTTTTTGTCGTGAACAAACTAAATCCAAACAGTGGAGAGCCGGGTGGCCCACGTTGAGGGGCTGCTGGGGCGGCCTGGGAGGAGAAACGTCCCTGTTAACCAGGCTACACCTTGACACACTTGGCATGACTTTTCACCCTCAATCTCTGCTAATTACATCAATTATGGGCAATTGTAGGACAAGAGGTGGGCAAACTCTCACAGACTCTTAACATGAACTCGGCTGTCCGCGCAGACTTTGACCTCGGCCTGGTCGTAAAAATGTACTTGTAATCTTGTCATAAATTGCAATAATTAACAGCCTATTATTGTATTTTAAGCGAAGCCTACTGTGTATTGTATCAGCCCGCACACACTGAGTATTTCTATGGTGTTGGGAAATTCCCCCACTGAGAAATAAATCAACACACAACTCGGCGGCGCAGGGCCGACAATTAAAGCTAAATAAATTCTTTCTTTTTTCACGTAATTACCACACTTTAACAGAACATTTAACGCAGCTTGCTAGCACACAACTTTTTTTTTGAACCAGTAATGTTAGTTCACCACACTCACACTCACACTCGCACACACACACACACACACACACACTCGCACACACACCCAGAGACTTTTTTCGCTGTGTACAAATGAAATACGAGACTTACTTGGGATTCTGCGAGCTCCAAATTATAGTCTCCAGCGATTTGGCCGATGGTAACGCCGACCTGCACATTAGAATAAAGATCCAGAGATAATACTTCCAGCAGCCGAGCCCTGCCATCCTGGTCAGTGTGCAGACAGACAGAGGGGAGTCGGGGAAGCGTCGGATCGGACGGTGTCAGCCAGTCAGGATGTGTGCTGATAGTGGTGGTGGTGGGAAGGAGAGCTTCGATCAGTCGGGAGCATGTGAGGTCGATATCAGATACATGTCCTTCTGTCCGACCTCGGACACACACACACAGAGAAGGAGACAGACAGACGATGGGGGGGCTGCAGCTGCAGGAGAGGAGGTGCGTCTCCCTCTAGGCGCGTCTCCTTTAGGTGCGTCTTTGTCAGGTACCTGTCGCTGTGCGCAGCCTACAGATGTCCACAGTCATCCATCAGCACGCTGGGAATCCTCCACTTCATTCCACTGTTATCTCCGCGCCCCCCTTCTCTCTCTCGCCTTCTCTCCTATTGAGTTTCTATTGTGAGTAAATATCCCCGCTGCGTCCCCAGCGTGTTGCGCTCCGGCAGCTTCTAGTCCAACATGCTGCTGCGCGGCCGGTGCGTAAAAATCAGCCGTCAGTCAGCCGCAGCGGGATCGGGGGTATCAAAAGTGCAGATCAGAGGTGGTCCCCGGGTCTCCCGTGTGCCTGTCCGCTCCCCGTCGCCTCCATTGTACCGGTGGTTGAGTGTGCTGAGGATCCGCGGACAGACGCTGCTCCGTGCGCTCCGGTGAGTGCGGCGGCGTTTGTGGCTCCGGTGAAACCCGAGCTGAGCGCAGCGCAGACAGGGGGGACGGCCCACAGCGCAGGCCCCGGCCAATCACAGAGCTCTGTCCCAATAAGCCAAGGCATTTATGGGGACGTGGAGGTGGAGGGAGGGGAGAGAGAGAGAGAGCGAGAGAGCGAGCGAGAGAGAGAGGGTGGGGGGCGGGCGTGTTATTGGGTTGACCCCCACATCTCTACCAGCAGCACCTCGGTTTGAGCCATCGACCCAAATTGAAATGGACTTTGAAGTTATTCGTCAGTGTAGGAGCGCCCACATCGCCTATTGGAGAAAGAAGAAGAAGGGGGGGAAAAGTGCTTACAGGAGGAAAAGTTTGGCCCCTTTAAGTCGAGGAACCTGCTGCTCCCTGTGGATCTTCTGCGTCCCTATAATAAAGGCCCGTCAAATTCCTCCCCCCGGGCAATTACAGTTATGTCTGTGGTGAACGGGACAAGAGAATTGGTAATAATTCCTCCTCATAACTGGGCTGTAATTTCAGCGCTGTGCTATTATAAAGCTCTCTAAATATATACCGCTTAATGCTGCCCATATACTGTATTGGGGCTTTACAGTGTCTGTTATTTCGCTCCTTCCTCTGTTCTCCACTGAAAGCAATGATGATTAATGGGCCTCTTTGGATCTCTTTCCCCGTTGTCTCCTTTTGGGATAATGAACTGCATGAGAACTTAGTCTCCAGTGTCAATAGACAATAGACGGTCGGTAGGCTATAGTCATTGGGCCATTCATTCATTCAGGAAGAAATGCTTGACACATAATTGATCATGTCCATGTCTGTGCCCCCTTTGTGTGCCTATGTGTGTGTTAGGGGGAGAGAGAGAGAAAGAAAGAAAGGGAGAGAGAGGGAGGAAGGAAGGAGTTTCTCTTAATTTCGGGGCATTTATCCGATCAATGCCGCCCCCTAATGGTTGTGATAAAATCGATTCACTGTGATACAAGAGGGGAATTCAGCATAATTGGAAAGGAACAATAACAGACATTTAAAGACGTGTCTCGTGGCTGCTGAAATTATTTTTTATTACATCCTGCTGTGTCCTGACAGCTCATAAATCTCTGTAAAACTTCAGCATCAGCTTCACACCCAAATCTAATTATGTGCACTTATATTAGTGTACTGTATGTGGCTTGTGTCTGTGCGTGCGTGCGTGTGTGTATGTATGTGTAATGCCATGGCTGGATCAGAGCAGGGATTTCTGGCACAAAGGCACTTAGTTGTGAGGTGTGTGCGTGCCGTCTGTCTCTGTGTGTGTGTGACAAAAAAAGTCTGAGGAGGCCATAAAGTTGCTCTTTGTACTACAAGTGCCACTGGAGTTTTGCCACGGCTGCATCCTCGGCAGCCTCTCTACAGTCCATCAGAGCGTTGTCATGGCAACAGCAAACAGAGGCCAGTTGCCACAAAGCCTGGCATGTCCCATCTGACGGCCAGGACGTCTGGGATACCTGACACCCCGACGGCCAATCAGAGTGACGCAGATAGATACCTGATCTGCTGTGAGCCAATGAGACGCCTCCCGTGTACAGCTTTGACGAGTGCCACAGCTGCGGCCGAAGCTGAGTGGCCAGGAGGGGAAGCGGCTCTCACAACGCCACGCTCCTACTGTCAGACTGCCATCGATGGAATAAAAACAACCTCTTATAGAACATAATACACAGATTTGCTTTAAGATGCAATTGAGTGTAATCTTTTCCCCAACCGCACTCATGGCAAGAGAGCAATATGTCATTATGGTATACAGTGCAAGGGGATTATGGGGGATATGTAACAGATATTGGTCTGTCCACATTATTCTGCACAACACAAAAGCTCTGCAACGTGACACACAGGCCAGTGCACTGTTGTAAGGACAAAGGAGTGTATTGAGTCATGCATCCATTTTCAGTCTATCTCACTGGCGTGCACGCACATAGGCGCACGCGCGCACGTACACACAGCCCATGGAAGGGAAATATGGAGATGAAATAGTGGCGTTTTCAAGGAATGAGGTCATCGTGTTAATGTGTATAGGTGCCTGTGATTAGTGCGTCTATAAATAGCATGAATGTACTTTGATACCATGCGCTCACACACGGACGCTCTTCAGAGCCTTTTAGAACGGAGCCAGGCCGCGGCTGCAGATTGGTTTCACTGACTGATCGTTATTTGTTGATTCGTCTACAGAAAATGTCAGGCGACGTTTCAAAAAGCCAGGCGAGGCCTCCCGGACTGAGGCAACGTTTTCAACATGCCGAAATCTCCACCGAACACTGTCAGTGAGCAGCTGTGCCGGCAGCTCTGTGAGGTTTTTACACAAGCACTCTGAGCGCTTTGAGCTAAATGCTAACATCAGGATGCAAACACGCCCGCGACAACATGCTGACGCCGAGCAGGGGGAAAAAAAAGTGTTTACAATCTTCATCAGCTTGGTTTGAGGCTGAATGTCATTAGGGAGCTGCGATAATCAGAGGTATTGAGAGACTACAGAGTTTGAGCAGATGGTGAGAGAGGAAATGTCATGGACTCGCCACAGTTTGTGGGGGGGTGGGGGGGGGTTTGGGGGGGGGTGAATGTGTGACACAAAGTTCCGTGGAAAGGCGTAAAATAGTTGTTGGGAAATTTCACACAAATTTCAGGCGGCCGGTTGCGCAACGGGGAAAGGTCAGAGATCACCACAGGCATGAGGAGTCATGTTTAGAGAACCACGGATGTTGTGCGAAGAAAAATCTATTTACCACAGCCGACACTGACATGTTTCAAGTGACTGATTCGATCTGCTCATGAAGCCCAGAGTTGCATTTTTGCACCGCGTGCCACTGTAAAGGGCAGCGCAGGGACGTTTGGAGTTTGCATATTTTCCCCGTGGGTTTTCTCCAGGTACTCCGCGTTCAAAAAACATGCAGGTTTACGTCGATAGAAGAACTGCCCCCAGGTGTGAGTGTGAGCAAGAGTTGTGTGTGTTGTTTGTGGATTGGAGATTTGACCAGGGTATAGTCCCTGCCTTCCATGTCTGGACTGGAGATAGGCAGCAGCAGGCTGCCACGACACCACTGGGTACTACCCTGATAAGATAATGCGTGGAGATGTCAAATAATTCAGTGTCATTTTGTCCTGTGAAACATCTGCATGTGTCGTGTGTTATTTCCCAGGCTTCATCGACTCCTCTTCACAACGCTTCCGTAAATCACAGACGTGTTCAAAGATTACATGTTTCATAGGCATTATTATATTGCATGGTTCATATAACAGGTATTAAAGCGTTGTGCTGCCTCGTCATGTTTATGCACATGAGGCGAGTTTATCAGCAGCTGCAGCAGGGGATGCTGGTGGCGTGACAGCTGTGCCAGACCAGGCAGCAGACAAAACCGGGTATTTTTAACAGGACCTTTTCCTGCCGTGTTTGTGGTGACAGCCCCTGGTATTTCAAGTCAAAACACAATCTTTTCCTAACCTTAAACAAGGGGTTTTTATGTCGAAACCTAACCAGCACTTAACCACAGTTTTGTCACAACATTTAGAAAAATGTTAATGTAAAGAAATGTAAAGTTTCGGTGCATGTGCGGTTTGCAGACGCATGTAAGAGAGACATTTTTTTTGTGTGTGTGGCAACCGGGTCGAGTAGAGGCTGAAGAGGTCAAGTAAAAGGATGACTTGGGTTACTAGAAACCACCCTATGTGGACAATGAACTGTGGTACTGAATTTCACAGGCAATCCATCAAACAGTTCAAATTTTACTCACTGAACCAGAGACAAAAAAATTCAGTTAAAACGGCCTGAAACAGAGAAGTGCTCTCATTTGGGAGGCTGAAACCAGAGAACGTCTACCGCTTTTGTTTGATGAATGATTTAAAAGATGAATCAATTATCAAAACGGTTGCAGATTAATATTCCACCCAGCGTCGAATGACTCGATTCAGCTCTGAAATGGAGTGAAGTCAGTCAATCTCCGTAGCTTTTGTTTTCCTCCCTACTGAAACTCCAGCTAAGCCCTGCTGCATAGGACATCGTTCCTCCCCGATCTGATATTTACGCTCGGCAAACACTGAAACCATGACATCACCATTCCAGGATGAAGCCGCTGCAGCTTTGTAGTCACAGCCCGGCAACCTCGCAGTCAGGATAAATCACTCCTGAAGTGGCTTTCTCTTGCTTTTAATCTGCCCTTAATGAAGTCTGGCACGTTTCCCTCCGGTGCGGCTCAGTGACACGGCCGTGATCTACGGGCCAGGGGTGGAGACCGGAGGGCCGCGGCCTCGCCGGGGCCCGGGGAGACGCGGTCCCCGGGCCAGAGCTATGGATCCAGGTTAAGCAGAGCCCCTTTGGCATGCAGGAGGGTCAAGTGGTTAACCCTCGTTATCTAGAGAGGACGAGGAACATGTGACTCGGACGTTCCAGCTGTAATCAATATCGAGCAGCCATTAACCACTGAGACAACACATCCTGACTCACACACACACACACACAGACAGAGACATGGGCACTTAGCAGGGCGCTTCTCTTCCATCTCATGCACCGTAAAGCGCTCTCCAAAGGAAACACACAGGGCATAAATGAAAACAACATGGACTCAGTCCAAACACTGTGCTCGGCGGAACAGTGGGAAAGCTCTGTTAATGTAAACGGGCCTATTTTCGGAGGCTGACACTTGAAAGTTGTTGTGTGAGCGATTCATGCTGCTTTGATTTAACTGTAACAGCGACCAGGGCCAAACACAACAGCTGGGGCATCCACAGACTAACATTTCCTGTTTGCGGTCGGGCTTGATTGCTGTCCAGACTTCTTCCTCTCTCCCTTCTTCTTCTTCTTCTCCCTCCCTCTCCCTCTTATCCGCTGCCTCCGCGCTCCTCTACTTTGCTCCAGCTCAGTCATCGTGACTGACAGGAAAGCACTGATTACAGACAAATAACAATCTGCGCAAAACATGTCCTCCTCGATTTCACACCGCAGCAGGAGATGTGAGCCAAACCTCTCCTCTTCTCCTCTCATATCAGTAATTAGGTCTAATAACACGCCGAGACAATAGCCGTTTCGTGTAACCATCTCTGTCTACATATAAACATCTTGGAATCTTGATAACAATCCTGATTAGTAGCTGGTAGTGATCCTGCTATCTTAACTCTCCGCAGCTCCCTGCATTATACCTTTTTAGCCTCTCCGATGAGATTAGAATTTGAAAAGAGAAATTGTTCTTTGATGCTTGATATCAAAGAAGTCGACGCTCAACAATTCCAGATGAGAAACTAGACAGAAAGTTAGGACAAGCACGCACACTGACACACATAAATACACATACACACACACACCCACAGGCACACATACACAGACTGACATACACACACACACGTTATTAACTCACTGTGATTATTTGTTAGCGTAAACTGGATTTTGTAGGCCTGTGGCCAGGGGGGTTTAGAGAAGAGCTAAATTGATGGAGAGAATATGCCAAATGTTGGCCTGGGGGGATGTTCTGTCCATTCTAATAGAATTACAAGCCTCTGATAGATGAGTCCTTTCTCCAAGGCTACTTGTCTGTCAAACATTAGGTCACACTCAGCTTCCAGACTGGATGCGTGAGGAGGGGGGAGAGAGAGCGCAGAGAGAAGAGAGGGGGATAGAAGGGGGCTCATGGCATAAGAGAAGAAAACGTCTGAAGAGGTGCCTCGCTCCCTGCCAAGAAAAGGAGGGCAACAAAAGTGAGAAAGGGTTAGGGTAGAGAGGGAGGCACGGGAGAAAAGGAGAGGGTGGGAGCTGGTGAAAGAGGGTGAAACGAGTGAGGGTGGGGGTTAAAGAAAGAGGAGAGAGTGAGAAGGGTACAAAAGGGTGCATTCGAAGCCACTCTAATTAAGGCCGGTGTGATGGACAGGACCTGCGGACGTGCCTTCTTTTCTTTTTGAGTGTGTGAGTGTGTGTGTGTGTGTGTGTGTGTGAGGGGACGGTGTGGCGATGGGAGGGGCCGGGCCTCTAGTAGAGATGTCTACTGCCAGCAGCCTGAATGGGACAAAGACCTGAATAGAAACTTCAAAGCGACCTCTGTGAGCCCCCCCCCCCCCTCCACCTCCCCCTCCTCCCCCTCCCCTTCACAGTCCCTTGGCTGTGTGATGGTCAACAAGCTCCTGCTCAAGTGGTGTGTGTGTTAGTGTGTGTGCGTGTGTGCGTGGACTCACGGCATGTGTGATTCTGTTTTCCAGCCTGTTATTTTCTGACTGCTACATGCATTTCTTGGCAGCTATGTGTGCAGTGTGGATTTCAAAGTGTGTCTTTGCTCCCTGTGTGCGGGTCTGTCTTTCGCGAGTGTGTGTGTGTGTGTGTGCGTGCGTGCGTGCGTGCGTGCGTGTCTGTCCGTGTTTGCTTTAAGGAGCAGACTGCAGGATGCAGATATAATTGGAGCAGAGGATCTGACTCATTGCTCTCCCCTTCTGAACCGAGTGCTGGCTCTCTTTGGCGGGCTTGGAATTGAAACAAGTAGCCCACAGAGCTGACGTGTTGCAGGAATTATTGTTGCTAAATGATACAGAGGGATTTAGCGTCTAATTTGATCCCAGTGTCCTTACTGATTTTGGCCTGTGTTATGATCTTGTGGCATGCGTCATCTAATTCTATTTGGCAGCGGCTCAGCTCTCTAATGATCTTCCACTTATCACCCCTCTCTCTACAGTAGATACTCCTCAAAGCGTCCCCCTCTCTCTCTCCCTCTCTCTCTCCTGGCAGGGCTAGTGGCCCTGCACGTCTCTGAGCGACCGCTGCAGAGCAGGAATCTTTCTGGGCCCCTGAGAAAAACAGGAAGACCTGGGGGTGAGGGCCAGGGCAGGCAGAAAGATAAGATTTGTGTGCGTGGACGCGCATCGGCATGCGTGCGATAGCGTGTGTGTGCGTACGTGCACGGGCCACAGAGGTAATCTGTCCTGTCTGAGCCCACTTGCATCAGTCAAGAGTCAGGTCAGGCACCAAAGCCCCTGGGATCAGCGTGTCATTGTAGCTGGCGGGTGTCGCCGACATGTCCTCTGTGACATCATCACCCGGGGACACTGAGCGGATGATTCATCCCTCTTCAATGCTCGGTCTGAAGAGCCATTAGAGTCCACCTCTAATCAGACCACAGAATAAAGTAGCCCCAACAACCTCGTCAGCGCTGCCTTTCTCTCCCCTGGCAGGTGCAGAGTGGCGGCGTGGGCCGCGGCTGCTTTGATCACGTATTTATATTTTAGGAGGCAGCACAGGAGCCCCGCATTCAGGCCCGATCCCCATAATGACTGCGCGGGAGAGACATGCTCTGAATGTGTCTTTATTTCGGCTGGAGCGGCGGCAGTCATATGTTTCTGGGAAAATACACGCGGGCTATATTTGAACCGTACAAAATCACATTGAGATAACCTTATCTGCAGATAGAATGTTATCTGTCATTCTGATTATGTCATATGTTTTCAGCTGAGCGTGATTCTGCGCAGCTATAAAAAAAGAGGCCATAAAAATCCTGCAGGAGATCTGTGGTATGTCATGCCCACACACACACACACACACACACACACACACACACACACGCACATACACACTGAAATGCCGAATGGTGAGATTGTGACACGCCTTTGAAACAAAGGCTGAAGAGAAAAGTCATAGCCTATGTACACACTATCGCCCGGGTGTCGACTGAAAGGAAGCATTGCAGTCAAGCGCGCTGTGTTGCGCCAACACAACTTTGGCGTGCAAAGACATACACCAAAGAGGAAAAAAAACACACACACTTTAAACCCAGGGAGACAAACTCCTAAATCTGAGGATGTCCTTGTTAGTAAGCAGCCGAGGGTACACGAGTGCTCTCAGCCGCATCATCAAAGCCTCAGCAATTACTCCCATGCTCCCTCACTCTGGCATAAATCTGCTCTTATCTCGGCTCGCTGCAGGATCAGGGAATATCAGCTCCAGCATCTGCTCCATCTACAAACCCAGCCACTAAAAGCACAACAAAGTGGCTCTGCAGGCATAAATAAAGGAAGGAGGGGCACCAGAAGAAGCGAGCGGGGGGCATATAGAGAAATAGAGAATGAGAGATAGACAGAGGGCGACACAGGGGTGTGTGTTCCTGCTTGTCTTATTTGCCTCGAGCATTTGGGCTCAATCACATTGTGCAATCTGTCAATCAGCCAGTCCAGGAAGGCAAAAAAACCCCAAAAAGCCTCTCCAAACTGCAGCTCTGCTTGGCTCAGGGTGAATTCCTCACAGGAAATTAAGACATATGGAGAAAGCAGAGGTCATTGGCTTGGTTGGGGTAAAAGGTCAGAGTTGGAGATTTAATGGTCAGGGGCAGATATGAAGTTAAGACCTGCATGTCATATTTATTGGCGAGGTTAAGATAATCGCTGACTCTGTTTATCAAAGGGCCTATGAAGTCCCGAGGAGATCGCATCGAGATCCCCCTCCCCAGACATTTTTTACATTATTAACCCACTTTTGCGCCAAGAAGTCAGCAGATTCCAGGTCTGCTATAGAGAGCAAAGTTGCTCACACCTGGCTGAAGCAGCGGCGATGAAGGATGAACAGGTCTCCCAACTATTTTTAGGAGGGTGTTCATTTTCCTCACGGCCGAACTGAAGCAACATCTTTCATTCTGACCCCTTTATCGCAGCTGTGACCCTGACCTCCCTCCCTCCCTCCTACACCTCCCACTCCGTCTCCTGTCCCTCCCTGTCCTCTCCGCATTTCCTCCTTCCCTTCTCCCACTCGCCCGGGGTCTTCCCCTCCCCGCTCTCCACACACGCCCTGCCAAGCGGGCAGGAGGACTGCCTGGTACTTTATTGTTTTTACCCCATTTCTTTTCCTCTCCGCCATACGTGTTTTACTGCATGTTCAAGGACTCCGAAAGGCTTATCCTGTCCAGGTCATGAATCAGGCACAGAGACAAAATGTTACAAGTGAACGTTATGAGGAAATGCCTCAGCTCCAGGTGTTGGCTGCGAGGGCAGGGGTGAGAGGTGAGGGGTCACACACCAGCCCTGAGGGCTCCCTGACCTCACAAGACTGATGAACAGTGTGTTAACAAGGACCAGCTCTCTTTCACTGTGTCTGCACTCTCTCTTCTTGCCTTTGACCGCATCTAATTTTCCTCTTTTTTCGCCCATCGCTCTCTGGAGGGGATGGGGCGGGGGGGGCTGATCTGGCAGCAGCAGAGTACTAATACTTATACCTGCTGAACCTTAAGAGTACCTCGCCATCTGCCGTCTCCCTCGGATTTATAATTATCATCATATCACATTCAAACTAGGCACTGTCGCACTCTTACATAACCTAACCCCTATCTAGCAGTGCATGCAATACTTAAGAATAGATTGAATAAATTATTATTGGGTGAGGTGTTAAATCTTGGCCGGCAATAGAAGTGCTTTCTTTCTAATGAGGCTCCCTGGCTTCTATCTGCACAGACTGGATGTGAGACAGCTAATCACAGCCACATGCAGGGGTCACCTGTCCATGCGCACACACACATGCACACCAAAGGCACCCCTCCATCCACCACCTACTCACGCACACACTCACGCACACATATGCAGGCACAAATGGACGCAGATGGGGACACTGTGCAGACATTTGCCGTACTGACACACACACACACACACACACACACACACGCACACACACGCACACACACGCACACACACGCACACACACACACACGCACCTCGGGCCATTTTCACAGTCATATCATAGAGCCAATTAAAGAGATGAGTCTTATTAGCAGAGGTGTCCTGGCCCTCGTTAATCACTGGGGTTTCCTGGCAGGGGCTGGTGACACGCGGGGCTCTCAGTCATCTTTATGGGACCTGTCTCATCACGCCCTTATAAGACACTCATCCAAAACTTTGCCGAGACTCATGATTTAGCAGAGCTGGCTTGGCCCAGAAACACGTTCAGTCATCCGCGGGTCACCTTTGAATGTGCTACAAGAGATTCAGAGATGGACCTGAAGAAATGCAGGGGCCCCGTGGTGCATCGCTACAGTCCTGCGTGTTTGCAGACTTTCCCCGGCCTTAATTGAAAACCCTAATCTTGTTTCCTTTTCCTGCGGGCGAAACAACCACCATTATCCTGACCGCGGAGCTCAGGCCCACTGAGACGAGCGAAAGTGGCTCCAACAACAATGAAGCGAGGTGAGGGGAGGAGGTGCAGAGAATCAGATTCCAGGGTTAGCCGGGGTAAATATCACTCGACTCCCGGCAGAAAACTCGCCTTGTTTTCTCGCTTCTCGGGGTCGAAAGCTCTGCCTGGACCTCTGGACCACCTGCAGCTCTGCTGATGACAGATTCCCTCTGCACGCTGGACCATCGCAGCCATCAGTGTCAGAGGGAGACTAATCCTCCTGCTTCTGTCCCCTAAGTACAATAGCCCTGTCACTCGTTCACTCATTGAGAATACCTTTAGCCGCTCAGCCCGTGTGTCAATACGGAGCAAACCGACAGGAGGCAGACAGTAGGTTCCCACGGCGCTCTATTCATAGCCTTCCAGAGGAATCTCTGACCTGTTCTGGCCTGTCTCATGAAACCTGCTCCTCATAATGAAGGGCATTGATCCTTTCCTCATTTCACATTCACCTTGACATCTCTGTTACGGCCCACGGAGCGTACCCTTCTTAATCCAAGACAGATTCCTTCCCTTTATTTGGTTACCGGATAGTTTATTGGGCTGCGTGCTGCATTTGTTGGAATGACAGGGGTCCAGAAATGTCAAGGATGGGCTGCAGCGGGACGAGACGTCTGAGCGTCACTGGCCTGGAAGTACGTCTGGGTGCGTGTCCCTGTCCCTAATCTGAGTTTCTGGTAAATGATTTTTCAGGGTCGACTGCTTTTTTTTCCCCCCCTCTGCCTTTGCAAGCCGAGATTATCGCCTATGCTCTCATTGACGTTTCATCCGTGGAATTAAAAGTCTGCGGCTTTATCCTCTTGCGGAATCTTTGGACGGTCTCACGCTCTCCCGCTGCCAAACCTAATAGCGGCCGCGGCGGACACAGAGCAAACACGCGCTCCCGGGTCGCAACGAAATACTTCTGAGATCCTGCCGGCCGAGTCCCCCCCACCCCCCACCCCCCACCCCCCACCCGTGAACTCCGGCACATGCTATGAGTGAATCATGGGTCCCAGGCCTCCTTGACCCTCCACCGAGGTCCCAACACTAGCTTACCAGATATGGCGTGCGGAGGGCTGTGGGTTATCAGGAGTAAATACAGCGGCCGCGGCTCTGATTTAAACTCGGCAGCCCTGACCCCAGCAGCACAACGTAACCCAACTGTGCACAAGCAGAGGCAACCGCCGCGGGAGCAAGTCACACACAGAAAATAGGAGGGAGAGAGAGGCAGAGAGGCACAGACGGAAGACGCCTCCCTAAACTTTCATAAAGGCATTCTGACAACATGCCAGCAGACACTATAACGCTAATCTAAATGTTGTCTCCGCTCGCTCTCTCTCTCTGCTTGAGCAGCACTAACGGCGCATTAGAAGAAAAGGCTGACAGCTCGGGAGACAATCAGGCAGGGCTGCCGACGTAAGTGCCTCTCCGCACATTATTCTGACAGCCGACATGTGACAGGCGGGCGGACGGGCGCAGTGATAGATGAGCCTCTTCATGTATCACAGGCCGGACATGAAGGGGAGCTCTGCCAGGTCCCATTCTACTAGGCCCGCATTGATCTGAGCCCCTCTTTATTAATCACGCACTTAGCACAGAAGTCTCTTGCTTTCATCCTTTCTTCGGCTACCTCGTGCACTCGTCTTCATCATTACAGAAAGCGTGGCGCTCTCCAGTCTCAAGACAGCGCTCCTGCCACCGTGACCCGGCGGATGCTTCAGAGCGTCAGGGAGCCGTCGCATACAGCGAGTCGGCCCCGCAAGCGCGTAATCACAGGCTTCTCGGCAAAGCGGAATAAGATACATACATTATAAAAGAGAGTGGACCGTGGACAGTAATAGCACTGGCACTGAACGGCGGAGACAGGATGTCTGCCTTGGACTATGCTGCCCCCTTGAGCCATTAAAGTGAAATGGAGTGAGTCACAGTGTCAGCACAAAGTGCTCTCAGATGAGTTGCTATAAAAGGTGCACGAGAGACGGGGGGAGAAAGAAAGAGAGGAAAAAGAAAAAAGGAAAAAACCTCCCGTGCAGCCTGGATCCGATGACTCCCGAGTGATAGTTGCAGTAAATTCATTGTGGTCAAAAGTAAAAAGTGCCACAGATGAAATGTGTTGATTTTTATTCAAAAGTTACTGTCTCCAGACAAGTACAAATCAGAAAAGAGTGACTGAAAGAGGATGGGATAACAGACAACAACTTAGAGTGTAGGCAAGAGTGCAGGGGAGAAAAAAAAAACAAAAAACAAAAAAACACAGAAATGGCCAAAAAGGAAGGAAACAACTTAAATTTTGTATATATACACATGATCTATTAAGAATTTATACCAATGTAGTGGTAAGTAACAAACAATAAACAGTACTTTTTCCTTAAAAGAATTTTCTTTTTTACTTACATAAAATAATTAGGCAAAACACATATAGGCTGTTCATCTACTGTATCACATTACATCTGACCACCTCATGTTTCATGTTCTAAAAAGCCAATTATCCACCTTTAAACATGACTGATCCTCGGACATGGAAGATTTCTGTGAGAGAAGGTGACCTTCACAAGCATGTTTAAGGCTTAAGCATGGAATGACTACAAAATAACAACCTCAGTAGACAAAACATTTTCATTAAAACTTGTGTGTGACAATTACATGTCAAAATCTAAGCTTTGTCTAGCTGCCACGGCGCTGCTGAATAACTTTCATCTTCAGTATTGTCTGAATGACTACCTTTTACGTTTAACATCCCAAGTAATAAGTTGTGTTTGTTTTTTTGTTTTTTTCCTTTCCGACAGGACTTTTCATGTTGAGAAAACCTTAAAGCTGAATTTCACAAGTCTTTTCATTGATTTTATCCAAACTAGTTTACATGTAGGAAAAAAGGTAGAAACCCGAAGACATTATCAAGACAAAAAGAAAAAAAAAAAAAAACATAAAAATACAAATTTAAAAATCTTTCTCGATGCATGGCTCCGCATGCTTTCTTTTTTTTTTAGTTTTACTTACACATTTCTCAAACTTTGTGACTGAAGGTTGAAAAGTTGAAAATAAGAAAACAAAAAAAAAGCACATATATAAAATCAGCACCGATTCATATATAACTTTTATTTAAAATGTAGAGATACCCATTTCAACATTATGCTGCTGGATTTTTTTTTTTGTTTTTTTTCGTTTGTTAAAGATGCGCAATTCCTTGACCAAACCGCTTTCTTGCCAGAGCCCACACAGTGGCACTGCTGGGGGTAGAAATCTGCTTGTTTTTGGGGGAAGGAAAGGAAAGGGGAGTGTGTATGGGAGGGAGGAGGGGGGGTATTTTTCTCTCGTAGATGGTGGTTAAGGAGTGGTCCAGATCTTGGGCGAGGCTCGAGAACGTACTGCTTTAACAGCGTGGAGCGTTAAAAAGTGGACTCTGGGGAAACTTCACAGCATAAAAGAAAAAAGGATCAGAACTGATTCTATGTGACATCTCACCATCTTAACCACCAGTGGTTATAAGGGCCACGACTCGGGGGAGGGGGGGGGGGGGGGAGTGGGGGCCCGACAACAGGGAGAAGAAACTTATAGAGATAGGAGGAGAGAGGAGAAGGAAAAAAAAAAAAAGAATAAAAGAGCACAGAAACATAAAGACCTCCATCCACTTGGCTAACACAGTACAAGCAAGCTACTACAGTCTGTTTATAAATTACTACTTCACACCTGGTAACTTACTACAATTGTAAAAAGGGTTAGACATAAACAAAAATGTTTCTTAAGTTAAACACACCAATTCATCCCCGTTTTAAAAAAGGAAAAAAAAAAAAGAGAGATAAAAAGCTATTATGGATCTTTTCTTTTATCAGACACGTCTCATCTCTAATAGGTTTGGAAGTGGCCTGTTACACTATTTCTGAACAGGAAGAGCTTACCCAAGATTATAAAAGTAAATATTTGAAACAAAGTCCTCTCTGAGCAAGCAACACTGAGTGTGGGTCGTCGTTGGTCCACGTGGAGTACAAGCCAGATTTTTTTTTTTTTTAGGGTTTTTTTTTTGTTGTTTTGTTTTTTTCTTACAGAAAACACGTCGGTTTTCACCTCTAAAATTCTCTTTAAATACAAAGCGCCTCTTCTGTCATCCCAGCGGTAAAATCATCTGGATATTAGCTTAAAACATGGGCACTCCAAGGACCTAGGAGACAGAAAGAAAAATCACATTAAATATACATTCACACATGTTAATATTACACCATTAAGACAAGAACACTTAGAAGTGTACATGAATAACTCTCAGTCTAACAGACTGCTCTCTCCTCTTGGTGCTATTGTGTTTGGACTGCTGAATATGAATATTCTAGCTGGAGTGTGTGGGTCAGGTCACCCAGCCTGGATGTGAAGCTGGGACGAGCGTCCGCTTTCCCACACGTTGCGTCTGCCTGCGCGCGGAGTATCGAACTGGAAGTCTTGTTGTTTTAAAGCCAGGAGCGGAGCGGAGCGGAGGGACCGATCTGACGCAGACTCGTTCTGATAGGGGGGGGGGGGGGGGGGGGCGAGTCGAGCGGCTCTACAATGCGCCGTGTTGTTCCTTCGCTCAGACAAAGCCTTATTGGAACAAGATGCTACTCGGTCGGTGGAGACAAAAAACAGATTCCGTTTCTTTTTTTCCCCTCCCGCTTTTGTGTCTTGTTTTTTTTTGGCGACAATGATATTAGTTAGGACTTGGCACGGGGGCGGCCCCCGTGACTCGGGGCTGCTCAGCGTCTGGAGGGCCCGCGTGTTTCAGAGAGGACAGAGGAAAGAACAAACCCCCGCGGCTCGTCCCCCCCCCCCCCCCCCCCACCACCACCACACACACCCCTCCCCCTCCCCCGGGGTTTCTGAGGTCGGGACGAGTTAAGACAGGAATTTCAACCCGAGCGTTGCCTTTTTTTTTTCCCTTTTCCAAAGAAATGCCATGTGGCGCGTCTACACGAGCGCCAAAAGGTGAATCTGGAATTAGAAAAAAAAAAAACAAAAAAAACCCCCTAAACTGGTCATCTGGAGTCTAAACGTGCTGCAAGCCACTTGCTCTGCTCCGTGGAGTTGACGTGGAGATCTGTTGACTGGCTGCGTCTGCCACACAAACACACCTGCAGCCTGCACCATGTGACCACATTACCCTAATGCAGATCTTAAGCAGATCTACGTGGGACAGCCTCGACGGCGCTTACCGATTCGTCCATGATAGAAGCGGGTCGAAATAGTCGGGCTTGAGCTCGGACCTCTCGCGGCGGTTCTTAGAGGGAGGCTGGAAAAAGAAGACACATGTTGGGGTTAGGAGCGTTTCCCCGCACTGCTATTCTTTCACAGAGCACCAAAGAAAAGAGAAACACGTGGGGGGTGAGGGGGACTGTGGAAACACATCGATACCCCGGCGCTATGGATTCCTGGATTGGTGCGTTGCAGCGCGAGGGGAAAGAGATGTTTGCGGAGATAATTGCAGAAATGAACTTGCGCGGCTTCGTTTGGAAAGAATTCATCGTTCGCGGCAACAAATGGAACGAATTTGCAGAAACTGGGGCACTTGTTCCAATTTTCCGCTCGATTCAACGTGACATTTGGAGCCCTCTCCTCGCCGAGCGAGGCGGCGGCGGCGGCTGCGAGCATCCAAAATAGACAAAACGTCTCCGATAAACTGAGCGCTTCTGGCTCGCCGCTCGCCATACATGGGTCTGCTCGCGCAAAGCAGTCACGGCGCCTCGTGTTGTACCAACAGTGGCAAGGCACCGCCCACACGGCCCTTCATCGTCCTCACGCCGGCTGGAGGAGGAAACGAGTCAGCGAGGCTCGTTTTCCCAGAGCGGAAAGGTTAAATGCAGGAATCGACGCGGGCGCTTGTTATCGGGCCGCTCCGAGCCAACGCGATCTGTCCCGTTTACGCCCGGATAACAGAGCGAGCGCGTGTGTGTGTGTGTGTGTGTGTGTGTGTGTGTGTGTGTGTGTGTTGTGTGGCGGGGAACGCTGGGACCAAACCAGCCAGCCACACGTGGCTTCATTTGGACGCATCGCTGCTGAGCTGAGCTGAGCTGAGCTCGGATCAAACTAAAACGGGGACGAAAGAAAATAACAAGCCGGGGCGAAACGCGCAAAGTCCAGATGGTGGCGGGCCAAAAGACACAAGGAGAGAAGGCCTGCGGTGTTTCACCGGGGACGCTGTGATCGATGGGAGCTGAGCTGACTGGGCTCAGCCCGATAAGAGGGACTGGCCGGTGTGGTTCTTGGAGCACTGCGGAGTGTTTTTCCTCATGTGACCCCAGGGGTCTGATGATAAAGGGGGCGGGGGGCTCATTTGCTAGTTTGTGATGTGGGAGCCGTATGAATAATCTCAGCTATGTCCGATACCAAAGTCTCCAGAAAGAGTAGAGTCGATCTTGGAGACCCACAGGCTTCAGGACGCCTGTGCCGGAGCTGCGGACCGTCTGCTCGGACTGGAGGACTTCAGATGCGAGCGTTCCTATGCGTGTCACGTGACGGGTGCGTGATGATGTCACAGAGGTTTGCTGCTGTGCTGGAGGGGGAAATTTGCACCGCACAGCGTTCCCAAACAAGGGGAAATGGAGTAGGTGAGGCACCGCTGAGTGCCTGGAAGAATGCCCCGGGCGTTGGAGTGTGTGTGTGTGTGTGTGTGTATGTGCGTGCGTGCATCTGGAGCCAGGTTCGGTGCCAGCCTGAGAGCTGCTGCTGCTGCCGGGCCCCTGCTGGCGGCCTGACACTGAGAGGGGCCGGCTGCTAACAAGAGCTCTGGGAGCTTTCTTTGGACGCGCAGCCTTGAGGTTTTCAAAGCGTCTCAGGAATAAATCAGACCCGAGAGCAACTCTTTACGTTGTTTGATACGGCACCCGGTGTTATGACTGTGAAGTAACCAGACCGCGAACAGTCTCCAGATGGAACATCTGGCCCCGGGCGCAGCGAGCAGATGTTAGCCACTTTACCGGCCGTCTGAGGGAGCTCCTACCAGATCGATGTCCATGGTGTCAAAGTCCATGCCCTCGTTGAGGTCGTCCATGCGCCCCTCGGACGACATCATCACGTCCTCCACGATCGGCTCCTCGTCCTCCTCCATGAGCCCGGTGCGACGACTGCGGGAGAACGGGGACAGTCAGAACCAGAGAGGCACATTTTTCCCCTCAGGTAGCTGCGAGTAGGGGGGGGGGGGGGGGGGGGGGGGGCTCTCACATAGCGTGCTGCAGATTGGTCCTGAGCTTGGCATAGTTCATGGCTCTTTCCTGCTGCTGGCGCGCCTCCTCCTGTTGCCTCTGGGCCAGCATCCACGTCACCTGCGAGCTAGAGATACACAGAGGGGGGGTTTAACGAGAGGCTGGTTGAATCCGGCTGCTTAATGAAGCTGCGTGTGCACTGCGCGGTTTCGGATGCGGCCCTATAGATGGCCCGCTGGCCTGCCGCCGATGAGAAGTCAGGTCGGATAAATAAACTAGTCCGTCACTGTCCCAGCAGGGCCCGCGCTTGGCAGGCTGTTAAGTACAAGCGTTTTGCTGCCGTTTGCCCCCGAAAATTAATAGCACGCAAATGGGAAATTACATTGAACCCCGTCCTAATGTATTTTGGCTCGTACGGCGCAGTCCTCTGATCCCATTCTCAGAGAATAAGTGATTCGCTGAAGTGGAATGATGGGCCTGGATGTGGGCCTAGGCACACAGCATTTACACAGTCTTGCGGAGAGGAGCATTACCATGCAAGGAAATAACAGATAATTAAAGTAAGATGGTCGCCGGAGAGCTCCTGAAATGATGGAGCTACGCGGCACAGGAGGAGCAAGGTTGGCGATGGACGGCTACGGCCGGGGAGTGTGAGAACGTGCCCTCAGAGAGGGAGGGTCACCACAGATTCACTGAAATACATACGTTAATTACAGCAGAATGCAGACGCATCATTTACAGCCGCACAACGATGGAAATAATAATAACACTGATAATAATGAAGAGAAAATACTGGCGGAGGCTCCAAGACGTGGAACGTTTGGGTTGTGTTCTTTGCCTTAATTTGCCAATTATGGTGTGAAACCTGAACATGCACTTAAGTTCTGCCTGTTGTGCTTATGGTGGGCTGGAGATCTTCTGAGGAGGAGCCCTGTTTCCACTGAGACCCAGCTGAAAACGCGAGCCTGGACCGGGCTGCTCCCTGTCATTTATGTGGCCCCTGGGAGCGAGGGGGGGGGTGTGAATGTGACAGGGCCGTGCATACTTGTAATCCATGGGGGCCTGGTGGTGCTGGGGCGTCTGTTGGTGGTGCTGTTGGTGTTGGTGGGGCTGCTGCTGGTCGTGGGGGAGGGGGTACACCCCCATGAAGCTGTCATCGCGACTCCTCTTGGGGTCTCGCATGGCGGTGGAGGTGAGGTGCGGGGACGGCAGCATGACGGGGGTCTGCATGCTCTGCTGCCACACCTCGCTGCTGCTGCTGCTCTCCTCTGGAAGACAAACGGCAAGGCCGACAGGGTTAAGACGGGGACGTCCCACCAGTCTGTGGACGTCCCACAGGCCCTGGGACGTCCACGGGCCCGTGGACGTCCGACGGGAGCCTCTTCCCTCTAAACTCTCACTTTAAGAACAGTTTGATTGGGTAAAAAAGTTCAGTCTTGTCTGAAGCCATCTGGTCATTAGACACCCATATATATAATGGTCAATGATGTTTAAATGTAAAAGTGTTTCCATGACATGGAAACACACAGGTCTGAAAAACCTGTAAATGTGTTTTTTTCATTCACTTAATTCAATCTTTTAAGTTTATTTATTTTATCCATTGAATTTTAAGCTTTTCATTTTACTTTTGATCTACGTTTTATAATTCCATGGCCACCTTTATTCATTTTGTTGTTTTGTTTTTGGTTATGTAATGCTATTCCAGTCATTCCGTCAGACTTGTTTGGTTTGATCATAGCTGTGGCCGGGCACCAAGCGGAGAGGAGCCACAGTAAGTAGGAGTGTAAGTAGGTGAGTAAGTGGTGTGATTAAAGTGAGAGTGGCCGTCAGTTGTCGTGAGCAGGTCTTACGGGCGCCCTGCTGTACACACGCCGATTTAAGTGAGCCCGGGAGGTTGCGAGGAGCGGTGCCACTCTCTCCCACCATCTGCTGTTTAATCTCCTCGGCCCATCAGCGTGTGCGTGGCTGAGCCGGGCTGCGGGGAGTGAATTTGGGTTAATCTGGGCTCCAGCGCTGCTTTTGTGATGCCGTCGCCGGGGCCGGGACGCGTGTGGTTATCCTGAAAACATCGACTCCCCGGCTGACTTTAAACCCGCACACAACTGATCGGAAAGTGGGAAACATCACCGAGCCGGAGCTTAAGCCGGTGGCCATTTCTCCCCCCCCCTCACCCTCCCCAGCCTCTCATTCCTGAGCAGCCGTGCGATACCTTCTGGCAGCTTCCTCTTGGCCGCCGACGTTCCAGCTGCGGCGGCGGTGGCGGCGGGGGGCTTGGTCTTCTTGGAGCGGATGGAGGAGCCTCGGCTGGAGTAGCCGCTCATCACCGACATGGTGTCGTCATCGCCGCCCGCCTGCAGGGAGTTCCTGTAGGAGATGAGCGGCAGCCAGCAGTCCTCTCGCTGCAGCGCCATCTGGAAGGTCATGAAGCGCTCCAGGTACATGTGGCTGCCGAGGAGAGGAGAGGAGAGGAGAGGAGGAGAGGAGAGAGGAGAGGAGAGCAGAGCAGAGCAGAGCAGAGGAGAGCACAGGAGAGGAGAGCACAGGAGAGGAGAGGAGAGCAGAGGAGAGGAGAGGGGCAAAGATGAGATAAATTGCGCTCTAGTGCGTGTGGAGCAGCAAGCTTACACACACACACAATCAGGTGCGCATTCCAAATGGAGGCCGCGCGTCAACGGCTCACGCACCACTTGCACCAGTTGTCGCCAACACCTGTTACAGCCGAGCCTGCCCCCCCGACCTCAGAGAGGAAGGGGGATGGAGGGAGAGAGAGGGAGCGAGAGAGGGAAACTTACACAGTCCTCTTGTCTTGTCTCATGAGCTTGGAGGAGAACTCGCTGAGGATGTCCAAGAAAGCCAGGTTTAGGGGAGGGCCTCCCTCTCCCTGGGGACTGGGCTCCTTGAAAGCAAACTCGATACCATCCCTGAGAGAGGGAGGGAGAGAGAGAGAGAGAAAAAAATGAATAACACGCTGTGAGCTGGGGAGAGGAGCCGGTTTCTCGGGCAAACTTCGTCCAAAGCATGCAGAGAAACGGACATTGTGGGGGAAACTGTGGATTAACAAATGCAGAAGGGGATGAGGAGGGACGTCTGTGGCTTATTCATTCCAATCACAGATGAGGGTCAGGAGGTGCAACCTTAAACCACTGGCAGGCTTGCTGAACTTCAACATGCAGTACTTAAAAACCAACCGCACCATTTCATAAAAGAAAATCGGAGAAGGTCAGACTGGGACCATAAATCTCACGGCAACTAAGAGCATCGCAGCTTTACTATACGTTCGTGAATCGTGGCTATAAATCAAGCTTGACGCTGAAGATGGAAATCGAGTGTTTACGGCAAGTTTCCTCAACGCATTACTTGCGCACGTGATTCATACCGAGAACCGAGGAGACCGCACACGCGCCCCATTCATAACGCCTCGTCATCTGTCATTGCTTAAACACGGACGGCTACCTAAGCCTCTCTAATTACACGTGTTGCACGAGAGGCCAAAATCCCAAACATGGACGCGTCTGCTTCCCTGGAACATGACCCGGCTGCAATTCCAGAATCAGGCCGAGGCTGCGATTTAACAATCCGCGTGTGCTTTTTAACACTCAATTGTGGAGCGTTAACGAGGAACTCCATCTCCCCTCATTAGGGTGCAGGTTCCTCGCGTAGAATATACAACAGGCCGCTTCTGTTTTTATAGCACTGCTGAGCATTTCGACGGCCTTGGGCGGTTTTTACATTTTTTACAGCGATTCTCGCTGCATGGGAATACGCGAGCGAACTGCAACACTTTATCACTTAAGCCTCTCCAAAATCCTCAGGAAGAGGCTAACAAGCAGGAGGAAACGCAGCATTCAGGAGCAATTTGTCCGGCGTGAAGGCTCCTAAGCGCGGGGCCAACCAGGGGGCGAGAGGGAGGGGGGGCGGACGGGGGCCGTACTTGTGCAGCATGGCGATGGCGTCTCGGGTCTTGACTTGGTCCAGGCCGAAGGTGAGGGAGAAGCGGCGGGCCAGCTCCTTGATGCCGCAGAACGCCGAGGAGGAGCGGTCGAAGCCGTGGCCCAGGTCGGACAGCATCTCGTTGAACAGCTGAGGGAGACGGGTCGTAGACGGTGACCGACGGGCATATAGAAGCAGCACCGACTCACTGACTGCCTGCCTGAGGCGCGTCCACTCACCTGCTGCAGACTGAGGATGAGCGTCTTGGCGCACTGAATCTTGTCGATTTGCCGAGTCTTACTCATCGTCTCCTTTATGATGTCACCATAATCATTGTAATACTGCAGAGAAAAGAGACAGCACACATTGCTCATACAGGCTGACTCTGCCATCCCTGGATGCGAAAGCTGAATGAATGCCCAAATGAATGAAGGACTGAAAGGAAGGATGGAAGAATGAATGAATGAATGAATAAATGGATGGATGAATGGATGAATGAATGGATGGATGAATGAATGAATGAATGAATGAATGAATGAATGAATGAATGAATGAATGAATGAATGATCCAGTGTGGACCTACCCTCATGTACTGCTTGAAGATGTCTGCTCCGGTCTTCATCTCTACCACGCAGTAGATGATGAGTTTACAGTAGGCAGCCAGCAGGTTTCTCCTCTTGTGCAGAGCTTCAATCTTCACCGCCTCGTCGTCTTGCTGCCCGTCTGGGACGACGGAGAAAGACAGAAGAAAAACTTGCAGCTCTTTTTCACCGAGGCAAAAGCACACAGCTCTCCAGAACTGGAGGCATCTGCGATGTGTACCTGTGCTGTTCGAGTCGTCGTCCTGGTCGATGAAAACGTGGTTCAGGATGAAGGAGAGCAGCTCCGACTGCAGCGAGTCCTCTGGGGAGTAGATGAGCGACTCCAGGTGTTCCCTGCCTCCGGACACCATCTGGTGGCTGAAGATGAGCAGGAGATCACAGAGGATGGTGAATGCCTGCGGGAGGAGACGGGGAGAGAAGACAGAAAGGGAACAAAATGTTACGACTCCAGACTGCCAAGATGCACTGCGCAGATTTGTAAAGATGAAGCCTGAGCTCTTCCACGCGTTGTTTGTTTTTGTGTGTCACCTGTTCTTTGACAGCTGTGTTGACATTAGTGAGGTAGCGCTGACACATCATACAGAATGCCCTCATCTGCTTCCTCAGGGTCACCAGGTCGTCCTGCTGAAAAGACAACACATCGATTTTAACACCCGCGCCTGGGCCGGAACATTCTCCCCGGGGGACGGTGCGGAGCGGGCCGGCCGAGGACGCCTCACCTTCCTGGAGCTGCCCTCGGATGACTTGGCCAGATGCCACAGGATCACATAGTGGGTACACTGCAGCGAGTGGATGACTATCTGCTCGAGAGAAGGGAAGAGGAGGGGGCAGAGAGCCGGAGAGGTTAACATTTGTCACGATGAACAGAAGCTGACAAGCTTACGAGCGCCGCCATGGCGGGGCGGCCTCTCGCTGACCTGCTCGGGCATGTCTCCGTTTTCGATGCCCGTGTTGAGAAGCTTGATGTTGCTGGTGAAGAGGTCCCACCCCGACAGGTCGTGAGCACTGCAAGGGATCGGAGGAGAGAGCAACATCTCAGAATATCTGGCTGAAACGAGGGTCGGCCGGGCGGCCCGCAGGAGGGAATGTGAGGCGCGTGATGCAACGGCAGAGGAAGCGGGCGTCATACTTGTGAAACGCCGTGATCCTCTTGAGGGTCGACAAAACCTGATAAGCATCGTCTTCGTCAGCATCTTCGCCCTGGAAATAAAAGAGGAGGATTTTTGCACGGCGGGTTAAGTTTCATGAATCGTGATAGGCGTCTCGTCTGATATGGCTGAATCATCTGGAACTGATACATATGCAAGGGCATCGAGATTCAGAGGATGAAAGAGAAACGCTTCCGACGAGGATCTTCACACGGGATTTTCCCAGCCCGCCTCACATGCGGAGCGACGGCCCTACAAGGGTTCGCTCTGATCATCCTGAGGAGCGCGATCGCACGCAAAGCACTCTGATCTTTCAGCTCTTAATTAATAGACCGGCCGATTGAAATGATTTGATGATGAATCGACGTCTGGATTTGATCATGTCAGCTGCACTCGGCAACATGCGGCGGAGGCCGCAGCAATAGCATCAAGTGGGTGTAGAACGGGCCGGGCCCGTCCTGTCCGAGTGGCGTAGCTACCTCTTGTAGGAAATCCTCCAGTAGCCTGTTGAACTTGTCCACCAGCTCATCCAGCAGCTGGGAGCGGGCAATGTCCACCCTGTTGAAGATTGTGAATTCCTCGTTGCAGAGGGCATGGTAGGTCTTGGAGCAGGCCTCCAAAACTTCAGTGTCTGTGTGCTTCTCCACAATTTCCCTGATCTGACGCAGCAGGGATTCCAGATGCTGGATGGGAGGGAGGGAGGGGGAGAAAAGAAGGAACAGCTCGTGAACCGTAACAAGGCAATAAACGGCAATTAACTGAGGTGAAAGCAGCTGTTATAGCGTTTATTTCAGTGGCAGCGCGTGATAAAGGTCCTACCTTCTCGAGACGCCCTGTAGTATAGATCTCCAGGTCGAAGAACTGAGGCAGCTGTAACAGGTTAGTCACTTTCTCTGCATCCACAGCGTACTGGAAGACAAGCAAGCAGCGCGGTGATGTTTAGTCACATGTGCTCTGCACAGCCGGGCAGGGCGGCACTCCATAGGAACACAGTGTGGACAGGACCCACCTTGGCCAGTAGAGGGGGCAAAGCCACAGCAAATAGCTCTGTCATCCTGGTCTTATCGTCCAGCTGAGTCTTCTTCTCTTTAGCCGTCATCACCTGACCGCAGACGCACCAAGTTAGACCGATCACAGCAACAATATGTTGCATAGTAATCCCAATCATAAAAAGACAGGAGTCGTTGGATTACAGGTATTCAGAGATGTGAACGTGGCCTCCTCTTACCCTCTTCCCTGTGCCTCTTCCAACAGGTGGGTGGCATTCAGACGCCTGGCGTACAGTGCACAGCATGATTTCAATCAGGGCCGTCTCTTGTCTGTCTGTGAGAGCTGGAGCCAAAAACCACACGGAACACACACTCATCAGCATCAGAGTGACCCAGGTCAGCCTTTGTGTGAGGTACACCTGGAGAGAGAGAGAGCTGGGCCGTACCTTCCTCGCCTGGCACTGGGTCATCCAGCAGTAAGCTGATCATACACTCCCAGTCTTTCAGTAGCTCTGCACCACATTCCCAGAGGGAGTCCACCAGGTAGGCTGCATGCTCATGGAGCTGTGGGAGGGACAGAAATGTTGATAGAAATTGAGCATGCGTGTGTGTGCTTCCATTGCCTGGATACTGTCAGGAGAACAGGGAAATGAAAGTGGATAAAACATCCTGGGCGTGTACCTCGCTCTCCAGGAAGAAGAAGACAGTGGTCTTAATGAGGTTGGCGTTGGGGCTTTGTCTGCCTCTTCTCTTGGGGACACCTTCCTCCTCGGGCTCCCGTTGGCTGAACAATCTTTGGAAAATATGAATCATTAGTTGGGCATTACACAAACACCCCCCCACACACACACACGCACACACATAATCCTCCGACTGTGCACTCTTGGAAGTCACGAGGGGGCCGCAAACTACAAACTCATAAGTTGCGCAGAGAGGAAAGGGCCGACTCTGAAAATTAAACTTTCGACTTTTTAGAGTCTCTGAGCTGCATCGCAACACTACCTTCAGAGTTCAAACGAGAATTAACCAAAAGGCTGAACACGGCTTCTCAGTATGCATTGTGCAATTCTGCAGACTGAATCTTGAGGAGTTTCTTAAAACCAAGCGGAGAAAAGCTTCCCCCCCACTTGCTTGTTTTGAAGTGTTGGGCCTGTTGATACAAGTAACTGGGTTTGGCGAAACCTGGAAGGGCAGCCACCGGCTCACGGATAAGTTCCCCTGGAAATGACGCTTATGCGGGACGTACTTCTTATAGAGGAACTCTCCGGCTGCGATGGCGACTGGCCTGTGCGCCGAGTAGACCAGGTGATAGACGCTCTCACAGTCCTCGGGGGTCAGCACCTCATCCGTACTGCTGCAGGGACAAAACGACAACGACACGGTCAGCTCCAGTCGGACAGTAAAGCATGCTGGCATATGACAGAGGATGTCCTTATTACACACACACACACACACACACACACACACACACACACACACACACACACACACACACACACACACAGGAGGGAAGACGACCGCTTACTTCAAGACTAGGGTGAGTAGTTTGATTGCCTGCACTGCCACGTCATACTCTTTGTCCAGGGTCATGGAGACGATGCGATCCTGTGCGGGGGGGGGGGGGGGGGTGATACAACGTGTCAGGAGTTTAAAAGTGACGAGGACTGATTGTGTCAAATCCTGTCCGTCTGAGTCGAGTCGAGCTCGGTCGCAGGTGTGTGTCCGGTGCGTTCGGGCTGTGCGTGTGGTGCCGCTGCTGTCCAGCAGGTGGTGCTAACCTTGAAGCGGCTGGTGAAGAGCTCCAGTCTTGCGTTGAGTTCTCTGTTGTAGTAGAGACCCTGCAGGGCTGTCAGACACTTCAGACGTACCTCGCCTTGCTGGAGAGGAGAAGAAACAAGGCACTGATCCAGGGCCTCAGCACAGAGAGCAGCGGCAAGGGCAGTTTCATTTGAACTTCATGTCAAGTCGATAAAGGTGAAAAACGATCATCGCCTCGGTAAAACTGAGAAGTGGGTCGCGTTTTCCAGTATTTTCTTATGTTGTTGGAATAAAAACACACTTTAAAACAATTTTAAAAATGTCTGAATGAGGCCTGTCTGTTGGTGCAAAGGTCATAGCAGGTCTAAAATGTTCTACATTTTGTTTCCAGTTTCGCAGCCTCGTATCAATGCTGAGTCAGGAAGTATCCGACCTGACCTAACACAATAACACAACTAGCAGAGCCGAGGCTCTCCTCCTCTCCCTGAACGTGTGTAATGATGCCGACGAGAGACTCCGGGAGTTGTGATTCCACTGCAGACTGTGCACGCCCACACACACTTCTGAGACGAGACCCGGTTGAGAATAAAAACAAAACAAAGAAGACGACGACAACAAGAACGCGGGCACAGCGAAGGAGAGGAGATGTGTAGTGGCTTTGGAGGCAGACGGAGCCCAGGAAACCCACCTTGTCGTGCATCGTCCATCCCACGTACTTCAGATAGCTGTCGTTGAGGAAGGCATCGCTGTAGAGTTTCATCCACACGCCGATCTCTTCTATACAGATCGCCCTGATTTCTGCTATCGAGTCACTGCCCCAACACAAGAACACGTGTCGTTAAAACAAAACAAGTCGGTTTTTCCCCTTAAATTCTGCCAACGGGCCAAGTCTTACCGATATCGGTGCACGAACACTCCTTTGAAAATTGCATTCATCATGTTCTCGATCTCGTCCTGATTTTCTTGAAGCTGAAAAAGAAACGCGTTGCGGTCAGTACGTGACGGGGCTGAGCAGCTTTCTGTGCGAGGTGAACTGAGGCGTTGTAAACACAACCAGGCGTGCGCGCGTGTGCATGTGTGTGCATGTGTGTGTGTGCTCCGGCCCCACCATGCCACCATGCTGCGGCGTGGCTGCGCAGTGAACTGACAGATGGACGCCCGGTGGGCCCTGCTGTTACATAACCCCCGCACGCTGACAGCGCTGGGCCAACACCGCCCGGCACCAGCACGGCCGCCGCGGCCCCGCCACCTACCGGGGTGTTGCAGCTCTAACAATAGAGCCGCACTCGCCGCCCCGGCCCAGAGAGTAGGTCGCCACGTTTACTTTGAATGTCTCTGACCGGGTTGGGCTGGAGAGTGGCGACAAGTGGAATACCGATCTCATGGGTTTTTTTGTTTTTAAGCTGGTTCGAAATTATAGTCGGAGAACGTGAAGTGGAAATCACACCCACAGCTTTTTGTTTGTCACGCGACTCAACATATACACGATGAAGCACCATTCCTGGTTCCTCGTCTAACGGTCCCACACATCCCAAAATGCACCTCACCTCTTTGCGTTTCTGCAGGAGCAGCTCCAGCCTGTCGTTGGCCCTTTTGGCCACCATCTTGTTCCGCTCGGCTTCGTACTGGCGCTGGGTGTTGTCCATGTTGATGCTCAGATTCAGAGCTACATTCACCAGGGCTGTCATCAGCTTCATGGCTGCCAAAGACACGTCAAGAGAAGAGACTCGTTCACACAGTCCGCTCAGCGAGCGACTTCATCCCATTTGCTGCTTTTGTCTACGTTGCCATTAATCTTTCTTTCCACAGCTGCAATGGACACGTAATGATTTAGGTCTGTTGACTTTTAGCTGCATCCAATATACACCTCTACAACAAACGGAAATCGGTATTAAATGCTTAAGCTTAACACCTCCTTAGCTGCTCGACATAAATGCAACAAGGCAAAGACGATACAGTGTGTGAATGTCCCGACCAAAGTGGTACAATGCTGCTGCATCTGTTATACTGTCTGTGGCCTGCGTCTGTCTTTAGTTATTGTGGAGCAAAACATCAGCTCCCACCCGACACCTCTGGCACTTCATCTTAGCAGGCAGATCCAGTTGTGCCACATGTTATGAGGACACAATCACTGGCAATTACAGAGCCCTGAAAGGCACAACAACATTGAACGCCTAATGAGGCGCAAATCAGTGGGAGCACTTGTGTGGGCTGACGTTCAGGGGCCTTTGTAGTATATTTATCCTATTCTTTATTTACAAAGTCGCAGGCAGACTTGTCGAACCTCTGATTGCTGAGCAAACCTCCGTTAGCTGCTTCAAACAAGACTCGAGTGCAGGCGGCGCGGCACGTACCTGCCAGTGTCGAAGTGTGTCTGAAGGCTCGGACTTGCGAGTCGGATAGTCCGGTGAGGAGGGAGATAACCGTGTCCATCATGTACTCATCATAGATGATACTGTATTGACACTGGCGCACTAGCACGGCGATGAATTCACAAAAGCTCGTTTTGAACTTCTTCCACTGGGGTCCTGCTATGGTCAGAGGGTAGTCACCACTGTCCTGCAGGGCGCACAGAGAGGACATCATCAGCATTCAAACGCAATACGACTGCAGAATGCAGAATATGCCGGCATCAGAAATTCGAGGCTCATTTCATAATGACAGATGATGATTAGGGAGTGAAATGTTGTTACCTCATCAAATTCTTCTGTCATTCGCCGGATGATTTCAGAGTTCTGCATGTTGCGAAACATCTCTCCACTGACCACGCCTGACAAACACGGAGCACAATTTTACCAGCTGTCCGAAAGGAGACCAAAGCACGGGAGCAAGCAAAAGGAAGGGCGAACTACGGGGTCGGGGACGCTCCACCAACCTTTACATCCTGAGCACTGGATGAAGAAATTGATGAGGTCTAGTAGTGCAACGTCTCTGTCGTGTTTGTAGGACTCGATCCAGTCATCCACGACCGACTGCAACCAAATGGAAACAAGCAGCTTCAGAAAACAGTCACATTCCAACTGGGAGACACAGAGAATTCCAGATCCTCAGCTGACAATCAGAGATCTTCAATGTGGAGCCGCACGCACCTGCATTGCACTCCTGCCCAGCTTCACCACCTCAAACAGCATCATGTTTTCCATGCCATTCTCCTGGTGGTGGCCGTTTATCCGGCCCGCTCCCTTCCCTCCTTTGCCTTTCTCCCCTGCAGCCTTCTTCCCCTTCTTCCCACCCTGGAACAGAGCAGAGCACCATGAGGCGCCATTAATGTGTGAAAGCCTCCTTTACAAACTCCGAACAAGACACGCCGCCGATTATTTTAACAGCACGCTGCAGCCGAGTTTTTACCTACCTTTCCTTTAGTAGAGATTGTACTCCTTCCATCAGGATCCTCTGAGAAGTCTGTGTCTGAAGAGAATCGGGTGTCTGTATCCCTGGGGGAGGCAGCAAAGATCACAAATTAGTCCCCAGGTGATATGTGTGGCATATTAACTTTCTGTTGAATACGGGATGAGCACTTACTGAGGATAAGCGAACTCTGGTGGTATTTCTGATGCGGCTATCATTTCTGTAACATCTTCTGGATAACTTCACCTTATGACTGGCTTGAGATCCTCAGAAAATAAAGGACGGGGGGTGGTTGCATGTGACCTAGAATAATGAAACACGGTGATTTAGAGGGCTGCGTGTACAGCTATTGCACATTCCTAGTAGAAATGCACAATAAAGACAGGAAGTCAAGCGATCGCGTGTTTGCAGAAATCACATCTTCTGTAGTGGGCAAAATGTTTCTTTGATGTCTTTCAAAAGCGACCGAAAGAGAGAGAAAAAAACGTTTCACATGGTAACAGGGGGTGGACACCAACGCTCCTGTCAGGCCCAACTGTCCCGCCATTGGCTGCCTCGCTGCATCTGCTCCCTTTGGTTTACAGACAACGTCACGCCGGGAGCATCACAGTGTCTTCCTCAATGGCCAAATATGGAGCTGCCTTATCCGCCCCACACAGAGCCCGGCCAATCAAAGAGCAGATTCAACATCAACAAGATAGAGCAGGCCACAGAGAAACTGTGGCATGGCTTGTGATGTGTAAATTAGAGGCACACATAAAAAACCGACGAGCGCAGCAGTCGCAACTTATCGAAATGCCCTATTTATCTCCAATTCTGAAACAAATATAAGCGCGCTGGCAAGCTGCTGAAAATCATCACAGCCACATTGTTTACAGTTATACATGCAATATAAACTTGATTGACTGACTTCAGGAAACTTAAACTCCGCCTCTGATATGCCCCCCTCGGGTGCAGTAGTAAGCCAGTGTATCAGATCAAGACCTTGCAGTGATGGCAAATATGTCATTCAAAATGTATACTGCCACTGTAAACCTGTATGACACATATCTATACATTTGGGCTTTCTCCATACAGCCAGAATACATAGGTTACACGTTTTATATAGTTATTTCATATGTAATAACGCAAGACTTCAGTGGGATTGTTTTACATGAACATACTGATTCAACTGCTCTGATATTTCAGTACATATGCACCCTAGTTATCACATGTGTCTCTCATTGCTCTTCTATATAGTCTGCAACTTTTTTTTAGATAGTTCCTGTATTTGTATGGATCTAGCAGTTTGTGTCTGCGCTCCGACGTTGTTTACTTGTGATCCCTCGCTTAGTTTTGGTGTATTTTCTTCAACTTGGTGCTACTGTGACGTGCAACCTGAATTTCCTGAGTGGAAATCAGCGGCCTGTGTATAGTGCCACAATAAAGCTGACGATAGAGCCACGCACAGATTTTATGCAATGACCATACATTAACCGGTTTAAAATGATCAACGCACAGCCCATGCTGTGTACGCTCCGAGTGCAAGGTAGCAGTTTTAAGTTGGGTCGGATGTTTATAAATCCGTTAATGTGCCCATTTCCTCGATAGTTGCTGCAGGAGAAGATGACGGGGTTCTTATGGGTGTAGACTGAAAAAGTGGCGCGAAATCGGATATAGTATCCCATAAACTCGCACCTACAAAGCGAGCCGGGCCGATCTGAGATCAAACGAAACTCTCCAACGCAATAGTACGAACTCCTGCGGGTCCACTGTGTCATTAACCAGCGGCTCGGGTCGCTCCTGCGTCCCCGGCGAGGCTGCGCTCGTCCGCGGCTCCTGTCAAAATCGACACCGGTGCTGCTAGGAGCTAGCGAAGCTGTGTCGTTTTCCCCCACTCAGCTGCTTGTGATTTGACGGTGCAAGCATGCAACGATCGCCGCGTACATGCTGTGGTTGGACCATTCAACACTGTTTATGAATCGAACACAAACGAGCGGTTTAGTTACGTCCCGGGACCATAATAACAAAACAACGCCAGCCCTACTGTACTGTACTAGCTGCGTGCTAATATTTGCTAGTACACAATAACGCTGCTCGCTCGTCTCTCGTGCACTCCGATCGCTTACGGTGTGGTAGTCGGTCGAAGTGGGTGCTCGCCCAGCGACGAAACAAATACTTACGAGGAATGTGGCACGTTTAACGAGGCTGTTTTAACTCCCCAACAGTTAGCCACGCTAACAGCTACCGCTAACGTACCCTAAAAAAAACATCACGTCCTTGCGTCCTCCATCTTGCCTCGGGAGTTCCAGCGCCGTATTGCATAAGCAAAAAAACACTTTGTTTACAAATATATAAAGTGCAACTCAGTGCGAAAATTATGCTTTCCGGTGCGGGGGTGATATTTTTGCGTTAGTGCGGTCGAATTCCGGTTTGTTAGCGTGCTAAGAAGCGAAGAAGCTATGTACGGCGAGCTAAGCGGAGCGACTTGGTGGAGCTCCGGGCTCCTCCAGAGCTAGCCCCGGCTAACGACACGGCTAGCAAAATACAAATCAACTAACTTCCACATAGCTCTCCGCCATTTTACAGCTAACTTACCTTGTTGTCAAATGTAGTCCCAGGCACAGTCGGAACTTTGACTATTCTCAACGCAGCCTCCGTCTGGATCCCGCTACAACAGTGTAAAAAAAGAGTTTAAAAGTCGCGGTCAGAGGCGGATTCGGACGCTCTCTCACCCCGCTTGCTCCGTAGTTCGGTTTGTTGTTTCGACGACCTGGGGAGGAGGAAATCCTGGTGCAGAGCTGCCACCTAGAGGCCGCAGCGCCGCCGCTAGTTGCCCGGCCACAGGCCTGGCATCTAGTGGCCGGGCGAGGGTACTGCATCTTAAGACCACCGCTTCTTCTGTACGGGGTGTTCTGTCTGGGCGGGCAGACCCGGGAGCACACGTCTCAACTTTGCTTCTCGGTGAAAATACGCGTTTTAAATCCATCTCAGTCGCATTCGTTCTGGATAATCGGAGAAGGACACCAATTGCGACCCCTCGTGAATGTCCGGCTCCTGAAATCTGTCTATTCTACCGGCAGAATAGACAGATTACCTGTAAAACATAATGTATTTGTTAATAATCAGTATTTGTTAATCATTTTAACCTTGATAATCCAACATCTATCTATCTATCTATCTATCTATCTATCTATCTATCTATCTATCTATCTATCTATCTATCTATCTATCTATCTATCTATCTATCTATCTATCTATCTATCTATCTATCTATCTATCTATCTATCTACAATGACGTTTCACCACACATTTAATTAACATCGTGATGGTTTTATTTTGAGATCTTACATGCAGTTTACTTTAGTTTTCATATAAATATATTTCTATTACCCGTTGTGTTTACTTAACTCCCTCTGCTATATTGTTAGGTGCATGCAATCCCTAATGTTTGGGTTGTTTTGGAAGGCTGATAATACCCAGTAAGGCCTGTTGAACACCCACATACACCTAGCAAACCATACAGAATCAATCCATTAAATATCTGATAATTTGACAGACTTTAACCAGGTTACTATTCACCTCAACCTATCAATTCAACTGTCAGTATTTCCTGTCTGCAACTGTGAACACTGCACTCTGCTCACAACTGTTGCTACCTCTTCACATAGTCTGGAACTTCATACACATACTTTGTCTTTTGCATTTGCATTCCCACAGCGATTACTTGCTACCCTCGGGATATTTTGTCCTCTTGCTCTGTGAAGTGTTTCTTCTAGCTTAGAGTGCTGAAACCTGGAACTTGAATTTGAAGAGAACCTTCCCAAGGGATCAAGACATTTCTATTTTCTATCTTGGAGTAGAGCTGGGGCAGAATACCAGCTCCTGTCAGTCACAGTTAAAATAAAAACAGGACAAACATATCTGAAGTCAAATTAAATTAAATTTTATTGACTGTTGAAGACACAGTAGGTTCTATGATGGAATGGATAAATAATTTCACACCACACTGATTAACTTCAGGTCTAAAATTAAGGTGAGTTCTTGCATGTGAATTTACAAAATGAAACAAACTTCTTTATTTGATGGATTTCTATACAGAGCAGCAAACATATAGAAAATCAAGACAAAGATCATTAAAACACAGGACATTAGAGGTGGAAAAAGGAAGCTCAATGGTGTGAAACCTGCTGATACACCCAATGTCCCAAACTGTGGAAAAAGTCCAAAACAGGACCAAGCCATTCATAAGAACATGGGTTAGTTTGTGAAAGGCACCTGTGGCAAAGGGAGTGTGGCAAAATAGAGCTTGTCCTTTAGTGTGTATTTACAGGCTTCTTTATCACAAGTTGCCCGGTAAAATCATCTCCACTATCTACAATGTCATCGCATTTATGAGACGAATCTTCTCTGTGATTGTGAAAATAATTTTACATTAACTTTTCATTTGCATGGTCATGCAAACAACATAGTCCTCATATATATATATATATAAATATTACAGATTATCTACATTTAATATTAAAGACAATATTATAAAGAGTGAGAAAGCAGCTTTGACGTGAGGCAGAAGTCTGTGATTCCCTTATGCGATGTAGGTCTTGATCTTCTGCGTTATAGCTTCACAGCAGATCGGACACTTGCTGAGCGACACAGAACACTCGTGGCAAGAAACCAGGTGTCCGCACGGAATGAAAACCATGCAAATGTCTCGGTCCATGCATATTTTGCACTGTTTCTCCCTCTGCAGCTTCCGCAGTTTCTCCAGTGGGTCTTCATCTAATGGAAGGGGAGACAAAGAAAATGTGTTCACTGGCATTTGATTATGCGTATATATTAAAAACGCATACATATTAGTATCTGGTACATAGGGGATACGGCAGGCACAGTACCCTGGCTCTGCGGTGTGCTTTTAAGGCAGTCCTCAGTGAGTGCCTCCAGGCTGAAGTAGCCTGAGCCCGTGTTACTGATCTTCTCCAAGATGGTCCTTTCCACCACACTGGGCTCCAGACCCTTCTCTATGGCCTCCTGAGCTATGGTGGTCTGCAGCACCTCTGTGGTGACGAAACATCAGGGTATAAAGTTTTATTCTCTTACTTGACATGACTGCGTAAACCTTATCTGTGCATCTTGTATTTTTTTATTACCATTCCTGTTTGCTGAAAATCCATTCTGATGACTTGAAGTCTGGAAACCGAAATGGTCAAAGTTAGTTCCAGGTTAATGAAAGTGAGACAGAAGTGTGGCAGGGAGGGCAGTAAATATGGGATGATCAAAATCGGTTGCATTAATGCTTGTCTTCTTTCATTTAGAATGGCCAATTGACCAGATTAAAACAGTAACTCAGACAGCAAGTGTTTTACTCTTAAATCCCTAAAGGACAATTAGGGGTCTCAATCGCAGACAGAGGAGAGAAGAGAGAAGAAAGAGTAAGAGTTTTATCCTCTTACTGTCCTCTCTTGAAGCAATATTTTAGTTAAAAAAAAAAAGGTAGATAAATCCAGTACTTGGGCTCCAGTGTTCACTGAGCCATGAGATGCAATTCAAATGGGACTTTGTCAGTTTAGCCAAAGCTTATAGGAGGCTCATTATTCTGAACAAATCAAATGGTGGAGAAGGCCTCTGGAATAATTTTTACTATCAAAGTCAATTTACTAAGAATGAGGACTGATTTTAGAGCAAAGATGGTTTCCAATTATGCTTGTAAACACGTAAAAATGGCTGAACAAAGTTAGTTAATTAGATTTGACTCTTTTTATGTGAGCACTACAAGCAGAGGCATCCCCTTTATATCTTGGCAGTGCTGTCATTGCGGCACCATTTATGAACTGGGTCTGACATTTACACATGAAAAACTAGGACAGCATATCATTGGCATGGATGCATTCCCTATATTTTTCCATGTTATCCAGTTTAAAGAACTCAACAAGTCAAAAGGCATTAAACTTACAGCTCCGCTTGTCTGTGGAGTTCGTAGCTGGACACTGGAGACAAATTCTGGTCCTTTCTCTGCCAGGAGAAAGCTGCACCTAAATGAGGAGGGTAAAGAATATACTGTAAGTAAAAAATATACTGTAGGTAGACCATACAAGACTGTGTGTGTGTGTGTGTTTTCTTACCCTGGGTAGAATTTTGCATGTTCTTCCCAAGGGTCCTCCTCTGGCTGCCACCCCTTCAAACCACCACCACAACGGAAGCACAACACCTTGTCTCCTGTCCCTGCAAGATTACACACAATTTCAATCTGCAAGATACTTACAAACAATTCAAAGTTCCTTAATGTTGCTCACAACACATTTGCTGGACACATGAGTTTATTCCTGTTCATACTTATGCTGTAGAAGCCGGCTCTGGCAAGTCTCACAGGATCGATGCAGTGCTGGACCTCTACAAAGCTACCGAGCCTCTCCTCGAAACTCGCCATGGAGGCACAAGTGCTCGCAGGTTGCGTGCTGCCGCTCTCCTCTTCCTCCATGCCCCCTTGGAATGGCACGTTGCCCACGTCGTGCCCGAGGATGAAGAAGCAGCTGGGGAAGTGTTTGCTGTGCTCGCCCCAGGCAACGTCGCCGCCCTCCCAGCCAGCCAGAATGCCGCCACAGCAGAAACACTGGACCTGGTCGCGTGTCCCTAAGTAGTACAGGCCGGCTTGGGCCAGGTCTCTGGGCCTGACGGGAGCATTGGAGGGCCAGGACGAGAAGGTCTGAAGGCGGGCCTCCTCGTTCCTCATGTGCGGGGCCATTGGGTAGGTGGTCTCGTCGACCACCTCTCCTGTTCTCAGGCGGTACTCCATGTCCTCTGCCTCTTCGTCGTAGCTGGAGCCGTTGGTCAGTGTGGAGAGTGGGTGGGAGCTGGGTAGGTGGGTGCATCTGAGGAATGTGCACGTCGGGGAAGCCTGTAGAAGTGGTGAAAATATGATCAGTGGAGACAACAATAGCAACAAACAAAAAAAAAGTGACTTCGGTGCTATTTTGATTACCTCCTTGTGCCTCTCCACAGGGGTGTCTCCATGGGACCAGTTTTCCACTGTTTTCTTGCAGCAAAAACAGCGGACGCGATCAGCTTGGCCGGTGAAGTAGAAGCCCGCCCGGGCCAGTCTCACGGGCGACACCTCTTGGGCCAAGCTAGAGCCCAGGAATGAGTCCAACCGACTGCTCATCAGCGAAAAATCGTCATTAGCCGGAATCATTTCGTCCGTTTCCAAATTGCCGTCTTGTCCGAAATCACCCATGATGTAATCAGGCAGGAACACAGTATTGTCTCAAGGCACAAAATATCTGGAAATCAGACAATACGACAAAGAGATGAATACAACAGGAAACTCCTTTTTCTAAATTTGTGAGCATTTTATTTTCTAAATGTATTTCTTGGGGTTACAGACTCATCAATGAAAATGACTAATGCTGAAAGCTGATCAGCACCACGGGCCGCACAAAGAAGGGTAAATAGTTCCCGTCAAAGAGCCATTGTGAAGCTCGGTGACAACAGAGCTGGCCGCCTCCCAGCTTATCCAAAAATGGGCACGGCAGCAGTACACGGGCGGAACTGATGGAGAGTGAATGAACCCAGCTTGTGGAAACCTACCAAATAGCAGTTACTGAAACAGCTGAGTGGTAATTTTAACCTGTAGTTTCATTAAAACGTTGACTTGCGTTAAAAACAGAGCAATTACTCAGCATGTAGTTGGTAGGTTCCACAAAGACTTCCATGTTTGTTTAGTTTTCTCAGAAGTTGCTGTTTGGCCAGAAAGGTAGGCTGTGCCTTTAAGAGAAGCAGGCATGCCGGAATCACATGGATCTATTGGATATTCCATGTGAGGGATGGGCACAGTGAGGGAGGAGTGTGTACAGACTCGGCACACTGCAATCAGGATGTACATGCCAAGGGTGTTGTCATTTTCGACCCAACGAAACAGACTGTGCCAAGGCACAACAATAAGATCACACATAAAAGGTGGTATGGAGGAATTCGAGTTGACAAGAGGTGGGGCACAACATTTCAGACATGTGACTTTACATGTTGCAACACAGTGAGAAGCACAACACAGATCAAGTTAGTGACAGGGATTACATAATACCGCACATACAGGCAATATAGTGATCTTGAAATAAATGTCATTTGTTTTGCAGACTAAACTAATTTACTGCAAAGTCATACCTCATCAGCACTGACTGGGCATTGAGTTCAATGATACTGCTACTATCTATTTACTTTATTGACGGGTGCAGCTTTTGATCTTTGAACGTCCATTCATCGACAATCTTTCAAGACATAATCAGCAGAGGGGCAGTGGGCCTTGGGGGCAGGTACAGAGACATACAAACAACACGTAGTCATAACAGAAACTACTTCTGATTCAGCCCCAAAATGCCCCACACAGAAGAAAGTACCGTAAAGATTCAGGGACCTCAAAGGTGGTAAAACACGTGGCATCAAGTCGTAGTCGTTTAACCTGAGCATGAAACTATCGGTAACTTAAACAAGTTTGTTTGCACTGCCTGGCCCCGCAAATTCTGGACGAATGAGGAATAGAGAGTAACAATAACGACACAACAGTCTGGTGATTTCTGGCAGGTGCTACCTGACAGCTCCGTAACTGCACACACACACGCACGGAGAGTCAGCACAGCAGCTAGGCTCGTCAACAAGGTGTACAAACTGTCGACTCTGAGCTGAGCTTTTAAAAGAAAGTGGAAGTCGATCGCCTGTAAACACTATGGTGGAACAACGTCTCCCTCGTTACACTATTGTGAGACAACGTCTCCCTAGTTAGCACTAGCTACGGAGGTTAGCAAGTTAGCTTAGCGCAAAGTTATTTACAGAACAGTCGTTACGGTACGATAGGCGAAAATATAACACTGGATACCTCACAGACAACCCGTCGGTGGCTTGTTCCAGGTAGTGTTTGGAGTGAACACCACCTCCAGCAGAATCCTGTGGTTGTAGAAGGCCGTTTGTTTGATGTGACCTCCCTTTACGGAAGCGAAAGGGAGCACTGGTCTACCACGCATCTCGCATGCGCCTACCAGCTGACCACCATCTCTATGACGTCAGGAAAGTACCTGCGAGTTCCCTCGCGTCTTGGGAAAAAATCATAGGAAAAAATACATAGATGGATGGATTAGGTTGCCCTGTTCCCGGATAAAACTGTCCCTGAAAGTTTCCCCGATTTGCATGGGAGAGACGGCAGACGGACAGATATAGATAGATAGATAGATAGATAGATAGATAGATAGATAGATAGATAGATAGATAGATAGATAGATAGATAGATAGATAGATAGATAGATAGATAGATAGATAGATAGATAGATAGATAGATAGATAGATAGATAGATAGATAGATAGATAGATAGATAGATAGATAGATAGATAGATAGATAGATAGATAGATAGATAGATAGATAGATAGATAGATAGATAGATAGATAGATAGATACTGCCTGTGGGTCCACTTCACACTCGGTCCATAATGACAATGAACATAACCAGTATGTAAGGGCAGACTTAGCGAAGCCAAGCTCTAACTAGAAATTAGTTACGTACTGCCAGTGTTGTGGATTATGTCTAAATAAACTCTGTCTTGGGTGATCTTCCAAATCTGTGACACTCAGACCTGGTCCTCTAACCTTTGGCCAAGGTTATCAATGATCATGGTATATAATCAGCTGTAACGGAGCTGTATCTCTGAGAGGGATGTGATCTGTGATGATCTAACTTACAAGATACCATGCATTATTACTGGAGAGTCAGTGCCAGACAGTTATTATTATATATTTATGGAATAAATTATATTATATTATATATCTATACCCCTTACAACCCCTATAATGTAATTGAAAGAGTCAAAGCAAGGAGGAATTCAGGATTCAGTGGCATCACTGGATGAAGAGCATGTATGTACAATAAATAAACACATCCCAAACATACTTTATCAACAGGCTGAACATTGAATTTTATTTAGTTATTTCTCCAACAACTCAAACTTCATAGAAAATAAACTGCAGTGTTGGACAAACTGCACTCATACCTGTTTTTGGTCAAACATCTAAGGTCAGAGCCATCTCACTGCTCCCACTGAGGAGCAGGATGCAGTACAGCCCACCTTGTCTCCCTTTCCCTTGCAGTGTCAGATCATCCATCTGTTACACATCTAAATGTGTAGCACCAGGCCACTCAGGGAGGACTGACTGAGGTGAGAGTTCTCATTGCCTAATTTATGGATTAGCGGGGGTTAGGAGCAGGGACACACTAAGAGCATCAACCCTCCACTATCCGCTGGAGCAAGTTTCCCAGACCACCCTTGGCTAACTGGAGGGGCGTCTTCTCCTCCTTGTTCTCGATGTAGATGCTGGCCCCATGTTCCACCAGCAACTTGGCTGCTTCCACACGCTCCTCATCGCAAGCAAGGTGGCTGGAAAAAAAGACAGGTTGTAAATACACAAACATGCCCTTTATCATTGTTGCAAATAAACCAAACTTTTGTGTGTGTTCATTTAGGTCCACAGTGTTTCTGACTGCAGTATGTTTGTGTCAGATAAACAACATTTCACACGTACAGCGCTGTGTTGCCCTGTGAGTCCTGGATGTTGGTCGAGGCACTCTGTTTGAGAAGCAGCTGGATGAGGCGGTAGTTGCCCTTGGCAGACGCTCGGTGAAGGGGGGTGGATTCCAACTTGTCTGTGGCATTGGGGTCTGCTCCGTTTTCCAACAACATCAGGGCAATCTATGAAAAGGGAAGTTTTGTTGAAACTAAAACTATACAAGCAGTGAGTTATTTCCCATTCAGGAGAAATACATGCTTTCAGTTCCTCTCTTTGTCTTTAGAAAATCAAAGCACACAATGGAGAAGATGAAAACTATACCTATAGAAAAACAAGACTGCTATGCAAACCAGCAACCTTCTTCGTGTGAGGTGACAGAACTGACCACACATCTACAGTTAATATTAATACAAAATATATTCACTCTCTTGGCTGTTGTAACTCTTTGGTTATTCGTCAGATCAACAATTCAATAACATCAGTGTGATGATCTGGTCCATAGTGTGTGTGTGCCCTTTTCACTTACTTACAGCAGATATGTGGTTATGGATCGACTCCAGTATGTGCAGTAAGGGTGTTTCCTGATAAACTACCTTCTGGTTCAGAGCTGATAAGGCTACCTATTAAACAGCTATAGCATAATATTATTACTTTATTCTCAAATAGGAAAAGCACTACGCTGAAAGTTCCCATTAATATACTGATGTGATTTACATGATATACATATATATGTGTGTATAAACTCTTATTGTTTATTGTTAACTGAGAATTTTTTCAAATAGGAAAAGCACTATGATGAAAGAACCAGTTATTATGCGTGTGTATAAACTCTTATTGTTTATTTTGTTAATCTGGACCTTGATCAGATCTTACAAGTAATCTCTGACAAATCGTGATGGTATTTTCGACTCTTATGTTATGTTATTATTAATTACATTTATTACATTATTATTTGTTATTATTTATTACTAAATGCTTAACTCTCCCTCAGTTAAAGGATTACATCATGTAAAGCTTTATGAGCTGAATTTCACTTTATACAACTGTTTCTGGCTGTATTTAGAAAGATGAAAATTTTGAGTTCCTGCTTCTTACTTATTTTCTATAACATTAAAAACTAATTTCCCGACATGTTTGGGCTGTGGGAAATCAGGAATAGTATTAATTGAGCATTTTTATTTGCGCTTTAAAGACAAAACAGAAAATTACGATAATAATTAGTTGCAGCTCCAGTCAACCATATTCCTATTCAGCAGCTGATTGAAGAAATATCCCTGTATAAATGTATGTTCCTGACATTAGCGTGTCGCCAGCCATAGAGCCTTACCTCATATCTGTCTTTAGAGGCTGCATAATGGAGGGGGGTGCATCCGTTCTGATTGACTGAATTCAGCTGAGCTCCCTTGGATATTAAAGATCTCACAATGTCTTCTCTGCCTGCAGATGCTGCAATGTGAAGTGGAGTCCACGAAGCCTGGGAAGGAGCACATCACATGCAGAAGTGTCACGCAACAATGTTCATTTGAGTTAATTGACATCTCCATCCATCATCGTACCCATTTTATACCTAATGGTATTACAGGGGCTGCTGATGCCCATCTTCAGCAGAAACAGAGCAAAGACACACACCACTCACGCTCCCGGATAGGATTTAGATTCTCCAATAAACCTAAACATGCATATTTTTGGATTGTGTGGAGGGAAACTGGGGTACAGTGGATGAAACTCAGCTGCATTCTTGCTGTAAGCCGTCACCACATCACCCAATTTGACATATTTAGCACTCAGGCTGACTGTGCCTCAGCCGCACAGCAGACTTCCCTGGATCGGTCATTAAATCTATCCCAGCCCTCAGCAACCCATACGATGAAGACACTGAACCCCAAACTCCCTCTGATTCTGTATCATCAGTGTGTTTATGTATGGGTTAAAGCTTTTGGGTGAGCAGATGAAGTACATGAAGTGTCATGTAGACTCGAAAGTAGACTCGAAAGACACGAGAACCAGTCCAATTACCATGAAGCATCCCATTTAAGCATTAACAGCCCTTTAAGTGTGATATGTCGAAGCTACAGCTTGGCTTTGTGACGTACTATTACATTTTAAACTATCCAATCAATCAAATACGATCTATCATACGTCAACTTCTCCAGCATCCACTAGGACCGCGCGAGCCTGTGTTTACTGGACCCAACATCCCACTGACAGCATTAGACTTACATCATCCTGCAGATTCACTTCAACGCCCAGGTCCAGAAGAAACTGAACAATGTTGGTGTGTCCGGCAGAGCAAGCCCAGTGCAGGGCTGTTCTATGGTCCTGAATCGACAAAGAGTAAGAGATGAAAATACACAAAACGTCACATGGCGTCTGTCATTGTTTCCAAACATTATTTCTTACCTGATCCGTTTTGCAGGCTAGAGTTTTGTCTGACAAAATGCACTGTTTCAGTTGTTCGAACTGGCCCGTGTAGGCGAAATTACAGACCTCCACATTAGAAACAGAGCCCTCCATGGTTATGTGTGAGTTGTATATATAACAACAATATGCAACTGTGAAGCAGGATTGAGGGTTAGCTTAGCAGGTGGTTCATTACAGATTTGAACTAGAGCAGCGATGACTCAGGAAATTGTGATCTCTACTTCCTCATTGGGCCAGCTCTGTCTTTTCAAAGTAAAACTCCGACGCTGTTGCTACCAGACAACACACTTCAAATTTTTCGTCATTAATTCTGTTATTATTCAACATACACTTCAATATATTTTATGGACCTGAAACACGCTATCAATACGACCAAGAGCGATTTAATTTAAGCAGAAAACCTTTTATTTTGATAGGTATACTAAGGCAAGAAGGAAGTAATAGATGCAACGATATGGCTAGGCTGGCAGCTAAATGAAAAACAAAAAGAATAGCCACTTAAATTGTGACTGAAAGCATTTTCTACAATACTTCTGTTACCGCTGTTGAGACTTTTGAGTCACATTTCTACACCTATGGCAGCAACTCTGGTAAGTTTGAACATTTCGCTACACTTCTCTCCAAAACGATGCTAACCATGCTTTTGTACCTACAAAAGTACCTACTCTTCAACGTGCGCCCAGAGGAGCATCCTATGAAACATTGTCCATTATTTGACTTTAATAAACCGCGATCAGTTTTTTAATCAATGATTCCGCCCCATAGGATTTTAGGACCCATGTCGACCAGTCATGCAGGTATTCTGAAGAATTCGTCAACATCTATTACGACTGCATGGATAAGAAAAGGAGGGTGAGTACTGGCTTGCCTTTTTTATTTATACAGGGAATCACCAGCACTTCAGTATTTGTAAACCATGCCTTTGAATTCAAAACATTTACTGTCGGTCTCAATACATCGATTCACTTGTAAAGCGTATTGCTACGCCAACTTGCCAAATTTGTATCTGTTTTTTTGTAGCCGTTACGTAGTTTGCTCACTAGAGAGCAGTGTTTAAGTTTCAAATTTTAAGATGACCATAGTAAAATCAGCGCTTGTGTAGTTTGTCCCTAATATGCCGAATTGATTTTAGTCGACTTGTAGATCATGTTCTGCTTTGTGCTGATGCCACGTGGTGACCACCAACACAATACCTAGACTCAGTGAATATCAGGTATATAGCTATTAATCTTCTTCATTTGATGTACAAACAGTCTGTTATTTTGCGCACTCCTCACACACCACTTTTACATGGTGTGGAACTTTTTTTTGCACCAGCATACATGGACCCCATGCATATTTTGTCCTACTGATCTGTTAAAGGTGTTTTACTTCCAATGTGTGGTTTTGAAACCTGGAAGCTGAATTTCCTGAAGAGAATCTCCCCAAGGGATCAATATGGAATCTATTTGTCTATCTCTGTAATTACATCCTCCTATTGTCATGTTTCAGAACTTGACCCGGCTCTACCTGGACAAGGCAACCCTGGTGTGGAATGGGAACGCGTTGTCAGGACAGGATGCTCTGGGCGAGTTCTTTGAGTCGCTGCCATCCAGCGAGTTCCAAGTTCAGACGCTGGACTGTCAGCCAGTTCACGGTTAGTTGGACAATCACAGTATACATCCAGGTGCTACTGGTGACTCTCATGCAAAACTGTGGATTAAAAGCTTGAGAGAACATTAGATGAGGCATGTTAAGTGAAATTAAGGGGGCGGAAATATCAAGGCATAGTGTGTAATCTAAGTGTCACGTTCCTCATGTGATGATGCACTAATCAAGCATCAATATACCCTTTCTTCATGGACAGAACAAGCAACCCAAGGCCAGACGACGCTGCTTGTGGTGACTGGTGGGACGGTGAAGTTTGAAGGGAACAAACAGCGTTTCTTCAACCAGAACTTTCTTTTGACAGCTCAGGCAACGCCCAACAATGATCAGCCTGTTTGGAAGATTGCAAGCGACTGTTTCCGATTTCAGGACTGGAACAGCTGAAGCTCTGCTCTTTCCTCTCTCCTGCCCCAAATTGTTTTGCCCCAAACTGTAATTATCTTAAAAAGCAAGATAATTCTATTTGTATGTTTTTGTAATAAAATCAATGTGTCATACAGCAGTGTATATGAAAAGATTTTTATTTTCGAAACGTTGAACAAGGCATGTGCTCAGAATGATGGAATAATAAATACATACAGAATCACCAAACGACCACCTGTTAAGTCACTGCCCACAGCTGCGTCCTCATGTTTTAATTATGCAAATCCATTGACACAACAGCACTTTGAAAAATACATAGAAAACACTCCTAATAAACGAACTGAACTTCGGCAAAAGCCATTTGATACCAAATTGTACATTGACCTGTTAACTGAGGTAAAATATGCACAGTATTACAGTATGCCAGATTTGACTAACTACCGCTAGGAAGCACTGAGTAGTTGGTGAGTAGCTAAGCATGCTAGCTCTTCAATAAATAAGGTGTCCACGAGATCTCCGACAGCAGTACGTTCTGTACAGGCAACCCACTACTTGATAGCTTTATATATTAAAACAATTTCTTAACTTCCTGAGTCATTTAGGTTTAGACGTTTTGGTCTTACACTCTGAATAAATTGCCCTGATAACAGACGCATAAATAAAACAACATAGGTCAGAAAACAAAAGTGGACATGACCATGAGTAACATTTTCTCTCCATGATCCATGTCAGTGCATCTCTGGGCAGGGATTTTGTCGCCCAAAGCCTCAAGTAAACTTCCTGTGGCAGTTTAACCATTTCTTTGTATCAAAAGCACAAACTTAATGTCTAGATGCCCCTTGTTTCTGCTTGACTAGACAGGTACTGCAAACTGAAGGCACAGTAACATCAGTACTCCAGCTTTACAAAAAGAGCACGACAAGCCTCTGTGGTGATTACAATTGTTAATATCTTCAAATGGATGTAACAACAAAGCGTCAACAACGTATGACGGACAGTGGTGCTTTTCATCAGCTACAAACGAAGTGCCAACAGATCGGAGTGAATGGCAGTTGAATGCTGTAATGGTCTCTGACCCTTTTCATGGAAAATGTGTGGTCACTTGAGTGCATGTCTTCAACAATCAAAACTTCTACACACCAAGAAAAAGCAGCACATATAGCTCGACAGCTACGACTATCTACAACTTCATTTGTTTTTTTTTTGCTCTGAAACATTCTCATCTGGACGCCTGTGGTTCACAAACAGCATAAAAAATCCAATAGGGTACCAGGGAGATTATTTACACACTGAAACAGTGGTTATGGCGACAATGGGGACTCTTGGGTGAAACTGGTGGGATTATTTCCCCCCGTACATTCTCTCTATGTGGTGGAGATAGTGGTTCTTCAGTTCTTTCCGCTTAAGCTTGAACGCATCTGTGACGAGACCTGTCTCCGGGGTCCACGGCTCCGGACTCAGATGCACCTTGACTGGAATCTCAAACCGTTGGAGTTTAACTATATGGGTGGAAAGAGGAAGAGAGGGACAGAGAAGGTGAATTTAAACTGTTTGAGAGAGAGAGTGAGAGCGTGTATCTGTGGCAAGAAGAACAGAGCAAAAGACCTATGTGTAAAATCACATGCTGGTATGGAAAATGCCTTACTGTTGACTGCGACCTCCTTGATCTCTTTCAGGACCTCTTTTTCCATTTCAGGGTGAGTGCAGATGTCCTCCCAGGCTGCCACGATGCCTCTCTGTTTGGCCAGTTCCGTCAATTTCTTCTGGTTAGGAACCACAAAGCTGATCACGTAGTTTTGTTCACTGAAAGGACAAACAGCGGGGGCACTTTAAAAAATGAAACGGCGTTTTAAAAAGAAATTGTAGAATCAGAACTTCAATATTAGTTCAAGGCTCAGTGCTCGGTCGCAGATTCGAAAAGAAAACTGAAAAGACTGAAATGTCACCGAGACACTTTCACAAGGAAGCGCTGAAAAGAATCCAAATGTCAACACATGATGTCACATAGCTGGAACAGTGGCTTAGGCAGAAGGGCGACACTGAGCGCCAGATCAAACATCCACGTTGGAAAACTTTTGAACTTCTGACAGGAACTGTTGTGTAATTTGTAGCATGAGGAGGCCGAGGTGAGAGGTCGCTGAGTGTGCAACATTGAGTATTATTCTGAAGAATCAGGATAAAGTTATGATACACTGATGACTAACTTTGTTCACTGTATGGGCGAGAGCTAAATGCGTCACACAGACAACCGTCTGTTTTACATCTGCAGTATGTTAAGAGTATATGGATTAAAGGATCTTATAATATTAACTGGTATAGATACAAAATGACCAGGACGATATGGATACAAACAAGATTTAAGATCAGTTGGCTTAATAAGGCAAATTCAAAATACATCTATAACCAGAAAAACCTAATTTGATTAGCCCCTGCTGATGTATCTTTGCGTCTTCTTAAATAATACTCCAAATACTATGAATTACATCAGTGTTGGTACTGAACTGACATTTAGTTTTACTAAACCAGTTGGGTTTGTTGTCTCAGTCCAATAGGGAGGCACTGCCCCGCCTTAATGTCTCCTCTGATGTGTGACTGTTCTTCCTCATTATTGTAATTAAGGGAAAGGCCAACCAAAGGTTTCTCAGTGTACACACATACACACACACACACACACACACACACACACACACACACACACACACACACACAGAGTGTATATGTATGAGGAAGGGTGGCTTCACATTACAAGTGATCAACCACGCAAGGAAGAAACCAAGAAATGCTTTTTTTTTTGGAGCAGTGCCACCTGTGTGAAATGTTGAACTGGATTAAATGATGTCAGAGTATAAATAGAGTCGAGATCCGTGGCTCAAAAGATGTGCTTAAACTCAATGAACCTTCCAAAACATGCATCCACTTGCATCGAAAAATGCACCCACATACTGGATTAGGAAACACTGGTGACTCATAATAACAGCTGGAGGTGTTTTACACAGAACATCGTATGGAGGAGAAGCTAAGGACAAATACAGTTTCACCCGACGTGATCTTTTGAGGCGTTCACCCACCTGTTGGCGTATGCACAGATGTTGTCTACCAGGGAGCAGTTCTTCAGGACGGACTCCACCTTGCCAAGGGACACATACTCTCCAGCCTGCAGTTTCACCAAGTCTTTCTTGCGGTCTAGATGAAAATACGAGGAAAAATGTTCACAACACCGAGCCAGTGTGTGTCAGAAGTTGAAGCCACGCTGCCTGCAAATTAGTGCTATGAAATTAACCATGAATGGTGAGCCTTTATGGACGGTATCAGATGATAGCTATTAAAGTGGGGTGAGGGATGCAGGCGTTCAGGCTGCATGGTTACAAGGTGATGCATCAATGGAAAAACCAAGAGATCCCTAGAAAGTGATGACTCCATCACTGTGTGATAAAGCAGCCTTTCTTGGGGGTCAAGTCTGGCCCTCAGTCTTATCAGATTCTGGAAACAAACTTGTGGTAATGAGAGAGGGGCATCGGCATGACGCAAGCAAATCTAGTGGCGAGTGAACTAACAGCGACTGCGAAGGACAGCCTTGTGTCACAGCCAAGGACTGGATGGAGTTCAATTCTCCTAACGGCCTCCGGGCGTATGGCGAGGGCATGAAAAGTAAACAAGCGAGGCAAAAATATCAGCTTCACTGTTTCATGTGCAACCAGCTGACGTGGCTGACGAGCATCCGTGCAGAATTGCTGCGAAACGTAAAGATAAATACAGCATTTGTACGAGCTGCCCGTTCGCCCCGAGGAGGATTCTTTTCACGACCTTCAACATCACAAATCCCTCTGGGACCAACCCGACACGGAGAAGCTGCACATTAAAAACAACAGTACCCACCCACTATCTGTAGACAGCCATCTGGGTACACCTCCCCCACGTCGCCGGTGCAGAACCACCTCTGGCCGTTCTCATCCACGAAAAAGTCCTGGCTGTTGCCTTCAGCCCTGTAGTAACCCATGGTAACGTTGGGCCCGCCGATCAGGATCTCCCCTCTCGGGTTCGGCTGGTCTTTACTCGTGTAGCCGCCTGCCAACACATAATGAACCCCTCATTAAAAAAAAAAAAAAAACTTCTCATTGTGCGCGGTTATGTTTCGGGACGGTTCCATGGCTCGTACCTTCAGCCCAGTCCCTCAGTCTGATCTCGCAGCACAGCAGGGGAGCTCCCACGCGGCCGGTGCTGATGTCTGCGACTGTTGGAACAGCACAGGCCATCTTAACAACTCATCCACGTCACCTACGCTTGCTCCATTCGCTCACCCAGCGTACTCCTCCCCTTACCTTCCGTGATGGTGCCTGCCCCACAGGTCTCGGTGAGGCCGTAGCCCTGGCCCACAGGGCAGCAGAAGCACACGTTCATGAACCTCTGCGTGGCCGCAGACAGCGGGGCTCCTCCGGACAGCATCATCCTCACCCGCCCACCCAGCAGTTTCTTCACTTTCCGGAACAGCAGGCTGCCGGAGGAACAGTGGAGCACACAGTCGTTTAAATGCCAGTCCTACGACTTAATAGCATGTTTAGGTGCACTGGAAGAAGACACGGTGGCCTCTTACGCATTGCAGAGAGGTGCGTCATAGCCTCTTCGGATCTGCTCCAGTTTGTAGTTGTAGCCCAGGGTAAACAGTTTCTTTTGAATGAAACTCATTTCCTGCACTTTGCTCATCACGTTCTTGTTGATTCTATCCATGATTTCCTTTGAAGGAGAGAGACCACAAATAGATCATTTAAAAAGGGGGGGAGGAAACAGTGAAGTGAGTGATGGACAGAGGATAAAAGTTCAGTTCTCACTGGCACAGCTGCCATCAGGGTGGGTCTGAGCACAGAGCAGTCTCCTTTGCTTCCTTTCTTTATCTTTGTGGACTAAGGGAGACAAAAACAATTGAAAGCGCTGATTATGTTAAAGCAACAATGACGACGGTAAAGGCAATAACTCAGTTTCATGTTGGTGGCCACACCCAGGAATGTCACAAAGTCACACAACCCTCACCTGGTCTGACAGTGTCTGAGGGGACGAGTAGCCAATCCGACAGCCATATGTGACACAGGAGATTTCGGCTGTCATCTCCAGGACGTGAGCCAGAGGCAGATAGGCTATGTAAGTGTCGTTGGGTCTGTCAGAACACAAGGAGGGAAAATGAAGAGGTGAGGGCATGAAGACGCTGCATCTTAACCACAGAAAGCAGAGTACCATTACTGCAAAGAGATGCCAACACATATTTTGAATATCTTTGGTTAGGACAAAAAGGATAAAAAACAAAAACTCCATATTGACACTCACCCAAGTCCCGGGATGCGTTCACACTGGCCCGTCATCCCTGCAATGAGGTTACTATGGACAATCATGACTCCTTTGGGTCTGCCTGTGGAGCCACTGGTGTACATGACTACAGCCAGATCAGAGGGCTGGGGCTTCACAATGGGCCTCTCCACTGCGAGACAAACAAACAAACAGATGAGCAGTTAGTGCCTCGTGCTGGTAGACATGAGGTCTTTCACAGCCGACTCTGACAGGGCAACACGACTGAGAGGAGCCGGAGCAATACACACTATTCTCAGGCAGCGCGCCCAGCTCCCGTACGGCCTGCATGCTGTGGATGGACAGCCCTGCTGGGTAGCCTTCTGTGCTCACTTTCTTCTGATCCACGTAGATCACATGCTTCAGGTTTGGGATATGTGGAAGCACATTCTGCAGAGAGAGAGAGGGGGGGAGGGAGAGGGAGGGGGAGAGAGAGAGCTGCTGTTACAACAGGATGCCTACTCACATGATTTCCCTTTATAAATAACGATTCCTTGCTCCATATTCAACGCTATGATCTTTATTATGGACACGAGGTTGACTGATTAAGTAAGTGGGGAATTTAAAAAATCTGGCCCTCCCTCTGCTATCTGGAGAAATGCAAAGATTTCAATCAGATTTACAAACAGTGGCTGTCAACTGGTCTTTAAGTTAACAGAGAAGACACAGCTTGCAGAGGGGGGGTGACTGGAGAGCGTTTGTACATGTGCATATATCATGCTTTTCTGTTTAATCAACTCCTGTAGGGCAAATTAAAGAGGTCGGTGAGTGAACGCCAAAAGAACAATATCTTCTTTAAAAACACAGACACACTTGTTGGCAACTGAATGAAATGATCCATTTAGTCATCATCATCATCACATGCTGATTCTGCAGGCTATAGATAGATGAACCCCCCACCCCCCATATCCTAGATTGATCATTGTTTTCTTGATGAATGAGGGAGTGAAGTCCGGGCGAGAAGAGCTCCTAATCCACTCACTTTCAATTTAGTCTCCAGCAGGTCCACACTGGTGACGAGATGGGTCACCCTGGTCTCGTTCAGTCCATACGCGATCGCCTCCTCTCCCAGTGTGGCGTAGAAGGTCACCACTGCCCAACAGCAGCATTTTAACACATTATTCACACTCCTTATGAAATCATCTTGTACAAGACTGGACACACTTGAATTCACTCACATGGGAAATTGCGTCTGAAGCAAGACTGGGCCGTGATCATCCATTCTGCTCTGGTTTCACAAAAGATTGCAATATTGCTCTTGGGCTGCTGCCCCAGAGCTGCCAGTCCACTGCCAAAGTGACTGACTACGGTGTCCAGGTCATTGTAAGACAGCCATCTATACTCTCCCAGGATCAGCTATAAAGACATAGAGTCCATTACCTCAGACATCGGTGACCTCATTAGCACCACTTAATAGAAATAGGATAAAAACACTCACCTTTTTGAACACTTTACCGGTGGGCTGAATCTCATTCTCTTCGCTCAGCACATCCCGGGTGCCGAGGCACTGCGATGGGCCGAAACGCTGCACGGCATGCTCAAACAGCTTATCGAGGGTGTTCTTTCCTGGGAAGTCCTCCTTGGCCAGGGAGTCAAAGTGGTCCACGGAGCGGTACGGTCCCTCTGCACGGCCTGAGGTGGAACGGGCCTTAATCCGCTTGGATTGAAGTTTCTTCTGCCCGGCACCGGTGATGTAGTACCAGGGCAGGAAGGACAGCATGGAGTAGAGCCATATCAGAAGGTAGATCGGAAAGAGGACGATAGTCTGGACGGGAGAGTCTGACTTGAGACCCATAATGTTCTCTGGAGGAGTGTGTGTCGACGGGAACCAAGCAGCTGTGGTTTGAATAATTTACTGGACCAAAATTTTCTCTGTGAGGTATGCAAGGGGAAAAACCCACAGCTGTGAATGGGGGAAAAAACGTTGCTCACTGTCCACCTACAGTTGAAATAAAACAGAAAAAAAATGTTTTAGACATACATGACCCAAAAAAGGCAGCATTTAACAACTCCAAAGACACTGGAAAAAGTCATGACTGATCTTTCACCCAAGATCATGCTCGAAATCTGGCATTACCCTTATCACAACAGAAAACGCATTACACAAAAATGTTTTACCATTGTAATTTAACCCATGCTCTCATAGCCTGCCCCGACAACCCGCAGGACTACACTATGGTGACTAAGAGCTGCACCCCGTTCTCCACACAGACTCACCTCCTTCTCACTCTGTCAACACACTGTCTGAAGGTCTAGGAAAACTCCACACTCACTTATATGGGAGTGATCCTATGGTGGTGGGGCTGTGGGGTGGTGCAATAGTGCAAGTTCCCTCCCTTGTTGTGCACAAGCCTCTGTCTGTCCTTAAACAATACAGAGTAAATAGAGGTTCTAGGGGGTGTAAGCAGGGTTAAGACTTGGCCCCTCTGCCCTGGCCACCGTCCAATGACCACAGCCCCTGTCACTCATGCTGAAGAGGATCGAGCCGCGGACAACCAATGACAATACTCTTGAAGCTCACCCCACTGTGTGGTGAGCGAAAGGCCACTCTAGGGCAAGCTGAGCTCGCTAATAACCTCCCAGGCCAGGGTGAACACAGGTGTAAAAACACAGGCCGAGCTCAACTGTCTGAATATCCATGTATGTACTATGTAGAGGCTGAAAACAGATGTCAGGCGCACATTTTACAGATGTGAGACCAATTTTCTTGTCGCGAAACAGCCACAGAAAGATGCGACTACACGCACTTCCCACAGAGCGCTTCACATAACGTAGAAACGGCGGAAACTGAGCGAACGTTGACATATCTGAGCATCAGCCTCATCCTGGCTGTGCTCGGATCTGAACTGTGATGCACCGATACGAACAGGTAGTGATGCAACACGTCCTCCCTGTGCTTTGGGCACATTTCTTTGGCCATAGCATGATTCACAATGAATCAGAGCCACAAATCTACGTCATACTTCTGCGGTGTATATCCTAAAACACCTGGCCATACTCCAGGAGGTAAATAAAGACTCTGAGGCGACATTTGTGAGTCAGAAATGGAGCCTGGAGCCTTAGAAATCCAGGGTACTTCTTTTAACTTAGGGAAACAGGATTCAGGTAGCAAACGTGTATTTGAATTCGCCTACAAACACATTTGTTTGCACACAAACAATTGTTTAAACACTTTTTTATTTACATATAACACTAATATAGCTCCAACATTTGCCTCCGGTCGTGGTGTAAGAGGTAAGCAAACACAAAAGGCTAAGCCGGGCAGAAAATGCAAATATTAGCAAACCGAGCTGACATAGATGCGATAACGGAGCCGGGTGGTTCACACGCATCACCCAGAAATGGGTTATTTCTATGGTAACGCAACGAGGCCATTTTAGGTATCGTTTAATCAGATAAATGATGATTATGATGAGAGCTGCTTAAAATTCAGTGCTCGGAGCGGCGCAGTCACAACCCATCACTAAAACGCGTTTATTGATCTAAAACTCACAAAACGCGGGGTGTTTCTGAATCTAGAGTACCATATAAACCGCGAGGCGGACGAAGCATGTTTGTGCCGGCGTCAGACGGCGATAGCATGACAATGGCTGAGAAAAGCGCCCGCATGTTGCTCTCTGCCTCCACGGCGCGTAGTTCATTGAGCTCCGGAGGATGTAGCTGAGAACAATCCACACACAAATTAACCCTAATATAAATCTACAAAGGGATAAAGGCAGTAATGGGATTACAGCGGGCAGCTTGAGAGCGATACCCTGCTCATTAGGTGGCTGGCCAGGCAGCCTTGAAGCGATCTTACCTTGAGCGGTGGGAAACCCGGGCACTTGTCTCCGCTGTAGCTAGAAATGACCGACAGTAACCTCTCTTCAACGTCTCCAAACCCGGAACTACTGCGTCATCTGATTCCATATTTCTGGACCAATCAGGGGCGGCAGCAGCCCTGACCCTCGTTTTTTTTCCTTTACGCACTCAGCGTGGGTCATATCTGACGGGAAGTGAAGCCAGCTTGCGCTTTCACCGTGTTATTCACGTCCAAGTGTTATTCAAGTGTCCCTTGTACGTGTATTAGCTACTGTATGTATGTGTGGTGTAAAGCACAGTGATTAGGGAACGCGGACAGGATTACACCAGAAAACATTGGTAAAAACACAGATGTTTTACTGTGTGTACTACCCACTGTAGTTTTTCACTTGACAGATGAGAGGGACATTACCAATGAATTAAGATGAACAATATTTCTATTGAAGTCCATAAGTTAGTAGATATCTGATATGTAATGAGTATGTATGGTTGTCAGATGATGGTCATGAGGCCTAACGCCTACAGTATAACAATAATAATAATAATATAATGATGTACAATAAGTAACAATCATGTACTTGATTATGTTTATATACAACAACTGATACAAGTGTATACATATAATAATCGATAAAAAGTTAATAGTTCATGTTGGTTGAAATATTCATCATAATATTATATTCTAATATTTGAATTCTATGTCCCGTCTTGTTTATCACAGTTGGGTCCGTCACGAGCGCATTTCACTGCCAGTGTTCTTTAAATCTGAACATATTAAAATAATGAAAATCTTGAGTTTGTGTGAGTTCAAACAGTTGTCCGAGTGTGTGTTTGTCGCCCTCAGGTGGTTGGGAAGTAAGAGTAACTTCCTTATCGAAAACAAAGCAGGAACTGAAAGCAGCACGCGTCTGTTTTTCTATCCACTAAGCAGACGCTATCTCCCAAAAAAGAAAAAGAAAAAAAATCGACAGGCATATCAGCAGCTTTGATCACGTGCATGTTTTCACTCCTTCAGTCTTTAGCTGTTTACGTTGAGAGATCACTCAAGATCAGTATCAAAAATTACTGCCGAACAGTTACAGCATGTAAGTAGTCATACATCTAGGCTTCAACATGTATATACTGTTGCCGATTTCACTATGTAAAATTAGCAGTACAAATAACATTCGGTACACGTAACATTCGCGCACAAAATATACAAATTATGCAAATTTTCAAGACAATGAAGACTTTGATAAGGTGTTGCACACATAACGTGACAAAACAATGACTGAATGGATAAACATACAACATGTAATGGGGAATTTAAAATGGGATGGCTTTAGTTGTGTATCATTTTTGTTGTTAAAGTTCTGTTGTGCCAAGAAAATCGAAATGCAACTCCTACTGAAAACAAGCGCACATGTGTCCCTACAGTCAGCAGGAATCGTAACAATACGTATATCAACGAAGGGGCCCGCAGTTAATCTGTAAGTACAGAGATAAATAAAGAATAGTACAAAAAAAAATCACAATTTCCCAAAAGTCCCAAAAACATGCATATTGAGGTCAGTAACAGTTACTACGTTGCTCCTGAACTGTTGGAGTGAATGGTTCGGGTGCCCGACTGTGCCCACACTGTTAAGACACACCACGGGTATGACAATGGATGAATGACACGTAGGACAGCAACACATACATTGATGAGCAGCTGCACGATCACCTCTGCGTGTAAGACGTGCACAATGTGCTGACACTACGCCACACTACACCTGCCAGCAGGGGGCAGTGTCGTAAAGTGAGTGGTGAGGTGGAGGGTATGCGTGTTTTGTAAACCGGGGGAGCCGTGGACTGCAACCTGTCACACCACGATGAGCCCCAGTCATAACACAGCTGAGGAAATGTCACCAGTTTGAAGTAAAGTGACAGTCAGTAGCTCTGCTGTTCTTATTTAGAAACTCATAAAGCACAGATACATCTACATAATTGAGTTATTTGCCCTCAAAGTGCTATCCTTTGTTGACAGCAAGTAGGGGATAGGAGATATATGAATGTGTATTATGAAATGTTTAATTTAATTAATTTAACACTTGTCGTGGCTACAGGATCAATCAGGGCTCGAAAATGTTCTCCCACATCAACCATAGTCCTATCGTTGTAGTTTTTGTTATTCCTCCCCGCCCGCCCGGACTGTCTGGCAGTTTGAACCCATCGCCCACATGGCTGCTGCCCCACGTGCCCGCCGCTGTGGTACAAAAACATGACGAGTGGCTGCCGCAGCTGTGGAGCTGCACATTAGCATCCTCACTCAGTGAGCACATGGTCGCCCTCAGCCGCTAGGACCCAATCGACTCCTCAGCTTGACAGCTAGAGTTGCTAGAAACTTTGACTTCGACTTGCGCTTCGACTTCGCAGGTCTTTTACCCGACTTTGTTGCAGGCGGCGATTGTTTCCGATAACTTCTGCAGAGGCACCCCGCCAGCTCAGCTCAGCTCAGCATTAGCAGCTAGCATGTCGACAACAAACGAGGTGAAGAGCTGCCCCATCCCCACCAGGGTGCTCACCCTGAAGGACTGGTCCCAGCTGCCCGACTGTTACAGCCAGACACCCGGGGGGACTCTGTTCTCCACCACGCCGGGAGGTAAGTGCGGAGGTGGCGGAAAAGCTGCCAAACGCTTCTCTTTGTCCAGCAGTAATGTCTCCTGTTTGTTTAATGGATGCGAAAGAAAGAAACTTTGATTCCCCTGAGTGGTGCCCTTCGGGAAATTCAGGATTAGCTGCCAACAGACCCTCCGTGCATACATGCCAACACTCACGTCTTAGTTTTAGGAACTTAATTGAAGTTGTAAACAACATACAACATCACGTTAAAGTAGATAAATGATCAACTCTAACACAAAACGACTGTATTGTAAGCTAAATCTGCTATCAGCTTAAATAGTTTTTAAATGCATGTTTGCATGATGTGGTTGCAGTCAGTATGTTTGTTTTGATTTTTAATAGCTCAAACGAATCAGACTCAAGTTGCTTGCATTTAGGAGTCTGCGCAGCACTTCACCCCTTCTTTGCATAATGTCACATAGCTTCACAGCCATCTGTTGATCATAACACAGCATAAGAGGGGACTACAACGTGTACACACATAACTTATGTGCTGACACTTGTCACATCATGATGTTATTGTCCTACGCTTTTTTTTTTTCTTTTTCGATCACGTTGGTTTGTGTGTACACAACCAGTTGCCAGAGCATCGAAAACACTGAGGCTCAAAGTCAACAAGAGCTAACTCGTGACTTGGGATTGGAAGAGGGTGTATGAGAGCAGCTGCCAGAGCAGCAAAGTGATTGGCCTCTGCAGTGGTGCAGGGCTTGGAGGCCGTCCTACTCCCCCCAGTCTCTGCTTTTGCATTTCAGGAACAGTATAGAACGTCCTGTTCAGGTTGCAGAGACGACGGAAACCAAGTGTGTAACGTGTGTTGGGGGGGGGGTGGGGGTGGGTGGGGGGGTGTTAGCGGTGTATACGTTTTCAAATTGGTGCCAGAAATTAAATGTCAAATGTGACATGGCAGAGTTGCGACACAGGTTGTGTTTTATGCGCACATGATTCTGCTGGAGCGATGCCATGCGTCACAGGAGTGTCTGTGCTTTCTTACTCAACACACTGTAACTCTTCCGCACTCGAACGCAGCCTCGCTGCCCAACATTCCAGCCCCCTTCATATGCCCCAAATCTCTCCCTCCCTCTCCCGTTGTCCAGAATGAACTGCAGTTATTACATAACATGTTTTTCCTCGGCGAGAGGTTGAGCAGATACTGTACAGAGCGTCTCCCAATGCCAATAAACTCAGCAAACCACTCCTTGCGTCAGCCATGTCCTGGTCAGACTTATCAACAAAGCGGCCTTTATGACACTGTTTTTGCTCAGTGTTGGCCCCAGTCCAGCGGGAGACACTAGGGCGACATACCGAGTTGTTGTCCGATGTGGCAACCTACAGGGTTTGAGTGGAGCTCTGAGCTTAAATCCCCGCTGGGAGAAAAGTCACCCCGGGGTACAGACCTGAGCGTGTCGCATTTGCCGTCCATCTCGACATTTACTCGGTCGAAGAATCAAACATGTGGCTGCAGTCCCAAGGCGGAATGTTTTGTACTCGGATTTCCAAGAACTCGTAGCAGTGGCAACCCTCGTCCCTCCCCTTTGTGCTCACACAGAGCCCTGCTTTTCCCTCAAATCTCTTCCAGTGGATAGTGATAGCGACCTTTGCAAATGTGCACCATGCCAAGATACACCGACTCTCTAGTAATAAACAGAACCTCCCCCCCCACCCCCACATCCCATAAACGATGATCTCCCAGTATTTGATCTGTTGCACTGCCTCCCCTCCCCACGTTTGTTTACTTGAGGTCACACATCAGGTTTTTAATAATGTCGTGACTCTCTCAAACCCAGGTACCCGCATCATCTACGACAGGAAGTTTCTGTTGGACTGCCGAAACTCTCCCCTTGCCCGGACCCCCCCACGCTGCCTCCCCCAGATCCCAGGAGTAACAATCCCGTCTACGTACCCGATGGGCAAACTGCAGGATCTGAAAGAAGAGGCAGAGGAGGAAGAGAAGGACATTGCAGGTAAACCTGTCACTATTGCTTCACGATTCTCCAAACTACAAATAAACATGAGGGATTTCCACCGCGCTCCACATGGCCCGTGCTTCTATCTTAATGTGGCGTTCTCGTGGACCCGCAGCTCTTTTTTGTCTCCACAATGAGTTGACATTCTACATTGTCATGACTATTCAGTGCGCGTGCTAATGCGGCAGAGAGGTGCAGCATGTGTCCCTGCGGTGCTATGCGTCTGTTTTTGCAGCGCAGCAGTTGTGCTGTGTTGAGGACTGGGTCAGGAGTGCCCAGTCATTATCGCCCCGGGGTCAGTTTTAGTCTTTCAGGGGCTGTGGCTTCACAGCCATAACAGGCTTTTTTTAAATCCATGTCCCTGACTTTACTACGAGTAATCACTATTTTTTTTTTTTTTTTACATCCCGTAGAAGACATTTTAGGCTGATCAGAGTGATATCAACAGTTATTTAGCGAAAGACCTGAAGTTGGCAGCGTTTTTCTGTGGCGGCAAGGTGACAAAGTCCCTGGCTCGTGAACAAGTTGAGACAAACATCGGCCGATCCCTGTCCATTCCCACTGTCAAGCTAAAGACTACGGGGATTAGGACTGACCTGCTTTTTTTTTTTTTCCTCTCCTCCCGTTTCCCTTGTCCGAGTCTGTGTAAACACAGCCATGTCATGGGTTTTGGATTTATGAGCTTCAGCCTCAGTCAAGTGCGTTTGTCGTGGCAGTTATGAGTACACTGATAGCGCGTGTATGATAGGATTGTGCTGACGTTGGTCACCAGCTGATCAGCTGTCAAATGCCTCCTAACCGTTTCTCCTGTCCTCTTTGTTCTGCAGATGACAACCAGTTCGAGATGGACATCTGAGCTCCAGTATTACCTCCTGTGGAGAGTTAACAGTTTAAACACCTCCAAAGGTCATTAATGACTACAATGCATTGCGTATAAAGCTTTTTTCACTTTTTTAAATAAAAGCTTTTGTGAGGAACCAAAAATAAGGTGGAAGTTAAAAAAAATTGTAGGGTGTTTTGACCCTAAAAGAGTATGTTAGACTTGGTAAAAAATGAAAGTTGGTTTGTTGCTCATTTGAAGAGCTGCAGCAGGATTGGAAAAGTCCATTTTGATTTCTTTTTTTTTATCTTTTGTAAATAAGAAAATTGTACAATGTATCCTATTTTTTAAGTTGAGGGATGGGGGTGGTCATTTGAGATGAATGCATACATAACAAGTCAAGTGGATTTCTTCCACTGCAGGCATTGGTTTTGTTTTGTTATACCCCCCCCCCATCAAAGGATGGCTAACTTTCTTTGTGATAGGTAAACATGTGTCTCCTAATATTAGGAGTTGGGGCCTAATGAGGATCAGCTTCTACTGTTTTGTATGGAGAGGGAGATGAAATGTGAATAATTTCAAATAAAGGCTGTTTGAGCTGCCAGAAATCAAGTGTGTGTTACTTGTTTCAGTCATCCATATCATGCTGTATTTCTTTGTATTTTTCATCCCAGATATGGGTTTTTCAAAGCAATTGTCTGAATTGTAAAATGGGATTACTGAAAGGAATCTAGTCATTGCGTAATGTCATTTTCTGTATACTACTATGGGAGTTACAGCTCAGTTAATAAGTGCTGATCTGTCATTTTCTAGGAACACCTTGTGTAAGAGGAAGCATGACCTCAGATATCTTCATGTTTGGCAGCTAATGAGTTGTGCAACCACCTCCTATATGGACCAGTGTGTTTTTATGAACTCGACAGCACAGCCAAAGCTGTTCCTCTGTTGCTTTAGGCTAAGCTGTTTGACTGTGACTTTAACATAATCATTGTTTTATCCACCTCAAGGTTCATATTTATAAAAAAAAAAGATGTTACATAAAACTTTCTCAGACTTCTCTGAGAACCATTGGCGCTTACTAAAAGGCTGCTCTCGCCCATGTGCTGTGTGTACATGAATAGGGTGAGGACAGGCCTGCTTGTTCCTGCCACTGTTGTGTGGAGTGGAAACGCTCAATATAGGAGTGGGCCTTGTCTGAGGAATGAGGGCAGCTGCAGAGCAAAGGCCACACATGCAAACCCCTTTACATTCTGGAAGAGGGGTGTGGCACCTGTTATTTGCCAGTCAGCTGTCTCAGATATGCAATTGTAGATCAAGTGACTATGTTTGACGTTGAGGCAGATTAATATTTGTCACAGGACTACTTTTAAAATCGGCAAAGTCTATAACATAGAAGTGAGACCTAATGAACAGCTCTTTGCACTATGTGTGAGTTTGTGACTTGTGTGCTCAGCTGCTGAGTCATAAGGCCTTGCAGATGTGACCTACAACCACTTCCAGTTGCTTTGAAAAATGCTGTCTGGCCAAGACTTTCATTCATTGAGACATTTTTTTTGTTTACCTTTTGATCCAGTTCATAGCAGGTCTGACCACGTACTCAGTGTTTGGCCCACTCCGACTCGGCATGCTTAGTAAACTAGTGGTGTGCCATACAGTGTTACTGCGTCCCACAGCAAACACTGGACCCTGAAGGAACCCGCAGCATGGTGGGATGATAAGATAACTGCCAAATGTCAAGGTAATGCTAAAATCAACTGTCAGTGTGCACATGCCAGTTTTTGGTGAAAACGCACCGCTTGACCTGCACGCCTTGTTTGAACAAGTGTGTATTTGCGTGTGTATGTAAAGCACACGTGCGAGCAAGGCCAGGTGAGAGATGTCACGTGCTCCGACCTGTATTTTTAAGGGCTTTCCAGCAGACATTTTATATCGAGACATTTAAAGTGATACTTCCTCCACTGTCTTTTTACAAGCTTTAAACACACCTGTTCTTGTGAACACACCATGTAGGGACATTTAAGATGAGACAGTAAATGGGAGGTAATCATGCAGATTGCTGGACGGTCCGTGGATGGGTGGACCGCCAGTGGCTTGAGGAACTTTGTCAACAAAACGCTTTGTTCCCTTTCACCCACAAGCCTTCTGATCCAGCCAACTTGAATAGACCAATGATCACTACTGTTGACAGAGAGTGTGGCGCATCCTGATGTAAAGTTTTCACATTCAGAGAATTTTATCTTCATGTACTAGTGGTATCAGTCCAAGATGAAGTGATGAACGTGAAGACATTCAGCCATAAGTAATTGTACTTAATTATGGGAGCTGTCTTATAACAGAAATCCCAGCTCTGCAGGAACCAAATACAGACATTATTATGATTTAAATTGATTGCTCTTCAGTTTTCTGGCATTCAGTATGCATGTGGAATCCATTTCTGCAGTAGTGTACATGGGTGCTGGCTGCATTCATTTGGTCGTGTAAAATCCAGAGCTAGCTTCTAACCACACCTACACATCTTTTTCAACATATGATACAAAGCCTTTGGTCTTGCACTGTTTGTAATGGCGATCCATGGGCCAGAGAGGTTGGGCCTTCCTGCTACCTTTTTCACTGCACATGTGATAGTGACACATACTGAGCATGCCAGGACACAATATCCATCTCTGAGCCAGGGCTGTCTGCACACATGTATTTGACAAGACTTGTTTTATTTCCTTGAAATGTTATCCAGACTGTAAAACCCTATATTGCACAACTGCAAGCATGGACAAATATGATTCCCATATTTCAGAAGTATAAATACTTAGGGAGTGAAAGATAAAATGTTATAATCATGCTGCTAAACTTGTTGACATACTTAACACCAAATACAAATATTGATGATAAATATACCAATATGACACAATTATTTACTTGCTCCTGGTAATAAAATCAAACCATTGACTGGCATCCAGTCATTGGCATCCCTGATATGTTGTTTTGGAAAATAACAGCCTTGGGGCACTGTAAACAACTTCCCTCAAGTCTAGCACCCCCTGAGTTTCAATGAACTCTGGTGAACTTGCTCTATTGCCCTTTTCCATAAACAAAATACTCCTCCTTTTCATCTCCTACCCCTTCTACAACCCCACACTCCCCCTGCACTTTCTGTGAAGGAAGGTTGGGTAGAGTTGGACACGGACAAGACTCTATTTTTGTCATCTGCTCCTGTAGAAGCTGTTGGGGCAAGCTCAGGCCCAATTGCCAGGGTGACGATGTAAACAGACACTCTAACATCTACCATGGCTGGGAGGGGGCTGGGCTTGAAGTGGACTGCATGTTTGTCTGCACAAACACATATTTACAAACTTGAATTAACACTACATATAACATTTACTTAACATTTACTTAACATTTAACATTTGCTACTGATTCACAAGCTAGCTTCCCCTTAGTTTAAACCTTAGTTCCTTTTGGTGAGATTTGCCACAAACAAAAACAAAGTAAATAAGGTTTTGATATGAGATATTTTTGACTTGTCCAAAACGACTGATGTTATGCTGAAAACAAACCATAGCCTGGTTCACTGTGGGACAAAGCCATTTTTGACACATCAAACGAGTGCGCTGACTTGACAGTGGAACAGACCTTGTGATTTGCAGCTTGTTGCTGGATCTCTGATTGGCTTCGTAGGACAGTCTTAGATCAGCCTTTCAACGGCTGCTGCCAACTCATTGCATAACATGACCCCAGTTATAGTACATTTCATCAACATTCATCAACATTCCTTCTTTGAATAACTTCTCACTAGCCATGAAACTACGTTTGTGTAAATGTTTCAAAGGTTAGTTCCTTGTTTCTTAGCTTGTTTTTGTGGGCAACCAACTGAACCTGTATTGTGTTTTGTTATTGTGCAAGACATCACATGCTGCTACAGTTTGGTATCACCTTGCAGAATAGAGGCCATTTCCTATTAAGTTTCACTGTCAATGGCATCTGTCCGATTGACTTATTGTTGGTACGCCATGTTACTCATACTGTGCTCATGTAATGTTATGTCTGATGGAGGACCTGAAACAATGTTTCACAATCCAGCTCTCTCACCCCTCCTACTTGCTGCACATGAATGGGTGTGTTCAGTTGTTAACAACAATTACAACTGGATTTACTATCAATTATGAACTTCCAAACTGCAGCATCACCACATTGTCAATAAAAACTGGACACATACATTTGCTCATTGCAAGTTAAAACTCAAGATGCAGCAATATTTACAAGTGTGTGCATGAGGGTGTCACTTTCGGTGAGTGTCATGTCACTGGCCACCTAAAAAGCACAGTTGAAGCTTGCCATGTGATGCGAGGCTCCAGAGCCACAACGTGGCTTTTTCTTGTTATAACAGGAACTCAGTGGGCCTGTAGTCATGCTCGCTCCTCTGTAAACCCTGTCACAGATTGTGTTGGAACTTTGCCAATCGTGAAAAACTTCAATAGTTAAAATACATTTCAGATTATTTGTTCTGAGTAAATTTTCTCAAAACGGAAAACTTTGCATATCATATCCACTGCGTGTCTTTTTTGACACACAGAAGAAATAAGAATACACAAGAATACTATCTGACATGGGTGAGTGAGTTAAGTGCGCCCATGCGCCCATGCAAGGTCTTCAAAAAATTGCATGCGAGACTGATGATTACATTACAGAAAAACTGTCAAGAAATATAGTCAACACAGTGAGTGAGTGAGAGGGAGAGAGAAAGTGAACAGCAACAACAAACCTCGGAGAAAAGACTGGGAATAGTCTGACATCTGCTGGGCAAAAGCCAGTATTACACCACACCCAAACACCTGGCTGTCAGAGGATGAAAAAAGCACAATGATGTAGTTTACCAACCGCTCTTAAACAGTTTAACATACTCACCTTCTATTTATTGTGAATTTAAGCGGGGTGGATTGATGTTGCGAAAGAATTGCGAAAGTTTCCATGAGCGCACAATAATGTAAGATTAAGTCATTAAGTAATGATTTACTTCCGTGAGTCACGGATCCGAGCTATTGTAATTCATTCGGCCGGTGGCTGAGCGAAGCAGACCCGCTCAATGTGTTATCAGGTCAGATGATCGGGAGTCATCGCTTTTTCCCCCATGACGTTTCACTGGTCACCTCTCTCGCTTGTGATTGGACGTTCACGATCACCGCAGCCAATCACGTCGCTTGTTGCGCCTCCTCGGTGCCGTAACCTAGAGTGACATCACGCTCCGCAAAACGCAATACGCACTGTGTTTCTAAAGGCAGGAGGGTCGCACATCGCACTGCCTACAGCGTCAAACACTGACAAAGAAGAGGTTTTCTCTGCAAGGAGACGTCTCTGCGGGCTACCACACACCAGTAAACCGTCTGTACCAAGGTAGGTGGTCCAGAAACGACCGTTACTATGTATGTTATTATTATTTTTTCAAATATATGAACCATGTGAACCATGTGAACCGGGTGCTAGGCTGTGGGCCTGCAGGTGCCGTCTCTTGTGACACCTACAGCTGTGACTGTTATATCTTTGCCCAATGTCAAGCGAATACGAATTGTTACAATGAACAGGTGTATGTACCGATAACATGAACATTCATATTCTATAAGTAATGATGTGTTTAGTTTAGTAAGTCATATCTGTCGTTTCTGTACTTCTTCGTTTGTGGTTTTAACTGCTTGGTCGTGACTTGGCTCGATACAGACCCGTGTGTCTGTGTGTGTGCGTGTGTGTGTGTGTGTGTGTGTGCGTGTGTGTGTGTGTGCGTGTGGATGATAAAGATGTGGGTAGGATTCCTCCTAATTGGGTCCAATGGGGTGTCTTCATATAGGCTGTAGGCAGACTCGTGATGTGGAGGGAAGTAAACAGGCTGCAGGCCCTGTGACATAGACAGCTCAGCCTTGTGGGAGCATTGTGTTAGTCAAATGGAGCTCTTATAGGACAGGCCTGTCTTGTTAGGCCGCTGATCCAGACTCAAAACTAAGAATTTATGGTGTGAAAAGTACCACGATACACATACTGACCACATATCATAATATTTCTCCTGTAGAACAGCGTCTGTATATTATAACGGGAACTTATTACTGCATCCACATCTACCCAGTATAAACATGGACTTTTGCAGTTTGATCTAACCTTAGCGAGTTTCGTTTGTCCCATTGTCACGCTCCTATTTGGATAACGTCGTCCACCAGTGATGAGGCTTTAGGTATTGTAAATCATTAAACACTGGCGTCACCCTCCGTCCCTGCCTGTTTGGCTCCTTCGTCAGTAGATAGACAACCAGGATTTAATGGATTCAGAGACGTCTCGGGTGTTCTGTCCATGTGAGTGTTTGCACATGATACCATCACTGCCATACTGTTGTGGCAACATTGTTGGAGCTCACCGGGCCCAAACGGGAACAGCAAATGACATGCATGCAAATAAACACACACACCCTCACCCTTCCCATAAGTACACAAGTACTGGGTCGAAACTTAGTTTACATTCTAATTTGACCAATCACTGATGACTGTAGATTTATTTTGGTGCTGTGAGGACAAGGTGACCTTTACAGTGTTAATTTACCCTGAGTGGTGTTAGATTATCCATTGACTGTTTGGTCCCCTTGAAAGAAGCCCTTCCTCAGCCCCTGTATCTTGTAACAACAGTCACAGACAAACGGGGACTAAACAGAGATGGAGCCATCAGAGGATACACCCTGTTAAAGGGCAGACAGACTGAGGAACTGACTAGTTTTTTATTTTACTTTTGCCTCGCCGCCTTAAGGTAACAGCATATACAAAGCAGCAGGGATCACTCTCCTCCTCCTGGGATGTGGTTACTATAGTTACCAAGGCCTTGCCATCTGTCAGTAGCCTTAGGTAACGCGTTCAGGTGGATATTACACATCCACGTTGAAACAGAGAGCTCCGACTGTCTGTTAAGCAGGAAGTTACAGTTGAGACATTGTGCCACATTCACAATTGCAATCATTTCCCTTTCGCTTTTAGTTCATCTAACCCCTTTCACTGTATTTCAAAATGAGTATGAAATGTACTTATTATCTTCTCAGGACTAATGCTTACCCAGGAGCAAACCTTAAAGCTTGTAATTAATGTTGTTACCAATTTACACCATCAAAGACATGAAATGGGGTTTAGAGTTAATTAACGGAGTTGGCGGGGGCTGATCAGTCTCTTTGTGCGAGAGTCTTCAGTTTACAGCCTTAGCTACTGCGGTGTTTTCTATTACTGAGAGGATGTGGGTGGAGTGGAGTGGGACTGCAGAGCTGTTTACATGTTTATAGTGTACATGCAAAGCATTACAGAGGGATGCTGGGAGGAGATGCTGTTATCGGTATGGCCCACTTTCCTGTGCTGAGATCGTCTGCTGAAAGCCACTTACGTGAGGTCAGGAAATGTGCTGGCTTCTCACGAGGCTGGAAGTGGAACTGAATCGGCGCCCTACCCTCAGATAGTCTTCGTTCATTGCGCTTTCTGGATTTCCCGGAACAATGGCGCCGAAAAGGAGTCATTTGTTGCATCTCTCCTTGTCGCCCTCACCCACCCCATCACGAGGTGAAGTGTGAACGTGCGATTTTTGCCGTTTCACCTTTACCATTTGTGACGTCTGTGCTCGGGTGTGAAAAATAACCAAGCGTGAAGATACAGCCGGCACATGCTCACAGCGATCTCTTTCTGCTCCTCTCTCTGCTAAGGTCCAATTGATTAGCCTCACCCTGCGCTCCGTGGAAATGGCTCCTCCATTTATAAAGCCTACGTGTAAACAATCAGATAATAGTGCTTATGTGCGGTCAGACTGATGTGGGCTGCGATTCACCACTGACCCTTAAAGTGCCCTCAACACACCACAATGTGAAATGCTTCAGTTTCTTTCATGGGCGACTTGTACATCTCAGTCTCAGAGGGTTGATATTGCCTAATGTGACTCCAGAGGTTACCTTACGTTGTGCTCGCATGACAAACAAGCACATGCTTTTATTTCCCCACAGTCCACAGAAATGAGAGGAGAACTAAAGTTAAATTTCATTACATTTCCTCTTAACTACGTCTTAGTTTTGTTTTAAATCATTTTCATTTCATTCTTTCTCGCAGGAAAACACAAGGCCTTGAATACTAATTTATGACATGTAGCAGTTACTGCAGTATTGACTTTCCCTGTGCTTTATCGGCAGTGATGAGTACACAGGACACACCCTCTGCTTTTGTTATGGATGCTCATCTGCTCTCAGATGACTATTTTAAAACCATGTTTTGTTTTTTTTTCCATGCCTGTATGTAGGTGATTGTTCAACTCCAAGATGAATTATGAGCAGCCCCCTCCCTACAATGCCCCCAGCGCCCCGGGCTACCCGGCTCAGGGCTACCCTCCTCCGGTGAACATGGACCAGCCTAATCCATCCTACCCTAACTACCCCGCTGGACCCATGGGGCCTGCGGGTCATTACCCAGGCCCTGGAGGCCCTTACCCAGGACCGGGGGGTCCCTATCCAGGCCCAGGACAGCCTCCGTACCAAGGCTACCCTGGACAACCGCAGTATGGCTGGCAGGGCGGGCCCCCTCCCGGACCCATGTATGGGGAACCTCCCAAAAACACAGGTGAGAGGCGGCACTCCAAAGCACAATATAGAGATTTGAAGTGATTTGATCTTTTTTTCTTCTGAACAACAACAACATGTTGATAAGATTGGAGACAGTGAAGAAAGCAGTTTTCACAGTCTAGAAACCAAGCCTTTCAAAATTCATTATGTGGGGAAAAAATGTCCATACCCTGAGACAAAGTCGTCTTCTCTGATGCAAAAAGAATCAATACATCACAGCAGCAGCACATACACTGCGTGTCTCCTCTCGCATATGGAACTAAATGGACTGGACTTCATTTTCCATCCGAGGAGCTTTGTTTACTGTGTTGTCGGAGCGCAGGGTTGTTGTTTCTCCGCCGTGTTGATTGGGTGAAGGGCTGCATTGAGAGAATATTAAGAGGCCACTGTGAGGATCATGTGCTCAGGGTCAGCCAGACTAGCAGCACCACGAGTGCCACGAACCAGAGTGCTTTCTGACACAAATACCTCGAGCAGCCGTTCTCTAATGGACAATGGTGAGTTTGGGCTCCGTCATGCGGCCGTATGAGAACTCTTCCTCAAGAAACACACCAGTGGACACATTTTTGCAATAGACACTGGCATTGTGTGCCCTACCCTCTTCATTATGAGATAAGGAGGTTAGGACCCGTATAAAAACTTACTATGGGTAGATGTGGTCATATTTTCCGTTCCAAAGTACATTTATTGTGTGTTCACCCAATGACACACGTATTGTGCTGTCTGCACTTGACCTCTGAAACAGATGAGAACAGGAAGTGAAGAAAGAGGCATCGGCATTTCAGTAAATCAGCCGTTTATTTCCCAGAGTAACTGAATAGATTTGGTATTTAGCATGTCACCAAGATGCTAATTTTACTTGTGTGGAAAGTACGATCGGATGTTTGAACTTCCTTCTTTAAGAATAACAAAATGTTCCCTATTCATTTCCACGTCGCTTGACTAAACTGCTAATGAATAAATTATTTCGGAAACCACCTCTGCCGAAAGACTCAAACTTGTCATTATGTAAAGTAAGCAATTAACGGTTCCGACGCGTCAAGCCAGATTTTGGATTAAAAACCGTCTTAATGCAGTGGCACCTCCAAAACTTCTGAGCAGCGTGGTGAGAAAGCGAAAAGCGCACCCGGCAGTGAAACATTCAGAACGAACATGCAGACAGAGTCGCTCGCTAGCGACATCGGTTCCTTCCCCGTTTCTATTAAAGGTGTCGCGAACCCGGATTTAGTAGATAAATCCGGCTGATTAAGACTGCTCCACTGAGTCATTTTGATAAAGACGCTGGTTTTTAAATATCGGCCAATTATTAGCCGAGCTGTTATCTGGAGTCGGCCTACACCGGCCTCTATCTGGCTGACCGGCGGCCGGTCGCCGTGGTAACACCCCGGCCGGGTCACGAGTCGCTGCACCTGCTCGCTAAAAGCCAGACGAGTGTTGCCTCCGCGTGAATGATTAATCGCCCGCACAAAGGAGGAAACGGGAGATGTTTGCTCGCGCCTGTTGTTTGACTCCGGGGACAAAGAGGGTGAAGCTCGCATCTGGGAAACGGATGAATAATGCCGCCACGTTACCTGCCCGAGTGAAAGGAAGCGCCTTGTTGGGGCCCGCGGGGGTGTGTAGCTCTGAAAGCTCTGGTTTTATTGGTTTAATGACGCCTCGGAGCTCTGCTAATGTTACTCAACTGTAACTGTCTGATCACGGCTCTGGGCTGCCGTGGCACCACCATGGTGATGTGCCTCCCATGATGAACGCAATTAGAGGGAAATCATCGCGGCCGCCGTTCCACTCGGGCTCCCCGCTGAAGACCTGACGGCGTAATTCTGAGAATTATCTCCTCTTTCTATGCCCGTTCCTGAGCAGGGATCTCTAATTGCTTTCTTTGAAATGATCTCCCACTCTCAACGTATTCTCCTGTTTTTCTCCCCTCTCTCTCTGTCTCTCTCTCTCTCCCTCTCTCTCCAGTGTACGTGGTGGAGGACAGGAGAAGAGACGACACAGGAGACACATGCCTGACGGCCTGCTGGACAGCTCTGTGTTGCTGCTGTCTCTGGGACATGCTGACATAACGTATTCCCACACCGCTCACCCCCGTTCACCCACGCGGCCCCGCCTCTTTCCGTGCCTCAGAACCTCCCACCTCCCCTGTCTCCCCCCATTCTGCCGTGAAGCTCGCGCTCCCTCCAGCCTTCCCCACTCCGCCCCCTCCCCACGTATTTCACCGGTCTATAAATAAAAGCCTTGATCCTGTATAGACTCCGCGATGTGAGGCGCCCGGCGCTGACTGACTGTCGTACTGACTAACCCTGCACAGGGCAGGGAGCTACTCTGTAGCAGCTTGTAACCGAGCTTCTAAACATAACCTGAATCTCAGGCAGTTCACCGTAAACTTACACCAACACACACACACACACACAGCAGTAGCACGCACACACACATCAAGGTAGATACACAACAACAACACACACAGGCACACACGTACCGTGTATCTGGATCTCAGGCTCGTCTAGTGTGAGGCTTTGGCACTTTATGATGATTACCTCTCTGAGAAATTACTCCTGTCTGTCCTCTCAATCAGCCCTCCCTGACCCTCACCCTCCTCCAGCTACGCTGCCTCCACCCCCCCCCCCCCCCCCCCCCCATTGCCAAGGACTAGCCCTTATCCTGGACCCTCCATAACCCAAAGGCCACCACCTCCACCGCCCCCCGGCTGCAAAGTGAGCCTTAGGGTGCTCTGAAGAAGCTGATGCTCCAAATGTATCCCCTTTCATTTGCACAGAAGCCGTTTTTGCCGATGTTTGTCTTAAAGTGGAATCACAGAGCAACGAATGGAATGACGTTTTTTTTAAGGAGACGATTATTGTTTGATTACTGTTAACAGTCAGTGGCCTCGTTGTTTTATTGTTCATGGTGATCTTGATATTAAAGAAAAAAAATTCCGATATTATTTTTATGACATACCTTGCAGATAAACAGAAAACATGGAAAAAAAAGAAGAAACTGAATGATCTGTCAGATGCCTTTAAGCTTTGGATGAGAGTCTTGCATTAAAATAATTTATTCCCAAGTGAAATGGAAAGCTCATTTGTGTTCATTGGGGAGGGGGGGGGGTGTGTGTGACTGCAGCAGACTGGTGAGGGGAGGTTAAAAGAGAGCATAGTATAGATCAGTGTATTGTGCAGCAAAGGCCTGGCCGGATCCATTCAGCTATTTTTAACTTGTAGTTGCTAGTGCACTGTGTTAGCTACAACATGGCTGCCAGCCTGACGCATTTACAACATGTTTGACAAAAGCCAAAAGACATTTCCCTGCATTTTGGAGGGGACTGGAGACTGGACTTTTTTTTTATTTAACATTATCCCATTGAATAAACAGCTGAGGCAACTAAATGGTTAATTGACCAAAAATAGTAATTGATTAATTAGGTGTCAGTTATTAAAAAAAATTGAGTGAATTTAAGAAATTAAGGTAAGATTCTCTGATCTCATCTTAAATGTGAATAATTTTATATTTTCATGTAGTCAGGATCTTTGTTTGAATAATGTAGTATTTAATAATATTAACTAGGTCGTTGGTAAAGTACTTGCCAGACTGATTGACTGCAGGATTATTAGTTTCTTGTAGCCTCGGTTTGCTGAGCTCCCTCACATTTGCTACTCTTGCCGACACCTCCACCGCTGGTTTGCTTCAAGCTTTCACTTCCATCAGTCAGATCCATCAGCCGCTGGGAGGAAAACGAGTGGTGAACACCTTCAACATGAAATGACCAAGTTACCAGCAGTTGAGATGTTTTGGGTATCTGACTGTTCATCTGTTAAAGTGTGACAGAAACAAGCTGGAAAGCATGAAAAGAGATTTAAAAACAGATCTGTAGAGATGGGCAGAGTAAGGATGGTTCTGAGTGGGATGATGACTTCAAGTGACTCCTTATAAATGATATTATGACCTAACCAATCGATCAGTTACTAGTGTACGGATATTGACTATGTACACTTCAGCCTCCCCTGGCCCACCAGCGAAAGGCGATGAGGCATCTCAAAGTTAATAGAACTGAGTCAGATTATCTCAGGAAATAGTGTTTATCTGCGAGCACTTAGGTGTTCACAGGGGTAATTGTAATGGCCACTTAAAAGCACATCAGCATCGATGAACAGTCTGTGTTAAAAACATTGGGCCACAACTTCCAGTGCGGTCAGGAATGTGAGAAATGCGAGCGGGGAGAGGAAACAGAGGATGAATGTGGTTATTTGCCGACATGCCATTAAGACATCAGCTAAAAGTGGGAGCGGCTCGTCAGCGATGTGCAATCAACAAAGCAGGGAAAAGAAATGGCTCCGAAGGCTGCACTGAAACACATTGTCATTCAACATCATAGAATTCCCAGAACACAGAAATGAGATGACAGTGAACAACACGTTTGCCCAGTTGAAGTAAACAATTATGTTTTATTGATAAGGTTCTCAGAAGAGTCTCGTTTCAGTGAATGTATAAGAATCATCCTTTGATAATACTGATTTGGTACATTATGACATCCAGCACGAGTCTCTTCACAGTGAGAGGGATCCATTACTGCTACTGCTGTTGGGATCTAGGACAGAAATATCTCTGCTTTCAAACAAAAAACAGTCAAAAACAACAAACTGGGGATTGATATTGTAGATATGGAATATTAGAGTGCCACAAAACTCTAGAGTAGTAAGACCAGCTAAAGATTTTGCACATTACAAGCCACTTCCTCTTAGAAATATAAAACTTGATATTCTGGACAATATTCTACTGTGCTGCATAAAGGTAGGTCTATACACTGTACATCGAAATATATTTCGAAAAAACAGATTTCACAGTTTTAAAGACTTTATTTAAAGTATAAACCGTTTTTTTTTTAAAACACTTTATTACATAAATTATTCTTTTTGAGAGTGACTATTATTTGCCCTGGCAGCAAACTGAAATTAATACAAAAACAAAATGAACATTTCTTACATATTTTACAAAAGAAAATAAACTCATCCATTAATGTTCATTTGGAATAGAACTGGTGACTCATTCATGATTGTCATATAGTACTAAGAATAAATAAATTAAAAAAGGATAAAATAAATACTAACTTATCATGTTTTCTGGACTGTGAGTGTTGTGTTTCATCGTTCTGTACAGAAGTGCCTTGGTGAAAGTCTCACAATTCTACCGCGACTGAAACGTACAAAACTACGGCATCTACAGTATACGCAACATCCTGAAATTTAGTGTAGTCGGACACATATGTAGTAATATGATTCTTCTCCCCATTTCAAAATAAACAATGCTGTGTCATACCACTGTCCACAAATATAGCCATCACTTTTTTTGACTGTTTTTTTTTCTTAAAAAGTTTCTTGTTTTTTTTTGTTGTTTTTTTTTTTTTTTATTATTCATTTGTTTGCTTTTTTTCTCCAAAGTCCGTCAACAGCTGGGATTTGTTGGTGGATGCCGTTAGCCTGCGTGTTGCTTGCTTGGATGTGGGGCTGCCGCAGAGGGGGGCAGCAGAGGACTGGTCCGTGGTGGACGATGGGAGGCCTGAGACAGGGAGACGACTCATAGTGTTTGACGACCGTTAACATTGCCTTGTCTTTGTCGCTGCTTATGATGTCCTCCGTCGAGAGATGTGTGGTCGTGATGGCTGCGGCTCTGGAGTGGCTTTGTCTCCACTTTGGTCCCTATGCCTTTTTCAGTGTCTATTAGAGACAGACAAGCCGTCACTGCAGAGGCCGGCGCCCGTACAACTCCACCGCGCGTTTTCAGTAGCTGTCATGGCCGCTCTCAGTGTGACCCAAAAAATATGGGCGAAAATATCACTATCTTTTTTAAAAAGGGGAATTCTTCTTATTCATTAAGCAACAGTTCTCAAAGTTCTTCAGTGCTTTTTCAGTTGTTCAAAGTTTTTTTTTTTCCTCAAAAAACAAAACAAAACAAAAAAAAGAAAAGAGAACCATTTGACCAAACTTTGAAATTTTTTGCCTGTGGCAGTAAAATTAACAATATGTTTGTGTGAGAAGTCATTCTTTTCAAAAGTCCCTGCAGCGTTCCACGAATAACCCCGTTTATGTTGGTTAATTCTCCATGGGTTTTGAGAGGAGTAGGGTTGAGGAGGCTGGGTAGGAGAGAAAGGAGCAGGATCTGGAGCAGTGAGAGTGGGGGAGGGAGAGAAAAAGAGAGAGAGAGAAAGAGAGAAAGAGAGAGAGGGAAGAGACTGCCCCTCGCGCCAGTCCAGGAGGGCTGTTACCTCTTCCCCATCTCGTTCTGTCTGAGGAACTGGATGTTGTTGCTGCTGTCGGCCAGCTCTGGGTACTGCTCCACGGGCAGCACGTAGTAGCCGTCGTAGCCCTGTACCCTGCCCGTCGTTAGCAGCTGCTGTCTCTCGCCCTCCGTCCAGAGGCGACTGCCCCCCTTCCCGTCCCTGGCCCTCTGCTGCTCCTTGGCCCAGGCCCCGGCCAGCGCCCTCTGCCGGGCCAGCTCCAGCAGCCTCACCTTCTCCTCGTCCACCACGTCCACGGCCAGCCCGTAGCGCACGCTCAGCACCAGCGATGGCACGGCGAACTCCACGGTCACGCCCCGCCTGGAGCGGCCGCTCACCGTCACGTTGATGCCGCTCTCCAGGGACTTGCGGCCGTTGGTGAGGCCCAGGGCCAGCAGGTCGCTGTCGGCCGAGCCCACCTTCACAAAGTAGTGGCAGTCCTTCCCGTCCTGCGTGTAGTGGGTGCCCTCCAGGTACTGGGCGCTGTTGAGCACCAGGGCCACTTTGCGGCTGTCGTCGCTGGCCAGGGCCGACACCCCGGCCACCACCCTGCCTTCCTTCAGGGCGAGCATCACGCCCCGGCCGATGATGGGCGTGCTGGTGCCGAACCAGTGGCCGGGCTTGTCTTTGCGCCGCCTGCGCTCCTTGTTGAGCAGGCGACCCTCCAGGGCCATGAAGGCCTGGTTGTGTCGCTCAGCTGCCTGCTGCACACCAGTGATGAGCTGCAGCAGAAAGCCAAAAGAAATCTGTGTCACTGTGTTGAATCACACTCTCTGATGCTAAATTGGTGTCGTAATGTGACCATTTACTCATTGATTCATTTTCTTGACCTTTTCATAGGAATACACACACCATTCACTATCACACTCATAGACAGAGGTAATGTAGAGTCCATTTGACCTAAACATGCCTGTTTCTGGACTGTGGAAGGAATCTGGAAACCCCAGAGAAAACCCACACACAGAAAGAGAACATGCAAACTCCACACAGAAAGGCCCTCAACTTTGTAAGTGTATAGTGCATGGACATGTATATATTATTTCTGTGCATACGTGTATCTACACTGCAAATTATTTGTGTCTTTCCAAGATTTTAAAAATGTAAAAGCTAAAAGTGTAAATCTTGTCTTGTTTTGAGTCAATGTCCAACTCTACACTCATCTCTACATTAAAATCGTATTTATAGATTTCTAGATTCTAGATTTGTATCTTGTTTTTAAAATCCCTTTGTTACAGTGTGTAGATTTATGACTGTGCATTTATGTATGGATATATGTAATAATTATTTATCTACTTTCTATTTTCTTTTTCCCTTTTGGCCTTGTTCATTGTTTTCTAATCTGAGAATGAAGCTACAAAGTCCTTGATTTGATCCAGGTATCGAACCCGGGACCTTCTTGCTGAATAATGCCTGTGATGCCTGTTCAGGCTAAAAGCTGAATGGCTGCCTCGATGCTAGTATTATGTTTGCCTCTACCAGTGACGGTGATTTTTCTGGCCTGTGGTCCGTACCTGCCCGTTCTCACAGTGCTGTGTGGCCTGCAGCTCGTACGGTGGCTCCACAAAGTAGAGCGTGTGTCGAGGGAACCCGGGGATTATGTTGCTAAGCTGGAAGCCAAACATCACCAGCCAGCTCTTCACATCTACGGCAGACAGGAGGGATATTAATAGGCCGAACGGCATAATCAAACACAGTAGCAAATGGATCTTCCTTTTCTTTTTTCAATCGTAACAAAAAAAAGAAAAAAAGACAAAGTGTATTTGTCTCTGCAGGGCATCTGGTGTCATGCGAAGCCATCAGTTCACCCTGCCATCTGTTGTACGTTGTAACTTGCATAATCTGTCTTGTCCATAACAATCTGTTCTTGTGAAGGCCGCAGTTATCAGAGACATAACACTCTACCTTGAGCTTGTTCTGGTAGTGAACATGCCTTGTAGAACAGAAATAATGTATTCTGCTGTCTCACCATTACAGCACAGATTTTTATCCTCTTTTTGCTGACCGCATGACTGACTGTGTGACTTTTCTTTGATATCTTATCATATTAGACAAAGTCAGAATGACTGACAGCACGCTATGTTACTGTATATGAATCCTCCTACCTGTGACATAATTCTTGACATCCAGCATGTCACTGAGGGGGTTGTTGTTCTTGAACATGTACATATTGAACGGAGATGGGTCCTTCCCTATCTTGGGCCACATGCTGTAGTCGGGCGAGGTCCAGCGGCCGGCCAGGACGTCATAGTCCCGCTGGGTGAAGTGGACCAGCTTGGTCAAAGGGTCATAGAGACCACCGTGGAAACCCACCACCAGCTGGAACTCTGGGTTGGAGTCCAGGTAAACTTCTCCGTACGCCGTGTACTGCACCTGTGTGACACGAGCAGAGTCAGTTTGGCTTTTAGTGATTCTCAGCTCAGAGTCGGGGTAGAAAGGTCAGGACACAGACATCCGACTCAGAAGAATTTAAGTGTGGTTACAGCATCTATCACGCTTTGAAGACTGCAGAAGCTAGAGGGCTTTTCCATTTTATTACAGCAGCAAAAGTCTGCAGATAAAGCCAGAGTCAAAGTCACTTTGTGCGTTACCTGTTTGATCATCTGTCCATTGCTGCTGAAGACAGCCAGCGGTGTGCCGGTGTTGTCAGAAGCTATGTAGTACTCCTCTCCACTGCTCACCTCCATGGCAAACAAATGTCCCTGGTGATGAGAGAAATTTGGTACGTTTATATCATGTTTTGGACATAGGATAAGATATGTATGAAATATGGTTAGACCAGCAGTGCCTACCTGCAGGTCATAATAGAGTGACGAGATGTCTGAGCTGGAGTGGTTGAAGATGTGAGTGACCCTGGTCGGGTGGTTGAGGTCAGCGTAGAAGAACTGAAGGTGCTGCCCCAGGCTGTTCCTGGTGGACACCCTGCGCCCCAGCCCGTCATAGTGGTAAACCACACTCCAGCCGCCCGGCCCTCTGTTGTAGGCCCTGAGGAGCTGACCCTTGGAGTTGTAGTCAAAAACGTCTGAGCCACGCTGGCTGAGGTAGCCGTCCTCGTCCACCCGGTACTGGACGTCTCCCAGGCGAGTGATGCGGTCTCTGAGGTCGTAGCGGAGCGGCAGGATGCGGGCGCTGTTCCCGGGATTCAGCAGATGGAGGTTGCCGTTCAGGTCGTAGCTGTAGCGCCAGGTAGACCAGTCATTGACCTGGATAAAACAAGAACATTTGTTAACGCACTTCCATCTGTTTCCCGAGACATATTGCGTTTCTAAAGATAAAACAGGACCTGAAAACGCACGCCGACTGTGCGCAGTTTACTTACCTTGACGCCACTGAGCTGTCCGTCTCCATCATAATCGTAGCGGTACTGAGTGGTGTTGGCGTAGGGCCCGATTTTCAGCTCCCTCTTCACCACCCGCCCCATGCTGTCGTACTGCACCGTCATCCAGTACATGAGCGAGCGGAAGATCTCGTACTGCACCTCCTTGATGCGACCGTGGGTGTCGAAATGCTTGCTCAGTGTCATTACGGCCGTGGTGATGATCTGATTAATGTCGTAGTAAATGACCCCGAACTTCCCAAAGTGCTCCACCTGTCAGAGGGATGCAGAGGTTCAGAGAAATATGAAAGCCCGTCGCCTGGATATTTATTCCCTTTGCGCATCATTGCTGCATTTACATTTAGTCATTTAACATGGCGTTTGGCAATTCCTGTCCTCAGATGCCACTGTCCTGCATGTTTTAGAAGTTTAGGAAGCAGGAAACATCTAAAAGATGCAGGGCAGTTGCACTTGAGGACTGGAATTGAGAGACACTGATTTCATCCAAACTATACATATTACAAAAAAAATTCAAGCCACAGTGTAACAATGGCCTGAGAACAGCAAAAAATACTACATTCTACATTCCTCGGACTACCAAGGGATGAGTGCAGTAGTGTAAGTACTGGTATGAGTGCAGCGTTTAATCACTAGTTAAGAGGAGATAGGAGCGGGGGAATGATAAGAGTAAGTCAGGAAGAAAGAGCAAGCGCCATGCAAGGTATATGTAGTTTAGGAGGGGGAACTCTCAGAATTACAGCCTGGGCGTAAGGTTTCTGCACCTTTCCGGAGATCTCGTCGTATCTGTAGAGGTCGACGGGCAGGGGCGTCTCGCTGATGACCGGCTTCATGCTGGCGATGCGGAAGCTGTTGTCGTGGTAGGTGTAGTCGAAGCGGGCGTTGACCATCCCCTCCTCGCTGAAGCGGTAGATCTGCTTGTCAATGAGCGGGCCCATTTTGCGGTAGCGAATGGTGCAGGAGAAGCCACCGCTCTGCAGGTTGACCATCTTGAGCACGCCCGCCGTCTCGTCGTAGCCGAACGTGACGGCCGTGCTGTCGTACACGATCTCCGACAGCTTGGCCAGCTTGCCGTACTTGTAGAGGACGCGGCGGCCTGTGCCCAGGTAGTGCGTGGCCTGGGGTCTGCCGTCCTCGCTGAAGTCGTGGATGATGGAGGCGTTGCTCTCCGGCGGGTTGTAGGTGTTGCGGATGTAGCCGACGGACACGTGTGTGAACATGGTGTGCCGGGCCACGCTGGGCATGGTGACAGCTGTGACCCGACCTGAGGCGTCAAACTCAAAGACGTACTGTCTCTGGCTCTGCAGGAGGAGCACCATGGACTGTAGGGAGAGGGGCAAAATACGGATTAATATAATAGCATTATCAATGGGTGGCTTGCCGCCTGTGAAATAGCACCAGGAGTAATTCGCTCTTAGCTGACAAATTTGAATCTTCATAGCCATGAAAATGATGTATTATTTCACTCAGTTCTGCAGTCCAAATGACTCTCCCTTCCTGCCATTGCCTCCGCCTAAAATCTCATACCTCAGTGACAACGTTCATGACAAATGCACTTACTTTGTCAAGGTAGCTGTAGCTCCACACCTTCCCGTCCACGAAAGAGCGGGACAGGATGCGTCCCTGGGGGTCGAACTCGGTCCTCTCGCTCATGCTGCCCCTCTGCAGCCCCACCAGCTGGCCCGTGGTGGAGTAGGACACGTTGACCACTGCCAGGCTGCTGCTGGGCAGCCACATAGCGGGCCGGCCCTGAGCGTCATACATGATGCGCAGCGTGAACTTGCGGTGGTCGTCGTAGATCTTCTCCGTGCGCGTGTTGCGGTCGAAGTCGATGGAGAGGAGATTGCGGCCGTGAGCCTGAAGCGAAGGGAAAAGGGAGACATTTGTTTTGGTCGTACGGTAGGCTCGATTTTCATGATTTAGAGTTCTCCTCAAGATACACATACAACATATAGAGATATACAGAAAATAATAGTGATTTAGTGATAGTGATAGTACAGTAAAAAAGCATAACAAGTAATAAGTATTGTCAAAAAGTGAGCAAAATAATAACAAGAAACACATTAACAATAAGTGAATAATAACAACAACATTAATAATAATAATATTGAATAATAATAACAAGAATAGTGGTATTAATGATTAGTTCAGACAGGAAAATGGTAATGAATAAGAAAATAAAGAGAGTGTCACATATTGTCCTTCTTGAAGGTCAGATTGGACCTTAAAAGCACAGCAGATACAGATGTCTAGTTCTTTCACATAAAACAGGAAGTAGATGATAAAGTTTTTATGGTCTCCATTTCGGAGAAGTGAACAAAATTGCAGTTATAAGTTGGACAACACAGGAGCTGTCTAAAAGTTCAGAGCTGCGCCTGAAAGACTGCAACAGACCCGACACATCGGGCATCATTCTTCCCTCTTCATAAAAGAGGTGGAACGTAAAAACACTCACCCTGAGCTTCCTCCCGAACACTGTGACTTTGCCCTTGGTCTGCTCCTTGCGCAGACGCCATTCGATGGAGTTGAGGCCGTTGTCGGTGGGCAGGGTGATGTTCCTGCGGCCGATCGTAGGGCTGACGGAGCCCGCCAGGATGTGGGGCTCTGTGTGGAAGCTGATGCCCATCCCATTGGCGTACATCACCCTCAGGGTCCCGTTGTTGCACAGCTGGTAGCTGTTCCTCACTTGGTCTGTGATAGGAACAAAAAAAAAAAAGCAAAGACATTTTAAACTGATGAGGAAAGCTGTCTGATTATTTGGCATCTTTAAATTCAAATCCTGCCTTCGACAAAGGCAATGCCAGAACTCAGCAAATCCATAACGTGAACTATTTGATTGGGGTGAGAAGTGGTCAATAATAAAAGTGCTGCCTGACTGTTTCCTCAATTTAGAGAAAGAAATCCTGCACTATCAAAAAAGTATCCTTAAGTTTGTAAAGTTCCTACCCGAGTTAACTGGTCTGTAGGTGTGTGTGCGTGCGTATGTTTGATAGAATAATAAAGGGGGATACGTACAAGCAAATACTGTTATATGTGTATAACTAATGTGATTAGGAATGAAAAGAGGTGATGATGGCTTGTTGAAAACTCGTGTTATGAAGGAGTGCTTATGATAAGCTTTACACTGTTTTTTTAAGACAATAAAACAGTCCTGGTTTTGTATATGCCCTTGAAAGAAAGAAAAAAAAACCCGAAAGGGAAGCATCCAATCCCGAGCCCAGAATCATGTCAGTAAAAATCTGATCACATCACTAAAATGTTTATAGACCTGCTTCCTATTCCTATAAACTCTGAAACATTCTGAGTGAAAATAGTCAAGCTACTTTGACGTCCCTCCAATCTCCCTATCGCTGCGGTTTAATGACTCATTCTCAAACACAAGAATGGAAAGAGATAAGCCCGATCTTAATACTGAGGCTAATTTTTTCCTCAGATGTCTGAAAACAGCCGTCCCGATCACAATGATACGATTGAAAGTGAGATAAAATTATTTTCGGCTCAGTCATATCTGGCAGACGCAGACGGGCACAGTTTTTTTTTTCTCATTTACAAAAGGTGAGGGGATCAGATGGTGTCTCCCTTTGATGCCCCGCCATAAATGACAGTAATCCATAAGGCCAATTTGTAATAAAGCTCCAGGCACATTTTAACAATGCCTCAAACAGACAAGTGAAGCTTTTTCCATTGACTTGGCAGCAACAGCCTTTAGATAAATCTTCTCTGCTCCCACTGTCTGAACAAGCTCGTAATAAAACTGAAGCGAGGGAGAGGGAAAGAGAGAGAGAGAAATGAGAGCTTGAGGGCCAAGGAGAATTCACTGTGCAGGAGTTAATGAAGAGAGCGGGAAAGAGCGGAAAGAGAGGGAGACGGTTAAGTGAGTATGTCAGCAGAGAGCCGCGCTGAAACCCACACAGTGCGGTGGAAACCTTAAATGACTTCCAGCTCTGTGAGCAACTCTCCCCCCTTTTGCTCATGCAAACGCAGGTGGGAGGCGAGCTGCATGCATCTACAACTTATTCTCGCCGAGGCCTTCGGACTCATATAGTCCAGTCTGCATTCATATATCTGTCACGCCACGCGCACTGGTCTGGTCAAGGGAAGGGAGACAATTACTCTCCTCCTTCTTCCTCCTCTCTAAACAGACCAAATAAGCTCAGGGATCATGGGAACTGGTTGAGAGCCGTGTTTGTATGTTAGTGAGTGTGTGTGTGTGTATGTGTGTGTGCGTGTGTGAGTGAGTGAGTAGGAAGCTTGAGGGATGAGGAGGATTCACTCTACATGAGTTAATGAATTTTGCTGTGATGATATTCAAAAGCAGGATGATCCCAGCTGGGATTAACAACTATATATTGGTAATTTTACTGTGTGAGCGGGAGTAGGGAAGGAAAATAATCTCCTGGAGCATGCACATAACTGAGTGAAAATTACAAGACTTTCAATTAGAGGCGACAGGCCGGTGCACGCTGAGCATCACAGAGGAGGCTGTGCTTTTGAATACTAAGATGAAGAGGTTCACAAATCTCGCGTGCACATGTGCTTGGGTGCCTGTCCTGTAAAAGCATCACAGAGATATACACAAGCCCACGATGGGAATCTTATCTATGCAGTAAGTGAATAATAAATGACCTCACTTATGCTGAATTTTGATGTGTGCCTGCCTTATGAGGACACGAACCAGGCATTTGATTTGTCCACCTCTGTGCCATGCTCTCTGCGATTTCCTCGAACATTTAAAAAATTGATGGGCAGCGCGTTTTTTTTTTTTCAGCCACGTGAGCCGGGACACGCGTCTTACCCTGCACCACTGTGTACGAGGCCTCCACAGAGGACAGGTTGGTGATGACGGTGACGTCGTCGTCCCTGCTGGAGCTCTCGATGTCGATGTTGATGGAGCGCTCGATCTCGCGGTGGAGGCTTGTCACCATGCCTGTCGGGTAGGTCACGTTGGTCAGGCGTCCCTCGCTGTCATATCTGGGAGGTGCGAGATTGCATTGAGGGTGAGAGTTGCAAAGCAGGATTTATTCATGCACACACACACACACACTCGGATAGAGAAAAACAGCAGAATTCATTCTGCAGAAGTTGCCTGTTATGATAAGAGTGAACACTGGGGGGCAGCGGTGCTCTGTGAGAGGCGTGGAATGAATAATTGGGAAGGCAATGGAACATGATGAACATAAATCCTGTGAAAGTCATTAATTTTGCATTTCAGATAAGTAGAGGAGCGGTGGAAATATACAAACACACACCCCAGACTCTTTCCCCCACCGGCGCAAACACTCACTGGTAGAACGTGGTCCATCCCGTCTCATCAGCTTTGGTAGCCAGGAGGCCCGTGTTGCCGCTATAGCCCATCAGAGCCACCTCCTGGCCCAGGGCCGACACGCTCCGCAGGCCTCCCGTGGGGTCCAGTCCCAGCGTCACCACTTGGTTCTCCGGCAGCAGGACCAGGCGGAGCAGCCCGGCCCCTCCTCCTTGGCCCAGGCCGTCCCGCCTCACTTTCACCGTGTTGTTGCAGTTGTCCACCAGCATGCTCAGCTCTCCGTCGGGGCCATAGGTGAAGTTGAACAGCGGCTCCCCGGTCACCAGGCTGATGGTCTGGATGTGAAGCCCCTCCCCGTTGAAGACGTACAGCTCCTGCTCCCGAGGCGACGCCACCTCGTACTGGGCGGAGCCCCCGAAGCCCACGCTGGAGACGGCCGGGCCCGGCCGGTTGGCTCGGACCGCTCTGATGCGGATGTTGTTGAGGTCGGCGATGAAGAGCGTCCCGTCGGGGGAGACGGCCAGCGACGTGGGGGAGTTGAGGCCGGCGTCTGGGGCGTAGCCGTCGTCGCCGTAGAAGCAGTTGCAGTTGACGTCATTTTTGCAGTCGCAGTCTGACGGAGTGCCAGCCAGCAAGGAGATCTCGCCGTTGGTGCTCACCTAGACAAATGGAAGAGAATGAAAGGGGAGAGCCAGTTAATGAAGAGATGTGAAAAAAGAGAAAATGTAGCACCCAAAGCAAAAATCACTCTGAGTTATGAAAACAGAGGAATGAAGGAAAAAAAAGAAAAAAAAGTAAAAGTGCCTGAACTGAATGTAGTATCTGTAGATCTGAGAGAGTCTCAGAATATCTTAAAAAAGACACCCACGCGGTCTGGCCAGCTGTGCTGTCGGCTCTGCCAGCCAGCCAACAAAACAACTAACAAATTCATTCAAAGACAACGAGGCAGCGAAAGGACAGCGTGTAAGTACTCCTCCGCCTCGTACCTGTCTCACTCGGTTGATCTTTTTCTCGTCGGTCTCGGCGATGTAGAGGATGCCGGTGTGGGACAGGGCGATGGCCGTGGCGCTCTCCAGGGCGGCATGTATAGCCAGCTTACTGAGGCTGTAGTCGATGCCTGGCACTTGACAGTGCATGGGCCGACCCGCTATGATGCTCACCTGTCGGACACATTAGAGCGTGTCACTGAATAATAGAGACGTTAGCAGCGGTTTGCTCCCCGGGAAACTTCGCCAAATAAAGTAATATTTCTGAGAGTGGAATATTCCAAGAGCTAATTAATCAGTAATCTTGCCACTGCAGAACTTAGAGAACTATGTAGGAAGTTGAACTTTTGCTTCTAAATTGGCTGGAGGAAGCCTAATTGGAACTAAATCCTGTCAAACCCCTACAGTGAGCATCCACCCCAAGGGTTTTTGCTGCGGGTGATCCAGCCCCGTGGTACAGACCTGGTGGTTCTCAGTGATGCGTAGGATGACATTGTTTTCCAGGACGTAGAGAGAGTTGTCCATGGGGTTCACTGCCAAGTCTGTGGGCCACTCGAGACGCACCTGGTGGGCAAGAAACAAAAGTTACCCAACAGACAAAATCAGCACTGACAGGGGCGTTCTGACAGGATGCCAAGGTTCATGCAAGTCTCTTCTTCATTCTTCTGAGTGACTGCGCTCTTCACTCTCTTCTGATCCATTCATTTATCCACAGATTCTTTTATCCCACCCTAAATCTGTCTGCCCCCGACCTCCCAGTTGGCGTGCTTCCACGCCACCATCATAGCTCAGCACTCAGTGGCGCCGTTAGATCATCATCGATCACAGCGGCGCCTCTCGCCTCCTCTGCACTTCCTGCCGAGTGTCGTACCTGGCTGACGTCCATGCTGGAGTCGCAGCTCAGTGGGCGTACGGCGGTCAAATCGTTGGCCCCCAGCAGGGTGGAGATGATGCCGTTCTGGTCCACCTTACGGATCATGGTGGCATCCACAAAGTACATCAGGCCATTTTTATCCACCGCGATACCTGTCAAAGCAGAGGGGCGCGCCATGAGTGACGGCTCATAACTCAGACGCTGCAGGCAGCCGTAGACATTTTAAGTCAATTAAACTTCACTCTTTCCGCAGGCTGGAAATGGATAGCAGCCCTGACAGCCGAATTGCTCAATGCTTCATCAAATGAGAGGGAACAAAGTGATGGAACGGGCATTGAACTGTTAGAAAAGTGTTAGTTTTGGGATGAGTCATCGGGTTGCTGAGCTGAGCTCATGCTCCTCCCAGAGGGCAAATGTAGACTGCAAGCAGATTCTTTAGAAAGGCAAGTGATGTGATGCACTCTTACTCCCTTCTTCGGTTTCTCTGTGTTGCATTTTTTTTTCTGTCACCCTCACTATTCTACTTTTTATTTCTTGGTTTTTTTCTTTTTTGTTTTTGTTTTTCACCATTTACCAGGGCTGCTGTGTCAGCCTTGTCGGTCTAAGAGGCAGCGGGTATTCAGACAGGTGCGTTTGTTCGAGGCAACTGTGCCCTGAAATAACTTCTAGACGTGCTGAGATACACAACGACGGATGGGGGATACAATGAAGGGCACGGAGCGAATGAGAGAGAGGGAGAGAAAGAGAAACGTGGCGAGAAACAGTGAGAGAAGAGCAGAGAGGGAACGGGCAGGGAGAGGGCAAGCTGATGCGGCTTCTTTTGCCTGTGACGGGAGGCGGTGGCTCATTGTCTTCTCCTATCGCTCCCATCTTCCCTAACAAACACTCAGTTTCTCTCTGTCTCACACACACTGTGTACGTACTAACATCTGCAGCTCGCCGTGTACACACACTTGTGTCACCGACGGAGAAATGTGACAGTGTGACATCCTTGACAGTTTGGTGTCACAATGTTCTGTGATCCAATGATCCACAAAAAATAATTCCATTAATAAGTTTACCATTAACCTGGTTTATAACCTCTTTTTTTTTGTCTCTGTCCCGCTTTTGGTTGAGTCACAAGATCAGCACATTATGCAAGGGGAGGGGCTGAGAAAAAAAACAAAACATGTACTCTGGTTGAAGAAACCGTACGGTGCCCTCTGTTTACAAGCAGGCGACTAAACATCACCAACATTGCGCTGGTTTGCTTGAAATAATGCTTAAGAAATTTCAGATAGTTGATATTCATTTAGCATCTCAACATGGATATATAAAGATTATCTGGAATGCAACAAATGATGATACAGTAGTCACGCTTCTGTAATTATGACTAAATATGTAGGTTAATGGCCCTATGCGTATTGCGCCACCCCTGGGCTGCAACTAATGATTGCTTTCATTATAAATGAATCAAATGAAATAAAATGCCTGTCACACTTTCCCACAGCCCGAGGTGACATATTTAAATGCTTCATCTGAACAACAGCGCAGAGAAATCCGATAACATTACAGAAAAGCAGTAAAGCGTGCCGGCAGCGTTGCCTGACGTCTGGCTGAGGTGATTACTGATGTATCGACGGTTCTGTCAGGTGGTGGGGGGTGGTGGGGGGCTCACCTTTGGGGCTCATGAGTGTGGCTTCAGTGGCTTTGCCGCCATCACCGCAGCGCTCATCGAAGGGCAGGCACTGCTCGCCCGTTCCTGCCACCACCTCTGCGTTGTCTGACAGCAGGCGGCCTCCGGTCAGCGACCGGACCCGGTAGATTCTGCGGGAGTTGGTGTCCGAGATGAACAAAGCCCCAGACACTGGATCCACTGCCAGGAAGTACTTATGGGTTGGATTATTACTGCAGCAGAGGGAGAGGAGAGGGGAGAGAGGAAGAGAAATGGTGATTATCATGTCGGCGGACAGGTTGGTTTTATGGAGCTGAAGTGGGAACTGGAAACTCTTAATTTATCATCATAAGGATCTTACCTGTGTCTGAAATCTTTGTTCCTTCGAGGGGGGAGGATGAGATAAAAGCACAACAAAACACATGTTAATTCACACAGCGGAGAGCAACCTGCAGAGAGCAATACAAAGCGAGGCTGTGGTGTGAACAGGAACATTTAAGCATGGGCAAAAACGCCCAGGAGAGAAGCACCGAAAAGCACGTATCTAGCACAGACTCATCATCCCCTGTGTTGCACCTTATTTTTAGTGTATGTACTGAAAACACTGCCGCTCACCCTCTTTCCACCGCCTTTCATCTTACTCTGAGATGATACTTGAAGATCTAACTTTTTCCTTCAACATCAGAAAAAGCTCTAAATCCCAATCTGCTTTCTAATTGATCATTCTTTTACTTTCTTCTCCTCTGCTTTTCCGTCTCCCCATCGATTTCGTGTCGTACCTCAATTCCAGAATGCCGGTGGTGTTCATGGACGGGTACACCCGGCGCACAAAGTTGAGGTCCCCGACGTAGAGGCTGCCGTCGGTGCCCATGGCCAGGGCCACCGGGGCCAGCAGCTTGTTGCCATCGGCCAGGCCGTTACAGCTGGGGCAGGAGATGCTGCGCCTGCGGCCATTCCCCATGATGCTGGTGATTACCGGGGGCTGCTCGGTCACAAAGATGTTCTCGCCGCTCCCCTTGTGAAGGATGCCTGGACGCGAGTAAGGACAGTGGGGAAACCTCAGTACAGTACAGATCTTTTTTTTTTTTTCCTTTCTCTCTCTCCATTGGAAACTAAAATAGAAGCTGTTATATATCTATTTTCTCGCCTTGCTAATGGCTCGGCCCTGGGGTTTTCAGTAAGTTCACATTTTATTATTACAGCATTAGTCTTTCTGATGGCTTAAGTAAAATGGTGTAGCGTTTGCATCACTCTTAAAGCCGCTGTACTGCTGCGTGAGGAAGTGAACATCAGGTAGTGGGGAGCGGGGAGGCACGGACGCGATCCCGCCGCTCTAAAATTACCTCCACACACAACTGCTCCTCCAGTTGTGTCCATTCCATTAGCACATTGATTGTCACAGCGGGTGAACATCAGTGCATCAGCCCGTTTATATTTCCATGCCTTTTACTACACAGAGTGGAGATAATGATGCCGACTTGCCCACTGCCACAGCGATTCAGAATCAGGTTGTGGAAAATGTACATCTGCGCCCCCACCTCCAAACCCCTGCCTCTGCTCTGGTAGCTGCAGCTGATTAGTTGGTGCGCATGTTTACTCAGTATGACTGGCAAGAGTGCACAGGGGAGTCAAACTAGGTGAGAGAACACAAGCGCTTCCTGTGAAAATCCTCATTGACAGGTAAAAAGAGGCTCCATATGAACGCCAGGAAGCATATTGCGCTCTACATCCTCCCAAGACAATAGCAGTTTGAGTGAGATATACAGCACTGGAAATCTGCTACATGAGGAAAATGACTAAATTAAGAAAAAAGGAAAAATCTGTTCTCTTTCTACGAATGTGTACGTACCACTGCGTGTGTTTAATATATGGTGCTTGTTGAGTGACCAGCCGCCCAGGCTGGTGGGATCCAGCTCATAGCCTTGCAGAATGGCAGTCCTCTTCTCCCAGAGGATGAGGCTGGCACAGGACTCGTACTCGTAGCCCACTGACACTATATATAGAGTGAGAGGTCACAGACATGGAGGGACAAAAATGGGTGAGATTAGAAAAATAGAACAATACAGGAGCAGTGTGCAAAACTTCACCAGAGCGTAACCTCTAAACTTCATTTAACTTGTGAAGTGCGTGTTACACAGCGAAGCTAGTTAGCACCTGTACCAAACTCCGCTCTCACACCTAACTAACACCCTTGCACGCTGCTAAATCAATTAAAAAAAACCTTGTTAATTGTACAGATTGCCCGGCGGACCTTTAAAACTACAGGCCACACTAGTTGCCATGGTGAGAACGCAGCTGGTGGGAACCAGATGCCCCAGTCGTGTGTGTGTGTGTGGTGTTGATTTGGCCGAACGAGGTAGGATGGGAGGAAGGAAAATGAGCTGAGGTGAGGTAGATGTGTTGAGATTCGCGCACACGCACATGCATGTATACAACTCTGTATGTGTAAATTATGTGTGTGTGTGTGTGATCGTGCGGCTCCTTGTTAGAGAGAAAAGTGTTCTAACACGTCAGCTCCCACTTCGTCACAGTGAGAGTTGGGCTGGCTGCACCTTTTTAGCATCGATGCAAACAATAGTGTACTCCACCGGCATCGGTATCAGTGGTTACTAAACATTTACCAACTGTAAAACATGTATATATTTTGGATTTGGTCCATGCAGTGAAGAATTAGAGTTACACCCGGGAACTGGGAGAGATTTTTGAGGGGGTGTAATTTCCCAAACAGCACGGCCGTCATGATTCCGGTCCACACTCAAGCCCCAGATGTCCACTGCATCTGTGGCCTGACAGCAGTGTTTGGCTGACAGCATCTGTGAGCAACTGTGACAGCAGAGTGTAATAGCGCTGAGGCTCCCCTGGACTCCTGCTTGCTGCTCCAGCAGCTAACTGCTAACTCACCCTGATGGCTAATAACCCTTCACCACAGTTACGGCTGGCTGACTGAATCACACGCGGCTTCAATGAAAAATAGAAGGGAGGGGGAGAAAAAAAAAAAGCACTTAACTGTGGCTACAGTGCGTAGTAGATGGAGGCTGGGTTTCCGGTGTATTAGCTCTCCTTCAGACTACCTAATTAGGACTCTCTCCCTCTGTCATAGCCACTGCTGCCTTAACTGGTGAAGTTTCAGTTCCACTGGTGAAATAAATGCCCCAAAACAACCCCCGACAACGCTTTTCCATCCACTCACCGACAGCTTCAGACAGCCCGTAGACCCTCTGGCCATAGGCATCGGTCTTATCCCAGATGTAGGTGTAGGCCAGGTTGGGAGAGGCGTGGAACCACTTCTGGAAGAGGTGGCCTTCTACGGCCACCATGAGGTGGACCTTCAGCAGGCCCATGGACACCACGGCTGGGGTCATGGTCACCTTGAGCAGGGAGCGGTAGCCCTGCGTCCTGGAGCTTAGGTAGCACAGCTTTAGACTTGTGCCAGGCACCTCGATCTGCTCATGCAGCACCTGGAAGACAAAGAGAGGAGATGACAGGAGAGAGGGATTAGGGGGGATTAGAGAGGGAGGGAGTAATGGGGGTCACGCTTCCACTGACGGCTGAAGGACAAAAAGGGGAAAAAAACAATGGTGGAAATAAAGAAATAGAGAAAGAGGGAATAAATGGGGGGAAAAGCTACAGAAGCGAAAGGCGAGAGACAGCTACAAGAGAGGCATACAGCAGAGTGGGAAGAGAGCGAGGAGATTAGCCGGCTGCCAGAGGTCAGTGGTACTGCACCTGTGTCTCCGGGATGATGGGTTTCTCCCCTGGCTTGGAGCTGAAGAAGGAGGAGAGAGGGGATGCAATCACAAGAGGGTCAGGCCTGACGAAGCCGCTCAGGTCACAGCCCGGGATCGTGTTCTCTTCTGTCTTAAGCACCAGAGTGTCCATAGCATAAAACTGGCTCCAAGGCAGCCACACGGTACGCTCCTGGCTCAGGAAGGGGGCACGCTCGAACCGCAGAGTCAGTGATGCACCACCGTTAGCTATCAGGTCAAACCTGGAGGGGTTTGTGAGAAGAGGATGGGAATGAGGTACAGATGGGGATCGCTGTGGCGGGCGGTTATTTGGACTCAAACGCTATTAGTGTTTGCTTCCTCTAACATCACAATAGCTCCACTGCTTAAGGAATAATGCATTAGCTAAACACCTGGAATAAATGTTAATAATGGCTTCACTTTGGTACAGCAAACATACACAACACACATAACTACACAGACTGCATAGACAACATTTGAAGGTCTGCAACGTAAAAAAAAAAAAAAGTGCACAAGACATTTCTATTTAACCATTTCCCCACCACTTTTACTGAACCGTGGGTCAATGATAAGTACAGACACAGGTTGCATATTCAATGTGTGTTGTGGTCACTGTCTGGAGCTGCTGTGGCAAAGACAACTGCAAAAAAGTAGCACTCATCAAATCCAGAGAAGGTCAGACAGGGACACAAGAGCATGTACATTCAAGTCACCACTCTGTAAAAGTGGTGAGTAACTGCACCTGAAATACAAGGTCAATTAAATGTTACTAGGAGTTCAGATGTTTCGGCGTGGACTTGGCCTGACTGGGGGAGAGAAATGCTGTAAAGGAAGCATCAGTAAGAGGAGGAGAAAGGTGGTGAAAGAACCTGAGACAGGAAACACAGAAGCTGCACATTTAACGAGTAGAGGTCGGTCTGAAGAACCGATGAATCAAATTCTGGAGTAACATGTAACGGCTGTCGACCAGACGTAGATTCAATATAACTTGTTCAGGGGGGGGAATTGGAGTGAAAAGTCAAATTAAAGCAGCTTCAAACTCTCCCGGAAATTGGAAGTCCTGCAGAAAAAATAGAAAGATACAGGATGTCAGGTGAGTTAACAAGATGTGTTTGGAAAGTGGCTATTAAAGCAAAGGATTACGGAACTTTAAAATGCACAATTTTCAAGGTGGTCTGGCTTAGAAGTTTCTTAAAAGTCCTATTAAATATAGTTTCACAGAATGTTTATTTTGAATGAAACTTCTCGCCCTATTGTAAAATTACCTCGATGACCTGACAGTTTTATGTCTTACGTCGAGACTAATTGAATACAGTACATTCAACTGTATCCCATAAGGATGTGCTAATGAGTTTTCCTGGACATGTTTAATTTCATATTCACATCCAGCTACCTTCCATATTAATACATTTTCAATTAGGAGATAGTTAAGTTGTTCTCGAAAAGAAATGTTATTTGAAATCCTCCTCCTTCGATATATCTTATTACTGGTGGCTGCAACAGCCTACCTTCCTCACGGGATCAATATAATTATCTAATCTAATCCAATCTAATCTCATTTAATCTAATCCAATCCTATCTAATCTGATCTAATTTCACCTAATCTAATCATACAGCTCGTGTGGTGAGGTAGATTGGTTCGGTGCTGGGAAGCTGTTGTACATACATTCCATCCTGCCGTGTCAGCGTGTATCCGTAGTGAGGATAGTTGACAAAAGACACGTTCACCCCCACCAGAGGGGTCCCATCTGTAGTCAGCACCTGACCCCGGATTAGAGATGCCAAACTGGAAGAAGACAGGAGAGACAGAGTCAGGGAGTGGTAGTCGATCTATCAGGCCAACCGTCCAAACCATCAATCATCTGGTTTGATTAATCTCGCCGTCTTTCAATCATCCAATTTGCCCAGTCGTTTATTGCTCTGGTCTTCCACCGCTCATTAATTAGAGACAATCAGCAGCCCCCGCCATCCACATTAGCGCCCGTCAATCATGCAAACAAAGCGTGACAATGTAGATGGATATGTGTTTATGTCTGTGTATGATAATACATACAGTAGATGTGTGTTTGGTTCTCGTGTGTGTGTGTGTGTATGGGTACCTGAGCCCTCGAGAACTGACACACATAGAGTAACACTGAAACATAATCATCACAGTATCTTCACTGATGAGTTATTTCCGTTGCTTGTGTAAATGTATGCAGACAAAAATCAGCATGGCAGACAGAAGTTTCACAGCGCTATAAATCTGCGGGGGAATCTTGGCTTGGTCAAGGCCCTGGCTGACTCTGCAAGTCATCCCAAAGTCTGTTTGATATTTCTGGGAACAAGGGTATTTCTCATGGCAAACAGTTTTATAGGCAGGAATGCTAAATCATCTAAGGTCATCAAAACGGTGAGGTCCTCTTCACATGTTCTCTCACATGAATGTGCACTTACTTTTATGTTAACATTATCATAACTAATGAAAACTGAAGTTCTTTGGTTATGTTTTTAATTCACTTACTTTTTATTCACTTATTAAACCTCTCCCTGATGTAGTCCCACAGAGACTCGAGGCCTCTTAAAATTATACGCCACCCACATATCCTGTTCCACTGTTACTCTAACTATAAAGCGTATAACTACTTTAACTAGAACTATATTAAACACTATGTTTTGTTAAGCTTCTGCACTGATTTTTAATTTACAAGCTTGGCTTTGAAGCTCTGAACTCAGATCAGAGAAGTCCAGATGAGTGCAGATCTGTGTTTTGATCCTTCACCTGGAGTTGAAGGGGTTTTCCCCAGGGAGGATGTGGGTGCTGTCTCGTCCCACCAGCATCTTGACCCTGTCATAGAAGGAGCGGACGCGGGGCTGTGACATAGGGCTCTGCTGGATGACCAGGAGAGGGTCCCGGGAGCCACGGCACAATGGGCTGTTCTGACATGGACTCTGGATGCAGCAGTCTGGGTCCATGCAGTCTGTCAGTCCGTCTGAGAGGAAGGAGAGAAACGAACAGCGATGAGATGCTGGAGCACGAACAGCAGGGGAAAAAAAGAAAGACTCCGCGTGTTCCATACTTGATTTAATATTTTGATAATGCTCGATTCTCTCGCAGAGGAAAGTTAAATTTCGCCATTCGTAGCGAGCGCTCCTCTCCTGAGACCTCTATCTCGTCTCTGTTTCTTGTTTTAATTCATTATCTCTCTCTATCATCCTTTATTCCTTTCACTTCTTTTTCTTCGCCGAGCTGCACATGTGATAGTTATACCAAAGGCGCTCCCCTCGCTCCCTCCTAATTCACCTCCTTCGTTGTCTTTGTTGTCAGCGCAGGAGGTCTCCATGGCAACGCTGCAGCCAGGGCCCCTCCAGCCTGTCTGGCATTCACAATGCCAGCTCTGCTGTCCCATGGTGCACTGGCCGTTCCCGTTGCACAAGTTAGGACAGCCGTCTGCAAGCAGAGGAGAGGAGAGGAGAGGAGAAGAGAGGAGAGGGCAGGGGATGGGCAGGGGGGGAGGAGGAGGGGAGGTGAGAAGAAGGATAGAAAAAAGGGGGGAAGGGGAGGAGGGAGGGATGGCGGGAGAGAAGAAGGGTGATGCTTGTTGACGTTTTATTATCAATGGGACACAGATGAACACACACACGCACCCACACACTCATGTGGTTATGACAGACCAATGAGTCGCACTCAATTTAATATCCACAAGGTAGCATACTACATGTATTGATTGCTCAAGAATCAATCTAATTCAGCAGGTCAATTCTCATGCACACCTTCCCACCTGTGTGTCTCGACAACAGTAGGACGACTGATAACGTGTGTGTACGTGTGGAGAGGGGTGGATAGAGCACTTAGTTGATAGAGCCCCACCTGATCTCTCCCTCTCTCTTTTTCTCTCTCTCTTTCTCTCTCTCTTGCACTGTCCCCCTCGCTCTCTTACTTATGATTCAGTGTAGGTAATGGGATTCTGATGGCCTGAGAGTAACGCTTTCTCATGAGAGAATGAGATTATGCTCGATGGAGTGTGTGTGTGTGTGTGTATGTGTGCGTGTGTCTGCGTGCATGCATGTGTGTGTGTGTGTGTGTAGCAGCAGTGTATGAACTAATAAACCTTCGCTTTAGCTTATGCAAAAAGCCCTACCAGAATCTGTGGCCCTGGAGCCAAGAAAGTTCTGTAACTAGCATAGCAAGGCCACCCTCAACTCGAGAGTGAATTTATGGCAAGGAATAGCAGACATTTTAACTGTGCCTGGATAAGGAAATTTGCAATTATGGAGGGCAGAGCCAGGCTCTCATGAGTAATATCGCTTAAGGTTTGGTTGCTTGTGCAGGTAAGATATTTAAAGAGAAAAGCCTGACATTTGGAGTAATACAACAACTTGTTCTATTCGCAGGAACTCGACTTGATGCAACTAGTTTATTTAAAAGGATCTGGAACAAAACCAGTAATTGGTTAATAAGGCTCAGAATAGGGACTACAACATTTAGGCTGGTTGTAAGCATTGGATATGTGTTATATCGTATTGGTTAAATCTGTACAAAATATTAAACTGCTTCTTGGCTGGGAACAGTGACTTCCTGGAGCCTTGTTGTCATCATGTGGCGATAGGCGATCCAGTAGAACCTCCAGAAGATAGTTGTGCAAAGCCAAGAAAAGGTCTAAACTCCTGTACAACCCCAAATTTTTGTGTTAATGCCTTGGACAGAACCAGGGTGGCTCTTCTCCACTGTTTCAAGTCATTTCATGCAGCAAAACCAAACTAACATAACTGCTAGCCTCAGCTTCACATTATATCATTTTACTCTGATCCAGAAAGGAGCAGAGTAAATTTGCAAAAATACCAAACCCCAAACACAATGTTGAAATTAATTTTGCTAAAATGGGTCCTGCTAATGCCATGATATTAATACTTCTTTTCTGAAAGATCGGGATGACATTTTAAATTCTATGTAACAGTTTGCATCCATGCTGAGACAATGTTGCCCATCAATGTCTTATTCAAAGAGGTCTTTAAACTCCTGGTCTGCTCCAAATTATACCTTCGCACGAACACAAGACTGTGTGCTTGCCACATTATAATCTATCAGGGAGAGAGAGGGGGAAAAAAGGCATGATGACACACAATGACAATGTTTTCTCCGGCAGCACAAAGAGCCCCAAACAAACTTGTCACAGTGATTTCCTCTTCAATAAATGAGCGAGCGGGATGCGACACTCTTAAGTCTACCCACGGGAGATGGAGGCAAAGACAAGGTTGACTGATAAAACAATACGTGCATGCACGCGAAGGCACTTAATCACACACACACACACACACACACACACACACACACACACACACACACACACACACACACCCACACACACACACACACACACGCCCAGCACGCCGCACCCTAGAGATATGACCTGACATTTCCCACTCAGTAGTAGTGTGCCGACAGAGTGAGGAAGGACAAAATAACCCAGTGAGAGATTATGAATATGAAATGCTTTTCATTGAGTCCTGCTCAGTGGATTAATGAACATATTTTCACTCAAGTTGCACTGTAGGATTTTGCCCTCTAACAAATCGTCGCATCAATAAAGCCATGCATTATGAATACAAATAGTGCAATCTAAACCGTGGCAGTGGCTAAATTAACAGGCATTTCACCCCGATTGGCATTTTATCATATGTCTCAAACACCAGGCGATGAGGGAAAGTCAACAAAGGACTTTGGGAGCGACGGTGTACCATCTTCAGAACCCCAGGAGGAGGGTGGCGAGGGGTGCGCTGGGTGTCTATGTGGGCGCAGAGAAGCCTAACCGCGTTTTTCAACTCAACAAGAGGAATCAAATCAAAGGTTTTTATCTTTAATTATTACCATTTTCTGCATCAGGGGACTGCTCATGACACTGCATTAACAGTCAGGCTGGAATAGATTGTCCCCCAGTATTGAGCTCAGGGAACAAAGGCAGTTAGCAGTGATTGCCTGTTAAATGGAGTTGCCATTTAAAGCAGCCAAATACTTATGAAGCACCCGGACAGGACAATCCATAGTGGGCATTGATCGGCTTGCCTGGGCAGGCCGGCACGAGGCTCCTCTCTCTTTAATGCCAGGGCCCAGTCGATACCCCCTCATACTAACTAGAATAAAGTGGGATTTCAGAAACTATTAAGTCTACCCTCCCCACTAATGTAGTTGGACTCTGATGAAATCCCCTTAAAAAGGAGAAGAAATTGCCTTGGGTTATGGGTCAGCACACACACTTTTGTGTGTCGTGTGGCGTGTGCGCGCATGTGTGTGTGAGGATACATGACTGGATAGAAAAGATACTGTGTGAAACCCAGCAGAGGAAAGAAAAAGAGAGAGCCACGGACGGAGAAAGAGAGGGGCCGAGACAAAAAAGGATGAGAACAAAGTGCATAAAAGACCCAGAGAAAAGAGCTGGCGGTGAAAAAGTTCCACTATTCTCTCCATTCCCCCCAGTTTCCAGCTCTGTCTCCGCTAAAGGTCGGACAGTAAAGGTCACAGGCATAAAGCTAAGACCACTGCTGATGGACCAGATAACTCCTCACTTACGCACCTAGAACTCCTACTCATTTGTTCCTCCCATATTCCCAATAAACTAGATTAGGAATTACATTGATTGCTTTGCCCCACATGTTCTCTGACCTGTCCTCCTTTTGGCTCTGTGCCTTCCTCCTCTACCCCCCTCCTCCTCTTCCCACTCTAACCCTGCGATTTACCTTTGTCTCTGGGCTGGCTCTTCATAAAACAATGAGAGCTATTCCATTAAGCGCAGAGGGTGAGAGGACACTCTCAATGGTGCTCTGGGGACGTGTACCGTCAGGCAATCTTTGCCACTCCGACAGAGGTTCAGCTGCAGGGCTCAGTATTACGTATTCTCGCTGTGCGTGGGAGATAACTCGCCCCGTACCTGCACCGCTCTCTCTTCTCATCAACGTCTCCTGTTTATCTTTGTGTGATCTGACTAAACTGTTTGATTTTCCTGCCAGGGGAGGGGATGGGTTTGATGAAAAGATAGAAAAAAATCTGGAATTGATGCTGTATACGTGCTGAGTCACACACGCACAGTCATACACACACACATACACACACACACACACACACACACACACACACACACACACACACACACACACTCACACACACGCGCACTGAAATGAGTTTATCAGCCACTCTACCATGGCCGCGAACTGTTGCCACAAATACCCCCAAAAAAACGTGAACCCACACACGCGACAGCTCTGTGTTTTTTGACACCACATTGAGGCCGCGCATCAGTGGCCTATGAAATTCACCAATTACCTCCAAAGTTCTTTACGGCTTTCATCAGTTTCTCCTCGTGTGAAGCAGCTGTGTTTACGCAAATACATGACCAGAATTCCTGAGCGGAGTTATGTGTTTGTGATTCCACATTAGAAATTATGGAGGAGGAGGAGGAGGAGGAGGAACACACTCACGCGCATGCATCACGTCCACACATTCACAGCACAGCCCCTCGACACTGCTGATACCACACTAGGCTCTATGGTACCCCACGACACATCTAGGCTCAATGACAGCGAGCCCCTTCTGCAGTGCACTGCTGGAAGTGGGGGAGTGCGCTACACGGAGGGGAGTTATCATTGAGGCTGGCGCCCTAATCTACGGACAGATAGCACCACAGAGTCTACAGAGCCAAGCCAGGCCAAAACCCACAAATGCAGCAGCTAGCTTCTACCACCACAGGCTAAGAAACAAAACACCAGAGTCAGATACGGTACCTGCTTTGTCAACCATGCTCCCATGGTCTGCAGTGGGAGAAAACGTGCAAAAGGTAAGAGATGGGGAAAGTATTTCTTTATTTTTTTTTCTTTTTTAAAAGAAATGCAAGCAACATCATGCAGAGCTGAAATGAACAACAGGCAAGCTGAGATAAGCTAACACTGAGAGTGTCTGGTGCTAGTGAAGTGTGCTTTGCGCCAAGCTGAGGCCTGACAACTCTTTCATCCTGGGCTGATGCTGCAGTCAAAGCTGCCCTACTTTCTGATGGGGGAAATGGGGAGATCATAAACTGTTATTCCCCTGTGCGTATATATATGTGTTGGCGTGGATGCGTGTGCGCGCGTTTATGTGTGTGTGTTGCTCTGCATCGTGTGTTTTGCTGTTTGTTTGTGTGTGTATGTGTGTGTGTGTGTGTGTGTGTGTATCAGATTGCAATCACAGTGCTTGTGGTGACAGGGAAATGAGACTTTGTGTCTCAAAGCACTGTGGGTGAATCAAAGGAATCTGGCACTCATCCATCCACAGTGACAGTGATGTCAATATGAGACAGTGATTGACTGACATAAAGAGTCACGCTCACACATACCGGCACCGACTTGTGCGCATGCACACACGCACACAAACAATGTGAGAGAGGTACTTTTTCATCACAGTGAGGTGAAGAGTTTTGTCTTTCATCACATAACTTTGGTGTTTCAAAGGCCATAGAAACTAAGGCTCCTGGGGTCTGGAGTTGAGAGGCAACCTAAAAAAAACGGCTAAATCATGTTCTTTAGTAATCCCCCCTCCTCCCTCACTTCTAAGAAGTTTGCTCCCCACCTCTCAGTTCACCCACTTCCTACGTCAGCCACCCCCTCTACTTCCTATTCCTCCAGGTCTGCCCTTTGCCTCCACTTCACTTCTTCACTTTTTTTTCCCCAAATTCCTTTAACAAAGTGGAAAAGAAGCTGCCAGTTTAATCTGGCTGTATGCTGGTGCCTCTGTGCACACCCACGTGTTGACACGCAGACACACATCCGACGCACACCTCCCACACCCACGCCCGCACACACACGCCCTCACGCGCACACACAGATGCACAAAGGCTCCTCACCGATGGTGCAGTGCTCTCCGTTCCAGCCCTGGTGACACTGGCACTTCCCGTCCTTGCAGGTCCCGTGTTTGATGCAGAGCGGGTTGCACACACGCTGGTCGCAGCCTGCGCCCGTCCAGCCCTCCTCGCAGCGGCAGGCGCCGCCCATGCACACGCCGTGGGTGCCGCAGTCGACCGAGCACACCTCTGGTGGAGGCGAGAAGACGGAGACCGAGGTTATTTCCGGACGTGAGGACGTGATGTTTTATGCAGGCGTGCGAGAGCTCATGCCAGATGAGATTTGTTTTAGAGGTGCGACTGTGTTTTAACCTCGCTGTGTAAAGCACAATTATTTAAATTGCTCCAAAGCTATAGTAATATAACACAAAGTTCGGCTCCATCCCCCGTGACTGTAACAATGTCAAATTTCCCTGGCAAGTGCCCGAAACTGCACAATCAAACAATCAAAAACAATCAAACCCGCATGACACTAAATACAATTCTCCACCTCGCAACTTCAATTAAAACCAGTGATTACGGCTTTGTGAAAACTGCGTTTATTTCCTGAGCCTCCATTACAGTCACTGTGTGCGAGGCTGGGATGCTGCAGGCTGCTGCGGCGCATGTGGTGAGATGTGACAATCCAGCTCGCGTACCAGGGACTCCCGGTGTGCGGGGAATGTAATATGTACAGATGTTTTGATGCGCACTTGCTGAGGGATCCCGCCGCGTGGAACAATGTTGTCTTTATTAAAGTTAAGCATTGCTACGCTGGCAAGAAGGCGCCGCCGCTCTGTTTGTGATCGTACAATGGGAAACGTTGCCAGGCTGGCACGGCCGAGGTCGCTCTCTCTTACAGCCGTGGCTTAACAGCTTTATTTTATTGAGGTGAAGACTCGCGGATTGAGCCTTTTATTATAAAAGGCCTTTAAACATGAGCTCAGCTACTTCTCCGGCAATATCTGTCTTCTCCTTCACTCCATCCAGGGGGGCAGCTGGGAGTTACGAGCCTGCCGCGCAGGCGGCGACTCCAGGCGCCATCCGTTCTCCCTCGTACCCCCGTGGCTGCGTGTTTGTGTGCACACACCTCTGTTGTTCATGAATTCACAGCTGGAATTAACGTTTCATTATTTCCCCCAATCTGTGGGATCAAGATGTGGCAAGGAAGCTTTTACTTATTTGCTCTCTGTTGCAACTGTTGTTTACAAGTGAAATTAAAAGTTTTTATCTACTTTTTAAGCCCCTAATGAGCTGTTCTCTGCGTGAGCACGGAGCTGGGGTGGGGGTCTGTGTTTAAGTGTGATATGTCGGCATTGTTTGTGGGTGGTTATTTTCCAATAAAAAAAAGACAAAAAACTTCTTTGTCGCTCCATTGTTGTTTGCTCTTTTTTATGTATTATATTCTTTTATACATGCTATGTGCTGCTGCTCTTATGTGGGGCCCATTGTAATGAAATGTGCTGTTTAAATAAAAGTGTTGTGTGCTGCTCACTTTGGACTTTTCAGCACTACCCTCATAACTGTAAAAGCTGTCATATCCAGACTGTGGCTGACAGACAATTGACAGAGAGGATTTCATATTGCCTGAGCAGTAAAAAAAGAATCGCATTTTGTCCTTGTTTGTCTTCACTTTGGCTGGAAGATTAAAACGGTTGCTGTATCCTGTTTTCCAGAGATGTTTAGTGGTCTTGTAGATGTCACACAAACACAGTTTGAGATCATAAGTGAAATGAAATGGTAAACTAATTAGCCGTGTTTCCTAAAGGGGCTGCACAATAACGAGCTCTGCCATTACTCTGTGCGTTTGACTCTTTAAGCCGAGGCAGCCCTGCAGTCACACTCACCCATGGAGCAGTCGGGTCCCATCCAGTTGGGGTCACAGCTGCACAGCCCCGTGTCTGGTATGAAGGCCCCGTGGCCATGGCACTGGTCCGGACACTGGGCCCTGGGCAGCTCGCAGTGGAGCCCTCCCCAGCCTGGCTTACAGTGGCACTCCCCGTTCACACAGATGCCATTGTTGGAGCAGGTCGGATCCAGGCAATCCACTGCATCGAGCCAGAAAGTACAGGGATGTGAAAAAAGACGAACGGATAAACGAACAAAAAACAACACGAGCTAGAAAATGCCAGGTTAGAGCTGCTGCTGCTAAATAAGATATTAGCTCCTGTTTTTAAAGGAACAGACAGGACGAAGGACATATTTTCTTTCTACGTGTACACAAACGGGTAATGAAATAAAATAAAATATTAACAGATGTATTACTACGGCAATTAAAGCAGGCACTAATGAATAGCCGAGTCTGTAATTGGGGCATAGTGGAAAATGTGTTGCATTCTGCAGAGAGCTGCGAGCCTCGGTGACACATTATCGAGTGTGAGCGCTTGTGTATGCATTACTGCGTATGCGTGTATGTGTTAATACGTAGGGGAGAATCTGACAGTGTCAGTCTGCCAGGTTGACAGGCAGCTCCGAGTCCGAGCAGTGAGCGAAAACCAATTTGACAAATTACCTCCTCCCGGCAAAGCGCCCACCCACTCCTCCTCTGGCCTCCACCCGCTGCTCTGTCCCGCTCTCCCCACACCTCCGCCCTCCTCGTCCTCTATGTCCGACACCTCTCTCTCACCCCTCCTACCCCCTCCTCAGGCATCACTGACCCCCGTCCCACCTCTTCGCACACATACACACACCCATTAAAAAAAAAAGAGAGAGAGAAAAAGAGAGTAGCCTCGGCCCCTCCATTTCTGTTTGCCTGGCAGAAACGGCGGATCACAGTTATCGATTTTCATGTCTCTGGCACTCCAGGTAAATTGTTTGAGGGACTCTGCTGTGATGAATATCAGATTTGAGACCAGAGGAGCAGCGGGAAAAAAAATTGGATGAGAGGGAGATGGAGAGGGAAAAAAAAATTGAAGAGCAGGAGAAAATGCTGACCTTGTTCTACAGCCCCTGTGTCTTGACTCCTCGTGTCTGTCACTCTCCTCCTTTCTTCCCTTTGTTTTCCCCTTCCCCCTCTTCATTCTCACCCCCGGCGCTCTCTTCTCTCCCTCTTTTTTCCAGCTCTCTCCATCTTCATACATATTCACCTCTCCCGGCTGCCCTGAGCCCCTCTCCATCCTGCATCCTGCCCTTCTTTCTCCCTCTCCCTGCTCTCTATCTGTGTGATGACAGAGAGTGTGGCGGGCTGATCCTTCTTAACCAGGATCAATAGAACCAATTTCACCCCTTAATAAAATCTCTGATGTGTTTGGCTGCGGTATCATACTTCATCTGTATATATGGACGGAACGGACGCTCAGTCGGACCCAAGATTACGCTATGATGTGCCGTCTAACTGGAGGTGGAAGTTTGCGTCTGCGGATGTGTTGCAAACACCCCCCACCCCCCCTCTGAAATGATTGCTCGGACTCTTCAAAAAGCCACAAACACACACCGCAGACAGGAGTGTCACCACACACACCATTAACCACCCGCTCCCTCCTCCCCCTCCTCCTCCTCCTCCTCCTCTCACCCTCTGAACAGCTCTGGCCTTTGTAGCCGATGGAGCACACGCAGTTGCCGTCGGTGCAGGTGCCGTGGCCGCTGCAGAGGGGGTCGATGCACTGGGTGACGGGGACGTCACACTCGGGGCCCTTCCAGCCGCTATAGCACACACAGGAGCCCTTGTCGTACTGGCCATTACCGCTGCACAGCACCGGGCAGGCGGCTGGTAGAGTAGAGACAGAAAGGATAACAATTAGCAGCTTTTTTTTTTTTTAAAGAGTTGCCAGAGCTGTTAAAAGCCACACACTCGCACGCACTCAGTCGCCAAATCCAACCAGCACTTCACCATGCTGGAGGGTGAATAGATTGGTTGAGGGGCTGAAGAGCGCCAATGACATGAAGAGTAATTACAGGCAGTGGTAACTAAACTATTCATCAAAGCTGTCTATCCCAGGTGAACACACAGCCAGGGAGACGCAGGCTGGGAGGTGTGTATGGGGGGGGGCGGCTGCCATTCATCATCAGTCATCCTGTCTGGGCCTCCCCACCACCACCACCACCTCGCCATCTTAGCGCTCCCACTCCCTCCTCTCTACTCGGGGGCCGAAACGCGCCCAAATGTGTGATCAGGCTGAGGAAATGGCAGAGAATTTGCACGACAGGTTTTTTTTTTTTTTTTTTTCTTGTGCCTGATACCTTTGGAGCAGTCCATGCCGTGGAATCCTGGGAAGCAGTGGCACACACCAGAATTACACTCTCCGTTACCATGGCAATTGCGCGGGCACTCTTGCACTGAATCTGTGAAGATGACAAAGTGAGACAGAGAGAGAGAGAGAGAGAGGGGAGAGGGGAGGGAGGGTGAGAGAGTTTGATGGCAGGCATCAAAGCATTCGATTAAATCATTGGCACCACTCATTCTTTTAAGATACTACAAATCGAGTCGAGCCGCTCGCAGGAGTCTCGCCGTCGCGAGGACATCAAAAGCGGACGCCCTCCCCCAATATTCCACACGTTCCTTTTCAGAGCTAAATTTTTTTCCCTCCCTCGTACGGGGAGGATGCATTTTGAATCAGGCCCTTCCTCGATATGCTCTCCTCCATTATCCTTCCATCATTTCGCCACGCACGGGAAGTAAGAAGTGCTCCTTTGCTTCCTCCATATATTCCTGCACTTCTCTCCTTGTTTTTGGTTGTTTACTCCTCACTGAGGCCCCACCAAGGTCATTAATACTTTATCCAGGTGTGGTTGCTTGGTGCAGCGAGGCAGATTTTAGCAGGACCTCGTGTGTGTGTGTGCGTGTGTGTGTGTGCTTCTGGCTGCATGCATACATGACTTCAGCACTGCACCCACCTCTTAGTGCCTCTTAACCCACTTAACACAGGAGGACGGTTTGGTGGGAAGAAACAGGGTCGATGCTAATGATAAGGAGGCATTTTGGACTTTCATTAGCCCCCTTCCTCCTACCCCCGTGCTTTTTCCAGCGTCCACTCATCTTACACAAAGCATTACTCAGCCTTTCCGCACTGCCTCCCTCTCTAACGCTTCTTCCCTATTTTTTTCCCATCCTCAGCCACCCCCCCCCCAAAAAAAATCTGTGTCGTGTCGTGTCCCTCTCACCCCAATGCCACCCTCTCTTTCACTCTCCTCTCCAGCTCCTCCTTGTCCCGTCCTTCACTCCACTTCACTCCATTCTGGCTTTGCCCCCACCATTATGCCTTCCCCCTCGGTTCCCCCTTTGCCTCTCTCTCTCTCTCTCTCTCTCTCTCTCTCTCTCTCTCTGTCTCTCCACTCACTCCAATTCTGCCCTGGCCGCCTCCGCTTCTCCTCACCACCACTCCTGCTGATGAAAGCTCCACCGTCAGATATCGACGGTGAAGGATTCTTTCACTCCGCTTGACTCTTTCTATCCAAACCTCCCCCCCCTGTGGTCTCACACTCATGCCTCCAACACAATAGAAATTATTTGGGCCGCCTTTCCAGGTCCTGAAAACATCCAATTTACAGGGCTGCGGTGTTATTTTATTTGTATTCATCTATGTTCTGCTTTCAGATCTGTATCGAGACAATTGAGTTTTTGCTGCTGGCTGATTTTTTATCCTCTTCACACATGCATGAACACCGTGGAGGCGATTGTACACTCCCTGATATAATAAGTTGTGTTGTGTTTTTGAATGCATACTACCAATTTATCCTACTACGTTTTGGCAAACACAATTCTTTCAACTCACTGAGCGGTCCTGGCTTCCTGGCGTAAGTGTTACCACAGTTGCGTTGCTAGTGGCAACATTGTGCACATTTTCTCCCTTTGACTTGCAAAGACTCTTGAAAAATTGGGCAAAGGCTGGACTGGAATTTCTCAAAAGGGATCTCCACTGATTTCCGACCGCTGTGTGAGTGGAAACACCTGTACAAAACCTTTTGAGGCTCCTGAGGGAGCAGTGTGCGACATCTGACGCACTGCTTCAAGTGCTGTCACTTGTGTCAGCGACTGTTGGGTCTGAAATACTGCAGGTTTGGAAACGAAAAAAAAAAAGAAAAAAAAGGGGAAAGCAGGGGGAAGACCACAGCGCCCGACTCCTCATCTGTTTGAGGCTCAACACCACTAGGCACATTGTATTGAGTGTAATAAAAGCACAGGGCCTGACAGGGAAGAGGAATGTATGGAATAAAAAAGATGATATCTCTAGTTCTGCTGCATCAATTTATATGTATTTTCTTAAACACCCTCAATTATGGAGTCGAGGGAATATTCTTTTAAATTAGTGTCAGTCCTCCTGCAGCGACACTCATCTTCCACCTTTTCCACCAACTCTAAATCCGAGATCTTAATCTCATCTGCCTCCCCCCCTGCATCTCCCCACATCCCTTTCTTTCCTTCCCAGATGCTGCATGGGTGCGTCTTCCTCACCCATGACGTTTGTGCTGAAGGAAACCGTCTCCCTCTCTCGGCCGTCATTGTAGAAGGCCAGGTGCCAGGCACCGGCGTCCAGGTACTGGACAAACACCGCCTCATTGAGGACCACGGTCTGGATGCTCCTCCTCTCCCGTGGAGACTCCACCACGCTCCACTTCTCCTTCCCGTCCAGGCGCTCCATATAGTCATACTGCAGGAGAGAGAGGAGGTTCGGTATGGGTGAGAATGGGAATATGAAATCTGTGATTCGTCCGTGAAGTGCTGCGGTGGCACTTTCTAGACTTTGAAAAATGACTTCCAGTCGTACAGTTGGGAAGACTAAAAGATGGTGGAAGCGAGTGTGTCTGGATGGGAAGCACAAAGAGGGTTGCTTTTCTCTTTGGGTTTCTGGGGACATTACTGAGAGGATTTTTTTTTTCACTGCTGCATATCAGCCACATGGACTAAGTAAGGTCAGGCAGTTATTAGTGGTTATCTGCATGCAATGATCCCATTCTACAAATCAAATTTGCTGTTAATTGAGTAGTGTCTAATTAATAGGAAGCAATAAAAGTTACATTACTGTGAAATTTAATCAAGTGTAAATCTCAGGCTAAATGAATTTTTTAAACAACTATCATAATGAATCACAAATGAAGATCCAACGATTTCTATCTTTTGCCAGTTTGGCCGATCAACAGGGAGATAAAAAGAAAAATGATGAAAAAAAAGCTGTAATGTAATTCTGAAATGACCCTCAAGGCGCAGAAGATGTAGAATCTACATTCTGTGCCACATTTTACCTGTGCGTGTGATGGGGCCAGTCCCTTGCGAATGTAAACTCCGAACAAGGCGTCCTTGCCGAGGGAGATGTTGAATTTGAGGAACTGTGGTTGGCTGAGGTGGAGCAAGGACCTCCAAAACACCCCCGGCGGGACTTCCTGGGTCACCCTTCTGCCGACCTCGATGTTCCCCGTGTCTATACTGCTGTTCCTGCCTGCCCACGGACCTGGAACGAGGGGGAAGGAAACTGCAAAATCTGTGATTACAGACTTTGATTATCGCAGTCAATAGCTAATCATCGGTTTACCAGAAATATCCGCCATAAAAATTCATGGCCATTGAACAGCGGAGGACGAGCGCCATTAGCTCTGCAAACGGAGCGCCCACAGTTTATGCTAAAACGGGCGTCGCTCCGCGTGACGGCTGGATGCAAAATGATGCCTTTGCAGCAAAGGCTGCAGGACCGCGGACTTTGTTGTTCTGGCTAAAATGAGAGAGCAAGAGAGAGAGAGAGAGAGCTGATAGAACCGCGGGGCACAGCTTTCCAAGCAGACGCGCTGACAGGCACGCACGCGGAAAAACACAGCCTCCTGCAATCAGGTCAGGCATCTAACAGCGGAACGTTGACAGGAAAAGACCGAGTGTGATTGTGTGTGCATTTCTGTGGCGGAGAGCGAGAGAAATAAAAGTAACAATGGGAAGAACAACAGCAGCATCTGGCCGAGACGGCTGGGGAACACAGCACCACAGTCCTCTCATTAATACGGAATACAGACACAGAGCAGCAGCCCCCACACGTACCTATAGTGCACGCTGTGTGTGTGTGTGTGTGTGTTTCAGAGCCAGATCGAGCCGGCGAAAGAAAAATAGATAGAGAACCGCATGGGGGCCTTAAAAAGAGAGAGGGGGGGTTGTGCAGTTGCTGTTTTACCTCGCTGCTGACTGAGACGATAAAGCTCTCCCGACACAACTCAGCGGAGTGGTTAAACAGCACATACTGATAGCACAGCGAGAACTGTGACATGAATTATGAAAATGTCTTAGTTCATGCGATGCTGTTTGGGGCTGTTTTAGTATGTTAGACACAGCAGAAACGGCGTTTAAAAAGCCTTAAAGGGTAATGCCGTCTTCGACTACAAGTTCTCGCTTTCGTACCGCCCCCCCCGCGCCCGTCTGTGGCCCTCAGCCACCAGCCGGTTTGTTACAGTAGGAGAAAAACCCAAAAGAAAAAAAGGCTGCGTTTGTAAGGAATTATTTTCGGCTGCGAATTAATACGCGTTTAGCGTTTCTACAATGCTGGGAGTGTGTACAAGCACCCGAGTGAACATAAACCACAATGTGCATGTTTATGGCAACAGTGAGTCTCACTGATGTTCCTTCAACAGCTCCTGGACGACATCAGAGCGCCATGGCACGGTGAGAGGCTATATCAGGCTTTGCATACGCAGGCTCTAGTTGTTACTTGGCTAATTCCACACTGTTGTTTATTTCATGGGATTTGTTGACAGTGGGAGAAAAAAAAAAGAAAAAATCCGAATACTGCCAAGCCTATTCTTCCGGGAGTGGCCAGACTAGGATTGTGCGACTGTGGGTTTTTTTCTGTGAGGTGCGCGCTCTGTATTTCATACCTCTGCCTCCAGAGGGCACCGTGGCCACGTCACTGTTGACAGGCAGGCCGGCTCCCAGTCCGTTGTTTAACACGTGGCCGTCGGATGGCTTCAGCTGCCATGTCAGCCCCAGCAAGTTGATCGCTGCGCACAAAGGGACAGACAGACAGAGAGAGAGAGAGAGAGAGAGAGAGAGAGTCAGGGCACATGACTGCAATGGCAGATTGATGACAAAAAAAAACAAAAAAACAAGCCATACTTGAAAGCTCATCAAGCCAAAGAAATACAGCAGGCCAACGCTCTGTGACGGATCTGTTATTTAGACGGCAGCGGCTGCGGCTTTTATACGTGCATTAGTGCACGTCAGTCAAAAACACTGTTAACAAAGTGGCAGGTAACCTACAGCACAAAAACCCAGGCAGGTCTTACAAAACAGACAATTAAAAACTATAAAGCGCCTCCTTTCGTTGCCTTTCTTTACCTCCACCTCTCACAATCCTCTTTCATGCTGACAGCATCTCCCTGCTTTTATTTGGGAGCCTTTACACCATCCTGCAGAGAGCGAGTGACAGATTGGTCTCTGAAGAGATTGCTCCATGACTCTCCTCTCCCTTCTCCTCTTCTTTGTGTCCTCCGTTGTGTTATTGTGTGCCGCTGGTATACGGCTGCTCCAGAGTGTTCACTCTTCACTCTGTCAGCTCTTTACCCCTCCTGTGTGTGTCCCCCTGCTTCGCCTGCTGCCAGGCATCTCCACCCACCCCGCAAAATAAATAAATAAATAAACAAAGCACAGAGGAGAGGTAATGGCCCGAAAAATATGTACGGTTCAAAATCCTACACAGGGGTGGTGGTGGAAGTTCAATTGCTTGTTTTGGGATGCTTTAGACTCTTTTAAATGAGTGCTTTCATCTGGATAATGCTTCTGAATAATCCCCGGTAGATGCACAGTAGCTGAAAATCTAAAACCATGTTGGAGAAAAAGGCGCAATGCGCCTACAGTGTTCCACATGAAAATTATGACGCGAGATTCGAGGATCCAGATGCTGAGGTGTGCGTGATTGTGCACGTTGCATTATGTAGGTGTTATTACGTGCCTGGAAGCTTTGGCCTCATTCCCGCCACAAGAGCTTCAACACCTGCATCCGAAGCCCGGGAATCAATTTCCCTCTTGTCAAATTCTATCTCCCCTCGCCCAAGGTTTGCACACAGACGGATGAGTGTAAAAGTTGCAAGAGGGCTGGATGCGGCTCCGGGAACTGCTGCCGGGGCAGACTCATTCTCACCCCCGATGTCCCATCCCTCTCTGCCTCTACGTGTTTCTTTGTTTCTTCCTTTTTTATGTTGTTTCTCTTCCCCTCTTTCTCGCCTCCCTCGCTCCTGGTCAAAGGAAAGCGCTGACACCTCGGCTGCTGCCCAGCCTCCACTGTCAGCTCTTTTATTTTTCAAGCGGAGGGGGGGGGGCGGAGGGAGGAGGAGGGGGGGGCATATGTGTGGCTGGTGTAGAGAACAAGGGAGAGAGCGAGACGGAACGAATGGGGGAGAGGATGCAGAGAGACTACGGTGTCCCTCCTCCCTCTGTCTCTCTTCTCCTACATCCACCTCTTGCCCCCCACCTCTCTCATCACGCTGACCTTCATCCCTCTCCTTCTTTTACTTCAGATTCTCCCTTTTTCTTCCGCCTCTCCCTCTTATCTTCGCCTGTCCTTCGTTGTAGATAACGCACACATGTCTGAGCGCACGCGGGCAGGCGCGCGCCCGGCCAAAGATGCTATCGCGCGGTGCAGTCGATGGAAAGATTACCTATTGAATCAGCATCAATAGTGAGCCTATTGTGACGCTGCTCTCAATCTAGGTCATCCCCAAGAACACATTCGACAGCCCTGTGGCCATCTCATTGTGTGCGTCTGTTCATTAGGTCGCCTGTATGTGTGTGCGTGTGTGTGAGTGTGTGTCAGGGTCAGAGCATTTGTGGTTTTCCCGAACGAGCTTTTTCTTTCCTCTCCGTTTTATTTATTTATCTATTTCTCTCTCTCTTTCTCTCTCTGCTGCAGCTGGCACGGAAAAGTTGACCAATAGATGGCACTCTTACTCCTCAGTCACAAGGGCACAGCAGCCAACGGCTGGCAACAGGTTTCTTTGCAGTAAAATGCAGAAAGAGAGAGAGATAGAGAGAGAAAAGAAACACGAGAGACAAAGAGAGACACTTGTTATCATTTTCTTTACAAGTACCATCCCTCATTTCAACAACACTTTTAACTTTGTTAGGGTGTAATTTTAGCCAAAATGAAACTGCTGAAATTGATGTATTTAGCTTTGTGTTGCCATAATTTCAAGCATTTTCTTTTCGGATCATAATTGCCGTAATTACTGTTTTCAAGCTGCATTGGGAGGCTTTATTAAACACCATGCCAAAAAAAAAAAAAAAAAGAATCGACTTCGACTGACAGTCCCAAGAAGAACAAGAGTCTGACTCGGGCTCTGTTCCTTTTTAATCCCTGTCTCTTTACTCATGTTCATTTCAACACACACGCACACACATGCACGCACACAAAACACACATGTACGCACACATGGAAAGATCACAGAGAAGCAGGTTTAACAAGCAAACGAGTCGGATTAAAAATAGATCGGCTGCTTCATGAGGTTTTTATGTAATCTGGATGCATAATTCAGGGAGGCAAAGTGCTTGCCAGTATCATCTGCAGAAGACAGCATCTGAAACAGTGGCGGAACACGTGATCTTGTGACAATGACAAGGCGGAGATGAGAGGATGGTCGGACGGAGGGAAGGACGGACAGAGAGAGATGAAAAGAGGAGGTGGCAGGGTTCAGAGAGCGGGCCGATGGTCACGGGCTCGAGGAGAAATGATGTCGAACCTCTGCGGAGAGGAGGAGAAGGAGGAGGAGGAGGAGGAGGAGGAGGAGGAGGAGGAGGAGAGGAGAACAGAGAGAATTCTGGAGGACGGCGAGAACTGAGAGAATATTAAAGAATATATAAAATCCCCCGAGGATTAAAAAAAAGGAGCAGGGAAAACAGGCTACAGATGATGTTGCAGGAGAGAGTGGAAGAGATAAATAAGGGGCTTGTGCGGATGAAATGAGGAACGAAGAAGAAGATGGCAAGTGGAGGGGAAAGATTTAAGGGATGAGTGGCTCTGTATTCATTGACTGGTTGTGTAAGAAAAGATGCTCGTGATTCTTCCGCTGACAGTAAGTGGTTCACAACGCAGGCAATCAGACAGAAATACAATGCTCGTGAGCGGGGGCTACGTGTGTTTTGAGAAATATTTATACGTCTCCGAGTTAAAGGGTGTGACTGGGTTTCTGCATGAGGGGGAACAAGTGAGAGCGGCAGAGGAGGGGAGGGAGAAAGGTGACTTTGTGGCAGAGTGTGCACCGAGTGTCCCCAGACTGGAAAATATTGTATCATCATCATTCTGTTCTCTGGAACATGTTCCAACTGTTCAGCCAGTGCCTCACTCTCTCCCTCTCTCTCTCTCTCTCACCCTGCCACCCCTCTGCGTTCATATGTCTCTCGCCCGTTTCCGTCTCACCTCAACCATATCATTGCCTATTTAAATGGCGGCATCTCCCATTGAACCAATTGCACTGCGCCTAATTGCACCACAGAGGTGGCGAATGGCCTCTTGCATGTTTTCCAGTGTAATCTCGCGCAACGTGGCTAAAATTACACAAAGAGCAGTGTACACACGCGCGAACACACACACACACACGCGTACCCCACACTTTTTCTTTGCCATCTCCCCTGGCCATCCTGATAAATGCATATTAACTGTTCTAATTCACCACTAAATTAACAACTCTGACCTCAATTAGGGCGGTAATTGTAGCCGGCCCCCCATCCTCGGCCCGGCAGCTAATTGGTTTAGGAAGCCTTTTCCCTGCCTTTCTACCTTTTCACCCTCCCCACCCCCCGAACCAACACACACACACACACACATCTCCAAGGCCCTCATTTAGAGAGGACAAAATAAAAAAAACAGACTTGACATAAGGCACATCCGCCATATTTTTTCCTTCTGTATCACTCGCACGGTCCCATCCAGCTATCTGTGCAGCGTGCGAGGAGGGTGCGGTAATATTAAAGACACTGACGAAAGTGCGGAGCGCCGCCCGGGGTCCTCGAATATCCAGGCCGTTTGGGATATTTCTCAGAATTTACCACACAATATCCACTTATGTAGTCTATAAATAAAGCAGGCTTCTCTCGCAGCGAAGTTCTAAAGGCGCTGCTCGCTGAGATCATTTAGAGTCTCAGACAGAGCGACGGGGGCGGCGGTTGGCTGCTGCCCTTGGGGGTCATATACACTGAGAGAGACAATTTGTCTGCTTCTCGGTGTGTGCATCTGTGTGTGTGTGTGTGTGTGTGGCTGTATGCATGCTTAAAATCGCGTCGTATTAACAACAACCGCACAGGCGCGCACGCCGGCACACGCACTGCAACCCCCAGCGGGACCTCCTCACCCAGCTGATGCAACTGAACTGTAATTGACTGCAACACAAAAGGTTATGCGAGTTGCTCGCAGCGCCTACCTGCAAAGTAGTGTCTCACCGAGAGGAAGCGGCCAACTCACTCAATCACGCCCGCAGAAACGCTCCCCCCCTTATTGGCACTGAAATATTGAGACGGCGACGCAGATGCAGCCGCGCGTGTGCACGCGTATGTGCATGTGTGTGATGGGCTAAATGAAAAGAGATGTGAATCTGAGTGATGTCCTCCTTTCTGAATCCTCATTTCCTCTTCAGATATCTCCACCCTGACCCCCCCCCGCCCCCACCACCACCTTCCCCACACATATGCACACCTCCTCCCCGTGCCTTCTCTCCTCCCCATCAACCCACTCTGCCTCGTCTCATCCCTTCCTACCTCGGTCCTTTCCCTCTCATCGATCTGTATTAGAAACAGGATATGAGGGACTATGCTATCTTATCACAGATCAGAGAGCGAGAGAGAATGAGTGAGGAAGAAAGACGAAGGAAGAGTACGTTCTGGGGCCAAGAGAGAGAGAGAGAGAGAGAGAGAGAGAGAGAGAGAGAGAGAGAATAAAGGAAAACGAATGCCAGAGAGAGAGAGAAGAGGACAGCAATTTCTTTCACTTTGCCTTCATTCATCTCCTGCTTGGAAACACAGGACTGGTAAAGCTCCGTGGGCCTAATTGGACTAACGACTGGGTCCAGATAAGACCTGCGCTAATGAATAAATGAATGAGGAAATAAATGAATGAAATGAGCTCATGCTGGCAACATAAACGCTCAGCAGTGACGTCAACGGGTCTTAAAGTTTGCTTCAAAGCGAAGAGTCTCTCCCTCCAGAGCACGCACAGAGACTCTATTCCACCAGAGAGTCAGAGCATGGACATGGATGTTAACACCACGTTCTGTCTGAACAAGCCTTCACCCTGCTTCCTATCACCTGACCGCCACAGATGACCCATTTCTCCCCCTGGTGCAGATGGTATAGCACCTTGTGCCTGGTCCTGGCCATGCCCTGCCCTCTTCCTGGACTGGCAGCGTGTGGTAAGATCCTAACCTTTATCCGTACGACAGGCCCTGCTGCTTCAGACACACGCTCTCCGTCTGATCCTTATGCCCAGGTTCCTGCATTCACCATATGCCCAACCGTGCCCTCACCTTAGCACACGTGCAAGTGCACACACACACACAACAAATGTATATGGGCGAGCGCGCACGCACTGGCATGAGCGACACATCCTGACCTCTAGCTGTTCCACCTTGGATCGGCAGAAGGGAAGCCACATGCAGAGTGAGAGGGGACTTTGGGGTCAAGGAGGTGGGCTTGGACAGCAGCCACATTGTGAGACCTGCAGGCCTGACACAAGTCAAACCAGCAGTCACACAGTCACACACTCTTTCTCAACTCACAAGGAAATAATATGACTGTTGGAAAATTTGTTTTGTGAAATCTAATCAAATCTAATGTAATCTATTTTATGAAAAAAAAGTTTGTTTAGTTATTAGCCCCTCATTTATATTTGCTCCATGTTTTTTCCAATCATTTGTTTTTTAAGAGACGCACTTGGGCGGTGGATCCAAAATTCCGGATCAGGACCCCCTGAGGTGCTGCAAAATTTATCATAAGACTCCAACGATGATTTATTAGATAGAGGAGAAAAAGCGAGAGGGAAAAAATCAATTTTTGTTTAATCTTAGTTTCAGCTTTTAGGGTCTGCACTATCTATTAGAATGAAACAATCAAAGCAGTGAATGCTGGTCTTGGGTTGAATAGCTCACGTATTTGACCTTCTACTCCACCTCGACACAAGGTTGAAAATAATAATCTCAAAAAGTTTTCTCCTCATTTGCTAAGATTTCGAGAAGCCTGAACTAGTGGTCCCAAAATATAGAGGTTGCCATGTGACTTAAAACACATAAAAGATGGGGGGGGGCAAAAAAAATCCAATTTCAGTATCAAAAACAGTAATTTTCAGATTTATTTAAAAACTTTTGTATTGTGAAACATGGAAAGACCTCTTAAAGGCTTTCAAAAGTATACTGATGAAACTGCCACAGACAGGAATTCACTGTTTGGTTGAACCATGTGAACTAACTGACCTGAAAACATCAGATCATCTACCTGCAACAAAAACTTCTGGCTTTGAAACATTCTGTCCCATCTTTGCCTTTTTTGTAGTGACACAACGCATAATTTCACCTCTCTAATCTTTCAAAACTATTCAGACCTAAAAGGTTGCATCAGCTTGTGGCTGAATGCTCTCAGCTCACAAGAGAGTAAATGCTCTGCTTTAAAGGTTGACGACGAGATGAAACTCTAAACTGTGACGATCACTGTCTTTTTGAGGCGGGAAACATTTCCCTTATAGAGCACGGTGAGTAAGAAATGGCAGAGAAACAGTTTTTAACTGTGTCTTGTTTTTATAATCATTGCGATGTGGAGATTGTCTCAGGTGTGTCTCTTTTTGATTGGCTGTTATAGCCCGTGGCTTTTTCTATTAGGATACATAGTTTAAAAAAAATCGCTGCTTGACGAAGGACCATGACCAAAAAGTTATGTCTCAGTGCTGAGAACGCTGAAAATCCATTATTATTATTATTTCCTTTTTGCTGTGCAGCGGCCTCCCAGGTGTGGACTGGATAACACTCAGCTGTCGGCAGCTTTTTAGATGATTACTTTGGCAGCGCGGCGTCTCCTCGCACTCTGATTGATGACAAAAATATGCAAAAGTTTGCATAAAAAATGCAAAGCACTCTGATTAGAATAGTAGCTTCAATATTTTAGCAGGGCCCCATATCTCCGGACAGTAAAAATCATTAACATGTTATTATGTAAGGCAGCGGCGACGCACTGGAGTGAGACACTTCTAACCGGGGGAGAACGGGCAGTAAGCGATTGTGATCAGTCTGGAACAGCGAGACAGCGATGATGGATGGAAAGTGGTCGGCTTAGAGGCATGAAGGTCACACTCGATGACAGTGTGTGTGCGTGTACGACTTTGTGTGTGTGTGTGTGTGTGTGGGTCTCTTTAATCAACAGACACGGGAGCCGAGAGTCCGACTAAAAATACATTGTGTCTGCGTGTGCGCGCGTGTGCGTGCGTGTGCGCTCTCATTTATCAGTGGGGATAATACCATGTGGAGTATGCAACTGTGCCCGACAAATTCTGCCATCACGCACACACTCACACACGCGCGCACACACATACACATTCACACCAAACACCCCTGCAAAGGTGACACAAGCGCCCGCTAGCAAGTTTGCTCATTGCAGTCAAGGGCACACCTGTGTCTGACTGTGTGTGTGTGGGTGTGCGTGTGTGTGTGTGTGTATGTGTGATAGCACATACGTGTGTGTGTGTGTGTGTGTGTGTGTGTGTGTGAGTGTGTTAACAGTCCACCTGGACACGGTGAGCCTGACATGTCCTCGATCTTTCATCTCCGTATCAAACCGACCCATCCTCTCCTTGCTAACCACACCGCGTCTCTATTTCTGTCTGTTTTTTCTCTTTCTGCGCGCGTTCCGTCCTCCGAGGCTTCCATCCTCCTCTTTTTATCCCATCAAACTTCTCTTGTCGTCATTCCCCGGACTGTTCTCGCCCTCTCTCTCTCTCTCTCCCTCTCCTTGCCTCCCTCCCTGCGTCCTCTCCTCTCTCTGTCACACTCCCTCTGTTCTCCGCTCGCTGTGATCAATTAGGAGGCATTAGTCCCACAGATATTCCAGGTGACAGAGCCTCGGGAGGCCGCGCTCTCCTTCATCTCTCCTCCTCTCTGCCTCGCCCTCCACTTTCTCCTCTCCGCACCTGGCTTTCTTGTCACTCCCGCTCCTCCTTCCCGTCAGCTCCCGTTCCCTTTCTGGAGAAGTGCAAACAACAGACTTCACTCCTCACCTGCGCCGCCGTTCCCCCTCCACCTCCACCACCTCCTCCTCATCTCCTCTTTGTGTTCTGGCGACATGATGACAGTGACGCATCTCCTTTCTTCCCCTCTGCCCTCTCTGCTCCAACTCTATTCCGCCACTTCCACCCCCCCCCCCCCCCCCCCCCCCCGTCCCCCTCCTCTCCTCTCCTCCCCTCCCTTCACCTCCTTCTATCTTGCTCTCTCCAGGTTGCCGTTCACAATGACGGACCTGTCTTCCCTCCCGTATGCCAACCGTTCACCTGTATCCTAGCAACCACCTCTCCTTTGGCTCTGATGCTCCATGCGGAGCAAGCAAACAAGACGCCGGGGGAATGAAGAACAAGCACTCTCGTTTATCCTCCTCCCTCCATCCGTTCAGTCATTCCTTCACACGTAAAAGGAGGAGGCCACACTGCACTGGAGTTGGGAGCTTTAACTGCGACAGTCTGTCCTCACATACAAATGAACTCTAAAACTCCCTCTCACAGATACACACATATTCAGGTAGGGGAAATGCACAGACACACACACACACACAAAAAAATGCACATGTAGTGAGTTTATGTGTGTGTATGTGCTTATCTCATCCCCGTGGCTTCATTCTAACAGTGGGACACAGCGAATAAGCTTCAAAGAGATAGCGTCTACCGTGCTCCTGAAGCATGCTGAGCACTGCCTTTCTAAAAGGTTCACAGCGTGCATGCATATGTGTGTTTCTGGAAGATTGTCAAGCAGTTTCTGACGCTTTATTTATGGTCTCGAAAAATAACAAAAGGAGAAAAAAGAGTGTTTGAAGGCTGGCACGCCCTCAAAGCCTCGCGATCAGACACGCGCATTGTCGCAGATGAATCTCGTCGTTCGCTCTAAGGGAAGGAACACACACACACACACACACACACACACACACAAAGAAAATACACACATGCACACGCGAAAGTGCTGTTCAGGCACATGTGTCCTGGTGTAATTTATGAGTGGGCTCCTGGGTGGACGCCTCAGAGGGGTCCTCTTCACGCTGCATGGCTCTGGGTGCTCTGCACGATCCCCCCAGTGAGCACAGGGCTCACACACACACATACACACACAGAGAACACACACAAACAGGGTACCACCAAATCCCCCTTATGAGCAGTGAACTCTTCCGACTGAAACTGGCTGCACGATTAACGCTACAAAAAGCTAGGTAAACACGAGGGTTTCAGGCTTGGCAGCACTGCTACAGCTCTGTTCAGCACCAGAGCAAAACAATTCCTTACAGCAGCCGAAAAAAAGCAAAAGGAATAATCACAATAAAGTATAATTTCAGCCTTGTTCAGTTTACTGCATTATAGCCAATTGCGCAATTAAATTTGCAGGGTAAAGCACTAATGTTTGGCATCTAATAACACAGTAAATACAAAGAGAGTGGCGCTCAAAGAGCAACCCCGGCTCCCCACTCGTAAAAATCTAAAAAAAAAAAGCGGCATTATTCACACCGCATCACACCGGTGCCTCTTTTTTTCAGCTTTAAATATGACTAAAGATAAAAATTCTCACTTTGGCAAAGCAGTTAATGCTACCGATTACCGAGACAGACAGGCATTATTGTTAACAAATTGTATGCATCTGGCGAGAACCCAGGTGGAGCACTAACAGGGATGTAGCAGTAAAAAATGTGGATGCGGCGGTAATTACACTGTCAGGATGAACCGATTTTTGAATTATTTTTCTAATTAGTGGCTTTTTCAACTTCAGCTCGGAATCGCAAACAATTACATATTTGGTTATTAAAAGCAAATATTTATATCATAAAAGCCCCAAGTAGGCTGCTAATAAAGTATGATGGATAAACTGAAGTTTGCTTGTTTCTCTGCTCCATTACGTCCCTGCCCTCAAGTATCAACAGGGAGGTGTTTTCAGCTCTGTGGCGGTTGTGTCTTTCCTCGCTCTCTCTCTCTCTCTCTCTCTCTAGCTGTTGTTTGCCGGCTCAGTATGTGGCTGTCCAGTGCAGTGTGACCATGCAAAGCTCAGGAGAGGAGGGATCTGTCTGGGTGCCCCAGGCCAGGGGCCCTTGATCCGCTCAGGAGGACACACACCATTCTCAAAGGCACACTGAGGGGATACACAAAGGCACACATACACACACAAATACACAGTATTACAGAGTGTATTCATGTGGATGTAATTATATGTGTGTGAGTATATGTACATATATATATATGTGTGTATATGCAATGTTAAATTTCATTAATAATGTATGCAGAGGTGATAAGAGGGTTGCTCTTTCTGCTGATGCCACTGTTTCCTGAGATCCTCCCATCTGTTGACTCTGGTCTCTAGGGTGAGAGGCCAATCAAGGGCTCAGTGACACATCTGCTTCTACACACACAAAAAAATAATAAAAAAAAGAAAAAAAATACACACACACATGCGCGCACACGCACATGCAATCTCACATACATTTCATCTTCCTCTGTTTCCCATTGTCTGCCTGGGAGACACACACACACACACACACACACACACACACACACACACACACAGACACACACACATGCATATGGACGCACAGGTCCGCATTCAGCTGTTGTTCAGTGAATAAGGTCAAGAGGGAAAAAAATGCACGCCCACACACTCCAGTCAATGCTCCCTCTCCTTCATACAGATCCCGTAGCCGTGAAAATCTCTCGGTAAGTGCTCTCCTCTATCTGCCGTGCCTTTAAGTATACCTATCGCGCGTTGGCTTCAGATCAGAGAAAACCATCCGCTTCCCTGGTGGGTCTGTTAGGATTCCTATCTTGACTGATACCTGCTCAAGGAAACAGCCCCGGTATGCCGTACGCAGTTTATGTATCTCTCTGTAGCGTGTGTCTGCCTGGCTGTTTGCTGATGCTGAGTGCTGTCCAGGAGTCACGCTGAGTCTGATTTTGACAGTGCAGCGCGAGGCTGCAGTGACAAAGCTCACGCCTCGAGAATCTGCTTCGTGTTTCGAGCGGGCCGATAGCTTGACACTTTTTCACCGGCGGTCTGGGGGTGAATATCAATAAGAGGAAACTTTTTGTATTGTCGGGTGAGGCTTGAGAAAAAAAAATGTTCTGAACAGCCTGGACTAAAAAAAATACATGCGTCACAGGCATTTATTCGCCTTTAAATATTCTTTTGGCCATGGGCATCTTCGACTTCCCATCTCATTAAAACAAAACCTGAGGTCAAGCCCTAAATATTCCCTAGAAAGAGATACTGACTAATATGCTTCCTCTCCTCCTGGTAGGCATTAATTTCCTCTGTTTATCATGTTTAAAAATTCACTAGTTGTACAGTTTTAATGCATTTTTGACATAGTAATTGATCCTTTAACATAACTGTCAACACACCAAGGAAAGGGCAACCACCTTCAGGCAGTGGGAGCCCAGTATCACATTAGGAAGCTCTTTGATGTCCATGACAGCAACACCACAGAGACTGGGATTGCTCCACAGAGGTCATGTGTTCATTGCAAATGAACAATGGACAAGAACCAGTCATTCCTAATTCATTCATGCATTTTCTTGACCTGCTTTGCACCCAAACGGTGTCACAGGGCAGAGTCTACAGGAGCCCATCCTTGTGTGCGCAAGGCGAAGATGGAAGCCCCATATGACTATTATTAACAATGTCAATCGTCACAGAGCTTGGAAGCGACCCATACTCACATGGCAAATTATACTAAGAGTGTGAGCAAATATAGAAATTCTATACCAAATGAGGCAAATACCGTTTTAGTTAGGCCTCCTTAAGACTCCTTCAGGTGAGGAATCCTTTTTTCATATTTTCTGTATTTTACAGACCTACAGACCTACACTCTCTATCCTCCACTCACCGATGAAGTAGGACAGTAGGATGGCCAGCAGGGCGGCAGCGGCGATGGCTGTCACCGCGGCACATTTCCAGCTGCAGTACTTGGACGGCTTCTTTAGCTTGAAGGCTGAGCGGGAGAAGGTGTTTCTGGGTAGCAGGCGAGGTGGCGGCGAGTACACGGTCCCCGAAGTCAGAGGGTACCCAGGGGAGGAGCTACTGAAGAGAGGGGTGGTCCCTGACGATGTCTTGAACAAAAAGTGCCTGAAGAGAAGAAAACACAGTGGAGAAAATGTCATTTCACAAGCAGGGAAAAGGCGACCTCTGCATCAACGTTGTTTGCAGATCGCGGCCCTGAAACGGGAGGTAAAGGCTATACAACCGCTTCAGGAAGGTAAACATGGGAGCTGACATGCCAATCTGCAGTCCAGAAGAGAAGGTCACATATGTGATAACCTTCTGTCCAATTTCTCTTTCAAATGAACCTTTCCTGACACATGGGTTTGAACATGCTTGAACTGATTGTGTCTCCAGTCCAGCCCGTTTCCAATCCAAGGTCTCTTTCTAACCTCCACCTGCTCTACTCCTCTTTTTTTCCCCCTCCCTCCATCTGCGTTCACCTCCCTCACAATGAGTCTTATTTCTGCACTTGGCAGCAGCGGAGGATCACCGCTGTCCCCCTTTCCTATCCTCATTGCCCTGCCAGGGTCAGAGCTCAGTGAGGGGATAATAGATGGATTTGAACCATCATCCTTTGCTCATATTACCCATTATCCTCTGCTATCGTTGCACCTGCTCACCCGACACACCTCCTTTGCTCCCCCTCCCTCTCCTCTCCCCTCCCTTCGCTCTTGCCATCATTTCCTTTGGTCCTACCGCCACGCTCATATCTTCATTCATTCCTAAAAAAAGACTTCCCTCCCTCCTTCCTTTTCCGATATGACCTTGAAGGGAATGTCGACGTCACAGGACGAATGTTCGAGACGGCGCTTGCAGAAACTTTTCAAGGACAAAAGCCCGAGTAACTCTTGGCGACACCTCTGTGACATCTTTATCAACAGGGCTTGTTGCAGGTACTGTGAGGAGCCTCTCCTGCACACACACCAGGTGGTGCGACAGAAGAAAGCCCTCAGGTGAGCCTGACAGATCAGACGAGGCGAGGTCACGCTATTGGCTCAAAGATGACTGAGGAGAAGTTTTGGTCTCCCTGTCTTTGTGGATCTTGATTGTTTGTGTGTGTGTGTGTGTGTGTGTGTGTAGGTGGTCATACTGTGGCACTTCAACTACATCTCTGTGAGTGTCTGATCTTGGAGGGGAGTAAGGGGAGGCCATTTTGAGTGCTCCTTTGATCTTGCTGCAGTTTGGCGGTTTGTTACATTTAGTTGTGCAGTTTTCATTCATTGTTGGTTTGTTTTATTTAATCGCTCGGCTACGGCTCGCTTCATCCACCACTCCCGATGTATGATTGTGGTTTCACGTGTCACTGGGACTTAATTTTCGAGCGCAACGCGTATGTGACAATCTGAGATATCACGTCCTGGTATGCATCGCTGCCTCCACCTTTTACCACCTGTTTACCCGAAGCGATACGCTTTCAGTCGAGATGACTGAAACTGAGGTGGCAACCTGCTTTAAAACTGACGCTTTTGGAGAATATCAATCCAAATACAGGGGCCGAGGTGCAATATCAGCTTCTTTGTCTAGTGGTGTTAAACCGTGAGTTTAAGCGATCATACTCATGACTTAAACCTGCCTCAGAGGAATATATGACATGTGAGTCACCTCTGGCACAGAGTCAGATCCAGTCCTCGGGAATGAACTACAGTAATAAAAGCGTATGTGTGTCATCGGCCTGTTCTGTCTGTGTAGGCCACTGTCTCTCTTCCTCACAGTAGGTTAGTAGGACCAGTAATAACCCTCTGCTGCGGCTGGATCTGATGATTGCTATTTAAAATAGTGCTTAACGGCACTTAACGGCTGTGTGGTCTGCTATCCGTTTGATGTCTTTTAATGACTGCTCTTTCATAACAGCATGTCTGTGCGTGCGTCTGCTCGTCTGAAAACAGTTGGTGAAAACAGGTGATGCGCTCAGAGCATGGAGATTTGGTTCAGGAGCACCGCTCCACTCAATCAATTATTCACCAGTCTGCGCTCTGTTTCTCCTCTTACTCTCTCATCATCTCATAGACTGCTGTCCTGCTGGATTCCTCTCTTTTTCCCCTTTCTTTCCCCTTTTCCTCACCTCCCTCCTCCCCGCTTTACCTGTCAGATGTGGCATGTGACACCGAGGAAAACAGGGGAAAGGGAGGAAAAACGGGGGGAGAAAAAAAATCCCCCCTCTAGACAGATAGAGGCGGAAAAGAGCGCAAGGAGATGGCACGCAAAGAAATATGAGGTTATGGTCTAAAAATACCAGCCTCTCAGTGTCACAGCCATCAATTTTAATATGCATGCATGTGTATACGCACAAACATACACACTCCAAGGTCAGCCAGCATGTGTCTTTGCTTCAACTCATTTTCACAGCCGCTGTGGCACTCTGATGGCAAGGCCAGCGGTAATTAATTACAATGCCCCTAATGTGTGTGTGTGTGTGTGTGTGTGTGTGTGTGTGTGTGTGTGTGTGTGTGTGTGTGAATGCAAGGCGAGGGCGAGCTGAGAGTGAATTGCCTGCATTCTGTGCAACACGATGTATGAGCTTTAATGCGCTAGTATGTATTTGAAGGCGGGCACTGAATTAATTTCATTCCCTGGCTTTGTTGTTTGTGTGCAGAAGCTCCACTGTGAGCTTGGTGTGGGATGGGAATATGTCTATGGGCCATACTAATTACGAGTAGGAATGGAAAGTGTCTAATGTGCTCTGGGGAGGTAATTGACATTGATTTATGTTGCGGAGGACTATGGAGGGGTTCTATCATAGCAGGCAGCCGGCAATCACAACTCTGTATCATTAGGCCGTATGTGTGTGTGTGTGTGTGTGTGTGTGTGCGTCTGCTCACATGCGTGTCGGTGCACTTGTGTGTGACTATTGTGGGGTTTTTGACAGTGGTCCACCACGGAAACATCACACATAATTAGAGAGAGCTGACAGAGTCCCCCACGCCCCTCCCTCATCTTCTCCCCAAGTCTAACCAGCTATCTTGCCGTCATGCATCCTGTCCTACACATGCAACTCACACACACACACATACATGTGCAGGCACTGACTCACACACTGACACACATTTGAAGCGACGCAGACACAGACGCCCACCCACGCAGAGACAATAAAAAATTATGCGGGTTTCCTTTCATGTGAATGCCCCACAAGTGGTATCAAGCATTTCATTTGCATCCTCGCAGAGAAAATAGTGACATAAGAGAAGGACGGCGGCTGGAGAGGGAGGCTATGGATTAGACGACAGACGAGGGGGGGTGGGGGGAGGTGGTGAGGGGGAGAGATGTGTTTTCACTCCCTTCCAACCCTGTTCCCCATTGAGAAAAAAAGAGGACCTGGACAATTAACCACAGAACAGAGAGCATGCTGGGTAATTAGCAAGAAGTCAAAGCTCGCATTCCCCTTGAGCGAACAAATGCGCGCGCGCATTCCCGAGCATGTGCGCTCACACTCTTTAATTTCCTCAGCTATCACAAACATGTGGTTGCTTGGGATAACTCTCAGAGAATCATCATCAGAGGTATGGAACAATTAGCGGAGGTCAACTGTGTGCCGGGGATGACTGAAAAACGGTCAGATCTGAGAGGGAAACAAAGGGCCCTGGGAGCGGACGATGATCAAGCGCAGCATCAGGAGAATTGTTCCCTGCAACAATTCCAGGAAACAGTAGATGGATACAGGATAATGGGCATTCGAATGCTTTGAAGCTACCAGGGGAAATGCTGTGTAAGAGCGATAAACAGCGGGAATGTGCAAGAGTCAAATTTAACCTCCCACAAAACCTTGGGATTAAATCTCTTGACGTTATGAGTCAGACAAGATCAGACATTGTCTTCCATGTCGTCCACTGTTCGCTCTAGATCAGTCAGACAACTCTTTTACAATTCAAATGCATATTGCAGCATCAGCCTCGGCTCCGACCTCATTGCTCTCTGCTGATAAAGTTTCACAGGAATATTGGGGAGGGAGAGCTGAACCCCCACAGAGCCTGCAGCTGGTTGCTGGGGTTGAACAGCAAGTGTCGCTGAGTGGGCACCAGTGTCTCTGGCAGGCAAAAAGAGAGAGAAGGGGATCATTTTACAGCTTTAACAGAGCACCCAGTTGAGAGGGCGTGTGTGTCACAGGAGTGGGGAGGTGCAGCTCGAGTCGTCTGCCTGAACTAGTTCTTTTTTTTTTTTTCTTTCTAGTGAGGTCTCTCCACCTCGCCTGACACAATGACTAACAAAGTAACTTCAGAGGAATATTACATTTTTATGAAATATAAAAATTTCATTGTGTCTTTCAGTGTTGCAAGATCTTTGTGGAGTCAGGTTTCTTCTTGCAATATGAGAAAGTTGTTCTTTTTTTCTCCTGTAGAAGTGAATATTATGTGAACTGTTCTCCACTGACACCCATCAGCAGCTACATATAGATGTTATATTCGCCAGACCTCCACCTGAACTTCCCTTGGTGATCATTTTTAAAGTGAGGAAGATAATAAAGCCAGAATCATGGACTCTTTAAACACATATTGTATATGTCCTGTTATTGAAGTTGCCAGCTGCTGTTTGCTTTTGTTGATGGATTCTGCCATTATGCGAAACTTTTATGACTACGTCTTGGCAGTGGCTCCCCTTCTAGAGGAGAATCTCGCTAAGAATACTCCTGATAAAATGTAAGGTTAAATAAGATAAAATAAATGACCGGCACAGGCTAAATATTTAATGGTGGTGGCCAGTGTTTAAACCATCCACTAGATGAGATGTGTCGGGATCTAATCAGATGAAGCTCAGCGAGAGACTGATCGATTGATCACGTTGTATGCCTCAATTGGCAGTAATTAATCAGAGCAGCATGTTGTGGCGTCGGCTGAAGCCGGACTGATAATCGCCAGGGGGACACGCGTGGTGGACAACGGGATCTGCACTGAGCTGAAGTGAGCTGATCACTGCGTGATCGCGGGGCTGTGATTGGACCGGAGTTGGGGGTGGGTGTCTCACGACTCTGGCATTTGCTCTGCTGAACCTCCCACACACGCCAGAAAATGAAACAGTCAAAAGTTGCAAGGAGGCAATAATTGTTTCTGTGGCGCCAACACTAATTCGATGCTCACATTCCCATTTCTTCGCAGCACTATAAGGACCGGCTAATAATCCATGGTCGTTGAGTTCTCTCTGTGCTCACATTTTATTTTCTTTGACAATTGGGAATTGGATGGCAACTGGGCAAACTGTCTCTTGTGATGAAGAAATGAAGAGGACATTTTATGAGCAGACTGAGCGAGAGCCGTTTTGCAGCGGCTGTCTCTACACTATGGTCAACAAAAGCTTTGATTTGCAGACTTTAAGAATTTTTATCAGTTGGCTGACAAATTTAATACTTCTGATGACATCTCCTTTAAACAAATATGCAAAAACTGTTTTTTTTCCACTGAAACTAGTGTTTCTTCATACGAATACTGAATACTATTAACTGGTTGAGTTCAAGAGGCTCCATTAACAAACCACAGCATTATTTAGTCCCATATTCATATTACAGCAGCGCTTACAGGGCTGAGCATGAATCTCTTTTTTACAGCCAATTCCCTCTCCATCTCTTCCTCCATCCCCTGTGGTTCCCACAGGTAGCATCTCTGAATCTGTCCCCACAGTAATGCATTTGAAAGTAACCTATACTGCCCCCCCCCACACTCCCCCCACCCCCACCTCGCTCTCCGCACCAGGCCATCCTCCGCTGTACCTTTCAGATAAATTGAGATGCTGCAAACCTCTCAGTGATCTTATTGCTCCCCTAGAGCTGTGGGCCACAACAGAGTGTACGGGGGTGTGGGGGGGATGCAGGGGAATGTCCCGAGATCACAGAGAGAGAGATTGAAACTGGCGTCAGCTAGTCAAGAGGCTCCAAGGGACCGATTGGAAATCAGGTGCTCTCTTGCAAAATGCTGCAGCACATGTACACACATGTGCATGTTTCATGGAGAGGTGCATTCTTGCTATCTCTCTCTCTCTTTCTCTCTCTCCCGCTCGCTCTCTCAAACACACCCCCAGCCATCTCTAGTCATTTATCTCACACCGGTAAATGTATCCATGTTCTACGGGCCTCAATCTGCCGTCTCTGTCTTTCTATCTCCTCTCATACACACTCCCCAAAACAATCTCCCTCAATCACCACCTCTTTCCATTTTTCTCCCTACCTCTCCCTCTTTATCTCTCCCTCCTCGACCGTAAACCATTCCTTTCCATTTCCCCCTCTCTCGCTCTGCCAACTTATATTTCTCTGCTGCCCCCCTCAGTCACCGCACCCCTCTCTTGTCTGTTTCTCTCTTTCTCTCTCTTTCTCTCTGCCAGTCATTCAAGCCCTGGGGTGTTCTTAGGTGATCAATCTTCATCCTCTCAGCGCTGTCACACTATCGGGTCAAGCCAAAACACACACACACACTCGCACACACACATTTACTATAACGGGTGGGCAACAAATGCCAAGATTTACATATGATTACAGTGGGGAGCAGTCAGAGTCAGAGAAAACACACACGCTCAAATGCAAATATGCACAGAATGGCACACGATCACACCCTTGCATGTGCACGTGTGCTCATCATCCCGTAGCTGCTGCCTATAATGAGATGGAGGCCGGGCTGTGCCAGTGCAGGGACGGTGTGAGTGCCTGGCTGTGCCCGGCTGGCTGTGGCCCAGTCAGCGGCTCCAGCAGCTCTCGCCAGCCCACCCAGCCTCCGCCACCGCCTGGCCCAGAGAGGAGGGTCCAATCTGGGTAGGAGGGCGGAGCTGGAGACTCTGCTCTGGGCTATCCACTGCGACAGGCTGCGAGCCAGGCCCAGCCCCACCACCTGAACCTGACAAAACGCTGGCACAGAGCGGAGCTGTGCGCCGCTTCCGCTGGATCTGTGACCATCACCCTTTTCACACATCACACACATTACAACACAAACCTTGACAAAGATCAACATTTGACAATTCTGTTACCTTTATACAAAACAACACACCATTCAGTATCTATCTATCTATCTATCTATCTATCTATCTATCTATCTATCTATCTATCTATCTATCTATCTATCTATCTATCTATCTATCTATCTATCTATCTATCTATCTATCTATCTATCTATCTATCTATCTATCTATCTATCTATCTATCTATCTATCTATCTATCTATCTATCTATCTATCTATCTATCTACCTACCTACCAACCTACCTATCTATCATTCCATCAAAACTCATGTGTCTCATCGTATGTTATAGCATTCACGTCACCATGGCAACACAGGTTAAGACAAACAGCTGCAGCTGCAAAAAGCTTCTATTTGCGGTTCTAACAGACTTGCTCCTTCTTACCCATCACCCATGCCGGTGCGATGCATCAGCACAGGTTAAGCATAGACCCGAGATCGGCGGGGCTGAATTAAACATGGCCGGGCCTCATAAATACTGCACAGGGCTGGCACTCTGGGGAGCTTATCCGAGACTGTCAGAGCTGGAAGCCCCAGCGCCCAGCAGGAGAAACACAACTACTTGCTTGCAGAGTAAATGCCCGGAGAACGACGTGCGCATGCTTGTAGGCATGTAGGTGGTGTCCCTCTCACTGCATGCCTCATGAATAGTGATGGCTGGCGTGAACGCTCGGCCCCGTAAGTGTTCTTTGTGTACTGGCAAAAACACAGGTGTGGGGCCTGTGAAATGGTTTGTATTTCTTCACACTACAACTCTGTGTTGCACACATAATAGCTTTGACCCACGGCAGCTTTTTGTATGTATTGCATTTGAAGACGAGGTGAGGAGCAGACTTTGCCTTTGGTGGTTTATCCTGTGTATTATCTTTGAATGATGGTGGGGAGACTCAGTGACACTCCTAATGCTCCTCTGTTAGTGTTGTCTTTGCTCACCGATGGAAAAAAGGGTGTAGCCATCACCTCGTTACAAATAAATTGCAGTGCATATGTGCTAAAAAATAATACTGGTCTCAGTTAAACCATTCAGCTGAGGAGCTATGTCTCCCGCCTACCACTTCTTGCAGGAGGAATGTGGAAAATAATAAAAAAAAGTGGGAAAAACAATTATGAGAGGTGGGTGTTCAGTCTCATACGCCATAACTCAGAGGCCTGTCACACTGGTGCTTATAACAGTAAAATTTCAAAATAAAAAAGTCTTGTACTTTCAACAAAATCACCATGACAACTGAATTTGCCCGCGGAGGCAAAGAAACTCTGTGGACACAGTGTGGAGTTCATGGGCGGAAAACTTTGCCATTAGAATGTGAGCTTTTTGCTTTTATTCATGAAACATAGATCATGTCGAACTGGAATAGAGTTGTGTGAGATATTTCATGTCTGATAGGCGTGCATTAACGCTGGCACTAGCCTGCCAGTAGTAGGCAAGATATTGTTCGGTGGTCGCTCTGCTTTGTATGAGAGCGGTACAAATAATTCCTGCTTTACTTATGATGTTAAAATGGGGGTAACCCAATGGATAACTGTCTGGATGCAGTTCTGGGTTTTCTCCCACATTTTGAGGGTGATTAGAGACTTAGTCACCCCTTAGAGTGAATGTTGGAGAATTATGTGTGTGTCCTGCAGTGAACTGGAGACCTACACAGATCCCTGTCTTTCTATGTGTGCTGGAATTGGCTCCAGCAGAACCTAAAGTGGTTATGTTTTTGGATAATGTTTATGGATTTTGGTTATGTTTGCAAGAAAACATGTTTAGTTTTGCAACTATTTTCTTCCACGGTCCCAGCATTGTTCTTAAACCTGTAGGTTACCAGTTGCACTGCCCTGCAGTGTATCCTGTGATGCCACTGAAGCCATGGTGCAGCTTCCAGCACCACCTGAGGAAATGTGAATAAATGTTGCCTATGCGTTATATGACCATGCACTGGCTTATGTTTTTTTTTCTTGCTTTGCTACTTTGCTGATTTATTCCAAAGGGACCAAGACTTCCTCTGCTTTCCTTTGGCAACTAATGACAAATTCTCTGTTTGCCTGAGCGTGTGAACAGCTCTGTGTCAGAGCTACATCCTCCTCAGCTCTAATTTTCCCTCTCGGTGTGACACCATCACTCTGTGCTCACAGGGATGGTGCAGCGGTGTGGCTCTGACCTTTCATTCCTTCCTATTGATTACCCAGGGCTTATTCCTCTGCTGTGCTTACTGTAAGTGGCCCTGGATATCAGCCTCAGGTAAACATGTCAACAGCAGACACAGAGGACGAGTGAACACTTCTCCTAACCTGGTCTCCAGTGGGACATTGCTGTTGAGGACCCAGCTGTCTTGCAGCTGGACCGACTCCGGGGTGGTCGGCCCGTCTCCAGTGCCGGGTGCGGGAGCGTGAATGGGATTGCGTCCGCCCCTCAAGGTGTTTCTGTTCAGGCTGTTGGCAGACTGGTGGGATAAGGTGTGGTGGTTGTGCGGAGGGGGCAGTGGAGGCCGTAGCGTGGACTGACTGTGGTGGTTGGCAGCCCCTGGAAGCAGACAAGAAAAGAGAGGAATTTTAAGCGCTGCACTTCTTTTGTGAGGAGAATCAAAGAGAGTTTCAGATGAGGAGAGCGAAGCATTTCATCCCAAAACGCTGCAAATCCAAATGCTATTTGATCTTTGGTGTTTATTTCTCTGTATGCCAAAGGATCCAAGCCGTCTCAGCCAGCAAATAACTTCATTAACATTCCATTATGCACTACTTTTGTGTCGGCAATTATTTTGTCAGAGTAGGTGTCATATTTTCCAAAAGGTCAATAGACTATTTTAGAAGGAAACTCCAGCTAAATAGATGCCTGAAATTTGAGAATCATGTTTTCACATTTTCACATTCTATGTTTTGTCCGGCTTATTTTTAGCCGCCTCTAGCTCCTCTCTCACTTCCACAGTTCCTTCCTCTTTTCTCACAACCAAGAGAAAGTGTATGTGTGTGTAAGCAGTATTAGAGCACTCTGCACAGCGTGTGCCCTCATCTCTTGCTCTCCAGACTTGGGGAAACATGTCAGCGAGTGAGAGAGCTGAAAAACAAATCCGGATGACTCAGACAAGAACACCCATTCACACATCACCTTATCTCTCGCTCTTTCAGTGTGTGTATGTGTGTGTGTGTGTGTGAATCAGAGGGGGATTTGAGCCTGCCTGGAGCATGTGTGTGTGTTTGTGTGTGTGTGTGTTTGTGTGTGTGTGTGTGTGTATGTGTCTCTGTGGGTTCATAGAGAAAAATCAATAGTCCAAATACTACACAGACCAGACGAGCTGGATTCTGTTGAATCACTTCTTGTCAATTTGCATATTTTTGTTCACACATTGAGTGGCGCATGTGCTCAATGCACAGCCGATCAGAAAGGAGTCGATAAAAACACATGTTTGATATATATAAACAAAACGGAAAACACACCGCAGCCCCTCCACACCTTTATTCTCACGTCATCTGAGCAGAAATGTTGGAATTATTGCAAAACACGCAGAGTCATTGATGTTACATTTGGCTTTGAATTCTGGCTTTACAACATAGTTTGCTTCGCCTTTCATCAATACTACACACTGCACTTTCATCATTATTTTTCACATCTAAGCGCGGAATACATTATAGTGATTGTGTTTGTTTTGCGTGTCACCTTCCTCGTGCTGATCAAAGGATGGAGCAAGCTCACATATGCACACATACGTGTGGGGTGACAACAACAAAAACAAGTGCTTTGTCAAGCTGCACCATCACACTTGCCCTCCTCCATTTGTCGTCTCCTTTTGGAACGGGATGAGAAAAGGAACTGAGTGCAAGAGGAGGAGGAGGAGGAGGAGGAGGGGAGGAGAGACAAGTGGATGTGTCGCGCTCGCCTGTCCGCTTCTCGGCTTTGATATTTGTGAATTCCTGAGAGCGGCTTTACATGCACACAGCAACCACCTCACATAAATAAATTCAGGCATACCGTGTATTTATAGCCCTATGGCTCCTTGCACTCTAACTTTTCCCTCTCTTTTCCCCTCTCAGCCTCCCTCTTTCTGTGCTTAAAGCAGATTGGGGGGGGGGGGGGGGGGGGGGGGGGGGGGGGGGGGGGGGGGGGGCAGGCAGCTCCTTTGCAGCTCCGGCTGTAATGGTGACCAGTTTGTAAGGTGACCTGATTCCTCTGCGCCGCCACTGGGACGCAGGTGTCACCCACGTGGGCTCGAAATGACAGATGCTCATGAAAGGAGAGGAGAGGGGAAGGAGACGAGGGGAAGACGGAGGGACCCGACCTCTGCTGCGCGGGAGGGACACAAAACATCTGTTTGCACATGCAACCGTGCTCCTGGGACAAACAGACTCACGTACATGCATCCAAACACTCACATATGCAAACACACATGCAGTGACACACCTGCAGGAAAAGTCAAAGCCTTGCATCTTACACGCAGAGCATAAATTGATATTAAAGTATGCAGGACGTTGCCTCCCTCCCTCTTCCTCCTCCGCCTACTCCTCCTATACGGCGTCATTTATTCTCGCTGCTTATTGTTTCCCTCTTTCATCTTGCTTTTATTTGCATTTTGTTTGTGTCCTATGCCAGGACATAAAACATTCTGAGATAAGCCTTGTTTGTTAAAAGCACTTTATAAATAAATTTGACTCGACTTTCTCCACAATGGCCACACGCAAGTAAAATAGCTCCTACTATGCCCCATATCTGCATAAATACGTTTATCTGAGTGTGGCAACAATGCATGCAACACCGAGCCTGCAGAAGAAATAAGCTGGCACGCACACATGCAAGACGTGAATGTGGTCAGAGTGATGCAAAAATATAAGTAGGCTCTCCCATGCTTACGCACTTCCCTGCTGTCTCCCATGTTTAAATCTGTGTACAAAAATTCATGTGTTTTGCCTTTGTTCACTTTCCTGCCATAAATATTAAGCATTTTTTTTATTCATTCAAATCCAGATGAATAATATATGGCACACCTTGTATGGGAGAGGAATACATGTTTTTTTTAGCTTTATTTTTCCATGAGCTGCTGTGGTCTGAGCTGTGTGTGTGTGTGTGTGTGTGCTGACGTATTCAAGTGTGTCTCTTTCTTTGTGTGTGTGTGTGTGTTCATGTGCACTCATAGGCACCTTAAACCACTGGGAGAGGGTATTGCTCAACAATCCAGCCAACATTGCTGCACAGGGACTGAGTCATATCCGGTACTGTCGCAGAGATTCACATGTAAGACATTCTGTAATAAAGACTTCAACATTTCCTGACAAAGAAAGAGATGAAAATGCTATTATCTATCATCTAGCAGCAAATTCTATTACACGTCACCAGATAATGCCAGAAAAATGTAAATGCTGAGGAAAGTACTGCTGGTAATTCTACGCACTTACTCTCCCTGGAGACCACCAGTACAGGCACACACTGACAGGTTAAATATATAAAACTGTTGCAGGACGGAAAGTGATGCTTCTATTTCATTGTCTGGCTAATCAATATTTGCAGAATTACGTGGATGGTGGCTCTTTACTAATGTTTTCTGCGCAACCACTTAGGAAAAAATCTTTCATTCTTCGTAAAGTCACACAGCCTTTGGTGGGAGTTGAAAATGTTTCCTCGACATGCTGCAAAATATTTATGATCAGAGATAAATTGCTTTCTCCGTTTCTGCTAAGGGAGAGTGATGTCAGAGAAATTCATTATCATGTAGGCTTTGGATCCATAAAAAGCCTCCTCAGAGCACGCCGGGGAAAACACAAACACGTTGAGAAATGGGGTCTGCCTGAGCAGCAAGGCCGAACCTTGAGGCCATTTTTTAGAGCTCCTGAAGAAAACGCCAGATTATTTTGGCCACAGAAACACAAATCTGACTAACCATTGGAACAGAAACAGCGCACAGCGATGAGTGGGCTGCAGGTAAATGGGTCCAATGAATTAAGATAGAGGACTTAGTCAGATGAATTGTCCGGTTGCTGAAGTACAACCTGCAGGTGGGCTAATAGGAACAACCGTTTTAGCAGGGACCCGGTCTGATAAAAGACAAAACACGCGGTGACGAAATAGAGCAATTAGGGAGCAGCCAAGCAGATCACATTTTATTCCAGTTTATCTTTTCCTCCTTTCTTTCCTCCTCTTTCACTTGGCAGTGTGAGTAAACAGCGATCATAAAAGATTCTCTCCTTCTCTCCCTCTGTATTGCTCTCACAGCCACCAGTTTTTTTTTCTTTGTTTTTGTTGCGGAGAAGCTGAGAGCCCTTCTGACTGCTGTTGAAGCCTGACCCACTTTAGTCTGTCCAATGTCCCCTGTGACTGGGGCACAGGGACTTTAGCTGTAAGCTGCTGGGTTTGGCTCGGGCTAAACCCTGGAAGTTCATTGTACCCGCCAATTCAAAGGAGCCTCATTCTGCATAGGAGCATTAGCCTGCCTGCTAACCTGCCTCTCCTGGAAAGCACACACACACACACACATCAGTGAGAGGCAGGGGCTTGCCACACCATATTAATCTCACAGTGTGTGCCTATGTGTGTGTGTGTGTGTGTGTGTGTGTGCATGTGGCCAACTGGCAGAGGGAAGCGACCAAGCCAGTTTGTTTTGCAGCCCTGGATGGGCAAACTGTTTATTGATATTTTCTGTGGTTAAGAGAGAGAAGTCGCAGGGCAGGAAGTGCATGCGTGTGCGTGTGTGTGTACTTGTGTGTGTGCGTGTGTATGTGTGTGTGCATGTGCAGGACAGAAATGCCCATTCAGCAGTTAAAAACGGATCATTGCAGGGCTCAGCTCCCACCCCTCGCTCTCTCCTCTCCCTCTGTCCTTCTCCCTCCCTCTGTCGCTCCATCTCTTTATTTCACGCCCCATATCTCTTCTGCTTCTATCCCTCTTCCTTTGGACAAAAAAAAAAAAAAAGGGGGGGGGGGACCAAAACACTGTGACACCCTCCATTGTTTTCCACGCACCTTCTCCCAGAGCTAATTGCAATGCTGCCAGAGTTTTAAGGTGGTATATTCCCATGTGCGGCTGCCTCATGTGTCCTCTGTCGCCGAATGTCACATGCTGCTCATTTGTCATTCTTCTCAGAGCTCAGAGAAGCTGCGTACAATGGAAGGAGAGCTCGAGGTGAAAGCGGGAGCCACACACACGCACACACTCCCACCAACACACATACACATGCTGGCACAAAGGGCTTAATTTGCACATAAGGCTTTATTATATACAAGCAGACATGCAAACACATACAACAAGAAAAAAAAGAGATAAACTTAGAGACATTAATTTACACAGCCAGGCACACACACATAAACTTAAACACACCCTCTCTCTCTCTCTCACACACAGACACACACACACCGCCTCTGCCTTGGCTAGTCATCTCTGTCTAATTAGGAGGCAATAATCCGCTAGAGAAGAGTCATCAAATTCAGCCAAAAACAAACAGTCTGTATGAGAAGAAATGCACGTGTGCACTTCACCCACACGCACACACAGATGCAAACAAACGCACGCACGTAAAGAGGCACAGACACACAGAAATCCACCCACTGTTACGCAAATGTCACCCTTACATAAGCACCATTAGGAAGAATAACATTAGTGCAGAAGAGGGGGACGCATCTTTGTTGGGTCTTTGTTTCTGTAGATTTGTTTCACCAGAGCCATTAAAGATTCATCGCTTCGGCAGTGACTTGAGGTGGCTTCCCTGGCAGCAGATCCTCGCTAGCCACTTTAAAGCAGGCTCAGGCTAAAAATAACTTAGCATTCCCCATGCATAATGAATGGCCAGAGACAGCGCTAACGCTAGCTCTTTCCAGGAGCGATCTGCTACGCTCCGTTTGGCCGTCTCAGCTCTCCCGGCGTTCCGGGGGAGCGTTCCCAGACAGGTGCTCTGAGCCAGACAGTATTCCCATATAAACATTCACAGACCCAATTCCCAGCCAATCCTCGGCAACAGCGTTCCGTTCCCATTCACCTGTCATGCTTCACTAGGAACACAAGTCATGTCTGTCCACCTGTTAGCTTAGGTAATGGTGGACTACTTTATGGGAACGCACACACCTGCACACACGCCCCCATGCACGCACAAACAAGGACACGCACACACACACACAAGCAGCATGCAGCTTCCTGAGGATTATCTCACTGTGGTCAGTTTCTGCCTGGCTTGGTAAGGCTCATTTCCTGCCCAGCGTCCACTCTCTACAGGACCATGCCGAACACACACACTCAGACAGGCGTGCACTCGCACAACACATGCATAAACAGTTGTTGGTTCTAGGTGTTATTTCCTCGCAGCCGTTCTCTGTCTTGCTACATGCCAGGGTGTGTTTATGCAGTGCCAGACTGCCACTCTAAACTCATTTAGGTCGATTTTAATGGATGCCCAAAGCCAAGGACTCTCTCTGCACCCATTAGATCAGCAGTCCTGGCCTGGAAGCGTGACGTTTTGCAATTTCATCTCAGTGTTGTCCTCCCTCCATCCAAATATCTCTCGCTCTCTGAGCACTCATCAGCTTACCCCCCTTTTCACTCACAATAACCCTTCTTCTCTTGGTGTCTTTGACTGTCTGTGTCTCTTGGTCTCTGTCTCCCTTTCAGCCGCTTTCTCCGCCGATTTTCTTTTTACTGGTGTGCCTTGGATGTGTTTTTTTCTCCCCTCCTCTCTTTCTCCTTTTTGATTTTTTCATGCAAGATGTCTCATTAAACAACTTCAAAAGTCAAAGTTTGGCTTTCTCTATCTCTGCTCCCATTTGCCTCTTTGTGTCTCTTTTTCCTGCTTCTTCTCGTTGCGGCTTTTTTTTTTCCCTTTCTTTGTCTCTCTCTTTCTCTCTCTCTCTTGCTCGTCGTCTCTGTGTGTTCGCGCTCTGCAGAGACCGAAAGAAGCCCCAGAACAGAAAGTGTGGGTGTATGTGAACAAGAATGAGAGAAAGAGAGAGTGTGCCTGCGAGCCTCGCTCTCCCTCTTTGCCAGTGTCTGCCATTAGGGTGTCAGTGGCAGAGTGAATTTATTTGCTGTGCGGTTACTGGGCTAATGATTGATGTTGCCCCAGCAAACAGTAAACCAATTAGACGGCTGATGTAACGTCATTTTAAAAGCCTCCTAATCACGTTGCTCTTGAACCTGGGACCCGGGCCTTCCCTAATGAAGATTTATACTGGATCAAAGGAGAGCCTAACGCCATTAACAATAGATTGTATTCCACCAAAAATCACATTAGGACTTCTCTGCCCACCCTCCCTTTCCCTCCCATCAGGCCTCAGCTAAATATATCTGCTGATTACAAGTGCAGATGCACAGAGGAAGGCAGAAACAAGGGAAGAACGGGAAACAGAGGCGGAGAGGGACAGAGAGAGTTGGCTCCCAGCAGCTAATTGTTGAGAATAAATGTGTATGCTGATGAACAAACTCATCACTGCAAATGTGTGTGTGTGCGTGTTTGTGTGTGTGTGTGTGTGTGCATATGAGGGAGAAAAATGGCTGTGAGGTGCTGATATAAGCACACAGGGCCTGTAACAGCCAACAAGAGAGTGTCCAATGATGAAAGGGAAGGCTTTGAGCCCGGCAACCTAACTAGTACGTCTTTGTTACACTGGTCCTCCTGCCGGCACTTAAAATTCATCATCGCCTTACCTTTCACTTTCTGGTGGATTATTAATGTCGCACGGAAAATAAGTGCAAACACACCTACTCACTGGCAACCAATGTGCACAGTGCCGAGCGCCGAGGTTGCTTTCACTTGCATCATTGTTTTCTGGCAACAGTTGACAGGGGTGGGAGGGTTACATTTAAAAGCGTAATCCATTAAGAGGTTACCCATTGTCAAATCAACATTAGGCTTTTTGTTATGTGAGCCACAATAGACAAGTTTGGTTCATATTGTCTTTCTTGATTTCATGAAATGTGAGAGTTAAATTGAAATTCCTCAACCATCAGTGAAGTCATAATTACCAGAACTATGAATCCACTGACTTTTCATCTCTAACTATATCCTGTGATGTTTCACAGTGTAAACAACAGTCGCTTAAGTCTGGTTTGTTTGATTTTCTGCCCTGCAAACAAACGCCGACTGAAGGAATGCAAAAAGGCAGAAACAAACCGGCTAAAAGAACAAGATGTGACATTAAGTTAAAGCAAAGGATCGCAGGCATTTCACTGAGCAGCGGCAGAATCAAATCAGGAAATGGACGCATGATGATGGATGACATTGATGTATAAATAAAGGGAATGAGAGGAGAAAAGGGTGCAGGAATGGAAAGCTCTCTTACCCGTGGAGGAGGGCTGCCCACGGAGCATGTATGAGTCATCCGGGTGGGGCTCCAGGTGAGAGTGGGTGGAGTTTTTCTCCAGCAGGGGCACCTGGCATTCCCTGATCGGAGGAGACGGGCCGGGGGAGGGGTGGTGAGGGGCGGACGAGGAGGAGGGGAGGGACGGGGGGAGCAGTGAGGAGGAAGAAGTTGGAGGGAGTGGGCGACCTGGAGAATGGACGCAGAGAGAGAGAGAGAAGGGGAGGGGAAGGAGGGAGGGGAGGCGTTAGACAAAACAGATGGCAATGACTGACTGACAGTGATGCAGGGGCCTGTTCTGTGGCATGTTTACTGAGGTGTCTGGAAAAGCCAGAATCCCTGGAAGGACTGATTCATCCGAATTATAGCTACAGAGACAGAGTGTCTTGCACGCAGCCATGCAGAGACTTCTGGTTTGATTTGCCCGGCATTTAAGATGAATGTCTGAGATTTCTGCCTCTGTGTCCCAAGAATGAAGATGAGTGAAAAATGAAAAGAAACTCCAATGTCAACACTTTTACTGAAACTATTTTCCAAGAAGTAAATAGTTTCTAGAAAAAAAAAGTCTTGAGGCTAAAAAACACTGAGTTGTGCAAAATGAAACTGCTCATTGCTCGGCTGCAGATTTGAATTTTTTTTTTCAATTTTCTCATTTTGGTGAAACAGCCATTAAAATCCTGGACCACAGATTAAGGTTAAGAGAGCTGCTGCAGGTGGAAAGCAGGGATGTCATCCATTTCTCTGGTCAGTAAACTTGTTTCTTGGAACAGGCCCCCGGTTCATAGCAAAGCAAATCACCCTGGATACAAAACACATCAGCTGGCTGAGGACGGAGAGAGACAAAACCACTTTAAAAAGTCTACAGATCTCCTGAATGTTAATGACCAAAAAAAAAAAAGAAAAGAAAAAAAATTGCTGGCATTTCAGCTCCAGCCCAGTACGGAGGATATTAACAGCACTGAGGTATTGTCCTGGCACACGATAGCACCACTCTGCTAAATCATGTTACTTCTGCTGCAAAGGCCTACTGAAGCCACGAGTGACAATTCCAAGGTAATTATGAAAAATTCAACATTATCACAAAGAGATGAGACTCATTAAATCACACTCATTAATATCAAACAGCAATATTCTTTATTACAGTTATCGGCATCTGAATCTACTGCTCACATCAGACCGGCACCCCTGAATTAAAGAGGAGCGCTCGCAAATTCAACTTTTCCGCGACTTCTTCTCTCAAATTGCAAGACTTGGCTTCAAAATCAAGATTTTTTTTTTTGAGGACCTACATCCATCGCATGATTGTCCTCTACATGGGTAAGACAAAAAGAAAGTTAACAGCCAAGTCTTTAAATAGTGGGAGCCATGGGACGCTTGGACACAATCAGGCTGTCCCGTACACCAGAGAGACAAGAGAGGGATGGAGAGAATTCACTCTACTCTCCAAAGGTTTGGAATCAAGGACAAAGACAAATCTAATAAATTCTATTTAGAGACGGCTCAAAATATAGAATAATTATGTCTGCCATATTTGCAGCTCAATCAATCAACAATACGGTGAGAATGAGGCCACCGAGTCCAGCCAATCCACCGAAGGACTCAGGTTATTACGACTACTAATTAGACAGTCGACCAAAAAGACACGTTGACACACTCATAATCACTTATTTTCTCCTCTTTCCACGCTCGAAATGATGGCCCCGGGCCTAAGCAATGTTTTCACGAAAAGCATTGCGAATAAACCTTTTTCTTGACAATATCTTGTCCTTCGAATTCAAGAAGTAAAATTTCAGGGAACGCAACAAAAAAAGGTAAAAAAAAACCAACTTGGTCCATTCTTTCTGTTGCCATCAGAAATTTCACCAAGCTACAAAGCGCTGCCTTTCAGTGGCTCCTTCTTTCACCATGCCTCTCTTTTCTACCCATACTGAATAAAAAAAGGCGGGGACAGAAGAGAAGAAAGGAAGAAAAGTCGTGAGTCCTTGAAGAAAAAGACGACACAGCTGAACATTCATCATCGCCTTATTTCTTTTTCTACTTTCTTTTTTTTGCACTTTTCTTGCTGACAGATCTTCAGAATACAGATGTGCTGTGATTGTAATTTGACAGCCTTCACCTTCCCATCACAAAGTATCGATAGAAATCAAAACCTGTAGAGGACATGATGGATGGAGGACTGCTTTTTGAGGTGATGGTGCAATATTGCTTGCATCAGGGGAAACGGTACCTGGGCAAAGGGATGGGGGGAGGATTAATGTAGACATCATTTCAGAAACAAAGTGGTTGGACATAGTTGTTGGCTATCGTGCCCATCTATGCTGCCGCAAAATGAAGCGCATTAATCACGGACGACGTGCGTCTGAGTGTAAGTGCCATTTCGCCTTTATAGAGATACATTTGATAGAAACACAGGCAGAGTGATGCTGTCCGGACCGCTCCGAGCTTAGAGCTTTGCGTCATGGAAACCAGAGCTAGGGATCGATCCACAGCCCCACGTTAACTACACCCCGGAGAGATGCCAGCCTTGTCTTCTGTTTAGGTATGTGTGTGTGTGTGCGTGCACATGAGCGCGTGTGAGTTCCGTGTGAGTGTGTGTGTGTGTGTGTGTCCGGTCAATCTCATCAGTGCAAACAGAGAAAAATGGATAAACAATGGCAAAGCAAACACTGTGGCTGACAGGAGGGGAAAAGGGAGGGACGGTGAGAGACGGATGGAGAGAGGGGAGAGACAACGAGGTCACGGGGGTAACCAGGGGAATGAAAGAGAGCGAAAACGCCAGAAATGAATGGAGGAGGCGGCGGACGGAGCAAACAGGACAGCGGAGAAGCTATGAGCTGACAAAACTTATTGCCAATAAAAAAAACGGGGAACAAAGCAATAGAGGAGGGTAATTAAGAGGGGAGGAGGCAATAATCGGGGCCTGAGCAATGAAAGATGGGGGACGGCGGAAGAAAAATAAAAGGAATGAAGAGGTAAAGAGGGATTATGGACAGGAAGAAAGCCACTGATCTAAGTGAATCGATCAGTCTCTTCAATTGATGGCGAGGAGGGATGTAACGATTTGCATATTTCACCGAACTTGTAATGAGGCCACTGGTGACAGCGAGCAGTGAAAAACACACTGCGGGTGCGTGGGCGTGGGTGCGTGTTTGTGTTTGTGCGCACCTGCACACCTTTAAGATTGTTTTATCGCCACTGCATGTTTTTATTACGTGCGCACACACTGACGCGGGTGCGAGGTGGTTCGCGTAAGGTTACGTGTGTGTGTGTGCGCGCGAGAGTGATTATTAATATTTTAAATCACTTTAATTACAAAAAAGGAAAAATTGCACTAGTTGGCCAAAAGCAATTAAGGGAACTTTAATCTCCTCAGCAATTATGCTGTGGGGCATCCTTAACTCAGTCATTTCTGCCCGCTACATTTGGAGAAAGGTCAGTGGAAATTGCTTTGTGTTATTGGAACAAAGACTTAGCAATGAGCTCACGTGGTTCTCCTGACGATTTGTTCATCGCCATCATTCAGCCGCCTCCCTGGCCATCTGTATACGTCTCCGAATCCTCCTCTCCGTGCCCGTTTCTCTGAAGCTATGGGCCTCCAACAAGTGTTGATTAGTGTGAAAAATAAAGTGTATCATGGGGGTGAAAACTAGGCAACTTCAAGACTGTGGCATCGTGCAAAAAGGCATTTGTCGAGTCCCTGGATGATTCTCGTACAAAGAAACACGGCCGTCATTACTTTCTTGGGTGGGCACCGGGCTGTGACTTGCTTGTGTGAGTCATGGAAAAAGTGGGCGACGTTGGGGGAGGACGTGTGTGTGTGGGCGGGATACCTCCCCCTGTTGGATGCTGCATCTCTCTCATTGATCCTTTATCTGACTCAGCCCCTTGTGGGTTACAATCTACGGCCTGGAGCACGGCGTGAAATATCAGCAGGCAAACAGGACTGAGCGTTGATAAATTCATGGCATTGTCTACGATGCTGAAGTAACAGATGGATTCGTAATTGAGCCTTTGTTTGCTTTTCTTCCCCATCTTTTTTTATTACAAATTCAGAACAAAACTCCGAACAATACGGCGATTAGAAAATGTGCTGAATTCTATTTCTGCAGAAGATGGAGGCCGGCACCTGGCACACCTGTGACTGGTTGCTCTCATGGAGGGAGACAGAGGAGTGGCCGAGGCGGCACACGCTGACTATCACGCCTCCATGAAGAGAAGAAAAGAAAAAAAGAAAAAAAAGAAAAGAAAAGAAAAGAAGGCCTCAAAGACACGCTTGAAAAAGACTGTGCTGGAAAAGCAGAATTTAAGAGTACAGAACAAAAAGAGAAGAGGACCGAGTAAGCCTTTATTCGTTGGGAGAAGGAAGAGAACGCTATTGTGCTGCACCATAAAATAATTTAAAAAAAATCTTCCTTCAGTGTCATGTGGTACTGGCTTGAGTTTGTATCAACAAAAGTGTGAAGAAAAACACAAAAAAAGCTTCAGTAAATGCTTAATATCCGCTTACAGCAAGAGTAGGATAGGCCAGTGCCAGATATCTCACAGGTGGGGAGGGCCTGCTCTCACAGTGCGAATATGTGTGTGTGTGTGTGTGTGTGTGTGTGTGTGTGTGTGTGTGTGTGTGTGTGTGTGTGTGTGTGTGAGTGTGTGTGTGTGTGTGTGACGGCTGGTGGGGACTGCACACAGGTGTGTGAGCCGGGCTGTGTTGCTCTGCTGCAGCGTGTTTCTATTCACTCATCTCATCTCCCATCTATTGTTTGTCCACGAAGCCATGCTTTACTTGGTAATGGCCTCGGGCAACAGATATAATTCTGCTTGTTGACTGTTCACTGACTTCCCGTCTCTCTTTGCTTCTCCTCATTCTTGTCTCTATTTCAGTCCCTGCCTGCCTCTCTCCCTCTCTCCCACCCTCCCTCGCTTTGTCGCTCCGTCCATCCTGTCCTCCCATCTGGCTGAGGTGAGGAGTGGTAGGCCGAGGAGAGTGGAGTGGAGCGAGGGATGGAGCGACAGCTGGAGCCCAGTCAGACAAGGAGAGACAAATTACCCCTCTAACGAGAGCCATTCATCATCTCTTCATCTCTCCCTTCCTTCATCCCTCTCTTCCTTCACACCTCAATGTGAAAAAACAGCGCACCTGGATAGCAACTCCGGGAAAAAAAAACAAAAAACAACAAAAAAAAAACTTTACACTTGATGTTTTATTCGCCGCTGCTGCTGCTGCTGGCGCGGCTCACGCTGCTAAGTCAATCAGCGCGCGCCGCTATTAAGATGACGGGAAATAACGAAGAGGAGAAACAACCAAGATAAGGGGGGAACGCACAAGTGATTGAATGAGCGGTACGCGGGGAAGAGGGAGGAAAAAGAAACCGACACACCCATGCTGGCACATGCAGAGACTCATTACCATGGCTGCTGTCAGCACAGATGTTGGACTGAGGGGGAGCTGTCAGTCAGCGTGCGTGTGTGTATGTAAGCATGCGTGCATGTGTGTGTGTGTGCGCTCGTGTGATAGTGTCTGACAGTGATCTGAGGGCTATTTAGTGATGACAGCTGCTGACACAATGGGCCCTTTTCTCTATTTATCTATACAGTGCAGTCTGTCTCCGCCATCTCATCTCTCTTCCTGATCCCCCCCACCCCTTTTTTTTCTTTCTCAAATCCTCGCCTCCCCTTCCCTCTTATTCACTTCTTTCTTAATATTTTGCGTTTTGCTCGACTGTGGCGGGTAGAGCACCTGTTGTTGTCTGTGTATGTGAGCAACAAATGGGTGTCGCAGCTCATCTGGGAACTTTTCCGACTTGATCTGTTTGCTACCTTGAACCCCCTTGCCTCCTCATTTCCCCGCCTCGGTAATCATAAAAAGGAGTAAAAATATGAGAGGGATGATTCAACAGACGTGTTTTAATTAATAAAGTTGGGCTTTTGCAGCCTAAAGAGATGATTGTATCACTGGCTCTTCCTTTGATGTGTAACAGAGTGTCTGAGCTCTTCTCTGGCCTAGAGCTTTTCTCTCCGCTCCTCTCTTTCATCACGCCTGCATCACCCTATCACTCCAAAACTACGGGGGCCCTCTTCCCAAACAGACCCTCCACATTCACACACAGACACACACAGACACACAGACACACACACACACACACACACACACGCATACACACACACGCAGAAACAGCCTGCAGCTGAGGCTGAAGCTGCCTACCGGCTGGGGAAGGAGTTCTAGCCATGCTCACAACGTCTCTTTGTTTTGCTCTGCATCGCCACACTTGCCAATTTCATTTTTTACTTTCTTTCCAGGATTAGAACTAAACCTTATCATCTGAAGTGCCTTTTTTTTTGCTGGAAGTCACCTGCATTTTTTTCCCACCAAAGTTGCAGATCTGTTAAAACTGATTTTTTTTTTCTCTGAGATCTGGTTCACAGTGAACGGCAGTCTCCATTATCTCGAACTCTCCTGAAATACAGGCCATGCATGTTGCTTTCACCATTCATTCTCTGTTGTGGTTGTTTTTTTTTTTTTTTTAAATAAGAAGTCTTCTGACTGACTGGGTAGACTAAGAAAATTGCTCAACAGAATACGCAGAAAAATCATTCTCTGAAACAGAACTCTTTGAAAAAGAATATAAAGGTCTGCACAGTAGGGAGATAAAAACAGAAAAACCTTCACCTCGCTGTATCTTTTCAATCACATATCCAACGCCTCCTCCATTGAACCACCCAGTGACTGTGAGGTCATTCAAAAGCTGCAGCTTTTGAAGATTTGTCACGTCTTAATAAATATCTTTGACCTTCATGCTACATACAGAGCACATGAATAGCAGAAACCCGATTCATATTAATTTCACATTTCAAAGAAAGACAAGGCGCTGATAAATAGAATGCCAGTAATGTCAGTCTAATCAGATTAGCTCTGGAAAAAAAAAAAAAAAAAACACGGATCAGTATACACCTGAATGTGGTACTGCTCAGCAAAGAGTGCACTGAGTCACATGTGGCAGAAGTTAAATGCTGCAGGGCACAGAAAGGAAAAGAAACCCGTCCTGTGATCAGGAATTCTAACACCTCATCGTGGAGTGATTCCAATATGTGTCTCGGGGGATGAGGGGGGTCACTCCTTGCTCCTCTCCTCACTCGAGTGGCTCTTTTTTTATTATTATTATTATTTTTTGAGGAGTGGAGAGGGGAGGACAGACGCAAGCTGACACGGAGCAATACACTCAACCTCTTGACCCAGGCGCACAAACACAGCACAGCACCTATCTGCATCTGCTAATTGAAACATGCCTCCCTGTTGCTGGGAAGTGCGAGTGTGCGGGTGTGTGTGTGTGTGTGTGTGTGTGTGTGTGTGTGTGTGAGAGAGAGAGCGAGAGAGAGAGAGAGAGTGCGTGCATGTGTGCTGCATGTATGTGTGTGTGTGTGTGTGTCCGTGGCTATACGTGGCATTAGGATGCCGCAGCACACCCATGCTGTCCATTGTCAGAGATGTCCACTGCGTAACTTGGGGCAACCATGGAGCTTGCATTACCATATAAATTACATCCATGTTGTTGCTGCTGCTGTGGATTGATGGTATTGTTATGGATTCTACACATTGGACCCCTCAGTGAAAACAATCAAAATAAATAGCCTCCTCCTCCCACATAAATGCAAACACACGCGCGGACGCCCACGTGCAGACGCTCGCTCATACAGTGGACACGCACACACACACACACACACACACACGCATGTATGCACGTGCACATGACAGCATGCACACGCCCTGAACCCCAGGTGCAGAGAGAGAGAGACACTCCTGCGTTCAGCCTTCCATTACCTCTGAACAAGGCCCTGCAATGGCTGCAAAGAGTAGATCTGTAGTGGAGGAATGATGTGTGTGTGTGTGTGGTGTGTGTGCGTGTGTGTGAAAGTCATGCTAAATCCATAATAACACATATGCTTCTTTGCTGCTGCTCCTGTGTTCAACAAAATCTATTTGAGAATCAATTTAATGGCAGGAGGAAAAGAAAATGCCATTTTAAAACTTGAGGGCAAACTGCATAATAGAATATAAATCAGCAGCAAAATAATAACATATAAGTGGTGTAAAAAATAATAATGGAGTAACAAAAACCATACAAAATGAAGTCATTTCCTGCCACAGAGCAGATGCCGCCGCTTAAAAAAAAACGCCGCCCAATTATTTCCAAATTTGTTATTCAAATTACAAAATACAGTGACAGCCCCTGTACAATGCCCAAAAATCTTTTTAATAAATTCAAGGACCGGGCAACAGCATTTTCCCACATTAAATCCCCGAGTTTCACATAGCCGCGAGTGTGCTATCAGCAGGACTCCTTCCATATTCTCTCTCCTGAGAGAAGCTTCTGTGTGACTGCACCTGGCCTTGACACTCGCCGAGGACACTGAGAGTATGAGAAACCTGCTTGCAGCTCATGCGAAACCATTTTTTTTATCTAGTTTATGAAATGCAAACACATTTCGACTGAAAAAAGCTGTACAGAGGACGCGTTGTAACTTGAAGAGGATTAAGACCTTCAGCACAAATCAGATTCCACATTTCTACCCGCTTTTCTTAACAGACAAACAGGCACGTAACAGACAAGTTTGAATTAAAACAAAAAAACTGCTTTAATTAAAGCCGGAATTAATAGTTATCAAAATATTCATACCAGGAAGTCTCACTGTTCTAATAAAGATCAAGGTGAGGATTCAGAATGAAAGATGCTCTTCCAGGAAAACAAAACTTCTGTTGAAAACATCTTCATTAATTAGCACTTAAATCTTGAATCACTGAGGCTTAAATTAAATGTTTACACCTATTCACAACACCCAAAATTTCCACACTGATAGTTCCAGCTTCCACCTAGTTAAAGAAAGGTCTCCTGCACACAATTACTTTACGGCGGATGGAAAAAAAACAGCCTTCATTTTCACTCCTAAAAAAGACTTTCGTTGTAAGACGGAGCTCAAATACATTACCGATAAGCAAATCTAGTGTTGAACGCATACAGATGGTCTCACAAAAAGAGCCACGGAAAACACATGCAGTCAAACAAGGGAACGCAGATTATAGACACACTCATGTATCGTTGCACAGATGCACAGGTGCCGACACAAAAACCTATTCAACGTAGCGATGATCTGCTGTAACAAGCTGCAATTGCTTGGGTTGCTATGACAATCTAGCTCCATGAAAAAAACAAAACAAAGAACAAAACAAAACAAAACAAAAAAAATCAAAAAGTGTAAACACATGAAAAACAAAGCCAAAAGAAAAGGATTTGAAAAGAGAAGAAAGAATTGCAGGAGGAAGAGCCCTGGGAGAAAGCGGAGATGGTAAGTGATCCAGATTTGTTTGTTGCACGGATCTGCCAGTTTGCGACCTTGTGCAGTCGCAGATAGCGCGTTGCATTGTAATCTCATGAATAAACTCAATTTCAGTGAGGTCTTCTTTTGTCTGATGCTACATTATGTGAAGTATGTGTGTGTGTGTGTGTGTGTGAGAGAGAGAGCTCATGGGGCTGAGTCAGCAGTGTTTCCTTTGATGATTAACAAACATGTGCATGAACACACACACACACACACACACACACACACACACACACACACACACACACACACACACATACAGACAGATAGAGCTCTACAGAGTGAGAATCAGCCAAAAGAGGGGTGATGTATTTAGAGCCAGCGGATAATGACTGCACTGTGGCCCGTCGCTGAGAGAAACCTCGCCTCTCTTTGATGTTCTGCAGCCTCTATTTATAGCAACAGCAAATATGAAGGAAAAAGAAACAAAAAAAAGCTGTAAGCCACATTGCATTTCCTCTAACTAACTGAATGCCGAGCAGCATCGCTCCGTCTGTCAAGGTGAACAGGCCAGAAGTTTCCAGTGTGGGCCTCGGGCTCTGAAGCGCTGTGCTGTGGGGGAAGCACGCCTCTTAAAGAGACGCGGCAGCTTCAAGGCGAAGCTGGCCTGCCACCTGAGCGCCGCTTGACTTCCTGCGGATGCATTCCAAGGAGGAAATAGTGCAAATGAAAGGGGGCGATACGAAAAAGATAATCCAGATTTTCAGGGAGATAAAGAGATAAAAGGAAAAAAAAATCTCTCAATTCGCGTGGGCTGTTGTTACGGGGGCAATTATCGCCTGGTTGTGGCGAAGAAAAGCTAATCAGCTGCAATCGTAGAGTTTTGATGGGTGTGAAGGCACCAAAATCGAGTCTTGGGGAGGGGAGCTGCACAGAGTTTGTTTAGGGACAAAAATGAATGCTATCAGAAATAAAAAAAAAGAAGTGAAGCCAAGAACAAATCAGCACAACATCTGACTTTGTTTTTTTAAAAAAAGCCTGAGATTGGGCAGAGTTTGGTCATTAAAGATGAATGAGGAGTTTAGAATTCTGATGATTGCTCTCTTTCACTGAAACACCCCATTACGGTGGCTTGTAGTTTTTAGGCAGTCTTTCTTTTGTGCAATATAACTCACTGCTTCAAGTACTTCTAGTGCCTTACTTTTATAAACCTTTGTACAAATAGGTCATTACAATTTTTACACAATGGCACCCAATTTATTCTCGCAGTTAGAGTTTAATTGTGGGCTTAGTTGATGGAATTGACATTTGGATATTTGGGTATTACTTGTTTTTATTATTGTTATCATATTTCTAACATCTCCCGGCAAATTCTGCTGCTGAGGTGCACCTTGTGAGCTCTTCATCACTCGCAGCAATGAGCTCAGGAGGCGGCCCCTGACGCTGATTACATTATTAGCCGCTGCCTGGGTATATCAGATGTTAATTACTTGCAGATTGTGAGCTCAAACAGAATGAAAGGTGCGGCGCAAAGTTGCGCGTGTGACAGGAACGTTCCCGGCTTTGCCTCCTCTCGGCGAAGGTGATTGCGTTTGTGACTGTGCCGGGGTGAGAACGCTGAGAGGAGGCGGCTGGAGATTACCACGCAGCGTCTGCAGGCTTTGAAGTGGCTGATGCATCGGTCACGGGTAGCTGAGTGGAAGTTTGTGAGTGTTTACCTGTTTGTGTGTGTGCGTGTCTATCTACCTACCTACCCACCTACCCCCCTCTCTCTATCCTTCCATCCATCGTCACTGCGAGAACACGCAATCACCCTTCAGCCTTACATTAGCGCAGCTTGCATCAGCTGACATCAGCTGACTCAGAGGAATTAGGAAGTCCCCATGCTGATGGACCTCACATGCAGTCGTGTGTCTAGGTGTGCGCCTGAGTGTGTGTGTGTACTACGGAGCGCTTGTTTGTGCGGCCGCTCGGCGCAAACACTCTCTCGCAAACGTGATGCAACTCTCCAAGGCCCGACCTGCAAAACCCCGTTCAGCTCATAAACAGTTGTGCCCAGCCAAGCAGAGGCAAAAGACTTTAGTAGGCACTAGAGGAGACAGACAGCCCCGTCCAACGCGCACCAGTCAGGCTATTAGTCTCAGCCCCTCGCTATGAAGCGCAGACCTCGGAGACAAATAATAAATGCTAATCTTTGTAGGACGAAGCCAAGTCAGTCAGTTTAAGCTGAGAGCGTCGAATGAGATTTTTAATTACTGCATGACCTGGGGTATATTAGTGCATATTAATGAGGATCATTAACCTAGAGGTAACTAAGACCCCTCCTCCTTAACTACAACTGATAGCACCTCTGCTGTCTGACACTAAACCATCAGTGCGGCTATGAGCGTGCGCGCGCGCGTGTGGGTGTATTCTCTTTGAAGAAATGTTCCACACGTGGCCCATTCCATCCTTTGTAATAAATGGCCCGTCCTTGGTAAAAGTAAATAACTGGAGTCAATCTCTTTCTTTTTTTTTTTTTAACAGAGGAATTATACAGCTGAAAGCTCCAACTCAAGGCCAAAAATGCCCAGTGCTGAATGCAGAGCCTTGGTTTGCAACTTTAATGTTTTTGTGCCCATTTGTTGCAGATGAGGGGTGGCAGCGGCTGGCAGTTTTGAAGACAATATTTTCATCTGGTCTTTCATGCAGCCTCAGATAAATATAAAAAAAAAATAATAACAAAAAAAAAAAATCAGTGGGCAGCAAGACGGTGCAGCACGGAGCAGAATGAAAGATGAGCAGACGGAAAGAACAATTTCAATTGACATATGCAAAGGTCAAGGTAATTTCAATGAATAAAGAAGAAGACAAAGAGGAAAAAAGGAGAAAGTTTCTGCCCGGTGACTATGAGAGGCTGAGACGGAACAGAGGAGGGAACATTTTCTACCCCCTGCAGTGTAAATGCCAGGGACGATATTGACATCATCCACCCACAGTTTTTTTATAACGCCACCCCCCCCATCTCTTTCCCCACCCTGGTGTGTCAGCTTCAGTCTTGTAGTGCCATTAGGCTGCAGTCTCAGTGGTATAGAGGCAGACGCTTTTATCTCAGAAGAGGGCGGACCAGCCGTATTTGGCTTGTAAAATTTGCTAAGCGAGCACGCACACGCGGGCACACACACACACGCGCGCTCAACCACACACACACTCATCCATGCACAGATGCCTGCGTAAAGATACACTTATGCACGCGCACTCTTCCTTATCTCTTACTCTGTCCATTTCTCTCCACTCTCCTGTCTCAGCAGTTTATCCTTTCATCTTTACATAACTGCACAGTCCCTCAGTGACCTGCGCTAAAACTCCACACACACGCAACATGGCCAAACCGCAGTGCAGGGACCCATCCACCTGAGCCCCCTAACGTACTCGAACTCTGTTTTATACCTCACCTCATGTCAACGCACAGTCTAAAATAAAAAAATATGTACACATATATCAATAATATAATGAGCACGGGGCCAATGTGAGGGGCTCCGGCTGCACAGATACAAGTGCAGAGCAAATGAAATATAGGGCAACATGGAAAAGGAATGGGTCTCCTTTGTGCAGTGAATCCATAGAAATAAAGAGGTCGTGTTATTGAGAGTTCTGGGTGGTTACATGCACAATGGAGGCAATCACTTGAGCTGTGTGCTATTCTGCGTGGTGCTGCTATGGAATAATGGGGCATGCTACCGTTCTCTGGTAGCCATTTACATTCTATAATCTAACGATAAGAGTGGTATGGCTGAACGCACCATACAGCGTCTGCACCGTGTTTGAATTTGGACAATGGCAATTGGGGCTGTGGTTACGTTCCTGTGTCTGAATGTGTGCTCCAGTAAAGTGTGTCTCTGTATGGATGTATGTGTGAGTGTGTGTGTGTGTGTGTGCATGCGTGTGTGCATCCTCCTTCGGTACATCGTGCATTAATTGCCATTCCCAGTGGTCGTCAAGAGAGCGCGGGACTCCTGTGGGACGTCTGCACCTTCATTAGACTCTACTGATCATCACGCTGCAGCACCAAGAGAGGGCCTGTTCCCCTCTTTCATCACTTCTTCTCACTTCACTACTCCCTCGCCTCTCTCTCCCATTCTGCCAACACCACCCCCCTTTTCTTTTTTTTTATATGTTGCATTATTTCTCAACCAGACCCTGCAGTTTTCCTTCAGTGTTCTTCATAGCATTTCTGGGTTTATTAGGCTGCTGCGGAGAGGAAAAAGGGAGCAGGCATTAAAACGGTGTGAGAAAGTTCTGGACTGGCTGGACGGGAGCGCTGTGCTAGCCCCTGCGCCACTGTGCCGTGGTCTATCCCGCTCCCTTGCAATTTGTAATGGCTTATGATTTCACCGCCTCCCCGCTCATCCTTCAACATTTCTGTCACTTTACCACCCCCTCCAGCCGGCACCCCCCCACCCCCTCCACCTCACCCCTCCCCACTTCCTCTCCGCCCTCATCTCGCACGTTCTTTTGCATTTTCATTCCCATCAGCCTTCCTTTCGTCATTATCTCTCAGTTAATACTTCTCACTGTCTCGATCCCCAGCGCAAGTGGTTCTTACCCCCGGGGGGTAGGTCTGCCAGCACTCCACAGACCCCTACAGATATGTAATGCACCCCGTGCCCCCCGTCTCCCTCCTCTCCTCTCCGACTTTGCCCTCATCTCTCTCTGTCTCTCTCTCTCTCTCTCTTTCTTGCTCTCTCTCCCCTCCTTTCTCCGCAGTGGTTGAGAGACGCCAGCTGGAGGAAACAGAGAGAAATGGGCCCAATTACAGCATTGGGAACTGAAAGTTGGCTAATTAACTCTAATTCGCTAACAAACTGCTTTTTCACCAAGAACCATCTCTCTCTGTCACATGGCACACACATGTAGGAGAAACCGCATTTGCCTGCACAGCCGAACAGAAAAGAAAAAATGCGCAGACACACAACTGCAGGTACACACAAAGCGCACTCTCTCCCCCCGTCTACACACAAGCTCGCATGCCCACACGAATACGCGGACCCACTTGCTCAGCTGTATTTACCGCAAGGGCAATATGTTGATTACGTTAGAGTGGCTGATTATTGCACAGTGACAGTAAAGGAAACAAATGTCTTTCATAGGCAGGCATCTATCTCAGCGAGAGGGCTCCTAGCTATAGACTATAGCAGCAAATGACTGCGCTGCATCCAGCTATGACAGACAAAAGAAAGAGGGCAGGAAGGGGAGGAAGAGGGGAAGAATAAAAAGAAGAGAGTGATTGCACAATGTGGTGCAGGGAGAACAAAAAAGTTAGAGGAGCGCCAGATGGAGGGGAAAACAGATGAATAAAGGATGAAATAAAAACAGGAGATGGATGGGTGGGGAAAAAGTCGAGACGGGAGATGGATATGGAGCGATTCTCGAGTTTTGTACTAAAGCTGTGAAACAGTTTTCCCCTACAACGGGATAATGGTGGCTAGAGGCAAGAACAATAGGTTTATCTGGAGCAGAGATGCTATCTGGGGTAAAACACAGACACACACACACACACAAACACATAAACACACACACAGATTTGCAGAGATGTTGCATTGCTTGTATGTTACAGGCTTTATGTGGAATTACAGTGTAGGATGCACTTGGAACAACAAGCCTGATGAGATATCAGAACAGGTGTCCAGTAGGCACAGCAAGTGGCAGACAGACACAGTGTGTGTGTGTGTGTGTGTGTGTATGTATATATATATATATATATATATATATATATATATATATATACACATATATATATATGTGTGTGTGTATATATATCTGTATATATATATATGTGTATATATATATATATATATATATATATATATATATATATATATATATATATATATATATACATATATATATATATATATATATATATACATACACAATCTCAATATATATATACATATATATGTAATATACAATACACGCCACTGTGCCATTAAAGAACCCTGATGAAATGATAAAAAATTTCAGCGATAACACACATAGGTACCAAAGATTGACATCTCACACACTCACACACACACACACACGCCTTGACAACTAGGAAAACACCCCTTTACTTCTTCCTTCTCAGCCTACTTCTACCTGCTTCCTTCCTTCCTTCCAACTCTCGAGCCTCTCTGTTTCAATAAATTCCCCCCCGCCTCTTCCTTTCTCACCGATTACCCAGCAACGAGATTGATAGTTACTCCTCTTCCTCTCTCGCTCCGTTTCTCTGATCCACCTCCTTTTCCTCTTCCACTTGCTCCATCTTCGTCCTTCTCTCACACCTCATTAGTGATGCTAATACCCCAAGTAATAGAGGACACCATTCACAGTGTATGTGTATGAATGCGTGTGCGTCTGTGTGTGTGTGTGTGTGTGTGTGTGTGCGTGCATGACCACACACACTCTGGAAGGGACTGCGTCTGGGAAGGGGAGATGAGTTTCCCCCTCTGATCCCATTTCTCCGTCTGGGCCCTGCTCTCCTTCTCGCTGGGAGAAAATCCGATGGAAATGCAATCACAATCAGTTAGGGTCCAGACGAGAACGGACACACACGCTCACGCACACATGCACACACACACATAAACATACACTCAATTCCAACACCGCAAGGGCGCCATGCAGAAAATTGTTTTGGACATGGTGATGAGGAGAAGGGGGTCTGGGGTGTGGTGTGGGGGGACTTTTTAATTTACATTTTTAATGTAAAATATCATTCAAAGAGCGAAACTTAGGCATCTCATTATACTGCTTCTTTATTACACACAAGGCACATCAGTCTCAGGGTACGGTGTCCTGGAAAAAATATGCACACACATAAACACGCGTGTGAACAACCTGCCGGGCCCTCCAGCCATAATCACAAAGTTGGAAATGGGGCTCTTCCTCAGACACCATAAATCTGAAGAGGAATCATCTCCACTGTCCTCCAGATATCATCAATCACAGATAATCTATGTCTTTGGATCCCCCCTCTACTCAGAGCTATTCAGGAGAGGTCACTTTGGGGAAAACTTTGCAGGAAAACTAGTAAGTCTTTACACAGCGATACTGCAGCCGCTCAGGTCAGGGCCGAAGAACAACAAGTGCTCCTACCTGAACCTTTTAGTTTATTTGTCAGTGCCTTCAAACGATTGCTATAAAAATGAATCATGTGGGCGCTGTCTGGCTCCCTGTCTCATTCGCTTTCGATGCGGTTCAGGTTACGTGACTAAAACCTGAGGTTTTTGACTGACTGTGGCAGGCAGATAGGATGTGATGGTCTCCAGTGTCAGAACGAGACGCTTGGCTCTCGACACCAATCTCTTCTGCAGTGCAGTGACAGCATCGCAGCATATTTGATTCCACAAGGAAAGACTCTTCCTCTCTACTCTGTACGTCCACAGGAGGCTCCTTGTCAGGAAAATACTGTAGGAATATGAGTTGTTTCGACCGCTTTGAACAGGTCACCGCTGTAATTTTTTGGGGTATTATGTGGTCAATAAACTTCAAAGCACAGACTAATGTGTTCTTTTTATGACATAACCTTTCCATGTCCTTCAAAACCTGCTCATCCATGGCTTTTTATGCATGCATCAGATATGTAGCAATATTTGCAAGTATTTCGAGATGTGTTTCTGGCAACCAAACAAAGATTAGTCCAATATTCTTGCTCCTTTTAGGTTTTCACCAATTCCTGAGGGAAACATTTGGCTCTTTAGCTGCTAAATGCTCCACTGCGTTTGCCAGCAAGTCGGTAGCTTTGTTTTGTCAGCCATTTGGTGATTGGCATGTGAAGCGGCGTCGGTATTTAGAGCGTTTACGATAGGAAATGTGGCTGATAGGGGCGGTACGGACGACCCTAAATAAACAAATAAAAAAACTGCAAACCAGAAGTAAACAGCTAGGGTTGAAGCTGTGAAGAGTCTTGTGGGTGGATCGCTATGAGCTATTTTTTTCCAGCTTTTTGACCCATTTTCTCAAAATGATTATACTTACCAGACAACTGACGACTGAAACGTACCATTGGTTCCACAGTGTCCCAGATCTACTTTTGCCTCTTTTGTGTGTTTGCTCAGTACAGCCTGTCGATTTCCACAACAGAACCAATAGACCACATAACACACATTATTACCTCACGATCTCTAGAATCTAGACGCTGCCTGCCTTTAGCGTAGCCCCGCCTCCGAGGTCATAGCCGGTGATGTCATGCCAAAATGAGTGCGCGTGGCCCTCAGAGGCCCCCAGGGCCCCTCGTGGACTTCCCGTGTCATAAATGATCAGCGTCGGGCCACTGGTCTGACATACGGGCTGCCATGAGGATCTACCACCTGCAGGAACCCTTGTGGTGATGCCTCTAATAGTGTGTGTGCGTGTGTGCACGTCTTCGCCTTTGAAATTATATGGAACCATCTGGACCCGACACGACTGCAGTCACACCATCAGGGTGACTTGTGGAGTTTTTTTTTTCTTTTGTGTACGTCTGAGTGTACATTACGGGCATCTGCGTGTGTTTGTGTGGACTAAGGGGACATCTGCCCATGTCAGCAGAGATTTAAATGTCCCCTTAACAGGAGTGCGAGTTGACACACAGTTAATAAACCACCCATCTGACTGGCTGGATTTGATTTGATGGATGCCGATTTACGTAAACACCGCTACGTCTCTATTAGAAAAACCTCGGCGTCTAACCTGCAGCAATTCACATTGGAAAAAACCTGTTTGCTTATCACGCTCAACAGCAATTTTAAATCAGCGGGATTTGTGTCAGTGCTCTGATAATCATCCTGCAAAGACCTCCTCGTCAAAAAGTGTAGTTTCACAAAGCAATGCAAACACACGGTTGGAAAGTGAACCCGACGCTGCCCTTCCTCTACTTCCCCCTTTTTTCTCTCTCCTTTCATGCTGTTTTTTGTCCTCTACAAGTCTCCTGCAGTTCTTAAAGGCTGAGACGGCACTGTGGGAGTCTGATCACCACTGAGTCCACATGCATGCACGCACACACAGACACGCACACACAGTGATTTCTTTTGTGCTGCAGCAAAAAAAAAAGAAAAAAAAGAAAAAGAAAAAGTCTACACCTTTAGAAGTATGTCTGTCAAAATGAAATTGCTGGCTGCATTACAAGCCTTTGAAGGTATTGAAAACTCATTTTTACAATCACCCCACAGGCAGGAAGGGAGACGTCTCTGTGAGTGTACGTACACAGTCTGAACTGGGTGGGTTCGGCAATAGTCTCTGTTCTTTTAGTCCGTTTTTGCCGTTGATTATTATTGTTTGGGCTGCAGTTTGTTGTGGAGCTCGTAGCCGTCCGCCAGCCCTCCGCCCAGCCCCTCGCCCGCTCACCCGCCACGTCTTCGTCTGGATAATCCTTACCTCTTTCTTCCCGCCGAACTCTAAGCAAAGTCATTTCTCCCCGAGACCCCCCGCTGGGGAAAAACAAACTTTCAAAGCCAGCCAAACAATGAGTCACGCACATACACACATTCCTCTATGAAAAGACACACTCCCGCAGAGGAACATCAAGAGGCGCAGAACGAACATAATGGCTTTCTGATAATTATTCATAAAGGTGACTTTAGTGTGAGTGCCACTAAGTGCTCGAGCTCAGCAGCACGGAATGAGCCCGGAGTTAGTCACAACACAGCCAGATGACCAACATTATGGTCAGACAGACACACGCACACACACACACACCGACCGACACAGACGGGCTATCAGCTGAGGCACACATGCAGATTTCGTGACACGGCGTCATCGTAACGTTTCAATTAGCGGCAGAGGACAGCCTGGCCACACACTGTCTGGCCATGTCTCCCATCTGGGGTTACTGCAGTCAAACAGCCAGACGCGCGGACAGACAGAGTGACGGACAGGCTGATGGCCCTCCACGCTGATTAATTCGGAGAGATGGAGAGGGCGGGGTGAAATCAGAACACAGCGAAGTGAATAATCAGGAGAGGCAGCGAGCTGTACTTTTGCCGGAATTACAATATGGTAACGGAAAGCATATGGTCGTTCTCTGTTTCCCTCTCTGCTCGCGGTGCACCTCCAGCTCCTCGACAGTTATGTAAGTCTTCCTTTGAAAACAAAATCGTTCGCCCTATCTCTTCCACATTCTGCTTGAACCCACTTTTCTCTGCGGCTGCCGGGTCATAAAGCAACAATCGACGACGACGACAACAACAAACAGTCCCCGAGGACGGGGAGAGAGGAGGGCTGCAGTGCCCCCGCATGATCTCTCCCTGGAGAGACGTGCTCTCCGCCCAACCCCCAGTAATTTCTATTCCCAGTATTTCCTCCATCTCTGGTTTCCAGAGTGAGGCTTTATCGTTCCCGTACGGAAGTCGTTACCGAACGGCGGTAGTAGAAAAAAAAGAAGAAGCGATCAATGAAAAACGGCAAGGACAAACTAGATTTCTCCTTCTGTCTATCTGATCACCTCTCTGTCCGGACCCCTCATCATCTCTCTCTCATCCTCCCTCCATCTCCTTCTCTCCATCACCCTCTCTCTGGTGGAGGATAGTAATCCCATTAGGATCAATATTCCAGGCGAGTGAGCATCCTTTCACTGCAGCAATTACAAACCTTTAGAGACATAAAGGAGAGCATTTCTTCACAGCTTAGACCATCAATCAACTATTTAGCTTCAGAGGAAAAGGATGTTGTGTGTGTGCGTGAGTGCATGTGTGTGAGTGACTGAGCGTGCATGAGACAGAGTGAGGGAGACGGTGGATGTGTGCATGCGTGCACGCTCTTCTGAATTCTGCAGTATTGTTACGTCTGCGTTACTGAAATGACTGTTGGGATTTTCGTCTTATAGATCCTATTATGGGTGTATGAATACATGAGAGAGAGCTTCTTAATGCACACTTCCCATCTGGCGGTGCAACAAGGCCCTATCATCTCCCCTGTGAATGCATGTATTAGCATTGTCCACAGTGGGATTTCACAGACGGCTAAGCTTGGGTGTTTAGCTAGGGGTTAATATTTCATGCCTTCACGTTATCTCCCCCTCCGGCCTCCCTCCCTCTTTCCATCCCTCTCTCTCTCCCTCTCTCTCTTTCTCTCTCGCTCCCTCTGCTTCCAGACTGCGCATCAAATCCATGCGAGTTGCCTCTGCAGCATCCCTTCATTGCTATGCTAGTGTGGCAAACACACGGTATGCTAATTTAACAATCTTTGAACTGGGTTCCTTGACAGCTGTGGAGCCTTCATATGATTGTAATTCTACTAAAAAAAACAAAAAAAAAACTGGCTTCTCACTAACATAAAAACCACATCTAAAACCTCTCTCTCGCCGGCTCCCTCTGAATGCTCTCTTTCACCCTTTTCTCCCTCTCTAATGAGGTGGCGTGACTGACAGGAATGGTGAGGGCATATCACTTCTCATCTTGTCAGCTCTGCGGCCACTTGTGCCCCTCAATGTCACAGGGCCTTCTCTTTGCCTGGAGGCCCCTGGCTTCCATCTATGTAACTCCACAGCTCCCCCTCCACCCCCCCCCCCTCATCTGGCACGTTTCGCCCCGAGATAGAGGTAGCCCCAGTTGGGTCACGTCTAGAGGCGTCCTTCTTCGCAAAAGGCTCCGGGCTCTGGAGCACAGTATGGCTGGGATAACGCTAAGACAAGTGGAAAACACACTTCATCAAACGGCTTCATATACATCCTCTGCAGTGAAAATTTAATCTGCGTCTGGGTCACAATTTGTTAGAGAGTAAAACAATTTAATCAGTTCTTTACTGGTGCGGAAAATAGAAAATGCTACAGTGTAGGTCTGATGCAGCAGAGTGGGCTACAGTGGATCTTAAAACAACAAATACTTAATATTAAAACCTCCCCCCAAAAAAACATGCAGGAAAAGTCGGATCCATATGGCCCGCTATTTTTATCAGCGATTCAGAGCTGCATCATAGCCTGTGGCTCACACTGTCAAAATGATCGTTCTAATTCTTTGCCATGAAAAAATTCAATTAGACTATCATTAGACCAGGCTGATGATGAGGTTCTGTTTATCGTTAACTGCACATTATTCGATTCTTCATTTAACAGGCAGCGCCTCATTTACTGATGATCCATTTAACAAATGCTTCTCTAAAAGTTTCTTTTGGCTGGAAATGAGGAGTTTTTGAATGTTTGTCTAATGCGTTCCATAGAAAGATCTTGTAAATGTTCGAGTATCACTGTAGGGAATAAACCCTCGGCGTTGCTTTCCCTGCCAGTTTGACTCAGAAACTCGAGCATATGACTGCGCGTTGGGAGACAAAGGGAGTGGCGGGAGGTGTAACTGGTGGGCTGTTGTTTACAGTTCCTCAGAATGGGAGACGGAGCAAAAAGCTTCGGTGTTACTGGGAGCAACAGAAGGGGCTTGATGGCACTTGTGGCAGTGGATTAACTGCTACATCCCTAACAGAAAGTGGGAGCAGGAGAAAAGAGGCTAAAGCCGAGCCCTCTTTTTGTGAGGGATTTTTTTTCTTCTTTTTTTTTTCCTCTACCAACAATAGAGAGGGGAACAGATTGACTCCTATAGGGCCAAGCACTGTCTGTTCTTCATTTCATGCATCCCATTTCTATAAATCTCCAAGTTCTAACACTCGGAGAGAAAGGAATCCACTGGAGCTGGAACTCCCTGCTGGTGTATCTACCAGATGCCATTGTGGGTACCGCACGGTGCGGCCTTTGCCTTCCCGTCACATTATCTCACATCCCCTGCGTACACACACACACACACACACACAGTCACAGAAACCCAGACATGCACTCAAGTAGGGTCCCCGCGCCGAACACCCACTCGTTCCTCTCAAAGCCCTGGAGACGGAGAACACAGGCTAACAAGGGAACACGGGAGAACAACAGCGCTGTGGAAGAAACAGAAGCTGCGCTGGGGGAGAAAGTGTCGGGGTGTAGGACATCTTTCCTCGGAATCAAACTGCATATTTTCATCTTTGCTCGTAGACCAACTCCCACAGGACAGCAGTATGCCAAACCAAAGGCTTGCCGCGTCTGTTTACTCCACGCAACGAGGGACGAGACTGAATCAAACTCATTTAAAGGAGAAATTATGTCTCCTTTGATACCGCTGTGTGTGACGGGAAAAAAAAAATCCCCATCAAAGTCTGCTCATCAAGCAGATAAGTCCTGTTCCAATACCTTAAAGGAGCTAAACGCCAGCTTAACAAATAGGAACCAAACGCTCTTTCACAGAATGGCGCTGGTCAAATAAAGCAGGAGGCGGCAAAGACAACAAAAATGGTCACAGTGGAGCACGTTGCTTGAGAGATGTTTGATTTTTATCTAATCACAGCGTGTACATCACAGCCTTAGCGGTTTATTTGTAAGGTTAGGGAACAGTTACTTGGAAAAAAAAATATCTGAAGGATAATATCTGCAATATCGCACTTGAAATACAAACAACCCATTTAAAGTTTATCTCCGCCACACACCTTCCCAGCTATAGTGTCAAGAGAGCTGCATCTGTGAATCAACAGTTTTCCTCTCCGACAACAGGCCTGCCAGGCATATTTAAATGAAATAAATGCATGGGAATTCAAATGGGGTGCAGTAATATAGTTGTGGCTTTACCATTCCTGCCCCGTTTTTATCCGGCTGTTTGATGCATGTTAAGCGTATGCATGTTGCTGAATAGATATGTGCTGACAGGCCGGCAGCCTCCATCAGAACCCTGCATCTCCGTCAGACCGCAGGCTGACTGACTGATGAGGGGCAGAGCAGCAAAGTGGAAAATGAGAGGAGAGGAGCAGGGAGATGAGGGAGGAGGAGGAGGAGGCGTGAAAGAGGAGCAAAGATGGAGGGAAAGCTCAGGACCTGGGAAGGAAGGTTAAAACAGTGGATGGAAAGTAGTAGTGATGATGCTGGGGAAGAGTTCAGGAGATGAAGAAGGGGAGGGAAGAAGAGTAGGGATGAAAACGGCTAAAAGAAAAAAAAAAGCAATAGGGGGCGATTTCACAGCTACTGTAGGTGTGAGTGTCCCTGTTTGTGTTGCGTGCGTGTACAAGCAGGAACTGGTGTAGGTGAGTGGCAGGGTGTAATAAGAAATGTGACCTATTGATTGGCTGAAGAAAGATGTCAGAGCTCAGTGTGCTGGGTGGGGGTGGGGGGGTGAAGCAGTGGTGGCATGAGGACCACGTCAGCAAGACAAAATGGCTTCCTCCTTCCCTCCCCCTCCTCCCACCTTCTCCTCTAGTGCATTTACTTCGTTGACTTCCCCTCTCGGATTTATACACCTGCCGACACCTCTCCAGAATCCGACCCCGGGAGTTGGCGCGGCGACAGATAAAATCTGATTATTTTACGATTATGATGTGTGGTTAAGGCAACGGCGCCCGAGGGCTGCGGCACGCTATCACGTGAGAGTGTTAAACAGAGGAGGAAGTGGGCTTCCCCAGATTGACAATCCAATTAAAACCACTGTGCGGTGTGTTAAGAGCGTCTGCAGACCACCCAGGGACAAAAACAAATAATACTGCATTTACAAGCACGCTGAAATAGAGAGGGTCTGCCTGCCCAACCAGTTGGGAAAAAGCAGGACACACACACACACACACACACACACACACACACACACACACACACACACACACACACACGTGCGCACCCAAGCTCTCATCTCTGTTCCCTCAGGCTATTGTGTATACATTTGAAAGGTGCAAGTGGACGCCACGAGCCATCCGGGTGGGATGAAAGTGCATGACTTGACCTTGATGCTGTTGCTCGACTCACTGCATTGTCGGCAGCGACCGGCGGCCGGGATGCGCGGCACTCGAGCTAATGCGCTCTCCTCCTCTGTAACGAGCCTCCCCGCTCGTGGCCCACCTCGTCAGTGTTTCTGTGTTTGCAGGGAGACGAGATCAGAGGAGCGAGTACAAAGGAAAAGCCTATGGACGGACCAAACAATTCAAATGCCACGCGGGTGATTGATTATGTGACCTGACCTGGACTCGGATGTCAATGAGATGGATCATGAAACAGCATCAAAGGGAGGAGGCAGTGTGCATGTGTATGTGTATGTGTGTGTGTGTGTGTGTGTGTGTGTGTGTGTGTGTGTGTGCACCTATGCTTGTGTGTTATGTGTATATTACAGATTCCTAATGCGGCTGTAACAAAGCGTTCATACCTGATGGTTTGTCAGTTATTGATGAGACTGTTTGATATGTAGAGGAGAAGAAGAAGAGCGAGGAAGCATTTTTTTCTTCATTCCTATTTAAACATTCTCGTGCCACCTAATTTTCTTTCTCTTCCCCACCCACACCCACATCTTTTTTTTACCTACAGGCAATTAATGTTTTTTATTTCTCCTCTGCCTGTTTTGTTTGTCACAGCTGAACAGTTTCAGCAGCTTTCTGGCAAGAGATTTTTTCGTCTCCTCAAACAACATGGATGCCTATTTGCAGATACTGTCTTTAAATGGACACTCCACCTACAGTTTATTCATGATGGCTAATATCAGTGCTGGAAGGAGTACTCAGATGCTTCACTTCAGTGAAAGTATAAAAAAGAAGGTCAGTGTTAATGTAAAAATGCTCCATTAAGTGAAAGTCCTGGATTCAAGCATCAAACATTTGGCAGAATTTTAAAGTTTAACTGCTGTAGTTTAAGGTGGAGCCACTTTTAAAGGCTTAATATACAGCTTGGTGCTTTAGTGCGGTAGAGTTCAGGCTGCTCTAAAAGGCCACATGTTACGATGTGAGCATAGATTAATGAGGTTGGAAGGAAGAAATATTGCACTCTTTTTTTGGACTTTTACCCAATTTTTGCTTTTTTTCACGAGCTGTTGGGTAATTTTAACTCTTTGGGACCTCAAGCAAATCCGACGCGTGAGAAAAAGAAATCGTGTGATCTCCCAAGTGTTCTGAACTGGCTGTGTACATGCCATTAAGTGTTGTTACTCAGACTACAGGAACTTACAAATTTGACACTGAATGTGATTTGAGGCCTCCCTGAAGTGTCGCCACGCTCAGATCCAGATTAAGGCAAAGAGGCAAAACGTGTTGGGTAGGAGAGGAAACAGATTTTATTTGCTCACAGGGGAGTGAAGAGCATCCTCCACTATTTCCTTATGTTGCAGCACATATCCGATGTAACATGCATGCTCCCCTCTATCTACGTCTGGAGTTTATGTTCCTCCCCGCCTTGTTTCTTCCAATATCTGTTTGGCTGCAACCAAACCGTGTCGACCAATTTATGTGGAGACGCATTGTCCCATACGGAGCCCATCTAGACAATCAAGGCTACCTGATGAGACCCTGGGGGAGATGTAGAGAGGGAGGGGTGAGGAAGAAAGGATGGAAGGAAAGCACATACAGGAGTCAGAGGGGGGTGGCGGGGGGGCGAGGGTGGGAAACAGGCGCCGAAAAACAATGAGGCAAAATCAGAAGATAAACGAGGCGCTATTTCAGTGGCAGGATTTATGTACTGTCAACATTACCCTCGCTATTAGGGGGAATCCAATTACTCTGCGCCTCTCCTCTCCTCTCTTTTCTCTCTGGGAGGGAGGGAATAAGGGAGCAAAAGAGTGAAGGATGAAAAGAAAATGGATACAAAGAGAGGGAGCGAACAAGAACACCTCTGCATGATTTATCCAATTTCCAACACATATTTAGATATTAAGGAGAGGGAGCAGGAGAGGGAAGGCAGAATGGACTCGAAAACTGAGTGAACGAGACAGGAAGAAGCGGGGATGCACGACGCCGCAGAGTAAAGGAATAACAGAGAGAGTAAAAGGATGTGACTGAAAGCTCCTGTGCATGTGATTGGGGGTGTGGGGGGAGGAGGAGGAGTGGGGGAGGCTATGAAACAGAGAGAGATTTGGAAAGCCAGAAGCTCCCTCTAGATTTAATTGCATGCACCTCCGCTTTTAAATGGGTGATAAATTATACATGAAGGATGCTAAGACAATAATTATGAGCTGTTTTAGTGCAGAACAGCGGGATGAGGACAGACAACGGCGGAGGAGTGGAAGGCTCGAGTCGGCCAAGATATCCTCCACAGAAAATTCTCTGGAGAGCAGCGCCGGGTCCAGGAGTGGAGGAATCACAGTGCATTATCATGATATTATGGAGGCTATGCAGAGCAAGTTAAGTAGTGGGTAGTCTTAGTGAAGCATCAAGACACACACACACACACACACACACACAAAACACACACACACACACGCACACACGCTCACAGACGGACACACACACTCTCAAAGTGTGCGCACACACAGACACACACACACACACACACAGGATTACTTTTCAATACTCTGCCCTGGGGTTACAGCCCCAGCAGCTTTGGCCCCTCAGATTTTCAGCTTTGTTTATGTGACCTCGCCCGCAGCGCACACACACACACACACACACACTCCAAGAGGTATGCATTTATGGCGCTCTGTCAATACTTTCCCAACCTATCCACTGAAATCTTGTTCTTTGCCATCCCACCATCCATACAAGTAGATTTTTAAGCAGCGAATATATTCTTCCCCAGTCTCCTGATAATCATTATAAATCTCTATTAAACCCCCACCTTCTGGATAGATGGGGTGTGTCAGCCCACATCTGGCACTCTGTGAGCTCTGTGTGTGTGTGTGAGCGCGCGGTGGGTTTGAAATCTATAAAGTTAGAGTGTGGAAGAAAAGGAAAGGAAATACAAATTGACAATCCCGCAAAAACAAAGGGATGACAGAAAATCAAACACCTCTTCCCCACACACCGTCCGTTCCCCTCTCCAGCTGTGTGCGTGCGTGCACGCGTGCGTCTGCACGCGCGCTTTGTTTCCCTAACCCTTCATCTCGTTTTGCAAAGGGCTTGTTCCAAATGCTGCATGGGAGCAGCCAGCGATCGCAGCAGTGCTGTTGTGCCCTTAAGCACAGCCACTTAACCCAGGCTAACTCACTCACTCAATACACTCAATACCCAGTCGGGCAAAAATGGAAAGCCTGCAATGGCATGCTGCTTAGCATAAAAGCTATAAAAAGACGCAGAGCCTCGCTAATGCTGTGTCCACAGTCCATGTACTTGTCATATCTGCTATAGCTGAGGGTGGAAAGCCGTGTGTGTTTGTGTGCGCACTTACGTGTGTGTGTGTGTGTGTGTGTGTCTATGATCCTTAGTGGCTAGCTGGGGGCACTGCCGCTCTGGATGGCACCATCAGCTCTGAGGCAGATAGCGACTTAGCTCTAACTGCTTCCCTCTGTTTGGTGTGCAAACACTCCCTCTGTCTGTCTCCCTCTCTCTCTCTCTCTCTCTCACACACACACACACACACACTCACGCACGCTGAAACGAAAGGTCAATTTCTTGCCACACCACTGGTCTGCCCAGGAAAGCTGAATTGATTGATTTGACTCAATTCTACCGCAGGCTGAGAGAGAGAGAGAAGAAGAAGAGGAGTGTGTGAGAAAGAAGACAGACGGACATACTGACAGCACAGGGAGAGAGAGGAAGAGATAAGACAGAGAATAGAAAAAGAGATGAGCGGGTGAAAGAAAGTCAGGTGGGGAAAAATATGTTTTCCGAGCTTGTTTCGTACTGTAAAATGTAAAAAAGCAACACCTCAAAATTCTGTCATTTTCTATATCATCACTGCCACACACACACACACAGTCGCACGAAGCACACCTTGGTGGGAACCTGGCATGGCACATGTGTGTGAGGAGAGGTGCGATTGGATCACTCTATTCTAGTCCTGGTGTCTAGGGGGTGGGGGGCAACTTTTGTGTGAACAGATGGTGTTTACCTACAAGCAGGTTGGTTGGATCACCTTACCACCCCCCCCTCTGCCGACCATACCATTTTAGCATCATCCACTGCCTAACTGACACAGCGAGCGCACATACTGACGCACAAAAAATGAAAAAATTAAATAAAAAAAATAAAAAAGCATCATAGACGCCACTCCTCTCATCTGAATGAGGGGTGATAACTCACCAAGCCGCTGTCTGTCGGGGAAGGGATAGAGATAAACGAGGGGTGACGAAATGAGAGAGAAAGAGAGTGGCTGGAGAGGGAGCGAGCGCTGGAGATAGAGAGAACAAGCGGGCGAGCGAGCGAGCGGAGTGGAGGAGAGGAGAGAAGAGGAGAGAGGAGAATTGGGCCATTGGTGTTTTTTTTTCTGGTCTGTAGTTATGTAGGTCACTTTTTCCTGCGACTCGGGGAGTGGGGAATTTGTAAATCTGACATAATAAGGCATTTGGCCCGCAGTGACGCTTCTGAAGACGTTCTGTCTTTCCTGCTCATTTGCGCAGCTAGCCAAACGCTGCCTTACCTGCTGATCTGAGGAGTCGAAACGGAGCGAGGGTGCGAGGCACGATGAATGGAAGGAGGATGGCTGATTAGTTTTTAGCCGGGGGAGAGAGAAGTGAGAAAAATGACGAATATTTGAATGGAAATCAGAGTCTCTTCATGTGCACGCAAACGCACGCGCGGGAGCGGGGAGGGAGATGGTAGCTGACTACAAAACACAGATATTCCTTGATGGCTGCTGAATTTCAATCTGAAAATGTTTGGCATTTCATGCTTGCCTTCCTTCAGAGACGCTCCTTGCTCTCCTTCACCTCTTTCATATACGGAGCGGTCGGAGATCTGAGGTAGAACGACAATTCCCTCCCTCATTAATAATTCACCCAGAGCTGTGGCCACTCCAAAACACGGAGAAAGACGGAGAGAACAGCCGAGAGACAGAGAAGATGGGAGGAGGAAAGAAAGAATTAGGGAAAAAGACGGAAAACGAATTGGATTTCCAAACATCTTGTGAGAATGCTTTCTTGATGACACTGCATGTCCTGTCAGTCTTAAAATATTACACTACATGCAAGCGGAGGAACAGAAACACACACACACACACACACACACACACACACACACACACACACACACACAGATATAAACAGAGGGAGCAGACGATGCAGTGTATGAGGTCTGACAGAGCTCTCCCAGGACCAGCTTGTGTTGCTAAAATAAGGCCGTGTCTGGAAAGAGGTGGATTCCCCTGGAGTGGGGCACAGAAGAGCACTAAAAGCTAAGTGGAGATGAAAAAAAAAATAGCCTCTAGAACTGGAGGGTAGAGTGAGAGGATGAAGGAGAAGGAGAGGAGCAGAGAAGGTGAAGGGCAGGAGAAGGATTGAAACCAAAATCAAGGTCAGGAATACGTAATTGTGAGTAACATTGCAGCTCCATATCCATTTTGCCTTCAAAGAGCAGCATATCCTCCTGGAATCACTAACTCAGCCATGGCTACATGCTGTCAGAAAGTAATTATCTACACACGACGTTCAGCACAATGATACAATTACTGTCACACATGACGAAGTAGGAATTAAAAAACCCCAAACCTTTCATCCCGACATATTGTAACATGAATATTCCAGACAATCACATGTATTAATGTTACTGCTACTTTACATTCAGTAACCTGTGTCATGACTTAATGAGTCTTAGCTGCTGGCCTATCCATGTAAACCCATGAGAAACGTGAAGAAATGAGAAGGAGAGGACAATAAATTCAGGTGCATGAAATAATATTTTCGGTTCACCCTCACTAAAAGAAAAAAAATCTTTGTAAATTGCTTACAGCCAGCACAAGCAATTTGGAGACCTTGGTATGAGGGACACTGTTGTGTGTTTTCATTATTTTTCATGTTATCACTTTATAGCCCGCAGATTAGTTGAAAATAATAACTGATGCACAAGCTACTTTTTTTCCGGCAGCTTATAAAAGTCCAAATATACAAGTGTATGTACGTTGCTGCTACTTTGCTGAAGTTGTGAGCTACTTTACAGCTCGGGGCAGAAGCTGTGGATGAACACATGGAACAAGGGTGTTACATTGGCAACACGAGTGAGAGCTTTTTACGCTCCTCTCCACTCTGCCGTATACGACTCTGTGTCTCCCATTGCCCGTCCCTTCTCTCCCTGAGTTTCGGCGTGGCTCTCTCCCTCTCTCTTATGCCTTTGTGCCTCCTAGTCCCTCGCCCTCTCTGCCTCTCCATCTGTGCCTGTGTGTAGGTACATTCCTTCTCCATTAGCTGCTTTTGTTGTACCAGGGGACACCGGGGGAAGGTCTGGAGAAATGAGTAGGAGAGAAGGATGACAGGAAATAATAGACGTGGCCGACTGTGGCACCTCGTCCGCATGACAGCGCTCCTACCTCAGATGCTGTAGTATTACAGGGTTTAGGGGGAGAAATGCATGAAAATCAAGATTCGAACAAAAAGGCAAAAGCGAGGGACAGAAAAATAACGCAATGGCTTTGCACAATCTTTCCCAGGATTGTTTTGTGCACCTAAACATTACTGCAGATGTCTGGGTAGCAATATTTTAAGTAAACATAAGACATTTGTGGGATTTTTCACTGTGTGGGGCTGAAAAAAACATCACATTAAAATGAGCCACCATTAAGTCAAAAAACACCTTTGATATATTCCTCCCGCCCGCCCATCGCTCTGGGATGTTTTGATTTCCTCACTGCCTTTATTCCGCACCGCATTGGCTTGTATTGTTTGTTTGCTCTCAAAGATGAGTTTAGCGGGCCTGAAATTGGCAAGTGGTGCTTCAAATTTGCGCGGCCTTGAACGGGTCGCGCGGCTAACAAAGGAGCCGGAGAGGAGCGACGCTCAGGCAGCGAGAGCCCAAGCTGGGCTTGTAAAATATTCTTGAGGGAGCGGCTTTTATCAGGAGGCTTTGGTCTCTGCATCCAGCCCCGGCGGTCCAAGCCGTCTGCTTCCGGCCGCCTATTCTAATTGAGACCGCGACAAAATGAACGATGCGGCCGACGCAGCCCGGGTAATATCCTCGCTGCGTCCCCAGCGCACCGTTTCAATCTCACCCGGTCGCCGAGAGTGTGATAGAGGGAGATATGAGCACACGAGCACCAGGGGGACAGGAGAGGAAGAAAAAGTCGAAGAAGAAGAAGAAGAAAAAAAAAACAAAAAGTGTGTGCCTGTAAACAACCTCAACCTGTTCTGCGAGCACTCGGTGTCTGCGAGAGACAGAGAGATAGGCGTGAGACGAGCCGGAGCGTGTTTGAGGAGAAACACTCCTCCTGCCGTCTCCGCTGTCTGTCTTTTCCCTTTTCTCCCTGCAATCCCTTTCTCCCTGGGAGCCAGTGTGTGTTTGAGTGGGTGAAACACTGCCACAGTCCTATAGCCTCCCTTGAGACACTACTTCAAACAGACTGTAGAAACACTGCCAAGGGTTCACTCGCTGGATCTGTGTGTGTGTGTGTGTGCGTGTGTGTGCATGTGTGTGAGTGCGTCCCTCGCTGTGTGTGTGCGCTCATCAGCTATGTGTGAGCTGCGTCTACGTGCACAGATGCCTCTGTGTTCCTTCACTCTCTTGTCTCTTCTTATAGTTTTTTCCCCCCCTAAATTCATTGCATTACATATGCAGGGATCCTAAAACAAACTGTCATCAAAGTGGCGCTCAATTACTCAAACACACACTTTCTCACCCTCTTTCTTTAACACACATGATGCTTAGACAAAAACTCTCTTTTTCTCTGTCTCACATACACACACATACACACACACACACACACGCACACACACATGCACACACAGAGGTAATTAAACAAATCCATGGTGTCTATTAAGCGTGAAGGCCTCCCTGCTGTGAGAGACATATTAAAACCAGGATTAGCCCAAAACAATTACAAAATGCTACAGATAGACCCTGTAACCCCCTGGATGGTACTTTAAAAATGTGTTTGTGTCTGTGTGTGCGTGTGTGTGTGAGAGAGTGAGAGGGAGAGAGGGCGAGATCTCCTCCGTCACCTTACGTGCTCTTTAAACAGGCAACACAGGTTCCTTTGCTCACATTGCTCTGGCGTCATATGTTTTATTTAATGCTTTGAGATTGTTGCTGGTGAGCAAAAGGCAGCCGGGACCTTGAGCGAGGACGCGCGCTAAATAAAAGCCACTTTGAACAGTGCAATGGCAATGACTCAAGCCTCATTATACTCCAATATGTGTCGTTATCCTCAACAGTGATGTGTGCGGTTAACAATGGCGAGAGCGCTGACAAAAAGAGAGAAAACTGATTTGCTGACAAAAATATACAAACACACAAGGTGGGGGAATGATTTGCTCCCATTACTGCATCTGAAAATTCAATATTTTGTGCCTCACCTGGAAAGTACAAAACCATTATTCTCCCTCAGTGCCTCTCCTACTCTGCAACTCTTATTCTCTCTGCACCCCCTCCCTCAGAAGCCCCCTCTCTCTCTTTCTATAGAGAGCAGAGCGACATTCGTGCCACTTCTTGACAGGTATATTTCCATATTTGTATTCTTATTTCTTCCTCTCCTCCTCACACACGCTTCTCTGCCAGGTCCTCAGCACTGGCTTCCAGTGTGTTACAGAGCAGAAAACAACTCTCACGTCGTGTCTATAAATCATTAAGTGACTTGGCCCCGAGATAAATTGCTGACTTGCTTGTACAATATGAGACTGCTCGAGCTCTTGGATCATGTGGAGCTGGTTTGTTTGCTGTTCCTCGAGTAAGAACAAAGATTAGTGAATCGTCATTCAGCTACTTATGCTCATGTGGAACAAATTACCGAGAGATCTGATCTTTAAAAGCATCGTCAGTCTCCGTTTCTTAGATATTTGTCTCTCAATCTTTGTTTTTATTTTTTTTTTTAGTAGTTTTGCTTGTAAAACACACTCTTCTCTCTCTCTTAACTCTTTCCTCCAGCACTCTCCTCTCTATTCTATCCTCTCTCCGTCTCGCCATCTCCTCCTCTGCCTCTCCATCTCCTCTTCGGCAGAAGAGGTGGGAAGTCTACCTGCTGGATAATCCTGCATTACAACCTTAATCCCCTCAACGTGTTCACACACACTCACGCACACACCTACGCCTACGCAGACTCACACACGCACAGGCACACACAGACACACACACACACACACACAGGAGCACGCACATGCTAAACAATAGATGTGGCTGTCAGGAGGGATCGCGCACACCTGCCTGCACAGCACATATTCCTGAAAATACTAAATGTCTGTTTCTACGTGACAGGTTTCATTGAATCGTCTCGCACTTTTAATTATTTTCTTAGCAGTGAAAACACACCTTTAAAGTCTATACGAAAGGCAGAGTTTTGCCTGCTCTGACACCGGCAGATTGAACAAGCAGAGCATCTGTGGACAGTCACCAGAGGATCTGACACTGGGCCGTCTAAGAATATCTTAAGAAAGAAGAAGAAAAAAAAGAGCGGTATACAGAAAATGAGTTAGAGGTGTCGGTCTCTGTGTGTGCATATGTGTGCACTCTCTGGTGGGCGAAGGGCAAAAGGTGAGAGAGAGAAGAGAGCGATGGAAAATAAAAACAGCGTGAGAGAAAGAGACAGAGGGAGGAGCGCAGACCGGGGGAGTATGGTGATCTCTGAGCAGTGGTTCTCATTAACAAGTGGCTCCGGGGTCCACTCACTTGGCATTGATTTGTTTAAAATCCAAAGCTCAGCCATCGACAAGCTTGGCGTCCTCAAGTCCCTGTCAAAGCCAAACAAGCGCTGCAGCAGCCAGCCCAGCAACCGATCATGTGTCAAATCACTGATACTTTTTTCTCCTTCTTCTTCCTCGTCTTTTTTTTTGTACTTGTCCAATGCGACTTACATTATGTAGCGAGGTCTGTGAGTCATCTCAGGAAGCCTCAGATCACATAATGATATTTTTTAATGGAAATGGGGAAGCAGATGTCAGTCACATTAGCAGTCAATGGATACAACAAAATCCTTTTAATTTCTCCCATGTGTCTGTCTGGTTTCTCATAGCTGAGATTCTAGTGCACTTGTGTCTTTGTGTGCCTGCGCGTGTGCACGCGTGTGTGTTCTTGGCTGAATAGCCTATGAATAGAGGCCATAGTCAATCAATAGCAATCTACGGCTGGCCTTCGCAATGCTAATGGAACTGTGCAAGAGCTGGCATTTGGCCAGTGCCATCACTGCAGCATCAGTCTGAAAGCACACATGCACGTGTGTGCACACACACAAATACACACTCGCAAAGTAAAAGGTTAGAGAGACAGGAGGTGAGAGTCACAATGTGTGTCAATATGAGAAGGAGCCGGAGAGAGGCAGAGGCAAACACATGCACGGAGATGAATGTGTTGTGTGACATTGTTCAGGTGATCAAGAATGATCGATGGAATCATTTCCCCGCCCCCTCTGCCCTGCTGTATGGCCCATCTCCCCTCATCAGTCCCCTAAGCATTGGTCATTAGGAGCACTCAGACGCATGCATATATACACACACACACACACACACACACATACACACACACACACACAGATGCTTACACACATGCAAAAGGCTGAGTTTCACTTTGTCATCATCCTTACGGCAAGGTCACAGTGTCCCATCTCCTCAAAACACACTTTCTATTTAGCACGGATGCTGGAGCCACTGTCTGATTAGGTGCTGTGTGTGTATATTTGTGTGTGTGTGTGTGTGTGTGTATGTGTGCATCTGTGAGTTTATTTAATCAAATTAGGATCTGACAGCCATTATGGCCTGTAACCTGCGGGGAAAGGGTTATACAACTGTGGCGTATACAATGAGTTGGACACAGAGATTGTAGATTATCACAGAGAGTATCACAACCACAACGACCTTCACAAGTCTTTTCAAGGCCTCGTCTTAAACTGAAGATCACCGATTGAGCCACCGTGCGGAGCGAAACCACACCCTGATGTAAATAGGCCGATGCAAAGACTGAATACCAGAATAGAGACAAAAGGAGGACGTTATGTGGAAGCGAGAACATTACTTAGAGTTAATTGAAAGAAAAGTGAAAGAAAAAACACTTTAGTTGAACTTGTCAACCACCGCACAAAACTGATGGACGGCTAATGTGCCTTTTTCGGGGGAGTCATCACGGTGTGTTCATCAGAGTAATTCAAAAAGTAATAAAACTAACTCGATAATGCATTACTGTCTGCCTGAAGTGAGGCTCCAAGTCCTTGCTGTGATTTAAAGGACGCGTGTAATCGATGATATCTTTCTTAAAACTCAACGTGACAGCATAGAATGAAGGTACTTCTTTATGGACTCATTTTTTTTGTCTGGTGCACCTTAGAAGGACTCTTCTGACTCTTCCATTTGTAAAATTGCTTTTATCCACGTGGCTCCCACATGCACCTCTCCATTTCAAGCCCCGGCGTGTGGCTTTGAGTTGCCGTCGCCGCGCACACTTTGACTCGGCTTCAACGCCTTCTCGCTGACGACAAACACAATAGTGCTGCAGCTGACACAAGCAGGAACCTTTCCTTTTAGAGACATTATCTATTTTTTTTCAAATTAGCGACTCAGAGCTATTAGCTACTTCACTATCTTTTCAAGCAGCCCCTGGCAGCTGCAGAAGTGGGCTCCCCTCCGGGGTGCGGGGAGCATCTGCTAGTGAATCATTGCTGTATGGCTTTCCTTGACACAAGCGTGTGCAGAGAGGACAACTCGTGAAAGGTGTTTCCACTATGGCTGGGGCAAAAAACAGCTCCAATCCTGCGCTCGCGGAACAATCCTATACTTGACCTATTTTTGCTCCAGAGGCAGCGCGACAAACTACCTGGCTGTCTTCCGCAGAAGCCTGAACCGCTTTGAAGCTACCAGATGCAGACTCTCCAGTGTGTGAGCCATTGTCCTCACCCCATCCCTTAAAAATCGGTTTCACATCTGTCGCATCACGACAGCCAGGAGAGGCAGCGAGAGGCTGGCGGGGCGGGCTGACTCACAGCCGGGTGCTGGAGGAAAAAAGGGAGTCTCTCTCTCTCTCTCTCTCCTTCTTTTCTTTATGTTAATAAGACAGACCTGAGGATAGCAGAGGAAGAGCTGCTGGAAAGAGAACAAAAGAAGGGGGGGGTGAAGAGTTCAGGAAGCCATAGTCAGTGTTTTGGGGAGAAGGATATTAAAGATGAAGGGAGGTGCTGTGAAAGGAGGAGACGTGGACGGGAGGCGACGGCGGCGGCGTAGCGGCAGAGATAGCAGAGAAATGGGGGACATTAGATAAGATGAAGAATGGAATGGAGAATGGTTAGCCGGGTTTCCAGTTTACAAACAACAGCGTGATAAGCCAATGAGTCACCGCTGTCGCAGCTACCCCAGAAGGTATAATGAGGCAGCGCAGATGAACGATGGCAACTCCAAGACAAAACCTCCTTTCCAGCAGAAATGCTGGGGATCAATTTGTCACTTCAGCATGACTGTAATTGTGACACTTTCATCTGTCATATAGTTAACTCTGGCAGGGATCGATCACTTAGAGTGTTAGCGTTGCATAGCTAACAAATGGAATAGCATCGCTGATTGAGAAAATGATGGCTTCTTGCTCAGAGGAAAATTAAGAGGTGAACAAAGATGATGAACAAGCGACGTGCCAGCGATCCGATCTGAATGAACTGCAATGTCAGCTTTGGGTTTCGTCCTATTTTTATAAATAAACGTTTTGTGGGGAAGTCGCACACGAGAGGACAATGGCGAGCCTGCGTCAGGTGTGCATGGGGGGCTGGTTAGAGATATGAGAGGAGTGGGATGTGTTGGGGTATAGGTGACACACACATGGCAGCGCCACATGCAGATGGTACACATGGATGAGCAGCCAGGGTAGTGAAGCATAAAACCAGCCAGTTCGCTGATCACACACACACACACATATATACACGCACACCCGCACACACTCTAAAGCATGCTGAGAACACCAGTTAGCTTGCCAGCCTTTTACTCACCCAAATCACCACTGTGAAAATTAATACCTCCAACCGTCCATACAAAAACCAGCCACACACTCTATTGCGTGCACACACACACACACACACACACACACACACACACACACACACACACACACACACTGGAAATCAATAAGTGCATTAAATATTTAAATAGGAAAATGCATCTTTGAAATTTGTGAAGAAACCTTTTTGAGACATTTTGCTTTCAAAGCCGGTTCAAGAGAAAAAACAGCCGGTGATCCCAACGTTTTAATATCAGCCGTGTTAATCTTAACGATTCCCTTTCCTTTTCCATTTCCCATTCTCCAAAACTGACTGGAGATTGACTGCCGGCTCACTGCTTTTCCATCAGTGCAGCACAAGCAGACGCACAAACACAACCGCGCGCAAGTGCTTACCTGATGAGAGACGCGGCCAGACTGAAAGCTACAAAAACTAAAAAAAAAAAAAAAAATCCACACAAAACACACAACAACCCAACCCCCCATTCATACCCTGATTCTGAAAACATGTGCATGGAGCCAGCAAATGGCACATATTATACACAAACGCACAGGCGTTGACGGCCATGCACACAATAAAGCATGGTGCGTTGGGGAGGACACAGGGGGCTGAAAGCAATCTTCCAACTGACCTTGAGTGGGGAGGACAAAACGTGTGATGGAGGGAGGAAAAAAACCCCAATGCGAGGAAAAGGAGTGAAATACATAATCTATCTCCGCTGGCAGAGGGAAACAAATGCTTTCACCGAGATTGAGGACACATTGCCCTCACACATCAACACACACACGCACGCACACACAAGCACACACGTGCGCATTTTGGCTTAAAGTACGCTGGATGGAAAACTGAAAGCAGGCGAAAACTCATTTTCCTAAAGCGGAGGAGGAGAACGCGAAGCAAAGGGGGGAAGATGACGATGAAGGAAAGAGCAGAAGCGGCGTGGAGGAGGGTGGAGGGGTTGGTGAAGAGGCCAAAATAGGTGGAAACGAGGAGGGAGAAGGAGCGAGGCAGACAGAGACAGATGGACGGAGTAAAGAGAGGGATGCGAGAGAGAGAGATGACTGCGAGTGACCGGCCTTTGTAGATGGCTGTCGTTGCTCACTTTCGAGTCAGCTTCACTGAGGCAAAGTCTTAATGACTCACGGCCCAATACTCCTCATAATCAAGCTGTGCGCGTGGTTGTGTTGGCATGTGTGTGTGTGTGCATGTGTGTGCGTGTGTGTGTGTGTGTACGAGCCACTAGTCTTGTAACAGAGAACTTTATTACCATCTGTTCCCACACATGCTTATTTGTTTAGCCGTGACACGCACGTCTTCTTCAATCGCTTTGCTATTTTTTTTCCCCCTCTCTCTCCCCCTCGGCGCCTCTTCCAATCACTTCTCCCTTAGTGTCCTCGTCTCCCCTCTGCCGTGCTCCCCACGTGGAGGGGTCACTTTCCAATAAATAGTGCCTGACCAAAGAGAAAGTAAAGCAAAAAAAAAAAAATCACAGCCATTATCTCAGTGGCTTTCTAACTACCTCACTCGTCTTGGTGAAATGGAATCGCGCTCCAGCCATTTTAATCAAGGCGTGTGTGTGTGTCAGCCAGTGTCAGTGTGTGTGTGTGTGTGTGTGTGTGTGTGTGTGTGTGTGTGTGGGGCCTCAGTACCTGTAGAGGCCATTAGGTGGAGCTGGTGCCTGACTGAGAGAGAGGGAGAGAGAGAGGGAGAGAGAGGGAGAGAGAGGGAGAGAGACAGGACTGATAGCTGAATGAAAGGGAACGGAAGGTTCGCTCCTGTTGTCGCTGATTTTTCTGGCAGTGTGTTTTTAAGGTGTCCAACTGTGTGTTGTAGGCTACATTGCTTTTGTCCAGGAGCATCAATTATTCATGACACAGTGAGTATCAATTGATAGCCATAGCATGTTACTGGTTATGGGGGGGGAAAGGGCGAAAAAAATCACATCCGTGCTCCCTTGCTTTGGTGCTTTTAGGCCGAAAGAGCATCTAATATAATGGACTTTTATCAGGCCATACATTTTAATTAGTCACAACAGGGACTGCACAGGTGCAGCTAATAACGCTAACAACGTCCCAGCCAGCCATAGCAGCAAACCCTCATCCAGAGTACCGAGCATAGTGCAAGAGTCCCTAGTCTGGAGCATCTTAATTGAAAGCAGCCTTTGTTATTTTTTTTATTAATTACACCTGTGCTTCTCCTGCTATCGCACATCAAAATGCTTGGAGTGGAAAAGAGCAGTAAGTGAGGAAAAAAGATTAATTACTGACAGATCATAGCCTTAAGTTAAAACCAAATGTGAGATGAGACGACAAGTGACATTTGAATTCACACGTTATTCAGCGAGATCCCCTTTTTTGATTTGTACTTTTTTTTTTTGCTTTTTTTGGAACGGGCAGGCGGGGAGTGCTGAAAGGAGCCACCAGACTCCCTGTGAAATTCTTCCTGACAAGATTCAGACGTCTCATAGAAAAACCACAGAGGCCCTCCCCGGATTTTTTTTTCTTTTTTGCACCTGTGCAACCACAGATCTTGTTGGCAGTTCAGAGAAAAAGGGACGGTAGCCTGGAGGAAGGGCAGGTGTCCACAGATGGAGCTCTCCCTGTCTCGCTCTCCCTCTTTCTCTGCCACAGATGGACCCAATCACACCTATTTCTCTCTCACATGCCCTATAGCTGCACAATCAGCATGAGCGCGGGGGCCCGTTTGACTTGTTTATTGTCACATATAATGGGTGTCTCCTGAATGAGTCTAAATACGCGCACGTCTAGAGTGGTTTCCGCCTGCGGAGGAGCACGCCGTGTGCTTACCGTGCGAAGCAGCCGCTCGGGCCTCCATCAGTCTGTCAGGACCAGGCTCCGGCAAAACACACGCCGGCGTTTCAGTCTCGTCAAAACGAGTCCTGAGCTTCCAGAGGCTTTGCTGGCTCACGATGCCCCTTAATTTCATCTGTGTAATTTGCCTGTTTGGTGACAGCTGAACACGTGCGAGGTGGCCCTGCAGATGGTCTGTCTGTCTGTCTCAGATGGCAGGGGGTCCCGCTAGCCAAGGGACCACCCGCTCTGTAAAGCAGGAAGTGAACCACCGATCTGTCATCTGTCTTCATAAACCCACCAGTCAGGACCCTCCTAATTAGTCACCATGGAAACCGTGGCTAATTCCCTGGTCTGCCATGCCAATCACGTCCTGTCTGTTGCAGCAATCAGAAAGGCACATTTATCCACCGCTGGGCTGGATCCGTGTAACAGATGTGTGTGTATTTGTGAGTATCTCAGTGTGTGTGTGCGTTGGGAGAGTCTCCTGCTTGTGTATGTGTCTAGGCAGTTCAGCAGGCGAAAGTGTGAGTCTCTGAAAGGGCCCGGTTTTCCTTATTGTTGCCTCGACGGTTCTGTGAAATAAGGAGAATAAAAAAAAAACAGAAACAAAACAAACAAACAACGCCTGTCTTGCTTGTAAATTACTAATGTTTGCTCACATCGGAGGCAGACGTGTTGGAGCTGCTGAGAGGGGTGTGTGCCATGTTGTGATTGTCTGTGGAAACTGTTTGATTAGCTTGACGAGTACTAGCAATCCCCTCACACCCACAAAGCAATCAAACAGCCATTATATGGCACGTACGCGAGCACAAACACACAGACACAGACGAGGAGATATACGGCGGAGTCACTTAACCTTCTCCTCTCAGGTCAGACTCGTCTGTCAGACAAGGCACCCCTGCTGTTCTCAAATAACCCGCGCATCCTCAGTCCCCAGTAAATCACAGCATTTTGATTTGTAAATGAAAAACATCTAAATAATCAGTGACTTAATCAGCATCGGATTAGAAAGGCAAATACCTAGAAATAACCTTGTAAATATTGAGGATTGGCACACATGAATAAATTATAGATTGGAGTGGAACCGGGGCAACGTGTGTCCCGTCCATTTCTTGCCGTCAGCTACCTGTCAATCACTGTAATTACCATCAACTGGAATGTGCTCACCAGAAACCTGGGCCGACACGCAAGGGCACCCTTCTATACGCACACAACTCTGTCTGGGTGACCAATAAACACACACAGACGCGCACGCGACACACACACATGGACATAGACGAGCGTGCGCGGGATCGCATATGCACAGCGCACACTGGCATTCACGGATGCCAATCATAACTTCAAGCGCACATCAAAGCCAAGTTCTATTCAGATGTATGCCGTTTGATCACCACCGCCGCCTCCACCTCGCACACACACACGCGCGCGCACCCACTCTACCATATGTGCATCTAACCTACATAACAGCAGGCAGTGAAATCCAAGATGCACAGGTTGGAAAAAAAAGAAAAGAGAAATTATCAAAATGCTTTTCTATTTTTGTGTCCTCATCCAGAGCAGAAGAAATATAGAGATCGACTCTCTGTTGAAGCGACGCTCTATTGTTCCTTCCACTGTTTACTGGAGAGGATGTAGCACAATGCCATCTGACTGCTGTGGTGACAAAGAAGTATCCGAGGGTCTTACCTGTCTCGTGAGAGAGGGTCTTGGTTCTCGCTGTGCCGCCTGAGTGATGCATCGCTCCGTACTTGCTTCTGTTTCTGATTAACCCTCTACCCTTATCTCCTCTCCTCCACACTCCACTCCTCTCTGCTCCCTTAAGTGTCCTCTTTTCTTGATTCTCAATCTTTTGCGCCCTGTTTTCCCCCTTTTTGACAAAGTCCTTGCAGCCTGGCGTCTCCCTCTCTCTGGCTCCCTCTCTGCTGTTCTTTCTCACTCTTGCTTCTCTTTTCTTCTCGCTTCAACGCCTGCTCGCAGTCGGCTCAGTGAGGCACAATCCGCTAGCTGAGTGCCGGAGCACCGCGCAGGAGGAGAGAGACAGGGAAGGCAGAGCAGGAGCACCGAGACGCACGCATGCACTCATGCACACACGCCCTCACACACAGCCACGCGCACACACACACACACACACTCACACACACACACCCTCACTCAGTGTGGGTCGTCACACTTGCGCACGTGTAGCTGTTGCACTGCAGAGGCGAACGCCACACACCAAAAGCACCGGAGGGAGAGAGGATGAGCGCAATGCCCTGCACTGGCTTTCCCCCTCTTTTTTTTCTCCAGGAGACTGCAGGTCTTTTTTGGCTCCCTCCTGTTTCTGGTCCTCAGTCCTTATTTTTGCTCAGTCCATCACAGATCAAAGCCAGCTCAGGCATAAGGGAACGGATGGACGAGGAGATACGGGGAGGGAAGAAGAGAGTGCCTTTCAGCCTGTGGCAGGCAGAGCAGAAGAGCAGGAGAGATGTGGCTGCGGCTCCATCCTCCATCTGCCCACAGCTGAGACTGAGAGCAGACTCAACACACACACACACGCTCTCGCTCTCTCTCTCCTCTCTCTCTCTCTCTCTCCTTCACTCGACCAGCAGCAGCGCACCGCCGAGATGGAGGGGGAGGAAAGATGACGGCGGGAGCTAACGAATGAGCCAAAGGGAGGGAGGAAAAAATGAGGGGGGGTAGGGGTGAGACAGTGAAAGTGGGAGAGCGTAGTGGTAGATAGAAGGAGGAGGAGGAGGAGGAGATGGCAACAAGGGCGGGAGAAAGCCACAGAGCCCACGAGCGCTTGAGAGTGAAAGAGTGACAGAATCATGGGAATGTGACAAAGCACGCACATCAAAGGCTGAGGTGATCCAAGAGGAGAAAAAGGATAAAATGAGACGTGGGAGACAGAAGGGAATGGGTGATAAAAGAAGGAGGGGGGGCAAGGTGGACGGAGAGGATATGGGGTTGAGGGGAGAAGGAGAAAAGACTGTGAGGCAGAGTGGGAGGGATGGAGGAAGGGCAGAGGACACTGCGGCGATGAAGCCGGTAATATGTCAGATCTCACACAGGCGCGCTCTCATCCACATGACGTCCCTAAACAGCGAGAGAACAATGTCAAACAGCGCAGCCACAGAGGCAGCCTCTTTGACTACACTCCAGCCCTGGAACCAAAACGTCAACCTCGAGCAGCATCAGTGGGGAAGGAGGAATTTTTCATCTGTCATTTTGTCCGCTGACAGAAAGACACGGACAGACTGGAAACATCAACATCACCCTTCTCTCTCCCTTCTCTCTCCGTCTCTCTGGCTGTCCCCTCACAGCCTCCAGCCAGCAGCTCAGGTGGCAGGTTAGCAGGTGAGTGAAGGTCCTGAGAGCGCCCAGCAGAGGGCAGACATCATGTCACCTATAACCGAGAGGCTGAGGTCATCCGTGGCTCGTCAGCGCCTCATGATATTAACATATTCCTGCATCACTGAGCGCATTGATCAACACTCAGTCAGCGTTTGACACATCGCTTAAATCACTTTTTAGACATCATGCGTTTAGACAGTCCCCCGTCGCCAAAGCTGTTCATCATTTAGTGTACATTTAGAGATGATTCAACATGACTAAGAATGATATGTACTGTAAGCCAGTTTGAGAAAACATGGCAACACATTCACATTCACATGAACTGCGATGCTGAGGAGTAAGGCAGGTGTGTGCAGAGCGTAATAAGGAGCGAGGAGAAGATGAGCGCTAAAAGGCCAGCTCCTGAGCCAGCCCTCCAGAGGGCTACTGTCACCCTCACATCCCAGCGCTACATGTGACATTCTCCAGCATCATCTATCATCCTCCACAAGTTGCAGATGCACACGCCACATCCCCGGCGTGCGGGCACGTACGCACACGCTCGCACGTACATGATCGTAGATCGGGAGAGGCGCACGGGCGGCTACGCACTCCCTGGGCGCACATACACGAACGCAGTGTTTGATACGCAGGTGTCGAGGCTGGATTTACAGCGGAGGGTGGGGTGGGGCGCTAGGGCGCTTCGCAGCTACGACTTCATCATATTAAAGTATGGAGCGCGGGCCAGGTAGAATCGGCGGGAGCGCAGGAGGAGACGCTGGATTTCTAGATGAGGTTCACGTCAATTTGTCATGATAAAAAAACCCATCTGAGACAGAAACAAATTGCTTTCTTGACAACACCTTGTAATACTCCATCATGCACACGCACACGCGCGTGCACGCACACGCGCGCGCGCACACACACACGCACACATACACACACAAACGTGCACACACCCCCCCCTCCCCCACTTGGGTGTAACCACGTGTGCACGCTGGAGCACGCACATACAAAGTGATACATTTTCTCATGCAGGTTATTTATCAATGTCATTCAGCATCATTATACCTGGCATATCTGTATAACCATATATATTAGGTGTATATGTGAGCTACACAGAAGCTCCCACTCAACATGATTCACTGGAGACTCCATTCAGAGCAGCTGCACTCTAGTATGAAGGGCTTGGTGGTGGAGAGATGTAAACAAAGCAAGAAAGAGGATGCTGGAGGATGGAGAAAGAAACACACATAAAGGTCAAAGGGACTAAGTCCAATGCGTATTACATTATAGCAGGTGAAGTAAACAGCTCTGATTATGAGGCTGTCGTTTCACTCTGAGGTTAATGCAGGGTTTCTCAGGCTGACAGTCTGACTTACAAACCGGTAATACATACGCTCCCAGGAAGTCATTTAGAATAGTTTTTTCTATTTTTCAACACCCTTTTGCTTCTTGATCCTTTCCTTTTCCCTTTGCGACAGTGTTTTGTTTTTTCCTCCCTTACCCCCCTGCCTGTTAGCATCCACCTACCTCCTCTCTGCCTCCTGAACTGAAACACCAAGGGAGGGTGGGTGTAAGCAGGGTAAAAAAGGAAAGGAGGGAGGGGGAGAGAGAGAGGGAGGGAGAGAGAGAGAGGGAGGGAGAGAGAGAGAGGGAGAGAGAGAGAGAGAAAGAGAGAGAGGGGAATAGATGGAGAGGGAAGGTGTGCTGTAAGGTGCCCCCATGGGTTGAACATGGTCATTTGTCATGAGGCTGAAAGCTTAAGAAAAGACTAGTTAACCTTTACAGCTGATCCCCGTGAGACATGGGGAAAAAACACAGCCCAGCAAAACACCTCGAGAAGAAGGTGTATAGTGGGCGCACACACACACACACACACACAGACACACATACACGTGCGCATGCATGAATGGGCCTTGCAGTATGCTCCTAGATCCTGAATCGATAGCCGTGTGCCCCACTATACGAGAAGCAGGAGGAGCTTGTCGTCTTTCTCCCCACTCCACCTCCTCAAATCTTTCTCCCAGGGCGCAAAGCCCCGATGTCTCCACGGCCCTTCTCCTTCCTCCCTAAACCCCCCTCCCCCCAACTCCCACCCCCATCCTTGTCATGCCCACACTGCTGGAGTAATTAATCACCTTGTGCTAATGAGCTATTAACTAATGGCAGATTGACATGCCTCTGCCTGTGTGTGCATGTCCGAGTGTGCGTCTGTGTGCCTGTGCGGGCCTGTGTGAGTGTCGCCAGAGCCACCCTCGGCACACTAATGTGATTAATAAGGTTAAGCTCTTATTAGGGAGGGGGCACGACGAGTGCACACGCACACACACCTGCAAACACGCACGTGCTAGCCCGACATCCGTGCCACAAACTGAATGACTGGTGTCAGCCTCCTGTAAGTCGGAGTAAAAATAAAACTAGGGCAGAGAAAAAAATAACATCTGATGCTTTATATCTTTGGCTATATATTCTCATTACCCGGCGGCTGACTCTGCTATACACTAATCACATCTCAGGGAAAAAAAAAATGAGGAGAAGCATCGGGAGTAATGCGAGTCCCCACGACCTCAGCCGAAAACGTACTTAAAAAGCGGGGGGGTGGTGAACGAGGCCTTTTTTGTTGTTTCTTTGTCGACATTTTTAGCCGTTTGTCGACAATTTTGCACTCATTCAGCAGGCGACTCATTCAAGCCTGTGGAGATCAGCAACAGAGTGTGTGCTGCGCTTGCTGTTCGTAACAGAATACACTCCCTCACCTTACGCTCGCTGTCCTCCCCCTCACCTTCAAGACTTGGTTTCGGCACGGGGGAAAGCCAGACGGAGACACTGCTTGGTGAGCAAATCGGAGGCGTCCTCAGAACAACGTCCTTGATTTGCAACACGCCGCGATGCCCGACTTCTTTGTAATAACACTCACACCCTAATAGACCGTGTACCAAACAATTACAGCGCAAAAGCGAGGCGCTCCATCAATGTAACTGTAACACAAATAGGAAAGCGTTGTCGGTGACAGGTAGTTACTGTAGTACCTGGAATCCCTTAAATCAGATGTATGGCTTTGTGCAGCCGCTGCTTTCTAATTTCAAGAGAAATGTAGTTACAGTGAGATCATTAGATACTCAAGAGAATCCTTGCACTACATAATACAGAGTCTGACCTATCCGCACATGCATGCATACGTGCAACTGCGGGTGTGTATTTTGCATGTGCCAGCACATGTGCTGCACTGTGTGCGCCTCGGTGTGTCTCTGACCTAACAGTGTGTCCCCCCGGAGAAGTTTTGGTGCATACCGTGGCTCATTTGCATTCTCGCCGCTCCCTCATTTTTTCTGTGGCTTTGGAAGTGAACAGCTGCTTAATGGTCATAGCTCTTCAGAGACAGGACATTGGGAAGCACAGAGGGGGTTAGCCAGGGTTTCCACACTGCCAAGCACACACACACACACACTCACACACACACTCACACACTCCGCCGGGCACACGCAAACACGCTGTGGAGCACACCAGGTAAAGCCTGGTTTAGCTATGGTTCTGAGAGCGAGATGTGACCATTTAGCAGATGTTTTCCTTCCCAACAGTGACTTTGGAGGCTTTTCACACTGTTGAATTTAACTACAATGGAAAACAAAGCAAACCAAACGTGCATTATCTGGGTGTAGCTGGTGTGAGAGAAAAAAAACAAAAAAACGGAGAAAATCCTTTACTCGGAGTGGCAAAAACAATGCGGATGTAGTTTGAATTTGTACTGATAAACAGTATGTTAAGAGTATGCTCCAGTTTACTGTAGCTTCGACTTTTGAGGAGAAGGTGGATGGATGAATGGAAGGAGCAGTGAAGGGTGTTTGTGAAAGCTGATTTAAAAAGCAAAAAAGGGGATTGAGGCTGGATTTTTGGGGTGCAGGGAGGTTGAGTGCGTTCTCTAATTCTTGTAGGGCTCACACATTCAAATAAGCCATTCAAAGCCTACACCACAGACACACAGCACCCTGGCAAACCACATCAAATGGCCTTCATCTCCACGCTCATTTGACTGTTTGACTTGAGCGACCAGCACAGGCCCACACAGATGGGTCGCGTTTCATGAGATGCCAAAAGAAGGGATTGGGCGAAATAAAAGAGGAATGAGAGAAGGTTATGGCCTCGCGATGGAGAAGAGCGGAGCGCCGTCCTGGATCCGACATGACTTGAATGCCCTTTTTGACAAAGCACTTTGTCAGGTGAGGGTCAATGTGATCCGTTGAGCCACAAATTATGTTTGGTTTTCAGAGTTACAAACTCAAAAAAAAAAAATCTAAAAATAAATAAATAAATAATTTGAAAAAAGAAAAGCAAAAGCAATTCATTAATCCAACATACACTTTTTAGACTTATGTGAATCATTGAGAGTCTGTTTGAAGAGACATGTGTTAAATAAGATTTTTCTATAAAGATTTTTTGATTTCTGTTTGGGGTTCTTGAGACCCTCTTGCTTAATTTTATCTTATCTGATTCATAATTAAATTGCTTTTGAATTTTATGAGGATTTATTATGGAGATGATTTTGTACTGATGACATTCTTGAGACGTTCTACTTAATATCAGACTGATAAATTTATCTCCTTTTACTCCTAAAAAAGGAGATGAAAACCAATGGATTTCCCTTAATTCTACAGTATGTCTGAGGTTACCATTTACTATTTAATTTTGAGTCCCTATAGGTCAATAATGTCAATAAAAAAGCAACTTTAAGTAATACCTATTTACCTGAAAATATATTTAGTCAAAAAGCACAGTATAGCCAATATTCCCTTATATTCTACTTCAAGGAAATTGGGGTCATGTTCATGAATTATGCAATTCGAGTTTGCGTTTAACAGTTCTTCAGTTCTTTTCTGGGTCTCTGGTCTTAACATGTTCAGTGGAATAATTAATATTGGTTATTTCAAAGAATAAATTTATTTTTGCAATTCTATGCATTGGGAAGTGGAAGACAAATGTTTGCAGCTCACCCTGTCATGTCAGACTTTAACAGCAAATACGTTGCACACCATAAAATCCTTATGAGAGGCAAATAAATCAAAGAGGACGCCACAAGACCGCTGGCAACATCAAAACACATCGCTGGCAGTGGCAACGTGTGGTCACCTGCTGCAAAATGTGACAGCATCATCAGAGCATCCCATCAGGACACTGATGATTTACAGAGTATGTGTTTGTGTGTGTGTGATTGTGATTCACAGGGACTGGAAGTCAACCAGCTTTTTTCTTCGGCAAAACTTTTTAGATAAAAGTCTGTCTCTCTCCTTCTTCTGCTCTCCAATAAAACATTGCTACCTGCAGCTGCTCGCCTCACACTGATTCGACCCTGTCAAACATCATTTCGTATCGGGGAGTGGAAATCCCGACTGTTTCATTGTGACAAACAGGTGGAGCTGCCACGACTTGGGAGCAGCAGTTGAGAGGCTCGGGGACACAGCGCCTTAAACTCCTGACCGCAGTCCCGCTGCCGCGCGCGACACAACATTCGTCTTGCTGCACTAATTATTGTTTAATTGTCTTTAACTTCTTGCTTTGTGATAAATGGCACCCTTCTGGTCGCCTTCAGGCGGGGTGTAAAACTTTCCTCACGGGCCCAGCGTGGCTCACAGATGCTACACATGCAACGTTGTTTGCAAAATCACAATAAATGACTGGTGAAGTCAAACAGGGCCGATAGACTCAGACACGAGCATAAAATACCCATGAAGAGAGGGAGAAAAGAAAACACAAGAATAATCAAAGGCACAAATTTTACCAAATCTTGGTCCCACGCAGGTTGGGATGATGATGAGGGGCTGAGGGGGTTTGGAGAGCCCAGATAGGATAAGTGGGGGACAGGACAGCTCTTACACAGAGACAAATGACCTCCCGACATCCCCGACACTGTGGGTCTGAGGAAACCAGGCAAAATAAAAGCCAGGATACACAGAGGAGAGAAAGCAAAAGACACCGAGGACGAAGAGCAAGATCACACACAAGGATTGATGGGCTTGTAATTTTCTCTTTTCTGCCTGATAGAGATGATGAATCCCTCTATGGAGAATGTAATCTCAACTCTACCAAAGTACACACACACACACACACACACACGCACACACACACAGGCTGGCTGCAACAAACCTGTCATGGGTAAGCAAACAGCACAGTACAAACAAATGCAAACGTTCGTGTGCGTCCCAGTGTGACGGAAACCACACACACACACTTATAAATGTTCAAATGTGGAGTTGAAGCTTTAGTTCTTTTTGTGTCCATTCAAAAGAAGCATTGGAGTCAATAATTACACTTTATTTCTGAAAGGGGATGGGGGGGAGAGGAAATGATGCTCACAGACAAAGTCGGTAATTAGCGAAGCTCCTGTAAGACAGCATGCGTGTATTTTCCAGGAAGCGAGGGATTGATTTCCAGCTGGAAAGCATGTGTATGTATGTGTGTGTGTGTGTGTGTGTGTGTGGGTCTGTGTGTTTTGGGAGTGTGCCTTTGTGTTTGTGAGTACACGTTCTGTGTGTTTGTGAGTGAGTGTGTGTGTGTCTGCGCTTCCTCTGCTGGCTCTCTACTGGGCATGGATGCTGCCTCTTTACCAGACTGAATGGATTACAATGCCTGTGCCGCACAGATCAATACATGCAAGCTATGGCCAAATTAATTGCTTGTGACAATGCAAGGAAGACCATGAAACTTACGAGAGGTTGGAACCAGCCTTGGACGGGGGAGTGCCGTAAATGTTTGTATGTGTGTGTGTGTGTGTGTGTGTTTGTGTCTGAACTCATTGTCTGAATGAATTGTGCATGCTTAAGAAAGTCATTGCTAGTCAATAAGCAATTTCTATGTGAGCGGTTGGCAGATTATTAATTCATTTACAGAAGATGCCCTTGAAATTTCTAAATGGAAAAAAAAGAGTAGAATATTACCCGTGTGCATAAGGACAGAAGTGGAGAGAAAGGAGAGTGGTAGAAGAGGGAGTCGGGGAAAAAAAAAGGGAAACACATGAGTTTGGGGGTTTCTGTCAGCATGATGGATAGATCGAGAGAGTAGGGGCTCCCAGAAGGAGAAGTGTAAAAATAGGACGGCACCTCTCCCTTGACACCTCTCCTCTCTGCCCATTTATCCAATCACGGGGCTTCCATCCCTCCCGGTCTCTCCTCCCACTCTCCCCTCACCTATGACTTGCCCTGCTCCTCTTCCTCTTCCTTCCCTCTCCACACTCTGCCGTGTGCTCGGCATCATCCCCGAGCCCATCCCTCCCTCCTCCCTCCATGTCCGTTTACTCACCCACTTACACCTACACCCCGACACAAGCAAAAGACAAAAACTCTCTGAGTCCCAGTGGGGCTCCTCTTCATCACGCTCAGCTGTTGCCGCTTTCAAACTTTTATTGCACCGATCCCGGATGACACACTTATACAGTAAACTTTGACTTTTTATGAATCACCGACAGTACATTTACACCCAGGGATTGCTTACAGAGCCTTTTTTTTTAATCTCCTCTGCCTCGCCCTGCTTTGCATTCATGCCGCTCCGCAGATTCAACACTTTCGAACTAGTGGTCTATGAGGGGTACTAATGGAAGCCGTTCAGAGCACCACTTATTGTCCTGTGTGTCTCAATTCTCAACAAGGCAAAGAGCGCTGAGACCACTAAGGCGGAGATGGAAGCAGTCCTCTGCCACTTCCCGAAAGTTTTTTCTTTTTTTTTCAGCCCAGTCTCGCACCCATTCTTGTTCTGTCCTCTCCGATATCTATCACTTTCTCACTCATTAGCCACACCCCTGCTCCTCCTCCTCCTTCTCCTCCTCCTCCTCCATCCCCCTGCATCCCTCCATTCCTCTTCCTCTCCGGAGAGGAAAAACAAACAGCTGTCAGGGTCAGGCTTGCAGATGAATTCCAAATGACTTTGAAGGGCAGCGGGGCCAACCAACTTTCTCCAGAGGAGCGGCCGGTTACAAACACATGCGCACGTGCATGAAAACGAGCACACAAACAGCATCAAAATAAGCGTGGCCCCCGACATTGCACACATACACACACACACTGCTGCGCAGCCAATCGAGGATTGCAGTTGCTCTTTGAATCAATACTGCATCTTAAGTCGGCCTACTGTCAAGGTGAAGGCATTTTGTGCGCGTGTGTGAAAGCCGGATCTGTGGCTGTTCACACACACACACACACACACACATCGACCGAGAAAATGTGTGCAAGTGGCCCCTGCTTGCTTCCATGTGATGACAGAGATGCTGTACAGCTCAGTAAACATTTTTACTCTTTACAGTTTACTCTTTACTCACCGGCGGCGTGAATCTCCTCTAAACTTTCTAAAGGAGTCGATTTCACCTTCGGCAGCGTGCCACCCATGGCTCGATCTGCAGCTGGTTGACTCGATGAATTACTTTTCATCATATCAATCATATCTATGTGAGATCCCTCCATCTTTTCTGTGGTCCGGGTCCACACTCTATCACTGTCCGTTCCCATTCATCCATCATAAACAAGAGACCTTTACATTATTCAACAAAGATTTCATCGAGACGTTCACATCGCTCTTAATTCTTTTCTGCCATTTCCTCTCTAATGGAGTCAATACCAAAGTCTAAAACGATTAACCAACAAAACATTAAACGTATTAACTACTTCATCTTGATTGAAATGGCCACGCGGAGGCAAATTAAAGACGGAACAACACGGAGTGTCAGGTCGCTTTCTCAGCTCTGAATGATACATCGGTGCCATTTACTGCTGCCATTTACAAATGATCCTGCATAATTGTACATTGTAAATTAGTTCCTTGACATTTTCCATCCCTGTAGTATATAATAGTGGTTACAATTGTTGTTTAGTGTCAGACTTAATGCTGTGGTTTCCCTGCTTTGCTTCCATGCCAAAACTCAGATGCAGCAGTCAGGAGCCCACTGAGAATCTTATTCCATCTTTCTGAGGATTTTGGCCGTTTCCAAATGACCAAACAGCTGAGGTGTGAACGCATCCAACAGAAGAACGTCCGAGCACAGAGATGCAGATTAAGATTCCGAGTGAAAACAGCCCATACAATTAATAGTTCCCCATTTGAAGTTATTTGTAAGTGATTTTTTAATTGTTAATTTTTTTCAAATGGCTTTTTCATTTTAGATGACAGAAAATCACTTCAACCATTTTTTTTTCTTTTAATGCCAAAAGTTGACATTTTACTGCAACTCATTAATGGCAATAATCCTGTAATATCACTAGAAAATGTATGACAGACATGTTTGGATTGGTTTCCCGACTTATTTATTCAGATTTTCACTCATCTGCTCAAATTATAGCCTTACAATATTATCTTATAATATAATTTCCTGCAATGTATTAATAATTTACACAATATGCACTTCCGGCACATGTGGCAGTGGATAAGACCATGACGCTTGACTGGGTTCAATTTTACGGGAGGAAAAAAAAAATTTCTGAATCATTTTTGGGCCACACATGAAACGCGTACTTGCGTCTCACAGGAGCAGGTTCCAACAATGGCTGACGAAATTTAATTCACTTTTTAGTGCCGGGGTATATGACGGTGTGTTCGTGAATCCTCGTGTATGTGTGTGTTAGTCCTTCCAAGTCTTTGAGTTTTGGCAGCGAGATCAGAAGAAAAGTGTGTTGTTGTGTTTGTGGCTGCGCGTGATGGTGTGTCTGTGCGTGTGTGTGTGTGTGACGGAGTGAGAGAGAGAGAGAGAAAGAGAGAGAGAGAGAGAGAGAGAAGGCATGAAAGATTCTGCTCCGAGACGTTTGATGTCGAAGAACAGCGTCTGCTGTCTGTCTGCCAACTGCCAACCCTCTATCACCATCCCAACACATGGCCTCCGCAAAGTGTGTGCATGTGTGCCTGTGTGTGCAGGTCTGTGTGTGTAAGTGGCCTGATTAGGCAGGGACTTGGCTATGTGACACTGCTACAGAGCTAGTTAGACTCATAACATGCACCTCACTGTGTGTCACAGTGTAAACATGTGGGCCCGAGAACGTAAAATAGGATTTTGTTTTTAATCATATGACAGAGACAGGATGCGGGAGAGAGGTGTCTGTGTGGATGTGTGTGTGTGTATGTGTGGGGGCGTGTTGGAAAGGGTGAGTAATCCCTCACTTTTCATACCTCTCATCCCACACCAGCAATCTTTGGATGAGTCCTTAACATACAGAGTCAAGCACACTTAAGGCTAATTGTTAACTGATGTACGTGTGCTATTGTGTAAATGTATGTGAATAGGTCTGATGTGTGTGTGTGTGTTTGGAGATTGTGCGCAGTACACACTCCGACTCCTGTGCCACGGCCGATGATACAAACACACGCTGCTGTTCTGCAACTGCAACTTTGTCCAAGTGCAATGAATAAATGAGAGACGCTACCTTCTATATTTGGCCTCAGAGGGCCAGGCAACACTTTCATGACAAATTTTAGTTAGGCTGGAAACAAAAAAACTAAAAAGAACCAGCAGATGTGTGAAGAGCCGAAAGACGGGGGAACAAAGGCAATGAAAGAAAGACGGAAGAAAAAAGGCAGAAACGAAATCTGTTCAAGAAGTCAAACACTAGTCTTTGACTCATGCGCAGACATGTGTGCCTACGCAAACTTAGGCACAAACAAAACAAAAACAGTGACTGAGGTACTAGCATGTGCACTCTTGAAAACTCATACTGAGATATTGGCAGAGCAAAAGGCTGAAAGATCAGGTGAATCTATGGAACAAAGACACAGATCACTCTCTTTTTTTTGCTAGCTTCTTGACATTTTCACTCTGGTAGAGCCAGATATAACTTTACTGCCTTCTTGCAACTCGCAGAAATGCACACACACACACACGTGCTGTGGGTATGAATAGTAGGGAGTTGGAGAAAACAGAATGCAGTGCGGTCGCAAAGCAAACAATATAGACACCGCATAAACGTGAAGTGTAAAGCAGCAGAGGTAAGAGCACTTCAGGGTGGCTACACTGATGAGGAGCTCCACTATCCTCTTCAGCCTACAGAGGCTCAAGAGATGGAAGACGTAAAGGAAGAAAGATAGGGTACCTAGTATCAAAAGTAAATATAATAGATATGCAGACCTGTGACACTGAACAAAATGACTTGAGACTGAAAATAGGATAGAAGAAAAATATTTCGCATGTGCTCTTTTACACAACATGCCCTCTTTGTTACACTAAGCGATGTCCTTTCTCCCCAGTGCGTACAGAAGGAGAGGGGCCACAGTTGGCTATCCATCTGTGATTGGTCAATTCATTTTAAATAGGTCCAGAGGGCTGGGCTGCATTAATTACCCCCAGAGGCCACAAGGCCTTACTGGTATTGATCTGTGAGGACAACAGTGATTTTTGACTATTGCTGAAAGACAGAAACCTGAAAAACCACAGCGTCTTTGCACAGCATCTACAGGTACTCTTTATATCTCTGAATAGACGAGCGTGTTAAGTAGGTGTGAACAGGATTAAATATAGATACAAATCTCTGCTTGTCTTCCATAACAGTTCCTATAACCTGATTTATTTTAATTGTGTCGCACTGTGTGTATTTTCCTGAAGGTCTGAATGGAGTACGCGACTAATTAGTCTTAATATAGCTTACAATAATCCTGTACAAATTCCTCGATTGACCCTGTAACCGATCGGCTTTGGAGTTAGGCATTTGTAAGTGCGCATTGAAATTGATTATGGTGACTTACTGCTGTCTGCCCTAAAATAGATAGTTATGACTTTGCACAGGGACCACTGGGGACGGAGGCTTGGGTAGTCTAGGCTGACCCATTGATTAGGTATGAAGGTGAACGGGGTGTACTATTGATCGTAACTGGTGGGACAGGTGCATAAAGTGGCCTAAGTGCTCAGTGCGACAACCCGGACGGTGATGGACTAGAACACTTCTCATGCATCTATTTTCTTCGTCAAGACGGCAGAAAAATGGTACAACCGCAACGTCTGATAACGATCCAGTACGTTGTATTCCTCTGTTTTCCCGGGCTTGAGCTCCACTGCCTCTACAACTGATACTTGGCTTAGCCATGGAAACGGTTCAGAAAGGGAGATTTGGGACCAGCTGAGATGCCAGGCTGTCTCCGCGCTCAGAAGATAAAGTCCAATACTTGTCTGATGATTAGCCAGCTCAAAGTGGCAAAACAAGAGGACTTGCACAATCAGAGGTTAGAGACTCTGATATAGATTTATTCATCTGTCCTCTTTCCTCCTATTTGACTCCGTGCTAAACAAAGCCAACCTATTAAAGCAAGTATTGAGTGGAGAAGAAACGGTTTTAACAGAAATATCGACATCGGTGCAGCTGCTTTTTCCTTCTTTTTTTTTCTGCTGAGCAGTATGCATTTAATCAGGGCCTCTGTCCTTGTCTGACTGGTAACTATACAGAAGATATATATGAATAAGATATATGAATACACTCTGCACTGCAAGAAAAACATATGACAAGGTCCGTGTGTCATGCAGAGTTTGAACAAGGTCTCGTTACAAGCTAGGAGTACTGAAGGATCAATGCCAGTGGAAAATTAGATAGACAGGGAAAAAATCTGCAGTTCCTCTTCCTCTGACGCACAAAATACAAAATGAAATCTGGAGTCAAGGGGAGAAAACTGCCCAATCACAGCTGATTATGTAAATTTGCTGCTTACTGCTTAACAGCGGGAGAGAGCCTTCTTTAAGTCTGTTTGCATGAAAAACACTAAAGCAGTAGTTGGTAATGCTGGGGAAACCAGCAAGACGTAAATCTAGATTTCAAAAGTATACAGCTGACAAATCTCCTCCCCTCCCCTCAGGCCTCCAACCAAAGCCAAACGCCTCAGAACATGTGAACGCACACTTGCTGGAATAATGCTGCAGGATGAGTCGAGTAGAGAGCAGACTTGTTCTTTTCATAAACACATCAAAGGGAAAAAACTCTGAAATTCTGTCATCATAAAAAGAGGGGAAAAAAGGAAAAAAAATCACTGAACAGCTTTCACAAACATTCCTTATAGTCTGAAGTCTGCTGCTGGTGTGCTCATTGTGCTTTTGGGGTGAGATGATAAACCTGGAGTCTGAGTACAAGAGCACTGCTCATCACTGTGATTGCTATACGTACATTACCAGACACCTCACGTGTCACCCTCAGTGACGAGAAAACATGTAAACAGGAGCCATGACTTCCACTCATCTGTTCAACTACACTTCCCATGTGCAACTGGTGCAACCAACGCGCCCCGGAGGAAAATATGATGCACTTTGCTATGAGGCCGTATTAATGTGGCAGGTACACTCCCTCTGTTTGCTCCACACATAAACAAACAGCGGCCAGCGGAGACTTGCGAGCTAACGCCACGCCATGCGTCAACATGCTGTGCGGCGCCCTGCGGCGCTGCGCTCCATTCGATGAGACAGCATGAGGCACAAATCAATATGGATTAAAACTCTGCGAGGAGCTATCCACCGACTCCTTCTCGGCCGCATACGGGGGGTTGGTGTGGGGAGAGGAGGACGCACGCGTGTGCTCATTACGCCGGATTGCAGATGTTTTCCTCCTCTAAATCACAGAGGAAAAAGTAGTAGGGGGAGAAGTGGGAGATAAACCAGCTTCTGGACCGAGGGGCCGGTGTGTGATGCTGATGAAAAAAGCGCCAGCGCCACGCCCGCCTCTCGCCACCCGCCGGGCGTATCCATCAGGGTGCTTAGAGGGGGTGCTGGGACGGCGGGGGGGGGGGGGGAGGGGGCGGGTGGTGGGAGGGGGGCTTTGCTGGAACCAGCATCACATTCCACCTGCCACACCTCGGCGGCGAGTCACACATGAACACACGCGTGCACACACAGCCCTACACACACAGTGACAGGCCTGGCGGTGGGCCTCCACCCCCATGGCAGTGGTGGGCTTCCCACAGCGCTCTGCAGGACACCAGAGATTATCCCGGTGCTTGCAGACAGTCACAGAATGTTAATCCTCAGCCATCTCTTCTACAGTATTGTTAAGTCTGGATCTTCCTCTCAATCGCTCCTCCTCCCTTAGCCCCCCCTCTCTTTCTTCATCCATCACTCTCCATCCTCCCACAGCAATCCCCTAAAATCTCCCTCACATTTCCGGCTCTGTCCTCTCTCCTATCGTCAGCTTTTAACTCCGTCCTCCCCGCTCCCGAAATCTTTTGATCCCTGTTTCCTGCTCGAAAGCGACAAGGCCGCGTCCTTATTCTCTCTTATCCTTTCTTTCTGCTCACGGCCCAGCCCTCGCTATCAGCCCTTCATTGATCTTCTCATCCCCAAGAAAACAAAACACCAATCAGCCTGTCATAATCACTCTGCTGGAGGAGGAAGCACTGAACGGCAAGCACAGCTGCTACATGTTGATGCAGTGACAGTGGTTGCGAGGGCAGCAAAGTGATGAACGTGGGCTGGGATGTGTTCTATTTTTACAGAATAAAAAATAAAAAAGTGAGCATGAAGGTCTATTAAATATTTCTAACAGATTCCATGCTGTTAATGATGCTACTGATTCTCATTTCTGTTTTTTATTTGTATGCTGGAACAATAAAGTGACAGCTGCTGGAACTGGTCGTTCTAAAATTACAAAAAAAAAAAAAAAAAAACAACCTCTGAATGATATCTGGTCTCCCACAGCTTTCCTTCACTATTCACTACTTTTTTGCTCATAAAAATTGCCCTCTACTAGTATTTTTTTTTTACTACTCGTCCCACAGGATTTTATCTCCGGGACACCATGGCTCCTAACTTCCAAACAATAAATGCGGTTTGTGATCCGTCAGCAGTCTCTGGGCTGTTAGCCCTGTCACACACTCTTTGTTGTCATGCAAAACACATGGATTGCAAACTTTATGTCCTCAGCATCTTTTCACCACAGGAGATCTGGCAGATCCAATAAATCTCCTGCTGCAATGCTTGATGTGATGCATTTAGTCCTCACATTAACTGCTTGAACCACAGGCTTTCCCGCCCATAAAATAACCATTGAAAAGCTTTAAAGTGAGGAAAATCACGTTTTAACTCAATGAAATAGTCAAATCCAGGATGCTTCCATTGATCATGGCACCAAATTGTAAAGTTTCTCAACCAGAGAGTTTGAGTTATTACTGATGGACACTCAAAGCATCTGCAGGGAAGAAAAGGTTCACACACATGATTAATTTATATGAGCCTATTTAATTAATCCATCTTACAGTAAAATTCCCAGCCTTTACTGGCTTTTACAAACTATTAAACATTTGATATGCAGCCGGATTGATAGATCCATCTCTCTGGGCAATATTTCTAAAGATCAATATGGGTGTGCATTATAGCTCAAGGTGTCCATTATCATAATGGCATCTACGGCAATAAAATGTGAATACAAACACAGTCGCGTACTGTTTTACACCTTAGCAATACTTATCTTCTCTCATTTCAATTTGTGAACATCAACATTGTTGGTGGTACTCATCATTTCATCTCTTGAGTATTGCTTGATTCTCCTCTCTGAGCTCTCTCGCTCTATGTATTATGAAGGAATACAACAAACAAAACTGTTACATGACACTTTGATGTCTGAGAGCCGGATGAAGCATCATACATTCACTAAGAATGCATTCTTCTGTGTGCAGTTGTACTTTTTTTTCTTTTTCTGACATTACGTCGCGGTTTCAAGTGTTTTGTTGCAGTTCAATTCTTTCTGACAAGCTGCCAGCTTTCTGCTGTATTTCCAACTACGGGATCTGAGGAGTGATAATTTTCTTGCATGTATTTTGGATCAGTAGGTAAGTGATACCACCATATGTTTAAACAACACTACAAGTGTGAAGCTCTACTTAGGCACATGCCTTCGGGGAAAATACAGAACATCAGTACGATTAAGGGCTTGCACTGGCAGTGCAGATGCTTGGCAGGAAACCTTCCCATGGTTCGAACCTAACCTGCTGCTAAATATGGCTACCTATATTAGTACCTATAGGTACCTAGTACCTCCTACTATATTTAGGACTAGAGAGTGTTAACAAATGCGGAAAAGATGTGGTTAAAGGGATCGCCAACGTTGATCAATGTTGACTGACAAAATATAAATTCTTAACCTTCACTTTGCGCAACATCGATAGACACCAAATTTAATAGCAGTTCAACAGTTGCTGGTGCGATATGAACAGAGGAGCAACTGCCCATCACTACATCTTTACCACTAGTTATAATGTGTGAGTGTGAGTGTGAGAGTGAATGATGCGTGTGTCCTGTGATGGACTGCAGACACGTCCAGGACGTATTCCCAGCCTTCGCCCCAATGTGCTGTGTATTGGTAAAATGCTCCAACAAGGTTCAAAGAGGATAAAAGAGGATAAGATATTGCGCTACCTATTGTAGTGTTAGACGTAGATGCTGGGGATGCTGTTTTTTTTTTTCTAGACTTTCTAAATCTGGCAAAGAAGGGTGGAAACAAAAGGCCTCGCACTGGCAGATCTGAAAGAAACACATCAGTAATGGAATAGATGGTGAAACCAGTATGTGAGTGGATAATGGTCAGTTGTTGTACCAGTGATGGCTGTGATTTACACCTGCGTATGTCCCACGACTGCTGCCAGCTCAGAAGATTGATGACAGCAGAGGCTGTAGTCCTGCAGTCACTGCTAGGTTGTACATCATCCTTCGGACAGGTGACTTGTGACTTGGACCTCGCTGTGTGTTAGACTTGGCTGATAGTTCTGCAACAGGAGCATCCCCGTTGCTGCTTAGTAGAATAATGAAATCTAAAGAAGGATGTTTTTTTTTTTTGTGGTTATGTTAAATCAAAGAGGAAATATTTGTCTCACATTTTGAATGAATTTAAACAAGAAAAACTAGCATCTTATATTTCATTTCGTGTGGGCTGGGCCTTACGTCTTACAGGACCTCACCAGTTATTTCAATTTTGGAGTAAAACGTAGAAATAAATTTAGAACCCCTGTGGTGTCAGCCAGGGTAGCTCGTGTTGGAAATTGGATGCCGCCGTTGAGCTAAAAACTTAAAATGTACCAAAAATGAAATACTGCTTTAATATTAACAGAATAAGTGAGGAGAGAATGGGAGTTTTTGATTTGTGTGGTGATCAGTCCATGGCTATTGATAGCACCGTGTCCTCTACATCAGAACGAGCGATGAACTGGCAATTTCATGGTCTCTGACACATCTTAAGTAAAAGTATTTGTCTGGATTGAGTGGACATTTTTTGTCTGCAAGCTTTATCTAAAATTACTTTATATTGATTTGAAAAGTCAGGTGTTTTCCGAGGTTTTTTTTTTTACACTTCATCTATCCACTGCACCGTAAATAAAATACATTTTCAGACTTTCATTTTCAAGGAAGTTGTGACTATTTACTCACCAGAAACCAGGGGAACTGTGCACAGCAAATAGTGCATTTCTAACGTGTTTCCACAGACAGAAAGTAATGAAATAAGGCATAGAGGGAAATTACCATCAGTAAATATCACCTCTAATAACTCTGCCACATATAAGTATCTTAATTTCACTAGAAGAGCAAAAAGTCGGGATCTACTGGATATTACCAGGAATTTAACTCAAAAGTGTTGTCTCTGTCAGACATAGATAGAACAGGTGTGCATAATATCACATACTGTTCATCATGTATGGATGTGTGAGTCCAGTTATACTGTGGGTCTCTGTAACTGTGTGCTATTATATATGTGAACTTGCTCTTTCTGTCTATTTAAAAGGTTTAAAAAGTTCAACCTTTACATAATGCCAAGAAGCCAACCTGTGCTATATTATCTTTCTTATCTCTCTTTGGTGCCATGTACATGAATATCACACTAACTGTCCATTTACCTCGAGGTTGTGTGCTTGTATGTATTTAATTTGTTATGTACAGTGCCGTTTGCCAAGAAAAAATACCTTTACCTGCACACACGCAGGGTTATTTCAATCTGTCCCTCTCCACGCTCACATTCACATCCAGCACTCTTGTGCTCCTAATGAAAACAGATGAAAACTCCACAGCCCAATAACACAAACATTAACACTAATTCACACTCATAGAGACAAACAATCTCCGAGACACAAGTAAATACGGCTGACTTTCCGACAGCGGAGGAGGAGAAAAAAAAACACCCTCTGGGAAATTTTCTCTGATCAAGTGCAAAGACATTAACCAGTTGGACGTGTGCTAATGAACAGGAGATCGTAATGAAAGGAGCTCGTAAATGTAGATGAGGCATGTGAAAAAGAACAATGGCTTCGCCTTGTATCAGATGAAACACACGAGTAATGTGCAGAAAGCAATTATTTTACTGTCCTATTTTCCACCTAGCGCCAATATCCTGACAACTTTTAACAATGGGATGAGGGGAATCTAATGTTTCGATTGTAGATGTGGGTATCACAACAATTACAGCAATGGGTGTGATCGTACTTTCAGAGGGAGGAGAGCCTTTGAGTTGGCCTGGATAATGTCACGCAGTCTCCGGCTGAAAACCCAGTTAAAAGCTGTTACATTGTGTGCAACAGCGGCTTCCATGAGAACATCAAATTATGGACACAACAAATGAATCACGCACAGGGAAATACTGTACAGCAAAAGGGCACAAAAGCACATCAAACACCATCACGCACGAGCAGACAGGCCTGTGGTTGGCCTGCTAGCCTACGCAAAGTCAGGCGTAACTTACTGATTACATAGTCTCCAAATGGATCCTCATCCTCCTCATCATCTAGGTAAACTGCAGGAGGAGTTTGGAGGAAAGAAGAAAGAAAAAGCAGGAGAAACAAAACAAAACATTATGATGAATCGAGAAAGAACGTGCACAAAAAAAATAAGCAAAGAGGACAATGCTTGGATGAAAGTGAAACTCATGAAAACAGATACAACATTAAAAAAATGGAGGCAAAATAAAAGTGAGCGTTGACGTCCGCCCGCCCGCCCGCCCATTAATGCGTTTTTTTCCCTCTCTCTCTCATTGCTACTTTCAATCTGATACCTCCAACCTTCATTAGGAAGCAAAGCGCTGAGCATTAAACTACAAAAGTAGTTTCAGCACCATGCAGAGGAGAATATGATCACTCATAATTGGCTGGAGAATTCTCAATTTGCTCTCAGTACCCCCCCACTACCACCACCACCATCCCCACCTCACCTCCCTCACCCACCCTCCCTCTCCCTCCCTCTCCTCACTCTCTCTCTCTCAGCTCTGAAGATGGCAGGAGAGGCCATTATGACTAAATTCCCTATTAGGGCAGCAGCACAGTGTTTGGCGAGGTACAAATCAGATGCCAGTGATATCATCGCCCCCATGACCAGCCAATGGTGCTGGTAGTATGGATGGGCCCACACGCACACACACACACACACAAACACACACACACACACACACACACACACACACACACACACACGCACGCACACACACACACACACACACATCTTATCCTATGATGCCCACAGTTGTCCCTCTTGACTAAAGATGAAGGAGCAGGTCAAGGCGTTTATGAGGTTTATAGATGCTTTCATTGTCAGATTGGTGTTAAAATCCTTGCCTTGTCTCCCCCTTTCCATTAATCCATCATTCAAGTGTTCCTCTTCTTCTCATTCCCCTCCGCGCTCTATCACTCCAGGCTCACTTCCTATAATGTGAGTTAGCATCCATCTACTGTGATCAATATCCCACGGCTTTTATTAAACAATGCTCTTATGCATCTGTCTGTCTGCGTGTGTATGTGTGTGTGTGTGCGTGTGTGTATATCTGCCTGTGTGTGTCTGTCTTCGAGCATTTGTATTATCAGCCTTCACTTCAATATCAAATCTAGTCCTACAATGTCGTTATTGAGTCACACAAACAGGCTCAGGAACGTTTATGTTTTTATTCATCGCCGCGCCTCTCGGTGTGTGAGCGTGTACGGACGCCGTGTTGAGCTGCGATGTCGAATAGACCGATCTTTATCGATCCTGGCTGTAGGGCATTTTTCAAACCCTGGGCTCAACTCATAGAGGGACATGTATAGAGATACACACGGTGAATGTGTGTGTGTGTCTAAGTGTGTGCGTCCATCATCGCTTGGCTCATTCCGGTATGTGCTGGTCTCGCTGCATGGACAAAAAGTCCTTGAACTAGTGGGTGAAGTATGGAGGCATAGGCACACTGGCGCACACACACACACACACACACGCATGCACACACTGGCAGTGGTGTGTGTTTGTGAAAGCGAGCTGTCAGTGCTGCTCTCACACACCATTCATCACAAGCTACTAATTCTGTTAGACCATTGTCGAGCCTTTCGCACCCCACGTTGCTCTCTGAAAACTCAATCAGAGGCTAATGCCCCCAACCCTCCTAACGCACACACACGCACACAGGCTCTCACTCTTGGTTTTCCTACTCGCACACACTCACCAAGACCCTGAGGGGACAGCGGTGGTCTTGGGGGACCCCACCAGTCTGACTCTATAAGTGTTGCTTGGATTTGATCGACAGGAGCCGCATGGACCAGGTTACCGGTACTGAGAGAGGCTGAATACAACAACAACAACAAAAAAAAAAAACGACTCTAGCAATCACTCAGTGCTACGTAATTAGGATGTGTACGTGTTTTCACTCAAAATCCAAATGACCATAATTAAATATTATCTTAATTTACCTTGATTACAGGACAATCCACTTGCAGATATTTTAACAACACGTCGGATGACGTAAGCGCAGCTGATTTATTGTGGGGTGTGTGCGGTGGGAGGGAATAAAGAGGACGGAGCGGGTGCAGGCTCTCTGCCACCTGTTCCATTCGATTTGATTGGTTAATCAGGAATCACTTTGCCCATCAGGGTTTTTATAAAACATAATTACAGTTCCGTCTACATAAGTAAGGAAAAAAAAAAACAGCAGATGTTTAAAAGCACTTTTTTTTTTAAGTTTTCCGCTTCAGCAAAGAAGTGAGTTATCTTAAAGTTTAATCAACAGAAACATAATAGGACAGAGCAGCCTCCGAAGGAGCTGGTGATGGAAACCAGGCATGTGTGCATGCCCAGACGTGGGGCAGGGTTAGGCAGAAAGGCCAGACTAAATTTAGCGCCACCTTTTCATTTTCTAATTACCAGATTAATACATCCTGTCACATACGTCACAATACTACCCTATGATTTATTATCCGGTCGACCAGATGGAGAGATTGGCCCGGAGAAGGAAGGGAGGAGGAGAGGGAGATCGTCTGAAAGCAGCTAATAATCATGCATGTGTGTCCGGGCCGAGCCCAGACTGCACTGTCTGTGTTTATGAAGTCTGCTGTATGAGTAAAAAACAAGATTTACTGACCAAAAACAATGTTGAATTTGAATTAAATTCTGCCTCTTTCCTTTACAGCCTGCTATTTAATGACAGCAGAGACCTATGGATACACACACACACACACACACGCACACACACACTCACACACACATATGTGCAGCACAGTGGCCATAAAGTCTGCTCTGGGCTTCACGTTTAAATCAATGTCAAAGCCTGATCTTATTTCATCTAATGCATGTTTTAATCATTCTCCCTCCTGATCAATGCAGTTTGGAGGCGGCCATCAGGCACTGCTGGGGGAATTTACAAGCGCTCCTATTCTCCTGTCTGTGTTTCCAGACGGACATTTTACGAGGCGGTGCACACTGTGACAGTAAATCTCTTCCTCCACTTTGCCAAAATGAAATCTCTCAATGCTGCTCTCTATGCCCATATTTGTTTGTCTCACTGTGTTGCTTGTGCAAATGAAACTTGTATTGGCTCTGCCAAGTCCACGTTCTAGTCTCTTTATTTTAATAGTGTCTGGAAGGGGCAATAAAAGCAAAGTGTCTTTATTCAATATTCGACAATAAAGCTGGATGTAGGGAAACTTTGAAATCCCTGAGTTGCATTAAGGAAACTAATTTAAAAGGCTTTACATACTTGCTGGTAATTGGAATTTTTCAGTTGATGGAAAAACAAAAAAATGAAAAAAAAAAATTCTCTGACTTTTAGTTTAAAAACATCGTGAAACAGGTGCCAGAGGTAAAAGAAACTCATCTCATCTTCGGCCGCTTACCCAGATCCAGGTCGCGGGGGCAGCAGTTTGAGCAGGGGAGCCCAGACACTTATCTCCCCAGCTCTCCACCAACTCCTCTAGGGGGATCCCAAGACATTCCCAGGCTAACAGCTAAAACCTCTCCAGCGAGTCCTGAGTCTGACTCTGGGTCTCCTCCCAGATGGACATGCCTGGAACACCTCCCTAGGAAGGTGTCCAGGGGCTATCCAGAGGCAGATGCCTGGACCACATTAGCTGGCTCCTCTCGATGTGGAGGAGCGGCAGCTCTACCTTGAGACTCTCCTCAATGTCTGAGCTCCTCACCATAACTCTAAGGCTGAGCCAAGATACCATTCAGAGAAATATTCATTTCAGATGACCGTATCCTTTCAGTGTTAGCCACAGCTGGTGATCGTAGGTGAGGGTTGGAACGTAAAGAGGGCAGGAAATGGAGAGCTTCACCTTCTGGCTCATTTTTTCTCTTCACCCCCATGGACCAAGAGAGCGAACACATCACTGTGGACACCGCCTCAATGTGCCTGTCTATGTTAAGGAAACTCCTTATCAGACAAACAACCAGTTGCAAAGACACATCAGTGAGAACCATCTGGATGTCTGCTGCTAAGCTGGATTTGTTCAAAGTTTCTCCTTTTTTTAGTCAGTCTGCATGTGCATGCATATTAATCATATGTACATGTTAGCGCTGCGTGACTACTGCATCCTACTGCGTCCTAATGTGAGTATTGTGTCACTTTGTGTAATGATTATTTTACAAACTCAGCTCCCTGACTTAATGATTCAGAGCAGCAAGTTGTTGAAACCATTCAAATATTGTGACACACTTTTCATTGAGTCATATGTAGACAATATCATAACATCTGCACTCAATACAAATCAAAATACTTAAGTTTTTTAATCTCACAACAGACTAAAATCTAAAAACACTCACTTGAATCATGTTACGGCCTCATGCCATCTTAATGAACCAATTTAAATTGAAGGTCTCATTTCAGAGGTTTGTTGTTTCCCTAGATTTTACCATCACCTGTTTTTAAGTAGTTAATTATCCTCCAGTGTTTTTAATTCAGAGTTCATTGTCAGCTTTACTGTCTGTCTCACCTACTGCCTCCTATGCATAATGTCAATTTGTTCTTCTATCTTGCCTCAGCCTGTCTTGCCTGTCTTGCGTTGGTTTGCTCCTGTTTAAACCAGCTGAGAAACCCAGAGCGGAGATGGAGATTGTGTCAACATTTCCCCTTTTCACCCATCTTGTTAAAATAGACCTTAACTACTCACCAGTGCTCAAAATGCTGCTACTAAACCTCTGACCGAGCCAGTCCTCACACCATAAAATTCAGAATCCGGTTCAAGATTCTCGTTATATAGTAACATTTAGAGCCTTGCATGGTCAGAAAGCTGCCTACATGAAAGAGCTGCTGCAGATAGCCAGAGCTGGTAGGAATCGGAGGTCCTCTGATCAGAATTTTCTGCCTGTTCCTTGCTCCAGGCACAGAACAAAAGGACACTGAGCTTTTGAGGCTGTAGCTCCTACACTGTGAAACTTTCTCCCCTTGGACCTCCGATCTGTGGACACTGATACCTTTTTAAAAGCAGCTCATGGCCCCCGTGTTTAACATTGCTTTTGTTCCACCTATTTTCTCTTTATTTCTACCTGTCTGTGTTAACTTCCAGTATCTTTACCTTCATTTTGCTCTATTATTTTACAAAGCACCTAGTGAAGTCTGCCCGCGAGAGGTGCCACATGAATAATTCCAGGCATGTTGTTGTCCTGCCCCCTTGCATACAGCTATGTTTTGCACAAGATTGTGTCTAAATGGAGCTGTTAAAAAGGCCTTCTCTAGGAGTCATGTTTACCACTATGGTTGCAAACCAAACACTCTGTATCAAATCCCCTCCACAGATATATTTTTATCCATCCCTCCATCTGCCTGATCCACGCACAGATACACATATACAATAGCATGGTGTCACGTAGGCTAGAACAGCTCCGGAGCTGTACTTACATGAACATAAAAGCTGCTTTCAAAGAACTCGACAACAGTTACTGTATGTGACTCCTAGTTGTTTATGTTGCATGGTGCTAATTGTGTTGAGACTAGCAAAGGCACCAGGCACTGTGACTGACGACTGCTATCTATCCAAAGGATCACACTCTTTAATTTGTTATTGACTCTGTTTTTTTCTTTGTTTTCCAGACATTTCAACTCCAGCAGAATCAAACATTTAAAAATAGTGCGTGTAGTTAGGCAACCTGATAGTTGGAAGGTGGAAGCCTCATTTATTTTGCAGTTCATCTGTAGTTTACTGATGATTATAACCAAGAAAACAAAGAGTAAAAACAGAGATATGAGGCAGAGGAAAGCTAAGAAATCCACCCATCAATTACGCTGTTTGGCTGACAAAAAATGCCTGCGTGCATGCACATGCACATGCATACAAACAGCACTTTCCCTGAGATCTGTGATACCTGTCACCATTTCTCTGGGCTTTCTATTTTGGTAGTGAAATCTGGGAGAGGGCACGCGCACACATTCATCCACATGTGTGCTCATGCCCTGAAGGGGAACCCTAGACCCTCAAACTGACACCTGTCAGTCACGCCGGCGAGCTGTTCTGACAGCAACATAACGAGGGATGGTGAGAGGCGCAGCACGGGCAAAAAGAGACGACAGGAGAAGCTTGAAAGATGAAGAAGAGAGGTGGGAGAGGAGGGAGATGAAGAGGAGGAGGAGGAGAAGCAAGTGGAGGTGAAACTTCTGAAGCTTGTTAGAGGCGCTGCGAGATGAGAGCTGCGCAGCCTGCTGTTTGGTGTTTTAGCACATCACCGTCTTTTTGATTTGTTAGCATGTGTTTATGATGTTGTTTCTCTGTCTGCCTCTGTCGATCTCTATTATTAGACCTTCAGATCCTCCTCCTACTGTTTTGACACTCCCGTTGCTCCTGTTTCACACTTCTCCACACGCACGCAGGGTCTGTGCTCATACACACTCTCACACCCGTAGACAGACAAAATAGCGTATAGAAAGACAATGACAGACTGGGTGACACACACATACGCACACACACAGAGGCGCGCGCTGGCAAATTCAGCACCCACACTGCTCGGGGCGCACACGCTGGCTGGGTCTGGCGAGAGCAAAATCTTTCCTCTGGGTGCTTTGAGGTGTGACGCGGCTTCAGTATCAGATGTTCTGTTTGGAGGGGGATGCAGCGACCAACAGCGAGATTTCCTCATTTCTGAAGCAAGTAACTAAAGAAATTGACTTGATCAGTCACACGCGCACACACCTGGTCCTTTTATCAGGCTGCCTCTGATCTCTTCATGCTGGCAGAGGAAGCAACGCACAGGCCAGATCGAAATCTCCACCATCCGTCTGTGAAACCAAAAGGTGTGAGCCTGTGGTTCGCACCCGCCAAACGCTTCTATAGAGGGCGAACTTTTGATGTCTTGCATTGTATGTAATTGCCTCTGATTCGACACGCGTTCTGCATGATCATCAATCGAACAGACGGGCAAGTGTTTAGGGCCCTAAAGGAGCACCGAAATAGCCATGAATGACACTTTTTAACAAAGTTTCCTTTTGGAACGAGGAATAAAAACAAAAACAATTTTTGATCCTCCAAACAATCGAGTGACATCATACTGCGGGCGAGTGATTATCACAATACAGCCGCTGGATTAATAAGCTAATTTTACAAGGTCTGGAAACGCTGGCGACAGAGGGCTCGCTGGCGCTCTCCGGGCCCTGAGATGGTGAGAGAGAGCGAGAGCGGCGGTGTCTGCAGCTGATATCCGAGGCTGCGAGATTAGCTTGGTAATTAACCACAAAGCAATTATCGGCTGATGGGATGCGAGGTGCATCTACGGGAAGGTGTTCCTTGACGTGTTTAATAGGTGTTGAGTAGTATGATCAGTCGACAGAAGTTGTCTGTGATTCGGAGGCCTGGCAGTCCAACAGAGGTTGATCCACAGCTGATTCGTGCAGCTGCAGAGAATTCAATTAATTAGACTGTTGCTTTTTCTTCCATCCACTTTTCATTAACCTCTATTGACACCTCGGCGAGGCTCGCACGCAGGTTTACGACTGCGTCAGGATTAACAAGGAAATGGGAAGTTGGTAATAAACAAAGTTGTTAGCGGATGGAGATTCCCTCTGGGAACATCACAATCACACACTTGTCGTGAGATTCAAAGAGAGGACGCATTTGAAAGGTAAAGAAAAAGCTCCTCTCTCACTCCACATGTGTATCTTGGATCATAATAGTTACGATGCTCCTGACAATACCCCAAAGTTTTTCTTTTTGTTTTTTGCTTTTCTTTTTCTTCTGAAGACTGACAGAGCAGTGGTGAGATCTCAGCTGATAAGTGATGTAAGAGGATAGAGTTAGAGGGTTCGAGCTAAGTGTTATTGATGAAAATCAGGATGGCTCTCTGGGGGGGGTGGTCGGGGGGTCCAACCACTGATCTTCAGATCAGAAACAGACTCGATCCATAAAACCTCACTTGCAATTCATATAATAGCCGTCGGTTTGGGAGGCGGTCCAAAGATTTTAACGATATTGACAAATTTGTGTAAGATATATATTACACTTCGGAAACATATTCTCACAGACACTTCATCCTCCCCCACTTTGTTCTCACACCTTTGTCAAGTCAATGCACCTTTGTTTTGACATCTTTGTACTCTCTGGACCACATTTTCAATCATCCTCCGTCCTACCTGACTCATCGTCGGACTTGTTGTCGTTTTCCGAGTCGGTGAGGGTGAGGGCTGAGTTCTCGCGGCTGGACACTCCTGAGCTCCGGCGGGACTTCACGCCTCCTCGCCCTGCCCACAGCTGGATGGCTCGCTCTGGAGACAGCGGCCCCTCGGGGTCCGAGTCGGCATCGGAGCCGGCACTGAGCGAGTACCCCCGCTGGAGCAGGCCCAGGTCGGGACAGTAGGGGACGGCAGCAGGATGCGGTGGGGGAGTGGGCTCACAGACTCCCAGCTCGGCCAGGGTGAAGTTTCCCCCTTTGAGAGGGAGAGAACATGGAGTTACACAGGTGGAGAGCGAGGCGTAATATAAGTGCAAGCTGTAAATGGAGACACACAAAGAAATGACTGCGGGAGCATACGCACACGCATTTCTAGCAAACAAACCCACAATCACACGCAGAGAAGCACACTAATTATGAAACTATGGAGGCGGAGGCTGAAAATTGGTCTTTGTTGTGGCAGGCAGGAGGGGAGAGATGACGCAGCGTGAATCAGGCACAAACTACAAACCGGCTGCTGGAAGGAATATGTACTGGCCTGCAGGCCTGTTAAGGCTGGCTTAGAAGGCCTGCCTCCCTCGCTTTACTTCTCCGCATTGGCATTCATGAGATGTTGATGTGAGATCAAAGAGCTGTTCACTTGAGACCTCTCAGACTGTAGTGGAGCTGCCTCTCTGCCTTCTGGGTTTGATCATCTCTCCACCTAGTTGCCATCACACGCTGGACCCCGGGCTGGCTGCTGTACCGCAGTCTGCTGCAGCGCCCGGCTCCCGTTGCCTACCGCTCTCCCCCCCTCAAGACAGACCATCTCGTCACGTCCAAAATAAATATATAAAATTATCCAAATTAAAGCACATCAAAGGAGATCAATAAACAGTGCTGCAGCCCAATTAAATCCAAGCTGAGGAAAAAGCAATTAAGGAAAAAGGCATGCTCAACCAATTTATTCTCTATACTAATTAAAAGAGTATTGTGGATGCAATCGCTCACCATCAGCTGTTGGGGTAAAGGGATCGGGGGAAAAACAGTTGTGATTCACTTCATTAGCGGTTTGCGAGGGAGGGGAAAGGAAGCGGCGAGCGAGGGGACGCTGCCATTGTGGCTGCGCACTGTACGATTCAATGTGCTGGGAATCGCGCAGCTGTGTGTCTGGGTTAACTGTGACTCATCAGGCGTACGGACGCAATCAGAGGGAGAGAGAGGAATTAAACAGATGAAAATCGTCTGCTGGATCTTCACGGCCCCTCTTCGCGGCATCGCCGCAACTCGAGAGTTGTGCTGTAAGTAATGAGGAGCAGGAAGGAGGGCCTGAAGGAAACGGACCCGGAGGGGGAGGGGGGGTGTGGTGAAAGGCTCTATACTTCTACTCAGACAAACAGATGGACTGAACTACACAGCAGAGGCAAGTGGAAAAACTCCACAGGTGGTTTTGGCTTCTAGACTACAGCTTGCCAAGCGTCCAACTGGCTATGAAGGCACCCGAGGACTGCGAGTCATCGGGGAGTATTACCATTCCTCTTCTTCTTCTCCTCTTTGTCTTTTTCTCCCACTTGTCATAAAGGATGACAAAAGGAAGCCTCTTTACCATACATAACACTGGGGACTTTTAAGAATCTGTTACGCTACGTCGCTAATGCATATGCACACAGTCTATCTCTAGTCTTTGAACCCGTACCTGAGATGAGATACCGTAGGAGGACGGGAGAGAACTCCAGGAGGCCTGAGAGAGGAGAGCACACAGGTTCTTTAACATCAGTCAGCGATTCACGCTCAGCTGAACTGCTGGCTGGAAAAAAGCTCCTACTCCACCATCACAGTTAGGATTAGTCTTTATGCAAATCATCCCATCAAACCACAATGACAATAATTGGGCCACAAACACATCTTCTAGTCTAAACAATTGCTACGCGGGAACATTTAGGGAGCATGAAGCTGTGCGTCAGTGAATGCATGTGAGTGTGTGTGCTTGCAGAGCATGTCTAATGTTGCATCCCACAGGCCACTGCTCTGTACAATTAACAACCCATAACCAGTGATTACACATGCAAAATCCAATCACTCCTTATCACCATCGACAGTAGACACAGCCCAGTGCCGTAGCAATCTACATGTACTCAAAGAAAGACGGATTGGTTGGACGGGCTGGGGCAGACGTGAGAATCCATCTCAGTTATTCCATAAATAAAAAACCAATCGCATGTTTGTTACACGATATTATGACAGATGTGGGGCCAATTGTGCCGCTGCATTCTAATCAGATCAATGCCTTTCTCCCGGTGCGGCGCAGTCGCTGTCATTTTTACGCTTATAACGCACATTAATGTCTGTTCTGAACCTTGAGCAACCTCGGCAGCTGCCTTGGGCTGCTCACATCTGCGTCGGTTCATTTTGTGCTCGCTGATGTGTACGTTTGTCTGTCGTTTGATCCGTGCATTCGACACGGATGTGTTGTATATCGGAATTACGCCGCAATATAGGGCGTTGTAGAATGCCTCTCTGAATGCTTCTCAGTAATAGAGGGGAAAGGAGCATAGAAGAGACCAGGCGGAGGGAAGAAAGGGAGAAAGGAAGGGAGAGCACAGAGCAGATCTGAAAAGAAACATGATGATATGTGTGTGCATACAGTGAGAAAGCAAAAGAGAACCAAAGGATGCAGGATTACAGAATACCCAAAGATCCTTAATCTGTATATGCTGAGTCAAATTCAAATGTAGTATGGTGTATGAAAGCGGGAAAAAGAAGAAAGAAATCCTAGCACTCAGAAGTGGGTTAACAGTGTTTGTGCGTATGTAGACATTTGTGATCTCCAATGTTTCCCAGAATACTTTTTCTTTTTTTTTCTAATAGAGCGAAGAGCGGAGCAGTAGGAGGAGGAGGAGAGAAACAAAGCTGGTGAAACTGTGTGAAATGTGTGTAACTATGTGAGAAAAATGAGAGAGACACAATAGAGAGTTCCTGAGTTGCTATATTAGACGGTCTACACGATTTGAGCGTAAGCCTGTTTCCAGCGTGAAAACACCAAAAACGAGATGTTCAAGACGGGGTCGCTGTGTGCTCAATCAAAATCACTTGGATCTGGGGTTATATTAAGGGAAACAGGAACAAGCAGGAGGAGCAGAACAACAAGCAGACCTCATAAACCCGATAAGCCTCCAAACTGCTGCACCTATTCCTCCAACAACCGTTTCATTGTCTTTCTGTGCTTGGAGCATCACACCTCTACCGATGCAGTTTTCCCATGTATCACACTACAGGCAACATCGCTGTATCTCACATATTTGCACTTCTTCGAAACGACACATCATTAGCTCGAAACACGTCGAGGCTGAAACTGCAGTTTCACTTGTGTCTTTGCTCAGTAGGGACTCGAGCTTCCCGCACCTATGATACATCATCATTTGGAGAACTCATGCACCGCAGATTGTTTCTTTCTCTGAAAGATAACTGGGGAAAAAGAAAAAAAAAAGTGTCTTGTAGGAACTCAAATACAACCGTCTGAGTGGGAATGGCATTTGCAGTGATCCATTAAACCACATGTACTTCCCTTGATAAAACTCATTATGGATGTGTGTGGGAGCGAACGTGTGCTGTATGCGTGCGAGAGTGTTTGTGAGTAGACAGCTTTGTGGGATAGAGGGGCCTGTCATTAAAAAATCATTTGTGCTTGTTAGCAGTTTGACAGGCAAAGTATAGGCCAGCAGGACTCTGCATTATGCTGGTTGACTTTCTTTCACCCCACCGCGTAATTCTGTAAAGGATGTAAAACAGGCAGAACATGTGGGCTTCGGTTCCTGCAATTATGTTTCTTTTTCCGGATCCAATAGTGTACAGTGCAGGCCACCCTTGGACATGTCATTTTCGAGCTTTGGAGGGAGCGGCAATTCAAGGCAAGTTCTGATTTGTCCTGAAGTGCTGATCTAGTGAACTGATTTGCTCCCGGGTGGAGAGTGCAACAAAATCAGGCAGCAAACGCAACTGTGCACCATAGGGCCCATGGCGGTCCCCTGAAACAACCGAAATTACTGTCAATAACAGGGGAAGGCTGATTTCCTTTGTCACCGCTAGGAAAATTCTAGAATTTGTGGTTAACAGCAGCAAAAAATATGTCATTCAGTGTTCATTTGCATCCAATTCAAAAGTAATTTGGCACTTTTCTATCCTTAAAAACAAAATGTTTGTTTTTCTTTTCTGTGACAATGTGAGCAATAAACTATCTATCCATCTATCTATCTATCTATCTATCTATCTATCTATCTATCTATCTATCTATCTATCTATCTATCTATCTATCTATCTATCTATCTATCTATCTATCTATCCATCCATCCATCCATCCATCCATCCATCCATCCATCCATCCATCCATCCATCCATCCATCCATCCATCCATCCATCCATCCATCCATCCATCCATCCATCCATCCATCCATCCATCCATCCATCCATCCATCCATCTATCTATCTATCTATCTATCTATCTATCTATCTATCTATCTATCTATCTATCTATCTGCGCTCTCCTTTGTTGTGCATAATCTCTCAGGCTGTTATGATAAAAGGCACTGTTGCCTCTCATTGTGCTATTAAGAAACAAAGGAGTGTGAAGGAGTGCACGGTTAAACGCAAGATGGGAAATATTACAGTTTTTGTAATTAGTTACACACATTCCTCGTCCTCCTTGTCACCGCTAGGAAAATTCTAGAATTTGTGGTTAACAGCAGCAAAAAATATGTCATTCAGTGTTCATTTGCATCCAATTCAAAAGTAATTTGGCACTTTTCTATCCTTAAAAACAAAATGTTTGTTTTTCTTTTCTGTGACAATGTGAGCAATAAACTATCTATCCATCTATCTATCTATCTATCTATCTATCTATCTATCTATCTATCTATCTATCTATCTATCTATCTATCTATCTATCTATCTATCTATCTATCTATCCATCCATCCATCCATCCATCCATCCATCCATCCATCCATCCATCCATCCATCCATCCATCCATCCATCCATCCATCCATCCATCCATCCATCCATCCATCCATCCATCCATCTATCTATCTATCTATCTATCTATCTATCTATCTATCTATCTATCTATCTATCTGCGCTCTCCTTTGTTGTGCATAATCTCTCAGGCTGTTATGATAAAAGGCACTGTTGCCTCTCATTGTGCTATTAAGAAACAAAGGAGTGTGAAGGAGTGCACGGTTAAACGCAAGATGGGAAATATTACAGTTTTTGTAATTAGTTACACACATTCCTCAGTGTCAACTTCACTTTTTCAAAACTTTGCACAGTTGTCTTCACACACATGCAAAATGGCACACAACACATCCATTTATCAAAAATGTTGAACATTTCCCAAATTACTGTGATGGACTGGTGACCTGTCTGGGACGGATAGATGCACCAAAATGCTTACGTGCATGGAGCTCTATAATAGTGTCACCCATTATTAGTATTTCTAACACATTATTAGTATTTCTAACTAATCATCCAGCTTCACTTTAATCTTTGGTTTTAATTTGGGGATCCGTCGATCTTTATCCTCTCTTTCCCTGTAACCAGTGTGTCGCAATCAGGTTTTCCCACTTAAGATGATTAAATACATCCATCTCATTCTATCTTCATATAAAAACTGTACACACACTCATGACAAACTGTACATGTGGGATACCTACTGACAATATATATTGACAAAGGATAGACAGCTCTAAGCTCATCAGAGACTCCAGTACAGATGGTCTTCCCCTCTGTTGTCTCAGCTCCAGCCACACACACACCCACCCACCCACACACACACACACACTATCCTCGTACTTTCACAGCCACTATTCATCCTCTATCAGACACTTGTCTATCTCTGCCCGTGTTTATGTAAATCGCCTCTTCCAAAGTGTCCTTCTCTTTGTATAGATAGTAATGAAATTAGACAAAGAAAATGAGTATGTACACATATGCAAAATGGGCCGTGGATACAGTCAAGGGACAATTGCGGGAGTCTGAGTAAGAAAATCTATGAATTTATGAATTTTGAAAGACATGGACACTGAATTAATTTTGTGTCAAAGCAATGAAAAACGATCTGCAGTTTAGCTCACACAGGCTGCTGCTAAGCTACAACTGTGCGGAGAGCAGGGGGAAAAAAAGCACCTCCTTCTCAGTTCATAAGAGGAAAAAATTGGGAGCAAAATAGAGAATGAGGCGAGCCGATGACGAAAATCAGGGGTTATAAGATGAAGTGGTGGAGAATGATGAAACAGTTTCTGTAGGCAGAGAGACGGAGTGCAGACAGACGGAGGACTGCTGCGGATACCTGAGTGATAACTACATGGAGGGTTGGCTTTGACTTGAATGCAATTTATAAAGCAGGTTCAAGGTTCAAGTTCACCGTTGTGAGTGAGAGCGGAGTCTGAGGGATTGTTGTGCAGCCATAATTACAGCACATACTATTATTACTCTCCAACGCAGACAGACACACACACACACACACACACATGCAAACACACACAGACACTCTGGAGCAGTGGAGAATACTAATAAACATCTTCACAAATCAGGGTTTCCATGGTGATGAGGTGAAGTAGTGTATAAAACGGAGTGAACGTTGCGCGAGTGCATACATAGACACATTAGGAATGAGGCCGCTAATGACCAAAAACCTCCACGCTTATCAGCATGAAAGTGGTGAAAATGTGATCACAGTCTTTTGGTTTGGAAGGCACTTATTAATCGTCCATAAGTAGAAGTCTTCTATTGTACTTCAATTACATGTGGGAGCAGCAGGCTGTGTCATGATTTATGTACAAAGCAAACACATGTAGCAAGGACAAACTCTGAGCTTTTGATTAAAAAATAAATAAATAAATAAATAAATGTTTATGCACCATCTCACTGATACATTGTGTAGCACAAGAGTAAACGTAACTGTTTTAATTCACTCTAATCACTCTGGTCAACCTCCGGGCCATGTGCAGCAGACAGCCTTATCGTATGTCCACCGTGCCTGCTCAGCCCCAAACAGCAAGTAAGTAAGTAAGAGATTAGCCGGTGGGTGTAGTGGAGCATTTAACAGCTAAAGATTCAGATTATTTCCCTTAGGAGTTGGTGCAGACCAAAACAATGCTGAAGGTGAGGAGCAACACCACTCCAAATGAAGCCTAATGTTGCATCACTGTGAGCTGCCGTGTCTCATCACAGCGACCTGACAAGGTGATAATCTATTAATGCTGTGTTTACCGCCTCCCCGAAAACAAGCACACGAAAAGAACAATTGATTCAGTTAATTATGAATTTCTGTTCATTCGAATTTCAATTTCAGCTGCCTAATCTTAATCATGCAGTAATTACAGTAAAATATAAACATTCTACTTTTGTAAAGTGAATGACAAAACATTTACCATGCACAGTTATTGTACAAAATCATTATCTGGTATGCTGGATAAAAACCTATTGCTGTGTTCTATATGGTCAAAAATGTATATAAATAGATTAAAAAAGTTAAAAAAAAACGAAATAATACATATATTTTACCCCCTGACAGCCAAATCTGCTTAAGTCAAGCCCTTCTTTGGCATCATAAAGGATTTTAGGGCATTACTGTCAAAGTCTTTCTTTTCTCTTTAGCTAAATATCTTATCTCAGTCATCACTCTCATGACCATCAGATAAAATGCCTCATCCCTCAAAAGAGAGATTATTCTTTGACTCTTATTTGCCAGGATTAAAGAATAAAGTGGTTTGCAGCTGACGATACTGTCAGGATTAAAAAGCTTTATCTTGACATCTGGAAACTAAACATGTATTTGTTCTAATAAGTAAACAAAACATTAGCGTGCACACTTCCTCACACACTGGTACAATAATTTATCTTAATGGGCATGTCAGGAATCAAGGTAAGGTTTGTCTACAATGAACCAAACAACTATGTTGTGGCACTCGGTAACAACTGAATTTAAATGATTGTGTTATCTAACGTGTCTCTGAGTGAAATTGTATTTTTCGTTTCATTGAACAACTTGTTTCTTTCTGTCAGATCTTCTTTTTTAACTTCTGTCAGCCCCCTCGCTGTGACTGAGTGGCAGTAGCTGAGATTTGTTACAGCGTTACCTTCGCCGTGTGACAGACATGTTGTGACAGGACAGATGACGAGCTGTACTGAAAATCAACCTCGTAGGGTCTGGTGTTGATTATCAAAAATCCATTTGTCACACACACACACACACACGTGCACACAAACTCATACATATCCCATAGCATGTGGCATGTCATTAACGCCACCATTGGCAGTAACGAGCTAACAGATATGCCCAAATAGGAGTGTCATGGTCAAACACTTCCCACACCTCCCAGATGACATCCGTTCTTTTGGCTCTCGCCTCGACCAGAGCGGCCCTGGCACCTTCTAATGAGTAGACGGAAATAGGTGTGACAAATGTCATCCATCCCTGGGCTAGTCCTACTCCTGCCCTGAGGACAGCAGTCTGCTTGAACAGGACATGACAGGACATGACACAACAGCATGCACTCTGGAGGAGGTCTTGTCACTGAGAGGTGTAGCGCAGAGCAGTGAAGCACCTCTCATCCATGACTACGAGGCCAAAGTTGAGTACGCGGCGACACATGCCTCCCCGTTGCACACGGCAACAGGACACTGCATATAAATTACATGAATCCAATTCTCAAATTGAAGGCTTTTCAAAAAAAACCAAAAAAACGAAAGCATAAACAGCCCAAGGCACACTTTGAAGAGAGCTTACTTTGGTACTGGAAAGTTTCTGACTTTGGGGAATCGTAGCGATTGGTGCTTGGACTTAAATAACTTTGTGATGGATGGTAAAACAGTGCGCAATGTTGGCAATGCAGCAGCACCCCCACCCCCTACTTCCCACCCCCTTTACGCATGGATCCCACCTGGGACACTGAGATACCTGAGCTGAAAGCAACACGCGGACTGCGCCAATATCCACAGGCACACTAAATCTCATTCACATGTCTGCCAATTAAATAGATCCAATGACGATCTCGATCAGTCGATATTTTTAAAAGCCTCTGCTCTGGCTATATCAGAAATATTCACAAGAGAGGCTTCAGATCACGGCTACGGAAAATACTGAGCAGGTTGCACAGAGCAAATCAAAATTCTGGTCAACAATTTAACCACCAATCTAACTCTCTGAGCAAGGTATATTCAACTGCTGGTAACCATGGCAACGTCGCCTCTGCTTCATGCTATTGTACCTTCACTGGGAAAGAAAATGGGTTAGGAAGTTTTTAAGCAATGATTTACTTTTAACAAATCTATGCATTTGCCAGAGGTAAGTGGTATTCCACAAAGCGTCCCCTAAAGACTTACGCAACAGTGAGTTGTATATTTAGTTATATTTTCCTATTCTCTCTGTGTCTCTGGGCTGCCTTGGATCACAAGTGTCTGTGGTGTGAATCTAAATATATATCTTTATGCCCTTCACAAATGCTGGCACAATAGGGAAGGGAAGAAATGTACTGCAGCAACTTTAGAGTTAAGAGGGCAAACAAATATGGCAACAGGTGAAATCACATCCTGACTCTTTGATAAAGAATAACCTGGAGTATAACTGGTGACCACACAACGATTTTACTTTAGATAGATTTTAGTGGCCAGAGACTAGGACAGAGCATTAGAGTGACATTTTGTTGAATCACATAGGCGTTAAACAAACTGAATGGTCTATTTCCTCTTCAAGAACAAACATCTGCACTTAAGGCTTTTGTTGATAAGAAAGTGTTTTCCACACTTACTGAGAATTTGATAAAAGGAAAAATGCCAAGTCACTCTTTGCTAAGGTAAGTGCAGCAATGTTAAACTGGATTGGTATCACTTTGACCACCTTCACAAAGACAGTACTAGCATCGACATGCACATGGCTATAGGAAATGTGACATACATCGGTGCACATTAATACCAATACATACACACAACCACACACACACATACACATACACACACACACACACACACACGAACGTACACACCTACACACACTAACACACACATTATAATTCTGTGGCTGGGGACCATGTTTAATTACAGCCTAGGAAGCAAGTGATTCGGTGCAGAAACAAAAAAAAAGGAGAAAAAAACACACTTGATAACACTGACATTTACAATCTGCCTCATTTATCAAAAGCTGCCAAAGCAGAGTCAAAGAGGGTCATTACATAGTAAACATAGATTAACTCAACTCTGACAAAACCCGCACAACATTGTCTAATAAATGATTTTTACTCAAAGAATATTGCAGATGTCAGCGTGCATTTCCCCAGACTCTGTCAATTAATTGTCTTGTTTGTTACCCAGTATTTCTGTGTGTGTGTGTGTGTGTGTGTGTGTGTGTGTGGCACTGGGTTGCATGCCTGTGCGAAGAGCCAGCCTTGGTGCTAAATAGCTGGCACCTTCAGCAACCATTTCCCTGACCTCTTGCAATTATTTGTCTCACTCGTTAGCCCCTGTTTGCAAGTGTGTGCACATGCACCTGTGCCAGGATCGGTGCTAATAGCTAGCGCTTTGGCTAAAGTGCTCACCGAGCTTTGAGTGGAAAATCGTATAGTGTGTGCTTAGTGCCGGTCCTTTGACTATCAATCAATCATGCATGGAAAAGAGATTATCAATCTGTAAACTGAGCTTGTTAAACATGTTCAGTTGCACAGTGTATGTGTGTGTGTGTGCTGGATGCTGAACCAGATGTTTTGTGTTAAGTACCCCTTAATAGACCTCCGTGTGTGTGTTAGGGCCACACGTATGCCCCCACGTGAGTTTCTTGTCTACAAAGCAGGGAACACAGGGACGGGGTGAGTGGGTGCCTGTTGAGGATTGCCTGAGTGTGGAGTCGGCCCCCAGGATGATCTTCAGCAACTCCTCTGCTCTGCTGCTGTAGCTACGGGACGCTTTTGAGTGTCAGCAGCTGGCAGAGGCGCCGAATGCCAGCGAGAAGACAAAGATAAAGAGGGATCGGAGGAAGAGGGGAGGGATCGCATTTAATCTCGCCACCATTTATTTTTAATAGCATGCAGCTGCTTTGTTCTCTCTTTGATCACTGGGAGTCCAGGTTGACTACAACCCAGCAGAATGCAAGCAGACACATGGGCATGTGTGCATGCATACAGACAGGGTAGCATACCAACACGTGCTATGTCATTTCTGTGGGGTAAATCCATACGTACCACAGCAGACAGACGTGCCACGTCCGTGACACATGGTGCCATTAGCAGCTTTATGTGATACGTTCCACCAGAAGGCAGTGACACGTGGTGGTACATGCACCCCGACACAGGAAGAACTTATTAGTTAAATGACAAGGACGAAAACCCTCACTGCCTTTCCACTGGTGGACACAGATAAATGTTGGAAGATGCCAGTTGCTGCCCATGCCAGGAAACAGAATGTGGGTCTCTACAACTGCGGGAGAGAGAACTTAACTCCTCTGCCACCTGCACACACTTTTCCTATCGCAACCAAGTCTGTGAAGGTAGTTGGCAGTCGATGTAGTCAAGAACCTGACAAATCGCATGGATATCCTTCACATGCAGTTTTCCATCTTTGGGGATTCTGCAAACCCGTCACACAGGAGGTGTCTCTCTCTTGACGCTTGTGGTTATTTCCTGAAATCTCGCTCAAGAGGTCACATTATGGGAGGCTGCTGCTGCTGCTGGTTTTGCAGATACTTGGAAATGTTCTCTCCCCAAAGAATGGATAGGACAAGCTCGGCAGAACACGCTCCTCTAGGCTAAAGCTTTCTCTCCCCCAAATTGCTTGCCATTCGGTTTTGAATACAGGCAGTGGCGGAAATAGTGCCAGGATGCGAATGGCAGAGTTTGGCACTGTTTGCGGACAAAATTATCCTTGGCCACTGTATTCATTTGTCACATCAAAGTCAATGGGGAAAAGGGAATGCAGAAAAAGGTAAACATAGCCATTATACTGTAGGTATACTGCCTGCTCTTATATGTTTGAATGGGCTCATTCTGATTATATTGGCACATAGATCTCTCTGTGAGCACATGAGGTCGAGCCTATGGCGCTCAGATGGCCAGAAAAAACCTCCTCGTATGAAATCTAGACACACCGGAAAAAAGAATGCCTCCTCTCACAAAGAGGAGATGTGTGATGTGATCACTAAACTAACAATACAAGAACAGCAAGTGTGGAAAAACAGGGAGGAGGAACGAGACAGAAAGTGGGCATGAAAGGTGTGACAGGAGAGCAAGAGAGGACATAAAAAGTGGGAAAAAGTCAGATGAAAAGATGCATCCGGGGAGAAAAAGAGACAGAGACGGAGTAAGTGGGCACAGCAGATGATGTTAAGTATTGTCCAGGCAGCAAGGAAGGCAGGTGGGTGGTGGGTTCTCCATTTGGTTTCAATCCCCGAGGACAGAGCAGCAGAGGAGAATGTAGAGGGGCTCATTTAGATCCTTATAAAAGGAAAGGCCAAAGCTTCTAGAGACTGTGGTGGCTGTGATAATGCCTGCTGCCTAGAGGTGAACCAGCAGGGATGACACACCCCTGGGATGAGTGGAATATGAGCTGCAAAGAAGGTTGGAAAAGCAGCAAAGTGTACAGTAAGGGTTCAGAGATTGAACAGGCAGACAGCCAAAGACTGCAGACAATAAGAAACTGCATATTACAGTTTAGATATTAGTCATGTTTGTATCTGCATCATGGGATTATCTGTTTAGCAGCATTCAGTCCATATTTAGACCAAATTAACCTGCTGTAAGAATAGACTGAGAGGTACTGAGCTCTCCCTCATATTTACTATTGAGGATGGTGCTTTATTGAGATCGCTGATGTATTCAAACATGTTACTTTGTGCTGAATAGTGAGCACTTGTAATGAGCTTTCCAGGCGGCTGCATGTTATGGTGAGGAAGGAATGTGTCATTGGGCCCTGCTTATCCAAGCAGACCAGGTAATAAGTGTCTAATGGGGAAACAGTGGAATTTAGATACAATGAAGATGGGGGGGGTCTGTCGGGATACACAACCAAATAAAACTGGGAAAAAAAAAAAAAGATTTACCTCAGAATTTTCACATGGCTTTGCAACACTTTTAGAACTGAGAAATAAAGTCTGGCAGAGTTGCAGAATTTGAAAAAGGGATTTCAACAAAGTTTCACTTCTTTCCTTCTACCTGACATAGTGCTAATGATATCCAGCTAAACCTTGATTTCAGAGGTGTTATCTCGAGGTGTTGCTGGACAGCCTGAACTGTACCTGCATTGTTCTCAGCTAAGGTTGTCACTGTACTAAGCTCTGATTGCCCATTTGTTTCTCAAGCTCCAGATCATCAGATGTGCTGTATATGCTGTGCTGTACTGAATACTTTACCTTGCATCACTTAGATAGAAGACATCGAATGATAAAACTTATTCTGAAGTGCAAATGCAAGCACTAACTCGAGCCACTATGTGCCCAGCAAATTCAAAACAGCAGTAGCAGGAGGAATAAGTGGGATGCAAGAGGAATGCGTAAGCAGCATGAGGAGCTGGAACGGCCTAAATAAAAGTCTTTGGCATCAGCTCTCATCACCTCCATTAAAAGCAGCAAACAGTTTCCTAATGGGCTGGGAGGTAAGTCCAGAGTTGCAAAACACAAATACACAGCACCCCCAAAAGGACTCCAAACACACTCAGAATATGGTTCCAAGGGGAGGTGATGTTCCTTTTAAAGTTGAATTTATGCTTCAGGAATCACTGAACCTCAAGTGAGGCTTTTCATGCATAATAATATGCAGTAAGTAAGATATTTTAGAAGGTTATGATATCTTTGGAGTTACAGCAGGACTGCTGTGGACATCGAGATCTATAGTGAAAAACAGTAAGTGGAAACTGATATGTGAACCCGTATCATGTTGATCTTGGGGGTGAAGCTCTGGGAATCACAATCTTGACTTGGCTCAGGGGACATTCTGAAGACATCTGTTATGCTCCTAATAATTTGCACTGCATAAGTTGATGCAAATGGACTTTCAGCATTACCAAAACACCGCCACTACCATATCACACCCAAAAATGAATGGATTTTTTTTTTTTGGGGGGGGGGGGGGGTGGATTAGGTAAACAGTGCTTGCACGTGCAGGGTAATGAAGCCAGACAAACCAAAAACATGAAAATCATCAAGATAAATGTCAGCCGGGTATGAACTTTCCTCCAAGTGCTGCAGGTGAGTCAATAACTACTCAATATTAGACTGCAATATTTTGTGAGTGTGTGTGTCTATATGCATGCGTGTGTGAGTGTGCGTGTTTGAGTGCACATGCTCACTAGGTGATCCAGTCCCACCTGTACATGACTCACACCTTTTTGTCTCACACATGAATCTAATGACAGTTCTAAGGCCAAGTCAATATGCATTAACACACCACAGAACTGCAAATTGGTTGCACTGCACATAACCATTAAAGCTAAATTGCAGTCTGAGAATAGCTACAGATGACCTCAAGTCTCCTCCACAAAAAGCAGGAAAGACATAAAGTCTCACCCAACAGAAAGAACAACATCATTAGAATTTAATCAAAGTTAATCGTATTTTCAGGAGTCACCCATTCATTGGCAGATGAATTACTAATATTCAGCAGCTCAATTCAGATTTCAAATCAATCCCTTTCAAAGCATTGATGGAAAATTCAATAAAAGAACAAAGACGGTATCTAATGTTTCCTCTACGTCCAAGTTTTTTAGTCACTGCTGAAGAAAAGAAAGTTTCTGTTTAATCCCACCATCTTGCCTCAGAAGCAACAAGCTGTTCAAATGAAGAACGCAGTGTAACAATCCTTAACTCTCTAATGTAATAGTTACACAAATATTTGGTGGGAAAACTAAGACAACTCTGTGCCGTTCTCACTCTCACGCTTGTTTTCTTTCTCCCTCCTTGCAAGCACCACTCCTCGTCCCGTGGTGTCACAGTCCATATGGTGCTGCAACACTGTTGGTCTCCTGTGGCCACACTTCCCACGATGCATCTGTGGCTCTGGGCTTTTGAGGGAGCTGATAGGCTGAGAGGACTGTGGTATCGACCAGCCATCTCCTGGTGTGAGGTCAGTTTGGTGCAGCAGTGGAGTGTGTCCGAACAGCACACATCACTGACTTCCAGTCTTCCAGCCATCCCGCCAATCAATCCCCCATTTTTCGTCGTTACCTTTGCCTTTTTACAGAATAAAGTATGCGCTACTGTTACTTTCTTTTTGTTCAATGAAAACAACGTGGCTTTTCTGTCTCTTTGTCCGTGAGACATTGCAAACCACTGTAATGCTGATCCGTCTCTCTCAATCCTTGAAACCGTGCACAGCAAGGCCTTGACAGTGGGTCTACCTTTTCAAGCTATAATGAAGATACTCCATTTAGAAAATGCCACAGAGGACTCGACAACACACGCAAACACAGACACACATTTAAAGGAATTTTACTGTTATTCATCTCTCTTCCACTTTTGTGTTGCATTGCTCTGAGCTCTCTTCCTCGCCTGTATGTGTCCATGCAGAGAAAACAGAGCTTAGCAAAGATCAATCCCATTGAGTCTGACTCCTTTCACTAGCCAGGGATCGATACTGCCTGTCTCATGTCCTTCTGCAATATACACATGTGTAAGCACACACACACACACACACACACACACACACACACACACACGAGTGTACGGGCACACATGTATACACACTGAGTTTAAAGACATGGCTGTGAGAGCAGGCCCACCCCTTTAGAGATGACCTATCGGCCTATCGGCTAACTTGCTCACCAGGGGATACAGAAGTTCATTATGACAGGCTCGCCAGTGCTAAAGGTCTGCTTTGGTCCTCTGCTGCAAAGTGCAGCATTTATACCACTGGATCACATTAACAGCCTGCTTCAGACCCCTCGCTAGAAAAATCCAGTGTCAGAGTAGTATGCAGCTGGAGAACATTTTTGTGTGCAATAGTATGTATATTGAATGTGTGTTGGCGGTCATGTAAGAATGACAAAGCACGACTATGAGGGCTCTAAGGGGTCTTTGGCTGGCTCGAACCATGTGTGCTGGACAGGAAAAATGTTCGCTGGAGATGCACTAAGAGCAGAAATAATTGTTAAATTTGAAAGGATACTGCAGCATCCTTGACTCGTGCCTAGTTTTGCTTTTAGGCTGCAACCGACAGCCTTCAATATGTTATACGCTACCTACAAAACAGGGCATGACCCTGAAATCTTATTACATCTCATAAATTCCTGCTCCTGCTGTGATGAATCCTGAGAAAACATCTGTTCGGTGCTTAATGATAAAACAACATTAATAGAAATTTGTAAAATATTTATTTGCCTTCGTGCACAGTGATGAAACTATCACATCTATCACCATGAAGAAACCTGTTGGCTTAGCAAGATGGGAAGAAAGGATAAACACCTAGTTTATCACGCTGCGATAATTCAATCTATTTTAAGTTCAAATAAATGTGGTGCCACTGTTTAACTTTGGTTCCAATGAATTAAACAAATAAGCAATACAATTTTCATTCGTGAACCTTCGTGACACTACTCAGCCTCTGTTTTCAAGCTATTTGCTGTATATGCTGTTGTGTTAAAGTTAGACAAATAAAGTATGTGGGGGCTTAGGCACTCTTATTTCACTCATGGGAAGAAAAAGAGAAAGAAAAACCAGCGTATTTGCCAGATAGTTTACATTTTTTGTCATTTTTTTGTCATAAAAATGTGTTGTTGTGTGTCAAAGTAATGTCTCCAGTCCAGCACTGCATGGAGCAAACTCTGAACTACAGTTTCTAGAAGCGTTTGGAGGAGATGCTTTGCACCATGAGCTCACCTTGCCTGGAGTACTCATCAGCCTCGTGGTGGACAAGGTCAGTCACACAGCCGCCATAGTGCAGCCTCTGCTCGTGGTCGAAGGCCTTCAGAGTCTCACTGGAGCTGTAGGATTTCTGGGTAGGCACTCGACAGTCATCTGCATCCAGGGATGCCGTGTTGTACTGGGAGTCTTTGGAGCAGCGACCCCTGGTCAGGGAGCGGTGCCGACGATCCTTCAGATCCATGCTGAGATGGAGGGTGCAGGGGAAGTAGAAGGGATGTCGGATGAAGAAATGGAAGCCGTGGAAGAGGAGGAGGAGGAGGAGGAGGAGGTGGTGGTGGGGAGGGGAGATGGAGGGGGCCTCCTAACGGGCCTCCGTAATGTCAGTCTCCACTTCAATCACCTGGAAAACAGAGATAGAGAGATGGGAGATGGAGAGAGTGGAAGGACAGAAAGAGGGTTGGTATAAAATTAATGGATTCACTACTGACTCACTCTTGCTTTGGACTCCCCAGAGACTACAAGGAAAGTTAGGTAAGAGGGGAGTGCAGCGAATGGACATTTGAGCAACCAGGCAAATATACAACGCATCAGAGTATTGATGCAGGATAAGTAAGGCTATTGTGGGGAGAAACAGAGCTGCCAGCGCTGCGGTCCACAGAGATAGGCATCCATCGACCACAGAGGAAAACATGGTCAGAAGGCATTTACATCTATGACATTAAAAAAACAGAGGGTGACTCAAACATGGTCTAGTCATCCTTAAGTGATGTCAGCGAAACATAAATACAGAGGAACACAGACGAAAACAGTGTTAATGGGATGGGGCAGGGAATTAAGAGGAGGAAAACAAGTGGGAGGAAATGCAGAGGACGACGGGACACAGACACAGCTTATGAAAGAGTGCAAAAAGGTAAAGGGTGAGAAAGAAAAATAAAGAGAGAAAGAAAAGGAAAAAAAAAGTAGCCGGATGCAACAGGAAGGATGGAAGAAGGGGAGAAATGACTTGAGGGCATTGCTAGTCTCTCCCTCATTATCAGAGTGCGAATGAGTCCTGCTCCCTTAGAGGCTGTAAGGGATAATCAAACACAGCCAGACACAGATACACACACACACAACATCACAATCACCCATAAACAAACAGACTCAGATGCACATATACAGCGTGGAGGTACCTGTGCGGTGATACAGGGCCCTGACACCGCTTGTAACGCGACTTGTACTACAGCGAAACGTGCATCGGGAAATCACTTCCAATGCGCTGATGCCAGATCTGTCCATTTCCATTGCATCACAATCGGCACGCTTTTCATCTATTCGGATCTCATTCTCATGGATGCAGATTATAGAGTACATGATTATGATGCTAATACAGCATGATACGAGTGCAGCGGCCTTGAGCAACGCATTACATTAGCAGCTAAAGATCAAAGTACAACAATACAACAACCAGCAGTAATTGACAGCAACGCTTCCAGCAGCTGCCTGTATGGGATATTTATGGTAATAAATAGGTCATCCATGCTTCTATTGCTTTGGGCCAGAGAAAGTCTGGTCCACCCACTGCATTACAGCATAGCATTGCATTTTCATCAAAATATCCCTCAGTCTGGACACCATGTGTTGATATCAAGAGCAGGAAAGGGCATTGCAAAAGAATGGGCATCATTTGATTCAGTACATGTGATGTAACTAATTGCATGCTGGGGCGGGGGAAGAAGAGATGGGAGCGAGAGAGAGAGAGAGGGAGGGAGCAGGAGAGGGAAGGACTCACAGAATGTGAGTCAATCTATTCAATGAGGGCTCATTTTAAAATGCTTAGAAGGTAGTATTGAAAAGTGCCCTGCTATGTCCATTGATTAACAGTAGGTATTAAGTCTCATAAAGAGCTCATTATGCCCCTGCATCCATCACACAGGCTATTAGGAGTTCAACCTTAATGTGTTGGTACCTCAGATGAGGGTGAGGAAACAGAGAGGGATACTGGCTCAGGAAATGCAGATGCATTTTGACTGGCATTATGCAAACGAAGGGGCAAATAAGGCTATGTGAGAGTGTGGGGCTGTGTGAATGTGTTCGTGAGTGTGTGTATATGTTTGCTGGGTGCATACACAGAGGTTAGAGCTACAGTTATGTTGATGGATATCCCAGAATTAAGAAGGAAAAGTTGGAGGGGACGTTTGATGCAGAGGTGGAGGAGTCCATTAGCCTATTTTGCAAGAAATTAGTGAGCATTAGCTTCTTTTATTGTACATTATCTTTAATGGGCATGACAGAATGGATCAGCAATTAGCCCACGAAAGCCACTGGATCAAGTCCTGCTTTTGAACGGGGGATTTTCAGCATGGACTTTGCATGTTCGCTCTATGTCTGTGTGAATTTTCTCCTGGCTTCTCCTGTTTCCTCCCAGCCTTCGCCCTTGTGTGCACTGGAGGTAGGTTACCATGGTAAATGCTGCAATAGATGCTCAATGAATACGAATGGACTGAATAGGAAAATAAGCCCTGACAGAACTTAAGTAGTATTTAACTGTGCTGAAAAACAAAGGATGAGTGTTATCTCTGTTCCTATTCCTGCCTTGTGCACTATGTGACATGCCCTGGAGATGTAGGCACCAGCAGACTGCCACGACACGGATGCGTATAAAGTGGGTGAGTGAATGAATGAATGAACTATTCCTTAAAGGAATGCCAAAATCCTCTGCCAGTCAGCCCATAAAGCTGGTCTTACAGGTAGGATTCAATTACCTACCTGATTAACAAATAAGTTTTGTTTATAGTATGATGCAAAAATGGTCAGTCCAGGTTTCAGAAAGGCTTAGATAAGGTCTGTTTTGTCACAGTTGACTAAAGAAGCTGGAAAATATTCAAACTTTAGTAGTTGAGATGAGAGAATTTTAATAAGATTTTATATTTAAAATCCTAGGCATAATTGCCGATTATTTTAGCGGTGGATAAATGCAATAGTTGACAAGTTGATTAGTTGTTACAGCTCCAGTTGCAGGTGAGGCTATTAATACTGCAAGATATATGGTATTGCCCTGTGTATAGTGTATAGCGTATTGCACTAAAAGGATTTGGGTCCTAGTGAGAAGGTGCAATGTTACTCAAGTAGAAGGAGAAAGGACACAGATTGAGGGATAGATGGATAAAGTAGAAAGAGCCCATGGGGGTCAATCACAGGATCTGGAATGCATATCAATCACATTGCACCCACGCAGGTGTTTTCCTCAAGGTCGCCGAAGCTCTCACATACACACATGCCAAACTTTTTCTTGTTAATTACTCTGGTGACAGTGATTTAACCTCTCCTGATCACCACGCTGAGGCGGATTATCTCATTTATTAGACGTATAATGACCTACACTCTCTCTGACCGGTTGCACACAAAAGCACAACATCTCGCTATGCAACCAGTGATGCATCTTGGCTTAGACCAACAGGCGCACAAATGCAAAACTGCGCAAACACATATGTGATCCTGCATTTCATTGACAGGCTAAAAAGGAGTGGTTAGACAAAGGAGAAAAAAAGACATGTGTGCGACCGTGAACTGACCATGAAATCCAGACAGAATGAGAAAAGTAATTGGAAGACGACAGGGAGGGTGGAGAATTCATTTTCGAAATTACAGAGGTGAAGTTTGGTGCAGATAATGGCCTTTTCTCCGCAAAATAAGAGCCTGGGAAGAAAAATATGGAAAATGACACAATATAAATCCACTGTAACTAGAAATCACACCCCGTTAATAGGGAGCTAATGACATCAGTGGATTAGTGAGCATCAAACACAATGGTTTCTAATTCAACCTGATCAACCTCAGAAAGTCCAAATATCAAATAAATACAGATGCAGCCATTCAGACCAATCTCATTTCCATGGAGTTAAGTACTGGTGATTTGTCACGCCTTTTTGCTTCTTATACACAGGCACGTGGTACGCTTCATATGCATGGGATGTAGAGGGCTTTAACCCAGCTCCATTCTCAACCCAGTCACGTCAGTTTTTAGCACTAAATATTTCCCTAAAACTAATCACACACTATAAGATGAATATGAAATTGAACAAGACTTTAGTCATTTTAATGGCCAAACCCAAAGTTTGGCCATTAAAATGGGTAGTTTGAGGGTGGTGACAAAAGCCTGAAAAATACGCCACAGGAATGAGAATGTCTATTGGCTATTTTAAGGAGCAGCTATTTTAACTGTTTTAATTTTATGAGTGATTACTTGCTAAAGGAGCCTTTCTTCTAAAATGAAAATAGATTTTGTGACCTGTCAAAACAAAACTGTATCTGACAGACTGCGTCCTCCTCCTGCCCTCACCTTTTTCCTAATAACGCTCGTCAAATACTTGTTGAGACAACTGACTCGTTCCTCATTGACAGCCAAACTTGAAAGTGAAAAAATGCAGCCGTAGGTCAGCAATGTTTCAGCGGCGGGTGCATTAGGGCATTTATAGTTTGAAATTGCCTCAGGCGTTGTGCGTTTTTGTTAAATCCTACCTCAGGTCTGCCTCAAAAAAAGTGCTGCAAAGACAAGCGGCTCTGGGAACAGGCTGATCGCAATCGATCCAACCCGGCAGTGAATATTACCTGTACGCCGGCTACATGTCTGAAGATTAAATCCAGTGGCTTGCCTAATTTATCTGAAAGATCAGAACACTGGCTGTGTGTGCGTGTGTGTGTGTATGTGTGTGTGTGAGAGTGCTAATGTAGATGCTGTTTAAGGCATCACACTGTGGGAGGGTTGGAGCTAACGAAGAGGAGGCTCAATCAGGGCACGCTCACTCTGTCCAGACATTTATTGATATTTGACATACTCGAGAGGGTCCCGTACGACAGAACACGTAGTTTTATAATCTTCAAGTGCAACAGAGCTTTCGGCTGAAGACTGCGCAATAAAAGTGGGAAAGCTATCAGTCAGTTGCAGCAGACTGCACACAGACAGGTTGGCGTAGCCAGCAAAAGTAATTCTGTATGATGACATCATGTACCTATGTCGGCGAGTTGTTTGTGTGTTGTTTTTGATTAGAAAACATTAATTTTTCATTCATGTTCATCTTTATTTATCTTTATTGGATTTGTTTATTCTGTACTCCTTATCTCATCCTATCTCATCTAATCTTACGACAGAATAAGAAGAGACTGTCGAGCAGTCATTATCTGGCTCATTTAATTCAGTTGCAACCAAACCAAAAGCAACAATCAGCCAACAAGACTGGTGGCTAAAAGCCTGATAAAACACAGCATGGAGTCTTTCCATCAGAAAATTAATCCACTCTTCCTTGTCAACAGGAGATGAAGTTCTTCATTTGGTGTCTTTCTCTCTCTACGTCTCTCTCTCCCTATTTTTTTTTAATTTGAATGGAATTTGAATAGAAAAAGACGCCCTATTGAAAACACAAGGCCCTGTTATCACAAAAGGCAAAATTGTGGCTATAAAGCATTTTGCTCTCAATTTTCTGCTGTTTTTTGTGCCGCTGCTCAAATTAAGTTGTTTACACAGTTTGTTCACAAAGACAAAGAGAGGAAGACACAGAGTGACTGAGAGAAATAAAAGAGTAGATGCTGAGAGAGTGGAGTACAGAGAGGTTGCGTGAGTATAAAGAGTAAAAACAAATTGTTATATGAGACTTGGACTCAATTACCCACCAGCAGGAGAAAAAAAAAAAAGAAACCTTACATAAACGTTGATTTTAGTATGAGGATCTACTGTACTGGAGGCCCAGACGTGGTTAAGATTTAAATATCATACATACTGTTCATCAAAGCATCCAATTACATGTTTAGATTTCCCTTACGAGCGGATTATACTTGATATCACATCTTTAAGTATAAATCCTTATTATCCTAATGATTAATTTATTGTTTTCGCCAGGAAAATCTTTTTCTGCAGCTGCACACTGAATCATTGTAATTAGGTTTAACTCTGTATGGTAATTAATTGCCTTTTCCACATATATCTCATTATGTACCAAAGATGTTCATTTTTTACTGTATGGATAACAAATGTAAGCTGTGTACAGTAGATATGTGTGTCTCAAGAGAAAGCTTGTGGGAGCATCACTGTCAGAATCCCCTATTACTTACTGGCCTGAGATAAATATATATATTTATTTATACACACTAATGTGTTCACATGTATTAGCATACATAAATATTCCTGCATGTATCCACATCAATAAGTGACTATGACCTTTATCTCTCTCTCACTCTCTCTCCCACTCCCTCTAAAGCATACATACACACACATGCACGTACACACACACACACACACACACACACACACACACACACACACACACACACATACACACACACACACACACAAGCTGGCCTTGTATGAGCTTTGGACCTGGCTCTGACTGAGAGGCTCCTCACCATGAAGAGTCATTAATCATGTCTTCGATCTCGGGTGGCACTGAAAGTGCCCGCATGCATGCAAAGACACATGCACACAGGCACACACACACACACACAAATATATGTACTTACACACACACACAAGGCAAAAGGATTGCATGGCCCCAGTTCAACTGGAAACTGCAGGCCATTTTGGGTCCAAGATGATCCGTGAGCCAACAGCTGAGGGGCGTGCAGGACAGGAAACATTTCATCACTCGCACTCCCACACACCTCGCCCCATTACCTCCAACACCTCTTTTAGCCAAATAGGAAAAAATCATCAGCTTATTAAGTGGGATCAGTCAAGTTAGCCGCGAGGTATGTCGCTGTTTGTATTTACGTTGGCTACAAGCTGGTGTGTGTTTTGCTGTCATTGACATTGTCTGATATTGATACGCTTAAAAAAAAGTTGCAGCTGCTGTCAAGACTGCATAATCATTTTCAATGTCAGTATTTGATTACTGTGCGTCTCCTGCATTTAAATGGCCCATAATTCGGCTCCTGAATGCAGGGATGTTGCCTCGCCAGCGCTCATATCCGCTCGTAGCTCAAATTTGATAAGTCGGAGGTGGACTTAACGAGTCGGGCCAACATTCGTCTGCACTGCCTCACAACTTTGAGCTCAGTTCAAAAAGATAAATCAAACCATATCCTGCAAGTGAACCCAGCTCTGTCTGAAAGTTGTGCTGTACTGTACTGACAGGCAGAAGTGAGGACACAGACACTGGTAGCTGTTTGAGTCTCCTGAGTTAATGCTAAATAATTGTTGTCTGCATTATTTGCGCTTTGCAGAGCGCTTCCTGAATGCGGGAACATCCCCTGTGAGCAGTCAGCCTGAGTGCAGTAATTATGAAGTCTACTTGGAGTCATACAAGAGTACGGGATAAAAGTTATACATCCCCAAGTCTGCATATGTAACTTGCAGTCGAGGTCCCTGCAGGGACGTTGCCATACCAATCAGGAACTGTGAAGAGACCTCATCCACCTTCCATTTTCTCCTCTATGTCTCCTCACCTCTCATCCTCTCATTTGTCAGGATGGAAATGAATGGAGTTGGGGAGTGTGTGGGGGGGGGTGGGCAATCCACCCCTCTCTCTTCCTTGCTCTCGGTGCCTGTGTAATCTCCACACTGGGCTGCAGAGTGCCACAGAGCCTCTGTTTATTAGACTAATCCTTAAATCCACATTCTGCAGGCCTCGCAAACGCCTCGCAAAGCTCTAATCTGACTCATGACTCAAAACAAAGGGATTAGAGACGACAAGGTCCCTCTCTCTGTCTCTCCGTGTCTGCCAGAGTGGGCTCGGGGTGACGCACACATGTGCTGAGAAACGCACTTGCACTGTTGCATACTCGCCTGTCACACCCATATTTGCTAAAGACTGATTAGTGCATGCAAACCCACACATACACACACACACACACACACACAGACACACACGCTTCCTGTGAACACAAGCTTGCTGTGAAAAGACAGGCAGTTAGAGCCAAGGTGCAAACAAACTGGGTAATTACACATAGCTCACAAACTCATGGGAGAAATGACGGACAAGATGAGAATGAGCTGAGGGAAGGAGACCGGGCGACAGCGGGGTGGATATAACCGGAATAACTAAACAAACCCGGCTTATAGACTCACACTGTCGCAGAAACAACAGAGGACTGGAGGCTTTTTTTTTTTTAGATTCTACACAGAGGCGGTGGATGTCAGGGGTCCACTTCGGGGGCCTGTTACAGTACACACACAAAATAAAGCCCAAACAAATCAATATTTGTCCAGTATTTATCTGCATTAAAGGGCATTCCCATCCACAACAGACTCTGTAACAATATGAGAATATGCTCCAAATTTACAGCCAAGTTGAGCCTCCACCACAACACCGCGACACAGTTAAGACGGATCCCACAGCTGTGAGTGCCCCCCTGTAAACCTCTTTTCAATTCCTCCATTCATTGGACAATTTAAGACAAAATTTCCTCCAGTCTTTGCTCAAACTAGCAAATAAGCGATGCAAAAGAGAAAATCATTATTGTGACAAGACTCGCTTAATGCTGAAATCTACAGAGTAAACCTTCAGTAAAGGTGCATCTGTTCAGCAAATGAAGCGTGCCATACGTTGACATGTAAGCTCCGTTTATTTTCCGGGTGCTTTCACAGACTCACTAGACACCAGGCGTGTTGGCTGTGCATAGGAAACCCTTTAAATACTTCACTTTTTAAATACAAAACTGTCAAACAGCCAACGCACAAACCCAGCCACGGAGCCAGACAGTTCCACCTGAGGCGCGATGCCGATATTAATATTACAGAAAACTTTATTGAATCATCTCTGCCAGCGAGCTGTAGTCCTGACTGACACCTACAGACCATCTAATAGACAGCTTAATATCTTCACCTTACAGATATTTACCTTCTCGGTAGCACATGAACCGTAAATCATCTGCAACAGGGATCGCTGCCACAGCCTCTGCCTCTGCCTCAGCCTGCCATTGTTTGATCATCAGCTGATAGGGATCGGACCCAGAGACCTGCCAGCAGAGCTTCATTTAGCAGCACTTGGTCTGAAATGGTCACCCCGTTGTTGAGGAGAAATGGCTCGGAGCACTTTTTGTGTGATTGCTGTTTAGTTCCTTCACCTTAATGGCCTCAACAAATACTCTGCAGCGCTGAAGTAAACTTCAGCCGGCAGGTGCAGGTTTGCTGAGAAAACACTATTCATTCATTTGTTTTCACAACCTGCTTCGGACCAGTTTGGTGTCCTTCCGTCTGTCGGACACACACACACATACACATACAGACAGACACCATTCACTCCACACTCACACCCGAGAGGCATTTTCGAGTCTCCACTTGGCCAAAACATTTATGTTTTTGGACTGTGGGAGGCAGCCGGAGCACCCAAGGTAAACTCACACAGACAAGAAAGAGCATCTACCTTGTAGACCCTCTTACCAAGTGTAGATTGCGACTAAGACGCCTTAAAATTTTTCAGGACTGCTTATTCTGAGAGGAATTCACGTAATCTTGAGAGAGAAATATTCTCCTCCTCACTTTATTAGGAAGAACAGGGCAGTCTGTGACAGTCTCCCACAGGCATGGGACTGTTACACGACACTGTAGAATCATAGTCCAGGGTTATGGAGCACATCCATGCTGGGCTACACATCTGAGAGGAGCGTTAGTAGCACACGAAGGTCACATGTAATATAGAAAGTCTCGGCACTACGCAGATGGATAATGTCAGTAAAGGGGTCGCGGAGTCAAGCTACCTGTTCTTTTATTCAGCGAGGGAATTCCCGCTTCTCCTCACTCAGCGCAATGACACCCAGGATTGCCTCCATGTGTGTGTGTGTGTGTGTGTGTATATATGCGAATGTGGGGTGGGATGAAAGGTGGAATGCCCTCTTCAGGTCGGTGGAGAGCCCCTGCCTCAGGTGGAGGAGTTCAAGTATCTTGGGGTCTTGTTCACGAGTGAGGGAAGGATGGAGCGAGAGGTCGACAGGCGGATCGGTGCAGCGGCTGCAGTAATGCGGTCACTGTATCGGTCCGTCGTGGTGAAGAAGGAGCTGAGCCAAAAGGCGAAGCTCTCGATTTACCGGTCGATCTACGTTCCTACCCTCACCTATGGTCATGAACTCTGGGTCATGACCGAAAGAATGAGATCCCGGATAGAAGCGGCTGAAATGGGTTTCCTCCGCAGAGTGGCGGGGCGCTCCCTTAGAGATAGGGTGAGGAGCTCTGTCACCCGGGAGGAGCTCGGAGTAGAGCCGCTGCTCCTCCACATCGAGAGGAGCCAGCTGAGGTGGCTCGGGCATCTGAATCGGATGCCTCCTGGACGCCTCCCTAGGGAGGTGTTCCGGGCATGTCCATCCGGGAGGAGACCCAGGGGAAGACCCAGGGCACGCTGGAGTGACTATGTCACCCGGCTGGCCTGGGAACGCCTCGGGATCCTCCCGGAAGAGCTGGAGGAAGTGTCCAGGGAGAGGGAGGTCTGGGCGTCCCTGCTTAGACTGCTCCCCCCGCGACCCGGCCCCGGATAAGCGGAAGAAGATGGATGGATGGATGGATGGATGGGGTGGGATGAGGTGGGGGTGGTATAGAGGTGTCTTTCACCTGTGCCCCGGGAACGAGCTGCAGCGCAGAGAGTCAGGGCAAACTTTGCGGCGGCACTGCCGATGAGTTATTAAAACAATCGAGTGCTGACAAGCCCTGCATTCTGTCGCCAAGGGAGAGGGCTAGGGCTTAATAACTCAGTGTCACGCCTTGACATTCTTACCATCTGTCTGGGTAAAATATTCAAATGTGCAATAAATGTCACTGGGGACAGACGGTGACACTGTCTAATTAACACTTTGACAGAGGTGACACACTGAGGGCTTTGGCTGGCTTTTACTGTACAACATGCATCGCCTGTGTGTGTGTGTGTGTGTGTGTCTGTACGTGCATGCAATAAGGCTAAGCTGAGGTGAAATGCTAAGGGACACTGTCCATTGTATATGTGTATAATATATATATATATATATATATATTTATTTATATGTAAATGTTTGTTTTTTACCACCACTACATCTCTTTAGAATAAAGTCAGCTATTATTTAACTAAACAGAGAAGTGAAGCACTATAACACACATATTAAAAAGTGTAAATGACAGCAGCTATAGGGCTGTGCAACCCCGGAGCAGTGGATAAATGCCAGAGAGGAGTCATTTCCTCAGGCTGAAATGTCAAATAGGGAGAGAGCGGGGAGAGCAGACTGCCCGCCATATACCGCTGTCTTGATATAGCCCAGGTACACACAGTACACGGAGATCAAAAAGAAGCTGCAGGGAACTTCAGCTGAAGGCTAACAATCTCCAGTGACTCACAATGTAAAATTGTTTAATAACGGCTGAGCTGAATGAGCAGACCTGGGACATGTTTAACTGAATGAATGGCCACTAAGGTCCTGCTTTCATGCTTTCTTTTTTTTTTTTTTCACTGAAACGGACCTTACCAATAAAATATAAACATCAATCTCATGTGAAATTTCTTTTCCTTTTCAATTAAAGCAGCCTCAGAGCACTTCAATGCTTTGCAATAAAAAAGGACAGCGATCGCTATATAGACACCATGGCAACATCCGGAGAGCAGAGATGTCTCCAGGATGTTGTGCTGTGCAAATGCTTTCAGGTACGTTTTAGAACAAAACAAATAGAATCCATTTTGTTTTGTAGTAAGTTTACTATGTGAATGTGTGAATCAATAATTTAGCAACGTGGTTAGCGGAAGCCCAGAGAATTGAGATTAACATCTCTTCAAATATTCAATAACTTGAGTGAAGAAGTTGAAAGAAACTTTTCATTGGGTCAGTCAAGTCTCCGTGCTGCTTGAGGCACAGAGCTTTGGATGATTTTTATTCTATTCACCTATTATGCAGATAATTGAATAACTGTTAACTGAATAATTGTTTGATTAGGCCTTACATCGATGTGTTCACTGAATGCAAGGACAGTGACGCGTTGTATTACTGCTTTACAGGCGAGTGTACGGTTTTATACAGAAGTGAGAAATTCTACTAAAACTCAACTGTCAACCTGATTGTTATAGAGCAGGGTTTTAATGTCCCCTCAGGGCAGCTTGTCTCACAGACAGGAGCCATTGATGATAAACTGGAGAAAACTTTATTTTACCACCAATGTCATAGTTGTCTTTGTCATTTTTCGACAAAACCATCAAGCAAAAGCAAAGATTGATGGCGCTGTGATTGCCATCCATCCAGTAGATATGGATCTATGGAGCTGCAGTGACTGAAAGAAAACTTGACAGAGCACTACAGAGAAAGTCGGCCTTCCACTAGAGCCATTAGCCCCTGTCCATGTCTGCACAAACTTCTAAATCAATCAGTGCAGCAGGGTCTGACATATTTCAGTCTGGAGCAACGTGGTGGACTGACTGGACCATCACGTAGGAGACCCGCGCTACAAAGCAGTCAGGAGACTTGTTTCATCAGCAAACTATCACTGTGAATTACACTGATGCGTCTAAGCAAAATCACATTTTACCTCAGATGTGTGTGTGTGTGTGTGTCTGTGCTGTGCTCACATGCGGAGTAACATGCCCTCGATCGCTTACAAACAAGTGGGCTGAGTGCAGCTCCTGTGACTGCAGAAGCAGCGCCGATTCATTTCCAGCTAGAGGAGATGAGCTTAGGAGTGATAAAACATTTTTATACTATAATCCTCTACAAATGGCACGGAGACACTTCATAATATTTCATCCTCCGTCAAATTTGTACATTCTCATAAACCTAATGAGCAAAAAAGTGTCGCTATGTATGTTTTAATATCTCAAATACCACAGAACACATCTGGGTGTGAAACTGTGCTTTTACCTGCCAGGGGGTGTTTTAGCTCTGAGCACCTACAGTAACAAATACATGGCTCTCCCACTCGCCACGCTCCTCTCCCAGTCTGTGCTCCTCTCACTTCCCTCTCTCTGTATTCTGTGAGAGGCTGTTGTATGAAGCACCTTTAATGGGTTTGTGAGGGATATATTGGACTTCAGTAGGAGATTTGACACATTGTGTCTGCGTGTGTGTGTGTGTGTGTGTGTGTGTGTGTGCCCACAAGTGTGTGTGCTTTTTGGATTGTCATGTAGGGTCCCATATTACGGCGCTTTTCCACTTGTGTTACTGTGTGCACTCACACTCCAAAGCCATTAGATTCTATACGAAATCCTGAAGTTGAGAACTTTGAAGCTGAGAGCGCCGCAATTGTCAGCCCGCTATCCTGCAGAGCACGTCTCTCCACTCTTGATCTCTGGTACAGTACCGATCTCGACTGCAGCTACAGTTGCACTTTCACACACACATTTTGACTCTGTTACTTTATCTGTTCTCTGCTGCCCACACATGGGTGCCTCTGTCTTTGGATGCATGCATGGCACCGATATTTCAGAGCCACTACAGACAAGTGGCAGCCTGCTCGGGTCTGGGCTGTTTGTGCCTGCTGTACTGTGAATGCTTCTAATGCCATCGACTCATCGTCTTGGAGTGGTGTTTGTGCCTTCCGGGGCCAACAGAAGACTGCTATGGCCGCTCCAGCACCAATGACATAGCTGACTGGTCCCATTTAGCATGCTAGATTTAGCTTCATTAGTGAGGATGTGGCTGGGAAGGCACACTGAAGAAATGAAAGAGGGGGGGGTAAGAGGGGGGAGACGGGAGAACAACAGCGAGGCTTTTGCAGGGGCCACTTGCAGTAGAGCTGGACCAAAAGCCAAAGCCGTCTCATAAAAATACTTTATAAAGCAGCCATATCCATAATGGCTACCCAATAGAGAGAGATGGATTAATGCAGCAGTCGAAGCTAAATTAAAAGGACACCACACTGGGTTAGAACGTGGCACACATCCTTATCAGCAGGATGCTCCATACAGGTTTCCATGCTGTGCCTTGAGCTACAGTGAGTCATAGTGTTCTAGGATAAAGAATGCGAAGATGCTCTTTGCAACGATAAAAAACTAATAATGAAAAAAAATCATCATTTCATATCCAGTCTTACAAAAAAAACACCACAAAAATGGACATCAAAAAGGAAATGAGATATATATAGACGTATTACATAATGCCTCGTGTAACAAGTTGTTGTGACGGGCCGTCTTTAAAACTGTGTCTCAATTCATGAAACGTCCCAGTTTGGTGTGACAGAAACAAATGAGCTATCACAACCAATTGGCAGATGTGTTACACTCGCACTATGAAAAATAAGTCTGCAAGATGGTGTAATAAGAATAAATGGCTTGTCAAAATGGATTCTGTTGGCGGTAGCAGTGACGAGGCGGGGTCGCCACTGTCTGGGAGGTCATCTGGGATGAGCGGCAGCGGTGGGCCCTGTAGCCAGGCTTGATATCTGGAGATCAGAGAGGGGACGCATGCTACAGGCTAGCCCAAGGTCATACATCAGGAAATTCACGTCACCCCTTAACCCTGCTCCTGATCTTTCACCGTGCAGCCTCTCCAGCACGCACAGTATTAGACGAGCTCACGTACACACAGGGGAAAAGCAGAGAGCTCAAGGGAAGACCACGAACACATCAGGGATGGAGAGATATATGCGTGAGTGTGTGTGTGTGTGTATGAGTGTGTGTGCTCGCATTCAGCGTGCTAGCTCATGGAGCACATGTCCTCCAGACACAGGGGCACGCCACATGGGCCATTGAAAAGGCACCCTGCAACAAATGGTGTGAGGCCATCACACTTAGCCCTGACCCTTGCTCTGGGTCAATGTCACAATAACAGCTGGTGATAAAGGGGTTTCCATAGCAACCAGGGGGCCTTTTCAGCAAATGGGAGCAGAGAAAGGAGTCCTCGAGGTGTGAATGTCTTGCTGCATCCAGACCCCTGGTGATTTATCCCTTCCAGCTCCTGTACCACAGTAAACCATTAGGAAACAGCGATAAGAGATAAACATAGCCTGGGATTGAGTTGGTGTGGGAGATAGGAGCGAACACAGCCTGCTCTGTGCCATGTGAAATCCTATCTGTAGTGATCACACTGCGAGGTGATTTTTCCCCCCTCGGAATGACGAGAGCGTCATGTCCCACATCATAATTTTGTGATGTTAATAACAGCTTCGGATGCCAGAAAAACTGCACCAATAATCACTGATCTGGTGGTGATCAGTGTGAGTGAAATGAATGAATCTGTATATTACAACACCCAAAGGCAGCAGTGGTTGCCTTATTTTGTCCTACACCTACATTTTCACTTCAGAAAGCTTCATAAATGTTGTCTGTGACAAGAGTGAGAGCAAAGTGGTGCTCGGAGGGAACAGATGTAATGTTAGGAATCAGTATCAGAATCAGAATCATCAGAATCTGTATTAGAAGACATTTTTAAGATCCACCTGATTTATGAAAAGATATCCGAGCTGCACGCTCTGATTAGCTGGAAAGATTGATTACAGCCCCATAGGTAGCTCCTGTAAACAAAGTCCTGGCAGAACAGCGCTTTTACTCCCCGTACTGACAGAAACAGCAGCAGGTAGTGGTAGTGGTGGTCGTAGTATCAACCGTGGCACCGAGTGGTCAAAATAATAGCAGCCGTATTTTGGTGGCAGCAGCCGGACCGGCCTTGTATAGTGTTATATTGATGAAGATTGGAGTCGAGTGCTCTCCCTCCTCCTCCGCACACAGGCCTATATTGGATTTCACGCTGGCTGCCCATTCACCAGACACTGCAGTGCATTCCTAACCAAGGGCCTGGAGGCAATACGGCTGCTTTATTTGTTTATAATGTTTAGGCTTCCCACAAATGGCTTGCGCTGCAGTCCCGATAACTATGCATAGTTACATTTAGGCAATCGACTGGGCTCGTTTCGACATGAGCGCCGCAGCTCAATTCATTTGGAAAGGACTAAAAATCCAATAGAGTTGTCTAAGAGGGACGGGGAAAACAGAGGGGACTATGGATGTTGGGGAAATGGAGAAAGAAAGAGCAAAAAGGGGGGTGGTGGGTGGTGGAGGTTTCTGAGGCTCCAATTTAAAAGGGATAACCTGCGCTGATGTACCGCTGTAATGAATGCCTTCCACTGAAAGACACAGAGCGAGCATGTTCTACTCCTTCCAGCGCCATGCTGCCTCTCCCATCTTCTCCCTCGCTCAAATATGAATGGCATGATAAAATATAGATGCCTTCCCAGCGCTCCAAACAACCCTCCACCCAAGCCCCGGCCGTCTCTGCGCCTATCTGCATGGACCCCCCCACCCCCCCACTCCTCCACCCGACACGACCAGACCATGCATATCCCTCTGGCTACGGCGGCACCCATAAAATCTGCAACGCACCAACTGCCAACTCTCACATCCACGGCCCCATTAGGCGCGATGACTACATCCGAGACGAATTCCCTGGAAGCCCACGCCGGAGTGAAACCCTAATTCACTGATCTGATGACAGACGATGACACGGCGGTGACAACGCAGGAGGAACGAAGTCAGCGGCGCCGCGGCGGGATGTCGCGGAGATGACACGCCAAAATGACGGCGTCTGGGAAAGTGAACTGGTGTGAGTAACGTCACTCCGTGCGTGCTGAATCGCTCGCCTGAATCACTGTTGATTGTGAGCGTGTGCGTGCGTATTGCATGTGTGTGTGTGTGTGTGTGTGTGTGTGTATGTGTGCGTGTGTGGATCTCCCATCTCTAGCTTACTCCTTGTCCTCCGCCAGCTGCTCAGCTTCTCACTCCATTTGCTCCAGACTTCATACACATCTGCCCACAAAATCCATCCATCTCGCTCTTCCTCTCTCTCTCTCTCTCTCTCTCTCTCTCTCTCTCTTTCACACACACTCATATGACCGCACACAAGTCGTTCGCCAAAGCAAAGAAAAGCATTCAGCGTGGTGCACCGCGCAGCTCCTCATTGTGACACGAAACAAACTGAACAGTGGCGCGCACCAACCAGTCAGACAGCAAAAAAGAGTAAAAAAAAAAATCGAACATTTTTTTCCCCTAATTACTTTCGCCATTTCTCCAGCGAGTTCACTCCGCATTCATTCTGTGTGTGAAACGAACGTCCTTGGAAACTTTAGACGATGTCTCAGAAATTCCTTTTCTACGTGGTGGTTGCAAATAAAATAAAAAAATCTGAAGCATCCCAAAGGCTCCTGTGAGGTGAGGGATGAAAGCCAGCGAGCGGGAGAGAGGGTATAAAGATGGAGTGAGGGGGTTTGATGCAGTCTCCTCAGTGAGGAGAAGGGGGAGAGAGAGTGGGAGAGGGGGGAGACACACAGAGAGAATGCAAGGGGAAAAGTGTCCTCTAAAAACACAGCTCATTGATGCAACCATTTCCTCACAAAGCAGGGAAAAGTAAAAGGCATTTTGTCCTATGCCTTTTCCTCCTCCACCCTTCCTCTTCCTCCTGCTCCTCCTCCTCCTTCTTTTCTTTAGGCTGTTGGAGCTGCAGCATCTCTCGGAGAAATGACAGTTCTTATACAGGAATTTGGTTCTGTAATTAACCTGCTCATTTGCTAATTTGACTGTAATCAAGCCTCTCATCTTTCCCAGTGGGGTGCCAGAGCTCTTTGAGCAGACAAGGCAGGAGACAGTAGCAGCCAGCTCGGTGATGACTTGCATCAAGAGCCTCCTCTCCTTTACTTCACCTTCTGAAAAGCTGTGTGCTCACAGGAATGAGCAAACAAGTTCAGGTGGAATGCATAGCGGAAGGCTGACACATATGGTGCCGTGTGAAGAGAGAAGAAATTGGCCAGTGAAGGACGAGGCTTTCCTCAGGGCTGCTCATGTCTGCCGTGTGTCTGCAGCCCCCACAGCCTTGGTTAGAAACACACACACACACATTTCAGGAGGAAAAAGGAATGCACAGGCATAGGTTTTCTCCTTTGAAAAACATTCAAAGCAAACTACCCAGCTGACATTTACATCCGTCAAGACCCAGCATGTGTCCTTTTCTTCTCCCTGAGTGATCAGAATCCAGTCTATCTCTTTTGATTCCTCTTTATAATGCTCTTTTATTCCGGCTCTTTTGCTGAGTCTGTGTCTATCACTCCCCTCCGCTCGCATTCAGGCACGGCGACAGACTCTCTGCACAGAGCGGGACTCTATCAGTTGCCTGTGGCAACAGAAGTGCGGGCTAATGGCATCGGGCTGGCTATTAGTTTTGATGTGAACCTCGTAGTTAACAATTATGAGTGCGCGAGAGAGACCGAGCCACATGGGGCAACATTTGCTTGCTGCCTGTTAATCCATTAATGTGACTGATTGAGCCGCGCTACGAACGCAACACTTCTGCCGGAGGAAGCCGACTGGCCCAAACTCCAGCTCGGGCTGTGATTGGACGCTGGCTCGGCCGCCTCAGCCGCCTCAGCCGCCTCAGCCCACCGCAAATCTGTTCATTGGATGGATTTTGGTGTAATAGCTCCAAGTAATTGGAGACGGCGGATTGCATCAGACAGCTCATTAATTTCATCTACGAAAAAGGTTCTTAGGTATGAAAGGAATAACACACATCGGCACCGAATTATCAAAGGCCCATTTGTGTCATTAGAATTAAAGATTCAGGCTAAAATCGGAATCGGAATCTGCAACTGTGGGCTGCAGGGTGAATTGGTTGCACTGTCATCATGGCAAGAAGAGCATGATTTTGACTTCTGGTTGGATCGAGGGTCTTTTGAGGGTATCTGCAGGAATCCTCAACAGTTTTATGAGACTGCTTGAAGACCTTCCAAAAAAACTTCAAGACCTCAATACCATTCCAAGTTGCAATCAGCAACAAGTCTTTGACTTAGTAGCTGTAGTTAGCAATCAAATCTATATAGCACAAGCGTAAAACGGAACATAGATCAGCAAGGGAGAAACAAAGCTCGATAGAAGAAATTAAACCAATGGCAAAAAGCTATTTCAGCTCCCGTGGACACGCTTTCAGTGTGGACGTTGTATGTTTGCATATTGTCTCCACCACAGACAATATGACATAAACTTGCATGTTTATGTCAAGTGGAGTCAGGAGACTCCTAAGAGGAGGGTGCATGGGTAAGAATGAATGGTGTGTGTGTGTGCGTGTGTGCCTTGCGTGGACCGGTCACCTGTCCAGATTACAGATTACATTACTCTAGGTGTGCTGGTATTAGCTCCAGATGAAGATTTGGAGTCGCGGTACACTTCCCCTTCATCCGCTTTGTGTGACAGACTGATGCAATGAAAAAAAAACAGTTTAATCCAATTAGGAGATCTCATGTTGCACATACATCAACATACGACACACATGAGCCATGAACTCATTTAAATGTAACACTTTGATCAAGTTAGACAAGTCTTTGTCGGGTGCGTTTAATTTGCAGCGGTATAGTCGGAGGGAGTGAGACAGCGGGAGGCAGACAGAGATGAGGAGGAAGTTATTTAAGAAGAGAGCGTCTGACTGAGAAGCTGGCTGCCTAACAGTCGGTTTCAAGGGACAGAAAGAAATCTCTTTGACGCATCGAGTGTGACTGAAGAACTACTCATCCCAGCCTTTCCTCTGTCATTCTCTTTATGTCTAATAGTTTTTATATATAATTCATAACCTGACGCTACCCCCACTCCTCGTGCTTCCTTCATTTTTCTCTCTGACATCTCCTTCCTAGTTTTCCGTCTCTGTTTAAGCGGCCGACACTGTGCTCAGCATCTGTGGTGATTCCTGCTCTCCAGATGACACCGCAGCAGGTGTTGTGATTGGAGGGATCAGCTTGTCTCTGCCCAATCACGCGCTCTGAGAAGTGTCCAGGAACGAGAGTAATCCCTTAATGAGACTAGCACACTGGCATACTTGAGCCACATAAACACAGGGAAGATACAGCATGTGACACATTTACCTGCAGGACTCAGCGGCCCACACCAGACGAGCGCCAAGCCACTGTGACAAAGAAGCAGCATTTACCTCTGGATACAAAAGAGCCAGTCCCCCCGACCAAAAAAAAAAAAAACAAAAAACGACACAGGGTAAGGATATAGCCCGCAGGCTAATGATTGCATTTTGCTGTGTTGTGCAAGGCATCTCCATGCAGTTGCCATCTCTACACAAAATGGGATCGGCACAAAAGGAGAGTGGTCGGTTGGCATGACGACAGCACCGAGTCAAAGTCTAAAGAGCTACTGGGCCCAATTATGAATGTTTGGTCAAACGTGCATGTAAGCACACACCCACACAAGCACACAAACACACACACAGACGCTGATCTGACATGCACATGGGTAACATTCCCCGCAGATGCACAAGTCGTAAAGGTGAGCAAAGGATGTGTCTCTCCAAAAATAACCCCCTTTTTAAAAAATCTCACAGGTATGCTTGAAGCATCCTCCACAGTCCCACAATGCATCTCTGCGACCTCAGCTGACGACCACCATCTGCCGTTCCAGACTGAAAATGACCCCTTGAAGGACCCTTACCTGGCATTGACCTCTACTGAAGTTTTCCATTAAGTCTGTTTATACATTTCCTCTCTAATAACTGCAAAAAAGCTGTCTGTGGAATGAAGTCTACCGCCTACAAAAAGGGGGAAAAAAAGTATAAATGGTATGTGGGAAAAGGAAAAATGAAAAAAATAAAAATAGAAACTGAAAAACCTTAAACTTGTGCTACTTTTAGTTTCACTTGAGTATGTTGTGGGCCCTTGGCCTTACTCTTTTCTTACTGCTTTCTTTTAACTATACGGATACATAACTCGCCTACTCTTCAAAAGGCTGAGTCGCATCAGGACGGCATAAAAAATTCCCTGATGAAGCAGGATCCAAATGAGCTGTGTGTTGCAGTGCAGAAGAAGTCAATAAAAGTAGATGGATTTCCAACCAGGGAACAATTATGTGTTTTTGTGGTGGGATGATATTTACCTCAGTGTTTGAATGTGTTTTTTTCCCTACAGGTACCTGTGATGATCATATTTTCTTAGAGGTACGGCTCAGTGTAACACAATGTCTACACACAGTGTAGACCTGTAATTAGCTGTAAACATTATATCATGATGTGCAACCCCCAACAGCCTGTAGTCAGTGATGTAGTTTGGAGGAAGTTGGATTGGATGGATGTGACAAATAAACTTGACTTATATTCACTTACAAATTGTATCTGAGTTGTCATTTAGGAATATATACATGCAGATGAAACAACTTCTTGAAGTTCTTCTCCACCCAACAGCCCTCCACCTCCAACCCCTTCAGGCATGGCCAGGGGCAGAGGGGAGAGAGGATGGAAGACAGCACACTTTTACACACACACACACACACACACACACACACACACACACACACACACACACACACACACACACACACACATACACTTACTCCAGTGGGATTATGGCTATTTTTAGATAAGCGCCCCCTGGCTGTGCTGGAGTGCAGACATGTACCTGTGACTAATCCATAACACACACACACACACATGCAAACAAGCACCGCACACATGTACCCTGCACGAATGCATGCTCGCAGCTCTGTTCATGCATGCTAATGAAAGGGATAACCCTCAATGCGACATGGCACGTGTCACCACGTTACACACGTACGGAGCAGAGGAGTATCTCCACTGAAGCTGTCGTCGAGGGAGGCCGTTCAGATGGAGGGCACTCCTCTTTTAAAAGAGCTGTGAAGAGGAGAGGATCCACGAGCGAGGGCGTTACCTGTGGTGAGGCTCTCGGGCCTCTGACCCCCCTCACCCCAAGACAAACCACAGTCGCCACAGCAGCGATGTCGCCACCTAACCCTTCCCCACCGCTCTCACCTCTACAGCTCGAGAGGTCCCCATCTAAGTTTCAAACCCTGTAAAATATTCATCAGCGCCGAAAAAGGAAAACTTTTAATACACATGAAACAAGACCCGCCTGCCTTTGTTGTTGCTCCCTATCTCTTGCTCCCTTCTCTTTTCTTCCTTCCTCCCTCTCGCCTGGTCCCTCTTCTGTGGTTCTCATGAATAATGAAGGCCTATAGAATCCAGTGGCTCAGATTGTCCCTGCAGTCTGATACAGCTCTCCTGTATTGATCAAATAAGGCTCCTTAAATAATTAACCGAGCCTTTGTCATGCAAATGAGTGGCCGCAGCAGTGAGTGTGCGTCTGTGCACTTGTGCGGCTGCCAGTTCAAAACATTAGAGGTTGCGGAGGGTTCACATCGGGGCTCACAAACAAGTTGCACCTCACAAACAAACTTGTCAAAGCACACTCTTGTATAGACGCGCTTGCTCAGATCAAGCCAACGATCTCATTAATTAATCAACGGGTGCATGTGCTGCCCCCCCCTTCTCTCTCCTTTTTTTCCCCCGCGAACCTCCCCTCTGCGAACAACTCTCTCGCTTTTCAGTAATGGAGATGATAAATGGTAGCAAGTAGAAGCCCGAGATAAAGCAACAAGGGCAGAGAGAAGAGGGAAAAAAAAAACACATTTATACGGGCACCTGGAGCAGCCACCGGTTTATCGAGAGTTTACAAACTGCAAGCAAAGAGAGATGTGATAACTTTCACCCGTTGTGCTTCTCATTCATCCTGCTCTTCAATGGCTCTGGCATCATACGGGCGCTTGGGAAGAGAACCTGCCACATGACTTTGTCTCTTTATTCCAAGGACAGACTCTTTTGTAATGCAACAGTTCTTTGTAGCAAAACAGCTCATTTTCGTTCAACCCTCTTTTTTCCCGTTCTATGACTCCTGCGTGATATAAACGGGAGCATTTTTTTATATTTTTTATTTTTAGCCTGTTACTTACTGCTTTTTGAGCAAAGTCTTGACTGGGAGCGTCCGGCATGCATTGTTACAGATCGTTGGCAGGCTTCTTTTTCCCCGCTGCACGGGTTCTCCCAGGTTGCTGGAAAAAACAAGAGCGCAGGAAAGAGCAACCTTCAAAAGGGCTGCGCAGTAAACAACATGGGCTGTGCTGAAAACATGTTGGAAAATACAGGTGCTCTTTCCAGTTGATATTATTTTGTTGCCATTTAATTGGAGACAAACCAAGTACAGAATGAGGCATGACAAATTATACATGAGAAAAAGCTTGTTTTTGGAGCAAAAACAAGCACGAGTGCCAGGAGTTCCAGTTTCTTAAAAATCACAAATAGAAAACTTTAATTAAAATGATAATAGATGGAGTGGATCTGCTCCCTTTTGCTTTGCAGAACATTTGATTGTTATAATTGTCAGTTCCACGATTCAGATCTATTTTCAACATCACCAACCTGACCATGTGATATTGGATGACAATTAACTGCCACTGGAAACCAACATGACAGCAATAAATCTGCTATTTGTGCATCCACGCATCTCAGTTGCCACAAACATTTTAACCCCGATGGTTGAACTTTGAAGTAGTTCTACACACATGTATTTTTTTTTAAATGTTTGTCTTTTCCTCACTCCTCACCACCAGACTGAGATGTGGCTGAATGATGGCCCAACTTTGACTGCCATCTCCTCAACTCATTTTTCATTTCCATGGCAACTGGCAGTATGTACTCTGTTCTCCTCTAATCCTTTCTTTTCCTCATTATGCTAATTAAGACCAACTCATAAGGATCACACCAATAAGTGTTCCTTTCTGTATTTTCTTCTCTCCAGCTCCTCTCCCCCTCTGCGCTTTACTCTGCTCATTTAATCACGATGGCTCAGAGAGTTGAGAGCATAAAAACAGTTTTAACCCTGTCGCCATTGATGTACTGTTCGCACTGAATGGTGTTAAAAGCTGATTTCACGGCAAACTAAATGTTATTTCGCATAGTTGCGCACTAATTTGCTTTTTTGTTGTTTTTCAAACATATATTTGTCTCCGTGAACCTGCATTACTTATGGTGAAGGGACAATGAGTTTTTAAGTAGCAGCACTGTGGGGACTAGTACTCCGTATGGATGAAAAAAAAAAAAAAAGCAATTCCCTCTGACATAAATCATTAAATCTCTTTCAGATTAGGGCTAAGCAAGTAGTGGTAATGTTTAGGAGACAGTAATTCTCCGAGAAAAAACACACAAATCTGTGTAACATCCACATCAGTGTCTGTGGGTGTGTGGAACCTGTGTGTGCGTCTGTGTAAAAGCCGTGTTTGCATGCTCGAGCGCCTGTGAGCATACGTGCCAACATGCCTGTGTGCCGAATGTTCATGTGTGTTCCAAGGGGCATTAAACAAACAGAACTCCGGGTGAACTCTTTACATTTCTCCCACGAAGACACAGAAGCCAGTCCCCGGCTCTCAGCTGCGAGCCGTGGGTAGAGTCGCAGCGCTTTCGCCCCCCGCCCCCCTTTCTTTATGTGTTGCTGGGCACGATGCCTTGCTATGGTCACGCAAATCAGGATGATAATCAGAAGGTTACAAAAATCCCGGATCACTTTGATGACTGATCCCTCCACAGGCCTGGTTTTTCGCTTTGGCATCTCCAGAGTGAGAGACCAGAAACAGGCAGACAGGAGAAGAAAGACATGTCATCAAAGCAAACAAAAAGCCTGCATTTCTCAGTGACAGAGTCACCCAAATGTGGCCCTAAATGAGCCACTTAGGCCGACAACAATGGCAAATGACATAAAATCAGGATGGAAAGGGGCAGTTGACATTTGCGTAGATTTTTGTCAATAAGCATTGTCACCCCTGGACGCCCTGTGTTAAACAGCAGCAGACCTTGATTTAATTACTACTCCTGATCCACATCTATCCACTGTCACTCACACTCTGTAACACAAATGTCAAAGAGGCGGAGAAAGCGTGATTGGAGAGGGTTGGGGGAATAGGGGAGTGGGGGGGGTGGGTTTTGAGAAAAGGTTTGAAAATGCCACCTACTTTCCCCTTTTTTCCACAATTACAGACCAGTCTTTGGATTTTTTTTTATATGACACGAAATGAGATTTTAAAAAATGATTTTTTTTTTTAATGACGGTGTATAATTATGCAAAACCTATCAGGAATCTAATAATTAAACACGTCACTGAACTGTCAACCTTGGATCCCAGGTTATTTCCCCCCTGCGGCTTTTCATACTTAAGCAGCTTTCTTTCACATAGCTCAACTTAACACTACACGTTAAAAGAGAAATAATAATAATATCTTGTTTTTTCTTTTATTGTGTTCCTTGTTTATATGACAATGTATGTTACAGCTCTCTAATTTCTCTCAAGCTTACTCACTAAGCTTACTCAGCTCTGATCTACTCTCTGGTCTCCTCTCCGTTTGCAACTCACGCATGCCTACGGGGACCGAAAGCACTCATTCCCCACAGCTATTCTTAACATGCTCACTTGATGGCTGTAGTACGCAAACACACACACAAACACACACACACACACACACACACACACACACACACTCACACAGAACTCAGGCCTTGCCAGGAGAAGGCAAGCAAACTTTCCCCCAGTGCGGCGACATCTCCCCAGGACAGCAAAAGTAAATGAACTAGAGTGATTTGTGTGTACGCGTGGAACCGAACACACAATGTGTTTTTGCCGTAAAGCTTTCCTGTCAGCTCTGTAGGCTCTGAGAGCGCACGGCCCATACAAATAGACCGCCCCGGGGCCTGCTTCCTCTAATACGCCACAACCTTCAGCAACAGATGACAGAGCGGGGAGGGTGGCGACGTGGAGCTGGATCAGCCCTAACAGAGGGAGACAAGAGCGCAGGCTGGGGGTAGAGAGCGTGCGGCATGAGAAGGACCAGCAGCCAGACGCAGAGAAGGAAGCAAAAGTTGGCTGTCACAAATCAACGGGAACAAATAACACGAGCGGCACAGATGCCCGATGCATACGGAAATGTAGGCACAAATGAAGAGCAGAAAGGCAGAGCTGTATGTTTACCGTGAGAGGTCACATCCGATGAGCCCTGTGCATTTGCAGGCTGCAGAGAAGAGCAGTGTGGGTGTATTTAATAATGACTTGTTATGAGCGCGAGATAGACCGAGACGGAGAGACAGCGTGGTCGAGACCGAGGGAAAAAAAAAACACACACCGAGAAATGAAGGCAAAAGAGATCCAAACAACATGATTGACGGAGCGAGACTGAGGAGCAGATGAAAAGATGGTAAAAAAGAAGAGAGAAAGAGAGCCCTAGAGGGACGAGGGGGGGACGTAGGGGGAGAGAGAGTCTTTGCTATGACAACCTTTACAGAACTCAGCACGCTCCCCAACGTACAGAGGAAATGTCACCGACGGTAAGCAAGAGAAACGTGCTCCAGACACACACACCTATCTGCGCCGCACAGACCAGACAGCTAACGACGCCGCACCGGCTTTTAAGTGCACGCCGGCGTGGACTGCAAAAACGCTGTAGCAAAACAGCGTGATGACATTTCCTCCTCTGTTTGGCCCTCCAAAAAAAATCAGTTTGTTCCATTCCCTCAGCCTCGGCCATTCGACTCATTGTATTTGAGCAGCCGAGTAATGAGCAACATTCACTCCCATTCAACACCAATGGCGATAACCACTTGTTACTGGGATTTCTATCAAAAGTCTATTGAAACAAGCAACGTGGGTCTAATTTCACAGAGAATTAAACAACGCTCAAAAACAAGCCTTGTATGACACTTTGCATGACTTGTTCCAGCTGAGTGAGTGTGAGTGTGTGTGCGTGTGTGTGCGTGCGTGTGTGTGTGCACCGCTTGTGACGATCTTAAGAGGTGCCCCACCTGCTTGAGCACCTTTTAATGGTTATTGATGAAGTTGCTCAGTTAAAGAGAAAAACAATTAGGACCCTGCCAGTGCAGAGTCCACACCACTAATGAGTGGGAGCGTGCCTGGACCTGCTCTCTGTACTGCTGACTAGTGTGTAAAAGCTAATGGAGGCGACACTTGTTTTAATCGCACCTGAATCCTAAAAGGCTCAAGGTAGCTGTCACTGTCAATGTCTTTACAGGACTTTGGCTTATCGGGCTAAAGCGGCGGCAGATGGGCCGGGCTTTTCTGCGACGAGTCCTTGACTGTGCAGCTCGCCAGAGCCCGGGGTGGCGGCGTTCGCAGGCGGCTTTTCACATCTGCTGTTTACACATGGGCAACCTGACCCTTCCCCTCTCCCGCAGGCCCCCACAAGAGCCCAATAAAATCATGCGCCTCAGCTCAAGATGACTGCCTTCACCTCCCGCAGCATTTCTGAGCTCCTCTTCGCTACACCGCCCTCCTCCCTGTCATCTCCTCTTTGCTCTCTTGTCTCCCGTCCTTTCCAAGCCTTTTCTCCCCTTTCCTAATACTCACTGCATCCCTTGTTCCTTATTCTATCCTCCAGCATCCAGCAGTAGCTCCATAATTTAGAGCGAACCACCGGCTGGCTGACCTTATCCACCTCCAGCTGTTCTCTTCCTTCTTCCTCCAGCCTCTCATCCTCTCTTCATCCACTCTCGCATTCTTCCCGTCCATCTACATCCAGAAAACAGGGCCAGGCATCGTCTTTGCATTGTGTGCGAGCGTGCACGCTTAAGAATGGAGCGCGTGAGTAATAGAGCTAGAGGGACAAGCGAGAGAGAACAAATAACATCGTCCTCCAAAGAGCTGCGTCTGAGAAACATTAGCTCTTCCTCTGTGTATGTGTGGGTAAGTGTGTGTGTCACATAGACAACAACCCGCCTGACTGGAGGATTAACAGAGCCCATATGTGGGATTCACCATCCACACACATACACACCCACGCGTACGTACGTACACACACACACACACACACACACACACACACACACACACACACACACACACACACACACACACACACATACACACACGCCCAGTCACAACAGCAAAATCCTCAGCTGGATTTGTGCGCATCGTTCAGCCTTTCTTGCTGTCCGCTCATTCCCTCGTTCTGAACCCCAATCTCATCTAGGAGAGGATTTATGAGGGGGCGCACCTCATCCCTCCAACGCAACACAATCTCAATTGGACTGAGTACAGCCTTATTCCAAACCAGACATCCATTAAACCAAGGTATTACTGTAATACAACTATCGGACAACTCTATCTCTTTCTATCTCCCTCTCTCGCTCTCTCTCTCATTCAGGCCGAACATCAGCGCGGGCCGTGTTATTAATATAGATTCCGCTATAGTGTACTGACATTTCATTTCTATGTATATCAGATTAAAAGGCCTTATATATTTAAATAGAAAAGAGCTCTTTCGCTGCAGGAGGATCAAGGCTAGCGCGGGGATGATGATTAGGTTTGGGTCTTGTTTAGACTCCTGAATTCTATCAGCTAAATAACTGTTTAATATACTCCATAGATCGCTGCTCTTGGCTGATAGGCCCAAGAGACGAGGATTTCAGCAATCTAGTCTCCTCACCCCCCTCGGTGTCTATCCCTCCCCAAAGACTCTCCGATCCAATTACTAGCCTGGCACAGCTTGGCTCAGCACCAAGTCTGCCAACCCGGGTGAACTTCCGACGCCTCTCCCTCACGTCCCCGTAGCGCCACCTTTAACGGCGCCCCGCTCTTCGTTTACCCGCGCAGCGTGACGCCGTCGTGCTCTGCCCGCAGCCCACTTATTTGTTTCCGTCTTTCTTCTTTCTCTCTTTTTCTTTCTTTCTTTTTTTTTCCGCATTGTATAGCGGTGCGTATGTGTGTTTGTCAGCTGAGCGCTGAGAGGGAGTTTAAGGCTGATTAAAGAGATGATTTATCGGAGCACGATGTTGGAGGAATTCCCTGATCGCTCCTCAAATCGTGTCTCCTCAAATGAGCTCGCTCCACTCAACCACAGTCGACCACAGAAGAGACCCCCCCCCCCCCCCCCCCAAGATACACACACACACACACACACGTATGTACATACGCACGCACACACACATATCACAATGCAATCCATGCAACTGAAGAGCAGCTCAGATATTTTTGCTATGAGCCAATGGCCTTATATGTCTAAGTCACTAAGTGAAAATGTCAACTCCCCACAAAGACTCAGGAGGGATCACTTGGCCATTTTTGGACTTTATAGTATAACATTGGGCTGGTGACAAAAGCCTTTGGTGCTATTTCTTTCTTTTCACTTTACATTGACTAGGCTTCTGAGATCAAGCTAGGCCCCACTTTACATCTTCTCTTGGTGTTTTTCCAAAATGTTTAAGACTATGCAAGTCTATCTCCACATTGTTTTCCTTCCAGTCTAAAGTGTTGACTTGATCGCTTCTTATCTGGATTCAGGTTTTTTTATTGGTCTGTAATGTGGCACAGTGAACTAGGAAACGCCACTTAGTTCCCTGCAAAATTACACTACAGCGCAATTTCATCTGATGACAGTCGTAGCCCCATTTAACACTGTCAATCAGACCTGTTGAAGAAGGCCAGCTGTTCCTTTTTTTTAATAAATACTATCTTATACTGTGTTTTTCTCGTGAACCTTTATGTGATTGCTGCCTATTAATTAAACATGCAATGGAAAAAAAGTCTGCACCTTTTCAGGAGCTTTGGTTTTTATTACACTGACAAGTACACCAGTGTGTCTTTCTATGAATGTGCCCCCCATCATTGTGAGGAAACAAATATTTGCAAATGCCTCCCACACTTCAGAATCAAAAGACCTTTAAACTGATACTCGCATATTAAAAACGCTACCTGTGATCCAAATGTGAGCGAAGGAGGAGGCCTCCTGCCGCCGCTCATAATACACGATTATCATCAGCTGTTTACTGAAGTAATTAAACAAATCAACTACTACAGTCTATTATGGTCCATTTCTATTCCTCAGAACTGATAATACACAGATAATATCAAGAAGTCATGACCTTAATCTTTACGATCAACACATGTTGATACAGTAGACGTCCTAGAGTGAGGGTCGCTACACATGTATTTGTGC